>OV179159.1:17811525-20211525 GCA_921972225.1 Euplexia lucipara
AATCGCAGACCACAAAACACAAGCCATTAAAATAATGTACAGACGCCAGCACATCAAGTTACCCCAATGTGTCAAATTTTTCCAATTGAATATGAACCTTATAATGTTTGACATAAAGTTGAAAAACGATCAAAGAAATTTATGATAGATAGGCTATATTTTTCTTTCAAAACTAAGAAACGAAATGTATACACGGTAAATTCATTATAGACTTACGTATAGATTTGACACACACTCAAAATGTCACACGGTCTTTCGAACAACGAAAATCAAACCATTGCTTGACAGTATTCTTATTCCGTATCCTTAGGTCTCTTAAGTTTTATCGTACAATGTGCAATTTTATTACAGCTAAACCTATGTTTCAAGGTACGATTATTGGGTCGAGAGCAAAGTTTGCAATAATTTCAGAAAATTTCAATAACCGGTAACGAAAAAACCTAAAAACTACTTAACCGAATTGAAAAATTCTTTCACCGTTGGAAAGCTACGCTATCCCTAGGTAACAGCTATTTTTATCCCTGTATTCCCATGGGAACGGGAACTACGCGTTTGGAACCTCGTGACGTCCTCTAATTCTATATAATGCGCGTATGAATATCTAATGCTTCCTGAAATTAAATTATGATATATTCATAATATACAAACATGGTTAAGGATACAAATTAAATACAAATACACGTGGCTATGCAATTGGCCATCTAACTTTTTTTTTACTGATATGAAGAATACCATAAACACGTAAGGTAATTATGTACATACTTACTCAGTGAACATCGCAGTGCAAACTTAAAAACAATTAGTCGTGTGGTGGATTGCATAAGTATTGTTTCTACTAGCTATTATTATGATCACTGCTATTTTAATACAATGCGTCGCAGATTTGCAATGTAGATAATTATATAGGTACTACATAGAGTTTAAGCATGTGTTGATATTATCGAAATTTAGCCGTGAGACAAAATCGGACTAGTAATAGATATTTTTGTCTAATAGAAAAGCAGTGTTCATTTGTTTAGTTCGCTATAATTATTTAGTTTATCTATACTAATATTGTAAAGAGGAAAGGTTTGATTTTTGTTTGTTTTCATTGAATAGGCTCCGAAACTACTGGACGGACTTGAAAAATTCTTTCACCGTTGTGAAGCTACACTATCCCCAGGTGACATAGGCTACTTTTTATCCCTGTATTCCCACGGGACCGGTAACTACGCGGGTGAAACCTCGTGACGTCTGCTAGTTCATTATATTTGTCCCGAAATAGACGTATAACTACTTAATTATGTTGCGGTGGCCTGGCAGGGTTCATGTTCAAACCCGCGGTACCCTGTTCGGTGTGGCACTGTCATTGTTCTTTTGTCAGCCGGGCCGTAAGTTAAAATTGTGTATGTGTAACCAGACCTTGTAAACGACTTAAATGCAATAAATAAATACATATTGAAACTGCTAAAGAAAGGAAGAAAGTATGAAGTTTTAACTGGCAATATGTGGGTACCAAGCTGTTTAATTATAGCTATTTCCAAACTCGACAAATGACAGAGTTTACCAAGCAGTATTTTTTGTCCAAATGAATTCTTTGCCCAAGAAACCTTGTACTCACCTAAATGAAAATATTATACAACACATGTTCTTTGAAGAGGCCAATGAATAATGGACAATTTACGAAAGAGGAAACCATTATCGATCTCATAATGAACTGGTTTTGACGAAGATGGTCATGGCGAATTCGGCCATTGCCATCAAGTGTTGAAAATCGTGGGTGACTCCTGTCTGGTGATTTACCTACTTGGCAAACTAATTAATTATTGTTAAAGTTGGTAGTTGATAGTCGAAATGGTAAACTGATATTATCTATAGCTATAGGTACTAATATTATATAGCAGTGATAGCCTAGTGGTTTGACTGTGGATTGCCAAATCATAGGTCTCGAGTTCGAACCCAAGGCACGCACCTCTGACTTTTCGGATTCATGTGCGTATTGTATAATTATCACTTGCTTCAAAATCGGTGAAGGAAAACATCGTGAGGAAACCGGCATGCCTGAGAGATATTTCTCGAGGGCATGTGATGCCAAGTCAGAGGCCCATGGGCGGCATTAAAACTCTGACACCAGGTTAGTTACTAACCACACGATAAGAAGAAGATTATGAAGAAAAATTTGTGAGTTTGCGACATTGTAGGGGTAATCTCTGGATCTACAGAACCGATTTAAAACTGCTTTTACCAATAAAAAGCCACAATATTTGTGAGTGTCATAAGCTATATTTTATTTTCAAAACTAAGGGGGGATGGGAATGGGAGGGGATGCATTTCGTACTGTACGAAATGCATGCGAACGAAGTGCTAGTCATTAATAGATATATCTACGCTTAACCAAAACTTTGGATCCCTTTATGAAAATAATTATGCGCAATACGTAGTGACAACTCTTGACAGAACTGGTTGTCAGACTACTATTCAGCAAGTGTGTTGATTTGTGTCATGTGAAAAACGTTGGAACACGTCTCCATTTTTCATTTCTCATCGTGCGACGGCTCTAATGGTAAGATTAGACTACGACACTGTACACAACGGCACACTCAGTGTCTCTGTATGAACGCGAGTGTCTCTAATAACGAAATTTATTGTAACATGATAATTAGTGTCGCATCAGCCGCTGTGTGAACAGTACCTACAGAAATTAATGTCTGACATATAAGTCGGAATTTATGTCGTAGTCTAAACTTACCTTAAAACTAGGTAGAGGAACTAATTGGTTTCTGAAATTTTATATAACGAACTGGGAGAGACCTGCATTCTTGTGGTCCAAAAGTCAAGTAATTCGGCAACAGGTTTTTGCTATAACATGATATGACTAATGAATTAATTTTGCAATAAATGGATCATTGACACCTTGAACATGATTGAAACGAAAGCGGTTTTAATAAATATGTAACTATTTTTGATAATGGATGCCGAAATAGCCGCGTTCTTTGACGTACCTAATAATCTTAATCGTTTTCACCCTGGGTGACTTTACTTCAACATTAAATAGGTAGGCATTGTTGATACCAAGCAAATTATTTTGTTTATTTTCTTTAAACAATAGGTAAAGTGGTAGATTTAATCATTTATTTCATTATAAGTTTATATAAGTTTAATCATGGCTGGATTTATGCCCAATTGATGGCAAGATATACCTACATTTTTCAGTTACCTGTAAAAAAAATAAGTATGGAGTTTCTTGCCCATTCTTCTCCATACGAAACTACCTTTTGTAAGGGGCAACTAAAATCATTTAACTTGTAAGTTTTACGTTCAAAAATGCCTTTCAAATGGCCTAATTGAAATAAATGATTTGACTTTGACTATTAATAAGGGCGAGCCTATGGGGGCTTGAATCGGATACAAATCCACATTTCAAACTGCTATTGAAAAAGTTTCAGAAGAAAACATCCAGTCAGATTTTGGCCCCACCCAGTAATCGAACCTGGAGCATCGTCGATAGAAAACATTTCTAGAAAACCTGAACTAAACAAAATAAGTCTGAAATCAAGAATCACATCATAAGCAAGATTCGTGACCAACATCGAATGCTCGTGCGAGCTGTGTATGAAAAAAAGGCCTTTGCACAATTTGCACTGCAGTGGAGCTGTAACAGGTTCGTATTATTTAGTTGTGGGAATACAGGTATAAAAAGTAGCCTATGTCACCCGAGGATAGCGTAGCTTCCCAACGGTGAAAGATGTTTTCATATCGGTCCAGTAGTTTCGGAGCCTATTTAAAGCAAACAAAGAAACAATCTAACTTTTCCTCTTTATAATATTAGTAAAGATAATAATGAGTATAGCATAACCTACCTACGTAACCAATATTATTAAGTCATAGTCATAGCTAATTAAAAGTCAGTTTATTGACAGACATGCATACGGAAGATGGAGTTCCCTACAAAGATAATCCCTTGCCAAAGAATTATGATAATATATAATCACACTTTGCAATGGGAGTACTTAAATACTTTATACTTTTTTTTCTATTACAGGTGGCAAACTAGCTTATAGCCCCCCTGATGGTGAGCAGTTGCTGTAGCCTTTGGACGTCTGCAACACCGCACCGGAGGTGTTACCGAATCCGTAAATACCTCTTCACTACGTACTTTTAAGACCGTTTTCATACAACAAAGCTATTGTTGTGTGTTCAACGATTAACTTATCTTTTTTCTTTTTTTTCTCTTTTTTTGTTTTTTTTTAGTGCATTTTTTTTCGCGCAATTGCTGTCCAATTCACTTTAGACATTGGCAGAATAGTCGACATCGGCTCTGTTTGCCATTAAAAAAAATAGAATAAGTAGAACGATTACCTTATAGTTTTTTACAATTGAAATCTAATTATTGTTTAATTTTTAGGTATGTTTATGTTGACATGTCTAGAGACTCTTCGCCCCCACAGTCAAACCATTGCAACGGTTTTGTGGGGCTTATTTTATAATTTAGTTACCCTCTTTTTAATGATAAATAAATAAATAATAATAATACATATAATAAGACTGTAAAAAAACTGTGTCTGTACATTGAATATATTTAAAAAATAATAATTGAGGGGGGTTTAGAAACAGTAATAGAGCACGAATCCAAAAAAAAAAGTCTGTCTGTTTGTCTGTTTGTCTGTTTGTCTGTTTGTCTGTTTGTTTGCACACGCTAATCTTCGGAACTACTAGACGGATTTGAATGATTTTTTTTTTGTTGTATAGATATTAATACTGGTCAACACATAGGCTATAATTTATCTTGGAAACTGGAACACCTGATGCAGAACCGCAACAGACCAGCTTAACTATAGGAGATACAAAAATGGTACCATAGCAAAAATTGTTCCACGTGATGATCATTTTCTGCTGAGAGAATAAATTTGAAGATCCGGAACACCTGACGCAGAACCGCAACAGACCAGCTTAACTATAGGAGATACAAAAATGGTACCATAGCAAAAATTGTTCCACGTGATGAGCATTTTCTGCTGAGAGAATAAATTTAAAGATCCGGAACACCTGATGCAGAACCGCAACAGACCAGCTTAACTATAGGAGATACAAAAATGGTACCATAGCAAAAATTGTTCCACGTGATGAGCATTTTTTGCTGAGAGAATAAATTTGAAGATCCGGAACACCTGATGCAGAACCGCAACAGACCAGCTTAACTATAGGAGATACAAAAATGGTACCGTAGCAAAAATTGTTCCACGTGATGAGCATTTTCTGCTGAGAGAATAAATTTGAAGATCCGGAACACCTGATGAGGAACTTCAAAAGCCCTCTACACTATAACATATATAGGAATGACGTTTTAGCTAGAGTTGTTCAGCCTTATGAGCACTCGCTGTTGACGTATAAAAATCGAAGATCTGGAACACCTGTTGTGGAACTCCAAGACCTCAGCTACACCATAACTCACCTAGGAATGACGTCTTAGCAAAAGTTGTTCGGTCTGATAGGCATTTCCTGTTGACTTATAAAAATCGAAGATCAGAAACATTTGGTATAGAAATTTAAGCTATCACTAATTTCATTGCATAATTATAAAATAACATAAGTACCTCCACGTGGTGAAGGCGGGAACAGTTCAGGACTGATTTTTGATGACGATGGTATATCGTTGAAAATTAGACTCTACTGGCCAAAACTCCTATTTTTTTGTATCGTATAAATATGCCTTCGGGCTTATGTTATTTGAGTGTTTAATTTCCTTTCCCATTTATCTTTGTTACATGGTTGCCTACCCGGTAACGCAGGGGAGCAGCCACTTAGATTTTAATTGATCAGGTATCATCACAATAAAAACCGACTTAAAAAACACTAACCAGTGTAAAATAACTCTAAATTAGGAAGTCTGTGGCTTTGGTGGTTTTGTCTTATTCATGATGGGCCACCGACTTCCGAATTTAGAGTTATTTTACACTGGTTAGTGTTTTTTAAGTCGGTTTTATTTTTTGCAAAAAGGATTTTTATTTTTCCATTTTTAGTTGTTCCCATACAAACATTTGCCATGATACGTCATGATGTTGTATAAACAATAAATATCCAAGCGATTCCCGCAATCACGACAGATTTGCCGTCTATTTTTGAAGAGTTCCATTGTATATCTCCAAAGATCAGCACCAGATCTTCACCAAATTAAAATGGGACCACCTCGGGAGTATACTCTTTCAAATAAAAAAAGAATTTTGAAAATCGGTCCACAAATGGGGAAGAAATCGCGTAACAAACACACAAAAAAAAAAAAAAAAAAACATACCGTCGAATTGAGAACCTCCTCCTTTTTTTGAAGTCGGTTAAAAACTATAACCATGCCTAGAAAGAGGTTAAATCTTTCCCAATGTTCCAAAGGTGCTAAATGATTAAAGATCATAAGATCCCAACAATCTACCGAAGAGCGTTAGGAGAGACTTGATGCTGTTCGAGAACATGAGGCTGAAACGCGCTCCGCGGAAACTTCTTGGGATCGCGAAGCACGCCTGCATTCTCAGCGTATTTACGCATCTACCAGGTATCCAGGTCTCTAGACACCAGTGAAGAATATGTGCGCGACTGACCGTTGATCGTGAACATCATGCACTATCTCGCGAGTTGGAGACGTTCACGGAAAAAGCATGACGCTTGAGTTTTCAGCGTATATACGCATCTACTCTAGAGATAAGTAGGGGAAGGAGATGCGCGACTGACCGCTGATCGTTAACGTCAAGCAACATATAGGCTATAATTTATTTTGGAAAATGGAACACCTAAAGTAAAAGAGATATAAAAATGGTGCCATTTCAAAAACTATTCCACGTGAAGAGTGTTTTCTGCTGTGAGACTAAATTTGAAGATCTGGAGCACCTGTAGTGGAACTCCAAAGCCCAGCGACAATATAACATATACATAATAGAAATGGCGTCTTAGCAAAAGTTGTTAAGTCTGATGGCATTTCCTGTTGACCAACAAAAATAAAAAATCTGGAACGTCTTGAATAGTCTCGCGCATCCCATTGTTTTCCAGTCCCCGGGCTTTTAGAATTCGACATCAGACGTTTCAGATTTTCGATTTTGACGACCCCGTTGTCGCTGACATAAGCAACAGGATCCGCGTACGAAGTCGCGGGCAGAAGCTAGTATGTAAATTTGTGTATATATGTTTTTATGGTGTACAATAAAGAGTATTCTATTCTATTCTATTCTATTCTATTCTATTCTAATAATAATAATAATAACTGTCAAACAGCTAGTTTTGTATTGGCCATCATCAATGTGTATCTAGGAGGACGTCATGATAATTATAGTCACTGTAACTTGTAGTCAATCTCACTATTCATTTTAATCAGTTGTCATCAAAATTTTGGTGTGCAACTAGACGCCAGTTTAGTCATTGGCAATTATAAGACGGCCTGCAGATTGCAGTCTCTATAACTCCAAGTGTAGAAAGATATTAATTTTTTTTTGTTTCTTTCTACAAATCAAAATACTATAGAAAATGGAAGAAAATAAAAAGAGACGTGGGTGTAATTACACAACTATGGAAAAAGAGATGTTGTTAGACCTGGTGAATAGCCCTGTTTCGTTTTGTTAAGGGTTTGATGTTGCTTCCGAAGACTGAATCTAAATATAAAACTGTTTCTTTGCAAACGCGGAACCGTACACGAAATTCCTCGTCGGTATATTTTTCGAAAGCATTCAGGTTTTCAGCGTTCCTGCGGCTCGTGGTGGGTCTTTCATGATCAGAAAGGGAAGATAACGACAAAACAGACATTTTAACAACAAAAACTAATCTAATTTAAGATTTAAGAGAGCCCGAGACCACTCTCAAATCTAACACCTACTTAACTCGATTTGACAGTTGATGTGACAGTTAAAAAGCGCTAAGTGACGTTCCAGTATACGGATTTTATACAGAGTTGAGTTTAAGTACAACTTAATTTGAGATCCTGTTAAATTTAATCAATGCTTTTAAATGACATATGAGAATATGAATTTCGACTATGAGAGCTTCTCAAACGTTTAAGTAGCCGTCAAATATTTGAGAGGCGTTTCAGTATTCGGGCGTATCTGTCAAAAATACGTCTAATTTTCCTCAGTTTTTGCGATGAGATAACGACTTGATTGTGAAAGGTTTTTTATATTAATGGAGATCTGCAGAAATCATGACTACTATACGAATGGCTTAGTCAGATTCAAACTAACTGTGTTTCATCTACTATAATATGTAGGTAAGTAAATTTCACGTCAGTGGTTGTTAAACTAGTATATTGACTCCGTCGGCAGTGATAGACTAGCAGTGTGACTGGCGAACTGCCAATTCATAGGTTTCGAGTTCGAACCCAAGGCAACATCAAACTTGCTTCAATAATTGTCTAGATTTACATCGCGAGGAAACTGGCCTTTCTAAGACATATTTCTCAACGGCCATGTGAATGCAATTCATGCCATGCCCATGGACGGCATAAAAACTCTGATGCCAGTCTAATGTTAGCCACTAACCACAGGAAAAGAACTACGCTACGTACAGACGCCAGCCCATCAACCTACCCGAAACTGTCAAATTTCCCCAATCGATTTTGAACCTTATGCTATAGCAATAAAGTTTAGATTGTAGTAGGTTGATATGAATATCCAATGTCGTGCGATCTACAGTCCTAAGCTGGCGCCAATGCTATCTATAGCTCAACCAATCCCATACATAAACCATACTGACTCATAAATAATATTAATTATAGCAACAACTAGCCATGTTCGGCCAATTTCTTTGTTACCGCATTACTAATAGTGTTCAACTGTTCATTCTTGTGTTGCGTTAGTCATGCGTACGCGCACTAGATCCGCCTACGGGGCTACGATCATCAGTCATTCAGAGGAATCGACGGTGATGACATAATCGTCATGGTGTAAAAACGTCAACAAAACCCATCAAGCGTTAGATACCTACCTGCGCGTGCGCAGTGTCATACTCTGACGCAGTAATGAACAGTATCTTCTTAAATGGCGAAAAACAACATACTCAATACTCAATATCTTTATTGCTTTCCATATGTATTCTTAGGTGGTAGGGATATAAATGAGATCATTATGGACCCTGTAGGGCACAGCAAAAATGGTAGGAGAGAGGAAGCCTTGCTTAACGTGATCATTTCATTGTAATAGAAGAATTATTTAAGACCATGAACAAATGAACTATTCTCAAATATTTGGGGTTTATTAAAATTCCATTTATTTATTTGACATTACCCTCGATATTATTAATTTATTGTTACCTACATTATTTACTGAATATTAGTAGTATTGTTATATTCAATAGATATTAATTGTATTATTGTTATTTATGATTTATTAATTATTATTATATTGACATAACAACACGCCGATTATTTGAAGGGTTTTTGTAGAGTAAGTAACTTTAAATACACACGGAATACACACAGTTCCAGTTTACGCTGGCCTTGCATTGCATGGAAATCCTATACAATGCAAGATCAGCTTGTACTGGAAATGTAATATAACTTGATGTGTAGCCCCTGTTAAAATCTTTTCACTCCGTAAGTAGTTTTAAGACCATTTGCATTCAGCAAGGCTATTGCGTATATCGCCGTTGACAATTCATCGTGACGATCACTGGGCAAAGTGATCAACGATTACTGTCAAATAGCTAGTTGCGGTATGATAGCAACAGTGTGTATTGAGAATGACGTCAAGCGCACTCGCAGAGATGTGACGAAGTGCACGGTCTCCCGTCTGATAGTCACCGTAACTTGAGGTCCACTTCAAGTGCAATAAGAACCATTTTTTTAATTCTCCGTTGTCATCAACGTTCAGTGTGCAACGCCAGCTAGTCACTTGCAATAATAAGACAGCCGATAGCCATTCAGAGTGCCTAGTGCGAGTTTGTTTTATGTTAACGCGATCGACACGTTCATGACGTTCAGCGATTCGATTGGCCCGCTCCAAGCTTTTAACCAATCAGAGTGCCTAGTGCGAGTTTGTTTTAATTTAACGCGATCGACACGTTCATGACGTTCGGCACTCCGATTGGCCCGCTCCAAGCTTTTAACCAATCAGAGAGCCAAACGCGGTGAACGTTTCGATCGCGTTAACGTAAAAACAACTCGCACTTAGGGCACTGGTAACTATTTCAATTTACAGTATTACGGTAAGTAATAACAGCTTTTGAACATAAACGTGCAATTGATTACCGGCCTTAATAACAAACCATGTAATTGACACAGTATTACATAATACAACGCACCACTAAAGCAATGATCTTCATGGCATTTTAGACTGAGAATGGAATCAAACAAGGGTGCTTATCCCATGGATGTATTAGGAATATGTATAATAAGTTGTGTTGCCCATTCGTGTGAGGAAAACCACGATAGTTTAACAGTAGGGTCAGATAGTAAGGTTAATGTTAATTTCGTGATACTGTTTTTTACATTATGGTTTGCTACTGTTGATATTATACGGTCTAATCATCACCTATTTATAAGCCTGATCCTAACTTTGTTACCTGACCCTTGATCCTAACCTGTCGGGGTCGGCTACCAATCTAACCTCCACAACCCAGTGACTGGGTGGGTAACACAGAAAAGTCATCTTGGTTAGATTAATTTGTTAGACTTTCGGGGTTTTGACTCGTAATGACTGCGAAGATTTCGGATTATTCCGATCTGTCACCCCGCTTTGTCTGTTTGCAATGAGGGGACAGTTCGAACTTTATTCACTGCTTAACGGTTTCATCTGTCCCCCGATCAAATGATAGGGGGAGAGATGAAACTTTTTATTCCTGTTTGTCCCCCGTAGAATTTAAATTAATTCTTAAAAGTAATGCCACACATACTGCAACATTACATTCAATTAAAGACTAGTGGTTTAAGTTTTTAATCATCTGTATTTAAATAAGTTACTAATACTTCTTTTGTTTTTCTATTAATCAGCCACAGTCCCATAAATGACAGTACGTATAGTAGATACAATTACAATCAATCTTCTGATTTGACTTAATTCAACTTAATTTCAATTAAAAATATACTAATAATTAGAATATTTTGTTTTGTTACTGATTGATAGAATTAGTCACAGTCCGATAAATCACAGTAGGTATTGTACATTTTACAATCTGTCTTTTGATTTGATTTCATAAAGCCTAGTTACAAATGAAAACTTTTAAGTAATAATAAACTTAAACTTACCTCTGTCTGTAATTTCCTCTTCGTTTAATGATACTGTGCAATAGTTCGCTTACTATTGAGAGGACCAGCGAAGAAATTTCATACAAAAACTGTCAGCCCATGTCTCAGTAGGTACTTAACGCTATCGCCATTTAGATTAATTTAGTTTTAAAACATTGTAGCGGCTGCAGCGGAGCGTAGTACCTACTAAATTGCAAAGTAGATTATTAAAATTGCAAAACAGAAAAATAAAAGAAGTTTTAGACCTCCGAACTTTTGTTTTCAAAAAGAGATGAAAATATGACTGGACCATCATTTTCATGCGATATACCTATGTAGTCGATTTTAAATAAATGATAGTAATACCAATACATTGTTATTTAGGATAAATCCTTATAAATGGGGACTGTCATAACGACACGCATAGTTTATAGCGACAGCAATAACGCATTAATTTACTAAAATACCTATATCAGTCTCTATCGATACCTATAATAAAATATGAACTGTCAATTTTTCACTATGCTTCGTTTTTATGCTTTGTTTTTTTTTAGTTAGAGAGGTGATAACGCCAGCCCGCGAAATTCCACTACAGAATTTAAATAAAGATCTAAATTCATATTTTATACCAGAATTTAAAAAGATCTAAATTCAAATTTTGTTACACACAATGGTTTATGGTCTAAGAACTTTATTTCTCTAAACGAGTTACATTTACTTGCATGAGAACTAACAACTTTTGCGTTTTGTATCATTGATATCTAGTTTTCAACTTGATATTACACAACCCTTGATAAAAGAAAGAAATAAATAAATGCTGAAATAAAAGGAAACAAAGAAAGATATTAATGTAATAATGTTGTTCTGTTGGCAAATAAATAGGCCCAGGCTTGAAGAATCTTAAATAAAATATCACGCACGTTACTAATAAATATAGACGTCTGTAATTAAGGGCAATAAGTTGTAAGTTGTTTGTGCTGGCTTTCCGAGAAAACCCTTGGATGGTTATTACTGTGGAGTATGACTTATGGGCCATTGGACAGGACGCTTGTTCTTGACACACATTCGAGAATGCAATCATGGGCATTCAAGGGATATTGCACATGAACGTACTGGAACTAGGAACACCACACTTTGTGAAGTAAAAAACAGGATAACTTTAAAACGCTGCTTTTCTGGTTTAAAAGGTATAAAAACAAAAAAATCGTAAGAATTTAATACAATTTTTTTTATTATTAATTAAATAAAATTTAATAGACTCAAAGTCATGGTGTGTCATGATTTGGAACGATATTAAGGAAGAATAGACAGTTTTTTTTTATTTTGTTGTGTTCGTAGGTACCTTTATTTTTATTTCATAATCTATCGTTTGTGAGTAAAAAAAAAAACAATTAAGTCAACCTCAACGGTGTCTTATTTAACAAGCCTACAGAACATAACAATCGTGAGTCATTCTACAACTCAGAGGTCGATAACATGACGTTACATGGAATTTTGCTCCTAAGTTGGACATTCACAATGAAGTGTGTCGAATATTGTTATGACTGTGTGTGCAAGACGTAAAATACGTGATAATTGACAGTTCTCTATTAATTCATTTATTTATTTATTTATTTTAAAGAAAGCTTACAGACTAATAACAATATAAATAATTTTAAAGTAGGTGACACTTTTGCTAATTACAAGCTTCCACATATAGGTAACAATGTATACACACATAATAAGTGACTAAATGATTTTGAATTTGAAGTGAACTAACTCGCGTAATCATGTTTTTGACGTTTCTTTTTTCAAATTGTAGATCAATATTAGAGTTTTAAGTTGTGATAATTTTTAACTGACTTCATAAAGTGGAGGAGATTCTCAATTCAGTTGTTTTTTTTGTGATTGTGCTTTGGTAAGTATTTACAGATTTGTTACGGTTGCAACCACTTTTTTAAATAACCATACAAGCAAAAACTGAGCTGTTAATAGCAAAAACCGTACCTACCTAATAGAATTTAACAAATTTTACTAATATTACAGCACCGGATGACCGGACCAAACCACAAAAAGGGCGCCAAAGCCAATAATACAAAACAAACCAACCAATTGTTTTGAATTCAGAATTAAACTAGACGCCTGGCGATCGTCAGATTCAACTAACATTTTAAACAATGTGCATTGCATTGTATGTGCAGTACAAAATACAGTAAAACGTTGTAGTACTACGAAATAAACGCAGTGTATCGAGTTCGAAGAATTTAAGATGGCTGATTCAGTTTTGGCGCGTCAACTTTTCGTTATTTATCCTCAAAGGGTTTTGGGTCATGGTCGCCGTGGGCTACTTATTTTGAAATTAATAATAATTGTTAATGATGGAACTTATGAATGAACTTGTTTTTATCCTTATTCTTTCTTGGTAGTGTGGAAGGAAAGAAGTTCTTTGAAATATAATATTTTTATTTTATACACATCAAGCTACCCAGCGGCAAATTAACGGAGAAAAACTGACACTTTGGGGAATGACAGTTTTTCAACTTTATTTTGTCTGGCCGGTTGGTATAGTAGTTAGACCCTGACTGCTATGCCGGAGGTCGTGGGTTCGACCCAGGACAAATGTTTGTGTGATGAGCACGATCATTTGTTCTCTCTCTCTGGATGTAATTTATCATATTATGTATAATATGATAAATTTATCAGCTGTTTAGTACCCATAAAACAAGCTCTGCTAAGCTTGGGACTAGATGGTGCTGGGTAAAAGTTGTAGAATATTTATTACAAACAGCGTTAGGTTCATATTCAATTGGCGCAGTTTGGAGTATCTTGATGTGCTGATGGTATGTACCTATTTAAGTATGTACTCGGATGTCTCCGTACGTCCTGGGATGTACCTAATAGAAGTTCGTATTTTTTTATTAGTTTAGTAGAAAAAACGCGCCACGTGTAGATACCTATACTTACATGTTATTAATTTTGCTTGAGTGGTTCAAGAGTAATTTGCAATGATAGGTTTTGTAATTGACTTCATCTTTGTTGATGATGTTATGATGTTCATGTAACAAATAAGTGTAGTTATCTACTACAACTTAAAATCGGAGAAAACATATTTAAAAAAACCGGCCAAGAGTGTCGGGCCACGCTCAGTGTAGGATTCCGTAGTTTCCCGTCCGTCACAATACCTAAGTGTTCAAAATGCTTGCATGTACGATTATACCTACTACAAACTTAGTCCAGAAATTATTTTGTACAACTTTTTGTCTTTTTTGTACAAAAACTGTTGTTCATCCAAGTTCAAAATAATTTTCCTAGAAAGTCTTTTTAAAGTTCTACATTTTAGATTTTTTTCATATTTTCTAAACTTATGGTTCAAAAGTTAGAGGGGGGGGGGGGGGGGATATTGTTTTTTACTTTTGTAGCGATTATTTCCGAAATTATTGACATTATCAAAAAATGATTTTAGGAAACCCTACTCATTTTTAAATACCTTTCCAACAATATACTTATCACACGTTAGGGTTGAAATTAAAAAAAAAGCACTTTTCGCTTAACATATAGGGGGGCTACCCTAATAAAACATTTTTTTCCAATTTTTATTTTACCACTTTGTCGGCGTGATTGATAGGTACACATATTGGTAAGTACTATTAAATTTTAGCTTTCTAGTGCTAACGGTCACAGAGATTAAGCGAGGACGGACGGACGGACAGACAGACATGGCGAAACTATAAGGGTTCCTAGTTATATAAATATTACAAAATATTTTAATACGGGGAGTAGCTTTACTTTTGTTTTTTATAGTTTAACTCAATGATATCATATGTAAAAAGGTATAGATAGGTTACCTAAACAACATTCGATCTTCAAAAACGGCACACTAACGCACGCACGCATCCGTTGACGGCGCGACGCGACGCTAAGGTCAAGTGTGGCTTGTTTCAGCCACATTTTATTGGGTCGCTTGCTGAGAGCTTATTACCTAGGGTAACCATATCTCAGGATTTGTCCTGAGATCTCAGGATTTTCGGACTGTTCTCAGGATTGCGGCCGGATTTTGCAAATCTCATGAAATCCCAGGATTTTTAGAATTTTTAATAAAATACAGCTTACATAAAAATCTCTATAAACTAAAAACAACCTTCCTTTGGTAATACTTAATTGCACAATTGAAATCAATACTTATTCATCTAATCAGTTAGCTTACATTTAAAAAATCTCTTTAGTAAGAAGAGATCCGCAGTGTTTAAAAAGACAATATTACGACTTTTTTAAATTGTTAAGTACGTTTGAGAGAAAATTCTCAAACTGTAGGTAACAAATCTCAGGATTTTTCAATGAAAATCAGGAATTATCTCCGGAATTTTAATTTTTCCATCCGGTAACCTATTTATTACCTATCTACACCTTTAACTTATAATATCATTAGTTTAACTATTGATTTCCGCTTAGCTTCACATGCTAGAGAAAAATCTCTCAGGCTTGCTGTTTTCCTTACGATGTTATCTTTCATCGTTTTTAAAGCAAATGATAATTATACAATACGCACATGAATCCGAAAATTCAGATGTGCGAGCCGTGGATTCAAACTCGAACCCTATGACTTGACAGTCCGAAGTCACACTGCGAAGCTATTAATACTCAATACTCAATACTTTTATTGCATTCCACTGTATTCTTAGGTGGTAAAACTTAAAATTAGTTCATAACATGGACCCTGTCGGGCACAGCAAAATAAGTGAGTTTAGGAAAGAGGAAGCTACCGCTCAAATAGGTTAGTTACTTAAATATGTATTGCTATCCTCAAACACATAATCAACCTCTTCCGAAAACTAGTCTGGACTTTAATTAATCAAAAACACTCAAGTAATTTAATACGTACCTATAAATACAGACGCCAGCACATCAACCTGCCCCTATGTGTCTGTGTGGTTTTCAACTTTATTCTAAACACTATAAGGTCCATGTTCAATTGGCAAAATTTGACAGTTTGGGGTAGGTTGACGTGCTGGCGTCTGTACCAAGTGTCCATATACCTACTCATAATTATATATCCATTAGCCACAGATGTCATGATTTTGCATTGCTCTGATAGACTAAATACTTCAGTGAGATAAATGCTCAAGAATGTAATAATCACTCAACTAGGACTGGAATTGTATGAAGGTATGTATATATAGGTTACTTGAAGAATTGTGACACACAAGTTTTTTACTAATTTCTTTATTGGTAAACAGGATATTTTTTATCGCTAACCAAGTTTTTACAGGACGGTGTCATCATCAACATCATTAATTTCAGTCGAAAGATTTCTACTAGACCAAAATGTCATGTCCTTTGCAAAATCTATGGGTAAAGACAGCTTTAGGAAGTTAGATATAGGCATATATTATTTGTGTTACTTAAACTTGTGAATTTTATGTATGTTTTTGTTGTGTGTTTTGAAGTGTAATAACTAGCTTTTTATGGAGTTTTCTCTGAAATAAAACAATAATAATAAAAGGCCTCCTCCCACAACGACCGGTCCTGTGCGTATCTCATCCATCGGATTCCCGCGACTCTCACCAAGTCGATGTCGGTCCACGTTGTGGGAGGCCTTCCGATACGTGGTCGCCACTCCAGAACTTTGTGGCCCCAGGTTTCAGGATTATGAACTACTTTCACAATGGACAAACTGGCAAATCACTAAAAAAAAATCGACTAATAGGTACTTACTTACACTATAAAATGTTTCACGGCCACTGGTATATGATGCCAAGTCAGAGGCCCTTGGGCGGTATTAGAACTCTGATACTAGGCTAGGCACTAACCACAGGAAAATAAGAACACTGTCCCACTGCAGGGCCTCTTCTCATACAGAGAAAGCAAGAACGTTAATCACCACGGGCGACGATTTCAGACTTATAACGGTTATAAGTCCTGCAGGGCTAATGGCTATCTTTTCATTGGCAGTACCACCAACTGGTGTCCAGTTGCACATTCAACTTTAATGGCAACTGCTGAGAATTAACAAAACATTGGTATTTTAACACTTTAATTGGACTTCAAGTTACGGTGACTATCAGATGGGGTCGACGTTATACTAGATACACACAGCTGCTACTGCAGATACTGAATCAGAACGTATTTATTTCTCTAGTTTTATTATGACACTAGCTTTTGCCCGCGGCTTCGCCCGCGTGGATGTCGAACTTCCGTCCCCTATGTTTTCCCTTTAAGGGTTGAATTTTCAAAAATCGTTTCTATGGAAGACTTACTCTTCACTAAGAACACCCCTTCAAGTTTCATGTCTCTAATACCAGCGGTTGGGGCTGTGCGTTGATATATAAACGTAATAATTTTAGCATAATACTTCCGGATAGACTACTTTCAAAGTTGATCCTTCCGATATGTATGCATAAAGATTTCTGGAACTACTGACCCGGGAAAGAGCGCTGTACAACTGACCATGTGTAAAACAACTGACACTAAGATCAACCTGCCCAGGCGTATTGATTACCTACAACCGTACCAAGTATGGTTAAAATCCCTATAATAGTTTTTGAACTATGCGTGCACATACAGACAGAAGGACAAAACATTCACTAATTGCATTTTTGGCATCAGTTTCGATCACCAATCATCCTCCAATATTAATTTTGAATAGATATTCAATGTGCATAATTATCTTCGTAGTGTGTGATAGTCCATTGAATTGTATGGCGAGCGATATTGTATCTTAAGATTAAATATTATAATATCTTAGCCGTGTGCAGCGCCCTTTGGTGAACTCCACTGCGGGTGACGTAACCTACGACAAACTTATTTTTGCGGTTGGTACAGTAGTCGGGTCTAGGGATCGAACCGCAAAGTTAAGTTTGTTTTTATTGTATATACTTTTCCGGGATAAAAAGTACCCAGTGTGGTGCCCAGGATATCAAAGAATAAGTATACCAAGTTTCATCGTAATCGAACCGGTAGTTTTTGCGTGATACCTGAACATACAGACAGACAGACAGACAGACAGACAGACAGACAAAAAATTTTTTAATCATATTTTTGGGTTCGGTGTCAGTCTAGTAACACCCCCTGCTATTTATTTTTTTGATATTTTCAATGTACAGAAATTTTACTTCTACAGATTTATTATAAGTATATATAGATAGATAGATAGATATAGATATAGATGTCACATTTTACAAACGTGTTTCATTTTGTCCGCAAAATGGGAGCTTTTGAAACCTATCCTAGTTGTTCCTCATATTACTTGTTTTTATATAAATCTAGATGAGGATAACGAGAAACTACTGTAGATACTGCTGGCCGTCTGCGGGGCGTATCGCGTTGTATTGCACAAGTTAAACACATATCTTCCTACAATTTTTAACTTATAATATCATTGGGTATGTGACTATTAAGCCACGCTAGAAGAACCAGAGAAATACAAAGTAATAAATAACCTTCCTTAATTCTTTTGTTTTTGCTCTAGACCTGTTCCAAAATAAACTTGTTTGTCTCCAATATATTATGATTGTGAGTATGATATTATGTAAAATATAAAATTATTCTAATAAATACAACGAACCGGTCCAATTAAATTTGATTTGCGACTTCTTTCGATAACAATTGACAAGTTTGGATAACGATCATTTGGCATAATATCATTGTTGTTTGTTTTTTCTTAGTTTTTCTTTATTATGCAAGGGATTCGAATTTTAAAATACATAATACATTATCATCATCGACTATTAAGTAGTTTTTGTTTATTTTCGCAAAATTAATCCCTATTTTCCTTGGCCACCGCATCACGCACGGACGGCAGGCGGGACCAATTTCGCTAATTCTTTTTTTTTCGTTGTGTTTGTTATTGTCAGGAGAGGAACTTATGAAAGAAAAAAAATAAGAAAGTTGAGCGGAACCTTAGAAATATTAAGAAAACTTGACGACAATTAAATATTTTAAAATGCAGCGCCATCTTGACTTAATGTCCTATGTCCCCTAGATGGGACAGAGGGCGTCCACAGATATTTTCCATCGCGCAATGTTTACTTGCCTTACCTTACCTCGTAAAACGTTAAATGAGCGTAGGACTAAAACTAACAAAATGTAATGTTGGGGTGAGCTACAACTGCGTTCTCCTAGATGAGTAGCACTAGCACGGCAACCTGTATTCAGTTTGCCTCCCTAAACTATAAACAAGGTCATTATAGATTGTGCAATGCATTTATTTTCATAAAAAGCTTATTAGCAATGGGGTTGCACATTACGAGTAGTCTTGTTAACCTGTCCAACTAATCTAAATATGCTTGTGTCCGATGTATCCCATACGTCAACTGTGGAATAAATGATAGAGTACCTATTGAGTTTTGATTACCTATACTATCATAATAAACTTGTAGTATTTCTACAACTAAACTAAATTCCTACTAGTTCATACTTGGATGATAAATAAATGAGTAAGAAAATCAATTTATCTTTCAAACCTTAACTTACAAGTTAACTACGTTAAAGTGTAACGACAACGTATAATATTATGGTAATGATACACTAGAAACGTATCATTAGGGTCAACCTATAATTTGATATCCCAGAGCAGCGTACAGTCGTGGACAAAGCTTTTAAACAGGTTTTTTTTACTGACTGAACCGTTCATATTCTTTAAAACGTTGCCACACACAGAGAATGTTTGTTCTGTGTCTGGGTGTTATTTATCAATATTTAGAAATATACAAGTATATTTATTTGCTTAGTAGCCATAACATAAGCTCTGCGTAGCTTGGGACTAGATGGTATTGGGTGAAAGTTGTGGAATATATTGATTTTGTATTATTTAAGTACACTAGGAACTTCTCCTGTATCGTGGGTGGGTTTACATAAAAAAAATAAACTCACATACACTCATAGTGACATCCAAAACCACCGTAGGCCAAAGAAATATTTTTTTTCGTCGGTAATAGAACTCGATACAAGCAGCGCAGCAGCCACGCTTAGCCACTATGCACCTTCTAAAAGCCTAAAAGCAGTATACGTAGTGCTAGTGTAGCGACATCTATCTCGCCACATACGAACTATCCTACATCTCGCTATTAAAGTTATCGCGCCATTTGACCGTATACAAGTTCCCGACTACAACCGTCGGGCAGTAGTTAGCCCACCCGACACAACACCCGTCTATTCGGAGGATCCTCCCTTTTCAATGGTGGATGAGGAGCTTTACACCCTGTTCCCCATACCTCCAAACTAGCAGCAACTACACTCTAGACCAATAAAAAAGACAGCGTTCTACTAAACTTATTAAGTCAAAAAATGAAATAGAAAACCCTGCGCTAAAGGTTCATTAAAATGTAAATTAGTCTAAGAACAATTTTGTAGACACAATTCGTTTATACAAGTAGTCAAAAGCCTGATAGCCAGTCTAACCAAAGGGTATCCAGTAACTGTTTCCCAGTAACTGGATGTAGAGATAAGATAGGCTCCACAAAAAACTGCATCTAGTTAAACTCGTGGCTAACCCCGAGGCAGGTGACACAATAAAGTTCCTATCGTAGGAATGAATAAATGCTCTAAAAACACTTATTTGTAAGTAATGAAAAACGTTCATTCTGTGAATATATGTATGCAGTTTAAATATGATGACGTAACGCAATGCTCAGGGCTTAATTATTATAAAATAAACCTACGAGCTACGGTACGTAAATGATGAGCTAAGAAAACGTCGGTTTAAAATAAGTAGGTACCGTTTTCTCAACAGATTTACTAGAATTCGGTTGTTGTAAGAATGACGAAAGGTTTTTTC
This sequence comes from Euplexia lucipara, assembly GCA_921972225.1. Lineage (NCBI taxonomy): Eukaryota > Metazoa > Arthropoda > Insecta > Lepidoptera > Noctuidae > Euplexia > Euplexia lucipara. The sequence continues at coordinate 17,832,447 of OV179159.1, forward strand.
CCTTTGCGTATATGTAGGTAGAGGTGACAATACTCACGCCTTCGGTCATCGCAATTCAATCAAACTTGCACTTATTTTTCTAAATCTTTCATCACATTTCATTTGGGCTCACCATCAGCACAGTATACAACAGTCTCCCAAAACGCCCATCCCTCATCATCTGTTTCTACCGGGCAGAAGAAGTGGGCCAATAATCTTCCCCGGAAACGTATCTGTCAGATTAGTAAGAAGATCTTTATTACATACTAGCAGACGTCCCGCGGTTTCACCCGCGTAGGTCCCGTGGGAATACAGGGATAAAAAGTAGCGTATGTGTTAATCCAGGGTGTCAGCTAACTCCATACCAAATTTTATTAAAATCCATTCAGTAGTTTTTACGAGAAAGGGTAACAAACATCCATCCATCCTTTCTCACAAACTTTCGCGTTTATAATATTATTAGGATCTATATTAATGAATTGTATCATTTGTACCGATAATGTAGGTGTACCTCTGCCTAACTCTTCGGAACTCATAGGCGTTATCTTAATTTACGACTTGTTCTGCAAGTAGGTATTGTACAATAATTAAGTACCTAAATATGATTAGGCAATATTTTTTTTCGAATCGGTAAGATTGACCTATTATGTATGGCTAAAATCGTTGTCAGCGACTGTACCACCATCACATTAGATATAAAAAAGCCTACTTGCATATTAAATGCTAATGCCAATATAATACCCTCTCCTTACATGGTATTCAACCATTTACTATTACTTCACCTAAATATATAAACTCAACGAACAATGAACGTTCAAACATTGCTGCTGTTATGTTTTTCATTTGTTTTAATAGTAAAATGTAACGACATGATTATGTCGTTCGTGACGATGGATAACAGGCCTACATCTGTGCTGCTACCCTGTATATGTTGGAGCCAGCGTAAGTAACCCTTTTCGCATGTCTGAGAGATATTTCTCGACTGTATGTGAACCAAGTCAGACGCAGCAGATTATTATTATTATTATGAGCCTGTAGTGTCCCACTGCAGGGCAAAGGCCTCCCTTCCATTCTTCCACTCCTTTCTGTCTTCAGCCACTTTTGGCCAATCCTTCAGAAAGCAGTCCAACTCGTCACGCCATTTCCTTCTGGGCCTGCCGCGTCGCCGGCTCCTGCTGTCCGGGATCCAGTCGGTTTATGCCTTCGCCCAATTTCGTGGCGACATGCGGCAGATGTGGCCTGCCCAGTCCCATTTTAGTTTAGCGGCTGAGTTGCTTACGTCTGCGATTTGTGTTTTGGAACGAAGTATACCTACTGTTCCTTATGCGGTCTGTTCTTTTAACCCCGAGAATACTTCGTTCCATTGCTCAGACGCAGCAGATGCGGCATTAAAACTCTGACAGCAGCACGCCTATCCTGACCACCGTTGAAATGGAATATGCTGATGGACAAATCGACTAAGTAGCAGATGATAGAAACATTTCTGCCGATTATAAAAGAAATAGTGCTCGATATTGTAGAATATTGTCGTCTGAAGAATCTACACATTACTTCTCTTCACATTGTTCTTGACATTGTTGTGCTCAAAGGAAAAGAATTGTTTCTACTACCACACTTTGTCCACACTTCTGTTGACAAAATCTGTTTCTACGTGTGAATGTTAGTCACAAACCATGACATAAGAAGAAGAGGACTCTTTCCCCCTAAAATTTAGAATTAGGTGTATTTTGCACTTTTGTGATCACATCCCTGAATGTTTTTTGTCATCAGATGCGTTGCTATTCTGAAAAGTACGAGTATATCCCCGTGGGACCATAGTTTTAGATTTCTATGCTTGGGACAAATAAGACGTAAAGGAAAGCAATAGTATTTATTAAGACTCACAAAGAAATCAACTCAAATCAATAGGCAACAGCAAAAAATGAAATAAAGGACCATGCAAAAAATCGTCCCATACCACCAACAGATTTCAAACGTATCTCAATCAATTCATCTTGGCATCATGATCATTTTTTATTATGACGACATCTCCGTAAGTCATGGGGGTATCGCGCAAAAAAATATTTTTTATACACACTATTTGGTTCAGTAAATTGGAAAAAAAATGTACAGGAACACTATTTAACTATGAAAAAACTATTGATAGTGAACAGCCGTGAGATGCACAGGATAAAAAACCAGTCTGGCGATGCGCATAATATATAGTCTCAATTTTTTGGTATATGGAGAAAGGTCGTCACACTGAATTTAATCTGCCGGCAGAAATGCTATCTACTATAATGATAGACGAAAAATTAGTAACTTACAAAACTGGATAACAGTTCTGTTGACATAAATATGTTTGTACCTACATGAACAATAACAAAAAATGTAATTAATACTAACCCAAAATGTTGTTATTTCATAAATATGTATATACTTATACATGTTATAAAAACCTAAAGTGTTTAGTTGATCAATTGTAAAATGTCTAAAACAAGGTTATTTAAAAAAAACTAAGTACACCCTTTTTAAGTAAACACTTTTTTTTTAATTAGGTACCCCATATATTTACGGACTAAAAATTGTTATTTGTGTTTTTATGAGACTTCATAATAATATTGAAACAAGTCCCATGTCTGTTGGTGGGTTGGGACAGCGCCCATACAATCTTTTGCATGGTCCTTTGGAGTGCTAAATATGAAGTAAGACTCGTCCACCGTACCTTGGCATAATTTTCAAATTACGGTCCATAACAGGGAAATAGCCTGCCGCAGTCAGTCTTGTATCTTTGCTACTATTTGCTAGAGCATTTCACCATTGACATTGCACCAAGTCTTATGGTATTACTTTCTTTGCAGATACACTGAAATCGTTGGCTAAGAGTATGTGCAGTATTGGTTTCAGTACTGCAACTTCACTACAGTATAACAGAACGGAGTACGATTTGCAGTACATCTTGATTATTGCTGATTTGACATGTCCCGGAACTGATAGATTTTTGATCAAAGTGAGTAAAAACCACATTCTTTTGTGCATGGAAAGATTAGCAACGGTGTTTGGGTTTTTTTACTTATCTATATCTTCTATACTTATAATAAATCTGTAGAAGTAAAATTTCTGTACATTGAAAATATCAAAAAAATAAATAGCAGGGGGTGTTACTAGAACGACAGCGAACCCAAAAATATGATTAAAAAAAATTTTGTCTGTCTGTCTGTCTGTCTGTCTGTATGTTCAGGTATCACGCAAAAACTACCGGTTCGATTACGATGAAACTTGGTATACTTATTCTTTAATATCCTGGGCACAACACTGGGTACTTTTTATCCCGGAAAAGTATATACAATAAAAAACAAACTTAATTTTGCGGTTCGACCCCTAGACCCGACTACTGTACCAACCGCAAATAATAAGTTTGTCGTAGGTTACGTCACCCGCATTGGAGTTCACCAAGGGGCGCTGCACACGGCTAAGATATTATAATACTTTATCTTAAGATACAATATCGCTCGCCATACAGTTCAATGGACTATCACACACTACGAAGATAATTATGTACATTGAATATATATTCAAAATTAATATTGGAGGATGATTGGTGATCGATACTGATGCCAAAAATGCAATCAGTAAATGGTTTGTCTGCCTGTCTGTATGTGCACGCATAGTTCAATAACTATTATAGGGATTGGGATTGACTTGGTACGGTTGTAATCAATACGCCTGGGTAGGTTGATCTTAGTCTCAGTTGTTTTACACATGGTCAGTTGTACGGCGCTCTTTCCCGGGTCAGTAGTTCCAGAAATCTTTAAAAAATCAAAATCAAAAGTCATTTATTCAAATTAGGCTGAGGATCAGCACTTTTTGAACGTCAAAAAATTACATAAGACAGTCCCCCAAAACGCCCGCCCTTCGCATACATACTGGAAGGATCAACTTTGAAAGTAGTCTATCTGGAAGTATTATGCTAAAATTATTACGTTTATATATCAACGCACAGCCCAAACCGCTGGTATTAGAGACATGAAACTTGAAGGCGACTTCTTAGTTAGGAATAAGTGTCCACTGAAACACGATTTTTGGAAATTCAACCCTTAATGGGAAAACATAGGGGGCGGAAGTTCGACATCCACGCGGGCGAAGCCGCGGGCAAAAGCTAGTATCCCAATAAAATTATATCCTACATTTCTTATCATAACAAAATCAGATATTGTACAGTAGAAAGGTGTCAGTTATGAATGATACTCATGTAGTATTTCCATAAAAATATTAACCGGACATACTTAAATACGAGTAGAATATGGTGTTAGGCCTATCTTGGGAGCCATAAATGAAAATAATGTCGGTAACTTTTCCTGGTTTTTCTCAAGGTCCTCGTTTCGTTCTGAAAGCAGCTTGGTTGACTCTTCACATGACTGGCATCACTGCCATTAATTGTGGCAATGCTACCAGCCATTGGGGAAATTTTTACATTAACTGCGATACGAACATATTTTTTTGATGCTTTTTGATTCTTCAATAATTTTGTTTTTAGGCAAGTAAAGAAGGTTATTTCAAGGCCCCGTACCGTTGGCTCCTATTGAATTATGACGAAGAATCAACTGCACTGAATGACGTTGATATCCTGGTCGATAGCGATGTGGTTCTGGTGAAGCAGATCAATGACCAAGAGTACTTATTTATGGAAGGTAAGTAGCTAGGGAATTTCTCAGATCAAGTGCTGGTAAAAGGAGTTATTAGTACGTATCAGCACGGTTTTACGCCTCTGATTTGGAGGGTTTGGAAGCCTATTGTAAGATGAGATGGAAAACATCTTGAGAAACCTGAATAAGTTATAGTTAAAATAAGTTTGAAGTCGCCAATCCGCCTTAAGCAAGCGTGGTGATCAATGCTCGTGCCTTCTCTATATGAGAAAATATCTTTGCCCTGCAGTCGAACAGTAACAGGCTGGTACTATTCCATTATTATTCAACTTAATTCAATCTTACTTAGTTACTTACTCATTATCTCCATCTGTCATAGTCTATTCGTTGTAATATCCTTTATCCTACGCAAATTCCTAAGATGACAAGCCTTAAGAAGTAACACTGAGTCATTAATCAATTTGCCGATAATTATAGCAACAATATCGTTGGAAAACCCTTGCATTTGTTTCATGCCGTCTTTATCCCACTGCCCTTATCCCTGGTTTTTCCGTACATTCTTTTTTGCCATCATTTTAATACCGTCACCGCCTTTCTAGTCATGTCACCGTTCAGACAATCCATCCATCGTATTTTATATTTTCCTCCATTCATAAAATCATCATGTTATTAAAATACATAGTTGTACGCGGTAAAGATAAAACATGAGCACAGTATAAATATTAATACAGTAGGACGACGCCTTTGATCTCTGGAAAAATGCCGACAACTTCTACACGCGTAAGACTTGAATAATACCTCCCGCACTACGAACATCGTTTTGTTCGCAGTGCGGGAGCGGCTTTCCCGCGTCTCGCCCCTCACACCCCGCACGATTTCCCTGTCTAGACTGCTTCGTCGGACGATTGTTGGTTTTTAGACTGTGACATGACTGTGATCCTTTCTGCTATGTACTTACTGTATGAGGTGTGTGCAAACTCATATTTCAGACAAATAAATAAACTCTGTGGCATTGTGTAGTCGCATTCATGCTCGAAAGTTTCCTCGCTACTAAAAAAGTATTAATTCCTTCGCATTAACATGACCATAAAACTTAACCAATTTCCTATAAATTCTCAGTCACCAACGCCACTTTAAGATTTACTCTCCTAGATATTCTTATGCAGTTGCAGTCGCGTGGTGCGTTAGAATTCTCAATATTCTCATCTCAAGAACGCACGACTGCCTTTTTTGCCCTTTTGTGGTTTCAAAATATTTCATTATATCCTAGATAGTAAGTATAAGCATTGTTTTATAGATCATAGAATCTAGAATGCGTGAGACCAAAATGAAAGCATGTCTAAAATACATTGTCAAGTTAATTGTAAAAATACAAAACCTTATTTTGTCATTTGTGTCATGGAACTAAGACCCATTAATTTTTTGCGTTTCTACGTAGATCGGTCTTGCTGTATTCGCATCAATCTAGCATCGATACTCGATAGGTAGGTTATTAAAACAAAGGAATAGTAATAAAATACGTGGTTTGCATATTCAGAGCTGCGCAACAAAAACTGAATTTCCCAGCGAACGCAAAAAATCACCTTGAATAAGTACACTTTGCTTGTTAAGGCTCTAGTAGGAGGACATGGAGGACATAGAAAGGGCATTGTATAATATATGTTACTTAGTTCTGAATACCAATAACTTATTTATTGAAGTTAATATTGTACTAAACAATACCCGTTGTTCTGCTCTCGTTTTGCTCCGAGATTTGAGCTTGAGAAAACTATAAATAAGTCAAAAGAAAGAATAATTGGAAAATTATTCTCCCTAAACCGATCACTATGGTAAACCAATCCCTTGGGAGAAGGAAGCCAAATACCTAGGTGTAGAAAGACACCCTAGAGAGATCCCTTGCCTTCGCTTAGCACATAAAGACGGTTCGCTCGCGAGCCGCTTTTGCTGCAGGTGCAAATTGCGACTATATACCGCGGTAATCCGTCCGATTATGACTTACGCCTGCGTTGTCGATAGTAACAAGGCGTCGAAACGTAGGCGTGAAAGCGTATTTATCTCAATTATTTAAAATCATTACAGTCGCGTATGTAGCAAACAACTTTTAACTTTTGCGTTGCATTTTCGAGCATAAAAGCATTTTATAAAACTCAATATGTTAGCTTATTAATATAGCACATACGTTTTAATTTAGGAAGATAAATATATATTTTGATCTCGTTTAATTTTAACACACACCCCGTACATAAAGTAATTTAAGCTTCAATTTAAGAATGAAATGATAGGTACAAAAAAGGACTTTCTTCCAAAGGTAATTAAAATAATGTTTTTTTGCCTACCATATTATATTTTGTGTTTATTTATATCTTTGAATGTCAATTTAGTGTCACCTTAACACGTAATAAAATTCGCAATGATTTATCTATATGTATATACAGTGTGATAGTGACTTCGTCGCATATACCACAGTATAAATATTAATACAGTAGGACGACGCCTTTGATCTCTGAAAAAATACCGACAACGTCTACACGCGTTAGCCCTGAATAATAATTCCCGCACTACGAACATAGTTTTGTTCGCAGTGCGGGAGCGGCTTTCCCGCGTCTCGCCCCTCACACCCCGCACGATTGCCCTGTCTAGACAGCTTCGTCGGACGACTGTATGTTTTTAGACAGTTCTGATACTATGAGTTCTGTAAGTGCATGATTCAGGACTTGTTTAAAACTGTAAGGAGCTATTAAAAAATCATCGTTTCTGTCTAACCCTATGAGATTTTTCCTTGACGAGCAAATTACTCAATTCTTTCATTTTAAATGCTTACGGTTTTGATAGAAATCACGATTTTATACAGTTTAAAGTAAAAAGAACATGAGACAAAAACTTTTTTGCAAAAAATAAAACCGACTTCAAAAAAACACAGACAAAAAAGGTAAAAGAAAAACACAAAAAAGTGAAAAATAAATTGCTTCAGAAGCCGCTGACAAAAACACCAAATCAATCAAACAAAGGTCACCGACTTCGAAGCTTAAACTTTGTTTGATTGATTTGGTGTTTTTGTCAGCGGCTTCTGAAGCAATTTATTTTTCACTTTTTTGTGTTTTTCTTTTACCTTTTTTGTCTGTGTTTTTTTGAAGTCGGTTTTATTTTTTGCAAAAAAGTTTTTTATTTTTCGATTTTTAGTTGTTCCCATAAAAAATGAATTAACGTTACATTGCTAATTGTTAACAATACATGTCAAGCTAATAGGGTTATCCACTTATCCCTAATAAATGAAACTTAACATACCTAACTGTCGAAATCTAGGTATATTGTAGATACATATCTGCGTACCCCTCAGAGCATACAGGCGTGATGATAGGTCATGTTGTTGTATAAATAATAAGCATCCAAGCTTGCCAAATTAAGAACCGAAGTTTTAGTCCATTATCCCTAATAAATTAAACTTAACATACCTAACTGTCGAAATCTAGGTATATTGTACATATCTGCGTACCCCTCAGAGCATACAGGCGTGATGATAAGTCATGATGTTGTATAAACAATAAGCATCCAAGCGATTCCAGCAATCACGACCGATTTGCCGTATATTTTTGAAGAGTTCCATTGTATATCTCCGAAGATCAGCACCAGATCTTCACCAAATTAAAATGGGACCACCTCAGGAGTCTACTCTTTCAAATAAAAAAATAATTTTGAGAATCGATCCACAAATGGCGGAGAAATCAGGTAACATACATAAAAAAAAAAAAAAAATACTTACACACGAACATAGAACCTCCTCTTTTTTTGAAGTCGGTTAAAAACATGGAAATTACGGAAAACCGAGGATAAAATCAAAGTCGTAAATCGGTATCAATTTGCAGACTAATACATTTTGGTGTTATTTTATAATGTAGAACTTAATATTATAACTTAGCGGCCATTCGCAAATTTGGGGGTTAGAAAACATTCATAAAATAATTTTAATATAGTACATTGGTACAATTTAACATTAATAGCTTCAATAATAATTATTGGTGGCAATAGGCTCGCCCCCTATAACAGGTGACCTAAACATTATGGCAAAATGTGGGAGTACTACCAGGACACCTCTGCCTTACCCTTCTCTGTCATGTTCATTTAATTCATAATTCATTCTGTATTATCATTTACATTAAAATATAATTATGTAACAACTCTCCAGGATGATGTAGAGAATTCATGTCTTCGGGATGTAGTTTAAGGTCACTTCCACCCTGTTAGACATAAATAAGTCATTAGACTCAGACTAATGAACCAGACCCTTACCACGATTGAATTTGGACAGTATTTCTCATTGATCACAATCATCATCATCTTCATACCCTTATTTAATTGTTTTCGGATCGGAGCAGCATGTCAGACTGTCGCCATGCCGGTATCTTTCGTTCATTATTATTCGACTTTATCTCAGTAGTCACCGCGCTTTATCAACTTATATATATTTTTTCACACAGTCTACACCATTCTTTCTTTCTTTTGTTTTTTCATTCAACTATATTTATACTTAAAAATTTCCTCACAACATTATTCTCATTCTTTCGCATACATTGCATGACAGCCGATTTCCATATAATTTCTTTAAATGTTACATATACGTAATATAATACAATCAAAAAGATGTCTGGATAACTCAGTTCAGAATCGAACTGTAAATTACCCAGAACATGCACATTGTACAACCAGCTTAATAATTATCTACTAAAATTAATTTGCATTGAACATGAACAGTTGTAGATTTCGATAAGTAGCCTAGGTAGGTAACTTATAATGTCTGTGTTCAAACGTTCAAAGACAGCTGGACGATTTTCCGGCAATAGCACAAATTATTCTAAAGATGTCTTCGACATAAATTTATACGATAGAAAATCTGTGAGACTGTGACATTCCGCTAGAATACCTACGTAGCAATTTGTGTTCATGATATCTTACGAAAGAGATTCCTTAGGGGGCTTGTAGTTAAATAATTACATGTAACAAATGAAATATTTCTGATTTCCTGCAGTCAAAGGTCCGGACAGATCCGAAGTCAAACCGCAGTTAAACATGTTAAGCAGTCTGGCTGTCATTCGTGGGTCTTAATGTAGTTCACATAAGTTTATGGTTACGTAATCACGAGGCAATGCTGCCAGTCTTTTTGGTATACTTCCAGTGGACAGCAATATGCGGATGAGATTATTTCGATTTCAAGTTAATTGAATTAGCTTTATTTTTTCTTAACACTTTGTATGCCACGTAGGTCACCGGTGACCTCAAACAATTGAATTTCTATTGTGTCTGGTAGTCTGGCAGTCAAGGTGTTAAGTCATAACAACTGCGGTAGTCACGTAACTATTATGGTTAAGTACCTACTTATAGTGTTATAAACAGTGTCGAAACTCCGATCCAACAATAACGACTCCCACGCACGCACCATAGTGAACCAATCACCTAAATCACCATATTATTTCCTCCAATTTTTTTTCACTTTTCGTCATTAGTTTTTAATCTTTTAATTTAGTTTTTTGCTTTATGTTCTGTGCTTCTAAATAAAGTACCTACTTTCTTTTTAATCAATATCAATTTAACAACAATATTCTAGAATTTGATATTTGTTACTTTTACACATAATTTAAAACAGAAATACCTTTGCCTGTTTTTAGTAGTAAGGCCATTTTTTTTTTGTCTGGTACTTTGTAAAATGAAAAGTTTTTAATTTGAAAGTGGAAAATGTGAAAATCTTCACACACGTGACACGCAGCTAGATCTATTGACATCTGTGCTAAAGTCAATGATCTGTAGGTACCTACCTAAATTACTAATTTAATCTAAATCAATTTTCCAATAATCCGTGATATGTTTCAGCGTACAAAATATCAGAAAACACTGAAGTTATTTACACAAAAAGATCAACATGGAAAAGCATCAAGCATCAACAACAGCATTCCGTTACCGAAAATACTAGTTTAGTAAACAAGAGCCTGGTTTACAACACTCGAAATACTAGTTTGAAGATACATGGAGATGGTCGGAAGATACTTTCAAAAGTAACAGTTACTAAATATGGATGGATGGAAGACTACAGGAGCTCCAATGTACTCTCATCCCGAAGATACGACTTGAGAGGTCATACGCTGACTATGTCGAATGTTATCACTGACAGCAATGATACGAGACTGCATATGAATGATAGATTGTAAGTACTTAATTACATTTTACGCATTAGTGGTTCGTGGCTGAACAGGAGCTTGCCGAAGTAGGTCATAGATAAGTGTCCGTTTATGACACACTGAGACAAATCCGTCTTTCAAAAATCACGTTAAGTTGTTGGTCCCGGCTGTCAATTGTATTAAGTAAGTTTGACAGTAGTTACGGCGGTATTCAAAATCACAGAAGTTTTTTGAAAACCCCCGTGTTACGTGTGTGTATTATGTTGTTTAGGCGACTGTTATAAGTAGAGTTCATAAAATAACAGTTGCTCATTGTAAAATACTGGTATCTAGCTACTTTCGGTTAGATTGAATGACGACCGTAATACAGAAATGTATAATCAATGGTTAGAATAAAAAAATACATACACACGAACATAGAACCTCCTCCTTTTTTAGAAGTCGGTTAAAAAGCATTAGTCTGTAAGACAAAATACTAAATACGGAATTAATAGAATTGTCTTGCCAACATATCATAATAATGTTAAATATAATTTTATTATTAGTATGTCCATTATGCAAATCCGTGTGTAGGTACGTGACACTTTGGAGTAGATATTCAAGTTACCAATTAATTTGCATAAAAAACATGTAGTATTTTACATTTATTTGTCGCCAATGTAGTCACGTTTGACTACAAAGTTTTTTTAATAAGTAAATCGAATAATTTGATAAAATATAGGTATCTACTATTTTAGTATAAGCAAATAATAAAAAAGCCAGATGTAATTTAGTACCTGGTATTTCCGGAACGGAATAACTTTTACTTGCATATTTTGATTACAAGCCTAGATTTCCTCGCCATGTCTCCCTTTTCCAAAGTCGGTAATCTATACTTATTTGTTATATTAGCATAGTATTGGTTTGTTTGTATAAAGAGAGTACAGTAAAGAGATATTTGTTGGCTTGTAGTTCGTTTTTGTAGGGATAATCTTTGGAACTAATGATATAAACCCAAAAAAAGCACTGATATGAGCAACATTACTCCTGCCTGAGTGCTATAAACTAATATTATCTCCTGTTTTGCAAGACCCTGGAGCAAAGCTATGCGAAAAAGATAGTGTCTAATTTAAACTAAATACTTACCTACTTAAGTATTTGAATAAATTATAAAATTATAATACTTATATATAAATTGTAAAAATTAAATTATAATAAGACGTAAACACGACAAGAGTTATTATCAATCGTGCTGATCAACACGATTCGAAGAAGCCGTATTTGTGTCATGTATGAAGTAAGTATGATGAATAGATTAAACACATTATTATTGTCATGTGCTAGGTAAATCTAATGTATGTATGTATTTGTTAGTGCAGAAGACCTCATATATCCGATGTACATATTTCCTACTAAGACAGACACAAAAATACCGGTTGTGTCGCGAGTCGAACTGGCAGAGGAAGAGTTCTGCGCCCTGTATTTCGTGTGTAGGGTTGCCAGATTAATTTATTTATAATTCTGCATATAACACCGTAACAGATATAACGCCGATGCAATGAAATGCACCTACTGTAATGCAAATTAAAATACAATTTAAACACAATTTGAAATGCATTTTAAATCGTTGTCCGGCTTTAGCTAGTATAGGTATGTCAAAATTAAAATCAAAATTCCTTAAATAAAATTAGGTTTAGGAGCAGCACTTTTTAAACATCGATATAACAGACGTTCCCTCTTCGCACCTGCGCCGCCCTTCCTTGGCAGGTCAGGATTTTTACAATCTTGTTCGGCCAAATATATCGAAAGAGACATCCGCATACGATGAATTCAGCACAGGGTTCTGTACCCCCGAGCGTAGATTTTTTCGGTCAAATTTGATTTTTTTTTTCGATGTTAATAATAATAATAAAATCTAACCACCGGTAGCTTGGACCCTGCTCCCACCATCGATGGTCCACAATTTTATAATTTTAAATGTTTTTATACTTTTTTATATCAATATTTAAAATATAATTTATATGTAAGTATGTAAAAATAATAAATGGAAATAGTAAAATAATAAAAAAATATTTGCAGATAAAGATCCATACCTAGTTTAAGTTAGTATTTTGGTGTTAGTTAACCTACGACTCTCCACACAGTGTTTTTGAAAGGGACAGTCCGGTCTGGCAGCTTTTTTTTTATATATTATATCTAATGGGTCTACTCTTGACCTCAATCTTGTCCTGCGGCCAGAGATGAGGTCGACGATGGAACGAGCTTACCCAAAAGAAGCCTATTAAATTAACTAAACATCAGCTATCATTAATCATTAATTTTGCTTAAAACTCTAAAATAAACATGAAAAAAAACGCGTCATTCCTACCTAACCGAATGAAAATTTTACAAATTATAATTAAATTAAAATTAGTTATATTATGTAACTTTATCTTATACTCGTATGTTAGCTACGTTACATGCCAAATAAATATAAATACTACCAGTTTGGTAGGTATTGTAAATTACTACGAGTAAGTATCAACAGTCAGATAAACTTGATTAGCGCATAAATATGCTAATGGGCCACACATTTACTTAAAACGTAAAATGTAAAATTATATTTGTATTATTGTACCTAGCCTTCACCTGCATCGCAACTTACTTGCATTTCAGGTTTGACTAGCATCCTTATGATTCCTAAACACGTAGTAAGACGTAATAATAGACTTTTCTATTTAAAGCGATGAGGAAACTAATTTCTATACGTAACATTGTAGCGATATCTATCTCGCCACATAAGAACTTAACTGACATATTATCCTAAATCGCGATGTTAAAGTTATCCGCACTAAGTTTTGAACGTATACAAGATCCCGACAACAACCGTAATAGCCCAGACACAACATCCGCCTGGTCGGAGGATCCTCCCTTTTCTATGGGAGATGCGGAACTTAACTCCCTGTAACATGATTCTAAAACATTACGGCGGTATTCCATGAAAGGTTAGGCGGACGTGTAACTACCTACCTAAAATCTCATCATAGTAATATAGCGGCCGAGCCTTTGTTCTTGTGGTCGCAACTCTTCTTCGTCTTTTTCCACCTGGCGTTAATCCCGGTTATTGCCAGGGTCCGCCTTCCGACTGAGCTTCTTCCACTTTGCCCAATCTTCAACATCCTTTTCATCAGTCAGGTCATTGGCTCTCATGTCGGACTTGACGACGTCCAGCCAGCGTTTGCGACGGCGACCACGGGGCCTAGCCCCAAGGACAGCCACAACACAGCCACATGCATCTCCAACCAACGTACTCGATAGGGCGGCGCATGATGTGGCCATACCATCGCAGACGACACTCTTGCAGTTTTTCTCCCACGTCGCGGACACCAAGACTACCCCGGATGAATGAGTTGCGTATGCGATTAGATCGCGTTACGCCGCTCATCCACCTAAGCATCTTCATCTCCGTGACGCGTAGTTCCTGGGTGTGTCTGCTTAATGCTGGCCAACATTCGCCGTCGTACAGGAGGACAGGCCGTACGATGCATTTATAAATCTTCTTGTGGTCGCAACTGCTACTACTAAATGAGGTGTCAAGTTCGATTTCCCAACTATGTTGAGTCAGCCTCCAGCCTAACCAGATTTAACTGAATACCAGTGTTTTACATAGAGCACTAATTAATAACTATTAATTTATTACTTCTGTTTTCTTGGTTGCTGTGCGCTTGTTGTGTCTGTGCTGAATAAATATTTTTCTATTCTATTCTATTCGATTCACTCTGTCTGACCTCCACAGCCAGTCACTGGGTTAACACCCCACCCCAGCTTAACATGCTTTCCAGGACTCGGAGTGGTCTTGAATATAATGAAGGTTCACATATACATGGATCCACCACCGCAAGCGTGGCTTCTAAGGCATAAGCCCTCAATTTAAAAGCTGCTATTGAATACTCAATAAAGATCGGAAAAAATATTTAATCATTACTTAAGTATTAGTTAAGATAGGTACTTATTTGTAAAATTGTAATGAAAAAAAAATACATGAGTTTTTAGATGCTAGTCAGTGCCCTACACAAATTGGTCTTCTTTTGAACATGTAAGACTTTTTGTACTTGATGTAGTACATATATTATTAATTCACTTCACTTTAATTTTATAGACGCTCTTCTCGCATATTGTAAGTAGGTACTCCAGACACGTCGTATCTAGATGACAATGAAACTAAGTTAGATTAAAGTTTTTACGTCAAAGTTAGAAGCAGACCGTGTCAATTCAACGAATTGATCTAGGGAATGTCAAAGGTTAAAGGGAAAAGTAAGAAATTAACGCGAACGAAGTCGCGGGCGAAATGCAATGTATAAAACATGTCGGAAGTAGACACGGTCTGCTTCTAACTTTGACGTAAAAACTTTAATCTAACTTAGTTTCATTGTCATCTAGATACGACGTGTCTGGATTTACCTTACTTGGTGGTAATGCAGCTTTTGGCGGAAATATTATAATTAGGTATCTAAAATCAGTTTTGTGGTTTAGGTGTGAAGGTGTTACAAAGAAAAAAAACTCACTTTTAATCAATTTATAGGTGGTATTATGTTAGGATAATAATTTAGAATGTATGTGTGTGTAAAATTCATCACAACGATCATCGTGCTCAACTCCCGTCTTTTCAAAGGAATCTCCACCATCAAATGATGATCTAGAAACTATCCAACCTCTTCCACATAATATTCAAAAGCGCATTTCTAATTTCCACACAATACCCTCCACCCAGGAACCTCCACCAGGACTCTATTACGAAGATGTCGTACGCCGTGGTGAGGATCTGCTTCCAAATGCTGAACGCGACGGAGAGGCTGATGTTTACACACACATGGGGTTACAAGGACAAGAATGGCCAGTGGCAGGGGATCGTTGACCAGTTGCTGAAGAAGGAGGCTGATCTAGGTAGGTGGTCGACACGGAGCATGGACTTGCTTCATCATTCCAACCAGCAGTAATATTCTGCAAATATCACCTCGATTAAAAGTGAGGGCGACTTGAGCTATCACTCCAAACTAATGCTGGACATTGACAGTTTACTTCACTCAAGTTTTACAGAATATCGCTACAGTGGGTAGGTGACACTCACTGACACGCTGACAGCTAATGTGGCCGATCACCCATAGAGACATTTGTAACAACATTTCAAAATAAGGGTACGATACTCCACCATAACGGAGACCAGAGGAGATGTCTCGTAATAGAAAAAATAGGATATTGTATTGTGTTGAAGCTAAGCACTCACCTGTCAAAATGACGCTAGCTGATTGGTTGTACGAGACATCTCTTCTAGTCTTCGCTTTAGTGAAGTCTCGCCCTGAGTCTGGCTAATATATGTCACAACTTGCATGAACACTAACATTTCAAATTCACGTTCATAAAATTAGTCAAATCAAAAGTAGGTAGGTACTTTAGACGGCAATTTTGATAAAGGTACCTACTTGACAAAGTCAAACAAAAAAAAAACAAAAAAACTTCGCTAAAAGAATTAGAACCACGACAGAATCTTACATCATTTTTGCAGAAACTGTTCTAATCATGTTAGTTGAAACTGATAATTTTATTCGCTAAATTCCTGATGTATTTAACACTAAATTCTTCACCGTTCATTGACTTTTTTAGGTTTTGCATATTACAGTTTGATTTATCATCTTGTGGCAGCTAGAACGTTAATAAAAATAACTGTATCAGTATTTTAAGCTGGTCTACCTAGTTGGAATACTTGTTGATCTGGTTGATTAGTAAAAAAGTTCACAGTTTAAATGAGACCTGTTTATACTAATCCGAGTCCATCATTGGCGCCAAATATCTTAGAGGCACATGAGGGCATTAATTATTAAGCTAATAATTATGTCAGACAGGAAATCAATCAAATTCAGCCTGACCCTTTGGTGTCCTGCGTGAGCGACGAACACGAAGCGACGCGACGCAACACGACGCGACGTAATGCGACGCGATGCTACACGCGACAAATGTCCTGCGTGATTTTGGTCATTACCTCTCGAATCATTGAGAAATATAGTACAATTTTGCTTGAAAGTTCATATTTAATGTGGTGTCGTATCTGGTCGCCCTCAAAACATGTCCGCGTTACGTCGCGTCTCGTCGCAGACGGTCATATAGGCCGCAAGTAGGGTATGCCGTTGAGTTGATCGCGTTCGTTGCGTTCCCAGCGTCGCATCGCGTCGCGTTCGTCGCTCACGCAGGACACCGCGTAAGCAGTTATTGCTTAGTGGTGTGCGTGTGACCGGCTGACTATTAAGTCATAGGTTTTGAGTTCGAACTCAAAGGCACGCACCTTTAATATTTCGGATTCATGTACGGACTGCATAATTAACTATCACTTTCTTTAAAATGGTGTGAGTAAACCGCGCCTTAGGGATACTTTGGCTTAAACTCTGACACTAAGTAAGGAGGACTTGTGTCAAAGGTTCATCTACGGGTTTGTATATAAGGCAGCCTAGAGCCACATAATTATGGTCCTCTGCGAGAATCTCTTTCACAGGTAAAACAGTTGGACCGTCGATCTGGTAAAGACTCCTAAGGAGCCGATGGATAATTATAAGTATTTTCTAAACTTACATTAAAAAAGAAAGGATTGACTCCTTGCTGTTTGTTAGGATTTAACTACAAACTACTCAACCGAATTTAAAAGTTCTTTATTTTTTGGAAAGGTTCAATATCAACCAATAACTTAAGCTATATTTTATTTTCAAAACTTTTAGGGGGTGAATGGGCAAGTAAGAAAAAGTAAGATAATATGTTTTTAACTGTCCAAACATGGCATAACAACGTTACGTCACAGTCATCAGTCATGATGTATATTATAGTATATGTAGGGTAGGGCGGGGCTAATAGTCCCAATTTTCACTCTAAGACCCATAAGTCTTAAAATCGAGTACTTACTGTCAACAAAAAATGTTGTATGAAACCTTACACAATTCACCTTAACGCTCAAATAGTCGGAAGTGTGAATATTTATTTGATTTCCGAAAACTTTAGCAACAAATGCAAAATGGAATTCTGTACTTTTTACCCCGCTCACGGGGTAAAAAGTCCTAGGTTTGGGGTAAAAAGTCCATACATCCTAATGGCTAGCTAATAAGGTATTTGTGGTCAGTTATTAGGTTCAATCAAAATGCATTATTTTAAAATCAATATCTAATAATATTTTTGTTTAGTAAAATATCAATATAATCAACAAATCTTAATATTTCAGTATAATCAACATAAAATTCCAACTTGAAAACAACTAAAAAAACACGACACATTAATTATTTTGAGCTTTGCTTATAAACATACACAAAATCAGTCTTTTATTATAATGGCAGTAATTTCAAATCTTAATTTATAATCAGCTAAGTATTTAGAAACTCCCTAATCTTCATCGCTATCGCAATTAAGGCAGATAAAATTCAAATTTGAATTAAAGCACACACATCGTTCATGTGCCCAACCTTTGCAACTTGAACATTGAATCCACTGCTCTCCTGACTTGCTTTCTGAATAAGATTCGCTGCATATAATGCAAAAATACTCTTCATCTTCAGAGGAAGGCAACGGGCTATTCTCTTTTAAAATTTTCTTCTTTACTGTCATTTTCTTCTTATTTTTTTTAGTTTTTCTTATTTTACTCTTCTCTTGTTCTTTCTCTAACTCATTTTTTTCAGGAGTGTCAGTTAAAATGGTTGCTTTGCGACGTTTTCTGGTGTTTGAGGTTTTACGGGGTCCGGCTTTGGGCACAGGTAGAACGGCTATAGGGGAAAATACTGCTTTAGATGTTGAAGGTTGAGGAGTTATTGCTCTAGGTTGTTGTATCGATTGTGCTGGCTGAGTTTGCTCTGTAGTCGATTGTGCTGGCTGAGTTTTCTCAGACTCATTTATAAGTGGAGGTATATTTTCAGTGTTAATAACATCAACGGGACGATCTGTAACATTACTTGGAGCGTAGTCTGCATCTGTGCATATTTCGCGATTAAAAGGAAAAACACCTGATGCCTTAAACCCCTTGATAATATTAACAGGTGAAAGAGCCATGGGTAATGCAGTACGGACCAGTGACGGTATGTCATATATTGACATGGTTTTTCCTGCATTATTTCTCATCCATGAATCTTGAGCTCCAGACAAATAAGTCTTGAACGGACCAAATACAGAGACATCGAGAGGCTGTAACTTGTGTGAGCAGTGGGAAGGAAACGATAACATAACTACACCGTTTTCTTTTGCCAAATCGAGGGTCTTGACACACAAATGTGAAGAATGATTATCCAGTAGAAGAAGAATCGGAGTGTCTTCTGAAGGTCTTACATGGCGGATAAAATGTTGAATAAAGCAATAAAACTCTTCATCTGTTATCCACCCACTTGGATTTGCTTTTCCAATAGAGTCTGGTGGACCATCACGAACGAAGTGATCTTGATAATTTTTCCTCGGAAAGATAAACATTGGAGGGATGTGAGTAGGGCTTCCAAAATTACGGAAATGTCAATTACGTAACTAATTACGCAACTTTTTTCTCCAATTCCGTAATTACGTAATTACGGAATTTTTCCTATTTTTTTTTTGATCGACTATGTTTTAGGTAAATATTGTAGATAGAGTATCTACAATTTTTACAATTGTCATTTACCTACTATCTTATATTCAAGGAATTATCAAAATGAACACAATATTTAAACAATAAAAAAATATTCAGGGACTTATCAGTTAAGTCAAAGTCAAACCATATTTTTTCGTCCCGAATGTAATCTTTCTTCTTGAAAATGTGATCTCTTAAATAACAATACATTTAAAGTTTTGTCACTCAGGTAACTTCTTATAGTTTATTACAAAAATATCCGGCTGATAATGCTTGATTTACTCATTATTTTGTATGAATTATGCATGCTTCAGGGGGTTTTTTATTCCCTTTTAATACTAAAAGACTGATCAAGCCTTTGGTTTAAGTACTTACATCTTTTAAGAGATTCCACACATACAAAGTCACCCACGAAAAAGATACAACTGCTACGTTAATATTTGCGCACCAACTTTCAATTTAGTAATCAAGTGTCAACTGTGTCCAGAGTCTAGCGATGCGAACTGAACAACCGACAAAATTGAGCAATGAAACTACACTTTCATTTTAGTTAAGAAAGTGAAGAGCATAGTAGGTAGTTCCCAGTGGTCGTAGGGACGCCAGGGACTCCCAGGCCCCACCTACTCGCCGAGTTGATAAATGTGAACTCAATTCTGTACGTCTTAAAACTATTTTTTGCAAGATTTTGGAGTTTTAGAGTAAGGCCATCGAGAAGCATGGGGAAGCGCTTGCCGTCTCCCTCGATATCTCGAAGGCTTTTGACAGGGTCTGGCACAAAAGTCTCATTGGTAAGCTTCTTTCTTTCGGTCTGCCCACTGGTCTATGTGACTGGATTGCTGACTTCCTGAGTGGTCGGTCCATCCGAGTTGTAATTGATGGCTGCTCATCCGGTCAGTTAGACATCAATGCCGGGGTCCCTCAGGGGTCGGTACTCTCGGCAACATTATTCTTGCTGCATATTAATGAACTGCTTAAGCCCGGTACCTTTGGGTATGCAGACGACAGCACTGTTGTCGAGAGCTACATGTCTGACGCACGGGCTAGTGGGTCACAGATCCAATCTCTCCGAGAAGCTATGGCCGAGCGCTTGAACTTGTCCTTGAAGGCAGTCGCCGAGTGGGGTGATGCCAATTTGGTCAAGTTCAATGCTGCGAAAACCCAGGCGTGTCTGTTTTCATCTTTGGGACGGATCCGCCAAATACCAGCTTGATGCACTTGAGTCTATTGAGAAACGAGCCAAGAAGATCATCGGCAATGATGCACTCGTTGAGTCAAAACTTCAAAGTCTTGAGCATCGACGCCGAGTTGCTAGCCTGTCGGTTTTCTATCGGTTATATTTCGGAGAGTGTGCATCGGAATTGCACGATTTAATTCCACCAAGCCCTTTCCATCATAGGACCACCAGACGTACAGCACTGCGCCACCGGTACATGGTAGATATCCCAACCATACGTACTAAACGCTATGGAAACACATTCATTGTGCGAACAGCCAAAGAGTGGAATTCCCTGCCGGTGTCGGTGTTTCCTGATAGCTACAACCTAGGGGTCTTCAAGTCAGGAGTGAACAGGTTGCTTCTAGGGAAGCATGCTTCATCGTCGACCACATCATCACTTACCATCAGGTGAGATAGTGGTCAAACGCGTGCCCATCAGTAAGTAATAATAAAAAAAAAGATTTGATTAACGATGAAATAAACTGCGGAGAATCCCCGGTTTGTATGTTTCGATGTACAGACGCCAGCACATCAAGTTACCCCAATGTGTCCAATTTTCCGAATTGAATATGAACCTTATTCCGTTTCACATAAAGTTGAAAAACGATCAAAGAAATTTGACACATTGGGGTAACTTGACGTGCTGGCGTCTGTACTTATATCGTGTGTCCACATTATAACTTTAATATGGTACGAATCTTATTGCTTTTTTATTGGTTGACTATTTTGATTGATTTATGATACCAATAATTACGTAAGTACGGAATTGACATCTTCAGTTACGGAATTGAAAATACTTTAAAAAGAGTTCGTAATTACGTAATTGCGTAATTACGTAATTACGTAATGGAAGCCCTAGATGTGAGAGCCTGTAGCCGAGACTGCTACTACAACAGTGACATTAGTGCCTCTTTCCCCAGATGTAACAGAGCCAACGTTACGTTTGCCTTTTGCTGCCACTATTTTAGAAGGTTTTAGTACAGTTGAAACCCCAGTTTCATCTACATTCCAGATAGAAGAGGCTTGAAATTTATACCTGTCCATAACTTCAGCTAATTTAACGAACTAGTTTTGAACGTTGGTACGGTTGAATGAAGTGGCTCTACTGAGACTCGTAGCTTCCGGTTTTCGGATAGACAAAGAAGAGTTTCTTTTTAAAAAAGCAGTCATCCAGTCTTTACCAGCCATTTTTTGCTCTTGCCAGGAATCAGGTACAGCAATTGAGAACTTAATAGCACAATCGTATGCTAAGCGGCGCACCTCTTTAGGTCCCAGTCCATGAAACATTTGCGCAAGCATAAGCAAATAATCGCATAAGCTCTTCTCTTGATCCTTGGTAAAAACTTGTCGTGTAGGAAGGTATCCAAAACATATGTTTCCTGGGTCTTTCTTCAATCGCGCAATAAACCTTTTAAGAGAATTCCTGTAAATATCGTAGTCTTTCGCTGCTTGACATAGTTTCTTCTCACCCTTATTGACTTCATCTGCAGCCAATTTCATAATATGTAGCAGTGTAGTCCCTCTATCTGTTCTTTTTTTATAATTACGCATCCTTTAAAAGAAAAAAAATACACTATTTATTAAACATATCACTTCAATAAAACATATGGGGTAAAAAGTCCTCTCGCGGGGCAAGAAGTCCCATCCATGTACTTCTTGCCCCATACCTACGTCCAGTGATTTGCAAAGTTATAAAATAAAAACGGTAAACAACAAGAACATTATATGTATTACTATGCATAACTTAAGGGTATAATAAGACTGTAATATAAACTTACCTTAATCTTTTCTTTGCAGTCAATGTAGATCTATAAAAGAAATGACAACCAACTCTTTTTTTACTTTTGGGCGCGAAAAAATTCCGATTGCCGTGATACTTGCATGTGCGCTCCGCGACGACTGGCGGCTAGCGACTTCGTCATCGCCCCTCACCCCGCTTCAGGTCACGTAGACCGTCTGTTTCTAGCGCGGATAGATACTGTAATATGTATGTTGGGACTTCTTACCCGCCGGACTTCTAGCCCCGCCCTACCCTATATATTTCTTCCTGAGAACGGCTTTTGGTGATGAATATTTAATATTAGGTATATCTCCAGGTACCCTAACTATATTCACTCAAGAGCGCATGATGGCAGTAGACTACATCGCCATGGTGGGGTCCACGGCAGTGCGATTCGTTTTCAGGGAACCTCCTTTATCCTACCTCTCAAATATCTTCACACTGCCATTCTCCGGTGCTGTGTGGCTGGCCATCTTTATCTGTGTTCTGGGATGTTCCATCTTCTTGTATATAGCTTCGAAGTGGGAAGCTAGTATGGGAATGGTAAGTGAAAACCAATGAAACCATTATAATTATGTTACTTGAGTTTAGGACATGCATGCTTCTCAAATCAAATTAAATTATTTATTTGCTTAATTGATTCAGGTATCAGGGATAAACTGTATCATTACCTTATAAGTTTTGCAAACGTTGTATTATTCTAATACAATTATTAGTTACATTACAAAATAACAGTAGTTCGCACTCGCTATAGATAGGTAGGTACTATAATGGGACCAACTCGATAATCTCGAAAAAAGAATATGCTGTGTTATTACAAAAGTTGAATGCAAAATTGACTCAATTATACGAAACAGCTGATTTTATTGTTGACTTTTAAGTTAGACCTATCCTGGAAATTCATCGGTTGAAAACTCTATAAAAATTGAAAAAAGGTATTTAAATAGATAGATAGATATTCTTTATATAGAAATACTCTTTATTGTATGTTCACCATAAAATATTACAAATTATAACTTACTACTAACTTACTACTAACTAAATACATACCTACTTAAGGTTTGTGATAAAAAAAAATCAATCATGAGATTTGATTAAAAATCTAGGTTAGAAGTTTATGTGTGGAGTAGGTAACGGTAAAATTATCATATAATAATAAGTTCCGATTACTTAATAGAGTAACTTGAAACAAAATTGTAATCGATCTTTTCAACACTGAAAACCTTCTCAATGATCCAGCATCCATTACAATTGGACGGATCTTGGGCTGACGTTTTGATCCTGATCATCGGAGCGGTCTTACAACAAGGATGCACTTTGGAACCCAGATATGGCGCAGGTATTAACGTTTCTCTAAATTGACGAATTTTTAATACAAATGCAAAAAAAAAATACTGCTCATATATGTATTTCATCAAAATAAGTGCAAAAAGAACTCATCCATTTCAAAATTGAAAAATATAAACTTTATAAATTACACAAAAATTGTCGTTGGCAAATAATGAATCAAAATAAAGCCACAGACTTCCAAAATTCAAAACCAGAGTAACACCTTATAGTGTTTTTTATTAAGTTGGTTGTACTTTTTTTGCAATTATCAAGGCTACAAATACACACATGAATTACATAACCACGTTTTTAGCTTCTCTAATTTATCCCCTAACCAGGAAATCAGTGTCAGTATTCAACATTTACCAGGTCGCTGCGTTACCCTGATTCTGTTCGTGGCTCTGACTGTGTTGTACGCGGCGTACTCCGCGAACATCGTGGTGCTCCTGCGCGCGCCGAGCTCGTCGGTCAGGAGCTTACCTGACCTGCTCAACTCTCCCCTCAAGTTGGGAGCCAGCGACTTCGAGTACAATCGGTACTTTTTTAAGGTTGGTGACCAGACTTGCTCGTGAAAGGCGCCGGAAAGCGTAGGTTTGTGTGCGAAGCGATTAGGAATGCATGAAGTAAATGTAATTAAAAATGCAAGAGTTAGTATACTTATTCTTGTAGCATTTTTCCGGGAGTGTGAAAGAAATCACGTGTCATATTCATCATTCATTAATTCTTCATTAAAAGACTAAAACTAGCGCTTACTAATGCCAGTGTCTTCTATGAAGAAACCTTTGCCCTGTAGTGTAAAAGCCACTAGATTTTTAAACTTGTTTTACTGTTGATAGTATTTGTGCTGGCGACCGAAAAATGCGGGAATTACACATAGATATTTCTGCAAGTTTACATTAAAATAATTTTAGTTTTTTTTTTCTTAGAAACTCAACGATCCAATCCGTAAGGCGATTTACGAGAAGAAAATAGCTCCTAAAGGAAAGAAACCAAACTACTACGCGATGAAGGATGGCGTCGAAAGGATTAGAAAAGTTTGTACTAGATAGTATCTCTATCTCTCTCCCGAGCCCCCAGATGACATTCATCTTTAAATAACTGCCTGTTCCTTCATTATGCGCACAGCCAAGGAGTGGAATTCCCTGCCTGCATCAGTGTTCCCGAGTTCATATGACCCCAATCTGTTTAAGTCGCGAGTGAATAGGCTTCTTATGGGTAAGCTCGTTCCATCGTCGACCTCATCTCTGACCGCAGGACAAGATTGAGGTCAAGAGTAGACCCATTATATATAAAAAAAAAAAAAACTGCCTTCAATGAATAAAATCGGCCTGGTCTAGACTAAGTGGTTACTGGCCCTGACTGCTACGCCGGAGACTTGTGTGATGAGCACGATCATTTGTTCTATGTCTGGGTGTAGGTAATTTTATCTATAATATGTATGTATTTAGCAAAATAACCACTAGATCAACAGGCCAGTCAAAGTAATACTTTTTGTATGAATGATATACAAATCGAGTTATATTATTACCTCCTACTACTACTAGTTCAAATACAATAACCAATTAATCTAGTATTGAATGCTTCATAGAGACACGCTGCGCAGTAGTTCAGTTTCAAATTATGTGTTTTGTATTTTTCAAAATTAATGCCCTTCTGTAAGTAAGTTAGGTTAGGTAGTTAAGTTAGCTATAGAATAGGTATGGTAAGTTAGGTTAGGTTATACATATGTATAACGTTGTCATTCTAATTCTAAGTAACACAAAAGGTTTGAAGAGCAAATTAGAGACTCGCTGAATAAATAGTAGTTTCTTTCTTTCTTTAGTTACTATCTTAATAAAAGTATCTATACTTATTTCTAATATATTTGTAGAATTCTCGTAACACAGTGTTTGTCACCAAACTCCTCCAAACACTCTTCATAACTGGTGAAATGTGTTGAAATTTATGAAGAATTGATATTCATTACTGTACATTTTAAGATGTCAATTTTATCGAAATTGTATTTATTTTTGTAATTAAAATTGTTTGTTTATTGAAATAATAGATTTACATAAATATTTTAACATTAGGTCTTTATACTAGAGGTATATAAATTATTGGATTCTACCTGAACTAGGATATAGGTAGGTCCTGTATCTCAGGTATAAGACTTAAGGTATACTTGAAAATTATCTTAAATCCCTAAAACAAATACCTAGTAAATATCTTACTAATTAAAAAATATGATCTTATTCTAAATAAAACATTTTGATTAGTTAACAGCTTTTCAGCATTAACATTTTACAAGTAAGTAAGACAATAAAAAACTGAATCGCGCCAAGTGTATAAAAGGTACACTCCTACCTCACCCGTCGAATGCAGGCGTGTTGTTTATCTTATTATTACTACAGACATCTAACATTCGCCTATCGTAATACCGCTACCCACTTCATGATAAAAATAGTTCTAAAAGTACTTATATACCACATACCCTTATTTGGTCAAGTGTTCGCAAGACGAGGTGGCCGAGAGGTTAAGGCGTTGGACTGCTAATCCAATGTGCTCTGCACGCGTGGGTTCGAATCCCATCCTCGTCGACTACTTTTTATAACACATTTTACATTGTATGAATGTAAGTAGGTACTTAAAAGATAACCGTGATGCAATTATCTTATCGTTCCGAACAATGTTAGGTACATATACTTACTTTGATTGGATTTTTATAGGCATTTGTTTTAGAAAAATTAAAAGATAACAGTATGAATTTGAATACACACTTTGTGTTTTTTTGTTTCGTTATGGTTATATTGTCATTAACGCCACCAATTGCATTATAAGTAAAATTAATGGATGCAACTGATTATTAGTGATTAACATAGAGAAAATAGTTACTTAACTGCTATAGATATCTTGTTACCCAATTACAGTTACCTAGTTTGGGTTTTAGACTACACGTTACGACTCTAAACTATCTACAAATGATAGCCGGGATCAAAGAATTAACTTGCTGTCCAAGGCACGGAGAGGGTTTAAATATGTAACGGATTTTCACCTACTGCCCTCGTCAAACGTTGCTTCAGTCTATCAGTGCAACTCAACTTTAACCCTACAATATTCTCCATATAAAAGACCTCTCATGCACGAAATGACGAAAATAATCAACTTAATCAATTATTGTTTACATTGGTTTCATGTTAGTGACAATTTAATAAACCAGTTTAGAATGAGACCGCAGTTTGCTTCATCTCTCTCATTTCCTTCTTCAGGGTCTATTCGCCTTCCACATGGAGCTGAACCCAGGATACCGTCTGATCCAGGAGACTTACCAAGAAGACGAGAAGTGTGACCTGGTGGAGATTGACTACATTAACGAGATCGATCCCTGGGTACCGAGCCAAAAGAGATCACCATTCAAGGACCTGTTTAAAATAAAGTGAGCACAATTTATCAATAAGGCCTAGGGAATGCAATCTCGTACGAGATTTCCGCCTAGCGAGATCTCGCGAGACTCAAAACCCAGTCTCGCGAGATCTCGCAAATTACGGGATCTCGCGAGATTGGAAGAATCGCAATTAAAACATATGCAAATGCTTGTTTTAAGAACTAGTAATTGACATGATATGTAATTAAATAGAAACTGCGTTGCTTAAAAATAATGTAAGTTTTATTTTAAAAATTAACAGAGTACTTATAATTTTGTCTCTAAGTCTAATAACATTTGTTTATGTCTATAATTATTATACCTACTGTAGCTAGTCAGTTCAAATTCTTACAATATTGGTAACAAAACAATAATTATCTATATTTAGGCAACGGCCAGGATTCAGTTCGCGCGCAGCCGCGCTATAACCTTGTCCAGAAGGAACGAAGTAGCTGCAAAATGACACGCGATTTTAAGTTCATTGATATGGATGTTGCATACCTTACTTACTGAGGTTCGTACTAAAGAGCAATTTATTACAGAACGCGTCAGACTCGCGCGCGTATCTGGCTAGGGCCTTAGAAATACACGTCGTCACGCTACATTTGTCGATCTCGTTATCTCGCGAGATCTCGTATGAAATTTGACGAGATACAATCTCGTAAAATATGGCCGGGATCTCGCGAGATCGGGATCTCGGCGAGACGAGATTGCATTCCCTAATAAGGCCTCTATGCTGCTGTCTACATTCATAGGTTGCAAGAAAACTACGCAACTATTATATACTATAAGATGTCTCAGCATTAGGTACAGTTTGCTATATCCTGCCACAACATGCAACTAGCATATGAATATCATTACTTATTAGTACAAGCTCTGTCTCAAAATCCCCGCAGTTTCCTCAAGATTCGTGAATCAGGAGTGCAAGCAAACGTCCACCAGCGCCTCACAGTGCCCCGTCCACGCTGTTCCGGTCATGTTTCCACGTTCAGCAGTGTCGGCATCACTGATATGTACCCGGCTATGCTGATGACACTGTATGGCATGCTGCTGGCACCAGCAGTGTTGGTGGTTGAGATCCTGTATCATCGACTGTAAGTAGGACTCCAAGTTAATTTCATCTATGTCAACGTTTACCAGCGTCTGACACTGTTCCGGCCGTGTTTTTGGCTTTAGTAGTACCGGAATCATTGACGTGTACCCAGAAATAGAATAGAATAGAATAGAATAGAATAGAATATTTTTATTTCAGACCGGAGTCCATAGGGTTAGTAACAATTTTAACTTAAATTCTAGTGTTAGTAGGTTACAGACACATAAAAATATACAATTAGATTTCGGCATGGAGCCGCATCCACCTCCGCAACATCGGGGAATCCCACCGATCTACGAACACACTGAGAATGCTGTTGGTGCCACCGCGAACACGAGACATCAGGGAAATAATCATGAGTTCATGACATTTTAGGGCTAGTTACTGCTTCTAACAGTGTTGGTGGTTGAGATCATAATTATAATATATCATCGTCTGTAAGTAGGAGTCCAGGCTTACGTCTACTAGCACCTGACGCTGTTCCAGTTGTGTTCCTACGTTTAGCACTTTCCACATCACCGACATGTATCCCTGCGATATTGATGATACTGTATGGCATGCTGCTATCACCACCTTTGTTGATGCTTAGAAGGTTCAGGCTTTAGTCCCAAAACGACTGGTGTTGATCCTGTTATATTTCCGACTCCAAGAGTCTCAACGTCACTGAGGAATCAGGTACCCTTCTTAGCAGGGACCATCTCGTAACTTACTGGATGAAAACGCGGTTGTGAAGCAAGATTCCTTGGTCCGAATTCCAAGTTAGAAAAAGTGTAATTGAGTTTTTCCACCAGGAAGACTACCTAGTAGGTGCAGCCCATAGTGTTTAAACTCGGTCCCTTCTTTTAAAACCTCTTGAAGATTCTCCTCAATTAACCATTTACCACCGGCATTTTTTAACTATTCTACCTTAGCTGTCTAACTAAGATGATTGTGTTTGTTTCCAGAATGAAGATTAGACAAGAAAAAAGAGGATTAATTGCAAATGATGACCACATCCCGTTCCGGCACTGACAAATATTTCTAGAAAATATTGCAACAACGTGATATCCTATCACGAAACATTTCTTGATAATTATTCACTCGGTCATATAGTAAAGATGTTACGCACTATGTAGATTTACTCACATATCGTTGAGCTCCGGTAGTCACAATCGCAAGCGCTGTGTTGAGCTACATGATTACTGATAAATGTGCTTTGATTCAACGTGAATTTATTTGGACCACCACTCAAATTCACGTGGTTCTTTCTTAAAAAGACCATCTCAAAAAGTATTATATTTGGGCCACATATAATAATTGATCTGTCCAAGATAATATCTGGACTTGTAAAGAGACCTCTGAGTTTATTTCAATGTTTCTTCTCTGAGTAGTCAGTTTGGAAACAGCGACCCAATCTATAAAGCTCAATGGGTCTCAGAGAGACGAGACAACTGTTTTAGCTTATGCTATGAAATTAAATCAAAATAGAACAGCAGTGCATCAATAAAATGGTTAGATAAATAAACTATTTTCCCCTCAATTACATCTATGAATCGCCGAAATGTATGTACGCACAATCGCACATATCTTTCAATCGACTGCACCGAATTGAATAATTCTTTTTTCGTTGTTATTTAATAGATTCACAATTATACCTGGTAGGTGGAACTGCGATCGGGTTCGATCAGGACAACGTCTACCGGGTCTTCTAGTTATCAATTAATAAATTTATCGCCATTATCGAAATGTCACACGGTACTAATTAAGGACCTAACGATATTCACAATAAAGACACCAGGAGAAGTCTTGTGTTTTATTCATGACCAACCATTTCTTGTTATACACTTTTCAATACATTATGAGACATTTCCTTTGGATATCACCATTAAAATGGTTTGTCAAACATAAAGACGCGTGTCATCAAATATTCAGTAGAAAATGTTAAGTAAATAAGGTCTATTATGTTGAGTGAAAACCTAAGCTTCGTTTAGGACGAGTAGCGTATTGTGTCCTGGATTCGGTTCACTATTTTCGTCTTTTTTTTTAATTAAATTCGATTAGTTTTTTTAATCTGTTTGAACGCTTAGTGCGTTTAAACACTGAAGACACTAGTCAAGTTTGAAAAAAATCTTTTTGTTAGCTCAATTCTTGAGGAAGGCTGTAAAATTACATCATGCTATGAACCTTACGAGTGGGTAAAACCGCAGAGCAAAGCTTTTAATTAGCAACGTAGCCAACAGTATCCATTTAAATAATCCTATAAATGTTTTAAAATCATTTTGATCGACAATCTAAGGTTGAAGTTTGCAAGCATTGGTTTTACTTAAACATCATGTGTCTTATTTATGCAGTCAGACAAATTTTGTACAACTTTTTTGGTATGTTTAAATCTTATAACTACCATGTTGTGAAGCAAGGGACTTTCAACAGAAAAATATTTGGCGACACATTACTGCGAGGAAGCTAAAAGGTAATGTTTTATGGCCCTTTTAAACGAAAAATGTATTTAAATAATAATAACATCATCTTCTTAACTGCCGATTCATCTCTATACTTGAGCCTTTGCTACAGACAAACATTCAATATTAGTAGATATAGAACAAAGTATTATTATACCAAATTGGTTTTAAGTAAGTGCTTATATTTGAAGACTTGTCAGCTCCAATTGCTCTCAATTACAGCTGACATCACATTTAGTTCAACCTTACAAAAAACGTACCTATTGACTTTACCTAGAACAACACGAGGATTTTCAAACGAAACGACTTGAGCCATTTCAAGTCTTTGTTTTGCTTTTGTCGCTTTATGTTCGTTCTAGCGTTATGAATATAATTACGTTTATATTTTGGCTGTTGATACGAGGTTTCGTTCATGCTAAAGATGCGCCCACTATCAATTTTATAAAGCAGTTCATACAAAATGATCAGAAACCTACGCATTTGATCTACAGTGGATTGTGTTGGAAGAAAAGTAAGTAGGTATCATCATCATCTGCCTAGCCTTTTCCAACTATATTTGGGTCAGCTTCCAGTTTAACCGAATGCAGCTGAATACCAGTGTTTTACATGGAGCGACTGCCTGTCAGACCTCCACAACCCAGTAACTGGGTATACCCCTTGGTTAAACTGGTGACTTTCAAGCTTCTGAAGAAAAGTCGGTACGTATAATAGAGGAAATAGTAACGCTGGGGCATATATGTATAGAAATAAAACTTTAAAGGGGATTTTCACGTTAAAGGTCTTTTTTTTCGCACTACCTTATATTTTTGTCTTTGTTATTCCTGCGTATAGCACTCGTGGGTTAAAGCTGAAAATCAGCGTCAAATAATAAGTAGGTAGGTACCTACAGCATTTGTTTTCATGGGACATTATCGTGAGCTGAATCCCTTTTGGCATTGCAATCTTCGTTTTCTGCACACTCTCATACACCTCCAAGCGCGCAATATTCTTTACAAGGAATACTTACAAAGTTGTCTTTTCAAATTAATTATTATTATAAAGGAGAAGGATACCGTTATTAATCCCATCGGATTTATTGTTTCAGTTTACACCTGCGTTTCTAAATAGAAATAAATAAATAGACCGGTGTAAATACACCGCTTAACCATAAACCTACCTTATATTAACAAAACAAAGTATCTACATATTTGATAATCCAGAAACCGATTTTCTTACGTCTCATTTTAATAGGAGAATCTTATACTCCAGCGTTACAAAAAAAACCCAAGATACGAGTAATTATCAGCGAACATTATGTTACCTACTAACTAATGACGATTAAATTAAAAACTCCATATTCAAGATAGAATTTTACAGATTTTCAGTTTCTCGACCATTCAGAAATCTGACTTTGTAATAGTTTTATGAGCTATTTTGTTAATTGCAGATGTAATAAACAAGTTTGTAATGGAAATCTCCAGCATTGGAGTGCGCACATCAGCGTCTTTTAAACCGAAAACTAAGTATCAAGATCATGCTATACTGTTCCTCACGGATTTGGATTGCGCCCAGTCGAGAGCTGTTATTTCTTATGTAAGTCTTGTTATTAAAGAATCTTTAAGCATCATTATACATGGTGGAATAAAAAGAATCTACTAGCCAAGCCAAGTTAGACCGTAGACTTCAATATACTATTATCTATTTAATATATCTATACATATAAAAAACAGTAACGAAAGAAAAACTGTAGGTACATTAAGAATTCTCGAGAAAAAATAAGTGGGAGTAAGTATCATGTATGTATGTGTGTATGTTCATCTGTTCCCTCATAGCTTCTAAACTACTAAACGAAGGTCGACAAATGAGGTATCGTTAGATCCTTTTTAATTGTCCGCTGAACATGGGCTACGTGAAGTGTCCCAAAACTCGATGTGGCGCCTGGTAGACAAAAAGGACTGTGTTCAAAAACGCAGGGCATTGTCAGTCAGAGCTAATATGCTGGCCCGTAGGTTTGCACGTTGCACTGCGCAAGTGAAAATAACTCTATTCAAGGCCTACTGTCAGTCATTTTATGCGTGCAGCCTATGGGTGAAGCATACGCAGAAGACCTATAATGCCCTACGTGTCCAATACAACAACGCTTTCTGGGTTTTGGTGGGGCTGCCTCGCTTTTGTAGCGCATCAGGTATGTTTGATTATTTTTGTTTGATTTATTTTTGTTTATTTTATTTTTAATTTTATTAATTATTCGATTAAGTACCCCAAATATGGATGATTTATAATATATTATGTTGTAATTTTATCTGAATTAAATTAATTGAATTGAATTGAAAGAGGAACATGGTATCATTTGAAAGGCCTTTACTTGTACATTTTCAAAATAAAGATAAAAAAAGTGACACCCTCTAGCAGACAAAAAGTCATGTATATTAAAAAATGGTTAACATCGTGTTTTATATCACTTGTACTTGTCAAAAAAAATATGTCTATGTAATCAAAATTAAAAGTGGGTGACAAATTGAGTTTTTAATTTGTCAATTTAGCTTCGGCAAATGATTTTACACCAAAATAGTTTAAATAATAAAAAGTAAAAAAAAACTAAAACCCGACTACAAAAAGTAAAACCGTAGGCACATCGGTTGGTCTAGGTACCTATATAATATATAACGCGTGACTACGACTTTGTTCAGCCGGTCCATTCAGTAAAAGTCACGCCGTCAAAACTTGAGTGAAGTGAACTGTCAATGCCTAGCATAGTATGGAATGACAGCTCAATTCGCTCTCACTACGCCTACATTTTCACGCGGTGATTTGACCAGAATTGCACTGCTGATCTTGTTTCTCAAATAACCTTATTTACTTTAGCATCATAAATATCTTGTTTCATACATTTTTCGAGCGTCGTCGTTCTTTTTTTTCGTTTTAGTTTTTACTTTTTTATTATTACCCCTGAATGTACTATTTTGCAATGGCTACTATACATCACAAACAGCGATGCTTTACCTATTCACATTTTTGCAGGCCTTGTCGAAGGAACTGTTTCAATTTACATACCGCTGGTTGGTCCTGGTCACATCACCTCAAATGCAGCAGTCAACGTTGACTCTCATGGAGAAAGGACCTGTCCTGGTGGACAGTGACCTAGTGCTTGCTGAGAGAGTAGGGGATCAGTTCAAGATGGTGGAAAGTAAGACAGCTACTATTTAAGATAATACTGGAAAACAAAAGTACCTGAGAGTCGTAGATTCTATATGAAAAAATGGAAAGATAAAAACTAAGAATATAAGTACCTACCTACGCGATATTAAAAATATATAGGTAAATAAATTTTAAAATATGCAAATCTATTTTCACGTGGAGTTAAAAGAACGATAATAGGTATATCAGTTTCAATCTACCAATATAACATTTTAATCTACTTTTGTAAGTTGCGTTGATTTTACTATTACCTACTGCAGTTTATGTTATTTATCCAAAAACAAACTTTTATTAACATTTTTGGAAGGTAAATTACAAACGCAGAAAAGTTGAAGATGTTCATACTTCATAATAAGTTTTTCTACATGAGACTTGCATTCAAGTATGGTGTGTGTAATGTTTGTGTGTGTTTATTCGTTCCATCTGGCATTACCGCTGAAATTAACCTTTTAGACGCGGCCCAGAGAATTGGAATTTTTCATTTTTTTTTTTTGGTTATTTGTATTACTTATCATGTTTTACCGTTCGTATATCAACTTGTTGTACATAAATGTATCTTTTTTTCCTTTTTATCAGGTTTAATGGACTCACTCTTGACTTTTTATCTTCTTACTCTTTTTGCTTCGTCTT
The DNA here is from genome assembly GCA_921972225.1 of Euplexia lucipara. Lineage (NCBI taxonomy): Eukaryota > Metazoa > Arthropoda > Insecta > Lepidoptera > Noctuidae > Euplexia > Euplexia lucipara. The sequence goes on from OV179159.1 coordinate 17,866,859, forward strand.
CTCTTCTTTCTTTTTCTTTAAATAATCAACCGACAATTGTCTTTTCTTATCCAAGTGCACAGACCAGGTGTCAACGGCTCCATGATATCAACCCTCCGCGGCTACTACAACGGCAGCCTGGTGGATGTACGTCCTCACAGAGAACTGTACCGCAGACGGAAGAACATGATGGGTCACCCCATCGTCATGTCTAACGTCATCCAGGATAGTAACACCACACGCTTACATCTACCAAGGGACGATCGGTTGTAAGATTTTCTACTTATTTACTCCACTATTCTTTTCTGATAAGTAATTAGTGACAAGGCAGTCTTCGTTTCATTGCTCGACGCTCTTGGTCGACATTGTTGATTCTGACTATCAGGTGTTGCAGTGTTTGGGAATAATATACCCTTGGCTGACCAATAGGTCTGCTTTCTAGTTGTTCTAGTCTCTTCAAGATCTTTTTTTCCTTTGAAAAAACTTGAGTACCTACTGAGGGTTAATATTGTGGTTCGACCTATCGTAAAATGAATTGGTGGACCACTGGTGCGGCTAATAACTATCAAACTGAGGATCATCATGTTGTTGACAAACCAGACCTCTACTTCTTACTACCAATCCCTACCAGCTGCTAAGGACTGCTATTAATACAATGCAAATTGTATTTTATTTAAACCACAATGGAATTCCAATCGGAATATTTACTTTTCACTGCTAGCGAGTAAAGGCCAATACCAATCGTGCCATCAAAGCAAGCTGTGCTTTATTTAACCCACCACAGAATTCCATTTAGAACACTTCCTTTTCAGGGAACTGCAATACGATTCCATAACAAAAGCCTGCTGGTCAGCTGCGACGATTGGGTTCGAGATGATAAACGCAACAGCTCGGTATATCTTCAGCTATCGGTATGGGTACAAGGTGAATGGACAATGGTCTGGTATGATTGCTGATCTATACGCTAACAAGGCTGATGTTGGTAAGTAAGGTACTTAGGTAGAAAAGCACAAACCAACAGAATATCATCGACGTTTTTCAACAGTGTCAGATTAAAATTTTGAGCCAAATTATTGGCAGTACACATGGCTATACACACATCAAGCTATACTTTTCCAGCATACACTAACCTCGCATTGTACGGAAATACTACATCATGAGAGATCAGCTTATACTGGAAATGCAAAGCTTGATGTGTAGCCGTGCGTAAATAATATGAACCAACACAATCGCCATCCGAACATTATTATGCTCTTATTTAATATTACTGTAGAGTTATTATTTTAAGAGAGATGTACAGACGCCAGCACATCTAGTTACCCCAATGTGTCAAATTTCTTTGATCGTTTTTAACTTTATGTTAAACAGAATAAGGTTCATATTCAATTGGGAAAATTTGACACATTGGGGTAATTTGATGTGCTGGCGTCTGTACCATATTAATTTGTAACGGTCGCAAATCATATTTTGTTCAATATACTGCCTGACGCTGAACAGCAAATTGAAAAGAAAGACAACAAGATTTGAATTTCGGGGGTACCCTGGCACATCTCCCTTAATAGCCATTATTACGTGTGTCCTCCTTCTAGAGGAACGGGTACACCTACATGCTACATACAAACATACATGTAACGAGGAGGGATGAAACGCATGTTGCTAAAAGAGTTATGAACTTAGAAGTGGTTGGGTGGAGAGGGAGAGGGCGGCCAAAGAAAAGATGGATGGATTGTATGAAGATTGATAGGAAAGAAAAGGAAGTTAGTTATAGCAATACGGGTGACAGGATAGAATGGAAGACAAAAACCTGTTGCGCCGACCACAAATAACACGGGACAAGGGTAGGGAGATTATGATGACACCTACAGCTATATGGTTAGGAAATCAGACAAAATTAAGCCATTAATCTGGTGTAGAAATAATACCTACACTAAACAGATGAGTTAGTAGAACGATGAACATACTTTGAGGGAGTGTTTTACTCATGAGGATGAACAATTTTTACTAAGTGGCACACCCTAAAGTCTCGATAAATAAATCAACCATACATTTATGCTTTAGCTAATTTATTTTCTCGATTTAACCTTTCAATCGTGTCAATTAGAGGCACAATAGAAAGACAAAGACAGCGCAGACACCGGAAGGACCAACTACTGCTTAAGAACCAACTCTTAATTCATTAGGAGGACACCCTCATGGGGTTTAATGAATTAAGAGTTGGTTCTTCAGCAATAGTTGATCATTTTCACGAGCAATACAAACTACTAGGTACTACTTTAATCCATGTATGCCTGTCATTCTACCCTCCATCCTCCATCCTCCACTCCCCATTCTTCTCCTCCATCTGTACACAGATGCTCGTCATTCGTTGCTTCTAGTGGCGCAGAATCTGTCATGTGTGTTTCTACATTTAACATTCTCCACAGGCACCAACTGCGTGATATTCCGGGACCGTTACGACGTAGTAACATACACTGACCTGGTGGCTCCCATGCGGATGCTCTTTATCTACCGACAGCCTCCTCTAGTCTACGTTGCCAACGTGTTCTACCTGCCCTTCTCCACCAGGGTCTGGGTTACCATAGCCGTGTGTACAGCTATAGCAACTGTAACTCTGTTCCTGGCTAGTAAGGTCGAACTTGTGTTGACGAAGGTAAGGAAAAAGGAGAAGAATAGATTAGTATGGGATAAAAGTCAAGTCAAGATCATTATGAAAACATTTTCACCACACTACATACATTAATTCATAAACTCACGCCTTTTTTCCATGGGGGAAGGCAGAAACCACAGAGCGCCATCTGCTGCAATTCTGATATAGGTACTTAACTTGCTTCATTTACGTTCATACATGTTATCATACACACACGCCGGTTGCGAGTACCTACTACGCACCTGACCTCTTTGAAGCACCTCACATTTTCATCAATTGGCACTTAAACCACCCACGGTAATAATCGTGCTTAGACGTGCCACCAATGCCGTTTTCTGGATTCGGTAAATAATACCTACAAATCCAGTGTTTGTTCCTACTTTAGTCTTAATATTAATTAAAGGATATCACAGTTTAAAAAAAAAATTCTAGGTTTGTAGCATACAAGACATGCATTGTCATAAATCTGAAAAGGCACAATACATTCAATTCATTAATCTACATTAATCCCTTCAAATTTATCTCTGAGGCAGTCTGTTTTGGACTTAGTTATTACATGAATTAATAGAGCATAGACGTTTTAACACGCTGCAAAGAGTAGCTCCAAGAATAATCACCAACAATGACAATTAATAATTTAGCAAGCGGGAACAACGACTAGCTGTCATATTTTATTCCCAAAAAATATGTTTTAGACTTCCACACAACAGCAGCTGGATGGAGGGATATGTGATGCTCTGCTTCTGACGATGAGCGCCGTCACACAGCAAGGATGTTACATAGAACCCAGAAGAGCACCAGGTAATACTGTACATCCTTGCTTTACTTTTCCCAATCTACTGTCTAGGCTGCATGATGGAGCTCGTACTGCCAGTCGATTCTGGAAAAATCACTCGGTGAAAACTTAAGTGAAGTGAAGTGTCAATGCCAACAAATTGTGTAGAATGACAGTTCAATTCACCTGCACTTTGCCCACATTTCCTCGGGGTGATTTGTACAGATTAATAGCACTGCTGTTCATGGCGCTGATGGCGCTGTTTGCTGTACAGAGCGTATTATGTTAATGTTTTTTTTTTTTTTTTTTTTTTTTTTTTTTTTTTTTTTTTTTTTTTTTTTTTTTTTTTTTTTGATAGAGGGCGTCTCGCAGTGCACCCTACTGAGGGGTGGCGCCGCTATCTGCTCAACCGGTCAAACCTGTGGACGACCTCAATACACAAGGCCTCCAGCCAGGAGCATTACGTCAGAATTTAAGTGACACTCGCTAAGGGCACCCCCTGTGGGGCTCGGACCTCGGCTTAGGGTGTCACTGATCGAATAAAAAGGGGGGACGGCTGGATCTGAGTTAGATTATTTAGGGACTGTTTAAGCTAGCGGCTCAGCATCGCGGGCTGGCTCATGCAAGGGTCGGGGAGGGAGATTAACTATACTTCGCGACGGGCCACGACGGCGGGGCCGGAAGGCGTTCGGTTTGTAATTGTAGTGTTTCTTGACTGTGCTAGTTTCCCTACGACTTTCCTGGAACAGGGTGATGGGGTCGTCGGGGGTGGTAAGGGCATGCCTGGGACGGCGAAGCTTATTAATTCGTGAAGGGGTGTAACTGACTGCAGCAGTTATAAGTGGGTTTGGGTGTTTGGAGGCACATTCAAAATAGCGCTTGGAAAGGCGCTTCATGAACTGTTGAATAGTCGGAATTCTAAGGTCAACGTGTAGTTGCTCGTTGCGAACGAACCAGGGGGCACCCGTTATTCTACGGAGGTAACGGTTCTGCAGGGTCTGCATTTTACGATGGTGACTAGGCTTGGCGTGTGCGAAGACAACGCAGGCGTAAGTCATAATCGGACGGATTACCGCGGTATACAGTCGCAATTTGCACTTGAGTGACAATTTGCTGTTCGCGGATGTTATGTAGTTGAGCCGACTCGCAGCAAAAGCGGCTCGCGAGCGAACCGTCTTTATGTGCTGAGCGAAGGTAAGGGATCGGTCTAGGGTGACACCTAGGTATTTGGCTTCCTTCTCCCAAGGGATTGGTTTGCCGTACATAGTGATCGGTTTAGGGGGAACCACTTTGATACGCGCCCTGTGGAATAGGACGCCTTGGCTTTTGTCGGGGTTAACCTCGATTCTCCACTTCCGGAACCACTCTCCCAGTGCGTTCACGGCAGATTGGAGATTGCGAGCGATAAGATGTTGGTTACGGCCTGAACAGAAAATGGCCGTGTCGTCGGCGAAGAGGGCCAACTGGGCTTTTTTAAACTTGGGAATGTCACTCGTGAACAGAGTGAAGATGAGGGGGGCCAGCACAGAGCCTTGGGGGACACCTGCGCGTATGGGATGGGGGGCGGACAGAGCGCCCTCGATGCGGTAGCGGAAAGTGCGCTCCGACAAAAAGTCTCGTAAGATGAGTACGAGACGATCTGGCACACCCATTTGGTAAAGCTTAAAGAGTAAGCCGTTGTGCCAGACTTTGTCGAAGGCCTTCGCTATGTCGAAGAAGACTGCACCAGTCAGCGACCGGCGTTGAAAGCCGATGCTGATGTGCTCTACGATGCGGTGGACTTGGTGGATGCAGGAGTGACCGGTGCGAAAACCGAACTGCTCATTAGGAATAAGACTCTTTGCCTCGGCGTAGTCTTTGAGGCGCTTATAAATAAGCTTCTCATAGATTTTACCGAAGACATTGAGGAGGCTAATGGGGCGATAACTGGATGGCTCAGACTTGGGTTTGCCTGGCTTAGGAATACCGATAACGGTAGCCTGTTTCCACGCTTGTGGGAATATATTATTGCTCATGGCGCCATTGAAGATGGCGGTCATTAGCAGGATAAGTTGGGCAGAGAATAGCTGGATGACTTTGTTGGTAATGCCATCAGCGCCGGGGGCTTTGCGGGGTTTGAGCCCTTTAATGATGTCTTGCACTTCGTCTGGAGTGACGGGAGGCAGAGGATCATCAGGGTCTTCGATGGGAGGGAGGGAAGATCGGCGTTCAACTTCGGCCTCAACCTCAAGCAAGTGCTGTTGGTCGGCCGGTTGGGTGCTGGGGGAGCATTGGGCCTCTAGACTGTCGGCCAGACACTCGGCTTTCTCAGAGTCGTCAAAAGCGACGCTCTTATCGGGTCGGATGAGAGGAGGCATGGAGGCTTCCTGAGAGGAGCGCAACTTACGTTGCAATTGCCAGAAGGCTTGATGAGTGGGTTCAAGTTTGCTTAACATCTTTTCCCAACGCGCTGAACGCAGGTCCTTTACGCGCCGTGACAGCCTACGCTGAAGCCGTCGCATAAAGGTTTTGTTAGCCGCGCAGGGGAAAGAGTAGTAGGCACGCATGGCCGCGTTTTTCTCGCGCAGCAGAGCACGTACATCGTCCGGCAGTTTCCATCGATGATCGCTCATCGCGGGAACCTCCCTTGAACATTCGTTCAGGACAGATTGCACGTGATCTGTGAGCGAGTCAATCGCGGCCGTGGTGTCAGCGACTGATTCGATCAGATCGGGGATGGAATCCAAGTGGGCCGACGTGGTTGATTTCAGCTTTTCGCTTACTTTCTTCCAGTCGGTTATCCTTTTGGTTTCGGTGGGGGGGCTAGAGCCGAAAGGGTCTGATCTGGAGTGCAACTGAAGGACCACTGGGCAGTGGTCCGAGTTGAGCTCGCAAAGCGCCTCAATAGAGTGTAGTCGTAGGCTTACATTCTTGAGTAACGCTATGTCGAGTACATCAGGGGCATGGTCCGGGTTATGAGGGTAATGGGTGGGAGTCATCGGGGCGACGACATCGAAGTTGAGAGTAGAACCTAGGGAGTAGATGGTTCTACCTCTGGAGTTGGTTATTGAGCTATTCCAGGCCGGATGTTTGGCATTGAGGTCACCCGCTATGATAACGGAGTCACTCAAGCCGAAGAGGGCCGTGAGGTCGTGAGTAATAAGATTGGGGTCCTCCGCTAAGGCGGTAGGAGGAAGGTAGGCCGAGATGATAGTGATGGGAGAGTGGCCAGTCATTCCTAGCCGACAGGCAGAGACCTCAAGAAGAGAGGTGAGAGGGGGGGTGACTACGGGAGTGCAGTGCAGACAGTTCTTGTAGTATATGAGGGTGCCACCCTTGAAGCAGCGTGTCCTATCATTGCGGACAACTCGAAAGTTGGCAATGTTGGGGTCACGGTTACAAGGCTTGAGGAAGGTTTCCTGGATAAGGAGAATGTCTAGGTGATGATCGCGAAGGAAAAGGGCGATTTCATCACGTTGATTGGAAATGCCATCGGCATTAAAGAAACCTAATCTTAGGGAGCGGGGTTTGAATGTGCGTGCTCTCGTGTTAGCCATTATTGGTTATTGTGAGAGAGGTTAGCGAGGGCGGCAGCTATCTTAGGATAAGCTGCGAAGATTGCGGTATAGTTACCGATATCGGCGTTACTCAGTTCGTCAGCCATCTGAGTGGCTTCAGGGGTGAAGAAGGTCTGATAGGCACCTATTATAATGTCCATGTTTCGCTGACCTTGGGCTACTTTGGACATAGTGTCAGCGGGGGTGGGGGGTGTCGCTTGAGGGCGAGGTTTAGCGGGGGCGGAGGTTGCCGCGGGGGTGGCCAGAGCTGTGGGTTGAGGAACGCTCAAATCCATCAGCGCCGGGATAGGGGCTTTAGGGGGCGCCAGAGCTGGGAAGTTCCTCTGGTGGTTAAGTTTATTCCACGGAGAAGAACGCTGGGGGCTTAGCTTTTCGGGCAGTTGGGAGAAGGGAGCCGCCGAGAGGGGGCTTTCCCTTTGCTGGCGATCGTTAGCGCGATTCGCCAAGAGCTTGGAAGATGGTTTGGGGGCCTTGGGGCAGCCACGGTAATTGGCTGGGTGGCCAGATTGCCCGCACAGAACACAACTGGGTGGTTCAGTGCAGAGGGACAGGTCCTTGGGACGGGAACAGTCCCCAGTGCCATGTTCACCCAAGCACTTAACGCACCTGGGCTTGGCGAAGCAGTATCTTTGAGAATGGCCATAAAGTTGGCAGCGGTGGCATTGGCCTATGGAGTTGGGTCGGTGGGGCTTCTCGACGATGACGCCGGAAAGGTGACAGATTTTCTTCACTTTGAGAATGGGATGGGGACCTTCGGTGGGGTCACTAATGACCAGCACCATATCATATTTTTCACCACCTCTGGACTTATGGAGGCGGTGGACGGCGGTCGCTGGGACCCCCTGGGCTTGGAGGTCGTCCAGGACGGCTTGTTCGGGAAGCTCCATGGGCACCCGGCGGAGCACCATACGAATAGGTGCCTCCTCCGGGATGGAGTATGTGTGAAACGGGACATTACGCTCCCGCAGCATCCGTGAAAGATCACGGTAGTCTGTGCTCGTTGGAGTGGACACTTTTACTCCTTGTTGGGTGGGGCGAGCATTGGAATAGTTGATGCGCTTTTCAGCGCACCATTTAGATACTGTGAGCCACAGATTTCTATCGTGAATGAAGATGGGCGGGGGGGGGCGGGGCTTCTTGGCAGCGACGGAGGGAGTGGAGGTCGCAGCTGGGTCAGCCTGGGAGGTAGCCATTGGGCTAGAAGGGCGAGAGGTGGAGGGGGTGGGGGAGGGGGGAGCTAGGCGAATGGCCTTGGAGGGGGCTTGGGTCGCTGGGTTGTGGCGCTTCTTGCGCTTACCCGCTACCACTTCAAATTCGTCAGAAGACGAGGCGGCAGAGGGCTTCTGGGAGCAGTCGCTCTCAGAGCCCGACGTGGAGTCGTCCTCCATGCGGGAGGCAATCTTGTTCTCCGGTAGAGGGGGTGAGGGGGCAGAGAGGGGGGTGCCCTGATCAGCCGCGGGTGGAGACGCCGGGCTGTCGAGGGCGTCGGTGAAAGGAGTGAGAGACTCCATGAAGAGGGGCGCGGAGGGGGAGAGAGTGGAGCTGCCTGTGAGGGCAGCCACTTTGGCACCGTACTTGGCAGCCAGGGCCGGATGCTCAGCGAGCATCTCAACCAGCAGGTCCAAAAGGGCCTCCATGGTTGAGAAGGGTGAAGCAAGGGGGGAGAGGGGGGGTGTAAAAACTCCTACACAGCCTCTAGGAGACACGTGAAACGTGAGCTCCTAGAGCAGTCAGTCCCCTAAAGGGCCCTTCCCCTGAGTACTTCCTAGTGTTATTACTGGCGAGAAGAAGTACTCAAACAAACTCGCCAGCAACACAAACTGACTGTTGCCTTAGGGGCCTAATAACCTAGCTCTCCGGGTGGGAAAGCCCGGAGATGAGTAACCCTCCCTGCCGGGTGAAGGCAGAGAGGTGAGTGCCTAAGGCGTACCCTAAGCTTGATTTTTGCCCGCTGTCAGTCTTAATGTACAGCGGGGTCCTATGGGTCTTTCGACCGATCCGGTGCCGCTGGGGTCGACACACCCAGACGTCACCGGGTGCAGCTGGAAAGGAAGGGGGGGTTAAACAATGGTAGCGACTAGGAGTCCCCCCAAGGTCGCTAACCAAAGTCCTTCCGACTTTAGCCTAACCCTGAAGGGGTTAGGCCGGTGCGTCGGGTCCGCACCCACTTGGTTCGTTGACACCGTTAGGTTTCCCCAAGTGACCACTTGAAACCAACAGTGGCTTTACCCTGAAGGGGCAAAGGACAGCGAACAACTGTAAAGTCCGCTACGACGTAGCGGGCCTACAGCAGTCGTGTCGTCACTCGTAGCTGGGCTACGAGTGAGGGAGCGTAGTCAAGCTACGGTGACGTGCGTCACGCGTAGCGAGGCTACGGAGCGGGGCGGAGCGTCGTAGCGTGAGCGCTACGGCGTAGCGGAGCAGGGAGCGCGGAGTCCACAGGAGCGTGCGTTCGCGACGGCGGCCGGGCGCAGAATCGTGATTATGTTAATGTGTCGCAAACTCGCAATATGTAGATCGCTTAATGGTGTTCATCGTGTACATGGTGCTAATAGATCGCACTATAAGCTGACCAATAATTACGTTGATGTGTCGTAATGATGATATTTGTATTGTTCATGGCGCTGTACGCTGCGTATTCTGTTGATGTGCAGGCCGCATGATGCTGTTCGTGTTGTTCACGGCGCTTATGGCGCTATACGCAGCGTACTCGGCCAACATCGTGGTGCTACTTCAGGCGCCGTCCGACTCCATCCGCAACCTGCCGCAGCTCGCCGGAGCTAAGATTACACTCGCAGCCAACGATGTTGATTATAACCATTTCGTTTTTGTACGTGTATTTTAATTTGTATTTAAATACTAATTATCTAATGAGGAAGTACTTATATAAGAATGTAGGTTTAGATGAGCTAATTATTTATTTATTATTTATTTATTAAAACTTTATGCACTAGTAAAATAAACTGTACAAAGGCGGACTTTAGCCTTAGGCATTTTCTACCAGTCTACCTTAAGGTGGTGCAGAGACAGTACATGGTAGGCTAAAGAAGGTAACTAAAACTTGAAAGAAAAATAAATTATTATTTATGATAAATACATATATGTATACATACATATTATATAAAATCCAGAGATACCTAGGTCTAGAGAAAAGAAAAAAAAATAATAAAAGACATGATATTAATGGAGAAACTAATCTGCTTACTCAACTTAGGGATAAGTTTGCCAACACCTTGTGAATGTGTTCGCGTGCCTTTACTTTAAACGTGAACAAACTGGTAATTATGTATGACAATGGTCTATTTTAGCTCCCTGCACTCCTACTCTTGTCTGGCCTGTTGGTTAGTGCCCCTGACTGCTATGCCGGAGGTTATTGGTTCGATTCCCACCCAGTATAAATGTTTGTGTGATGAGCACAATCATAATTCTATGTCAGGGTGTAATTTGTAATTTATCTATAATATTGTTTGTATTTAAAAATACAACCAATATTGTATATGTATTTACCTAAGTATGTTTAACAGCTGTTTAGTACCCATAACACAAGCTCTGCTTAGCTTGGGACTAGATGGCGTTGTGTGAAAGATGTGAAATATTTATTATTTATTGAAATATTTTATTCTATATAAACTTGAACTGTAGATACCAATTCTCATAGTTATATCTCCGTGCGCGCAATATTTAATAAGTATGAGATATTTATAAACGCATCTAGTAGTTGACATTCCACTGTTATAGCTTTTTTGGCACACATCACACTGGTAACAATCTCTAATTCTCTATACGTGTAATAAGTAGGTACTTACCTACCTATTCATAAACAAGGGTCCGAAGTTTTGCCTTCACTTTCAAATTCTTAAATAAATAGTTTGTATTGTTTCCAGAATCAAAGCATGGGACCCTTATTTAATTCAATACGCAACCGAATCTTTCCGGAAAATGGAAAACCGAAGCTGTACAGCCTGGCAGAAGGAGTTGAGAGAATTCGAAAGGTAGGTAGTTATGTTCATTCTTGTTTTTTAGTAGGTAGGTACCCTTACTTGAATGTCAAATCAAATAATAGACCTTTAAACCATATTCCTACCTTAACAGGTGTGCAAAATTGGATCCTAATACATCATAATAAAAATGTAAAACAAAACACGAGAAAATGGGATGTCAATAATAATAAACAATTGTTATTTTTACATACCTATACATAACATTATAAATAATCATGACCTATTAATATTGTACTTTCTTAACAGACGAGGATTGCTCGCCAGTCTGCCACATGCCTTGCAAATTGTTTACACTCAACCAAAGACCTTCAAAACCTATAGACCGGACATCACGAACAAAATTTTCGTCCGAAACTTGTGTCTCTACTGGACACAAGTCTATGAGTTTAATTTAGTACGCTCCACTGCCGCTCCAATATTGCTATATTATTATAATGGCGTTTCGATCAAAGTTTTTCTGTGACATTTCTTTGCATGTCCTCTTTAAAGTAGGTAGGTATCTAACGAATCTTCAATCAATAACCACTAAATTTATTAGCATTAGCTTCTTACTTGGGAAATTGCCGTTTCACATAATTATACTAAAAACGCGCCGTAGGTCAAAAATAGGAGGGTGTAGGAGTTAAATTGTGGTTTCCTGTCCAAAGACTTTCGTTAATATTGTGTGATGTCCATTGTCCATGCAAGCTGCGTACGTCTCCACAACGGGCCTTGTGTTCTAAGCAAGGGCCCAATTTACAATTTTCCATTAATACAAAAAACAGCGATATCCGATATCAAATAAATTAATCGAACAGCTGAAAAACATATGAACACTATAACTCAAGACAATGATTAAAAAAAATACTTGAATTGGGAATTCTAAATTTAAAAAAAAAAAGATCATCAAACTAAGTAGCCAGCATTAAAAACCTCAATATTTTTTGGGACACTATAGGTACTCGTATTTATATCTTTCTTCCCAGGGACTCTTCGCTCTCCACTCCGTGGCTGAACCAGTCTACCGTCAGATCGAAGCCACATTCCTAGAGAGCGAGAAGTGTGATATCGCGACAGTGGACTACCTGGTGACCTTCGACTCCTTTACTCCTGTCAGGAAGGGATCCCCTTACTTGGAGCTGATCAGAGTTGTGTTAGTTTGAGCTTCCTTAATGTTGGTTTATGGGAATACTTTCCTTATGTTGAAGTTAATACGTATAGTTTTAGTTTGAATAGTTTATCATTATACTTATGCACGTATAGCATGATCACCGGCAGAAACGGAAGTTTTTGTCGACGAAAGAATCGACAATGTGACAGATAGAACCATTTACATGCCGATAGATTCACCAAAAGTTACCCCGTAAAAACTGGAGTGAATTGAAAGCTATCAGTGCCAAACAATAGTATGGAATGACAGCTCACTTCACCTTTATTTTCACGGGATGTTCATTAAAGAACAGCCCTCTTGGTTATAACTTTGATTTAATTTTCATTTGTTTGCCTACGGAAGATCTTTCGTGGACAAAACAAACACACACAATAAAACACACGACAAATTATATTTAGGATCCTAAATAATTTTCCAACTTCACAGCAATAAGCAAATCCGAGAATCCGGAATCCAGTCAGCGATCCGCAAACGTTACCTGGTCTCCAAGCCACACTGCATCACCAAAATGTCCTCGTTTAGCAGCGTGGGCCTGATGGACATGCGACCTGTTCTGATCCTCATGCTGTATGGCGTCGCCGTCTCCGTGGTCATCGTGATCGGAGAAATCATTGTGCATAAACTGTGAGTTTACAAACGTTTAGACGTTTGCTGGTCCTTACCAAGAACTAAGTAAAGAAATAGGTAGCGTTTGCCTATAAAATCGAATACTTACCTTCTTCTTTGTTTCAGAATGAATCGCCACAAGAGGATCTCAATAGTGCAAATGATAAAGACCTTGCACTGAAAGTGCCCTTACTGTAACCCCCATTAGAATGACCTTGTAGATGTTCTATCCAATCTTAAACATGTATTTATTAGACCTACCTAGCTTTGCTGTATTAGGAGTTGTAAAATATTGCCGTGGTCCTACCTGCTCTCACCTTGTAGCAAACGTTATTTTAGAACCGATTTTTTATATGGCTAATGGATTGGCTACGGGAGCCATATAAATGTGTAACAGGCTGACTGAGATGGCTGCGGTGTTAGCGTTGCTTGTTCAAAAATTCTATAAATACACTCTAATTCATCCTACTTCTTCATTGTAACTAGGTAACACTACCAAACTCTTTTCGTTAGAAGGACTGTGTATCCATGGTCATAAAATAATCAAAAAAAAAGACAAAGTAAATATGGGTAATTATCCCAACTTTCGAGTTAATTATCCGTCCTTTTTGCTTGCTACAGTTATTTGAGAAGCCTGCGTCCTGCTTCCTTAAATAACATGATATGAATAATCCTACTTGATCCTGCTAAAAAACCTTTCCAAGTGTCCTGATTTTCGAAATGTAAAAACTAAGTTCTTGTATTTTGGGGATTTTAGGGAAATTCTGATCTCGCATCATCTTAAAATTAGCCTTGATTCAGCACGGCAAGCAACCAGTTTGTTTTCTAGTGCAGGAAGCATAATTAAGGGCATATTTAACACTAGTCGATTGAGTAAACATTAAAATAAATCTTGTAATGGTGTCATTGTTTTATTTTCTGCTTAAATATCCAGCTTGTCTAGAACTAACAAAAAGGAAATACCAAAACTAGAAACAAAAAATAACCAGAACTTTTAGACCCTACTTTGCTTGTCTAGCTCGCTTCGTTTCTATCAATTTTTGTATATTTGTTTTTCGTAGGACGTCCACTTTTCTGCGTCTTTGTGTGTGCTTCTGGCTTATGCCTTTCGTACCTAATTCCATCTTCTTACCATGAACTTGAAATGGTGACAGTTTAGGAGCGATCTGCGACTTACGGCTTTGAAAACTAGTCACTTTTGATTTCGTAGATAATGGCAGAACCGATTTCTTCTTTTTATCCATTTTAGGGTCATCCAAACGGGCCTTACCCTCGTATTGAATAGACTTAGTTTTGTTTACAAGACGCTTAGACGGGTCTTCGGACTTAAAGTCAGCTATAGGCGCAAGTATTGCTCCTCCTGAAAGACTGGACACCATATTACGAAGTTCTGATAGGGTCTGTCCATGATAATTTACATCTTCCTGTATCTTGTCCAGTTTGTTTCCAAAATGCGTGAAAGACGCCATGATGCGCTGAAAAGCGTCTACCGGACGCGTAGCTTTCTGGGTACTCATTTTATATTTTGATTTTGTTATTAGATAGCTTACAAAATTAAAGTATGTACTGTAATTTAGAATTTTGGTAAGTTGTCATATAAAATGACAAAGTGTCGGGAAAAGAAAGTGTTTCGTGTACAGAGAAGGAACGTGGAACTCCTTGGTGTAAACTCATTCGCTAAAAAACAATCTGTGACCCGAGGTTTCACTTAAGTAGGTACCTATATTTATGTTACTCATGGTTTTCGCCCGCACACTAAAATATTATCTCACAGATGAAATATTTCAGCCATTTCCAGATTCCGGTACCTACTTGAGCAGATTCTGAGCATTGCTGAAAAATTGCATTAAAATATAACTTTGTCTGTTTCATTAAAATTTTGGGGGAAGGTAATGGCGGGGTTGAAGCGCTCGAATATTCACCCTGCCAGCTACTTAAGGAATGGTTTTAAAGTTTTTTGAAACATAAACGATAAGAGAACCACCAATTTTAGCGCCTGTAAAAGTTATAGTAGCATTGAGTTGATAAACTGTACCTTGTGGCTACATTTGTCATAAAAGGGTTTTGAAGATTTCTGTGGAAGGAAGGTTGAAGAAGGTTTTTTTAATAATATGGTGGCTCCATATTATTAAATCAACCATACATACATTGTTACACGGTGATATTGAGTACTGTACCGAAATAAATAAAATGGTACAAACATAATAATTTAAAACTTTGATTCACTCCACGAAACATTACGTGGAACAGAGCGCAAAATAAATATTAAAATCAACAGAGCAGTGCTGCCACCTTAGCGCTTTCGGAGTTAGATCTAGCGCTTTTTTGGAACACTTAGCGCTGAAATTTCAATTTTAACTCCTAGCGGAAAATCTAGCGCTTTTTTGGCAGACCTGGCACAGACACAATAAACGCAAATTTACATAAACGATTGGGATTATCTTACAAAAAGGCTACATGTCGGGACGGCTACCGTCGGGAAAATCGTTGTTACAACTACGATTTTCCCGAAAATGTTCTAACACACGTCACGTCAAACCAAAAATATAAATGGAAATTACAAAACCCTCAAAAACCGCAACCTGGACCTACAAAAATTCAGTCTACAGAACCTGCTCAGACAGCGAAAGCGATTAGGCTCTTTATTAATTTAGATTTTAAAAAAATTGGTAGGTATTACTTGTGTGTGTGTGTTTTTTTATGCAATCTAGCGGAATCTAGCGCTTTTTTCAAGCACTTTTAGCGCTTACTGGCTTCAGAGAGGTGGCAGCACTGCAACAGAGTCCGGCTGTCAAAACCGAAAGATACACGTTCTGCAATGGGTGACACTGTGGCTGAAGAAATCCCAAAACTAAACATTGACGCAAAGGCAGGGTTTTATACATTATAATTTAATTTGAGAAAGTATATTTGTACGTTATGTAAATCATGATAAAGTTTATTGGCATCCGTGGAGGCTGTGTGGTCCGCTGCAAGGACTACGCATATGCCACATGGGTCTGTAGGACTTTCATCAGCGGTTTTTTGCTGGAATGATATCATGCGGTTTCCTTTGCCTATACATTCTTCTTTTTTTCTGTATTCTAGCCATTGATATTTGTTGTTATTCTTGTCTTTTTAACCTTGTTACCTGTGTTAGTAACTGTAATTTGTGTTTCTATTGGCCCGTGGTCAGATAAATCGGATTAGAAACTAAACAATAGGTTATTTTACGGAAACAAACTTGAATGCCACACGTACACCTGTGCAATTATTAATTATTTTACGTATTACGTAAAACAATATTGACTAAGTTGTTCTTGTTATTCAATCGTCACAGAATCTAGTGCATTAAGGTGTCATTGATCATGAAATTAATAATAAATCTTCTATCATACACATCTTATCTCCCTGTTATTATTTACTAACCTCGTCACAAATACCAATTGTGAAGTATTATTGTCATTATCACACACACTTGACATACTTGTGATCACAGTAGTGGGGTAATATAAAAAAATATACTACTTACCTTAAAATCTTAAGTTGTTTAAGAAACTTTTCACCAATAACAGTAGCTTATAATTTGGTGATTACTTACAAATTTTCTTCACAGTCAAAAACGAAAGCTATGAAGGAGAAAAAAAAGAAACCTGATGAGGGTTCAGGAGGAGCAGCCGAGTTGAACCCATGGCCTGAATATATACAGAAACGCATAAATCTCTGGGACAAGTTCAAAATTCAGTATGATGAAGAGATTGCGAATAAACCAGACATGAGCATAGTAGTTACGTTACCTGATGGCAAAACTGTAGAAGCCAAGGCCTGGAAAACTAGTCCATACGATGTAGCTAAGGGAATTAGGTGAGTTGTACCAATGTTTATTAATTGTTGTTAATTTTAATTTTACAAACATTATTAAATTGACTAAGTAATTACCTCCTTTTTAGAAGCCAGTAAAAATAACTTCTCTGAACAATGTTGACAAACTTGCAATAATGTTGCTCGCTATATTTAATTTGTGAAATTGCTAAAATTGTGAATTAATTTTTAATCCCTTTTTATGCAAATTGAATAGTATAGAATATTTTTTATATTCTTTCACCATAAAACTTGCAATAAATAACTAAAATAGCTACATAGGGTAATAGAATGGGTAGCCCTATAAGCTATCTCTTAAGACAACTTCTGTGCGCTCAGAAGAGTGCGAGATTTGGCACAGTTAAAGTTAATTTATGGAGATTTTAGAAAAAAAATGGTTGTAATGGAATTTTGAAAGCATTCTATTCTATTTTTTTGTTATGGCAATCAAAGCAGATGTCGACTATTCAGCCAATGTCTAAAGTAAATTGCAAGCAAGTGTGTAAAAAAAAATGCACTAAAACCTTCAATTGATACAGTTGTACTCAATGTAGATCTTCATGGGTTATTATGGGACTGAAAAAAACATAAAATGAAGGTACATAAATATTATAATTGTTAGAACATTTAATATATCAACCACTAGTGACAAATATTGGTTTCAGTATGACATTCTAATGCAAATTACTATGCATTGTTTAATTTTATTATATTATATTATTCAAGTCTTAATTCCCAAGTATTCTAATGTAACACTTTGACACTATGTCATCATACGAACAAACACATGGGAAATGAGTCATGCAGCATGCTACTGAGTATTAGCATTATCCTCAAGATATTATAACCGTTATAAATTGATGATTCAAATCAAATGTCTAGTCTATTTCCTTTAAAGATAATAATATTCATGATAATACTTATATTTTAGAGAATCTAGAACAAATAACAGTTATTTGAGTAGAAAGTGAAATAAATTAATCTGATAAAAATGGGGAATTCCTCAAACTCACTGGTTGTTACACATTTTATGGCTAAATAGACCGTTTTTTTTAAATATTACTTATGTTTTCTATATAGGGTAAGGCAGATGTATTCCTATTGTAGGTATGTGCACATTTTGACAGTTATGTTTTATTTCCATGTAATAGCAGCCCACATCTAAACTAATATTATAAAGAGAAAAAGTTTGATTGTTTGTTTGTTTGCATTGAGTAGGCTCCGAACCTACTGGACCGATTTGAAAAATTCTTTCACCGTTGGGAAGCTACACTATCCCCGGGTGACATAGGCTACTTTTTATCCCCGTATTCCCAAGGGAACGGGAACTACGCGGGTGAAACCGCGTGACGTCTGCTAGTACATTATAAGGATAAATTAACATTCTTTTCCTTAAAAGTTACTTCACTCCTGTATTCCCCAAAAGATTAGGCCGAGGTTTTGGTACCCATACACCCTGTTATGTTTTAGTCCTACGTAATAGGGGCAAGCCTTTGATTATCAATTGGCACAAATTCAGACTCTGGGATACTGAGAAATTCCTGATGGGAAAACCCAATAACACTTTGCCTAACCATTACATGACAAATTATATAATCCTTTTTTATAAAATTCAATGAAATTTAGTAACTATTCATTCTTATCCCTTGTTTCTGAGTTTTGTTAATCTATTCTTAACTATAGTTAATATTTTTGTATTTAAGTTTGTCAATATTGCATAGATAAAATTACATAACACACTTTCAATCATAATCCAAAAGGGTAAGAATCTTTAGAATTCCTAATTCATTGCTGCTTATGTTTGAATAACTTATTTAGTTAAGAATATTATCTATGGGGTTAAGTTTCCGCACTTAATCCCAGATTGGACCATTGTGCGTGAAAATTAGCACTTTAACCATGAATATTGTTAGCCTCTTCACTGTAGAAAAGCAAAAACGTGCCCTCGGCGCCCAGGTACGAATTATTAATCCAATAAATTTGACATGTAGTCGTGATGCTTGGCGTATGGGGCATATTTTTGTTTCTCATTAATATATACTGCTGCGCGCAGGAATCAATTTAGGATTTTTGCCTAATGCTCCCCCATTTTAAAATATTGCTAGACAAGTGTATATAATGACTAATTAATTATTTACCTGCACACAAGCGAGTGGTGGAGAGAATAGTAAGTACTATTCTATATTAAGGGTGGACTACTGAGATGGCTTTAACTGGTTAATGTCTATACCGCCTAGCATGGTTAATGTTGAGAATTTGATGTTCTGTTCCAAATAAAACCTTCCGTCTGTCTGTAACGACAGCTATTACAGTATTATAAAGGCTCTGTAAGCAAGCATTTTAAGGAAAATGTATATAAAGGGTGATAATAATTTGAAGCATGTTTGAAACAATATAACCGGCTATGTAAGCACAAAGTGCAGCATGTTTCTATAATAAACATATATGTATTGTGCTTTATTGGTGTTAATTTATAAATATTATTATTAAAGATTAATCTGTGCTTGCTGAATTTGCACAATGGATCCATTACATACCTAGAGTACTCCTTGCATCGGTAAGCACGTTGAGCCGTTGGTCACGGCTGCTATTCATAGATCTTTGACAGTTGTTATGGGTCAGCAGGAGCATGACAGCCCAACAACCTGTCTTGCCAAAGGGTGGGTTGCCCAGCTATTTATGTTGGTAGGACAGGCAGTCACATCTGGGTAGACTGGAAGCCGACCCTAACATAATTGGGATAAGGCCAGGCTGATGAAACATTTATAAAATATTCAAAATGCTTGTTGACCATGGTAATCATAATCTTAATGGACATAAAGAAAGTTATTATTTATCAATAGCAATTTCCTACTCTCATATAAAAAAAATACTCGCTGAATGCAAAACCTCTTCATTTAAATCGTTGGTAAAAAAAAATACAACAGCTTTTGACTGAACCAAAGTAAGACCCAGCTTCTAAATGATCCCAGTATAAAGCCACTCCAGTTCCACCCTGCTATTCCACATCCAACCCTCATGATGACTGTCCTCCATCGCAGCCAGGGCCTTGCTGATGCCACCATTATTGCACGGGTGAACAATGAGCTCTGGGACCTGGACAGGCCGTTAGAAGGTGACTGTAAGCTGGAACTCCTACGGTGGGACAACACGGATGCTCAAGCTGTCTTCTGGCATTCGTCCGCGCACATGTTGGGAGAAGCTATGGAGAGGGTAAGTGTGGATTTCTTATTTATTTTTGTCTATGGATAGAAAAAAAATATGTCGTCTAACTTAATAAGTTGGCTCTTAGTGTTTTTTGGATTAAGGTTCCTTAAGAATAAATTTTCATTTAACATAATAATATCCCAGACATGCATATTTTATGTGGAGTTGAATTAATCAAAACAAATGTTGACTCTAAAGCGTTCTGTAATTTTTTGCGCTACATACTTTCCGATTTTGCAATTTAATCATCATGTCAAAGTCGCGTTGTCATTAGATGTCTAACCACATTGAATGCTTAATGCAAAACACATGAAGAAACAACAAGAATCGTTCTTAAGGACATACCTACCTACAGTATTTTTTTCGCGAAGGCTCAGTACAGTTCAGTTTCTTTACTAAACTGCGTGTAAATTATAATTACATAGAGATAACTATCTCAATCATTCTGTTAATAGATTAGCCTTTAATAAATGATTACAGATGAAAATCAGTTTTTAATTTCATCCAAAAATAAAATCGCTACATAAAACCAAAAGTAAAATGTCCCATTCTAAATCGTATATCAAGTTAAGAAGAATCAATTTAATTGCTTAGTTATCCAGTCGGAATAAGGTCTACATTTCCATGATTGGTAATCGACCTAGAAACGTTCTAGATTCTACACTCTACCGTCCAGTGTGCAGTGTGAATATAAAATCTAATGAGTGTTGTATTTATTCAGGTTTACGGAGGCTGTCTCTGCTACGGTCCTCCGATCGATGAAGGCTTCTATTACGACATGTATTATCCAGAAAAGGGGGTAAGAATCAACATATTTTCTTAGTATATTATCACACATCCATCACGCCGGTTCCTTATCAGTTGCTTCTGCATTACTTTTAACTTGGCGAGCCTATTTTCATCAACTATGACAAAATGGCAGTTGCAGTTAATGATTTTTATTGTCTCCGCGTTTTTGCTTTTAATGCCAATCTTATAACTACGAAATAGAACTTAAAATCGGTTGTCGGACTGTAAAACGATTTGTTTAAATTTCTTTTCTTATTTAATATGGACTAATCCAGACTGCTGCTGCTAAGAAATGCGACATGTAGGCCCAATAACACTATTCCAGATACAGATGAATCAACCCATGTGTAGTGGTCGCAAGCTCTATTAAATCGTCACGTGACATACCTATACATTGTAAAAAATCGTTATAATATAAATCGGCGGCATAGTGGCTGAGCAATTGGCTGCCGCGCTGCGTGTCGCGGGTTCGATCCCACCACAGAACGAATGACCTACAGGTAGTTGTCTCAGTTCTGGCTGTCTGTGTTTGTGAGACATGTTTTAAACGAATCGAGGCAGAAAAAACCCCAGTGTAGGGCAACGTTTTTATTAAAAAAATATAATACTTACTAGTCACAACAGTTTGAACACTTTCTACTCATTATAATATTATCAGCTTGTAACTATTATCTGCTCATCAACGTCGCTATATTGCCATTAGGCAAAACAACGTTGACATGTGAGTGACAAGATTATAACCTTTCAAAATACTAATCGGTTGTCCAATACTCATATCAAGTCAATGATTAGTTTATCTTACCTATATTGCTCAACCAAGGCAATACATTACTTTTGTATAGAACACCCCGCACCATACTGTAGCGGCATATCTATCTCGCCATGTACGAACTAAACTGACACATCCTACATCTGAATGTCTACCATGCCACCCCGTCGTAGTTTTAATAAAATTAAAATATAGACAATAATGTGGCTTTCTATTGGTACATTCAGAGATTACCGCTTAAAAAGTCACAAACATTACCTCTTTATTATATTAGTATAACTAGCAGACATCCCGCGGTTTCACCCGCGTAGGTCCAGTTCCCGTGGGGTTTTTTTTTAAAGTAGCCTATGTCACCCGGGGATAGTGTAGCTTCCGGTGAAAGAATTTTTCAAATCGGTCCAGTAGATTCGGAGCTTATTCAATGCAAACAAACAATCAAACATTTCCTCTTTATAATATTAGTATAGATAATTAGGATTTTAAAACAAACCAATGTGTTGTTCTGTAAAGAATATATTTTTATTCATTTAAATATTAAATAATATAAATAAGAAATTAAAAACAAACATAAATAATAGGTAACTCATCTGTAAAAAAAACAACATTTAAAGTTATCATTTAAATTAATTTATTTTAATAATGAATTAAGATTGTTGCATGATGGTTTTAAGTCTATTGTGTAAATAGGCTAAAACTTGAACCGCTGAATAGTGTTAAGTTTTCTAATACTATATGCCCTAAGAGTAATACAGAAACTTGTACCAGGTCAATTAATTCCCAAACAATTCTTATACACACTTACATACATACATAAACTCACGCCTTTTTCCCGTGGGGGTAGGCAGAAACTACAGAGCGCCATATGCTACGATTCTTACATACTTCTTTTGCTTCGTTTACATTCATACATGTTGTCATACAAACACGCCGGTTGCTAGTACTACGCACCTGATCTTTCTGAAGAAACTCACCAATAAGGACAACAACGACAACTACAACAAACAACAACAACTACAACAAACAACAACTACAACAAGCAACAACAACAAACAACAACAACTACAACAAACAACAACAACAACTACAACAATTCTTATATATTCATTATTCTTCAACAGATTTCATCCACCGACTTCCACGTCCTAGAAGGCCTGGTGAAGAAAATAGCAAAAGAAAAACAACCCTTTGAACGCCTAGAGCTTACAAAGGAACAATTAATAGAGATGTTTGACTACAACCCATTCAAAGTGCGCATTTTGAACGAGAAGGTCAACACTCCTACTACGACGGTGTACAGATGTGGGCCCCTCATTGATCTGTGTAGGGGGCCCCATGTCAGGCATACGGGGAAGGTTAAGGCACTGAAGGTTACCAAGGTATGTGTTATTCCTTTTTTAAACTTATTACTATGTTCCTAACTCTGCGTTCTTCCTATCTTTTTCAAAGCCAATCATTAAGTATTAAGTACGCCACGTTCGTACAAATTTGACACGAGTTACGACCCAACGTTTGTGTCAACGTTAATTATGACATCTACCTAAGAGTTAGATAGATATATCTCTATAATACAGGGTGAAATTGAATACATGCGACAAATTTAAAAATACAATACTATGTGTTTTCAAGAAAATTTAGACCATATCAAAATGTAAAATTAATGAACTTAAACCTTAAAATAATTAAAGTGGCGCGGTACTTCACTAGAAAATAGGCAAAATTAGGCAAATGACCGCTATGAACGGCAACGTTTGATAACAAGAGTAGTCGACGACGATTATTGGGCAGCACTGCGATGAGTCGGACGAGAGTTTTTGATACTTTAGTTTTCCAATTATTTATTTTGCATAGTAATTATTTTCTGGAATACCGATAATTCGTACTTAAATGAAGATAACAACGTCAATGGACCATTTAAAAACAATAATCACGCAATTTTTTTAATGATTTAGATTGTAGAAAAAACAGTTGATAATTACTATGTTACTGTAACTGAAGCTCCCATTTCATTTTGTCGCATTTATTCAAAGTCACCCTGTATAGGCTAATTAATATATGATAGAAGATTAATTGGTCCCACGAAAAGAAGACGACTAAAAACACTTTTTCAACAGAACTCTGCCACATATTGGGAGGGTAAGGCGGACGCGGAGAGCCTACAGCGCGTGTATGGCGTGTCGTTCCCGGAGCCCAAGCAGCTCAAGGAGTGGGAGCATATACAGGAGGAAGCTGCCAAGAGAGACCACAGGAAGATTGGCAGGGTAACATATCTTTGATCATGTTGTTATAGCATAGAACATGGTGAAAAACTTGTACCAATTGGCTATTAGGCAAATTTAGTTTTTAGTCCTTCATCTAGATTACAAGAAAATATCCAACACGTATATTTCTTTTTCACGTATTCAAAAAATAACGGCGATTCATCGAGTCAAAATGTCGGATAACGTAACTAGCCAGCTACAGTGGATAATGTACACTAGATAATGACGTTACAAACACGGCGTTGCCCCTCTCCTCAACTCTAATGCCCTCAATCTAAGCAGTTTTCCATCAAATTGAATAAGAAAAAAATACGTGTCTAATATTTTCTTGTAATAACCCATTAAATAAGGCTTGACTATCCAGGATAAAGTGGTTGTTGTTGAATGTTGTAGAGAGTATCAGAATATTTATTTGTTAACATAGATCAGATTACGACGAGAGTGTGAGGTGTTAATGATAGATAGATTCTCGATTCTTCTATTATTTGTCCAGAGATGATTACTAATAGTGTCAGAGTTAAACACATACATTTAATTCCTAGGAGGTAAAAGTGTGTTACTGTTACTGTATAATGTAAACTTTCATATAATTTATAAATTACTTATACAAAAAAAGGGGTTTAATAAATGTAAAATATAATGCTACTGTCAATTGAAATTCAAGACCATCTAAATAGGTTAGGTGATGTGCAATTTTCCAAATCAGTAATATTGTAGAATAAAATTGTCATCCAAATTTAGTCCTTAATTGAGTTATCGCTTTTATTTATCAAAATTATCAATAGTTATTTTTTAAAATTTTCAGGTTTAATGTATATGATGACATGATGTTATCTCACACCTAAAATACCCGAAGGGTTGACAAAAGGTATACCTGTAGTCCACCCACAGATCGCCAATTTTGTTTAAGTACCATGTGTAGAAGCGAGCTTATTGAGGGGCATATTTAAACAGGTCGGTTGATAAAAACATAGAAAAAAATATCTTAACCACTTCCCCATCCCATTAATTACAAATGACTCATGTGCTTTATGGAGAGTGAATGTGTGAATAATATTTTTTCGCGTGCTAATTTGACCCCTATTGTTTCAGGAACAAGAGCTATTCTTCTTCCACGAGCTGTCGCCAGGGTCTTGCTTCTTCCAGCCACGCGGCGCTCACATATACAACACACTTGTCAACTTTATTAGAGAACAATACAGGTATTTTAACTTTTTGTTTTCACCAACTGATTCAAATCGTCAAAAAACATGCAATTTAGTTTTTTTGTTGTTTTTAATTTAGTCCTGAGTTCTAGAGTTTGTTGACTCATACGACTTAAAACCGAACACACACACACTCACTACACTTGGAACTGGAATCATAGGAACGTGTGTGCCCTCTAAAATACTGTGTACTTACTTTAGCTGAACATCAATCAGATAATCTACAAACTTTTCCAGTAAAAGAATAAATTAGTTATTTTTATTTTATAAAGTGAAATCAATTCAACCAGTTTTTGTACTATCAAGAAACTCCACACTCTTATTTAAAATCTATATTGCTTTCCATGTGTTTTGATTGAGACCATTTGCACAACTAAAGGGCAGGAGAAAGAATTTCCTGTTTATTAAATCATGAAGATGTTTATCAATCCCGCCATAAAGTCATAAAATGTAATCTTTTTTACATGACTTGATTCCGCCATCACCTTTCCACCATCGGACAACCGTACGGCGAATGTCCACTCCTATATCGTTGGCACCTCTACGATTCGGACAAAGCGTTTCGCAGGACTGGAAAAACTTGCCTGCTGCGGTCTTCCCGTCCGATTATAATTTAGGTGTCTTCTAGGTGGCTAGAGTTAATAAACATGCTTTACCAGAAAAAAAAAACTTTTTTTGTTTCCAGACTTCGTGGCTTCCAAGAAGTAGTTACTCCAAATATGTACAACGCCAAGCTCTGGCAAACTTCAGGCCACTGGGCACATTACGCCGAGAACATGTTCTCTTTTGACGTCGAGAAGGAAACCTTCGCACTCAAGCCCATGAACTGTCCAGGACATTGGTGAGTTAAATAAAATAAATACTCCACAACTTTCACACAACGTTATCTAGTCCCAAGCTAAACTAAGAGCTTTTGTTATGGGTACTAAACAGGTGATAAACATACTTATATATTTCTAAATACATACATATTAGAGATAAATTCCACCCAGACACAGAACAAATGATCGTGCTCATCACACAAACATTTGTCCTGGGTGGGAATCGAACCCACGACCTCCGGCATAGCAGTCAGGGTCTCTAACTTCCAGGCCAGTCAGGCAAATAGAATATAAATAAAAAATACCAGTTTAATAATAATATCTGCAGAGTTATTGAAGCACTTCTAGAAGTATTTACACGCGTTAAAAGTTATACTTTGGCGTAACAAGATAAAAATCTTTTTAAAATTGTTATCTTTCGAACTTTCACACAGCGCCATCTATTCCCAAGCTAAGCTGACCTTGCGTTATGGGTACTAAACAGCTGATCAACATACTTATATATTTCTAAATCATACATAAATTACATCCAGAAAGAAAAAAAGATCGTCCTCATTACACAATGGGACATTCCAAAATCGTACCTGGCATAGCAGTCAGGGGCACTAACTACTAGACCAACAGGCCTTAGGGTTAGTGTTTTATTCCTACAAACTCAAGATGACTTGAGTTTGTAGGAATAAAACACTAACAATAAATGAAAAAGTACAAATTTTCACTTATAGTTTTACTTTTTATTTTAGGTCAAAGTCGTTGGAAGAGACTAAAGTTAATTCTTTATCCACCACAATCACATTTGAATTTTTTTTTTCATTCTTTTCAATATTCTAATTTAAGGTAGACTGTTAGAAAAAACCCTAAAGCATTAAGTCCGCTTTTGCTTATTAAGTTTTACAATCACTCAACGCATATTTTTCTTAAAAATAGATCCAACTTTCGACATAGATGAATTCTGTATGTATCATAGAAAATTACATAGTTGCTTTGCATTTTAGTGTCAAGTTTTGGTTATTTCCAAATGGTTTAGTGTCTAATTTTGACTATAGCTAACTTCAGGGTGTTGGTTTTTCGTGACGGTGTGCGCGCGCATTGTTGAAATTGACTCATCTTTTTTCTCTAACGCGCCAAAAGAAGTATAACTGCAAAATAATTAATAACAAGGCCTGCCTGACATATTTTGTTTTTACTTTTTAACGTGTCACGACTAGTTTTGAGCTCAATTTACGGTGACCGTCAGAATGACTGGACCAAGTGAGATATGTCCTGAAGACCATGTGCACAATTTAATACCTATTTGCTACTATTTAGTACCTAAAGTGAAATATTTGGTACCTTTGCACAAAGAAATATATCAATGAAATAAAGTGGCCAGCCATCTTGACGTCAGGTTGGCTTGCCACTTCCAAGTTCTCGTAGTTTTAGAGTTGTATTAACCGCGTTGTTAATGTTAATATTTACTACCTATCTGCTACCTTAACATATATTTTTTACACAACTTGACCGTCAGGTCACAATTTACGCTCTGAAATCGCCAAACCGTCTTGTGAGCAAACCGTGGTTTCTCTGCATGAGATGTCAGACAGTAACACAGTGGTATTGTGTCCGCAGCCTGCTGTTCGACAACCGCATCCGCTCGTGGCGCGAGCTGCCGCTGCGGCTGGCGGACTTCGGCGTGCTGCACCGCAACGAGCTCAGCGGCGCGCTCACCGGCCTCACGCGCGTGCGCCGCTTCCAGCAGGACGACGCGCACATCTTCTGCACGCCGCAGCATATCGAGCAGGAGATGGTGAGTCTTGTGAAGCTGATGAAAGGTTTTTCGATAAAAAAGAAAAAACAAAAAAAAACCGGTCGAAAAACAACAATTTTTCCTGTTTCAAAACTAGTTGTTTTAGCCGATTACTAAAAATCCCCATCGTAACCTTATAAATTCTCAGACATCTACAGTTTACTGAATAAAACACAAGCAAATATGAATTGTATTGTACTGGCTCTTGTGATACAGGAACTCCTAGTACAAGAGCCAGAGCCACCCTGATGCTTGAGTTTTTTGAAGTGAAATAAATAAATTATTATTATTATTTGTAACCGATGCCATTTCGAACAACGCGAACGCATTTTAAAAACAGCTACAGTAGCAGAGAAGTGACTGGACTACTAGTGACCTATCTCTACAACCCAGTAACTAAATCCCCCCAGTAACTGAGTCCCACCAGTAACCCAGTCACTGGATAACAATCTTTGGTTAAACTGGTTGTGAGCCTTTTGGGGCTCCGGCACTTGTAACAACTGTCCAAGATCTACACATGAAACTTGCAACCTAATGCTTTTCGAGACATGAAGGGGTCTTGATGTACAATGAATGCTCATTCATCTATGAATCGACCTCGACAAGCGAAGTTTAACCAGCCCCTGTAACATCATCTCTGTTTTGTCCTCAGCTGGCGTGCCTAGATTTCCTGAACTGCGTGTACACCACGTTCGGGTTCACATTCCAACTGAAGCTGTCCACGCGGCCA
The DNA here is from genome assembly GCA_921972225.1 of Euplexia lucipara. Classification (NCBI taxonomy): domain Eukaryota; kingdom Metazoa; phylum Arthropoda; class Insecta; order Lepidoptera; family Noctuidae; genus Euplexia; species Euplexia lucipara. The sequence continues at coordinate 17,894,979 of OV179159.1, forward strand.
GAGAAGTTCCTCGGAGACCAGGCTACGTGGGATCAGGCTGAGAAGGTATACTATTTATTTACATAACCTGCACTCACTAGACTGCCTCGTTCGTTTAGTGGTCGCAAACGCTACTGCTGAGCTCAATCCCTGGGTTTGGGCAAAGCATTATTAAGTTGTTCCATCTGGAATTTCTCAGTCTTAGCCCGGAGTCAGTCTGTATTTGTGCCCGATTTATGGCAATAGGCTCGCCCCCTATTAATTGGACTTAAACATAACTGGCGAAATGTTGGTGTACCTGCTGGTACACCTCTGCCTAATCCTATGGTGATAACAGGCGTTATGCTGTACTTACTAGACTATTTTGTAATTTGCTTTCAGTGTAACCGAATGCGGTTTTGGTTTTAAGATCTTCGTATGTCCCTGTGGTGTCATGGCTTTGGAAGTTAAAGTCAAATCATTTATTTCAATAAGACCATTAAAAGTCACTTTTAAACGTCAATTTTTTAAATGAAATAAAATATAAACATGATTCTAGTTCCCACATCCAAAATGTATAGATTCATATGGAGCAGAATGGGCGTGATTCTTTAAAGGGAATAGGGTACACTTGCAAAAACCAACACAGGTCTGCTTTTACAGTAAGATCGAGCAGTATCCAACACATCTTGTTACTTATATTAAGCCCACGTAATACACTATTTCCAGGCGTTAGCTGACTCCCTAAATAAGTTCGGTCGCCCTTGGCAACTGAACCCTGGCGACGGCGCCTTCTACGGCCCCAAGATTGACATCACCATACAGGACGCACTTCGAAGATCACACCAGTGTGCTACCATACAACTGGACTTCCAGCTACCGGAGAGATTCAACCTCACCTATGTCAGGTGAGATAGATAAATTGTTATTCGAAAGAAAGAAAGAAACAAAAGAAAAAGATTACTCAATATTAATCCTAGATACTTTAATTATGTTTAAAAGTATGATTATCAGTGTCTAGTACTCATAGCACAAGCTCTGCTTAGTTTGGGACTAGATGGCGTTGTTGTGGAAAATTTATGTATTTATTATCTCATTGATAATATTATTTCAAAAACTTGTCAGAAAAGTAGGGAAATTAGACGAAATTTTTGATAGGTTAGAATTAGGATTTGACCGTTCCTAAAAATACGGGAATTGGCCCCTCTGATTTTTTTCTTACCCAAGTCTTGAGGAATACAAACAGATACGTTTGTGTCCATAACTGACTAACTGACAAGGAGATTCTGTGGAAACTGTGAAGAATAAAATAACTTTCAATTCTGACTAATATATTATCTTTAGGTCTAGTCTAGTGAATTTTCATAATTTTAAATTTTATGTTTAGTAGAGGAAGCCTTTTTGACACTGTCCTGTCAAAAAGCACTTTCTTGTGGCGCTTTCTTAGGCAAAATAAGCACAACAAACCTAGCAATTCCTTGAAAGAAATTCTAAATATTTCGACTTTCACACTCTACGGCTACAGGAGTACCGTTATTTTCTATATAAAACCTTTATTCCTTATTTTCTAGCGAGAGCGGCGACAAGAAACGCCCAGTAATCATTCACCGCGCCATCCTCGGCTCCGTGGAGCGAATGATCGCGATCCTGAGCGAGTCGTACGCGGGCAAGTGGCCCTTCTGGCTCAGTCCGCGACAAGTGTGCGTCGTGCCCGTCGGTCCACACTTCGATGATTATGCCAAGCAGGTAAATATTATTATATCTAGTAGTTAAAGTAGACTTTTTGAAGAAACTGTTCAAACCTTTCCATCAGTTCAAGAGCTGGCCCATTTGAAAATAAAAAAATAAATAGATGGCAAACCAAAATGCGTCCAGCACGCCACGCGTCACGACTATGTGACACGTATCGTGCTGGACAAATTTTGAGACATTTTGTGCTGGGAAAAAAAAATCTGCCGCAATCACAATTGCTCGCGAAACTCAGATGCCATGGCGGCCGAAAGAGTATATAAAATAATAAAAATAATAAAAAATAAAATAAAATTTACTGTGTCAAATAATTGGTTTTAAACAATTGTTGTGTTCAGAATCCTCTTTTAGACAAAAATAATGTCTGTAGCAGAAGACTCCGCCCCTCCCTATTCGAATAGCATGATAATTAACACAACAGAATGCTTTGGTTCTAAGGCTTCATTCACACCACCGCGGAATAGAATCGAATGGAAGCGCCGATTGCACAGACAGTACCGACAATAGCTTGGGGAATTCGCGGGCCTTTTTTTGTTTTTTGTCTCGTATTTAGTTTGTATGGCAATTGACACAAAGTTTATAATTTTATGTTGCAAAAAGTCGCTTCCTTACCATTCCGCGGCGGTGTAAATTGATCCTAGGTTACCCGATATACAATCGTTCTCCATGGCACCTTTTCTAATATACGCTTCACATTTTTTAGGTGAACGAGAAACTGTTCGCGGCAGGTTTCATGTCTGAAGTGGACACAGACGCCGGCGACACGCTCAACAAGAAAGTACGGAACGCACAGCTCGCGCAGTTCAACTATATATTAGGTAAGTTATGTTCATTAAACTACAGCGACATCTATACCGCTACATAGAAACTAGAGACTGACATCCTACATCGCGGTGTTAAAGTTATCCGCGCGATTGAACGTATGCGTTTCAAATAAGAATAGGAACGTCAATGACCTCTATCTGTCAAATGTCGCTTGAAAAGTACGGCCTGCAACGAAACTGACTGCTCGAAAACGTGTGGACGAGGCGCTGTTTTGCATGGGAGGGCTCAAGAGATTATCTCCAATGTAAACAAATACTTTGAGAGTACAATTTAGAAAATTATGTTTAGCAAAACCTCGTTTTGCTGATCCTACCCAATTTATTCGAATTGACAGCTATGACGTTGCAACATGGCGCAAAGTCATTCCTATTCTCATTTGAAATGCATAGTATACCACTTTTTTTGGGCAGTAAGTAGCCCATAAGACAACAAAACACACGTCTAGTCGGAAGATTCACCCTTTTCTTATGGGGATGAGGCACTTTACACCCTATTCTTCATACCTCTAAAATACCTACGATATTCAGGGTAAATGGCACAAAAAACACAATACTTGCAGTGCTATTCTGTAAAAAACCCTTGGTGAAAATGTAGGTATAGTGATTGCGAATTGAGCTGTCATTCCTTCCTAATGCTAGGTATATATTTTTTTAAAATTATTTATTTATAATTCTCTTTACTCAAGTTTTTCACATCTCAACGTAAACGGAGCAAAAGTAGTGTGTAAAAATCGTAGGAGGTGGCGTTCTGTAGTTTCTGCCTAGCCTTTTAAGCAGAGGTCGGAATGAGATAGTTATTTATGTGCTTACACTGATTTTATACGGCGAAAGAATAAAGCGGATATGCCTATATATATATCCTCAAAGAGCAGAAAAAACCTTAAACGAAAAAGCTTTACACAACCTAAACCACTGCACGCGTGACGTTGCCAAACTTTCAAATCATTTATAAAATGGCGAAGTCTATGTATTATCAAAATTCCATACGCAAAATACGCACTTTGACGTGGAGTTGCGGATACCAGCCCGGTATCTTTATCTTTATTATCAAAATTTCGATGCAAGTAAATAAATAACCCTACCTAATTCAGACGATTTATCATTTATTTCCAGTTGTCGGCGACCGCGAGAAGTCATCAGGCACAGTGAACATCCGCACCCGCGACAACAAGGTGCACGGCGAGATGTCGGTGCAAGCCCTCATCGACCATCTGAACACTCTCGTCAAGGAGAAGACTCTGTCGGAAGACAGCGAACTACTCAAGTAGATAGCAATTGAAAAGGGTCTGTTTTTGAATCGTTCATAATGTCTAAGATGAAAAAAATGAGAGGCCTGTTAAGCTAAACTTACATGACAACCGCATCGGGTAGCAGTTTTTTTTTAAAATTATTTATTAATAAATTATTAAAATAATAAGTTCTGTATAATTATACAGAACTAGCGTTGGTTTCGATCGCAGCGTTACCTACCGGGTCTAATTATTAATATAAACTATCCCAGCCCCACACAAATACAACAAAAATTGAATTATTCAATTTGGTAAAGTCGTTCGAAAGTAATGCGCGTACATACATTAATTCGGCGTTAGTTATATAGATTAGTTAAATAAATTATTAAAATAATAAAGGCTGTACAGAATTCTATACAGAATGTACGAAAGCGGTTGTTGGTGGTTTGCGGTGCAGACTTGACACCATCTCTGAACGATAATTCCATTCTATCCGTTTAGTTTTTGTGGTAGATAGAGCCTTTCTGGAGTTGGTAAAACAGGCTATTAAATTAAAAATTCAAAAAGCAAAACAAAAGCGCTTGAAAATTCATCTTCAAGAAATCCTTGAGCAAAATGTGAATGTGAGTAAATTAATTATTTTCATTGTATTAATATTTATTTTGTTTAAAACTTTAATTAGGCTGTTAGAAAGAAACGATATTATAATTGATGCTCTCAATATGGAGGCCTATAACGACAAATATTTTGAAAGACCTTGATATACGCTCGACTTATGAACGATTAAAAAATAACATTAGTTTAGAACATAAGTTAACGGGATGAGAATAGAAACTTAAAAGTATTGTTGCAACAATAAGTGGTGTGACACTATCTGAATTGTTTTCAATTATTTATTTAGAACGCTAGATTCTTATGTGGATCTACGTTAGTTTAAAAATGGGATGTAAGTCACCGGATTTCAGTTTTATGTTGGCATTTGACGTCCCACTGCTGGGCAAAGAATTCCATAAAAACTTATTTCGAAGTAGGAAGATGACCTCTTATTTTCCGACTTCTAAAACGATGAAGAGGTGTTGAAGTACCATCTCATCATCATCGTCATAGAAAACATCGTGAGCTAACCAGCATGCCTGATGATGCCAGACGGATATTTCTCGATGGCATGTGATGCCAAGTCCAAGGGGAGCATAAAAACTCTGCCACCAGGTTAGTCAAGCAAAAAATCACTATCGTCAGAAAAAAAACACTATGTTCATTAAAATTTCAGCCAACAGATGTCCATTGCTGGACATGGCGTAAAGATTTCCTCAGCGATTGATCCTGCGTTGCGATTATCCATCAGAGTCTTGCTCTCTTTACCAGATCGTCAATCCACCTCCAATGGGGATACACGCACTTACGACTTCTGGTACGCACTTGCATGTGTTGAGGCAAATAATCATATTTGTTTTTTCATTCTTTCACTTTTGCGTCTTTTCTTAAGCACTTATGTGTCATTCGTCCCTGCACGTACGTGTCTTCTGGGTACGCACTTACGCATCACCCGGTACGCACAAGACTTAATAAATAGTGAGAATAGTTAAAATTATGTTTCCATTTTTCTACTATCCTTTGCCAAGCAGTGGGTGATTAGATTAGGATATCTTAATTATGAGTGAAGTTACGTTCTGGCTACCCAGCTAGACGTTATACCCGTGGGATATTATAAAGTATAAACTTTCAGTACCTTTCCATCACTTAGTAATTTATTTTACACTTAAGCTTGTCAACGACAAAAGTTTCTAGTTTAAGTTTACACACACCGAAACTACAACCTGTATATTAAAAAAGTTAACTATTTCAATGGTTGATTCATCAATCCTTATAAAATTTACAAACAGCCAAATTTCCTATTTAATTGGTAGAAACAAAGACTAGTATTATAATATTTAAAACAAATAATTAAGTTCTATGATATTAAATCGATCAAAATGCAGAAATGGTTACTATTGAATTTTCTCGCTGACTACAGTCGGCGATTTGGTACACACGGCTACACATCAAGCTGTATATTTCCAGTATAAACTGATCTCGCATTGTATAGGATTACCGTACAAAGTGAGGTCAGCGTAAACTGGAAAAGTAACCGTGTGTACACGCGATATTCATCTTTAAGGATGTTGCAGTAATGTATGAAAATACAATAAAGCCAGGCTGTGACAGAAGGTATAGTTTCGGTGTGTTACTCGCTTTTACGTACGATTAAGGTTTCTAAATAAGCATTTAAAATGTTTTGAACCTAGCTTGTACAATAAAATTGTCCTTTTGCGGATATTTTCGTTTGTTTTATTTTCTATAACACACTGCCTTTAATTCTTATGCTACTTGTAAGCTACACATAATCCTACAGCCTACTTATATTTTTTAATGCGAAAAAATTGTAAGGATGTATGTATGTTTGTTTTCACGCGATAACCACTAAACAAAATTTATCTAAATAAAAACAGTACGCGACACACAAGTTGAACTATGGAAGTCGTTTCTTTATGGTTACGCGCGTTTCGATCGAGACTGGAAAATCTTTTACACATCATTCATTCATTCTGTCATTGAAGGTTCGACCTACGCAGCGCTGCGGTATTTATATTTTTAAATGTCGCAGCTAATGCTGAGATAGGGGCCTTTTTGGTCTCGAACAGGTGGTTTTATTATTATTTTTGTCTTTAGTTTTTTAATATTTTCTTGTTTTTATTATCTATATTTTTGGTTCTTTGTTTTATGTTCTGTGCGTCCAAATAAAATATTTTCTTTCTTTCTTACTTATGAGCCTCGACCTGTACCTACTTCAGAACACAGGCTACAGACCCATACGAAATGGCGGATTGCTACTATTTTATGAGTATAAAAACAGATTTATAATAATAGAGAATTAGATTTTCGGTCTTCAGGCTGGGTTTGGTAGATCCTTAACTTCGTGAAGACTTCTCTGCGCCGTCCTGTAGAAAATAATAAGTAATTTTTTTTTGTACATACTCCAGCACATCAAGTTACCCCAATGTGTCAAATTTTCCCAATTGAATAAAAACCTTATTCTGTTTGTCATAAAGTTGAAAAACGATCAAAGAAATTTGACACATTGGGGTAACTTGATGTGCTGGCGTCTGTACTACAACATAATAACCCCGCAAAGTACTTAACCGCCTTGTATCTTAGAACCAAAAACTCACAACTTGAACACAACAATCTCCGCAACCGCGATGGCCACGGACAAGCAGATGCCATACAGCATGAGGATCAGAACTGGCTTCATGTCTATCAGGCCCACGCTGCTGAAGGAGGACATCTTGGAGATGCAGCGCGGCTTCGGGACTTGCATGCGTTTAGACAGTGCTGACTGGATGCCCGACTCTCGGAGTTGTTTGAAACTGTGGAAAAGTATTAGAAGTTTTATTTTTTCACAACATAATGAGACCATAGAGCAGAGTAAGTACACAGTTTAAATTTTAACTAGATACCTTCCCGAAAGAAAGGGTCTTGACAGACAGACAACAAAATAATCTTTTAGGGGTTCTGTTTTTGCTTTTGAAGTACGGAACCATAAAAAACATTTCTTTCAAGTCCCATAATACTTAATACGAAAATTGATAGACATACAAAGTCAGAATTATATTAAAATTACATCTGAAAACTTATTTAATATAACTAGATTAAAAAGTAACAAGCCAAGCCCGAGGCTTGAAAAAGTTGAAATCGTAAGTTGCATATACCTACAGTCATATGTATATATGTGATAGTGAAAATTGTATAATATCTGCTTACACAACTCTGAGCAGTTCCAAATAAGGCGACTCCTTCCTCACAGGCACGAAGGCATCGAAGCTGTTGAGGAAGTCTACCTCCATCAGGTCACACTTCTCATGCTCCAGGAAAGTCTGCTCGATGCGCAGGTACACTGGCTCCACAATCGAGTGGAACGCGAATAGACCCTGGACGAATAGAGGGAAAACAGAATAGAATAAAACACTTTTTAATTCCTACACCATAAAAACTTACAAATAATGATTTTAAGTGCTAGGAACATAGAGAGGGAGATGATATTACGTACAGTCGAGTTCATTAATATATTGGCACTGTCAAGGATTCAAAATATTGTGAGCGTTGGAAAGCTCAATAAATTCTATAGAACCTATAGATCAAAAATATGTCATGTGAACCGTTCAATAATATATGCTGTGCATTGTGCAATAATATGTGATCATGAACAGTTCAATAATATGTGATCATGAACGGTTCAATAATATATGCTGTGCATTAGGCAAAAATATGTGATCACCCTTTTCAAAAATATAGTATTGGCTTTTATAATATCTGAGCAGGAAAAGCTTCTTAATTATCTCTACATGCATAGGAAAGTCAATTATTTGCTCGAACAAATAAGATCTAGTTTACATTGTTACAGAAATGACAGTAGTTTCCATTGTTTTAAGCGCGTTTGCGTTTGTTTTTTAAATGAGTGTCTTTCAATCGTTGAATGACATGTGCGTCAGTTATAATTTTATTAGAAAAACATTTAACATCATTTGAAGTTAATCTAGCCAGTGATAAATGATGTAGCAAACTCCTTGACCATGCAATTTTAAGATTCATCATTCAGAGTAAAATTATCTTTACAACGTAAGTAATAAGGTTGAATTTGAATTACATTTACTTGTTTAGATATTATTGTATTTATGTGTGCCAAAGAGATTTATAGTTTATTGAATGTCTTTGATGTGTGCATACATAATTGTGAATCCTACAATGTTCAGATAATATGATCTTAATGTTGTTCATATAATAATGTGCTTTTGGCTGTATACATGTTACTGAGAAAAACCAGTCACTTATTAATGAATCTAAATCTTGACCACAATTTAATGATGCTTTAGTTGTCACAATGTTATGATTTTTTTTGACGGTCATATATTTTTGAAGCCTGAAAGGGCCAATATATTAATGAACTCGACTGTACCTGCACGCAGGATATTTTTTTATATCACTTATAAAACTTAACAAGATTGCTACCCATGAATATGCCCAACTTTACAATGGGAACAATGCAAATAAAATCACTCAAAAAAATCCGGCTCTTTCATAATATTAAAGTTTTATGTCTACTCTACAATTAACTGGCAACTGTAACGGTTATTTGTGTGAGGAGATAATTTAAAAGCAGGATTGTAACTATAATAACGGTTTTTTTCGAAAATGGCTCGAAATACAATGATAATCCGTAAAGTTCCTAATCGAAGCCCTAGTAGCGTCGCGTATTATAAACTGATTGCGGTTTCGCTAACGAAGTCAACACAATCAAAAAACAATACATGCCGCAGTTCAAATCCAGAAAGAGGCAAAAATCGTAACCGACCTAGATCGATGCAAAGTGTACTCTCGGATCGTGCCGAACTCGAACTATTACACCAAAATTTACGAAAAAGATTAATTTACTTAATCATCGTCATCTTATGTACCTACCTAAGTAAATAAGTTAAACATTCACAATAATTACAATAAAAATACAACACTTAACTTTTTTCTTCATTAGGTTTTTTCAGACTTTGACCTACATCGTTAGACACATATAATATGTATAGTAATACAATCTTATATCTGGACTAAGAGAGACACCACACCTGAGTTTCTTTCGGCATTTCTTTTCGGAAATGCCGGCGCCATTTATTTTTTAAAATAACAAAACATCTCAAAAGTACAAAACAAAGTTACATGCAAAAGTATCTCAAAAGATTTAATTACAGAAACAAATATAATTTCATTTCAATTGGGAATACAATAATTAGGTAGATAGTGTATTTAAAAAGTCCATAATAAGTATGTATTTGGTTTACCTGTCTGATTCTCTCAACTCCTTCGTTGAGCTCGTAGAAATGTTTTTTTCCCTTTTCTGGTTCGATTCTCTTGAGCACCACCTCACGAACCGGATCTTTATACAACTGATAAAAGTTTAGAAAGTTAGAAATAACGATGAGCGAACTTAGATTTATTAAAGTAGATAAGTACTATTTTGGTTTTTTGGCTGGGTCTAAAATAGGTAGCAGTTCCAGTAAGGGTACCTATTCCGTAAACTGGTATTCCAAAAATGGAATTTATGGTCCTAAAGTAAAAATTGTTTATAATGATAAGTAGGTACAATGACACTGACACATCTTCAGAGGTCTGAAGAAGTCCAGAACTACTTTAATTTAACCTAGTAGGTACCTATATGGTTATCAGTTGTTGTCTTCTACCTTCTCATAACACAAGCTCTGTTTAGTTCTGGACTAGATTGCGTTTAGTAAAAGTTCTGGAATATATATTTTTTTTAAGGTCTAATGTGATAAAAGGTAACAGGATTACTGAATGCTATAGGTATGATCTGATCGGCAGATGTAGGAATATAATCTAAGGTCACCTTAAAAATGAAATGGCTATAATCAACATCGTTGGCCGCGAGTGTAATCTTGGCCCCGGCGAGCTGCGGCAGGCTGTGAATGGAGTTGGAAGGCGCCTGTAGCAGCACGACGATGTTGGCCGAGTATGCCGCGTACAGCGCCATAAGCGCCGTGAACAAAACGAACACCATCATGCGACCTGCACATTGGAAACATCAATATAGTAAGGTCGTCGTGTGCAGCGCCATAAGCGCCGTGAACAGCATGAACATCTGCACATTGCAACCCATTAGCATACGACGTAGCGCACGGCACCATAAGCAACGTGAACAGAACGAAAGCCATCATGCGACCTGCGACATTAAAACTAGTTAGTTAGTTATAACTTTCATAGCCCCCATTTCATACTGCAGGCACGATGTTTGGTTTACTTCTACTGTATAAAAGGCACACTTAAGAATATATTATTCATACCATAATGTCAGTTAAAGGTGTTACAAAGGCTTATAGCTGTAATACAGTTATGGACCAATAAAATCTAAATTCTGAAAAATAAATAATAAAAGTACCTAAGACTTTTTTAAAAATAAATCTTCTGGTTTACCTGATAGTTATCTATCTAGATACTTATCTACTAATAATGCTACCTTTTTAGCAACTGACCTGATAGCCTCCTAGGTTCCATGACGCAACCCTGCTGCCCAATAGCGCTGAACGTCAGTAGCATCGCGTCACATACACTATCTAATTGCGTTGGACCCTGGACAAAGCAAAGGGTAACTACACTTTATTTCACCAGTTTTTCCAGCAGTGGTCACATTTAAAAGAAAGTTGATATTTTCAAAGTGGGGATTCGAACCTACTCGCCTACCCTCTTTCGTACAATGCAATGGTAGAAAAAATATCCTAATTACATTTTCGTATTTTTAATATTTAGTTTTAATATTTTGCGACCGCAAATGTGAATTTGTCTGTAGAGTCCTTTTAAAAATTAGATACATAAAGTAGATAAATCGCTTATTAGGTGCAATATCAAACGAAATATACAAAACACTTCATACCAATGACATTATAAGTAAAAAGGTGTAAATAGGTTATAAACGCTCAGCAAGCGACACGTTAAAATGTGGCTAACTAGCCACACTTGACCTCAGTGTCGCGTCGTGCCGTCAACGGTCGCGTGCGTGCGTTAGTGTGCCGTATTTTTTTGTTTATATATACCTAATGGGTCTACTATTGACCTCAATCTTGTCCTGCGGTCAGAGTCATGGTCGAAGAAAATGTTTTTGAAGATCAAAAGTTGTTTAGGTACCTATTAACCTACCACACCTTTTTACCTTAAGTATTTTGAAGCACCTTACCTTGCCTTCTTTAGCCTCCCACTTAGCAGCCAGATACAGAGTTGCAGTAGAGATAACAGCACAGACCGACATGGCTATCCACACGTTCTCGGAGAAAGGCATGGAGAATATATTAGCCACGTACGGCAGCGGGGGCTGGCGGAACACGAAGCGAACCCTGAAGGGGGCTAAGGTATCTGTGTAGGAAACCACGTCAAGACGCTCCAAGTCTGATATCACGCAGTTTGTACCTGGAATGTTGAAGTTTTTATATTAGCTTGCCTATTGGTGTAGTGATATAATAATACTTAAACGATAAAATGATAGGTATTTATTTTGCAAATAGGTTTTCACAAACACTTTTACACGTCATTTTTTAACTAGTACCTAGATGAGATCGGAGTTTCACTATCTGACTACCCTGAGAAGAAACACTGAAAGAAACTCAGAGGTCACAGTCTCTTTTAAAGCCCAGACATTATCTTGGTCAAATCATGTAAGAACCATGCAGATTAGTATCTGAGATGGTCTTTTGAGGAAAGAACCACAAAGTTAAGCATCAGTCAGTGCAAGCATTTGTCAGTAACTCGGAACTTGTGAAGTGGAAGTGGTTTAATGAAGATCGATTCCCACCCAAGACAAATATTGTGTGATGAGCACGACCGAACTCGGTGATAATATAAATCTTTCTAATTGTGGAAAAAATTGTAAAAGCCTTTTTTGAGTTACCCTACAAACAAACAAACCAACTAATCTTCCAATATTTGTGAATAAGGTGATCATTACGCATAAGTAGGTGAAATAAAATGAAATGATGATGAAATGAAAGTGTGCGTTCGCGCAGCGAAATGTTGTTGAATTTCTCCGAAGTTTATGCATGCACTAATTTTATTCATACATACACAATTACACACAAATTTTTGGACACATCTCTTTTCTTCTAAAGTTTATGGATTAAAAAAAGTTCCGCCAGGACAACGTTCGCCCAGCGGAATCAGTTTTTGGTGAATTTCTCCACAATGGCTGCGTGCACAATTTTTTTTATACCATACACAATTATACGACGTCATACACTAAATATCTGCATAATTAAAATCTTTAAATTCAACAACATTCCGCTGCGCGAACGCACACAAACCCCTGCCGTCCCGTGCCACTAATGTGCGCCGGGTTACAGTAATTATAACTAGGAGCACAGTCTAAAAACATACAGTCGTCCGACGAAGCCGTCTAGACAGGGCAATCGTGCGGGGTGTGAGGGGCGAGACGCGGGAAAGCCGCTCCCGCACTGCGAACAAAACGAAGTTCGTAGTGCGGGAGGTATTATTCAAGTCTTACGCGTGTAGAAGTTGTCGGCATTTTTCCAGAGATCAAAGGCGTCGTCCTACTGTATTAATATTTATACTGTGCTGGGAGTTTATACACCGTAACATGTAGGTGGAAAAGTACATACCTAAGTCAGCTCTTTCAGAATACAGGTCATCAATCATACCAGACCACTGGCCGTTGACCTTGTAGCCCCAGCGGTAACTGAACACGTATCCGGGTGTAGCGTTCAGCATCTGGAAGGCTAGCCTCACGTTCATCCAGCAAATCTTTGCTGAGGAGTCGTATTGTGGTTCCCTGAACGGAATTTTATTTACTTCAGTGCTACTCAGTAAAAAATCTCTTCTTGAAAATGGAGGTGATGTGAGGGCGAAGTAAGATGTCATCGCGTGGTTTAAAAGTTCACTTCACTCACGTATCCTAACATTCCTAACACATCACATCAATAAATTTTGATAAGTTTTACAATTTCATTCGCAGAGATTTCGGAAAACAACGATTTTTCGTGTGGAGAGAGCAAGCGTAATAGGCATTTTTTCACGAAAAAATACTCTCCACTTTAAAAGCTAATGTTTTTTTAAAGTCTTGTCTTTGGAAATTAACTGGTAATAGAAGAAAAATATAGTACCTACTCATGGTTGAAGTTGGGAATACTGATGAACTTTTATTGAAGTTCTAATGAAAATCTTACTAACTCAAAATGACAAAATAAATGGTTAGAAATAAAACAAAACTAGATAAATATAACTTCTTAGAAGCCCGAAAAGTTCGCATGACGGTAGTACGATAAACCAGCATCGCAAAACTATTTAAACTACCTACCTACATTTTGTTAGAAATATCGGTGACAAAACTAAATGTTACGGGAACTTTTTGATCTAATTATTTTTAATATTATTGTTTCTAATACACAACTTAAAATACTTTTCACTAGAGAATAATAATATTCGACACAATCGTTCGGGAGTCGCGGAGAATTATTATAGAACAGTCACTTTTCGCGCTAAACGTCTGCTCTCGCGCTCTCTCGCACACTTTCTAGCCAGCGGACTGCGGGTTGCAAGGAGCGGGGGTACCACCATCCAGCAGCGTACGCGGCGAGCAACGGCCACAGATACACCAAAGTTTTATAACCTGTGTTGTGTCTCAGTCACGTAAAATAATCTTTTGTAAAAATGTTATTTTAATCGTATTTTCTGTGTTCTTTGTCGGAGATCCTCCTAAATATATAAACTGTATTTATAAAAAAATTAAACAGCAAACTCCCACTTACATTCTATCCTCCTTCAACAAATGGTACAGCGAAGTGTTGCTATCTTGAATGACATTTGACATGGTGATGGTATGTCCTATGACGTCACGACGTCTTCGGAAATGCTCCCGGTGAGGGCGTATGTCCTCCAAGCTGCCATTGTAGTAGCCGCGTATGGTGGAGATCATGGAGCCGTTGGGCGAAGGCTTGTGTACTTGGGGATGAAAGGATTGACAGCTAAGATTAACTCTGAAGAAGATAAGAAGGTAGTACGTTGTGAAGGAGGTCGTCCGTTGGAGTACACCTATTTTTGCTGCCAAGAAGACCAACTATGTTACGGTTTGAAAGGTATAAAAGCTTAGCAGTCAACTAATAAGACGAAATGTACAAAGTTTCAATGTCCTGGCTTAATACCTTAACTTACCGTATGGCATCCCCAAGATAGTCCGGTTTAGCAGTTAACTAGGTTGAGCTGCGAAATGCCATTAGGAACCAAAAATCAGGATCTCGATTCGTGTTCAGCAACGCAAGGAGAGTTGGCGTACCTACCTACTACTGGTGACCGAATAAAAGGTGTCGAAACTTTCCCGGACGCCGTCCTTCCCCAATAAGGAGGTCAGCCTAACCCCTCTACTCACGTTCCATTAGTTTGAACAAGCTGTCGGTTCTAGCGGCAAGTACCAAGTCACTGTCGGCCAAAATTGGGCTGTTCCATAAAGCAGCCATATTTGCGTGCTTGGACCAAGAGGTGATGACCAGCCAGCGAAACGGAGAACGAAACAGCTTGCGTTTTGTTGCCTTAAAAATAACGATTACATTTATGGAGCACCGTAGGTCTTTAAGATTTAATATGTATAAACAGAATGAAGTCAATAAAAAGTTACCAATGCAATGATTTCTTCAGCTCTTGGACAGTCAAGATCAATAAGGTACAGTAAATCGTGATAATAATATTTCGAGTCAACATCTAGTGATGTAGAGGATCTGCTTCCAATTCTTGATATTGCATTTGCCAAACTGACAATGACATCTGGAAATAATAATATAACAAGGATAATATATATTTTTATTTTGCAAATAACGAGTCCGTGGTGTAATTTCGCAACCACAAACACAAATACAGCGTATTAAATAAATAAATCATTTCATTTCATTTTCTTCATTTTCAAAAATACACTAATTGTAGATAGCAAGTAAGTAGATGGTTTGACATGGTTAAAAATAATCAGTATTAGCAATTCTACTTACTTTTATCCCAGCAAAGGTTGCTTAAAATCAAAATAGTTGGTTTTCTTTCATTCTCCACATAACTTTTGATAAAGTGGACCCAAGTAGGATCCTTGGAGTACACCTCTCTTTCTAACATAACAAAAACTAATAAAAATGGCTTAAACATCATCTTCATGTAAAATATTGTCAAAACCCAAACGAAGAATATCAGGAAACTGCTTTAAGTAATGGTTAAACAGTTACAAACAAAAATTAACTATGTCAACAGTGTCGTATGCTACCGGCCAGTTAGCCCATATTCGCAGGCGTTCAATGAATGAATATCTAATGAAATTTCGAAGAAATATTGGGATTTATTCGAAAACGTTAATAATTACTGTAATTATAGGTTGTTTGAACGTTTATTTCACGGAGTCAGTGAGCATGGAAGGTGTAATTATCTAGCGTTGACGTAATTAAATACTGTTTTGAAGGGATACAAACGTATAATTAGTCATTTATGAGTATTCGTGAATATAGCTGCAACTTAAAACGAAGTTGCTTGAACGTATTGCTGAATATTTAAGATACAAGTCAACCTTTTGGTGTATTCTATTAAACATGTGAGCTACTAATCTTTTTTTATTTTTATTTATATAAGAGTGTATAATAATTATGATACTAAACCGTTAACTTAAATCTGACACAATCAGGCACACAACAAAGAACTTCAGTTTGAATCGATTGTTTGACCGGGAGAAAATGCCTAAAGGCATTAAGTTTAGCCTTACTAAAGTCGTTTTTATTTCTGCCATTGAATTAGTTTCTAATTCAATGACTTCTGCATAAATGTTCAATGACACAAATTGGTATAAATGGAATCTTACAATTATTTTTAAACAATTTGCTTCGACATTCAAAATTTATAAAATAAAAATAATATTTTTAGGAATTAATCGCCTTTAATACACACATGATAATAAATACATTATTACATCACATACAAAATAATGATCATTGCAAATTTTCTTAATAAATATTGAATATATTATTTGGCGTGGTTTACAATTGGTTTTAACGTTTCTTGTATGTACAAGAAGCTTACACAATTTTCAATTATGCAAGGTGCTAACTAGTTGTAGGAGTGATGCTATATAAAGAATTTATGCTAGTGAAAACGATCTTATTTATAATGTATCTATAGTTAATTGTTACGAACAATAAAAATATAGTCATCTTTTTTACTCTTTTGTACAGCCAGCCTCATAAGTCGATATACATATCCATATTTCCTAAACTCATGAACACCTTAGCTTACACAAAATGCTAAACAAGACCAGTGCCAGGATTTCATTAACGTCTTATAGGTTCAAAATTCACTAGTCTTGTTTAGCAATTTGTGTAAGCTAAGGTGTTCATGAGTTTAGGAAATATGGATATGTATATCGATTTATGAGGCTGACTGTACATTGTTATTGCTTCCTAAATTTCTGTACCAAAATTGTACAAAAGGAATCGTTATGGTTTCACTTCGTCAGTTTGTCTGTCAAAGCTTCTTTGTTTCAGAACTATTTATGTCATAGACTTGAAGCTTAAAATAGTTATAACAACTACAATCATTTTAATACTTAACTTGTAAGTTTGTCGTTAATTGACATAAGTTATTTGAATTTGATACACAGCGAGTGACAGAATTGACCAAATACGCGCAAAAAACATAAACTGTATTGTTATGTTCTTAGCAATAGTCAATTTTCTTTATATAACAAGCTTGGTTTTATCGTTTCGACAAACATAAATTTAGCATTGAATTTATTATTCTAAAGTACCTAATGCTGTATGCTGTTGGTTTACCATTAATAAATAAATAAAATTTAGAGTAGCATAAGATTTAACGTTAACAACACAATTGTCACTTAAATCTATAATAAATTAAATATTTTTACCCGCAATATACAATCAGAAACATTTATTATTTATCACCTTGACGTTGAATGTCATTTTGCAATTTAATGATGAACAATAAATAACCCTGACTTTACATTTCATTTGCTTATTATATTAATCTCTAAAAACCAAGTTTTATGATCGCAAAATAATACCAGAAAATTCTTATAAATAGAAATAAATAATATGTACTAATAAATTACTTTATGTCCAGAGGTCAGCACATCAAGTTACCCAAATGTATCAATCGTTATTTTCTCCGTTAGATTTTCAACTTTATTGCAAAAGAATACGGTCTAAGTTCCATATCTTGATGTGCTAGCGTGCGTACATAAATTCCACTACAACCTGAATACCTACCATGACCTGCATTAAAAGGTAGATATTTTTATCTCTTTTTGGAACGAAGTTCCTTATCGCGCGTTGTGAAAGGGGGCTAGACGGAAAAAATTCTTACGAAAAGTTGTCACGACACTTTTTCCTATAGTAAGCTATTGTAAGCTGTGCGGCGTCGCATGTTCGCAGGGAGAGGGAGAGGGAGAGGGAGAGGGAGAAGGAGAGGGAGATAGCGGGAGAGGGGGAGGGGGTAGAGAGAGGGAGGGAGAGGAAGAGGGTGTAGGAGTGGGGGAGGGAGAGGGGGAGGGGGATATGGGGAGGGAGGGAGAGGGGGAGAGAGGGGAACGGGAGGAGGAAGATGGAGGGGGAGGGGGAGAGAGAGAAGATTGAATAGTTCACTAATCAATCGAAGGGAACTTCGTTCCATCCGGGTGTCCCTTGACACCTCTCAAGTTTTTTTTATTTCCATTGCGTTACAATTAATCTTTATCAAACTACACCCCAACCCCACTAAAACGTATTAATGTACAAACGCCAGCACATAAAGCTACCCCAAACTGTCAAACTTTCCCAATTGAACATGAACCTTATTATGTTTGTTATAAAGATGAAAAACTATCAAATAAATTTGTCACATTGGGGTAGCTTGATGTGTTTGCCTCTGTGCCTTGTCAATGTTTGTGTGCGAGAAAGAGACGGAAATATAAAGGAATTTTAGCGCCATCTCCCTTCCACACTGGCCCATACGGCCCACGGAAGTACAAATAAGCAAGTCTCAATTATAACTTAAGATTTCCCTTATTCTTCTTTTTTTTTTCATTTTATTGAACCCAGAGAAAACAACGCAAAGTGAATAGTTTGACTGCCTTCCCCAGTACTGGGAAAAAATGGCTAATAAAAAAAATAAAAAAATGCTTAATGCTTAATGCTTTTGCTTGTAAAATGCTTAATGCCTATGGCATTAAGTCCGCCTCTGTACATTAGTGTGCTTGAAGTATTAAATAAATAATAAATAAATAAAATCTATGAGACACGTGCAAAATGTGGGCAAAAAAAGGCCTTTGCACTATAAGATTTATAAGCGCTTTGCCAAGCTAAACTAGTTATGTAAACCTTACATAAAAATACGGTACTTTGGTGTATATGTTTATAAATATTTCAGAATCACAGTGTTTCTACATAATAAGGAATACCTAATTGGTTTTTTTGCAGCCTGTCAAAACCACTATATTCTTATTATTAACCATACTTTTTTTTAGAGTAATGTTTGGCATAACTACGTACGCCGTGTTTATTTTCATATATCATAAATCTGCTTTATTGTTATTAGATAATTATATTCCATTTCATTATTATTGAATTGACAACATTTCAAAATTTTAACCTGCATGTTTTATTACGTTATATAAAAGTGAATCCAAACCTAGAGGACCCATATTTTGGTTTTCCGAAATTATGTACTTTTCATTCATAATTTTAACTTTGAAACTCGGTGCATTCTAAAAAGACGTAAGCGCCAAATGACATCATTGATACGGTGGAATGGCAATACATCGTTTGCTTTACTGTGATACGTAAAAAAAAACTGTTACTTAGATGTCACTGTCATTTAGCAGTTGTCAATGTCACACATTGACATTAGATACCTGTGTCTTGTTTGACATTGGATATGTCATTTTTGACATTATTATCATATTTAAAAAAATATATTTGAACTCAGCATACAAAAATCTTTTTTGCAAAAAATAAAACCGACTTAAAAAAACACTAACCAGTGTAAAATAACTCTAAATTAGGAAGTCTGTGGCTTTGGTGGTTTTGTCTTATTCATGATGGGCCACCGACTTCCGAATTTAGAGTTATTTTACACTGGTTAGTGTTTTTTTAAGTCGGTTTTATTTTTTGCAAAAAAGATTTTTATTTTTCTATTTTTAGTTGTTCCCATACAAATATTTGCAATGAATTTATTTTTATATTGTTATTTGTTAACAATACATATGTCATAGTAATAGGGTTATCCACTTATCCCTAATAAATGAAACTTAACATTCAACAACTGTCGAAATCTAGGTATGTTGTACACATCTGCGTACCCCTCAGAGCATAAAGGCGTGATGATACGTCATGATGTTGTATAAACAATAAACATCCAAGCGATTCCAGCAATCACGACAGATTTGCCGTCTATTTTTGAAGAGTTCCATTGTATATCTCCGAAGATCAGCACCAGATCTTCACCAAATTAAAATGGGACCACCTCGGGAGTATACTCTTTCAAGTAAAAAAAGAATATTGAGAATCGGTCCACAAATGAGGGAGAAATCGCGTAACAAACACACAAAAAAAAAAAAAAAAAAACATACCGTCGAATTGAGAACCTCCTCCTTTTTTTGAAGTCGGTTAAAAATGAAGAAACGGTATTTTTGTTTTAGGGTCATGTCAATTTTGAAATGTTGTCAATTTTACACTCGTCAAGTACCCAATACGAAAATCGTTCAAATTAAATTAAACCGTAAGCAGTTTGGGACACGTGGTACACACGGCTACACATCAAGTTATACATTTCAAATACATGCTGAGCTCGCATTGTATAGGAATGGTACTTGAGAGTTTTAAATTCGTCGTCAGTGATTTTAACGCCAACATCGGTTTCTATGGTATAAAAATAGTAAGTTCTCATTCCAAAATATGTTTCTCACTTATTTCTATGTTATTAACTGATGAAATGGGAGTGTATTATTAGGTACATATCTACCTAACCTTTCCTGTAATACAGGCGTGGTGTTATGTTTATATGTGGGTCATTAATTTTCACATTTCGCACTATGAATAACTTAACTTACAACAATTCCATTTAAGGCTGTGGTGAATTTTTGAAGGCATAACAGTTTCTTAGTCTCAGCACTACTTTTTGATACTGGTATTAAAAATATATCAGTATTTTGAGCTTCGATATAACAATCGTTTGGATACTAGTGTCTTAAAGGTACCATATTGGTACTACTACAGTATTCAGATGATCAGGAGTCTAATTTTCGTAAAACAAACATTCAAAATCTAGTCGAGGATTAATGTCAAAACCTTGCATGTAAATTTGAAGTGTTTTTGAAAGATTGTGACTGTGATTAGAATGATAACGTTCTTAAACAATACGGGAATTTTCCTTCTGTATCCTGAACTTTATTAAACTAGTATTTTTGATACTAGTATCTAAAAAGTACCAAGTATTTTGTATACAGGTATTTTTTATTTGGTACCGATAAAAACAGCAGTATTTTGGCTAACAATTATTACAGCTAGCTAGCGTCATTACTAACAATACTTACTACGTTAGTTACGTCTCTTTGTTTAGTAGAGGCACGTCGGCGACACCCGTTTTGATACTTGTTGGATCATCTCCTGTCAATGTGTTGTTCGTGCACTCAAAGTTACCGCACAGAGAATATATCTGAAAAAGAAATGATTGTATAATCAGAAATCATTTATTTTTGCTACGAATGTGGGTACAAAATAAGCTGTAGGTTAACAACCTTACGGCATGCAAAAGTAAAAACATAATAATATTTGTATCTACTTAACTATACAAACAAACAAAAAAAAAGAAATATAAAGAAGTACCTACAGTTACGCGGCGTATATATTACATTAAAAAACTGGTTACATAACGAAATTTGAACTAATATAAAACAAATGAGTGTAATTAAATAGATTAATATTTTTTATTAGCTTCGGCCCCCGCCTCCGCTCGCGTAATAAGAATATCTCAAGATAGTACATACAGGAACACTTCACCAGTAATAGATTAAGTATCGTATGTGTCAATCAGTGGTCGCATAAGATGTGTAACATCTAACATGTTGTCATGGTAAATACGTCGCCATAAACAAAAAATGACAGTACGACGTGATAAAATGGCAAAATGGTTAAATCAAATAACGCGCGCTTCCCGGTTTCCTATTACACATTTCCGTGCCTAACCAGCGAACGAGAGGAAAAATTAAGAACCTGTTTATTTTTGTACGCCGGTTAAAAATAAAGAACTTACAGTCCATAGTAAGACAGGAGCCGCAATGGCCGCGCCGGCCAGCACGTCCCACCAGTGATGTCGGTGGTCCGTCATGCGCGACACGCTGCACAGCACGGCCGTCGCCACGCACAGCGCTTGGATGATGATGATCTTGCTCGTGGCGGGACAGCTTGTCCGGCGATGGAGATAGTACTGTAATAGGGTATATGCATGTATTTTTTTTATATTTTTAATTCACTGTTTACAACGTTTTAACATAGTAAAAAAATATAAACATATTTAAAAATTGCAGTAATGAAGAATTGAATGAATGAATAATTATGTTTTCCAATAAAAAGTCCATTCCAATACTGTTTTGTAGGCGTAACTTGTCTTGTTGTCGTAGTATTTGACGTCATGTTTCGTTATAACCAATGGTGATGCGTTTCACAAATTTGAATTACGCTTAATTCGCACTTTTATTTTTAATTTTAAATAATTATGACGCGATTTAAAAGTAAAATAATGATTTTGTTCATATCTTCTGCCATTGAAGATTCAGAAAAAAAAAATTCGAATCATATTTAAATTACATGCATATTCCCTATTAGAGTGATTGACACATTACACAATGAAAACACAAGCAAAACAAATTGCGTGCGCGCGCTATGCTAGCACACACAAACACATTCACACAGTAGTTCGCTTCCTAATCGTTGTTCGTGTTCCTCACAAAGTTAGTTAGTTATCAAATATGAGGGTACCTTGGTGTCAAATTGGCCAGCTGTACTAACTAAATTGTTTTATATGCAACCTACTTTTTTTACTTTGTTATTCTCGAACGTTGTTTTTATAGTTTTATATATTATATTTTAAGTAGGTATATCTGCATGCTTCGTCATTAGACGACGGTTAATTTAAGTTAAAAGTTAAGTCTCATCTAAGTGAACTGTATAATGTTCTTATGAGAAATAAAGATTCTTTGAACCTAAAAAACTCTCGGGTCGTGGGGTCCGAGTGCTTATAGCTTGTACAAAGACCTTTCAAGACGCTTAGTTGACACTTCGCGTGACCCAAGGGCTGGCTTTAACCTTGATCGAAGGTTAATCATTACCATACGACTTGGCAATGCTGCCAGTCTTTTGGGTACAGTTTCAGTGGACAGCGATGCGGATGAGTTTTTTGACGCCATATTTTAGAGTTAGTTTATAGTTTTTATTTTCATTTTTATTACTAATATGTATATAGTTAATTACAAAAAAGCAAAGAGATTTAAAATACTATAGAGCAGGAATGTCAAGGAAATGTCATAGAAAACTTTGATCCCATGTCTCAGTAACGCCATCTAGAATAATATATGAATATTGGAGCGGCAGCAGAGCGTACTACAAAAACTCATAGACTTGTATCCAGGAGGACACACTTTTTCGGACGAAAATTTTGTTCGTGATGTCCGGTCTATAGGTACTTATTGAATGTCTTTGCAAAAAAGTGAGTTATAGAGGGTAATTCACCATATTATTTTTTTTATTTTTTGGTGCGGGGCGGGGAGGCCGGAGGGGTCTGTCAGATTGTTACTGACTAAAAACCTCCCCGGTGTTTCATCTCACACTTGCGCCGGGTCACGGGAACAGAAGATACTTCCGCAACTGTTGTGGTTAAATTATAAAAACCGCACGGGTCAATCAAAGGTTAAGCTATGCTTGCCGAGGTCGGTCTGTGGATAGGTGACCATTTATGACATTTCAAGACTCCTCCCTGACTCGGATAGCAAGTTAAACTGTTGGTCGCGGCTATCTTATTTTGACGGCACATAAATTTAATTTATCTATAGCTTACAGGTAAAGAATCTTTATTTTTTTTGGGAAAAATAAATAAATGACAAATGAGTGATCAATAGTTGTACCTGTTTAAACTCATATTCCTCTTACGTACCAGACAGACGTGTTGCTGAGGATTTGTTCCACCACTTCTTCTTCCCAACAAAAACACTAGGAAGTGGCGAAGGGCAGGCGTTTTGGGGGATTGCCTAATGTAATTTGACGTTCAAAAAGCGCTGTTCTTCAGCCTAATTTGAATAAATGACTTTTGATTTGATTTACAGTAGCCAACTCATTCAAGCTCACCCAAACTGCCAAATTGTCCCAATTAAACATGACTCTTATTCTGTTTGTAATAAAGTTGAAAAACTATCAACGGAATTTGACACGTTGGGGTAACTATATGTGCTGGTTTACGTACATGATTGTTTCGTAAAGAACCTTGAGGGACTTTTTGTTAACAATCATTTAAGTAAACCATTTTTTAACACAGTTGAACATGACACATTCATTAGCTTATTTGAAGGTTAGAGTGCCTATTTTATTATTATGCCTTTTAAATAATACTTTGGTTTTTGTTTTCTATTCCTCGGTCGGAGAAACTGTTATTTGAGTTTTTCCATTTAGAATTTTACCAATAGCAGCCTGGAGTCTGAGTCCGGTTGATGGTAGAGGGCTCGCCCTTATTACATGGAACCTAAACATAACTGACTAACTACACTTTATCAGCTCTTATCTCCATAGAAAACCTTTAAAAAAACTCTTTTACCTTTAAAAAGATTACAAGGCCATGCTGTTTCGACCCCAAATATATTAAGAAAATAATTATGATGAGTTTTATACTTACAGCTAGGAACAGCCCTGTGTGCACTGCAAGAGACGTGTGCCCTGAAGGAAAGCTCCTGTCCGACTGATTCAACCAGTGCGCCTTTGTACATGTATAACTTGCCACATACTCGGATCTGTAAAAAAATACTACCGTCAAACATTTTTATTTATACAAAATGCTCGCCGGATGATCGGTATACGACAGTTTTGCCTTTCTGCACTACTTACTACTAAACTTTTGCACTTTCACTGTCGACAAATTAGGAACATTAGTTTGCTCCTATATAGCATACAAAACGTTCAGCTCAACTATACAATAGACTCGACAAAGATATTCACGTATATAATTTGAAACAAAATGAATGTAAAAAAAAATAACAAATTGGATAAAAACACTGACTTATGATGACACTGAGGCGCTGCTGGAATAACATTATATGACCTGGACCTAATGCTTGCATCGCTCTCACCCTCACGCAAATACTCGAATTTATCTGTATTCACATCCACACACTTTCACATACCCACACATTCACGCACACACACCCTTACTCTCACTCACACACTCGCATGCCAGCGTGCGTGCTGCATGTTTAGTTGTAACACTTTTTTTATTATTTTATTTTATTTGTTTCATATAGAGACTTTGTTTGTTAAGTAATCAGAATAATTTTTGTATTATTATATTTTGACTGTAAACAAAACGTCTTCAGAAACTCTGCTTAAGTAATTTTAAAATTGTTAGGGGGCCTGGTGACCTGACTTACAGGTTTTAAAAAAAACTTAGTTTAGGCACCAGTCTTCCACAAATTAAATATAAAATTGTATCTGTTGGCTAAAGAAACTCTATATTGTAATTTGTGGTGAGATAATAAAATCTATTCTATTCTATTTGTCCATAAAAGTACCTACTTAATTATGTTAATTTAAGATATGGAAGAGCGGAGTCTCCTCACACAAGCTTATTTGCTTAAAAGGAGGCTCCAATCACTAGTTGTTAAGTCTTACTTGTTATAAACAATTTTAATTTTTTAACAATAGTTTAACTATCTTTGTGTCAACCAAAAATGATGACACCTTCTGCTGAGGACTAGTCATATTTATTCAGCTTTTGTAAAAAAAGCTTTTGTCCATAGAAAATACCCGTTTTGTATAAGATGCGTGCGCGTCCGCGTCCGTTTAGCTGAACGGACGCGTACGCATCTGGGTTAGTTCCTAAATATTCTTTAACATATTAATAGGTACGTACACTTTTACAGAGATTTTTCTAAATTCATTATTTTTGTATTTAATGTCAGGTTGTGACATCCATCTGTAATAATCTCCACTTTACATAATCATATCATCCATTCATCTTTACTTCACACAACATAATTCTTTAAATTCTTACCCTTGACATGTCAAGGCCTCTTTAGGACTGCAAGTATCGAAGAAGTGAGGTCTAGGAGATCCCACGATGAGCTTCAGCGTCTGCACTATGACGAGGTTGATCAAGACCCCAAAGAGGTACTCTTTGAACCAACACATTGCTTGTCTGTGTTTAACTGTCTTGTCATTGTGGTATATTCTCTCTACACTTAACATCTGAAAAAGTAACAAAATCATTGGTGATAATAAAATTGGCTACTATGAACAATAAATTAAAGTGTTAGAGAGGTCTCTGTGTGTGTGTGTGTGTTAGTGTGTGTGTGTGTTTGTGTGTGTGTGTGTTTGTGTGTGTGTGTGTGTGTGTGTGTGTGTGTGTGTGTGTGTGTGTTGTTGTTGTTGTGTTGTGTGTAATATACATTAATAACCTCACGCCATTTTCTTATGGGGGTAGGCAGAAACTACAGAGCACCACCTGCTACGATTATTACATACTTCTTCTTTGAATTCATACATAATACATCTGGTCGCAAGCTGGTTGCGAGTAGGTACTCACACCTGACCTTTCTGAAGAACATCACCAGTTAGGTCTGTGTGTGCCCTTCTAGGACGTGCAATCCCGGCGTTTGCACTTACATCTGCATTATAAATACTGGGCAGAAAGGTCAGGTGTCAAATACTTGTAAAACCGTGCGTGTTTATACAGGGTGAAATTGAATAAATGCGACAAATTTAAATAGGTATATAATACTATGTGTTGTCAAGAAAATATAGAACATATTTAATGTAAAACTAATGAACTTTTAGCAGTGTTACGAAAAACGTTAATAATTTAAAGTCGCGCGAGGCTTCACTAGGAAATACATAGGCAAAATTAGGGGTACCTAAATGACCGCTATGAACGGCAACTTTTAATAACATGAGTACTCGACGACGATTTTGAGCACTGCCACGAGTCGGACGAGATTTTTTTATAGGTAGGTACTTTATTTTTCTAATTTATTTTGCATATTATTTATTTTTCTGGAATACGGATAATTCGTACTTAAATGAAGATAACAACGTCAATGGACCATTTAAAAACGATAATCACGTATTTTTTTAACGATTGAGATTGTAGAAAAAACAGTTTTTAAT
Organism: Euplexia lucipara; assembly: GCA_921972225.1. Classification (NCBI taxonomy): domain Eukaryota; kingdom Metazoa; phylum Arthropoda; class Insecta; order Lepidoptera; family Noctuidae; genus Euplexia; species Euplexia lucipara. The sequence continues at coordinate 17,921,715 of OV179159.1, forward strand.
TACTATGTTACTGTAACTTGTAACTGAAGCTCCCATTTCCATTCAAAGTCACCCTGTATTATAGGAATCGCAATAGGTGGCGGTCTTTACTGAGCTTTTTATTGCATAGAATCAAGCTCCTCAAACGAATCAGACAGACGTGATGATGGGGAGTTTGTTCCGCCACTTCTTCTTCTCAGCAAAAACACTATGAAGGTGGGAAGGGTAGGCGTTTTGGTGTACTGTCTTATGTGTTTTTGACGTTTAAAAAGTGCTGATTCTCAGCCTAATTTGTTTAGATATTGATGTCGATGTAGCTCTAGTAGTTTCTACCTTCCCCATGAAAGAAGGAGAAGAAGAGGCGTGAGTTTATATTTATTATGCGTTTTAAATGAGAATAGGAACGTCAATGACCTCTATCTGTCAGATGTCGCTGGAAAAGTACGGTCTGCAATGAAACCATAGTGTATCAATAACATTTTTTTTTTGTTTTACCGAGTCTCAGTTATTCAAAATGAAAAAACGTCTTAAATTTATTATTATTACTAATAAACAATACTGTTTTCTTTAATAGTTTCATTGTTGGCAACAATTCACGACGACATCTACACAGACTGCGATGCCGAGATATTATAAGTGGAATTACATGGCTAGATTCTGATTAAATTTTGTCATAAATACACGTAACAATACTTACATAATTTTATTTTAAACAACTGTTGGTGGAAAATATATTAAAAACCTACATTAATCCATGTTTTATTTTATAGGGGAATGCAACAGTGATGATGATAGTGACCAATCAGCCAGTGATACAGAAATGAGCAAAATTGAAAAATTCAGTTCCGATTTTTAAAAAAAAATCGTTTTGATTCGTAATAAAAATAATACCTACCTTCATTTTTTTTTGCTGATCCTACCCAATTTATTCGAATTGACAGCTTTGACGTCACAACATGGCGCAAAGTCATTCCTATTCTCATTTGAAACGCATCGTATGTATGGCTATAATAGTCTGGTATCAATTACTTCCTCGGTCTACCAAAATCGATTACCCAGCTACCCTTCAATAAATTTTGTTCGGAACTACGGAAATGGTTGTTGCGGGAATGTTTTTATTCAATTAACGAATTTTTTGTAAAGTGTCCCTGTAAATTCTTTTCGATTGGACTGGCATCAAAATACAGGAATAAATGATTATTTAAGTTATAAGTTATTGCTTGGTGATAGGATGAATCTATAATCTGTAGTATTTTTGTTTTTTTTTTTCTTTTGGCAACATTTCAATTGATATAAATCTTATTTTGCATGCTGCTGTGTCAGCGAGACATGAAGAACTGTTTTAAACTTAATTTTACAACCTTGTACCGTGTTTCTGGCAAATAAATAAATTATTATTATTATTATTATTATTACTTACAAAGGCTAATGGTAACAGCACAGTGGTGGCCAGAAGCAGTTTCCAGCTGATAGTGTCTCCAGTGAAGGGGTATGACAGCGCAGGGTCATTGCACTGGAAGCCCAGCTGACCTCCGGGGAAGACTCTGAACTCCACCAGCGCAAAGATGAAGAAGGCTGAAATTGAGACATTGGCTTTGAGTTTTGGGTGATGTTGGAGTAACTAAGGAGAAACAAAAATATAGCTATAAATACATGGTGTCAGTAAATAAATTTTGCTTTAAGTACCTACCTACTGTTAAGCAAGATGAATAGGAACTCGAGGGTGAGTAGAAAAAAATCATTGAGGAGGATCTTCATTCTATTTTAATATTATTTGACAAAACAAGGTGTCGAATCATTTTATGGCAATGGGAATGGCATTATTTGGCAAAATTTTAGGTTTTAGTCCCTCATCTAGATTAGGTACAGGAAAATATTCAACACAATATTCTTTTGTTTTTTCAAATGTATGACCACCACATTCTTTACATATTCAATTTATTTTGCTAGATAATGTTTAAGCCCCCATATTTGCACAAACCAATCGAACAAAAATCCAGGCTCTCATAAATTCCAGATAAAAAATCCCGAACTTTATGACTGATTTAGTAATCGAACCCAGGACCTCATGTGCAACGTAGCAGTTACGACCACTAGACGTACCTACATACTAGACTTTTTATCAGATGTTACGTATCGTTTAATCTCTTACTGCACTTGTAAGATAGCGCGTTATTGTATCTACGCTTCAGGAACCATGCTGCCTAGCCGTAAAGATTGCGTTGATTACTTTAGAAAGTACGAAATATTCACGTCATAAAAAACTATAGTTACCTCTCAAGATCAAAGGTTGATAACCTCGTGCTTTTTGCTATCTTACAAAAGCGATTTGTAAGGCAAATCTTAAGACTTTGATCTCATTAGAAATGATAAGGCATATTTACAGCATGCGTAGCATGAACACATTGAACACCGAAGAAACGGCCTTTGTCTACAGACGAATCGGCAAAGTGTCAGATTATATAGACAGGAACCTCAATCTGTCAAATTTCTTTCAATACACCTGCCTGCGTAGCATGAACACTTAATTTCTTTTCTTCCGAGCAGGGACCGTACAACCCCGAATATGAGTTAACTCTTTCGAAAGGGTTACGGGTTGCGCGCCCACAGTAACGGAAGTGGTTACCTCTTGGTAGTGGTAGTCCTTTCAAAACACTAACGTTAGGGTAACCCTTTCAATAAGTTAACTTGTACAAGATGTTACCGGCTCTTATTTGATATTCAATTGAAGAAGATAACCCTTTGAAAGGGTTTGTCGGGGTAATCAAAAGGTTTTAAATCAAATCATTTTAAATTACGTTGGAGTGGAGGAATAAGTATTGACCTTGGACGTTTCCGCAACACTCAATACTTTATTGCATTCTGCATGTTTATTTTTAGGTGGTAAGCTTATAATTAGATAGGTACTATGGACCCTGTCGGGCACAGCAAAATAAGTCAGTTTGGAGAGGAAGCATTATCTCTACATAGTATAAAACAAAGTAGCTCTCGCTGTCTGTCTGTCCCTATATGTATATGTTTAGACCTTTAAGAGTCTATTACGTATACCTACACCTCAGCGCAAGTTTGGATTTCACCTACAGTTCCCCGCGCCAACTAACTCTCTATCCCGCTCGCACACACAGTGCTCCCCGTACCACGCGGTTAAATCGATTGTGTGAGGGTAAACTGCACTTTTATTGTATTACGGGTACTGATATAATATAATTTAATTTTAGTTATATTATACATATATAAATTTATGTAATAATTTAATTAGTAAAATAACAGTCTGACGCGTTTTAAATAATTATGTAAGTACCTACGACCTCCGGCATTGCAGCTGCTCTAGGGCCACTTACAACTAGACCAACAGGGATCTGACTTTGCCAAAGACATTTGCGCGAAGAGACTATTATAATGCGCGCATGGAATTTGCGCGATTGGACTTTTGCGCGAATGGACTTTTGCGCGCCAGGACACCTACGTGAATGAACTTTTGCGCTTAAGGACAGATGCGCGACTTAATGGGTTGAGGTTTACTCAGTAGAGTAAACATAATATCATGCTTGTTATACTTGAAGGTGGTTTTTTTTTTGGATTTTTCGTCATAGGATTATGAAAATGTGGTTAAAATGAAAATCCAAGATGGCGCCGAGGAAAATTTTTGATTTTTCATCATGGGTGTCGTTTTCGAGGTTTTCGAGGTCGTTGTTAACAAAAATGAGGTCAAAATAAATCCAGGATGAGGTCCAAATTTTGTTTTTGTTTTTTGCCATGGGTGTCGTTTCCGTGGTTTTCGCGGCCGCTGATTACGAAAATGAGCTCAAAATGAAAATCCAAGTTGGCGCCCAGGAAAATTTCTTGTTTTTTCAATCACGGGTGTCGTTTTCATGGTTTTCAGGGTCACTGATTACGAAATTAAGGTAAAAAAAAATCAAATATGGTGCCGAGAAGAATTTTCGGTTCATCAAATACAACTGGAATGATCAATATACTGCCGTGGTATAACTAAAATGCCGTTATCCAACATCTGGTCGATTTTCAACTTTTGATGCTACATTAATGAGAAAAAAAAATCTATCGATCTGTGTTTGCGAATTTTCAATATCTTGAATAGTTTTGGAAAAATTATTTTAAAAATGCCGTTAAGTACATATTTCTCACGTGTGAAATAAGCAAAAACAACATTAAGTAACTTTGTGAGTCTGAAAATGACTTTAGCAGATAACGGCATTATAGTTATACCACGGCAGTATATTAGAGATCAGTTCAATGAATTGAATGAATTTCATTTTAACCTAATTTTCGTAATCAGCGACCCGAAAACTATGAAAACGACACCCATGATGGAAAAACAAAAAACTTTCGTCGGCGCCATCTTTGATTTTCATTTTAACCTAAACTTCGTAATCAGCAATTCCGAAAACCATAAAAATGACACCCATGACGGAAAAACCAAAAATTTTCGTCGCCATCTTGGATTCTTATTTTGACTTCATTTTCATGATCAGCGACCCCGAAAACCATGAAAACTACACCCCTGACGGAAAACCCTAAATAATAATATTATCTACACTAGCTTTTGCCCGCGGCTTCGCCCGCGGGGATGTCGAACTTCCATCTCCTATGTTTTTCCTTTAAGGGTTGAATTTCTAAAAATCGTTTTTGAGTGGATACTTACTCTTCACTAAGAACACCTCTTCAAGTTTCATGTCTCTAATACCACAGGTTTGTGCTGTGCGTTGCTATATATTAAACGTAATAATTTTAGCATAATACTTCCGAATAGACTACTTTCAAAGTTGATCCTTCCGGTATGTAGGTATGCATAAAGATTTCTGGAACTACTGACCAGGGAAAGAGCGCCGTACAACTGATCATGCGTAAAACAACTGAGACAGTTTAGATCAACCTGACCAGGCGTATTGATTACAACCGTACATACCAAGTTAGGTTAAAATCCCTACAATAGTTTTTGAACTATGCGTGCACATACATACAGACAAACCAATGCAATAAAGAATTGAGTATTGAGTATTCTTCTTCTTCTTATCGTGTGGTTAGTAACTAACCTGGTGTCAGAGTTTTAAATGCCGCCCATGGGCCTCTGACTTGGCATCACATGCCCTCGAGAAATATCTCTCAGGCATGCCGGTTTCCTCACGATGTTTTCCTTGAGTATTGAAACCGACAGACAAAACATTTACTGATTGCAATTTTGGCATCAGTATCGATCACCAATCATCCTCCAATATTAATTTTGAATATATATTCAATGTACAGACTTGACTACTCTACAGTATTATTATAAGTATTATATTTTATTATCTTAATAGTGTGTGATAGTCCATTGAATTTTATGGCAAACTATATTGTATCTTAAGATAAAATATTATAGTACCTATCTTAGTCGTGTATAGCGCCCCTTGGTGAACTCCACTGCGGGTGACGTAACCTACGACAAACTTATTATTTGCGGTTAGTACAGTAGTCGAGTCTAGGGATCGAACCGCAAAATTAAGTTTGTTTTTTATTGTATGTACTTTTCCGGGATAAAAAGTACCCAGTGTAGTGCTCAGGATATTCAAAAATAAGTATACAAAGTTTCATCGTAATCGAACCGGTAGTTTTTGCGTTATACCTGAACATACAGACAGACAGACAGACAGACAGACAGACAGACAGACAGACACAGACAATTTTTTTTTTAATCATATTTTTGGGTTCAGTGTCGGTCCAGTAACACCCCCTGCTATTTATTATTTTGATATTATTAATGTACAGAAAGAACAACGGTTTACTATGAAAAATATCTAAAAGTATAGAGTTTGAATTTCTGAACAGTTTTTTCTTGGGTTATACTTTTATAGGAAGTCAGGAATTAAAGATATTTTATTTTTAAGTTTTAGAGGTTAAGACTATTTAAAAGGATATGTCCGCTATAATCTTCGCACAAACAATCGTGTTTATTTTAACATTTGTATTCTGATGCAGACATGTATTTCCTAAGTATATAAATGCATTATGCAAAGTCAATCATTTTAAGCAACTTGACTAAGATTTATATTAGGTACATGGCAACATTAAAAGTATAGCTAATCCAAAAGCCATGAAGTCAAGCCAGAAAGGAAAAAACACAAAGCTATGATTATTTATTTCATCAATAATCTAGTCAATTAAGCTCTTAATAAAATTATGAAGACTTTTTCCCAGACTTTGATATGCCTTATGATTGATTTGATAAAACTTAGTAAATTATTTCTTTGGTATCTATTACGGTGACATACGTAGACGCTTAATAATTTCATCAACAATTCCCTCGCCGGTGTTCTTTCACTTCTACAGATTTATTATAAGTATATTTTTACGTTTTTTTTTAAATTTTATTATATAATCTAGATTTTTACTAACATTAGTAGTTAAATGCTTGTTACTAACAACTTTTATGGACTGTTTTGTCTGAAATAAATATTTTTTTTTATTAAGGATATACAAAAAAATGGTCTAGGTACCAACAACTGGGAATTACCCTATTGCAGATAATAATATTTATTTTTATGGCAGTAGTAGATACTTACTTCATTTCGTTGCTTACATGTTTGCCTCTTTTTTTACGCCAACCGAGTTTATTTTCTGTTTTATTCCGAAAATTTCGTAATTCACGAAAAACTTACTGGAATTATTTTATATCAAATAAAATTAGTTGTTCCGCCGCGTCATGTTTCGTAATCGTGTGGCGTGAGCGCAAGAGACATAAGCTCCACGAGCCGAAGCGAGACTGAGCGGGGAGCCGGGCGGCAGGGCGGACGGCTCCAATGCGCGATAGTTAAGGTATTTCTTTTTACAGTGTAAATAATGGTAATTTTCAAATTTAAAATATATAATTATATATTTTATGAAGTTTCATGATTACAAAGTGATTTCTGCAGTCGTTTTAATCTTAAGAGGTTTTTGCTTAGCAAATTGAGGTATTAAAACTACGCAACGGATTGTAATTGGGTTTTTTAATAGATAGAGTCATTCAAGAGGAAGGTTTATATATTATGTATAATACATGTATAATATAGCAAAAAAACACTGATCATTTTAGAGAGATTATAATACGCATGCGTTTGACCACTATCTCACCTACCGGCAAGCGATGATGTGGTCGACGATGCAGTAAGCTTTCCTAGAAGCAACCTGTTCACTCTTGACTTAAAGACCCCTTGGTTGTTGCTATCTCTGGAACACCGACTCCGGCAGGAATTCCACACACATGGTTGGGATATCTATCATGTATCGGTGGTGCAGTGCCGAACGTCTGGTGGCCGATGATGAAAAGGGCTTGGTGGAATTAAATCGTGCAATTCCGATAGAAAACCGATAGGCTAGCAACTCGGCGTCGATGCTCAAGATTTTGAAGTTTTGACTCAGCGAGTGCATCATTGCCGATGATCTTCTTGGCTCGTTTTTCAATAGACTCAAGCGCATCAAGCTGGTATTTGGCGGATCCGTCCCAAAGATGAGAGCAGCTGTGCTATTCTGTAATAGCAAATCACTTCGAAAGTCATTTCGCAAATCATCTCGAAAGTCATACTCACTACCGCGCTTCTCATGTCGCCTGTACTAGTTTCGGTATTAACATGTCAACGTCAAAAAGCTCACCCGTTTTAGTTCCTCTCACTTTGGTCATCACTTGGTGGCGCCAGTGTCGAAATCACTCCATTTAAGAATACGATATTTTAATTTCACATGATTTGACTGCGGATTCAGAAGTGATTTCGCAAATAAACGTTTCAGAATAGCACTGCAGTACTCCATACACGATCGAACTTGCACTTGATAAAGGTTAAGCAGCTGTTCCAGTGTGAAGTAACGGTACGCCTTTGCAAAAAGTTAGGTATCCCTAACTTTTTTGTAGCTATCTGAGCCTTTGCCTCGATGTAAGAGCTATGAGAGTGGATGACAACGTTACACCAAGAAGATCAAGATGGTCGGTTATCGGCACGGTTACACCTCGAAAAGATGGAGCCGGGTGAAATAGACTCCGCTTGGCGGGAAACAGACACGTCTGGGTTTTCGCAGCATTGAACTCGACCAAATTGGCCCTGGGAATCACCCCACTCGGTGACTGCCTTCAAGGATAAGTTCAAGCGCTCAACCATAGCTTCTTGGAGAAACTGGATCTGTGACCCACTAGCCCGTGCGTCAGACATGTAGCTCTCGTCAACAATGCCGTCGTCTGCATACCCAAAAGTACCGAGCTTAAGCAAGCGCAACTATCTTATTCCGCAAAGAGCAACCGTTACTTGCGTACAAAAAATATCAATTACAACTCGGATGGAGCGACCACTCAGGAACTCAGCAATCCAATCACATAGACCAGTGGGCAGACCGAAAGAAGGAAGCTTACCAATGAGACTTTTGTGCCAGACCCTGTCAAAAGCCTTCGAGATATCGAAGGAGACGGCACAGTGTTTGTAACTAAACTCCTCCGAAGCGGCTAGCCCGATTCTATGAAATTTTGTGTGTATATTTATTGGGTCTGAGATTAGGATGTTAACTAATTAAAAAAAATGGTAATTAATTAAAACTAAAGCGGAATGGAGTTTGCCGGGGCACCTAGTTATAAATAAAGTTTAAAAAAAAGTAGAAAAAATAAATAAAATGTCAAAAAATAGAAATTTAAAATTCAAACGTCAAGTAAAAAAAACTTTTTTTACAAAAAAAAACAACTGACTTCTTAAAAAAACACTAACAGGTGAAAACTAACTCCAGTTTCGGAAGTCTGTGGCTTTGGAGGTTTCGTTTCGTTCATTATTGGCCACCGACTTCCGAAACTGGAGCTATTTTTCACCTGTTAGCGTTTTTAAGAAGTCGGTTGTTTTTTTTTGTAAAAAAGTTTTTATTTTGCAATTTTTAGTTTCTTCGTATGTAAAGAAAGTCTTTTAAAACTTCAAAGAATCATTGAAATTGGTTAACAATTGCTAAAGAAGTTCTTTCTAAAGATTAATCCGTACATCTCTGCCGGGCCCCTTTTAAAATAGAAGGGCGTAATGTTATGTTATAAATAATAGGAAATACAAGAACTCTGCATAGACATCTGACTATAGCAATTGCGAATAATTTGCTGTTATGCGTTGAAGAGTTCCGTCGCATGTCTTTTTCATCAGTTTTTCTTCACAAAATTAAACTTCTAAATGAAAATGCTTGATTTGTTACTAAAAATGTAAAAATCGCTGTATCTATATTTTTCGAAGAGTTCCCTCAATTCCTCGAGGATCCCTCATCAGATATGAGTTTTGATACAAATGGGACCAATCTGCTATATATCCTATCAAATAAAAAAAGAATTTTGAAAATCGGTCCATAAATGACGGAGTACTGGTAACAAACCCTAAAAAAAAATACAACCGAATCGAGAACCTCCTCCTTTTTTTAAGTCGGTTAGTAATCTAATCTAAATAATCTAATCTAATCTAAATAATCTAATCTTTATAAGTCTACAGACTACTAGGTAATCGTTTACAGAGAAAGTAGCATTTATTTAACAAAAAGATAACCTGAGTCTCTTAAAAAATATATTAATTTTCTAAGACACAAATTGCATTTGCTGCTCTGAGAAAGTGCATCGTATTCATAATATCTATGTACGGCATCCCGTCTCGGTTGTGATTTTTTAAAATCTTACAGTTAGACGCAGCTCTTTTCCCTTCGGGCACTAAATAATGAGTGTGATGATCGAATAACATAATTATGATTCCGTAAAAAGACAACATTATACATAAAACAATCCTGATTATTCCAGAAAAAAAATACATTGAACTTTAAAATCACTGTGATAATAACTATAATCGTATGTGTGTGGAGTCGCTAGGGCATGGACTGCGTGTTGCGACTTGACGCATATCTGCCGAATGCATGCAGTTTAGTACTTTAAAGTAAAGGCACGAAAGATAAAATTACAATACATGTAGTCTGAATGGGTAACTCTGTTATAGTCGTTGAAGGGGTAACCCGTTCCAAACGTGTAACCATTAAAAAGTATAACCCAACAAGAATGGGTTTTTGAATGTACAGGTAATCAAATCGAAAGGGTTTTGAAGAGGTTATCCATTGATGAGGGTTTTCGTAAAAAAGGGTAACACATATGAAATTGGTTTTGAAACAACACTTTGTCAAAACCCTATCAAAAACCCTTTCAATGGGTAACCAAAATCGTCCCTGCTTCCGAGACACGACAAAGACCGTTTCTTCGGTGATCATGCTACGCGTGCTGGTATATGTATGTGTCCATGTGTGTACCTATTCTTTAATGTTATTAATTTAAAGTTTTAAAATTCATTAATTGATTCCGCCTTTAAGTTGTACAGTTTTTTTATTTTTGCAAAAAAGTTAACTTATTATATAAATTAATAAGTAATAGTAAAAGAGGAATACTAGGAAAGATTTGTATTTCATTGTCATGTAACAAATACACTTAAAAACTCCTGGACCGTTTTAAAAAAATCACTCTTGCGAAGCTACCATAGATATCCAAATCTACACTATCCCACTGTGGCATAGGCCACTTTTTATCCCTGTATTCCCACGGGAACGGAAACTACGCGGGTAAATATAACCGCGTGACGACCGCCCATATAAAATAAAAGGCGTAATTGACAACATTTCAAAATTGACATGACCCTAAAACAAAAATACCGTTTCTTCATTTTTGTATGCTGAGTTCAAATATATATTTTTTTATTATTTTTGTAGCTTAATTTCAGAGAAAAAAAATAAAAACCAAAAACCTTGCGATGACGTCACTTATACGGTGGAATGAGGTGTTTACCTTTGCGAAAGCAAGCTAATTTTTAAGATGAAAACTATAATGTCAAACAAGACATTGCTGTCAAAAATTACGTATCTAATGTCAAAAAAGACATATCTAATGTCAAAAATGAGATTTCTAATGTCAATGTGTGACATTGACAACTGCTGAATGACAGTGACATCTAAGAAACTGTTTTTTTTTTGACGTATCACAGTAAAGCAAAGGAATTATCGCCATTCCACCGTATGAATGACGTCATTTGGCGTTTACGTCTTTTTAGAATGCACCGAATTTCAAAGTTAAAATTATGAATGAAAAGTACATAATTTCGAAAAACCAAAAAATATGGGTCCTCTAGTTTTGGATTTACTTTTAGATAACATAATAAAACATGGAGGTTAAAATTTTGAAATGTTGTCAATTGGAACCTTATTGGTGAAGTTCTTCAAAAAGGTCAGGTGCGTAGCACTCGGACCCGACGTGCGTGTATGAGCAAAAGAGGTATGTAAGATTGTAGAAATAATAAAATAATCTTCTTACGTACAGGTCTTTATTTTTAAATAACACTGGCAGTTACATTGTTAAGCCTATCTATATCAAGATGACCTTGCAGCTGCTTAACTATCTATGCGTCATAATGAGATCTAGGCAGAATGAATTGTCATTCAGCTGTATGTGAGGTATTACTAATCAGGCGTGACATCTAAACTGAACTTTGAATGAGCAGATAATGTTTTCTGCTACCGGGATGCTTGTTGATTTTCAACCTTATTGCAGACTAGAAGTGGCGAAGTGTATCTTATTTGATTCCTACCGGCTTTCCTTTGGAGGTTCGGATGAGCAACTCTACTGCAGCTACTAAAGATTAAAAGCAGGCAGTCAGCCAGCACAGCAAGGTATACCTACCTACAGGGGGTCGAGTCTGCTATTGCAATCGTGTCTCAATGACCGGTCAATGTTCGATTTTTGACGTATAACGTCAAACTTATGACACATTTCCCATACAAAAACTGTCAAAGTTGTCAAATATTCGATCAATGTCCGGTCATTGAGACACAATTGCAATAGCAGACTCGAGCCCCTGGATGTTAGGTTAACCGAAGACTTCAAGACAGGACAACAAAATAACCTAAGGATATTCTGATCATCATCAAGCACTCGTAATGCTCGTATGCTCGTAGTGCTCGTATGCTCCTAGGCATTAAGTCCGCCTTTGTACAGTTTTTTTTACTTGTGCATAAAGTTTTAATAAATAAATAATGCTATTTTGTAAAAAAGCCGCGAAAATGTAGGTGAAGTGAGCATCCTATACTAATGCTAAGGATTGTAAGTTAACTTTAGGTACACTTCTTCATCCAACTTTTCGCGAGGTTTTCACAGGAGTAGACTGACTTCTACTTTCATCTTTGACGCTGGCAGAATAGTCAATATCGGCTCAAATGCAAAAAGGAAAAAAAAACTAGTAAGTATCTAACCCTGCTGGTGTCAGTTTCTATGCGGCCCATGGGCCTCTGACCTGGCTTTACGTTGTCGTCAAGAAATATTTGTCAGGCACGTTGGTTTCCTTATTGGAACGAAGTTCCTTTTCGCGCGTTGCAAAAGGGGGCTAGACGGAAAAAACGAAGACCAAAAGTTGTAACGACACTTTTTGCTTTAGTTGTAATCCGTGCGGCGTAGGTACGCGTGTTTCTCTGTCTGTCTCTATTTGTCCGGCTTGCTTTCTAAGAGAGAGAGAAACAAAATTAAGACCAAAAGTTGTAACAAAGACACCCGGATGGAACGAAGTTTCTTTCGATTGATTAGTGAAGGAATTGTAAAAAGGAACTTCGTTCCATACGGGCAAAGACATTCAATACCTATAGACCGGACATCACGAACAAAATTTTCGTCCGAAATAGTGTGTCCTGCTGGATCCTACAAGTCTATGAGTTTTTTGTAGTACGCTCCGCTGCCGCTCCAATATTCATATATTATTCTAGATGGCGTTACTGAGACATGGGATCAAAGTTTTTCTATGACATTTCCTTGACAAGCCCGCTCTATAGTATTTTAAATCTCTTTGCATACGGGTGTCCCTTGACACCTCTTAAGTTTTTTTCTTTATGCCATAGGTACGCACATGAATCCGAAAAGTCACAAGTGTGTGCCTTGGGATCGAACTCGTAATCAATGATTTGACAGTGCGCCAGTCACACCACTAGGTTATCATCGGCAGGTATAGAAACAATGCAGTGTATGCGATAACGTTTTATCATTTCGCTTGATTAAATACCTTGATTTTCTACTTATCTACGTTTTATTTATTTATACATGAAGAGAAAATTTAAATCTCGTTTTAAGAATATTGCGCGCACGCAGGAGTAGGATATGACTTATGTAGTGTTATAACAAAAATGTGATTTCTATACTAATATTATAAAGAGGTAAAATTTGTTTGTAAGTTTGTATGTAGGGGGTAATCTTCGGAAGTCTTTGAAACAAGCAGTGCTAGCACAATATGCATAAACAACACATTAGATATTTAGATTCGACAAGGAGGGACTTATTATCATCCCACAGCATATAAATTTACAATAGGTACAGAGGCCAGCACATCAAGTTACCCAAACGTGTCAAATTTTTCCAATTGAATATGAACCTTATTCTGTTTAACATAAAGCTGAAAAACGATCAAAGAAATTTGACACATTGCGGTAACCTGATGTGCTGGTGTCTGTACAAAGGCCAGCACATCAAGCTACCCCAATGTGTCAATTCTTTTATATATAGTTTTCAACTTTATCACAAACATAATAAGGTTCATGTTCAATTGGGAAAACTTGGCAGTTTGGTGTAGTTTGATGTGCTAAGATGGGAGTCACTAGCATCTTTAAAACAGCAAATATTCATAATCATGTTATCATTTTGCTATCTGTGACTTTAGTTGATTTAATATCTTATCTTAAGCTAAACAAACATAGCTATTTACAGAATAATAATCATGATTAAAGTGACATAAAACTTAATTAGAGCAGCTGTAAAGTGTTGCCTAAAACTTTACTCAAAAATTTAGCAGGCATAGGCATATAAACATTTTTTTTTACTTTTACGGCATTTCCTAAGATAAGTGCATTCAAAGAAACAAACTCTTTAGCTTTATTGTATTGTAAGGTGTCTATGGATAACTACCTATTGGTCGATAAATATTAAGAGTTTTTTACTAGGCATACCATCTCGTAGATAAGCTGAAATGCGATAATATGCTGTGGTGACTAAAATAATGGGCGTCTTTAGCCAAGAAAGAAAAGACATTTTGCATAATCTTTTCTATAAATGTGGGTTGCAATATTGTTGTTGTAGTTGTTGTAGTTGTTGTTGTTTTTTTTTGTTTTTGTTTTTTTTTTTTGTTTTCTTGTCAATTGTTCTTTTCTATTTTGTAATCTTGTTAACCCAGCTAACTAAGCTTAATATGCTTGTGGCTGAAGCGGGTTGACATCAATAGTGGGATGGATGAGGATCAAACTCACTACCACTCGATCGCCAGGTTGACAACCTGTCCATTGTGCTATTGCGATATAAATTGAGGGGGCTTTGTGCTTAATCTCCAGTATAGTATATGTATATGAGTGAAGATATAGGTAGTAAGAGGTAGTAAGACTACCAACATAGTGATTAGTTTGATTTGGTCAGTTACTTACAGTCATGGATTGAGTAACATTTTTATATTAAGTTTTCATAAAGTACCTACAGTCTTAAGGTAAGTAATTCTTTTTAAACAGACCAAAAAATGATGGCTGGTGCAAAAACCATTTCCTCAAAGGTTCAATTGAAATATGTTTTGCAATAATGACTCAACTGTGCATTATTCATAGTCACTATGAGTAAGCAAATATGAAGGTACATAGAATAACAATAATTTTATGAGATAAAGTAAAGTTTCTCTCTCTACCTACTTAGGACAACAACATAGAATAGAATAGAATAGAATACTCTTTATTGTACACCATAAAAACTACATAGACAACTACTAAGTACATAGATTTGTAAATCATAGCCTTATTCTGAAGTATACATTTTAATCATACTAATATTATAAAAGCGAAAGTTTGTGAGTGTGTATGTTTGTTACTGCTTCACGTCTAAACGGCTGGAGTAATTTTAACGTGTCAATTAGAAACACAATAGAAAGACAATAAGCACAGACACCGGTGTCCTCTTGGGGTTTAATGGATTAATAAACTTTGATGTGGAGTTAGTTGACACCCTGAACTAACACATAGGCTACTTTTTATCCCTGTGTTCTCACAGGAATAGGACCTAGGCGGGTGAAACCGCGTGACGTCTGCTAGTATTTATTTATTCACAAAAAAACATTCAGTAGTACCTAAGTAACATACATCCACACATACTCACAAACTTTCACAATTATAATATTAGAAGAATTGACAAAAGAACCAGAATTGGGTTTGTCATCAGCCAGTTATTGGGTTGTGGAGGTCAGACAGGAAGCACCTCCATGTAAAGCACTGGTATTCAGCTACATCCAGTTAAACTAGAATCCGACACCAACATAGTTGGAAAATTGTTATGCAGATGATGATGAGTTCATCATAAAACAGTATATCCCTGAAAAGGACAAACTATTTTCCCTATTACAGCAAGGGACAATTGTGTGTTCATTTCGGCGGTAAACCCTGGACGTAATTACTTACATATTTGTTGGTATAATTATAATTTTATTTCCTGGACAGAGACCCATCCAACCAAAACTTTCAAATTTGGAACGGACCATTTGGTTAGAAAATACCACATGGATTTATCTATCCTACTAATATTATAAACGCGAAAGATTGTGAGGATGTTTGTTACTCTTTCACATAAAAACTATTGAATGGATTTTAATAAAATTTGGTATGGAGTTAGCCGAGACCCTGGATTTACACATAGGCTGCTTATTGTCCCTGTATTCCCACGGGAACGGGACCTACGACCGACCGCTTTGAAAAATTCTTTCACCATTGGAAAGCTACCTTATCCCCAGGTGACATTATAGGCTACTTTTTTTTCTGTATTCCTACCGGAACGGAAAACTAAACGGGTGAAACCGCATGCCGTCGGCTAGTTTTACAATAAAACAGACACATTTATTTCCAACTTCATACCACCACCCACCACTTTGGTTGACCGTCCACTAAAGTAAAGGCCACTTAAGGTCTGGCGACTTCTAAATTAAAAAGAAATTAATATAAAGAATAAATGAGTCTCCTGCTAAAGTATGAGATGACAGTATTCATCCTACTAATATTATAAACGCGAAAGTTTGTAAGTAGTAGATGGATGGATGGATGTTAGGAACTCTTTCACATAAAAACTACAGAATGGATTTTAATAAAATTTGGTATAGAGTTAGCTGACACCCTGGATTAACACATAGGCTACTTTTTATCCCTGTATTTTTACGGGAACAGGACCTATGCGGGTGAAACCGCAGGGCATCTGCTAGTATTTAATGAAACAATTACCTGCCATACATATTTACTTAATAGTTTGTGTGTACCTACATCATTATGTAAATAAATATAACTTATTGGTACAAATACTAGAATATGCTAATTGTAAGTAATGTGCAAAGTTTAAGTTAAGGTGCTGGGTTTTTTAGTGTAGGTAAATAGCTTTACGTTGGACAAATTATGAATGTAAATAGAGATTACTTAAAATCTGTTACAATCTCAACTATACAATATACTTTTGACCAGTCATACTTACTTGATATAAGAATACTATTTCAGAACAAAATAAAATAATGTAATCTAGTTAGGTACCCAATTCATCACAATAAAATATTACCTACTAAGGTTTTAACTCTAGCAATAAAATTCTACTGCCATTACTCAATTATCTATGCTAGGCGATTTTACGATAAAGAAGGATAAAATATTACAAAAAACTGTACAAACCTCTGTGCCACCGGTTGGTTTTTGACCACAATAACTTAATTTTATCCATCATAATTTTATTGAACTTTGCAAACGTCTGTATCGTAACTAGAACTATAGTCTGAACAATAAACAGTTTTTCAGAACACAACACTTCTAACGCACGGGAATTCCGTTAGGAACTTATTTCATGACTCATCTAATATTCTCGTAGATTTTATTTGTCGTAATTTTATTAGAAGCGCGTCAAAACACGTTTCTGTTTATCGAGTTAGCAAAGCAAACTGCCTGTGAACAGTGTGAACTACTGTCTTATCTCACGGACTCACGCATAATAAATTAACCTTGAAGTGAAAATTCGTTAAATCTACGTCATGATAAAAATTAAAATAAATCAATAAAGACAGCGTTAAAAATAACCGTACGGTAATTTAGAGGTAGTATGAAGGAAATTGGTCGAGGAATGGGAAAATCGAAAATCCGTTACCGAAAGCGAAACGACATTCATATCAAGAGTTCGGAAAAAAAGTGGAGTGGTGTCAAGTGAAGTTTATTTTAAAATATTTTAAATCAAATTAATATTTATTAACCTTGTATATTAAGTGTACACTACCTTGGAGGTCTGTTAAAAGCAATATTATTGGATTTAATTGGATTACAAATAAAGTACTCCGATTTTTTTTTACATAAACTTCCATTCCAGTCTTTTGATTTTGAACGTTACTGTTTCCGTCAAGTAAATGACATTGACAGCAATGAGACATTTACGAAGTTTGTTTTGAACTTTGCGCCATCACTTCTCTAAATTGGTAAACATTTAAACTTTTTAAACATATGACATAACATAACATCACGACTGTAATCCCTGAAGGGCTAGGCAGAGGTGAACCAGATAACTCACCCACATTTCACTAGATAACCAGTAACTATACGTAATAACGTAAGTGATTTATTTTTTAATATAACCTATGTATGTGACGTCAGTATCACAAATGCAAGTTTAAACCTTTTGTAAATTGTTTTAGACCTGATTACGAAGAGCGGAACGCTACGGCCGTTCGAATTAAAACAAGTGAAACCGGGCAGTCCATCGGCGATCGCTTGTTACACTTTTGTTAGGCACCGTCGCTTTTGGCCACAACCATAGCTAACACTTGCAGAGGTTCTGATCGAGTACAAAACTAATACATATCTAAAATCGTGAGTGCAGTGCACGACTGTTTGATAGTTATCTGGGTAGGTACTCAAAAATATAGATGCTTTTACCTTTTAGGTAGGTAAACAATAATAAAAGGCTAAAAACTTAAGGCATTAAATTTTACTATTTTTTTAAAATACGTAATGCATGAAAGGTTTACCTACCTATTGCGAGTCTCTTCCTTCGGCTAATTTTATGTTATGTATATTATATTAATAATACCTACTTAAGTATAAACAATAAAAATTGCTCGTCACCCAACCCCAACTCCTCATTATAATAAAAGTGAAGTGTACGAGTGTTTGAGCATGTGTGAACTGTCAAACTCAAGAAATAGTATGGGATGGCAGTTCACTTCACCCATACCTACTTCACAAAATAGCGCAACACAAGTACATGCCATACCTACATGTACAACTTTATATTACCGATTTATCTATAATCAAGCAACGCCTACAACCAAAGTAGTCTGACATTTCTATTTCTCAAACAAGAGCTAAGATGTTATATCTATAATATAGAGGTGGTTACGACAAAATCTGATGTCAGGCGCATCGCCCACGATCCGCCGACAATACCTACGCCATTATGTTGGAGAAGCGTTAATAAAGCACGCTATGAACCAGGAAACTGCATTGTTAAGGCTGAATGGGATTTTTTTAAAGATTTCTATCAAAAGGTCGATAATAATGACGGTGCAAGTTTTCAATAATTTCTACAGAACGATGTGCATAATCTTGTTGAATATCTTCTATGGTCACTAATTTTTTAAACCGGCTCTATTTATTAATTTATATATAAAAACTTTATGCACAAGTAAAAAAAACTGTACAAAGGCGGACTTAATGCCTTTGGCATTTTCTACCAGTCTGAGACAGAACAAGGTAGGTGCAACAGGGTAAAAAATTAAGGACAAAAAAGAATAAAAAGTAACACAAAAATAAATACACAGATACATACATACTTAAAACAAAATAATAGGTAGTCAAGAGAGATAAAAATACGTAGTTAGAGAAAAACTAGTCTGAGAATCAATCAACTCTGTGATGAACCTGCCAACATCTTATGAAAATGTTCACGAACTTTTAATTTGAATGTGAACCGGCTGGTTGCCATCCTAATGTTCAGAGGGAGCGCATTCCAAAGGAAAACCGCCTGGACGTAGAAGGAAGATTGAATAAAACCAGAGCGGTGAGAAGGACATCGTAGAAGACGATTCTTCGTGGACCGAAGATTCAAAGTGTGCGCAGAGTATAAATATTGAAAGTGACAAGTCAGATAAGAAGGAGAAGTGGGTTTGTCAAGTAACGAGAATAGGGTTGTCAATGCCCTCAAGGCTCTGCGCTGACGGATAGGCAGCCATTTTAAAAGTGACCGATGCTCGGAAACATGGTCATACTTGCGTAGGTTGAAAACGAATCGAATGCAGTTATTCAGAAGCCGGTCGAGTTTATTGAGAAGATCTGCATTCAGGTCATAGTAGCACACATCACCGTAGTCAATTATGGAAAAGATAAGGGCTTGTACAAGCAGTGCCTTAATGTGCGGCGGGAGAAGATTTTTTAACCGGTACAGTTAGGGAATGCAATCTCGTACGAGATTTCCGCCTAGCGAGATCTCGCGAGACTCAAAACCCAGTCTCGCGAGATCTCGCAAATTACGGGATCTCGCGAGATTGGAAGAATCGCAATTAAAACATATGCAAATGCTTGTTTTAAGAACTAGTAATTGACATGATATGTAATTAAATAGAAACTGCGTTGCTTAGTTATAAAAATAATGTTAGTTTTATTTTGAAAATCAACAGAGTACTTATTATTTTGTCTCTAACTCTAATAACATTTGTTTATGTCAATAATTATTATACCTACTGTAGCTAATCAGTTCAAATTCTTACAATATTGGTAACAAAACAATAATTATCTATATTACGGCAACGGCCAGGATTCAGTTCGCGCGCAGCCGCAGTATGAAATACACGTCTTCACGCTGCATTTGTCGATCTCGTTATCTCGCGAGATCTCGTACGAAATTTGACGAGATACAATCTCGTAAAATATGGCCGGGATCTCGCGAGATCGGGATCTCGGCGAGACGAGATTGCATTCCCTAGGTACAGTGACCGCAACGTTCCGGTGACCTTTTGACTAACAGTCGCCACCTGCTTATGCCAGTCAAGGCAATTGTCAACACGTAAACCAAGATTCTTGACGTCGGAGCTAAACGGAACTATTAATCCATCAAAGTTGACTGGTGGCACAGTCAGACCCTTCAGCCTATTAATGCTGTGGCAGCTCCCTATGATGATAGCTTGGCACTTGGTAGGGTTAACCGCTACCCCAAATCGATCAGACCATTCCTTGATAACATCAAAATCCCGGTTCAGCTCATCGATCGCAATAGAAAGGTTGTCAACACTTGCCTGACAGTAGAGCTGTAGATCGTCAGCGTAAAGATGATACGCACACTGAAGCTGAGTAGTTATAAGATTTATGAAAATGGAGAACAAAAGGGGAGATAAAATACCGCCTTGAGGGACACCAGCTTCGAGATCACACCAAGCGGAGAAAGAGTCTCCAGCATGAACTGACTGCTGACGTCCTTGAAGATAAGATGCAAACCATTCAACCGCCTCCGGATAGACCATGAGATAGGAAAGGATTGATAAGAGGACTTAGTGACTGACGGTATTAAAAGCATTAGAGAAGTTGATTAAACTAAAACAGAAACCTTAGTATCTTCCATACCTCGCCTAATATCGTCAGTCACTTTAAGTAGAGCTGAAACGGTACTGTGCCCAGACCTGAAACCGGATTGAAATGAACTTATGAGAGCATTGTGGTGTATAAAATAAGAAAATTGTTTATAAAATTGTTGATAAAAAGCTCTACACTAGCGGCGCGAACTGCCGCGAAACCCCGCGACAACTGTTCCGATCACGAAAATTCTTAACTGAGAAAACCGTAGGTATTCACAATCCAAAAATATCTACGGTAGGTTGAGATACCTACCCACCCAAGTCTTAGGACCGAACGAAACCGCAGTAAGAACATAGTTCTAATAATAAGTTTAATGATGGATTCCTTTTCCAGATATCATGGTTTAGAAATCAGTTCTTAATGAGGCTCTCAGACTCTAGTTGTTTTAGTATCAAAATTAGTTTCTCATCCATAAATAATCAGGTTGATGACAGTGATTCTCGTTCGACCCTAAAAGTTAAGCAAAGTCAGGCGCAGCCAGTATTTGGATGGGTAACCGCTTTGTAGCACAGCGTGATGTCTGTTGAAATTGTAAACTCACTGTCATGTTATTCATTGTTTAAAGTTATAAAAATGGTATTTATCGATGTCTATGGTCAATAAAATATAATCACACGTGCCGTCACTTCCAAAATGGCTACGCATGCTTGTAAGCTGTCTCACAATTCACAATTTAAGACCCAGTCTAACGATATTCTTCGTTTTAACAAGCTGTAATGTTTAAACAATATAATATATTTTCTAAAAACAAATAACTTATTCATAACATCATCATGAATATAAATATGTTTTATTTATTTATTTATTTAAAACTCTTAAACTATCATTACAGGTTTTGAAACCTAATGCGAAAGCTAAGACTACTTATAATATTGACTATTTTAAATAACATCTATTTACACAATACAATAAAACAAAATTACATACAATTAAAACGATACATTTTCTTATTAACACATTTATAACACATTTGCTCGTAAAGGGTCTCTTATTCCGCCAAATTCAGTATCGTAATGTATCTAATTACGCACTAGTGCGTAATGGTAATGTAACGCACGGTTTGCAAGATGCTCCGACTTAAAACGAACGGTTTCTTTTTTAAAATCTTAGCAAAAAGTTTTTATGTCAGAAAAGTGGTCAACATAATATGAATAAAATTAACTTTGGGAGATAAAACATAAAAAATAAACATTTAATTCGTTAATTTAATGAATTTTGACAATAAATTACAACCGTTAGTAACCAAAACAAAAAAATATTAATTCATTTACTTTATTAGTACTTAATACTGGCAGATTTTGTGCCTTTGACTTAAAAAAAAAACTGATGCGCGCGCCAATTTGTGATCAAGTTAAAAATGATTCCGCGCGCTTTTTCTTTTCACTGTATTGTTTTTATTTGAAAATTTCAGTTCCGAGTTTTATTTATTTCCTCGTAAATATGTTTTAAAACATCGTATGACATAGGTACGTGCGCTTTGATAATTACAGCCTCTGCTTTCTTGTAGCCCTCGCCTGCGGCTCGGGCTAGCAATATTGCCTCGGCTGTAATTATCAACCTACCGCACTTGTATCATAATGTACTATTACCTACGCATTTAGCATTGTGTAGGTTTGTCGAAATCATCTTACCTTTTTCCTTATTCTTTGCTTTTTTCCAACTATGTTGGATCGATTTCCAGTTTAACCGGATGCAACTGATTGCCAGTGTTTTACATGGAGCGACTGACTGTCTGACCTCCACGAGCCAGTTACTGGGTAACACGATACCCCTTGGTTAAACTGGTTGTCAGACTTTCGGGGTTCTGACTACCAGTAACGACTGACGAAGATTTGCAGATGACAGCCGGGACTTCCTTCAGAAAAAAATATATAAGAAAACAATTCTTTACTCCAGCCAGGAACTAAAACCAGGACCTCAATTTAGCAGAGCTCTAGCGGCCACTTGACTGACGATAAAACAAAAAAAAACAACAATAAAACACAAAAAATATCTCCCATCCCCACTTATTATAAATATTGAGATACGTACACTACTTGGTAAAGTACTTTTTTTAAGCCTGATCAGCCAATTTATGGAAATAAAACCCCCAACATTTTTCACCGTAATGTGTCTTTGTAAATACAACTTAGGAGGGTGCAGCTCCCCATTAGATTGATTAAATAAATTATGCATGTTATAAGGATGAATGAAAGGAGATAAACAATGGTAGATTATCCCAAAGGGGATAATGTGTCTTATCAAATGTATTTAAGCCCATGCAGTGTCTTATGTCACGGGCGCCATATTGGATCATGAGCGTAACGACAAAGTATCTTCGTTTAATAAGACTAGAATGACTGACAGACCAAAACTGCAGCGAGGGACTAGCCCAAAACAAACACACCTTTATTGCTTAAGAGACAAGGTACTCTACTTTATAAATATCCAGTATGATGATGAAAAGCAATTTGGTTTTCAACATACTTATTAATATGTATAACTACTGATGTACCTACCAAGAATTAAGTTGAAAACAAAGTTGCTTAGGGTAAAGGTATACAAAACTCAATTTCGTATGTATGTACATACCTACTTACCTTTCTAACAGCGGTAGGCAAATTACACAGTGACATCTGCTACGATTCTTACATGAGTGTGAGTTGTGAGTTCTGAGTTCTATGGTATGGTTGTAGGTAATGATAAGTAAAAAGGTGTAGATAGGTTACAAACAACATTCGATCTTAAAAAACGGCACACGAATGCACGCACGCGTCCGTCGACGGCGCGACGTGACACTGAGGTCAAGTGTGGCTAGTTAGCCACATTTAAACGTGTCGCTTGCTGAGCGCTTATAATCTATCTATTCCTTTTTTTCTTAAAATATCATTGCTCCCACTACAATTATACTACTTATTTACTGTATCAAAGAGACACGCAGCGAATTCAGTTTAAAATGATGTATTTTGTCTCTTTCAAAATCAATGCATTTCAGTAGGTAGTTATGTTAGGTAGTTAGGTTACCTATAGAATAGGTATGGTAAGTTAGATTAGGTTATAATTATGTATATATATGTTATCATTCTAATTCTATTTAAGATTGACGTGCAGGAGTACAGAAATAAGCTAACCGATCGATTTGAGACCTTAGACTGACCAATCGTAAGTCTAAATTTTTCAACCCGCCTTGAAGTGTGGCGATTAATGCTCGTACCTTATTTATTTGTTTGAGAAGAGGCCAGCTGCTATAGCCGAAGTCGACCGTAGGTCTTAATTAATTACGTAGATAATAACTGGATTCCGGAAGCAATAGTATCTAGTTTTTAGTAGTGATTGATCAGTGCCTACGAATATTTTAAACGCAACCTGTTGCTTAAGCGAACAACATGATGATCAAAACTATTTACGATACCTATTATGAAATTACTTTTCTATTTTTGCCAGTATTCCTGGACTTTTCTGTAATACCTCATTACGAAAGTTAAGTTTACGTAACCTTTTAATAATTTGGTCGATGCCATCAATGTCATAATCTATACCTGTCTACAGCGACGCTTAGTTAAGCAACCGCAGACTGACAAATTTTCCCAATTGAACATGAACTTAAATATTCTACTTATCTATCTTCTTCTATCCAATAATAAAAACCGGAAAGGTTTGATTGTTTGTTTGCATTGAGAAGGCTCCAAAATTACAGGACCAATTTGAAAAATATTTCACCGTTGAGAAGCTACACTATGCCTGGGTGACATAGGCTACTTTTTATCGGAACGGGAACTACGCGAGTGAAACCGCGTGACATCTGCTAGTTTGTAAAAAGTTGAAAAACTATCGAAGAAATTTAAATTTACCACATTGGGGTATCTTGATGTACTGGTATCTGTAGGTACCCGCGTAAACTACTTGTAACTCGAACCCATAGACAACCCTAAACCTAACAGTACTCTACTCCTCGACTTCTCTTTTCAAAAACATGCCATAGACAAATGTCTAACTGTCAAACGTAGCAACTTCACATTAAAAAAGCACAACAACATGAACCCTGTAACCTTTACGCCTTTAAATACGAATAAAAGAGGAAACAATAGTCGACTGTTAACAATTTACATAGTACTTATAGGTACTTTACCGTGTTACGACAGGACTAGCTATAAAACTTACGTAAAACAAGTATTGAACTACAATACTACAAAATGGACTGGATAATTAACACGTAGACGGTCCCGTATAGGTATTTTGGATAAATTCCTAGAACGGCCAATAGTTTTTTTTTTCATTTAGGTTCATCTTGTTTAAAATTGAACATTCGATGGGACGACGGCCAATTTACAAATACAAAATCTTTATTTTTCAACTAAAAGGTTTACATTAGTAAGTGATTGGAGCCTCCTTTTAAGCATGTAATGCCTGTGTTAGGAAAAATTGTTCATATATCCATGGAAAATCAATGTTCTAGCCAAAGAGATTTAAAGTACAATAGAGCGGGCATGTCAAGGAAATGTCATAGAAAAACTTTGATCCCATGTCTCAGTAAAGCCACCTAGAATAATATATGAATATTGGAGCGGCAGCGGAGCGTATTACAAAAAACTCATAGACTTGTATCCAGCAGGACACACTTTTTCGGACGAAAATTTTGTTCATGATGTCCGGTCTATAGGTATTGAATGTCTTTGGTTCGGGTTATTGTACATTCGTCACAAAGTAAACTCGTCACATTTTGTTAACTCCATACATTGAAAGTAAATTCGTCACATGCATAAAAAGTATGTGTAAACTCGTCACAAGTCTGCATAGGTACATATTTTTTGCATAAAGTACTGATAGAAAACAAAGTTATTGATTTTTGGCGCTGGAAATGAAAATTATTTCTAAAATCTTTATTTTCTCTTCTGCGCTCCTGCACATGCATCATCATCGTCTACAGCCTGACTTCACCCACTGCTACTTCGCCATAGGCCTGCTATAGTCCTCTCATCCAGTCTCATCCATGGTAGGTACTTCTGCAATGGCAACAATGTCGTCCGTCCATCTCGCCGCAGGACGCCCTGCACTTCTCCGGCCGTTTCTTGGGGAAATTTCTCGAAGCGCAACCTTTTTTAAGCGCAACCATCGAAGCGCAACTATCTTATTTTTTACCAGGTAATCAAATATTGACTGGAACTACTTAGTTCCAGTTAAGCAACTTTTGGTCAATTATGTTAAAGAGACATACAGGTTCTTTAAATTGAATTATGACTATTGTTTTGAATAGTACCAGAGTATCAGAAATGAACAGAAAGTCGACGCCTATAATCAATCTGGTTACAAATTTCAACTTCATAATGCGATTTCCAATATACATAGAGACGGGTCTTCAGGCAGTGTGGAATTCTGGCTGATATCATGTCGTCCAATTTGCCGAACGCAAAAGAGAAGATAGAGATAGTGCTCATAAACAGAAAACTTTAAAAAAAAATAAGTTGCAAGGATTCATGGTTTATGACTATGAGCCTATATTTATTTATTTATTTATTTGCTGAATACAGGTGTATATAAAGATCTTACAAGTCATAACAGTCATAAGTTATACAGTTTCTTAAACCATATTCTACCATATAAGGTGTGCAAATTATTATAGTAATTGATAATTTTTAAATTGCAATATCTCAATAAAATGTCTCAGTGTTCGCTTATCTATTATTACGTTAAAAGGTATTACAAATAAAATAATTAAAAAAGATGTCTTAAAGTAATGTCATTAAAACATATGGATTAATATGCAAATCTAAACTCTAAGCATTGCTGGACTTGTCATCAAAATAATCTTGTAGAGAATAGTAGCACTTGAGCACAAGCATATCATGCACATATTTTTTAAATAGTTTTATGTTGTTAGTTTCTCTCATATCCTTAGGTAATTTATTATATATATGAACAGCTTTGCAAAATATACTTTTGTGCATCAGGGCAGTTTTACTGGCCACTACACACAATTTATAAACTATAATACGTATTATAACCAGACAATATAAGCGTATATTTTTTTGCTGTAAGTAGAACTGTGATTTTCATGTGACTTTCTGTGATTATGAAAAATAAAGAAATAACGTTTTATTCTTTATTGTTTGATTTTTCTGCTGACTGTACGGTAATAAACAATATGGCGGATATTTTTGCATAAAAATAAAGTTGTGGCGAGTTTACACATACTTTTTTTCGTGGCGAGTTTACTTTGTGACGAATGTACAATAACCCTTTGGTTCTAGCTTACACGTCCATCCAGAGAAACGCGGTTTATTACCTTCGGCCAAAGAGATTTAAAAACTATTGAATGGCTTTGCCTTCGGCCAATGCATTACATGTAATGCACGAACGTCACAGCCAAACATAAAATGCATTACCTACATGTTGCACGGACAGTCAAGGTGTTAATGTAGATCTAGTTTCCTACTATACTATACTTGATAGCGACAAAGGTATCAATTTAATAAAAACCGACTTCAGAAAAAACACTAAACGGTGTAAAATAACTCTAAATTCGGAATTCTGTGGCTTTGGTGGGTTTGTCTTACTCATGATGGGCCACCGACTTCCGAATTTAGAGTTATTTTACACCGTTTAGTGTTTTTTCTGAAGTCGGTTTTATTTTTTGCAAAAAAGTTTTTATTTTTCCATTTTTAGTTGTTGCATAAAAATATTTGCCATGAATTTATTTTATATTCTTAATTGTTAACAATACATGTCATGATAATAGGGTTTTCCACTAATCCCGAATAAATTAAAATTAACATACCTAACTGATGAAATCTAGGTATATTGTACCCACCTGCGTACCCCTCAGAGCATACAGGCGTGATGATACGTCATGATGCTGTATAAACAATAAACACCCAAGCGATTCCAACAATCACGACAGATTTGCCGTCTATTTTTGAAGAGTTCCGTTGTATATCTCCGAAGATCAGCACCAGATCTTCACCAAATTAAAATGGGACCACCTCAGGAGTATACTCTTTCAAACAAAAAAAGAATTTTGAGAATCGGTCCACAAATGGGGGAGAAATCAGGTAACATACATAAAAAAAAAAAAAAAAAAAAAAATACATACACACGAACATAGAACCTCCTCCTTTTTTGAAAGTCGGTTAAAAAATCTAAATTCATGTGTGCATTAGAGACAACATGGTTTAAAACGGCTCTAGAACATATTTATATTATTTAACATAGCTTGCTGAAATTAGAACCCTCCGGCAATAAAGCCATTTGTTTCTGAGTATCCCTGTATCTTCACTTTTATAATAATCTTGATCATGTTTAACTTGTCAAAGCATAAAATGTTTTAAGTATGTGAAGCGCCCCCAATTTGTCCACGTCGTATCTTAACAGCCCATCCAATTCTTAAATGGGAAAATAAATAAAAAACCTCGCAGCTTGATTGAAACGAATACATTAAAAACTTAATTTTTATCTCCAGGACAAAGGAGTAACGGCCATAGACAACACACGAAGCGTCAATAAACTTTTTTATTCCTGCACCGTGTGTGGCCACGGCAACTCTTTATAAGTTCAAGTCGGGATGTTGGCTAACCTCAGGTACTTAATTTATAACCACCATAGATAATATGGACCACTTTGGATTAGTATTAATGAAGCCTAGTTTACAGAGAGTTTTAAGTGATAACGCTTTTATGACTGTGTCTTTCGCAATGGGATTTAGTTTTAATCTTAGTTTCGTAAAGCTGTTATCGATTCGGACCTATATGGTTGCATTTTATTGAAGAAAAGTTTAGAATTAAGTGGTCTATAATAGCCAATTAATGTCTGATGTCACAGTAATGTGTTTAATTTATTCCAGAGACTGTGGGCGGACATGTTCTAAATGATAATCAGTGCACGACACCTCGGGTTGATGCTACTGGTTTTGACGCCTTCGCAGAGAAAGAAGGTTTGATTAGATTATGACAGGGCTGTCGGATGTGTCATAATTTGATAAAGTACCGATACTCAACATTACTTTTACTATTTATCTGTTGGTGTAATAGTTAGTGGCCCTGGCTGTTATGCTGGAGGGCGTGGGTTCGATTCCCACCCAGAACAGATGTTTGTGTGATGAGCACGATCATTTGCTCTGTGCCTGGGTGTAATTTATCTATATTTAGTATGAATTTAGAAATATAGAAGTATGAATTTTACCAGTTGTTTAGTACCCATAACAAAAGCTCTGCTTAGTTTGGGACTAGATGGCGTTGTGTGAAAGTTGTGTAACATTTACATTCAGGTATTTATTTAGGTATTTACTAAAAACCTGAAAAGAGATTTACGTAACTACTCATTAATAAACAACAACTTACAACTTACAACTTTTAGTTACTAGTCTATGACGTGACGAAACCTGAAAAGAATGTCTGCTAAATAATGACGTGTAAAAGTGTTTGTATGAACCTATTTACAGAACTAAATATATAATTTTAGCTGTCCAATATACATATATATATTATATATATGTGACGGATGGTCAGCATCAGGGTTGTTTTTAAAAATGGTGATGTCAGCATTGCTGACATCACATTCTTGATTATTTTCCATTTTATTCAAATGAAAAGCACTTGGTACACTTTTAATAACTTTTATTCGGTGCCGTAACAGTCAGTATAAAAACAACAGTATAAGAGCAAGAGTATAAAAGCAACAGTATCACTATGACTCACAGAGATGTGTCCCGTCCGACGGTTCGTGCACGACTGAACCGAGCCGAGGCCGTCGTCCGTATTTATACAGACCGAACACGTGCTCGGCGCACGTGTTCTAGTTTTTAGGTTAGTTTTGTAACTTTGTAAATAAATAGTGATTTTCACAATCTTTTAGAATAGTTAAAAAGATAATTAATTGAACCATGCAATTACAATTTAATTAACAATCAAAGTAAATAACATAAACCTAATTTGTGTTTTTAAACAATTGATTCGTGATCATAATGTTAATCAACTCTTAATCTAATTATTCGTTGATGTAATTGTATCTTGTCATGTTGACGTGGTACTTCAAATAACGGGCTAGCGCCGATACGGCCATTCTGACAGGCGGTGCGTGCTCTGCACCAGCCTGTGTTTTAAAATTGTACTCTGAAACAATGAAATGTATTTTTCTTTGAGTTTGGTATCTGTAAGTAGCTGTGCTACTGATGGGGATACTTTATAAATAGCCAAACATTTAACTCATGTTGACCTTTTTATTAAATTTTTTGTGATGAACTATAAGGCATTGTACTCTTTTGTAAGTACTTATGTATTGACTTTGTTTGTGTTTATTATGTGTTTCGACCCTCCATCACGTCTACACACATTTAGTTTCTCGGAGATTGTCTCGTTGAAATTGGAAGATGATTATGTTGCTGTGCTCTGGGCGGTCCTGTTCGCCGTGGTACACAGAGGCTCTATCGGGAATAAGAACAAGGTTGATGCTGTGTAATACACAGAGGTTCTAAATGGTAAAGGATAAGGAATAATAATTTCATCATAAAAGTAACTTTGTTACTCACGTTTTATTGTGGAGGTGTGTTATGTACTAGTTTTGCTCTAGCTCCTCGTTCCGTGAGGTCGATGGCATTGGTTGTATTGCCCCAGCTGGTATTGTGGGTTGTTCATCATCAACCACCGATACGGATGCCTGATCGCCTGATTTTGGGGCACGCCGAAGCTGATCGTGCGCCACCTTTCGTGGTCGTCCTCTACCTATGACTTTTTTTTTTTTACTAAATACTGGTCGTTATCCAGTACCCGCCAGATTTCATAAGGTTCACTGAACAGATCTAACGAAGTTTGATTTCGTGGATTGTTTTTTTTATAAGCACGTAATCTCCTCTTTGGAAAGGATGAATCTTGGCCTTCATGTGTGCATGTTGAGTGAGTGCTTCTATATCCACAGTTTGTTCATCGATATTCACTAGACTTAAGAGTTCTGGTGGCACGCAATGTTTTCGCTGGGTGATAAGAGTTAGTGGAGCAATTCCAGTAACACGATGAGGAGTACAGTTTAAAGCCAACTGAAGTTCTTCGAGTACGTTGTGCCATTGCTCAGTCTCGTAATTTTTTATCATAATTAATGCGTTCTTTAGTGTTGCTACTATTCGTTTAGCTTGTCCATTCGCTCGGCTGACTCCTGATGCTATGGCATGGATATTGATTCTCATTTGATCACAATAATTTTTAAATTCGCCTAGGAATTCTCTTCCTCCATCAACAATTATTTGTACAGGTCGGTGGGTTTGCTTGCTTTGTATCCTTATTTGATGGTTCATTGCTGGTATTGGTATCTGAAGTTTTGGGCTTGAATCGACAATCATTAGAGTTATGGTTGTTTCTTTTGCAGTAACGGCAGGATGAAGATGATTGAGTGCCTTCTGAAATTCGAGCAAGCTTATCCTTGGTGAGTCTCTTCCACAACACCCAGGCACGTGATAGATATTCTGCTATATCTTTGGAAGAGTCGTAGACATGTTCGCGGAAGCAAAGGATGTCTCGAGAATATCTGTTTTCCGGTTCAAATGTAGTTATAAGTTTATGGCGTAGCTCTTCCCAGGAAGATGTGGTCACCATCCAATCATCCACCCACATTTTGGCTCGTCCCTTCAAGAGAATACCCACCTTCATGCGTACATCGAAGTCACTTAGCTTGTACGTCTGAATGGCTTTGTCCAGGTGTTGGCATCATTCTCGTACCCCAACATTGGTATTAGGGTCAAAAGAAGGTAAATAGATGTCGTTTATCTTGACCCTTACTTCAGTGGGTTTGCAAAGGCGCTCGGACATCTGCTGCATCATTTGCATAAGAAATTCTGGAGGCACACCCCCCATGGATGCGTTGGGCATGGGTAAATTCATCAGCGTCTGCATTTGGGTGTTTACCACTGTTGGTTGTGGTGGTGTTGGCTTAACTGATGAAGTAGAAGCAGGGATTTCCTCATATCCCACTTCTGATGACGGATGGTCAGCATCAGGGTTGTTTTTAAAAATGGTGATGTCAGCATTGCTGACATCACATTCTTGATTATTTTCCATTTTATTCAAATGAAAAGCACTTGGTACACTTTTAATAACTTTTATTCGGTGCCGTAACAGTCAGTATAAAAACAACAGTATAAAAGCAACAGTATCACTATGACTCACAGAGATGTGTCCCGTCCGACGGTTCGTGCACGACTGAACCGAGCCGAGGCCGTCGTCCGTATTTATATAGACCGAACACGTGCTCGGCGCACGTGTTCTAGTTTTTAGGTTAGTTTTGTAACTTTGTAAATAAATAGTGATTTTCACAATCTTTTAGAATAGTTAAAAAGATAATTAATTGAACCATGCAATTACAATTTAATTAACAATCAAAGTAAATAACATAAACCTAATTTGTGTTTTTAAACAATTGATTCGTGATCATAATGTTAATCAACTCTTAATCTAATTATTCGTTGATGTAATTGCATCTTGTCATGTTGACGTGGTACTTCAAATAACGGACTAGCGCCGATATATATATATATATATATATATATATATATATATATATATATATATATATATATATATATATATATATATATATATATATTATATAGTAGGTATATTATATATATTATATTGTATAGCTTGGCTGTTTCGTTACTTCAGAAACTAAATATTCGCATCACCGCGACGCGGCGACGGTAGCGAAACGGCGAAGCCATACATTTTTACATCATTAAAAATGTATGGCTTCGCCGTTTCGCTACCGTCAACTTCACAAATTATACATAGGTATCACCTATGTAGAATTTGTGAAGTTAAGGTCGGTAGGTTAGGCCGTGTAGATTCAGAAGTTTGGCTCAACATGAGGTATGTTATTTTTTTCACATGGCAAACCTTACGTGGTCGTTTTGGCAACATTTTACATGAAATGTTTTGGCGGGATTTATTTTAGAAATTGGCAGAATAGTCGACATCTGCTTTGCCATAATCTATACATATAATAAGACTGTAAAAAAACTGTGTCTGTACATTGAATATATTTAAAAAATAATAATTGAGGGGGGTTTAGAAACAGTAATAGAGCACGAATCCAAAAAAAAAGTCTGTCTGTTTGTCTGTTTGTCTGTTTGTTTGCACACGCTAATCTTCGGAACTACTGGACGGATTTGAATGTTTTTTTTTGTTGTATAGATATTAAGTCTGGGCAACACATAGGCTATAATTTATCTTGGAAACTGGAACACCTGATGCAGAACCGCAACAGACCAGCTAAACTATAGGCGATACAAAAATGGTCCCATAGCAAAAATTGTTCCACGTGATGAGCATTTTTTGCTGAGAGAATAAATTTGAAGATCCGGAACACCTGATGCAGAACCGCAACAGACCAGCTAAACTATAGGCGATACAAAAATGGTCCCATAGCAAAAATTGTTCCACGTGATAAGCATTTTCTGCTGGGAGAATAAATTTGAAGATCCGGAACACCTGATGCAGAACCGCAACAGACCAGCTAAACTATAGGAGATACAAAAATGGTCCCATAGCAAAAATTGTTCCACGTGATGAGCATTTTTTGCTGAGATAATAAATTTGAAGATCTGGAACACCTGTTGTGGAACTCCAAGAGCCCAGCTACACCATAACTCACATAGGAATAACGTCTTAGCAAAAGTTGTTCGGTCTGATAGGCATTTCCTGATGACTCATAAAAATCGAAGGTCAGTAACATTTGGTATAAAAATTAAAGCTATCACTAACTTCATTGCATAATTATAAAATAACATAAGTACCTTCACGCGGTGAAGGTGGGAACAGTTCAGGACTGATTTCCGATGACGATGGTATATCATTGAAAATTAGACTCTACTGGCCAAATCTCCTATTTTTTTTAACGTTTAAATATGCCTTCGGGCTTATGTTATTTGAGTGTTTAATTTCCTTTTCCATTTATTATCTTTGTTACATGGTTGCCTACCCGGTAACGCAGGGGTGCAGCCACTTAGATTTTAATTGATCAGGTATCATCACAATAAAACTATAACCATGCCTAGAAAGAGGTCAAATCTTTCCCAATGTTCCAAAGGTGCTAAATGATTAAAGATCATAAGATCCCAACAATCTACCGAAGAGCGTTAGGAGAGACTTGATGCTGTTCGAGAACATGAGGCTGTAACTCGCTCCGCGGAAACTTCTTGGGATCGCGAAGCACGCCTGGATTATCAGCGTATTTACGCATCTATATCCAGGTCTCTAGAGACCAGTGAAGAATATGTGCGCGACTGACCGCTGATCGTGAACATCATGCACTGTCTCACG
This sequence comes from Euplexia lucipara, assembly GCA_921972225.1. Taxonomy (NCBI): domain Eukaryota; kingdom Metazoa; phylum Arthropoda; class Insecta; order Lepidoptera; family Noctuidae; genus Euplexia; species Euplexia lucipara. The sequence goes on from OV179159.1 coordinate 17,955,623, forward strand.
AGTTGGAGACGTTCACGGAGCATGACGCTTGAGTTTTCAGCGTATATACGCATCGACTCTAGAGATAAGTGGGGGAAGGAGATGCGCGACTGACCGCTGATCGTGAACGTCACGCATTATATAGACTATAATTTATTTTGGAAAATCGAACACCTAAAGTAAAAGAGATAAAAATGGTGCCATTGCAAAAAATATTCCACGTGAAGAGTGTTTTCTGCTGTGAGACTAAATTTGAAGATCTGGAGCACCCGTAGTAGAACTCCAAAGCCCAGCGACAATATAACATATACATAATAGAAATGGCGTCTTAGCAAAAGTTGTTAAGTCTGATGGCATTTCCTGTTGACCAACAAAAATAAAAATCTGGAACGTCTTGAATCGTCTCGCGCATCCCATTGTTTTTCCGTCCCCGGGCTATTAGAATTCGACATCAGACGTTTCAGATCTTCGATTTTGACGACCCCATTGTCGCTGACATAAGCAACAGGATCCGCGTACGAAGTCGCGGGCAGAAGCTAGTAAAAAATAGAATAGAAAAGACCGGTGACAGGGATGTCAAAAACTTAGCCTACATAATTAGGAATTGTAATAGGTAAGTACCTACATATCCCCGTAGCTAAAGCTAAATAACCCCTGTATTCCCGTTGTCCCCGTACTCAGAACGTCATATAATTCCTAACCTTTGTCCTCCGTATGTATTTACCTAACTATAATGTCACAAAATCACCAGCTTACTTTTTTAGATCAATTTTTTTAATTTTTTTAGATAACATAATTATATTTTGACAATTTAATTATGTTGTCAATTTTAATGGCAATGACTTCTATGAATATTTGTACGCCTTCAGGTATAACATAGCGTTCTTGTATTTTTTTCATAATATTAACTACCTATTTAATGTATACCTGTGTTAACAGATAATGAATGACTTATGACTTACCTACTGTCACTCTACGGGGCAAAGGCATCCATTTCTTAGTAATATAATCAAACCAGGATATTTTCCCCAATGTTTAGGCGTAAGTTTCCACCAACCTTTCAGTGTTGCCATAACACTTAACATTGACCGTTCAAGATCGTCACAACAACTAATTATTACGTGAGAAACGAAAGTTATTTCCGTTTGTTTATTATTTAATTGTTCCTTACAAAGATTAACCGCTTTTAGTTGAAATCATATGTTTTAAAAACATGCTTTGTTTGTACTTCCGCGCTTTATGTTTGTATGTCTAATTACGTGCGCGGTGTCTATGTTGTAGTGTTATTGTGAAATTGGACATTCATTAAAGTGTAAAATTGTGGATTGTCATAGTAGATTATTGGTAAAGGGCTTATTACACTATCTGATTTGTAGCATCCTAACGAGGTGTAATCGCAGTTAGGTCAGATTAGATTCTATTTATAGTGCCGACCGACCGCTTGGTTGTTTCCTAACTAGGATGCTAGTTCGGATGCTACAAATCAAATAGTGTAATAAACCTTTTAGGGATTCTTACAAATCAGAACTAAACAGATTAAATATAAAATTGCAGAAAACAAATTATTAAAATATATTAAATTATTAAACAAATCTCAAAATAGTACTTACAAGATGTCAAACTAATAAAAGAAACAAATAAATAGCAGTCAGCACTAATACAGTCAACAAATCATTAAAAATACAATCACATTATTACTTCAATTCATTACTTATTATTTTTTATTGATAATTAGTGCACGACCCCTCGGGTTGATGCTGCTGGTGTTTGACGCCTTCGCAGAAAAATAAGGTTTGATTTCAATGATTACGATTAGTTTTGACATTTTAATCCACAATTAATATCACCAACGTAAATATTTCAATGTTTTTTTCTAATTACTCCTGCATTATAAGTGCATTTACAAACATTAAACTCACTAAAGCAATCAGCCAACTCGGAAAGACTTCCCATGTATAGGTACCATACAAATGTTTATAACGTGCGGCACTTGAACACTCAACACACAGCGCAGCAGCCAATTGTTCAGTCTCTGCGTCAACCGTTCCTTGCTTTTAGGAAACTGTTTAGTCAATTTCCTTGTAAACGTTATGGAAATGGGCCAGAGACTAATATTTTAGATGTGAAAATTTTAAGAATATATATGTATGTTTTTTACTCTTTCAAAAACCAAAAAAAGGATTTTGTTGAAACTGTACAGCATTACCTGTTTATACTTTAAAATAAGACAGTATGAGGATAACAGCTAGTTAGCCTATGTGTAGAGCGAGACTTCAACAAAGCGGAGACGAGAGGAGATGTCTCGTAATAAACTAATAGGACATTGTATTGTGCTGAAGCTAAGCACTCAGCTGTCAAAATAACTCAAGCTGAGTGGTTGTACGACACATCTCTTCTCCAGCTTTGGTGAAAAGCGGGCCTAAGAATCGCCAAGTGTCATCTTGTATTCTTGACCGTGCAGTAACAAAACAAAAGCGTAACACGTTCTATTTTCAAAATCGTTAAAACAATTACTAAATGCCAATACAGAGTGGAAGTCAATGCTGGAATTGTTCGAGGAATTAATTTAATGAGTTTAAACACTCAAGCGTTGGTTAAGTATTTATAATAGTGAATAAGAGTAAAATAAAGTCGATGTATTATTATTATTTACTTGCCTGTATATTTTGCACGCCACATTATTTTAAATGGCGTTGTAAACTTTAGAGTTATTACGATAAATTAAAATTGATAACTGCATTGTAAATTGCTTAAACAAGCACTTTTAGACGTCAAACGAGTAAAATATACTATTTAAATCAGTGAACAACGAAAGAAACTTAGATATTATTTGTGTAACTTAGATGTGGAAGTCTGATAGACGTTTGATAGACGTCTCTTTGTAAATTACTGGTATTACACAGCAACGACTTAAATGGGAAGTCGACCCCAACACAGTTGGGATAAGACTATTTTACTAGCAATCAATACGAAAAAGCAGTTCAAAATGGTGAAGATAAAGCTTCTTTTGATGTTTATTACATACTAGATATTTCGTTTTGCATGAGCTCAGAGTTGACTGTGATTGTTGCTAAGCCTGGATCTATTTGGTTCTTTTTTGGTTAAGTATTTTAAAATATTAATTTTGTTTTTTTTTTTTTATGAAATGACGTGCCTAGTGGTGTAAATAAAAGAATTTTCTTTCTTTTCAAATTTATTCGTAGGTATTAGAAACTTTATTAAACCACAAAATTCAACCTTTCCCTGCAACATGCGTACGTCAGAGTTAAAAAAAAGAAACAATACAAACACAGTAGATTAGCGTTAGCGGTGAAACCGTCCGTCTGTCTGTTTACATACCCACTGTGGACTGTGGACGTAAGCTGCGCCCGCGCCGGTGACTGACACAACGCGGACTTTCGTGGCGCCTGCGTCGTTCTTGAACTTTATGCCTTCCGCGGTCAATAGCATTGTATTTTGAACTTAAAGTCGAATGCGCAAGGAATCCAAAGACAATAAGAATCATTTTTATAGTTTACTTGCTGACACGGTCATACGTCTTTGGCTCAGAAGATAATTAAATAACTTATTCCGAAAATTTTGGTTCTGAGGACACCTGCAGTGCGATTCTGTTAAAATCACTGCGTGTTAATGTAGGTGATTAGTGAAGGCAAATTGAGCTGTCATTCCATACTACCTAATGTTATGAATTGACAGTTCACTTCACTCAAGCGGTTTAATGGTTTTAGGAATGCACAGAGGATCAACAAACAAACATACTTACAATCATTTTTGTACAAACACGTAAAGATCGATATAGTATATGACTTCAAAGTGCCTTATAATAGTCTGATTGAAATAACTGATTTGATTTTGACTTACGAAGGAAGTAAGTAAATTTTTAGACAGAAGAATTAGAGCAAACAAAAATGGCGTTGAGTTTCTCTATCACCCACTTTCTGAAAATAAATTATAGGTAGGTACACGCGTCACAAATTAAACTTAATCAAGTAATGCGCTTGGCTGTTGTAAATTCATTCAATCAAACATAGCAGTTTGACAAATACCTACTTGCTACGATAAACTTTGTTTCAAGAACTGGGCCTACGACCCGATTCTCAATATTTTTACGTTATAATAAATAACATAAATATGACATTACGCCTGTAATCCCCGAAGAGCTAGGCAGTACCTATATTTACATTACGTGTTTATCCATATTTCAACAGTTATGTATGTCTAGTATCCGAGGATCGAAACCTGCAGGCCTAGCCTTGTTACAAATTCTATTTCTATTCTATTTCTATTAGAGAAAGAAAATGGCGGATATGGAATCAGCTGTTTGTCAACTGTCAAGTGTAGGTATTTCATTTTCAGCCATATTACAAATTCTACTGGTTAACACTTGACAGCCGTACGCCATTTTCTTTCTATTATCGCCTTATCGATTACGGAAAAAGAATTCGTAATATGGCTAGGCCTGCAGGACCTCATGATCAGTAGTAGTAGTAGTAAATAATATAATTTTAATCAGTTTTAATATTCAGCCCGGTGTAATGACACAAACGAATCCCCTCCCCACCCCGATTCTTCCTGCAACTTGACTAGAACAACTTTAGATTTGTTAGTTACCTTTACTATTTAGAGAAAATCAAATTGATCTGGCGCCATAATTATACTGTCGAACATTGATGGGTATTGGTCATACCTTATGGATGTTATTCCACCTTCCATAAGGCATTGTTTATTAAATTAAGTATAACAAATGGTTCCAAAATCGGCAAGATTCCTAATGTAGTTTAGTATACCGTAAACTACAGTGTTTATTTATTGCTATTGTTTATATTCGAACTGGATGTAAGCGTTCGGAGCTGCGCGCCCGCAATGACTATTGACTGACACGACGCTTACATTGGTAGGAAATACAGGAATACGGCGCTGGCGCCAGGATTCAGGAACTTGTAAACAAAGTCGTAAAAGGTAAGGTTCACGATGCTGGATGCAACACCTGATGCTTTGAACTTAAGATTTAGATCCATGTTTATGTTAAACTATCTGATACAGCCACGCCTTGCTCAGTAGTAGCAAAAGATGTTGAACTTTGACTTTTTGACTTGTTAATAACGGTTCCCTATCCATTTGCATAAAATTTTAAGACCTAAGTAATATAACTTAGCATAATTTTGTTTGGCATAATTATATTTTCGCATAATATAACAGCTTACGCATAATAATTCGACGGAACCCCGCTACGCGGTACTCCTATTTCGGAGATATAGATTCATAATATTTCTGTCTTCAGGGTTTAAAGGAACCTAACTAACGTCGGGGTGCCCCAAGTCCTGATTTTGAGAGCAAACTCTTTGGGATTAAATTAGTCTAGTCTAGATCAGAACTCAGAACGAATCAGACTATTTTATGGCACTTTTTTATTTTTTATTTGTGAAAAACAAACAAACAAACTTTGAAGTCAAAGTCAAGTTTGAAATCGCCAATCCGCCTTGAGCAAGCGTGGTGATCAATGCTCGAGCCTTCTCTGTATGAGAAGAGGCCTTTGCCATGCAGTGGGACAGTAACAGGCTGGTATTATTATTATTATTATTTATGTTTATTTATTCATTTACGTCAAAGATAACTAGGATACTATCTAGAGAAGAAATGCGAAGAAATGTCATAAAAAATGTGATCCCATAATATGTCTTAGTAACGCCATCTAGCTATAATATAGCAATATTCGAGCCACAGCTCAGCATACTAAATTAGACTCATCGACTAGTGTCCGCTAGGACACAAGCATCGGGTGAACATTTTGTTCGTGATGTCCCGTTTATGGTCTACACTCTACAGTAAGATATTGAATGTCTTTGATTTGCGTATTGTACAGACGCCAGCACGTCAAGTTAAAAAATCAAAATCAAAAATCAAAAGTCATTTAGGTATTCAAATTAGTCTAAGGATCAGCACTTTTTGAACGTCGAAATTACATAAGACAGTCCCCCAAAAGCCCACCCTTCGCCACTTCCTAGTGTTTTTGCTGGGAAGAAGAAGTGGCGGAACAAACTCCCCAGCAAGTACCTACCCAGCAGTTACCCCAATGTGTCAAATTTCTTTGATAGTTTTTCAACTTCTAACAGAATAAGGTTCATATTCAATAGGGAAAATTTGACACATTGGGGTAACTTGATGTGCTGGCGTCTGTACAATCATCACTTTCTTTTAAAAAGGTGAAAGAAAACATTGTTAGCAAATCAGCATGCCTGAGTAAAACATAGTATTTCTCAACAACATCTCAGGTTAGGGACGTTCAAGTTAAGGTTCGCTCTAGATTTTTTTTTAATTTGACAGGAGTGGGAAATACGCATGGCTGGAGTGGGAATCACCCACAACGATCCACTGATGAGTCAATCTGGGCAGTGCCGGATTTTTACTGGCTAAATTATTAGATACAAAATCAAAGCACCATTTTTATTCCTCAGATATAGATACCTATTATAAGTTATTGTCGATTGAAAATTCGGACCATATTGACCAAGTTAGGTACTGGTTTGGCAGATTTTTCAGTAGAAGACCGGAATCTGGATTATTGAACGCTTGATGGCAAAATGCTTTCCTCCTACGCTGCAGTGCTAAGCTCAAACACGGTATAAAAAAATCATTAACTTATTTTTTAACATCGGATAACTAGAAAGACACATCCAATTAACTGAGACAATCTTATTTAAAACATATGGAAAACCCCTTAAAAAGTTCAATCAAATTGAAAAGTAAAAAGAAAGTATATTTATAAAACTCACATTTTCTCGAAACTAGCTTTTCCTGAGATACCTACAGCTTTTGCGTTTAGCACGGCAGTAGATACAGAAGACTTAAACGTATTACGTACGTATCTGGCGAAATGTTAAAAATAAAATAAAATAAATACATAATTCTCAATTTTCACATAACGCTATTCTTATACATATATATCTAAAAACATAATATTGTAGATAAATTACACCTGGACACAGAACAAAATATGATCGTGCTCATAACACTAACATTTGTCCTGGGTGGGAATCGAACCCCCGACCTTCGGCATAGCAGTCAGGGCCAATAACCAACAGGCCACTACTAGGTCCACCTCGTCCTATTTGTCCCTTCGGCAATACAGGCGTGATTTTATGTTTATTAATAGTCTACGTTCTAGTAATATAGAGGTTCTGTCAGTGTCAACGTATGCACATATATTTGGCATGCTTTTAAAACTGATATTTTCAAAATATAGGTAGAGTGACGTCATTTTGTTTTGTCTGAAAATATATAAAGAGATTCTTCGCCTTTATGAGAGATGGGTGATGCATTCTAAGGTTCTTATTGTTATTTCTATTATAGTAAGTCTATAAATAATCTTTTGAAGGTAAAATTATCTACATGATCTTCCATATCAAAGAGGTATACGTAATAAATACTAAAAAAATACTTATTTAGTAATGTTACCAATTTGTGATGAGTACCTACAAAGGTTTCACAAGCCGATTTTCATACTAAAGAAAAAGTAAATTCAGACTTCTATACAACAGTTAAGTTTCGTGTTTACCAAAAAATAATACTGCTTGAAACTCGGCATACAAGGATCATAGCGTAAGTATTATGTTAGCCAAAATGTGTACTTTGTACATCTCTACCTAACCCTTGGGGGATTATAGGCATGATGTTAATTTTATTTATCTATACATAATTATACTAACATCTAAAAGAGGAAAAATTTTATTGTTTGTTTGTTTGCGGCTCCAAAACTCCTGGACTGATTTGAAAAATTCTTTCACGGTTGGGAAGCTACACTATCCCCGGGAAACATAAGCTACTTTTTATCCCTGTATTCCCACGGGAACGGGAACTACGCGGGTGAAACCGCGTCACGTCTGCTAGTTAATTATAAGACATTTTTCGTAAGCATGTTCAGTTGTTCACTTGCACAAGCCTGTGGGAATTGGAGATCTTACAAAGGGTATAAGGTAAGGTAACTATCTAATCTTTATAAGTGTTATATCAATAGTTGCACCGGTATCTGTTGCCGCATTGAAACCTCTTCCTCCATTTACGAGAGCGATTGAAAGGCGTGTACAGGTACCGACGAAAGTTATTAGGAGAAAGCAAAATAATAATTGTTTATTGTATGCACTTTTACTTCCTTTTCTTTATGAGATGATTATAACCTAGTACCTGCATCGGCAAACTTTGTTCAGAGATTACTAAAAAGCATTACATTACTAGCAGAAATCGCGCTGAGGGCCTTCCCTTATGTATGGCGATGGAGGTACTTTGTTATATAATAAGTTACCCAATTCAACAAAAAGTCTTGACCACATACATCATTTTAAAAAGGTTCTTCATAACTTATTTTGCAAGAAAGCTTAGTATTCAGTTACTAAGTACATGGAAGAACAATTGTAAACTAATGACATTCCTTGGTATTTTTAAAATTGTTTTATTTAATCTAATAATTTAATTTCATGTCATAAGTTTTTTTTATTCTTATTTCAATGAACGTCCAAAAAAATATGGAACCATGCTTTTATTTTTTTTCTATTGTTGTTATACCTGCTTGATCTTAATTGATTAATTTTGTATATTTTTATATTTTACCAATTCGTAAATTTGAAGTTAATGTATTTATACACTGTTGACAGCAAAACAGCGATTGTTTTTTTATCAATTTCGACATCTTTTATTATAACTGTGTTCCAAAAATAAAATAAGTATTTGAACTTGGTGTTTTTTTTAATCTTTATTTATTTACAGGGTTTTTCTAAAAAAGAATATGTCACCCCGATTATTGAATACACTTATTATAAATTAAATTTAGCCTTGGTGTTTAAAGAACTTACAATTTTTTCAGTCGATATTTATTGTATTTGTAAAATTGTGTATTTGTGGGCGGGCTGTTCTATTCTATTCTGTTTTATTTATGGATTGTATGATCTGAAATAAACTTTATTATTATTATTATTAAATCTTTTTACACAATATTCCAAGTTACATATAAAGGCCACAAATAAATCTTAAAAAGATAATTATTTTAGTACCCAACAAATAACCACATAATTATGTGTTTAACTAAATTAACAATAAAGACTATCTACATATACCTACCTCTAAAAACACTTTGATGATTCCACATCACTTTTGTTCCCACCAGTACACCATACAGAATTTCCCAATCCCTATAACTGATTAGCATATTATTAACCATTGCACAATCTAACAAAACGTAACACACCTACATCTAAGTGCCCACTATTTACTTAGCTGGGACCCACAAAAAATGACACCTGAGATAAGTACCTATGGATAATTTTATGCCCAAACATAACATTTATTTATATTGGGAAATTTAATAACGTACCTACAATGTTTGTATAAAGTTCATAAATTACCACTTAAGGTTCTTTTCGAGCCGATGTTATAGTCCATACGGTCATTGATTTTATAAATAAACACCAAATTTTTTAAATATGCATTTTTGTTATAAGAACAACACATTCATTGTGCGAACAGCTAAAGAGTGGAATTCCCTGCCAGAGTCGGTGTTTCCTGATAGCTACAACCTAGGGGTCTTCAAGTCAGGAGTGAACAGGTTGCTTCTAGGCAAGCGTGCTTCATCGTCGACCACATCATCGCTTACCATCAGATGAGATAGTGGTCAAACGCGTGCCTATCCGTAATAAAAAAAATAAATTATAACTTGTTAAAACTATGACCGAACACGGCATAAAGACAGATTTCGGCTGCCAACAATCAAACTAAAATTTTATAAAAAATTCTCATGCCCCAGTGTTTGTAACAAAACTCCTCCGAAACGGCAACACCGATCTTTATGAAATTGTGTAGGTATATTAAGTAGGACGGATTTTTTTAAAAAAAAAAAAAAAAAAACAACGACGAAACGAAGATTGCCGCGACAGTTAGTTATGAGAAATGATTATTAATTTTTTTTTATAGAAAATTTATAATTTTTAAATCTTCAAGCTACTCAATGTGTCAAATTTCTTTCATAGATTTTCAATTTTATTACAAACGAATAAGACTACAATCATGTTCGATTGGGTTTGACAGTTTGGGTTAGCCCAATGTGCTGACGCCTGTACAACATTATTAGCTAAATCTCGTATCTAGTGCCGGCTCAATAATTCTCCTAACTTACCTTATCTAATGCATTATTAAATGTGGTGGTGAGTGGAAGCGACATTATTGCATAATATATCTACTGATACTCGAAAAAATATACTTAAATAAACCAAATAATATCAACTGTTTCACACATTACCATTTGGTACAAAGTAGTGGAAACACACAAAACAGTTGTTTATTTTTTATATTTCGGAATCAGTCTCAAAGTAAAAGTTGTTTTTCGCGGGAAACCAGGAAAGCAACCATTACAATTTTACGGTGTAAGTATAAAAACGTAAATTTTGTTCAAACCGACGCTGTTTAAAACGATTGAAGTGATTTAGTTTGAATTTACGGCATTTACTAGAGTGCGAATTGAAATGACCGCATAAATAGTATAAGGTATTAATTAGAATTTATGACATTGTATGAGGTTTTTATTGTAATTCGTGACATTGTTTAAGGTGTTAATCTCACACTAAGTGCTAAATTATATAATTTTTGCAAGCTTAGCTTAGTGCAAAACAGTTACTATACATTCAATTGATATCTGGAAATGTACGACTATGTAGGCCCTGTGTTGAGCAATAAACATTTGCAATAGAATTTAAATTGAATATCCTGTTAAGGCAAAATCTCATTGAATAATGCGGGATCAAGAATCATATTTACGGAACTCATAGTACCACTATGTTTGACGATGCCACCTCTACCCTGTATGGTACAGACGCCAGCATATCAACCTACCCCAAACTGTAAATTTTTCAAAATTAAACACAAACCTTACTGTGTTTTTTTATTAATTCACAATACTTAACTTTATACACTAGAAATGAAAATAAAATCTAAAAACTAAATCTAAAATATGGCGTCAAAAAACTCATCCGCATTGTGTTTAGAATAAAGTTGAAAACCTATCAAAGAAATTTGACACATTGGGGTAGGTTGATGTGCTGGATTCTGTACCATATTACCTATAGCAAATTGCAACAAAAAACTGCTTTTACAATAAGAAATCTAGGATCAAAGACATTCAATACTTACGAACTTAGACAGGACATCACGAACAAAATTCTCATTCGATACTTGTGTCCAATAGTCCAATGGATACAAGTCTATGAGTTTAATTTAGTACGCTCTGCTGCCACTCCGATATTGCCATATCATTGAGCTTGAGTCTATTGAGAAACGAGCCAAGGTGATCATTGGCAATGATGCACTCGTTGAGTCAAAACTTCAAAGTCTTGAGCATCGACGCCGAATTGCTAGTCTGTCGGTTTTCTATCGGTTACATTTCGGAGAGCGTGCATCGGAATTGCACGATTTAATTCGACCAAGCCCTTTTCGTCGTCGGACCACCAGACGTACGGCACTACGCCACCGGTACATGGTAGATATCCTAACCATACGTACTAAACGCTATGGAAACACATTCATTGTGCGAACAGCTAAAGCTCTTTATTCCCTGCCGGAGTCGGTGTTTCCTGATAGCTACAACCTAGGGGTCTTCAAGTCAAGAGTCAACAGGTAGCTTCTAGGCAAGCGTGCTTCATCGTCGACCACATCATCGCTTACCATCAGGTGAGATAGTGGTCAAACGCGGGCCTATCAGTAATAAAAGAAAAAAAAACTAGATGGCGTTACTGAGACATGGGATCATAACTTTTCTACGAAATTACTTTACATGTCCTCTCTATAGAACTTTAAATCTCTTTGTCTAGGATCGTTAGCACTACTATTACGAATATCATGACACTTTCGCACGACCATTCGAAACGCATCATTCACTCCCGCGCAGTCGGATAAACGCAGTGGTGCAATCTTCATTCCGGAGTAATGACAGCAAGATGATGATAATAGTGTTGCGAAGTTATAAGTGTGCTTCTTGGGCAATGGAGTACACATACATGGTGACCTAAATACCCAGGGATAGTTGAGGAGGCCAGAAGTATAGTGAAAGGGCTTCTTCATTAGACCTTGGTAATGAAGGTGTAAGAGAAGAAGGAAAGAAAAAGTTTTTTTTTTAAACCCGCACAAGACGATGTAACAACCAACTAACATTATACGAAAAAAATGAACCCAACGAATTAGGTACTTCAGTAAGTTAAAAGGTAAAAGATCTCAGTATGAGGCTGTAACATACCTAACTGCAGCACCCATCCACGGACAGACTTCTGTTTTACTGACAAGGCGAACTAGTGGACTAACTAGATAAGACGGCTTGGCAAGCTTGGTAGGCTTGGCAGGCTTGGCTTGGCTTGGCTTGGCTTGGTATATCACACGTGACACGTCTTCAAACATTCTTTTACAAACAAATTTAAGAAACGAGTGAAATAAATTCTGTTTTATGGAAATGTATCAATTTACTCTACCGCGGTATATATATACGTATGCTAAACAGTAAACACAGCCCTTTGTATAAAAATCCATAAAATTAAATCAGACCGCTACATAGCTTTATCAATATAAATAAGCGAGAAATTTAAAAATATAAAATGTCCGGGTCCCGTCATAATGGCCGTAATATATTGTTGCAAGAATCTATGTAAATAATAATACGTTGCACAATAATGTTTATTTTGTTACTAACATGATTATAGCTGGATGGTAAATCAAAAAAAATGTTGCCATACTTATCTTTCCATGTTTTATTGTTTAGCTGTGGTCCAAGACACAAGATTCTAGATTTTTTTTAAACAACACGCTTAGCACTCACGCTTGACCAACTAACAACTGACTATGATTGGTCTGTACATATGCAGTGATAGCCTAGTGGTGTGACGGGCGAATTGCCAAATCATAGATCTCGAGTTCGAACCCAAGGCACGCACCTCTGTCTTTTCGGATTCATGTGCGTATTGTATAATTATCATTTGCTTCAAAAAATGGTGAAAACGGAAAACATCGTGAGGAAACCGGCATGCCTGAGAGATATATCTCGGCGGCATGTGATGCCAAGTCAGAGGCCCATGGGCGGCATTAAAACTCTGACACCTGGTTAGTTAGGTCCTAACCACACGATAAGAAGAAGAAGTACATACAAATCTATATATATAAATGTTATGTCGGTTTATGCGCTTCAAAAACTCTAAAAGTTCTGCACCGATCGAGCTGAAATTTTAGCATGATATACATAAGTATAGTTCGCATCAAGGATTATTTTCTTTATTTTTTTTTCTTTTTTTTAACCATTTAATCAAAATGTGCCACAGCGAAGCGTGGCAGGGTACAGCTAGTAAAATATGTATAAAAACGAAACTCAAACGCAAAAAACTTTTTACAAAAAAAAAACAACCGACTTCTTAAAGAAACACTATCAGGTGAAAAATAATTCCAGTTTCGGAAGTCTGTGGCTTTGGTGGTTTTATTTCGTTCATTATTGGCCACCGACTTCCGAGACTGGAATGATTTTTCACCTGTTAGTGTTTTTTAAGAAGTCGGTTTTTTTTTTTGTAAAAACGTTTTTATTTTGTAATTTTTAGTTTAGTAAAGAAAGTCTTTCAAGACTTGAAAGAATCATTGAATTTGGATAACAATAATTGCTAATGAAGTTCTATCTAAACATTAATCTGTACATCTCTGCCGGCCCCTTTTAAAATAGAATGGCGTCATGTTATGTTGTGGAAATACAAAAGCTCAGCATAGACATCTGACTATAGCAATCGCGAATAATTTGCTGTTGTGCGTTGAAGAGTTCCGTTGCCTGTCTTCTTCATCAGTTTTTCATCACCAAATCATACTTTCTAAATGAAAATGCTTGATTTGCTACTAAAAATGTTGAAATCGGTGCGTTTGTGCCTATATTTTTTGAGGAGTTCCCTCAATTCCTCGAAGATCCCTCATCAGATATGAGTTTTAATACAAATGGGACCAATCTGTTAGTATACCCTATCAAATAAAAAAAGAAATTCGAAAATCGGTCCATAAATGGCGGAGTATTCGCGAAACAAACACAAAAAAAAAACATACCGTCGAATTGAGAACCTCCTCCTTTTTTTGAAGTCGGTTCAAAAGTAACGCTCGCATTTAAATAGTTAAAAAAATAATTTAAAAAAAATTAAACGCTTTATAAATAACTACGCGAACCGCTGCCAACTCGTTACTTGGACCCGCGACACTTAATTGCGCCCAAACAAAATGACCAGAAATAGTCTCCCGACCTATATATCACCGCGTAGATAGGTATCACTGGAATGAATGATTCACTAACTTATTAATAAACTACACCGTATAATGAAGTGGCTCGCTTTTAGAATGGCAAAACATAATTGAATAGTTTGCCGCTACTTTACTGTACATTTAATTGGGTAAAAGTTAATAATGTATTTATTGCTGGGGAGTTGATTGCACTCCTTCTGCTTCCCAGCAAAAATACCAGGAAGTGGTCGAGGGCGTGCATTTTGAGTGACTGTCTGATTTTAAGTTTGAATTTCAAGTGCATTTCCAGTGCAGAATGCTGCATATAAAATGTCTTATATTTCAGAAATCTATTTACATAATTATTGTTGACGATAGAGACGAATTTCAATAATTCTTTGTTTCATTAATTCAAACATGTGTCTAGACTTTAAAGTAGACCGGGAAAACTAAATATGTACCATAAAGACACGTAGCGCAGTAGTTCAGTTTAAAATTATGTGTTTTGTATCTTTCAAAATCAATGCATTTCAGTAAGGTAGTTAGGTTAGGTACTTAGGTTCGCTATAGGATAGGTATGGTAAGTTAGGTTAGGTTATACATATATGTGTATATGTTGTCATTCTAATTCTATTTACCACCATTTTTTTTTTTTTTTTGTTGTCATCTTATTACAAGTATGTGTTTACCCATATCTAATATATAAAACTCTTATGTCACAGTTTTTATAACAAAACTCCTCCGAAAGGGCTTGACCGATTTTTATGAAGTTTAGTGTGTATATTCAGTAGCTCTAAAAATAAAACGATATATTAATCCCAAGCATGAACGAAGTTAGGGGCAGCTAGTTTATAACTAAAAACTAACCCTAAATACTCAGAAAACAAACAAGTGAGTAAAAAAAAACTTTTTCTCTGTGGATATCTATTTTCTTTAGGTTTGTGTTGATTGGCTCGAAAATAATTAGAAAGGGACTGAGGGACATCGTCTTATTTTATCTGTAATCGCTACATAGGTAAACCTCCACAAAGTTGGCGTTAATGGCAAAAACTAAATGGTTTGAAATCGTGAGGATGTCTTTTATCAAAATCATTCATGGAGACATGGAGTCATATTTGAATTATAAATATATCCTAATGTCGTGATGGCCCAGAGGTTAAGGCGCCTACCTCTCATGCACGAGGTTGTGGTTCAAATCCGGGCAAGTACCAATGTGACTTTTTCAATTCATATGTACTTTCTAAGTTTATCTTAGACATCATTGACATCGGTGAAGGAAAAACATCGTGAGGAAACCTGGACTTATAGTTAATATAAGTTTGAAATCGCCAATCCGCTTTGAGCAAGCGTGGTGATCAATGCTCAAGCCTTCTCTTTAGGAGAAGAGGCCTTTGCCCTGCAGTGGGACAGTAACAGGCTGGTATTATTATAAATATATCCCACCCTCACCATAAATTTTCAACCTGCCGTTTTGGGAACCCAGAATTATTGATAAACTTAAATTTTTGCTACGTTGCTTTTTTTTTAAACTATGGACAAGGTTAAGCCGACAGTATTAGTAGTCCATAAATACACAATTTTGGAAGACAGACATAACAGGGTCGCACTTTACTATACTATAAGGTTAAACTATTTTGGCGTGGAACCCTAAAAATAAAGACCTAGAGGAAAGTGGCAATTAGATCCAACCAAAAGATAATGTACTCATTTGTATTTGTCATTTTACTACAATGTTGTATCCTCACGCCATCACCCCTAAGTGGGTATACAGGAAAACAATGTTTTAAACTATTCAACAACCTGCAGGGGTGTCACTTGACCCTTTTTGGGGCAATAAAATGCAACATCAGATAACCGTTAAGTGAATCTTATAGTTACAAAACACGCGTTGCCCTGTAGTTTACTGCTGTAAATTTACAGGGGAAATCGATCTTTATTACAACTAAGATAGAAATGACAATCGAGTGAATGTGGACATAAATATTACTGAATGTGTTGTTTTAACAATTTTGAACTTTATGCGGCTAACAGTTAAGGTTGAATGTTCACTGTAGGTTAACAGTCTCCTATTATTGTTGTTCGTAAACAAAGTCGCCATGGTAACGAGGTTGTTAATTGATATCAATCTGAGATCGCATCGAGATATAAAATTGGTCACAATTCGATTTTATTGCGTCGTTTAGTTGTGTTGGTATTGCTTCATGTGCATTATTGGTTTCAGAAAAAAAAAGAAAATAAAAAAAATGCTTTTATTATCGTTATTATTATCAGCCCTCTGCAGAGAACTTGTGGCGAAATAATAATAGCCTCATCGGTCGATCGAAGATTTGCAACTCTTGACGTGGTTGATTCGCGGACCTTTGCCATGAATATCATCGAATAGAAATCTGGGGGATAGATTTTATTGATATCTAAAATACAACGATTTTGTCACTGACACACTGATGATCATCAAAATGTTTGGATACTTCCTGAAGTGCTAGAAAGCTGAAATTAGATACTTATGTAAACTAAGTTTAGTATAAAAATGTATATATTGGCTGTTTCGTTATTTACTTCAGAAACTAAATATTCGCATCACCTCCACAACGGTAGCGAAACGGTGAAGCCATACATTTTTACTGATATGTAGAATTTGTGAAGTTAGGGTCGGTTGGTTAAGCCGTGTTGATTCAGAAGCTAGGCTCTACATGAGATCTGATATCTTTTTCACAGGGCAAACCTTATGTGGTCGTCTTGGCAACATTTTACAGGAAATGTTTACAACATAATTCAACTCCATAATTATAGACTACCCAGAAACAGTAAACTGTGTAAATATCTGTGCCTTACTAGAAACGATTCTACATAAACCCACTAAGAGAATTCCATAATTACAACACGTTATCACATCATGTAGTAATTACGAAAGTAACAGTAATTAAACAAACAAAGTGGACGGAGAAATGCAATTAATAGCAATCAAAGATGTTTATGAACATTTGATTAGATTACTTGCAGAGCAAACTGAGCCCTTTCTAGTATTGAGGTTAGAAGGTTATAACGGTATGCTTCTACAGTTTGCTGTTTCCATTAAGATGGTGTTGTCGTGATAGCCAGGTGGTTAAGGCGTCTGCCTATCATGCATGAGATTGTGATTCCACATCCGGGCTAGCAGCAGTGTACATTTGTATTTAAGCACTTTCTAAGAGTGCTTCTACACGTTGCAAGTAGCTTGCGCTATATTGAGGCACTCGCGCAGATTGTATGCATCGTAAACTTTACCGTTTAAAACATGTGGTACCAAAGCGAGCCACCCGCGCTAATACTCGCGTACTCAATGGCGCGCGCGGGTAACTTGAGCATGTAGCTCTTGACCACGATCAAATAACTTGTGCGTACTGCTTGCGCAAATAGCCCAAGACTGTACTTGCTCCAGTTATTTGCATTATGTACAAGTAGAAGTGAGTAACTTGAACAATTAGCTTGTGCATATTGAAGCACCCTTAGTTTATAAGACCTCTTTGACATCGGCGAAGGAAAAGACCTTGAAGAAACTCTAGACTTATCAATATTTCTATACTAATTATTATAAAGAGGTAAGATTTGTATGTTTGTATGTCACGAACAAACTTAAGAACTACTCCTTATCGTGTGGCTAGTGACTAACCTGGTGACAAAGTTTTAATGCCGCCCATGGGCCTCTGACTTGGCATCACATGCCTTTGAGAAATAAATAAATAAACATTCCAAATAATATTACACATAGAATGCTGTAAAAGTAAACCATAAAAAAGCATGAGCTCTACTGTACCGCCGGTCTTTTTTGACAACACTGTCATCCCGTTTAGCTCCGACGTCAAGGACCTTGGTTTGCACGTTGACAATTGCCTTGGCTGGCGAAAGCAGGTTACAACCATCAGTCAAAAGGTCACCGGAACGTTACGGTCTCTTTTTCGTTTGAAATATCTTCTCCCTCCAGGCCCTTATCTTTCCCATAATTGACTATGCTGATGTGTGTTACTTTGACCTGCATGCAGAGCTCCTTAATTGCAGACTCCTTAATAACTGCATTCGATTCGTCTTCAATCTACGCATATACGATCACGTTTCCGCGCATCGCTTAGTTTTAAAATGGCTACCTATTCGTCAGCGCAGAGCCTTAGGGCCTTGACAACCCTATTTTCTATTCTTCACAAGCCCACATCTCCAACATATCTGACTTCTCATTTTCACTATTTGTGTTCGGCACACGATAAGAATCTTCGTTCTACAAATAATCGTCTTCTACGATGTCCTTCTCACTGTTCTGGTTTCATTCTGTCTTCCTTCTTCGTCCAGGCGGTTTTCTTTGGAATGAGCTACCTCTGAACATCAGGATGGCAACCAGTTTGTTCACATTTAAAGTGATGGCAAGTGAGCACATTTACAAGGAGTTGGCAAACTTATCTTGAAGTTAAGTTAGCAGATTAGTATTTCTCCAATAATATATCTTCTGGTTCTTGACATCGCTTGTATTTGGATTGTATATAATATTATGTATGTATCTATGTATTCATTCTACATTATTATTGATTTCACTTTCTAGTTTTTGTTATCTTCTTGCGCCTACCATGTTCTGTCTCTGCATCACCTTGGATGCAGAGACAGAACATGGTATACTGGTATACAGGTGATGGTATACTGGTAGAAAATGCCTAAGGCATTAAGTCCGCCTTTGTAGAGTTATTGTTTTACTAGTGTATAAAGTTTTAATAAATAAATAATAAAAAAAACTTACAAATCAAACTTTAAAGGCTACTTACGTAGGGTGTTATCGCTACGAGTAAAAGCGATCTCTAACAGACAATCTTTGGATCGACGTGATAGTGAAGGAGAAAAGACATATACATGACCCATATTGAACCCGAGAGCAACCAAAAACGTCAACAAAAAACAACTACCTTCTTCAAAAAAAGGACAAAGAGAGTACCACAATGTACTTACAAAGACAGTTGTCACGCCGAGCGAGGAAGACAGGCTACCGGACGAATGTGTTCAGATCTTTATCTTAAGACTTATCCGGCACACACATCTCTGTATTTATCTCAAGACCAGGACAGAGACTCTCAACGTTTTCTTGAACTGTTACGTTAGTCTAGGATAGTACAGTCATCTGAAGTGACTTCAGAATAATTTGAACTGATGTCTATGGTCAGAACGAGATGCGCAAAAAGGCACTAACTTAGTAACATATTAAAAACCTGCTGTAGATAGGATGTCGGAAACATTGAAAAACATCGATATTAAAATAAAAAAGTACCTAATTGATACCTGTATATCGGTACTTACATTGATATATTTGGGCCAGATAAGGGAGTGCTGCATTTCTTCCCTATATCTCCCCGAAAAAACTTAGGTAAGTAGGTGTAATGAATTCCCAATTCTTAGCATTACTTTTTGGTGACATTAAATTAACTCAACGTCACCTTTAACATTTATTGTCACGTAATGATTTCTGAAGAACAGCACATATTTTTAATTCATTAAACCCTGAGAGGACACCGGTATCCGCGCTGTCATTGTCTTTCTTTGGTGTCTCTAATTGATACGATTGAAAGGTTAAGGAAAAAATGTTAGGTATACGAGGGTGCTTAACTATGTAATGAAATCCCTAATGATCTTAGTAAAGTATGTATACTTACTTTCAAAAAAAGCCTAGAAGAATACGTTAGAAATAAATAACTACCTAACAAACAATACATGTCACCCTGAACATTTGAATTTTTGTTTAATTACTTTTGTTTTTTTTTTATTACTGATAGGCACGCGTTTGACCACTATCTCACATTCTCACCTGATGGTAAGCGATGATGTGGTCGACGATGAAGCACGCTTGCCTAGAAGCAACCTGTTCACTCTTGACTTGAAGACCCCTAGGTTGTAGCTATCAGGAAACACCGATACCGGCAGGGAATTCCACTCTTTAGCTGCTCGCACAATGAATGTGTTTCCAAAGCGTTTAGTACGTATGGTTGGGATATCTACCATGTACCGGTGGCGCAGTGCCGAGAGTGTTGTTTAATTTAATTGTACTTTTTTATATGTAAGTGAACTGTAATGTTCTCTTTTTTTTAAATAAATAGGTACTTATCTTTAGACCGAAGTATAAAAATACATACCTAGGCATAGTATTTGATACATGGTATTTGATTTTTTTTATTAGACTAGTATGTTCCACTGACTCCACCTAACTCTTCTACAAACCTTACTGATTGGCCATTTTGTTGTAACATCTAATTCATAAATTCGTCTACCCGTTATTCTTGCGTTACCAATATGAGTTATAGTAATGTGTTCATTCAAAGTTACTGTTATTACTTGCACTATTGCATCTTTTGACACCCACACGGGCCAAAAAATGACTGTTTATATCTTCTAACCGTCAAATGATTTAAGTTTATTATCATCTATACCTAAACATTAAAACTTGGTATCAATTTCTTATCAAAATAATGTGTTAAAATAGTAATGGATTGGAGCCATTAACAGCTTTTCTTTAGTACTTTTAGACATTTCTCTGATAAAAGTAATTTACTACAGTTTTGCCAGACATTGGTTGTAAGATGGGTTAACATGGGCCACTATGGTGTAAACGACACTGACCAGCAGTACAATTCTGTAAAAAGAGCCCCTTAAAAATGTAGGTGAACTGTAGACGAAGTGAATTGTCAATGCCTAGCATTAATATGGAATGACAGATCCATTTCACCCTCACTGCGCCTACATTTCACGCGGTGATTTGACCAGAATTGCACTGCTGGTAGCCTTATTAAACGAGACAGGTCACCCTAACATACAAGTTGCTTTAGTGTCAGTGTGAATGAATATTTGATGATAATACCTATATGTATATGTCAGTGAGAGGGCATCTGTCAAGATACAAAAATAAGAGATGAACTCACCTAACAACAGCTAAATGGCAGGGCCCACAAGGCAAAAGAAAAGTAGGAAGAACAGAAGAAAAGATGGGCGGATGATATAAAGAACATAGCTGGAGGAAGCTGGATGCAAATATGGCCAAAGACAGGGAAAGGTGGAATAGAATGGAGGAGGCTTTTACCCGCAGGGGGCCACAATATAAACTATGAATATAAACTATGAATAATAACAATGAAAAAACACGAAACAATTAAAAAAGAAAAAGTCATATTTATAATAATGTTAAGTATGAACGTTACTATGTATGTTTGTTACTTACTTTTTGACACAAAAACAACTGAATAATCTTAATAAAACTTTTTTCTAGCTGCCCCAAAAGACGGAAAAGACGGGATGAAGCTTGCCTCATTCCGTCATTTAAAACTAGTACATTATGATACAAGTGCGGTAGGTTGATAATTACTGCCGCGGCAATATTGCTTGCTAGCCCGAGCCGCAGGCCAAAGCTACAAGAAAGCAGAGGCTGTAATTATCAAAGCGCACGTATGTCATACGACGTTTTATAACATATTTGCGAGGAAATAAATAAAACTCGGACTGAAATTTTAAAAATAAAAACAATACAGCGAAAAGAAAAAGCGCGCGGAATAATTTTAACTTGATCAGAAATAGGCAATGCGCGCGCACCACTTTTTTTTAAGTCATAGGTACTACGTAAATTAGTAGTAAATTAATTATATTTTTTTTGTTTTGGTTACTAATGGTTGTAATTTATAGTCAAAATTAATTAAATTAACGAATTAAATGTTTATTTTTATCTCCCAAAGTTAATTTTATTCATAAAATGTTGACCACTTTTCTGACATCAAACTCTTTGCTAAGATTTAAAAAAAAAGAACCGTTCGTTTAAGTCGGAGCAACTTGCAAACCGTGCGTTTTACATTACCATTACGCACTAGTGCGTAATGAGATACATTACGATACTGAATTTGGCGGAATAAGAGACCCTTTACGTGCAAATGTGTTATAAAAATTGTTTACGACCTGTTCTCAGTCCTATTGAATATAAACACAAAATTTCAAACACAACAAAACACTGACACGAGAATTTAAAATATTAACAGAGATATATCGAGAAAACCTTACAGGAAACAATAACAAGTACCAATGTCAAACAAATCGGATAAAATTCTGTCATGCACCTACGAGATAGTTTAGCGTGCGCTGCATGAAAACCGTCAATATATGCGGGCGCAACCGCAGGATACAGATAGTCCTTAACATTGACCACGCTTTATGCAAATAAAGATACAAGCTATGGGCTACCATTACTCAACCAATCATTGCTCGTGTGTGGTCAGCCTTACAGGACCCTGAATCAGTGTAGGTGGACTAAAAGACGATATATTTATTTAACTTAGCAACAACTTATTGCATGTCAAGTTGTAATGTTTGGGATACATCGTCAGGCAACATATCTTTCGTCTGTAGGCGTCCTTAGTCACGACAAAATTTATATCCTCAAGTATTCGTGATTGTTGCTTCTTCGTTTATTTTTATTCACTATTTTACGTTGAGCAGGATAGGTGCCCGTTTTTGCTTGTACTAGGGTTGGTACTGAGCGGAAAAAGTAATGTTTTATAAAATGTTAGCACACTAAGTAGTTACCACTTGCAATTTCACACGCGTGAAATTCGCATGCTCTTCGTACTTTAACATCCCTTCCATCCGCTCTTACTTAGTTTTGAAAATAAAATAGAGTATATGACACTCACAAATAATGTGGCTTTCTATTGATAAAATAATTTTCAAAATCGGCTCTCCTAAAATTTCACAAACTGACAAACTTCACCTCTAATATTAGTATTATTTAGAAATTTTAGATGATGATTTACCATTTGTTTGAATTCGACATGGGTTAGTTGTAATTTGAAGTTCTGACAAGTGTTTCTCACGCATGCCTATCCCTCCGAGGGTTAGGCAGATGTGAGGAGATCAGAAAGAAAGAAAGATCAGTTATGTTAATGTCCTATGTAATAGGGTTCGAGCTTATTCCCATCAATCTGTTCGGCTTCTGAGAAATTCCAGATGGAGGATCACAGATCTAACACAACTTTTCGCCGATTTCGATCCGGGGATCTAATTTGGGACCTCATGTTCTGCAGTAACGTCATAAAACAAATGTCAACAAAAATCACTATTTTGATTTAAAGCCATACAAACAGTCGAAGTATCCCTATTCTTTTATATCATGGGACATCTGGCCCATTCTTCTGAACCGTTCCGGGCGAATCTTAAAAAAACCCATAAGTCCACATTCTAAAAAAACTTTGTTCCCATACAAACATTTGCCATGAATTCATTTTATATTGTTAACTATTAACAATACTTGTCATTATAATAGGATTATCCACCTAACCCTAATAAATGAAACTTAACATACCTAACTGTCGAAATCTAGGTATATTAAACACATCTGCCTACCCCTCTGAGCATACAGGCTTGATGATACGTCATGATGTTGTATAAACAATAAACATCCAAGCGATTCCAGCAATCACGATAGATTTGCCGTCTATTTTTAAAGAGTTCCGTTGTATATCTCCGAAGATCAGCACCAGATCTTCACCAAATTAAAATGGGACCACCTCAGGAGTCTACTCATTCAAACAAAAAAAGAATTTCGAGAATCGGTCCACAAATGGCGGAGAAATCAGGTAACATACATAAAAAAAAAAAAAAAAATACATACACACGAACATAGAACCTCCTCCTTTTTTTGAAGTCGGTTAAAAAGATTTCATCTGACCAAACAATTGTTCTGTGGGCGAGATGTCCCTTACGCCATCGAAACATGCCTCCATTAAGGTATAGTTTTGCACGACCTCCACGACTATTGTTAATTTGTAACAAAGAACAACGGTATCATAATTATCAAGTACAGCTATTATCATCTAAAACCCTAGCTTTCCTTAATGACACGTCTATAATAAAACCGTTAGTACGTCGTAAACTTCATATATTACCAAGCGGCATAATAAAATACTTTCATATTGTACTTACTAATCAACATACAGGAAACAAATATTTATTATCATGTATAATTATGTTAGGTATATTACAATATATTATTTTAACTCTGTACTTATAAATTAATGCCCATATTATTTGCGACCCTACTTAATATTCTGCAGGCCTAGCCATATTACAAATTCTATTTCTATTATCGTAATCGATAAGGGGACAAAAGAAAGAAAATGGCGTATATGGAATCAGCTGTTTGTCAACTGTCAAGTGTTAACGAGTAGAATTTGTAATATGGCTGAAAATGAAATGAGGCCTGCTGCCTCGTTGGTCGAGAAGGCGCAAGTGCTTCTGTGCTAGGTTTGATTCCCAGGCAGAAAAAAAATAAATTGGGTTTTCCGGTTGTAAATTCTTTACTTTCTACATTTTCTGTACTGAAAGAAAAAAAGAAAAAAAAGTATATGACACGCACAGGAACTGACACATTAAAAAAAACTAACGACAAAAGAAACTCATAGGGTAAGATAGAAATAATGCTTGTTTCATGGTTCTTTACAGTTTTAAACAAAAACAACATCAGGAGATATCGTCAAAATTAAGAAAATGCCGACGAAAACTATCCAGGGTTCAGAATCATCATCATCCACAGAACTTGTGGTATTAGTATATGCGACGATGGCCCTTTCACCCTGAAGAGTAGGTACCTTTACCTAACTACACGGGGATTACAGGCGTGATGTCTTTAATATTAAAATCTTAATATCTTGTGGTCACTAAAACCTGCGCAAGTACGAACCTCTAACTTTTCGGATTAATGTGCGAAGCAAGTGCGAAAGCAAGGACAACATCGTGAGGAAGCCTCTGCATGGGCAACACATGCCTTCAAGATAAATCTCTTAGGCATGCATGTGTTACCAATGCAGAGGCACAGAGGCGGCATTAAAACTTTGACACCAGCATTCGGGCAGCCCTAACCTTGTAAACCATTCACTAATTTATGTCCCCGGCGCTGAGCACTTTACATGCAAAACACACGAAGCCACCTTTAGTCACAATTCTACTTCAATTTTTATCGTCAGCTGCAAAAATCTATGCAGTCGTATACCCAGTCGGTTATTGTCCCACTGAGGGGCAAAGGCCTCTAGAATCTCTGGTAGAAGACGAACTCACGTTTCATAGTAGGTACAAGTTATTTTTATACCAATCTTAATACCAATCTATACCACTGCAGGGCAAGGGCATACAGAAAAGGCACGAGCATATTGACCACCGTTTGCTTAAGAATGGCAATTTCAAACATATAAATAAATAAATATTCCACAACTTTTCACACAACGCCATTTAGTCCCAAGTTAGGCTTGAGAGCTTGTGTTATGGGTACTAAACAGCTGATAAACATGCTTATATATTTCTAAATACATACAAATACATATTATAGATAAATTACACCCAGACACAGAACAAATGATCGTGCTCATCACACAAACATTTGTCCTGGGTGGGAATCGAACCCACGACCTCCGGCATAGCAGTCAGTGTCACTAACTACTAGACCAACAGGCCAGTCAAAATATGTTTATTATTAGTCCAGGTTTCCTCACGATGGTTTCATTCACCGATGAACATAATGTCTAATATAAAGTTAGAAGGTACATGTGAATTGAAAAAGTCACACTGGTTCATTGCCCGGATTCGAACCACAACCTTTTTGCATAAGATGTAGCCACGTTAAGCACTGTCCCAGAACTTAATGTGTAGCTTAATGTACACGTCTTTTGAGCTATTGTAAAGGTGTTATAAATGAGGTATTGCTCGAATCGCAACCTTCTCTAAGCGCACCTATCTTATTCCACGAAGCGCAACCGTAAGTTACGCACACAAAATCAAATTAAAAATGTAATAGGTACCTATTTTTATTCCCCGGAGCGCAACCATGATTAAAATTAGAGAGCGAGGGGTATGATGGATTAATTAAATATATCGATACACAGGTTTATATTGACTGTCTTACCAGGCAAACATAAATTAACTGGAACTAAGTGTTAAGGAACTTTTGCTCAATTATGTTAAAGAGACATACGGGTTCATTAAATTGAATTATGACTGTTGTTATAAATGTACCAGGGTATCAGAAATGAATAGAAAATCGACGCCTCCCCCCGACACCGACACTTTCCGTGCCTCGAAAAGCACGTTAAGCAGTTGGTCCTAGGTGTCATTCGTAGATCTTTGGCAGTCACTTCGACATACTAGTTCTAATTAATTGATTTTATTTCATGACGCGTAAAAATGTTTTCTAATTAAATCCTGTTAAATAACTAAATGTTATTTAATACACAAGTCTCTCATTACACAGGGTGGAAAGGACATCGATGTGCCACTGATAACAAGTTCCTAAATGATTCTTAACTCAGCGATAAAAACAATCCACGATTTGTTTCCTTATTGTTAAGTTTATATCTATTTATTTTTAAACTGTAAAATAGCATGTAAAAGAATAGTTCACTTTTTTCATTAAATAAGTTATGAGGTTGATTGATAACATAATTCGTTTACAGCTTTCAGTAAAATAAATATCCGAACAAACCTTAGATAGCTAGCAAAACCGACTAAATTCATAGTAAATATAGATTGTTCATCGATGTATCTCCTGTATATTGACTATTAGTTTAAAATCAACAAATCATCAGTAATTCATTCCCGACAGGTGGCGCTTCATTATAGTCTCTTCGTTAACAATTTATGTACATTGTAATCACCATATTTAATTTCCAATCCCATTCACAACAAACATTAACCTTCTAAGTAGTTATCCTAACGATAGGTATCCATTAAAAAAAATGTTATAAAGGGTAGGTTGCAGCAACGTACGAGCATTTTACGTGACGTTAATTTCTATGACGGAATCATTAGTAAAGGAGTAAATTCTTGTTCGTATATAACTTTTGTAAGTTTACTAATGATCATAATTATAAAAGAGAAAATATCTGAGCAATGTATGTTTTTACACGTTTCTTCGGGTCATCGTTAAGATTGTTTTCTATCGAGACAATTTTAATAAATTACTTTTCCATCTTCACGATGTCTAAGCCTCATGTTCAATTTTGATTCATAATTTTGACTGCAACATCGCCTTAAAACACGAGGTAAGTATTTAAAGTACTTTATTTTTTTAATGAACACAGCAAGTTTTCATTACAAAATGTATTTTACATTACAATTTAGATGGTACAGTTTTTTTAAGACCCCTTGTGGTTTTTTTTAAAAAGTCAATTTGAAACAAGTTAAGAAAGATGCGGGTTTAGTAACCAGTCTTTCAAATAAAATTGTGGTTTATGAATATCGGCATAGTGATGTGCGTCTCGTTAGAGTGGTTTCACGTGCTTGGGCGTACCTATGTACCTATTCCATTTTTTGAATAAGCATTTTTCGAACTACGCTATACTATTGTGATAAATAGTACTTACAGCAAATAAGGACCTAATGCAATACTAGACAGCATATCGTTCACATAACTCAATACTTTATTACATTCCCTAATGTGTACACATAAATAGTTGGTATGTTAAAACATCGTATCAATTATGGACCCTGTCGGGCACAGCAAAGTTATTTTTAATAGGACAGTGGATGAAGGCGCTTTTTATTAAGAGACATAATAATTAAAATCGTATCATTATAATAACTTAGTAATATTTGGTATTTCTATTTTAGTTACGTATTTATACAGGGTGTCTCATTCAAATCGGTCAGTGTGGGTAAGTCTGAAACTATAAGACATACGAAGATCTGTTCAGAGGAACCATGTCATCGATTTTAATAACAAGAAAAACTACATTCATACATTTTAAAAAACATCTGTACTCCGTTCGGGAATCGAACCCGGTTATTTTGAAAAAACAAAACCTACACTATTTCTATTTAGATATCGATTGTGTAGGTCTTAAGCAGTAAATGTCTGTATGAAATATGATGTCTAAAATGAATAAAATGCATTGTTTCCACATACTTTATTTTATTTTAGTAGGTGCTCGAAGTGACCACGTTTACAATATTACTACAATAATAGTAGGACAGATGTTTTTTAAAATGTATGAATGCAGTTTTTCTTGTTATTAAAATCGAAGACATGGTTTCTCAGAACAGATCTTCGTATGTCTTATAGTTTCAGACTTTCCCATACTCATTTGTCGTCGTGTAATCGTCGTGTAATCGTGACCGATTTGAATGAGACACCCTGTATATTAAATGTTTGCTTTGATCAGACTTCTTGCAAAACGTTACCCTATCCCGCCCGCCGAACATGCATCACAACACTTAGATTTAAGTCAATATACTCAATGTCATACCAAAAATACACCTACCAATCTTTAATAGTAAGTAGTACCTACTCTTTATGTATTGGATGATATAGGTACCTATACAATCGAGTCAAATTATTACCTCCTATTACTATATTTTCAAATACTACTACATAAGTTAGTATTGTGAGCACTATTGAGACACGCAGCATAGTAGGTTAGTTCAAAATTATGTATTTTATATCTTTCAAAATCAATGCATTTCAGTAAGGTAGTTAGGTTAGGTGGTTAGGTTCGCTATAGGATAGGTATGATGAGTTAGGTTAGGTTATACATATATACATAGTACTATATTAGTGATCGATGGACAACACCCATTATACAATAAATATTATTATTCAAAAGTCAAATCGGAAAATCTACGCTGTGGACTCATACAACGCTTTTTTTATAACTATTGGGGCATTGGATATAAGCATTAGCCTATATCGACCTAAATTATGGTTGTGGGCATTCCCACAGTGCATACAACGGTGGATCCAAACTTTTAACACACACGATCTGCACATAATTATTACAGTATTAATTTTATCCATGTGTAGCGACATCTAACTCGCCACATATGAACCAATGACTGACCTCCTACATCGCGGTATTAGAGTTATGCGCGCAATTTGAATGTATACAAGTTCCCGACAACAACCGTCGAGCAGTAGTTAGCCCACCAGACACAACACCCGTCTGGTCGGAGGATTCTCCCCATAGAAATCTTAGGGCGCTTTCAATTTAGACGATTGGTGCCGGACTGCTGCAGTCCGGGTACCGTACTGCGCACGGGCGGTTATGATTTTTCATACAAAATGTCTCGACGCAAAGTCGTGCGATAGCAGTGCGGCGCACGTCCGTTGGCGGAACGGCAACAACCTGTCTCAGTCGTTGTTCGCTAGTGCTGTGAAGTCTCTCTTCGGCGGATATAGTATTTTTGAATTTAGTTTCTTGACGTTGTATTCCATTTTTAACAAAGTGATAATTCATAGAAACATTCTCTAGACATTCTAAAATAGTTAAAAAAATCAGCTGAGCTTTCTTTTAACCTAGGGTAAAGTGTATAAAAATCACCAGTTTTATATTTTAAAGAAAACATTGGCGACGCCCTAGTACGGCGTCGTTTATGTTTCTGCCGAAGCAAGAGAACTAACAATAACACTTCCTCGTCAGAGTCCATGGCACCGACTAAAGTTGGGTTTCGATGGAAATCACTAAAATTCGATCGGACTGCAGCCGCGTATCTCTTCAAATAAGACGATTTACGTCGTACTGCTGTCGTCCGGCAGCAGTACGGCTCATGGTCGTAACAACCGTGCGGCAGCAGTCCGGCACCAACCGTCTAAATTGAAAGCGCCCTTATCTATGATTCTCCCTTTTCAATGACGGATGAGTGACTTTACACCTTGTTCCTCATACCTCTAAACATGTGTGGTTGCTTTTTAGAGCTCTTTTACAAACGGACGTCAACATTAACGGCATAGGAACCTGCTGCCGCCGACACGTCTCGGCAACGTCCAACTGACTTTTTTTTTTATTACTGATAGGCACGCGTTTGACCACTACCTCACGGCTGCCGCTGATTTTTGAAGTTGGAATGTCAACGGCTGCGGTGGACGTGTCGACGGCTGCAGTTACAACATTCCGCTCGAATTTAAGAGCTCTTAAGTAGTTGGATTTGGGGGCAAAGACAAAGGCACGCTTCATAAACAATAAGGAAGTTCGATAAATCCGAAATGTATGGAATTGACATAAACTTTCGAAATGCTGAATTTCAAACATTTCAGCCGGTAGATTCAGTAAAAGTCACGCCGTAAAAACTTGAGTGAAGTGAACTGTCAATGCCTAGCATTAGTATGGAATGACAGCTCAATTCGCCCCCACATCGCCTACATTTTCACGCGGTGATTTGACCAGAATCGCATTGCTGATCTATCAGACTTCGTTATTGTTAATGAAAGTGTGATTTTATCGAGGCACCCAGAAATATTTATTTTATGTTGTCACAATCTACAGAAATAGCTCACAAGGAATGTAGTTTTGTTATTGTTATGAATATAATCAAAATAACATGGCGTAGCACCATACTTCTTCTCGTTAATAAAATATCATAAAGTATATACTTAAGTGTTGTCATCGTATATATTTATAGCTCTTCCGGGGTTCATCAACGTCAACATAACGTTATTGCTAAATTAAAGAACAGTTAACACATTAATTTTAACTGTAAAGGTCCCATTAAATGCTGCATCTCATTACAAATAATACTATTTTATCTTGACTTATATCTTTAACCAACTTCAAAAAAAGGAGGAGGATCTCAATTCGGTTGTATGTTTTTTTTTCTTTAGGATTTGTTACCTCATCACTCTGTCATTTATGGACCGATTTTAAAAAATATTTATTTTTATTTTATAGGGTATACCAACAGATTGGTCCCATTTGCATCAAAACTCAAATCTGATGAGGGATCCTCGAGGAATTGAGGGAACTCCTCAAAAAATATACATACGCACGCAGAAAATATCATTTGGTGAAGAAAAACTGATGAAGAAGACAGGCAACGGAAGTCTTCAACGCATAACAGCAAATTTTTCGCAATTGCTATAGTCAGATGGCTATAATGAGCTTTTGTATTTCCATAACATAACATTACGCCCTTCTATTTTTAAAGGGGCCCGGCAGAGATGTGCAGATTATTTTTTTAGACAAATCTTCATTAGCAATTTATTATTAACCAATTTCAATGATTCTTTCAAGTATTGAAAGACTTTCTTTAAATATTCGTATTTAAAGAATGCAAAATAAGAACTATTTTTTTTTTATATTATTTTGCAAAAAAGTCTTTTATACCATAATATTGATCCGGTTCGCTAGAAATACGTGACCAGCGGTTTCCAACGTGGAGGTAAAGATGGAGTGGATGGACCTTCGGAAGGTCCACACATACTTTTAAGAGGTCTATGTCCTCCTGGTCCAGCAAGGATATCTCCGTTGACTGTTCATAGTGAATTGAATAATTGCTAGCCCATAAAAAAGGCTTTCCCCTTAAGGTATCTAGGTAGGTTTATTAGAAACAAACCAATTACAATGGTTTATTTAATTATCTTAATGTTACTTTGGCTTGCGATTTCTGTTATTATTTTAAATGGTGCAAAATACCATTTAAACGCCTGGTTTTATTTCAACAGCTGTGCCTCCATGGCCCAACTTACAAATAGTCAATACATTTATTACGTTGCCTGAATTAGTCTATTTTTGGATATAATGTAAAGTAGAACCTAGAAGTCAAATTGGACACACTTTTTTTTTGCTCGTAGGTATAAAATAAAATGACTCGCGCGGAATGGATCCGAATATAGTTAGGCGGTTTAAGGGTTAATAATTATAAATAACTAGCAGCCCCGGCAAACTTCGTCTAGCCTTAGAATCAATTTATGTTGTACCTTCTTAATTTTTTGTTCAAGACTTGTCAAACGACAAATTGGCACCTGAAAATCGACCGGAAAAACATTTGTCATCTGTCATGTCAAAGATGGCGCTGGTATTAATAAAATATGATTCTAATTTCAATTTAGATAATCAGTGAAACGGAAGGTCAAAATGGGCGAAACAACAAATTTTAACCAAATCTATTTCAGTAGGTATATTGTTTGTGGTATAAAATTATGATGAAACGGAACGTAAGTAGGTACGTTATTAAAGTATGCACAGACGATCGAACTTGGTTCGGAACGGACCACGAACATGGTCCGCTTCGAACCAAATTCAATCGTGTGGCGCACGGTCCGCCGGACATTATTATTATTAATATCGGTACGGCTGGTTCGGAGCGCTCGCACATCGAACGCGGTGCGTTCCGAACCGAACCGATCGTGTGGACGGCGCACCGGACCAAATGTCGGTCCAGTCGCTATTGTGCCACCGTACGTGCAACATCAAGATCAAGATCAAACAATTCAATAAATGCTCCGGAACTCATTCGAAGATATATACGAAAATCTTTATCATCGAGATCTTTAATGAGATATATGTTGATATTGCAAAAGAGACCGAAAGTAGAATAAATGCTGTAGAAATGCGTTCCTTGCGAAGTATGTGTGGTCTAACAATGAATGACAGATTGAGGAATGATGTGATAAAGCAACGTTGTGGTTTAAAAGAGGATGTAGTAACAAAAATTAAAAGAGTATGCTTAGATGGTTTGGTCACGTTGAAAGGATGGACGAACGGTATTTACAAGGCAGATGTATGTGGGAACGCCGGGAGGGGACGCCCTAGAAGGACATACAAAGACCTTATTGGTGAGGTTCTTCAGAAAGGTCAGGTGCGTAGTACTCGCAACCGGCGTGTGTGTATGACAATATAAATGAATGTAAACGAAGCAAAAGAAGTAAGTATGTAAGAACCGTAGCATATGGCGCTCTGTAGTTTCTGCCTACCCCCATGGGAAAAAGGCGTGAGTTTATGTATGTATGTATGTATGTGTATATATATATATAAATTGTTGTCTGTTTTTGAGATAAAATTTTGCCCATTCTTTACTTCTTTTTCGTTCATTACCTATGTAATGGCGATGTAGCAACGATAGTTGCCGCAACTAATGCTATTTTGGCCTGTTTTGATAGAATAGGCGGCATGTCGAGGAGACGTGTTCACGCAATGCTAGCACATAACCGACTGGACGGTTCGGAGTCTGGTGCGATGGTCTGTTGTGTAGACCGCACCGTACGGTTCGTGGTCCGGTCCGAACCAAGTTCGATCGTCTGTGAATACTTTTAGAAATAAAACGGTATGACAATTACGCCTTGTGTCACTGTCATTAATGCCACTCGTTTTGTTGTTTTTATTTTATAACAACTTAAAAATCCGAAGCTCAGAAAAAAGAAGTGTAACGCCACAGATCGTACGCGTGTATATCGTCGGGACTTCGCCTTATAACCACTTAAATTGTTTTCAGGTTTGATTTCAATTATGAGTTTTTCTGAAAAACGTTACCTACACGTGACCTTTTAATGAGAGTAAGGTACTTACCATGTAAAGAGTGGGGGTACCCCCTTCGCCAACCAACGGTACTAAATTTTAGGTACCCGGTTCACTGTTAATTTGTGTTCGACATGATTAATTTGATAACCACTACATTAATTACATGATTATTACACGAGAAATCAGCGGCGCGGCGACGTGACGTTGCGTGCGCTCACAAGGGAAACAGCCGGCTGACTGACTGGGTTCGCGAGCCGGTCGGCGAGTGAGTCACGTGGCGTGATCCCCGCTCCACCCCTCCCCGTGTTGGTGAAGTCAGACGTGACGTCACGTGACAGTTTTCCGAGCGCATAGCATGTACATGCAGTTCTTGTAGTAAAAAAAGTAGATTAAAAACTCTTTATTGAAATTATGTTCCATGAATTAAACCAAACCACTTTTAGGTTACTGTTTCGGTTTCAAAGTTTACCCGAGGGATTGTTTAAGGAAATTAAGTGATTTTTTTAATGTTCAGAATTTCAAACAAAACCCATCATAATTTACTGTCATGGTTTGAAATCTTTAAAAATATCTCTCCTGTTTTTCTTTTACTATTATGAAGGTAGTTGAAGTAATAATAAAAACAGTTGAACTAAATTTTGTTTAATTTATTTATTTTATACAACTTTTCATACAAACAGCCACAGTCACACATCTACACCTTAAACAGAATATTTACAATTTTCAGATAAAAAAGCTTAAATTAATAGTATACTAAATGCTCAGGAATGTCAAATTCTTAAAAAAAAAGTACAGAGATAATTTCAATTTTAGAAAAAAAGTATTTATTTTTCCAAAATAATTTTGATATGTGAAATTAATTTTTACCAACTATGGTATGTACCAAAAAGGGGTTATATGTTGTTAATATTATAATTATAAATACAGGTGGGTGGTTTTACACATGGTTTCATGAAAATTGTTAATAATAAATATATTTTTAATTAAAACCTTACGACTAGACAGGTACTAAGCAGTGAATACTGTCAAATGTTGTAATTAGATAAAATTTATTTTAATAATATTTAATACAACTAATTAATAAATAAGTAAGTAGAGTTACGCCGTGAAACCATTCTATTACGTGAAATATTTATTTAAAATTAACTTTGCTGTAATCTACAATTAATAGGTACATTATATTATGGGTAGTTTTTTTTTAAAACAGAATTGACACTTTAAATTTACCTTTACGTCCGAATTAAAAAAAAAAATATCCATAATATAATTTATAAATCAGCACTTACAATATCACTGGTCTCATTTATAATTAACTTACATTAATTATAATGAAATAATTATACAACTACGAATGACTCATTGTTTTATTTATAATTAGGCGCAAAAATCTACTAAATCCTAATAAAACTGTTTTTAAATTACTAATTAAAATTAAGGTAAAGGTAGATAGTTTCGATACTTTTTAAATTTTGAAATATTTATCCATTTCGAAAAAAATCGACTCTTTGTAAAACAATACGTTTGTAACTATCGTATTACAAAACAAAAATTTCCAATGAAATAATGACAAAGTTTCTCAAAGTTGTGACAAATCCCTTTCCAAAAATATCTTCCCTTTTAACAGTAGGGTGTTGTTGTAAATGATTGACTAATTCCATTTGCTATTGTAAACAAAGTTATATAAAAGGGGCTCTTCCCCTTTTAAATATGAAGATGCTTCAAAGAAAACATTGGACATCCCCATCCTTTTAAAAGAAGGGGAATTAAGATGAAAGACATCTCATGGGGTTTTGTCAGTAAGTGAATTTCTATGTAACAAACTAGTATTACTTTGTATAAGCATTATTTTTATTTTAAAGAGAGAGAGAGAGTTAAATAAGTGAATTTATTTTTGATTTTAGCTTTTAACAAGTCAAAATGTTTTAGTAATGAAGCTACCAGGCTATTACGAGAATATTCTAGCAAGTTGTACGTACGTAAATTCAAAGTCGATAAAAGTGTGTTTCTTTTATATAAAACTAGAAATTCTTGAGTTTTCTAATATCATATTCAGAGCTCACTCGCATAAAATACTAATTATTTAAAATTACTTCTATTTACAAATTCAACACAACTCATTTTCTCGTCACACAACTAAAACTAAATCAATTTTGGATTACTAACAAATTAATTTGAACAATGGTCGTAATCTAAGCTAACTACACATTCTGTCGTTCACACTTCTCCCATCAACTATTCAGTTAATACGTTATTTCAAAATAACCATCAACATTCTTGCTTGCAAAGATTTACAATGCTATTGTATTGTACTGTATTGCAATGCATTTTACACGTGTTTTTTCCGTTCTCGTCACTGCGGAAATGTGAGCACAGGCCTCTATTACTATACCAGTCAGAGATATACGATTTAATTGTATCTCAGCAGTGTTTATATGACAACTTCATGACCTTTACTTGATTATTTCCTCACATATGTGTTAAAAAATCTTTTGTAACTAGTGTTTTTCTCATTCTAGGTTTCCATTACTACCTTGTTTCAAATTCGGCTGCAATCCCGCCTCGAGTACACTTGCATTACAATGTACTATTTAATAAGAACCCTACCTTTTCCAAGACTTTTTTTCTAAGCAAATCATATTTATGAAGCTCCTTTGAATAAAGAATTATCTTTAAATACCTCTAAACTTCAGGTAAGTAGACCCACTGTAATTGGACTACAAACTTCTAAACAACAACAATACAACCAATACAATTTAGCAATATGTTTGTCTGAATAATTCTCAGTCAACGAAACAAAACACTGTTCTACGATAACTTTAAAACCAACCAATCTCTTGAGCTCTCTTAGTTTTTGCTGATGATGTCAAGTTTGCTTTATTTATTAAGCATAATAATTTGACGTCTAAGCGTAACAAAATCTCTGACTTTAGATCATTTCTGATCTCATCCAAAGCTTCTAATCAAGCTATGAGATAAATTGATGAATTTGCATTGATGAATGAATTTGCATTTTACATCACGAAGAACAATCATCTACATTTCATAACAGAGCATCAACAAATTTAAAAGCAAATGAGATTCAGACCTCGAAGTCTTAGACTACACATCTAGATCTAAATGAGGTTTATAGATCCATACCCGGATATACCACAGGACCTCACTTCACTTCAAGAGTTTGTCACCACGTAAGCGCGCGCTTACACCGCTTGGGGCTAGGGGACCACCACGTGGGTTTCGCTGGACAGCAGCCGTCGTACGGATTGATGGTTGTTGCCATCACTGCTCGAGATGTCACTCGTGCTGACCACAGCTGGCTGCGAGAAGTTCTTGCATAGAACAAGGACCTGAAAGTGAAAAGGTGGTTGTAATGACATCGATGGACGGTAAAAAGGCGAGTATTATCGTTGTCTTAACCTGAGTAAATAAAAAAAACAATCTAACATACAAAATGTCGTGTCACAGTGTTTGTAATCAAACTGCTTCGAAACAGTTTCACCGATCCTTGTCTGAGAATAGGACGTATAGTAATAAAAACTAAATAAAATTAATGTATTGATTATAAGGCGGAACTGCTGAGGCAGCTAATTATAATAAAAGAAAACTGTTTCCACAAAGGTTAGCTCATAATAATCATCTTAAGACTAGGAAAATGAGTGAAGGCAAGAACCTTTGTGAGGGACTGGAATCCGTACTTGAAAATCCTTGTGTTCAATAGCATGACCTATATTTTCCTATATTGGCGCCAAATAACTATACTTTAAGACATCATTTTTTTACGCTGGTCCTGAGTGC
The DNA here is from genome assembly GCA_921972225.1 of Euplexia lucipara. NCBI lineage: Eukaryota > Metazoa > Arthropoda > Insecta > Lepidoptera > Noctuidae > Euplexia > Euplexia lucipara. The sequence continues at coordinate 17,992,915 of OV179159.1, forward strand.
AAATACTTTAAGAAGTTAAAGACTAGTCAGTATATTCTGTAAAACCCTACAAAAAGTAAGTGAAGTGAGCATGAAATGAACTAGCAATCCCTCGCATCAAGTGACAGCTTACTTCAATATACTTCATCATCACTATAGTGGACTTCGTTCTGATTCAATCCACATGACCCAAATCAAAACGTTAAACAAAGGTAGAGAAGTCAATACTTAAAGCACCTGTTTCGAATAAAAACACTAAATTGCATTAAAACAATAAACCACATTCCATGTTAACACGACAACTGAGGTAATCTCTTGTCGCCATAAAAAGATTCTATCATGGTTGCACCTTGCACACATTTACATTAAACTATAATGAGGTTTATTGCTCGCTAGAGATAAATCACAGGCGAGAATGGAATAAAATACTGGCACTGATGTCAACACATTTGATTACAATCAGTATTTAAATAAAGCTCGTTTGGACTAGGATCATGGGTTTATTGTTTTCAACAAAGGTGTGATTTTTATGGGAATTCTTGTCCAAATATGGAAGGTAATTACTCTGTGACTGATGAGGCAAGTGAGCGAATCAACTATGTTTCTCGCTAGCTTATGCGTCTCTATTTAATTTGGCATTGCCACACAACACAAATTATTAAGTATTAGCAATTAGGGCTTCATCGACACTTTGAGTTTTGGACCGTAGAAATTTTTGGTCGTTAAATACAAAAAACCGATGGAATATTTCCACATTTGGGATGTGCAACGATGGTACTTACATCCTATAGGTATATTCTTAACTATCCAAAAAATAAAATTTACATCCAATGAAAACAAGACAGCCATTTGAGAACTAGGTTATAAATAAACACTTACCGTGTACAAAACACTAAGAACCCCCATCGTTCCGCCAACCAGCACGTCCCACCAGTGATGCCGGTGGTCACTGAGCCGGCTCAGCGAGCACACCGCGGCGTACACGATGCAGAGGACTTGCAGCAAAGGTACCAGTAGCACGGAGCGGTTGTGCCAGCTGAACGCTCGCCTTTGTAGGTACCACTGTGAAGGGGAATAAATGGTTATTTGAAAGTTGAACAAGGCGATATTGAAGTTTCTCACGTTTTTAAATAAATATTGTATCTATGTGTTAAATCCTAATAACCCTCTAATGAGTAAGCGTGACGCTAAATTGATTAAGGTCAATAGCATAATGTAATTGGATCAGCAAACTTTTGTTGTGAAATTGAAATAAAGTTTGACAATCACAGTCAGAAGTTTTTTCTAATTATATTTTTTGTATTTTTTTTTAATGTTGCAAATTTAATGTTTTACTTTTGTTAATTTCCTTAAGTTCCTAGCACAAATTCCGCTGGATGAGCTAATTAAATTGCATGTATAAGTAACATCTAAAAAATAAAAATGCACAAATAAAAATGGAAGATCACTCACAGCTAGAAATAATCCACAGTAAATAGAGAGCGACGCGTGCGCCGAAGGGAAGCTACGACTGGAGTCGATCTGCAAGTAGCGAGAGTATGCCGTCGACGTGCATCTGTAGTTACTGACGTACTCCGATCTGTTGGAAGATTTATGGTTATTGTAAGGTTTCAATACTAGGTTTAGTAAGATTAAATAATACTCATAGGTACAAGATGAGAAACTTTGCATGACAGTCTTCGATGATAGTCCAAAAATAAGAAAAGTTCAGACAACTTGTGCGTATTAAATAAAGAATACAAAAACCATGGCAGTTATAAATTACAATACTTAGTATAAAATACTTGCAAATAATTAATGTTACAATATTAATAACATTTAAAACAAGATACAAGGAGTATACACCGTGGGGACTCATATATTACAACCCACCCCAAATTGTTTTACACCCTATCTGTTTTTGTATAAGGTTTTATTTAATTTGTCTGATTATAATAATTGTTAACGCAATTAAAAACTTCAATGTTTCAACTATTTTTAGAGGTATGAGGAACAGGGTGTAAAGTTCCTCATCCACCATTGAAAAGGGAGGATCCTCCGACCAGTCGGGTGTTGTGTCTGGTGGGGTAACTACTGCCCGACGCGCGACGGCTGTTAGACGGGAATTTGTAAAAGTCCAAAGCGCGCGGATAACTCTAATACCGCGATGTAGGATATCGGTCATTAGTTCGTATGTGATGAGATAGATGTCGCTACATATTTTAAAGTTCCTAATGCAAAATTGACAAAAATCTCGGATCTAAAAACATTAAGTTATAAACGTTTTTGTATTAAAATTTTACTCTCGTCGGAATTAAGAATTACGCAAAAGCTGGCTCAAAGGTTTGGGAAAATACTAAAGAACCCCTTTAGTAATATGGCGCTATAGGACTTTAGCTTGACGATGAATATATTTAATTTAAAATAAAATTTATTCAATATGGAATTGGATTCTCAACACGCAGCCAATCGCTTAGCCACTACACCCACCGTGATGTCAAAAATATAAGGGCATATACTCACTGATTACAAGTGCTTGCCTTATCCGGCTGGCACAGATCAAAGAAGGTAGGCCTGGGTGACCCGACCACACACTTCACAACCTCCAATATGGTCAGGTTCACCACCGACCCGTAGATGTAGTCCCGGTATAAAAACGCAGCTGTCTTGGCGCTGTCGAGGAGTTTGCTCTTTTTGAGATTGTACTCATCTTCGCGTTGAAGAGTTGTTTCGACTGCCCATAGCTAAAAAGAAAGGTGTTCTTGAGTTTGGAGAAAGGATTGGTAGTCTTGTTTAAAAGAAATTTATAAAACCAGCCTGTTAACTGTTCCTCTGCAGGGCAAAGGCTTCTTCTCATACAGTGAAGGCACGAGCATTGATCACTACGCTTGCTCAAGGGGAATTGGCGATTTCAACTATAGGTACATCTAAGTGTCGTCAAGTTTTTTTTACCGGTTTTAATCATGTTTAAGATAAATTGAGAAAGTAAGTAAATATGAATTGATGAGGATGATAAAAATCAAGAATTTATTTTATGGACCGGCTGAACTATAAAAATTACCTCGTGATGATGCAGGTGAAAGCGAAAGCAGTTGTCATCGTACTCATGCTACGAATTCACAGTAAGCTTCACGCTCAATTCACCTAACTTTCCAGGGTAGTTTTAAGAAAATAGACAGGCCGTTTCACTAGCAGATGTCACGCGGCTTCACCCGCGTAGTTTCCGTTCCCATGGGAATACAGAGATGTTTAGTGTAGCTGTCCAACCTTTATTTTTTAACATCAGTATACAGTATAGATAAGTCCTCAGTATGTGCGCTACTGCGCATAAAGTCAGAAATTATTGTCATGTAGATGCTATTGTAATAAACACAGTTACACATGTGCACAGGTGCATTTTAAGTGCACACACAAATGTTGATGTATAGTTTATGACAATCAGTCTTACGTCATACAATGCAGCTGTAATTCAAATGAAGCAAAAGTTCAAGTTTCTAGAAATTTTCATGAATGAATGAAATGAATGTTAAGCAAATAAAGGTAACAAGTTTATCAATACCTTCATTGCTTGTTAACTTTTTGTCAAAATAGCCTAGAAGCTGATAAATGTAAAGCTACAAGTTGGAGATAGGCCGCAGCAAACTGCACGGGTTTCTATGAGTCTTTATGAAAGGGGAATTATAAAACGAGCGATTAAAAAAAAGCTTTGCGACTGATGATGACATACTGTATTAATAACTTGAGCGGTATGAATTTGAGTAAGCGAAAAATTAGCTAAACTAATGACGAATATTGATTAATAATAAAATCCAGAACAAGCTTACAAAAAGTGGATTGTGATAAGTCCATTTCATACATTAAAATTTTATCCGAGCGACTACATTACTAAGTGAGCGACTGGAAATACAGAGAGGGCAACTTACAACATAATGGAAAACTAAAGTAGTATGCAGTTACTTAAAAACAGTTACTCAAAATGGAAACGGCTAGGTTAGGTTAGGTTAGAACTGTGACCAGATGCCCCTTTTTTGCAATGCACGCATGCATGGTAGATTAGAACTTAAAGATATTTTATCTGCCCCTCGGTTTTTGTATTCGAAACACTTCATTTAAGATAAAATGCCGCTCAGTATAAAAAATACATTTGCCAAATATTGAAAAAAATGCAGGACGTAACGTTGACACTCAAACAAATATTAAGTCGCTCAAATATTATGAAGCTGCTCATTTTGTATTTTAAGTAACTCAAATTAATGTTTGTAAGATACTATTCTGTTGATTTTTCGTCACTTACAGTCAGTCGCTCACTTATTAATTTTATAACCCAAATTAATTAATTTTGACACTTAAAATTGTAATTTACAGTCACTCGTTTTATTGCTACCCTTTATGAAATTGATTCAAAGCGCGGGAACACCGCGGCTGCAGGCCACAATTTCACCGAGATTCATACAAACCCGTGCAATTTGGTGGTTGCAAGTGTTATGCATCCAATCATGGACGAGTTTACATGACTGATTAATTATGTAAAGACAGGTCAATTCACCTTTATTTTCACGGAGTGACTTTTGTAGAAAAGCACTTGCACCCAAGTTACTGTCTGCCATTTAGTATTTGATGCGTCTCTCAACTTAATTATGTAATCAGCCCCAACTAGTTAGACAAACGAACGCTTTCTTGATTTCTTTGATATGTATAAACTACAATGTATACTCACCACTAAATAAGGTATGATGACAGTGATGGCTGCCACCAGAGAAATGGAGAAGGTGTCTCCGGTGTGAGGGTATGACAGCGCTGGATCGTTACAGGTGAACCCAGCTCGCCGGCTCGGTAGCGCGCCCACTTCCAGCAGTATACATACTGCCGCCACTGTTGAAGAAGAGAATAGCAGGTTAAAATGTGTTAGAAAGTTGCACCAAGATCTTAATCTTATAATCGTTTTTGAGGGGGGTTTTGTTGCATCACTTTTCTTCCTAGTAAAAACATTAAGAATTCAACTGCAGTTGTGCTGGACAAAAGCCTCCCCTGGGAGCGCTAAAAGAATGACTATTCCTGTGGTACTAGCTCGTTTACCTGGTCATCGGTCAACCATATCAAGGTTCACGCAGGTTCACGCAGTCTAATAAATACGTGAAGTATAAACATTGTACCCCGGCACAGGTGTAGTGTAGAAAGCACACATGGTGAAAGCTCTGACCACTGAACTATCAATGGTATTTGTAATTGCAATAAATCGCTGAACAACAATGGGGTAATATTATTTTTAGTCTGAAGTCATAGTAGCGACATCTTTTCACCAAATCCATTATAATGATGACATATCCTAGAACGCGATATTATACTTAGTAAACACATCCCATCCTAAACACAACTCTTTCTCTTTCCCCTAAATTACTTTAGAAACCTTATCGTTGCACCCAAATTACTCACTTCTTCATATCAATAATATCACTCTCTTATTGCAGAGTAAAGGCCTCTTTTTATACTGAGAAGGCACGAGCAAAAGTCGCCACGGGTTAGCGATTTCAGGCTTATTTACATTAAACTAGCAGATTTCCCGCGGTTTCACCCGCGTTGTTCCCGTTCCTGCGGGAATACAGGGATAAAAAGTAGCCTATCTCATCCGGGGATAATGTAGCTTCCCAACAGTGAAAGAATTTTCCAAATCGGTCCTGTAGTTTCGGAGCCTATTCAATGCAAACAAACAATCAAACATTTCCTCTTTATAATATTAGTATAGATATAGGTTCAGGTTACTCATGCTGCTTTTCTTAATATACTCCTAAAGGTAATCGCTCTCTGGGATAAACTAAGAGGTCTTATAAATGCATATTACGATTCAGTTATTATATCCTTTAACGAGACTTTTCGATATATTACCGCAATTGCGCATAAAAGGCTTCCCAAGAAATTATAGCCTACCTAGAAATGATTAACTGCACCTTATCATCCTGTGGCATTAATAACAGTCTAAGTACAAGTACTAACAGCGTTGTAAGGTAAAAGGTTAGCAACCTATAATTACTTTAGCATTATTGCAATACTTGCATCAATAAGTTGCACAAACAGCTGCAGGCTACCAGTAATAGGTTAACATAACATGATGCCAATAATCCTTGAAGGGTTACGTAGTCATGTATACCCAACTTTCGCCAGTTATGTTCAAGACTCCTGTAGTAAGACTATTGCAGACAACCAGGCACAAATCCAGCAAAAAAACTTCACAACAACACCACTGCAACAACACTGCTCGACCCGAAAATCGTATCCAAGACCTCGAGAGCATTAACTCTTGCAAGAGCATTAACTCTTGCGACTATTAAACCAACGAGACAGTCTTCTTCTTTGCTTTGTGTGTTTAGTAACCAACCTGCTGGTCGATTCAGTAGAAGTCACGCCGTGAAAACTTGGGTGAAGTGAACTGTCAATGCCAAGCATTAGTATGGAATGACAGCTGAATTCGCTTTCACTACGCCTACATTTTCACGCGGTGATTTGACCAGAATCGCACTGCAGCCTGGTGTCAGTTTTTATGCCGTCACTGGCCCTATGACTTGGCTACGCATGCCGTCGAGAAATATCTCTCAAGCAGTTTCCTCACAATGTTTTCTTTCACCGTTTTTGAAGACAGTGATTGTTTTACAAAAACGCACATGAATCCGAAAATTTTGTAGTGAGTAGGTACCTAGTGTTCGAACTCGAGACACAATATACTCGAGCTATTACTACTTTCATACGCGAGACAGTCACTAATGGGTTAGTAGTTATTCGAAATAGCCTTAACTATGACCATTTTTCATTAAATGACATGCCAGATTAAGGACAGGCCTGCGGGCTGCGGCAGTAAAAACATCGTAACAAAATGTTTATTGCCCATATAATGCAAATTGAATTGACGACTGAACAACCATGACGAGTTTAATTAAGCTATAGTTTGCTTGCATTGATTTTGCCGTAACGTCTTATTTAACTACGATTGCCAAGAATTAGCCTTAATCGCAGAAAACTGAGAATCCCACTCATTAGTCTAAGCTTGTATGGAGAAGAAGTGCATACAGTATAAAATGGTCCCATTTCAGGTACAAGACAATCACTTATGATAAAATTTGTCAAACCAGTTCGAAAAGCCACCACATGGGAGCATGGTAATCGCAGTTCTAAACTAACATAATAAAGAGTAGAGAATGAGTGCAAAAACCTAAATTAGTCGAATTTCCACCACTAGGCGGCAATTAGTAGATACCTATGTTTAGACTGAAAACCGAACCAAAAATGAGGAGTGCTCATTGTATAAATTATTTAAAACTATTACAGACCGCTAAGTACAACATCTAGAAATTTCTAGTAAGTAACTAAGGGACAAAGTTCAAGTTATTCAATGCTCGCCCAGCTTTTACCGGAAACTCATTAACTTCAGATGAATGGCAGCAGTTTGAGAGACACGAAGAACATTCTATATATATTGAAAATGGCGAACGTGGAGATAACAAATCATAAACGCTATGGGTTAAAAGCGTATTGAAATTAACGGGACATGCTTTCTATGGTCGCGCTATATCGCGCAGACTAATCTAATAAGAACTAAAGCCAAACGTCTTTTTGTGTGATTTCAATGCTTTTCAAGAGAAATGAAAATTATATACTTAAGCAGAAACATTTGTGTCCTTAAGCAAGTGTGGTGTTTAACGCTGGAAGGGCCTCTATATAAGAAGAAACCTTTGTCCTGCAGTAGAATTAAGGGGAAACTCCAAATACTTATTCCTCTCGTCAAACTCTCTGATTTTCAATGACCATGTATAATTTTTGCCTCCACTTCCAGACAGGCGCGGCCGCAGACAATTGCTAGCGTTAACACTTTCTAGACAGGCTGAGTCGCGAAGATCTAATTTGTTGGTGCCGCCGTCAAAACGTTTTCCCACAAGTTGACTGAACTATAATTAACTAATAAAATGCGTTTATTATTACTTTAAAAGTAATCAAAGAAGCCGATGAAAAACATAAAGATAAAATTAAGGTTAGGAAATGTCAAAGCAATAAAAGGTACTACAACACTCTCAGAATCTTTCTTGCAGTAGGTACTTTAGACATGCGAATAGGATCTTCTACCATTCATCCGCAAACAGATCACTCGTTGATTTAGAATCCAAGAGATCTGATTCAGAGGCCAAGGTGTTGAGGCACTTAGCACGAGCGTCAAAGATACACAGCAAATAGCCTGTGCTTTCTGCAGCGACAATAAGAGTCTGGGACAAAGAAGCGAGCCAACATAGCATGTTGGTAATGAGTGTCAACGTCTACGCTACGCTGAGCTGATCTTGTGCTTGCCTTACCTCTAGCGAGCTGTATCCTAGGCAGCCCAGTAAAAATTTTAATATGCCAGAAGTCATAAAAGCCATGTTTGTGCTTCTTACACATTTCAGTTGCACATTGCGTATTAGTTAATATGGCTAGTCAAAATTGTTAGCAATTCGGAAAGGGATCTAGGTTTTACCAAACAGAAATTATAGAAAGACTCAAGACTTGACCAGTCAGTGTTTCTTCTACCTATTACTTTGGCTAACTTGAAAGTCTCCTAAACGGCATATGTACAGCCTGGAGCACAAGTGCAGGACTGTTCTACAAACCATGGGACACCTGATATCGCCCTGATGCCTACGTGGATTTTATTGATGCTATTAATGGCGCCAAACTCGCAGATAAGTTCTGCACCAACTCAATATTTATGAAGATCTCCATTGACGCGCTAGAAAGAAGATGGTATATGTTAGAATCTCAGCAGGAATGGTTTAAGTTTGAAATGCGACGAAATAAAATAGAGTGGAAACTTCGTGAGGCGCAAAAGGTAGTCTACACTGATATGTTGACTATGTAGCGCAGGTATTAAGGCGCACACAGACTGAATGAGGCACGCGACACAAATGCCACACTATGCTTGCCTTCGGCGTGCCTGACATTTCCGATGGAAGGAATTCTCGGCGTCATACCGCCGTCTGATTGCACCCTTTAGATATTAAGCTTTGTAGTTATTAGTGTTAACACGGCAATTCACGGTTCATGGAGCAAACACGGCAATTCCTCATAATTCCATGGCTAAAACATGAACCGGACATGATAGCTAGTTATTAATCAAACTCTTAGAATCCGACCTGAATACTTAGCTTGAACTGCAACCAATACCTACAAAGTGTTATGGAAACTAATAGAGTCGTAATGGGATTTTAATGGGAAATAGTTAGACATGATGAGTTTGGTCAACCCAGTGGTATTTTCCGCCTTTTAGTTCTAAATACTCGTAAACAACTTGCGACGGGTACTTTAAAACCTTTTTTTTTGTTTTTAGGCCAACCAAAAAACCGATTTGGTGTTGATTACTAAACATTTTTAGGTACAATAACGATATAAGTAAAATATAAACAATATTCAGAAAATATAAATAAGTGCTTACCTACCTAGGTGTTTTCAAAAGCAACACTTTTTAAATAGTCTTATTGTCACGAAAAAGTTTTCTTCCAATCAACTATAATTTAAAATCTTAACTTTTCTTTAACAATACACATATTGTAAAACAGTGCTGCAATTTAGAAATGCAAAAAATAATTAAGACCTAGTGAATTTTGAGGAATACATTGATCCTCTTAGGTGTAGTCCTTCTTTTGTTTCTTCAAAGAACTTTTTTAATTTTTCAACCTAACATAATATAATATTCATCCCTTGTTATTAAAAATACCGTTACAATAATATAGAATTCCTCGTGACCGTGTCAAGTATATGTGTCAAGTACCTCATTGTTGACATGATAATAATAAACTTGAAGCATTATAAAGGTATTTATTTAACATCCAATAAACTTTTAACAATGGAACTCAATTATTTCGTTAAACAGAAACCATTTTATAGGTTACTGGAACACGTAAAATGATTGGATAATATTATTGTTGATGATAAAATTAAAGAGTTTTCAAGCGAAGGTGTTATTAAATTAGACTGATTTATTGTTAAGGGTTTTAAAATATCCTGGCTTTTAGTAGTTTCCGGTTTAATAATAAGAAACTATAATTGCCTCTCAGACACACAAAATATGATGAGTGATCTTTATTTTTTGGGTTTAATTAACTATAAATAAGATACGCCCGCTTCGTAAAAAAAAGTCTTTTCCATAAAGGACGTGTCTAATTAATACAAGAAAACAGTTAAACAAAAGAACCGAAAAATAATTGATTGCACGGCAGAAAATAAAAAATATAGGTAAGGAAGTAGTATTTTACTTTTCAAGGTAGGTACTCACTTTATTTTGTTTTATATATATTATAAGCTAGTGCTTGACTGCAATCCCACCTGTTAGTAGTTAGCAGTGATGCAATCAATGATCATCAAGCGCGCTAGTTTATCAAGAGCCTATTCAATCTAGCCTTGAAGACACCTAAATTATACTTGGACGGGAAGACTGCAGCAGGCAAGATTTACGCCCTACTTGTACTTTTATTTATGATCACAAAGAAACCATTCACAATTTCTTAGATCATTGTCTAAACCAATTCCATTACCACATTACCATAAATGGCAGATACACTTCCGACCACATTATAAAGCTTGGTATGCACTACGCATAATTTGACAGAAGCTGTCACGATTCATGAGTCATATCCAGGTGGGCAACTTATCATCTATTTAGTGCGACCGATACAAATCTCTAATATGACAGCTACCGCTCAAGGCATAATGATGCATCGTACTGTGCGGGCAAGCCCATTATACTATTGTTGTTATGCTATTAAAAGTAATTTGAACTTGTTCAGGGAATATATCGACATTGCATGTTTTAAAAAAGTTTATAAAATTATGAAACGCTGTCTGTTGTATATGTATTTATGGAACTCATAATAGGCTATTAATTTTACAACAAAATGAAATCAAAAAGCAAAACAGAATTAGAAACGATTAAAGATAGTGAGTATTGAATACTTGAAATATGAGTGTGCTTTAGGTACCTACACTTTTGCCTGATTCTTTGGGGAACATACCAAAACACAGGTCGTGTGATTTTATGAGTACTTTTATTGCTTTTTCATATTTAGTAATCGCAACGCTGCTGCTGAATAATATAATGTAATACTAGGTTCGATTTTCGGGTCCCCGGGCGTCGAGAGTCGCAGGGCGATTCTCGGCCCCACTTAACCCAGAGCGGGAGGAGTCATTTGATGATTTCCCATCCTTAAAAAAAAAGGTTCGGTTTTCGGGTTGCGTAAAGTGTTACTTGGGTGTGCCATCCGGATTTTTTTGTTTAAAGCCCGGAGTCAAGACAAGTACCCGTTGACAGTAATTTTAATTGGCTTGTGGGACGTAAACGGAACTAGTGAAATGTGATTGTACTATAGATACACCTTTGCTTAATCCTACGCGTGATTCAGGCGTGATGTTATGTTTGTTTTATTTCTCTTCCACAAATAAACGGTTGTTGTCATAGACAACATGCTTCAAAACTGCACAATGTAGTTGTCACCGCGCGCCATGTTGACACTTTTGACAGATGGAAATGACAGTAAAATTATGTGAGCATGACGAACACACGTAGACCCGTAATTTTGATGCTAGTGGCACTAGAATATATATAAAATCAATCCCTATAGCTATTCAAACATTAACAATTTCCTCTTGCAATCAATAAATCGATGAATGTTTTAACTCAAAGCCGTAATAACAATTTTCTTGTTATAAACGTTTATTGCGAGTGGCTGTAAAATATTTTATTGTTATTTTAGTTCTACAGCGCTGCTGTTAACAATGAACAAATAATTACTAAGCTGTAATGAGTGCATTCTTGTGGACTTGCCCTTATAGTATTTTAGCCTTTTTTCTTTTGTTTGCGAAAATTGGAACAAATTATAAAACAATGCTTATGTAATATGGGATAGCATGTCTCTTCGTCTTCATTTCACCTTTACTACACCTACACTTCATCTAAATTTTCACGGTAACATGTTTAAAGCCGGTTGATTCAGTAAAAGTTACCACGTGAAAACCGGAGTGAAGTGAACAGTCACTGTCTAGCATTAGTATGAAATGACAACTCAATTCGCCTTCACTTCACCTACATTTAGAACAACCCAGCAGGTTATATAGCCCACGAAATTCACTATCTTCAACACTTTAACCAACAAACAAACTACTTAGTGTTGTAAAACGAAAATCATGTACCGCTTTACCATTTTAGGGTAAGGAGACTTCTGAGCGGTGCCATTTACAGTGATATTGTCTAGAACGAAGTGGTAATAAACTTTGAACAGGCGTGCCGGCAAGAAATCAATTTCCCTTAGTAGGTTTACAAGCCCAGTAGGCCTACCAACAACTTTTAGTTAGCCATTCAATTCCGATGCAAACCAGTTTAGGTTCCTAAACTGATTCGCTAATATTCGTACCATGAAGTGCCTATAACTGAGTGGCGTTTGATTCGCTCATGGAGGAATGAAAGAACGAAATTTGTCGGTGGTCCGCGGTGTGAGAAAGAGATGACGCTAGACAATTGTTGCATAAGTTTGTCTCTTTTACTCCAACCTATGCGTTGCGTTCCGAAACCTAGTAGTTATGATTTTAGCGGTTTTATTTGTGTATTAAATTTCAACAAATATATTTTAAAATTGCGCTTATGAGTCAAATTATATACCATTAAGCCCAATTTTACTCTCTCTCTCTCTCTCTTTCTCTTTTTTCTCTCTTCTCTCTTCTCTTCTTTCTTTCTCTCTCTCTCTTTTTTTCTCTCTCTCTTTTTTTTTTTTTTTTTTTCTCTTTTTTTCTCTACTTTTTTTTCTTTTTGTAATAGTAATTTAAATAATTCTTTAAAATAAAAATTAAAGGTTTGCTTAGTGTCGTCGTAAAAGTAAAATGATTATGACGAGTTTAGAACGCAACACACGCGTTTTGAAATTTATACAAACTTTTTTGATTGAACCCAAGGAGTTCTAATTAGGTAGGTACTCAAAAGAGTTTTTAGTTTTTAACGTTTAACTTGGATAAAGTAATTAGTAATACGAATAATGGCGTACATTTTACATTGTTACGTAAGAAACACATATTTAACTGAAATACCTTGAATTTGGTACGTATATTTCCACATTTTTTCAAAGTTTATAACAAAACGATTCAGTTTACGCCACGAAACTAGAAACTTTTTTTGGATCGCTATTTTTGACACTATGCGAACCAATTTAGGTTCAAATATCACCTCATGGTACGAAAAATGAACGAACTAAAACAGCTTGCGATTCAAGTGCCGACTTGATTTGGCGTCAACCTAAACCGGATCGTTTTAATGACGTCTTAGTATGAAATTGCAAAGCAGTTCATTTTAGGTCGTCAATTGAATCGTAATAATAGTTCATAGTAAGCCTTCTGGTCTAAGCTACTGTTTATTGGCCAAATGAGTGAGTCATGATTGAAAACATCTGTTTGACTGATAACCCATGACTTCCAGGCAGGCTTCTTTCCTTCCTTCTTTCTAAAGGCATTTAACACTAAATATCCTAAAATTACAACATACGTATATATACGAATAATAGCCGCATGTATGACTGTCTTCATTTGCCAATGTTTCGACGGGTCTGCCAGTTTTTTTTTGTGTTCCTATTTAATTATCAGGATAAGGTTTTTATGAATGGCATATTTTGGAAAATATCTATCTTTTTCTTATACACCACTATGTTTTAATTAGTACAAAAAAAGAATTGGGCTGTATCCGTACTTGTTAGTGATCATATTTGCGTACCTAATCAAAAGTGAAAAAAAAACGAAATTCAATTTTTAAATATGCCACTATTTAGTTAAACTTAAATAACGAAAACAGCTGTTGGAGGCGAGGCATAGTTGAGCGACATCACGCGAATGTGAGCGAGAGATGACGATTAATGAATACTACTATGTCATAAATAGCCTGTACAATATTTCCATAAATTGGGTGACTGTTTGGGATTTAAACAAACGCTAATAACTTTGCTGTTTATGAATATTATTTATTGATACTTTACAAATATAATGAGAAGACCGTCTAGAATAAGCCCTTTAAGTATTTGTACTACATAAAAATTAGTGGTGCATATAAAAATGAATCCCTATTTTCTTTGGTCATGGCATCACGTGCGATAGGCGGGACCAATTTCGCTAATTCTTGCTTTGTTATGTTTGTTACTGTCAGGAGAAGGATCTTATGTAAGAAAGTTGAGCGGAACCATAGAAAATTTAAGAAATATTGACGTCAATGAAACATTTTAAAATGCAGCGCCATCTTTGATGACATGACAGGTTAGTGGTTACAAATATCTTCCCGGTTCATTTTTACACGACGTATATTGATTCTAAGGCAAATTATATTTAAGTATGAAAAAAAAGTTAGATAAGAGAAGATACTTGTATGTTTTTGTGTTTGTTTGCGAAATCTATTTCATGCATTCATTCAAACAGTTGTGTATGGTATAGGCATATTAATACACACATCAAAAGTATCTAGGGATCAAGCATTTTTATGCGGATTTCTTGAGATTGAGATGTGGCTTTGTAATAAATTTATGATTTTATAAATTTATATGGATCCTTTTTGGTGCATTTCATAATTTGAATCAGGAACTGTGAATCAAATTCGAGTAAAAGATGAAAATCAGCTGTCAATATTTTCCCTATAAAAACATACAACGCATTGAAGACATTATTAGTGCTACTGCTTCCCTACTACTGATTAAAACCAACGTTATTATGGAGCGGCGACGTCATTTAAGCAGGGAAGAAATGCTCAGAGCCGTGGGAATGATAGAAGCTGGTTCCCGGCAACGTACTGTGGCTTTAGCTCTGAATACAAGTCAGAGTGTTATCAGTCGACTTTGGACACGTTACCAAAGCACTGGTACCGTGGCTGAGCGCCATGGAGGACGGTATCGCTGCACCACACGGAGACAAGACCGATACATTCAAATCTTAACTCGAAGAGCTCCAACAATAACCGCCATGATGTTAGCCGTGAGGCTTCATCACTCTTCAGGGAACTTAATTAGCGACCAAACAGTCAGAAACCGCTTGCATGAAGTGAACCTTCATTCCCGAAGACCGCTACGGGTACCACCTATAGCAATGCACAATCGTAGGATTCGATATCAATGGGCTCTTGAACACAGAAATTGGGCAGAAGAACAATGGCGTTTCGTGTGCTTTTCTGATGAGTCTCGTTTTGGTATGAGACCGGATACAAGACGTATACGACACTGGAGAACCCCTGGACGCCAACAGCGATTAAAATCCTGCCAGGAAGTCCATCCTCTTAGTGGTGGAACCATCATGGTATGGGCGGGTATTTGGATCGGCGGAAGAACTGAGTTGATTTGGATCAGAGGCAACCTCAACGCTCAAATTTATGCTGAGACGATTGTATCAGACGTCATCGTTCCTCTACAAGTGCAATTCGGTCCCTTATTTCAGTTAATGCATGATAATGCACGACCGCACACCGCAAGAGTTGTAAGACAGACTCTCGCCGCAGCTAACATCAATGTCCTGCCCTGGCCTGCTCAGTCGCCAGACTTGAACCCGATTGAGCATGCATGGGATATGCTACAGAGAAGAGCTCTGCCGAATATGGAGGGTATCCAGTCGCAAGAAGACCTTTTTTTGTTGTTGCAACGAACATGGGCGGCCATTCCACAGCGTGATTTGGATGAACTCATTTTGAGTATGCCAAACCGATGTTCTTGTGTTGTTAGTGTTCGCAGTAGAAACACGGATTATTAATTGTTTAAATTACCCAATAAAATTTTAAAGAAAACTGTTATTTCAGTCTTTTTTTCGAACTTTAATGTTAGTGGTTCAAATGTCAAAAATCCCTTTATTAGGAAAATGGCAAATTTCTTTATTAATGCAAAGGTGACTTGGTTTATCGTTACTGTGACAAACGAAAACACTTTATTTGATGAATCCTTAAAGAAAATTTTAATTAATATTTATTTATTTATTTATTTATTAAAACTTTATGCACTAGTAAAATACACTGTACAAAGGCGGACTTAATGCCTTAGGCATTTTCTACCAGTCTACCTTAAGGTGGTGCAGAGACAGAACATGGTAGGCGCAAGAAGGTAACTAAAACTTGAAAGAAAAAATAAATTATTATTTATGATAAATACATATATACATACATATTATATAAAATCCAGAGATACCTAGGTCAAGAGAAAAGAAAGAAAAAAATAATAAAAGACATATTATTGGAGAAACTAATCTGCTTACTCAACTTAGGGATAAGTTTGCCAACACCTTGTGAATGTGTTCGCGTGCCTTTACTTTAAACGTGAACAAACTGGTTGCCATCCTGATGTTCAGAGGAAGCTCATTCCAAAGGAAAACCGCCTGGACGAAAAAAGAAGAGTGAATGAAACCAGAACGGTGAGAAGGACATCGTAGAAGACGATTATTTGTGGAACGAAGATTCTTATCGTGTGCAGAACACAAATATTGAAAATGAGAAGTCAGATATGATGGAGACGTGGGTTTGTGAAGTATAGAAAATAGGGTTGTCAAGGCCCTCAAGGCTCTGCGCTGACGAATAGGTAGCCATTTTAAAAGTGATCGATGCATGGAAACATGATCATACTTGCGTAGATTGAAGACGAATCGAATGCAGTTATTAAGAAGTCTATCAAGTTTATTGAGGAGATCTGCATTCAGGTCATAGTAACACACATCAGCATAGTCAATTATGGGAAAGATAAGGGCCTGTACAAGCGTTGCCTTTATGTGTGGCGGGAGAAGATTTTTCAATCGATAAAGAGACCGCAACGTTCCGGTGACCCTTTGACTGATGGTCGCAACCTGCTTCCGCCAGTCAAGGCAATTGTCAACATGCAGACCAAGATCCTTGACGTCGGAGCTAAATGGGATAACAATGTTGTCAAAAAGAAGCGGCAGTACAGAAGACCCTAAAGTGATAACCTTTCTCATGCTATGGGGGCTCCCTAAAATGATAGCCTGACACTTAGAAGGGTTAACCAATACCCCGAAACGATCAGACCAGTTTTTTATCTTGTCTAGATTCCGATTTAGCTCCTCGATCGCTACGGATAGGTTGTCAACACTAGCCTGACAGTATAACTGCAGATCATCGGCATAATATCAATCAGGAGAAAAGTTATTGCAAAAATATAAGTTGATCCCTAGACACTTTTGATGTGTATATGTCTATGAAATAGTACACACTACAAACTACCTGAAAACATTTTCTTCTTCACTATCAAGTACAGACGCCAGCACATCAAGTTACCCCAATGTGTCAAATTTTCCCAATTGAATATGAACCTTATCTTGTGTGACACAAAGTTGAAAATGGATAAAAGAAAGTTGTCTGTACATCCAAAGGTTGCCAGTAAGAGATTGCTTTTAGCAATAAGACCGCTCATTTTGACATCCTATGTAGCTAAGTTATTATTTGCAAGTTTTAAAGATGAACAATAAGGTAATAATAAATGAGAAATATTTTCTATTCTATTCTATTATATTAATGAAGTCCACAGTTCCTTAAGTCGCATTTCTGCCTAGAGTAAGTAGTGAAGTCGTGAAAGTACCTATCATAAATTGTGAGTGCAAACTTAATTATCTAATCTAGCAACAATGTATGCAGTTTATTGTCCACTGTGGGACCGCCATGACGGAGAAAGAAAGTCGCGGAGTAATTAAAGTGATCATTACTCATTTTCACTGTTAGGTTATGGCTTTATATAATGTTAAAGAACATAGTTAGCGGGCCTATATGGTGTGGTAAAAAATATAGAAGGAAGATCGACGAACAACCTCTGTATAAAGCTCCCCGAGGGAAAAGTTAGGTGAAGTGAGTATGTAGCGACATCTATCTCGCCACATATGAACTAAAGACTGATATCCTACATCGCGAAGTTAAAGTTATCCGCGCGATTGAGGTAAACAAGTTCCCGACGACAACCGTCGGGCAGTAGTAGCCAGACTGCCAGACAACACACAACACAACATTCACCTGGTCGGAGGATCCTCCCTTTTCTATAGGAGTTATGGAACTTTACTCACTGTTTCCTAAACCTCAAGAAAAAGTGTGTGCAAAATGACAAATATCATCGGAAACCTTTTAAGTTGTTAGTAATTACAGACTCGATTCCATTGTTTTTTTTTTTGTCAAAGGAGATGTTTCTTTTTCGGCCATCAGATGTACGTATGTCGAAAAAAAAGGAAAAAATACCACGAATTGGGGAAAAATAGTATCTGGTGAATTAGATTCTGATTTGTTGTGTACAAAAAATAATAGTTTTTCAATTATTGCCATATTTTATTCAACATGGCGTCTCGTTTGCTTGCATACTTCATTCGTTCTGAAATCATGTCTTATCAAATCCATTAAACATAGAAAATAATTAAAAAATGTGTGTATTCTTGTACGGTTAAAAATTAATTACTATTATTCTCTTGTACATATTTTGGGTAAATATAATTAGGTGTGATGATTTCATCGTTTCAAAAATCTTTAGTCTCCATTTTTGAACTGTGTTTCTGAACGAATTAAAAAAACAGCTTGACTTGAAACTCATTTAAGTCACTTGTCAAGTTGTCAGTGACAATTTCGTTCGACTCGATTTGATTTGGCTTCGAATTGAGAAAATGCAAAATAACACTGAAAACCACGATTTTCAGTGTTATTTTGCATTTTCTCAATTTTATACTACTACAACTTCGGTTTTGTGATATCTGCTAATTTTTGGATTGACTTTGGCTTTGTTTAGCGGTACTCGAACTCAGAAATCTGCGATTTGGATTCGTCTGCCCATTGGAAATCTTCTGTTTTTACTTACATTGAAGGTAAATAATTATTGAAAAATATTTGTAAATCAGTTGGATTAAGTTGGAAACACAAGGTTTACCTCATTGTTTTTTGCAGATCCTTTGGCTTGTTGGAAAATGGCTTGTGTGAAGTGCAATAGAGGGATACTCAGTGATGAAGTCATTATATTGCAGCAGATTTAGGTCTAGAGCTTTTGTTTAATTTTTTAACAAGACATGGCTCAAGAGGTAAGAATATAATTTTTAAACAAACAGTTTCAAACATGTGCGACTCAACATGTAATAGGTATCACTGGGTTTCATGTTGGAACTTATATTAAATGTAAAAACAAATGTTAAATACAAACACATGAATGCAATAAAGATTTTGAGTTTGAGTTTTATCCTTTCAACTGTCAAATGACTATACACATAACAGTTCTTAATATGTTAACTAGATATTATGAACTTGTTTTCAGAGTATATATAAGTATGTTTTCAGATTGCTCCTGATGCTGCATTATGCAAGGCATGTTGTAACTCAATTAATAATCTTCTTGAGAGTACTCATAGTAGTACTAAAGTAACGCTGGATAATGGAATAGGACCCATCATTGAAACATATGAATCAAATGTATGTGTCTGTGTCATAATGTATGTGGTGCCTGATCTTTAATCTCAAGGAGGTTGCATAATTTAACGAGTGGCCTCAGAGAGATGCAATATTTAATTTAATTGCCCCAAGACAGGTACCTATTATTTGCCGTTCACTTTGCTTTTTTTTGGCTTTTACAACAATTTATAGTATCACTAACATCATGATAATAATTTCAGATACCAGATGGTGCCATTGTTTGCCATTGATGTGAGGTGAGTGCCTGCAGGCTGGTAGATGTATCTACCAGATCTCTTTCTCTCTCAGAGAAGATCACACAGTATTCCACATGGTCCTGAGAGAGATGAAATCACAGCCCGGATAACTCCACAACAGGTCTGTTACCTACTGTATATATGCGTTATGTATGATTTTTATATTATATATGTTAAGATTACACTTACAATTCTCCTGCAATAGACTGATTCATGCGATAAGAAAGTAATGATTGTCAATTACATGGGAAAAATACATAATAAAACTATGAAAATGTTTTATCAAGCTTGGTAAAAATCCTAACAAATGTATTATTTTTAGATACCCTCTGGAGGCAGAGTATGTTATTCATGCTGGGTATCTGCTAGAAGAAATGTACAGCGTGCTGCCAATCTTCACCTTAATAGTAGGAATGTTTGTGTTGTTTGTTCAACATCAACATTGAGACGTCGCACACATTTGTTCCTGAATGCTCCAGAAAGAGATGTCATTTCTAGAAGAATATAACCTAAACAGGTGTGTAAAATAGTTAACTGTAAATCTATGTAGTATGTGGTTTTTATCTGTATATGACTTGTAAGAATCCCTTATCAATAAAATACTATGACTACTATGTATTGATCTGTGAATGTGTGAGTTTATTCTGTATTGTTTTTACAGGTCAGTTATCGTTCATTGGTGTGCAATGTTTGTTGGACTTGGGCTAGAAGTGCTGTTTTTTTAGAATATGAACCACCTATCGTTGAAGCTGACTCTAATCCAAACTAACCTCCACAGGTTTTGCCCATTACATATAATTAAACTCATACAAAACAGTTGGTATATCTAGTTCGAGTTGTTTTGTACCAGGTTGTACAAACCTAGAACGACACATAGTGCCTGTGTACTTGATGATGTATCAGTAAGAGAAGAAGAATAAAGTTTTAAATCCTGATTTGTTCTTTTATTTCTTTTTTTTTTGGAGAGTCTCCTCACTCCTTCTGTAGTTCACCAAAGGTTTAACATCCCTCAGAAAGCATGTTAAGCCTAATGGCTTATTTTTTGATCTCCATCGTCATTTGAAGATATTTGACAGTTGTTATGGATAGATAAAAGTCAGTAGGTAAATCTGATACCAATATTTACAAATGGTAGGTACCATGTTACCCAGTTACCGCGCTCTTTATATTCTGCGGCATCCAGCTTAACTGGAAGCTGACCCAAAAAGCAATGACCCTTTCTCCAATGGTTTTGGGGTCGGCCGGTACCTTGTTCTCCAATTATGTACCTGCTTACATTTTTAATTTCAATCTTACTAGTACCATACCAATCTATTCAATAATTACAGCATCATTATAGCATATTCTGTATAACATTAGCCAAATGAGACCGGTTAGCTGAAGGAAATGTATTGAAATAAACGCATCCAGCAGGGATTGAACACAGTAGGTTTTAACTTTTATATGATAAGCCAATACTCCCTAAAGAAATGATTCTTGATCTTGCTTTAGTGAACCACTTTGGCTAATATTTTTTATGAAAGATCACAGTAATTATGATCTTAGACTATTAATGATTTATTTGTTCGATGAACCAAAATTAAACAATTATATTATAGGTTAAGTAAACGTCATCTCTACAACCTGTCAATGTCATGGATGGCTGTCAATAACCCTTAGGACAAACGTCAAACATTTTCAATTTTAATTTTGTACATAAAAACCATATGATATTATGTAAAAAAATTAACTTTATTCTATTCAGGGGTAAGTTTCGCAGCTTCGCTGACGACGTACATGTTATGGCCGGAGGCCCATACAAAAATGAAACATGTCCTTTGTTTTAAATTGGACTTTGTATAGAGCCGAACTCTTTGAAGTTCTATTTATTAATCAATAAGTTGCTCATTTACAAAGCCCTGTTGCAAGATATCAATGAATCAATAGCCCATAGATATTCCTTACAATTGATCTAGTTGTGGTCTTTTGATTACAAAGACAGGTGTGAAACCGCATGCAATTCAATATTACAATTATTGTATTTAATTACAATATCGTAATCAGAACAATGGTTGTATTTGTCATAGCTTCATTGTTTACTTAGGCGATTGACAGCTAACGCAACTTTTGAGTCGACCGTCCACTGCTTCGTAAGGCAGGACAGATAGGTAGAAAGGACGTAAGGAAAGGAGGAAGCGCGGACATGGAGTCTTTTAAATGGACTTCCATGCAAGACGTAAGGCTGTCTCATAAAGCAAAACATTATATAGAAAGAACCTGGCGTAGACACGATGCTTTGTCAACTCTGTCCTACCGAAAAATACTTAGGGGCCAACAAGGCGAATTAATCAATACATCATTTTTGACAGCGTGTGACGTTGCACACACAATATCACTGTTGCGTCTCTCAAAACAAAGTCGAAAATCAAACAGGAACTTCATCGCCATTGATGCTCGCAGATTAATGGAGGTTTATTTATTTTTGACCACGTTTATTGCGACCACGACAAGGTTGAATCCCGTATCATTTTTGCCCTCATTAAGGGCCACCGCACAATTTTTCACTGGTACGTTTTCCAGCATCGATCACTGTGATCGATGTTTAACAGTGAAAAGTGCAATGGGAAAAAGAAAATGATACGGGACGGCTAAACTCTTACTGAAAAGAAGACTATTGCGGATGTGTTAATAGAGATCGGTTGTTTGTTTCATAGCACATGTCGTACGTCAGCTTAGAAATGCTAAGATCATATAACTCTAGCCTAACACGAGTGAGGAATAATGACCATTAAAAAATATTGCGCACATAATATCAATGAATTGCATGTGGATATGTGGCATAGACTATGTTTGACCTGCATACTTAAATATTTTACTGTGGCTATGTACTTAGGTACTGTCAGCAAAAGAGGTGGGATGCCAGGGCAATATTTCTAGGTTAAGCATAATTCAAGTAATAGAAAGTCAATAGTACATGCGTAGAATTCAATTTCAATTAGAGTTTAATTGGTTTATGATGGCTCTGAAAACCCATTTTTTTTTGTTTGCTGTACGTACATAGGCATAATGAGTAATATTAGCCGTCTTTGGTATTCGCAGAATTTAATGATCACCAAACACAGCTGAAAGAAAAGGCTGTGTTAGCCTTTTCTTTCAGCTGTGTTTGGTTTGACTTTTAGCCTAAACGGATGCAGCTGAGTTCCAGTATTTTATATCAAGCAACTGCCTATCTGACCTCCTACATAAAATCCAAAAGTCCAGTAAAAACCAATTAAGTACTACCTATATTGTGTATGTCAAGACCTATCAAACTGCCCCGTGTCGTCGACAACCCTGTACCTAAAACATTCTATGAACCTGTGATCCCCAATAATCAATTTATACGATTTGGTCAAATTCATTCAACACTTACTACACACGGGACATCACGAAAAAAGTTTTCATCCGATACTAGTGTCCAAGTGGACACAAGCCCATGAGTTTTGATTTAGTACGCTCCGCTGCCGCTCCAATATTGCTATATTATTCTAGATGGCGTTACTGAGACATGGGATCAAAGTTTTTCCATGACATTTCCTTGCATGTCCTCTCTTTGTCTCTTTTTCGACAGCGTTTGAGCATTATTATGGCAATATTTTAACACGATACTGTCAATTGTAAGATTGACCCCAATGGACCTGCGCCATATTGGTTTGGTGACCCGATCGCACCATATAAGTCACAATCATGTCAATACCATTAATATGTGTGAGATCTAGATTTTTTCGCAAATACCGTCAACTGCAAATAGAAGTAACACTTAATTAAGGAATAGTGCTACAAAATGGTTCGAAAAAGCACTTTGTTTAAGTAGCATTGATACATACCTGATTGTACACAGCATAAAATATTTAGTGAACATCTGGCTGTTGTAGAATTACTAAGGAGAGTAGGTAGGCACCTATGTATAGTATGTTGAACTAACTTTATATAAGTAAAAAAATTGTTTACAACCAATTTTCAGACCTACTGAATATCCACACAAAATTGAATAAGAATTGGTCAAACCATTTCAAAAGAGTTTTGTAACAAACACTGTGACACGAAAATTTTACTTATTACCTTAAAAGCGGCCAATCCATAGTGCTGGAAATGATAGATAAATAATTAACAATAAATTTTCCCATATATCAATACAGCATCATACCTGTATTTCTTGAAGGGTGGTGAATGGTTCGTACACCCACATTAGCCCAGTCATGTTTATGCCCCATGTCATAGGGAGCGGGTCTATAACCATCAAGCGGACACAAATCCAGTCTCCACGCCATTTTTAGCCGATAAGATATCACGACATTTCCTACCAAACAGCCTTGCATAAAACACGCAAATAATAAATAACTGTCTTATATAAACATTTCCATGTACCAGGCTAGGCCGGGCCCTTATCAATACTCTGTCCAACCAATCTGGTGCACTCGATGACCGGTTTTCTATAGAGATGGGATGTTTATCACATAAATCGACTAATAAAGCGATAATTAATTGACAACTGTTAGGAAAAGTCGATTTCGATTTTATGTAGATGACTTTATTAACGGTGGAAACTTTCGACGTACTTAGATAGTAAAAATATGTTGGAATGGTTGGGATAGTTAAGTGTTTGAAAGTGGTGCTGGTGACCGAGAAGTTGTGTAGAAATCGCTTATCATGGTATATGTAAGTGATGTATCGGAAAAAAAGAACACAAGAGGATTATGATGATAGAAGATGTTTGAGGCAGTTGAGAAGTCGGATTAAGGAATTGTTAACTTCTCTTATGTCGGCAGAAGGGATTATAGCCCTCGGAGTTAGAAGTAACGACAGTTTAATAAAAAAGACAAAATAAATTTATTTGATCCAGTGTAACATATCTGTCCTCGTTGACACCTGTCTAACTACTTTTCCTACCTGTGTTGGGATCGGCTTCCAGTCTTATAGGATTCGGCTGAATATTAATAATTTACATGGAGCGACTCTTCATCTGAATACCATAACCTAGTTACTAACTAACACTGATTCAGGCTTCTGACGCCCCATAACGACTGTCGAAGATATACGAATAACAGCACCTGGCTGTCATTCGTCTGACAGCTTAACGTCCTTTTACGAAATACGGAGGAGTTTAGCAATGACTGGTTACAATCGACCAGGCGACTTCGGAACACACCCATTGTCTTAATCATCGAAAAACCTTTGATGAAAAAGCCTTTGAAAAAGCTCAAGCATAAGCTTGAGCCATAATAAGCCCACAGTCAAAGGAACTCAAGTGTCTCTTTTGAGAGTTTCTTATTTTGAGGTTCTAAAGCAGTTCTTTATCAATAATATCTAAAATACAACCACTTTTTGTAAGACTAGAATACAATAAATGCAAGTTGGCGCCAGCCTGGCCATTAGGTCGGTGGTCGAATGATTATAGAACTATTCAACAAATGTATTCTTAATAGTAAAGCGATTAGCAATCATTCTGCAATTAACGGTCATTGACGGAGACAACATAATGAGGCGCTTTGTCAAATGAATGGTGGTATGTGAGGAGGTAGGTAATTGTGACGATTTATGGCTTTGCACGTAGAACTTTGCTTGCAGGTATAGACAAACTTTTTGTATAATTAGAAGACTAAAGAGTAGGAAGATTTTTTTAAATGCAGAAAGTTACGCGCATAAAAATCATAATCAAAAATCAAAAAGTCTTTATTCAAACTAGATAATAAAGATATACCCAGTAGATACTTTAAAATGTCTATTGAAAGTAATAAACTATTGGCAAGCACGAAAATTGAGGAGCTCCAGAAAGTACTGGCCAAGAAACTCTACACTGTTCAATGCAAGTAGTACAACGAGCGCCTGCGCATCACTAATCTCCGAGATTTCCATGTTAATTGACACACGGGAAATGTCAGTTCGATAACGAAAGTGTCATGGCGCCTTGAAATTAATTAGCGAGACAGTGGCCACGTAATGATTGGAAGTCAATTGGGTAATCATGTGTTATTTATAATAGACCATGGTTTGGGAGGTGTTGAATGAGCAAATGTTGAAGTAATTGATGATTATGTAAGACGTGGGATTAATGATGAGGCGGCTTGTTTGTATATAATGTTATTGGAAAAAGGTACGAGAGTGTACCTCTATCCAACAATTTGATTTTACGAACCACACTTTGATGGTGATAGTGTCGTAGGAGTCAATTTAGAAATAGCTGAGTTAATGATGGAGGTTATTTTTTTAAATAGGTGTATTTCTTTTGCAGTTTTATTAATTGTAATTAATAATAATAGGTTTGCCAATGTTACCGCTTTTAAGCGATCTGCATCCTTGTTACAGACACACCATCCCATTTCGATCGCGGGTGAATTCTTCCTTTGACAAATGTATAGTTGCCATTATCTAATTAAAAAGGTTTTTTTATTTCTTGATATTTAAACATGTCGGTTGAAACTGATGTATGTACATGTAAAAAATAACAATATTATTTATTAGTGTGCTAATAAAAACGCAAAACAAGAAAATAATAAACATACCGAAGATAAAGATGAAGAATTGTTAAGCATTGTTATCTCTGACCCTGGTCCTAATAGTCTTTTGAGACGAAACGTGTGTAAAAGTTTCGGCAAATGACGGATTACTTCCGAGTTCCGATTGCCCTTGAAGTCTAGCGGCCCTGAAAATGGAAGGACCATGACGCGATCGCGTGTTTTAGTTTCAGAGACCTTCAGGCTCTTCAAGGGCAGGGAGAAACGACCTTGGGAAGTAAAAGGTCGAAAGTTTCCTAATGGCTAGTTATTAAAGTTCAAAGACTTCAACTCGTTTAATTTTGTTTTGTTTCAGACTGTGGTCGTAATTATGGGTATTTACTGGTAGTATTATTTGAATTTTAGATTATCTAGATGGGTTGCTTCTAAAATATTCACTGGCACTACGCAGTTATTTTTGGAATCTCATATAATATGTAATTCGTTTCAGTAGGAGCTGAAGGGCTTTTAATAAATAAACAAAGTGTGTACCTTAATGTGACGGTTAGCTTACCGTTTCATTTTATTATTATTTCATGGAAAGGGTTAAGTTCGTGAAGGTAAATTAAAAGCTAGATTAAAATTTCTTTCTAAATACAGCTCTTTTTAACGGTCTATGAATAACAAATTCAACATGCTACTGTCACGATAAAATAACTAAGTATTTATGTAAGCCAAATCATTACATCTGAAAAAAATGTGGATTCCACGGCTTAGGTATATTTGAAGAAGTCACCCTAGAGTTCCGGAAACGATGTGCTACGATTGGTTGTTATCATTATTTATTATGTCAGTAAATGCAGAATTGATAACATATCTTATTAATTTTGTTGTATATATTTCGGCTCGGAAACTGGGCCTAATGATCCCTTATAAATTTGCTGTACGTATCGCTTCTTACATACAAATATGGCAATATATTCCAATACAATAATTTTCGGGGCGTGAGAATCCAAAGACCATTAGATTCCCTTTTAATTAAAGGTCTTTAGTTATAGTAGAAATCGATTGTCACGTAATAGGACAAGTAATCATAGTGTCCCACTTTCGATTTCCGTATAGAGAGAAACCGGGCTTCGGGGACAATTACATGTGCAACACCGCACATTTTTCTGTTAGCGTTATTCTTTTATCAATGAGTAATTTTTGTAATGATAATTTAGATAGTTCAGCAGAGTTATAGTTCCATGACACGTCTGGCGGAGAATGACGAGGAAAGTCGATCGTAGTAGTAGTAAGAGAAGCAGGCAGAGATGAAAAGAAAATGCATTCAAAGCTTAATAATCTTGTCGTAGGTCGTCTTAGCTTTACGTACACACATTTCCAGTTTACGCTGACCTCGCATTGTTGACTCCTATACAAAGCAAGATCAGCTTCTGGAAATGTAATAGCTTAATTTATTTATTAGCCTGTACATAGTGCTGTACATCCCTCTTGTTGATCAACGCGAAAAAAAGTTTTGCTTCTTCTTATAATCGTGTGGTTATTGCCCAACCTGATGTCAGGGTTCATATGTCACCTATGAGCCTCTAACTTGGCTTCACATGCCGTGGAGAAATATCCCTCAGACATTCCGTTTACTTAAGTTGTCAAGTCAACATATTTACCTATGGGTAATCTGGTTTTACTCTGTATATATGAAAAAGAAGAGGTGGGGAATATTATCTAGCTTCTCTTAATAGATTCGGGACTACTCGCGGAAGCTACAGTACAAATGCTGGCAACAATCAATAGCTTCCGTCGTATAACATCCATAAAACTAAGAACCTCCTTCGACTTTTTGAACACAACTAGTAGGTGGCCCTACACATGTGTTGGTGTTGCCATATCTTATAAACAAATCGTAAATCCCAGCTGTGGACAACAAAGAAATATAATTACAACCGAACAGTGAATTTATTAATGTAAGACATTGGTCAGTCAATTCGGAAGAGAAAGCCTGCGTAGGTGACGCGTAGATATTGAGTTGTCCAGTGTAGGAGGTTTATCGCTTTGTATAGCATTTATTGCTGGGTTAGTGGGATTGGATGGGGCATTTGTTGCATATATAGATGTGTTTGATGGATTAGGAATGGCTGATCTCGTGTTTATGGTTTGTAATTAGAATTAGAATTTTGGAATGAGGAGCTTATCGTGTAGATTATTTTGAGTTTTCATGTGGATGATTATGAGAGTAGAAGTAGACTAAAAGAAAGGAGGTATATAGGGATGACCACAAATGAAGATGAATACATACCTATGCCTACCATAGCCATTGAGTAAGCTGGGTAAGGCAGGACATTGCCAATAATGCTTATGTTTGTAGTCTTGTTCTTTTTTTATTGACAACCATTTGAAGAAAGTTAATTTTAATATCCTTAGTGATCAACAATGGCTTAATAATTCCATAATTTTGTTAATTGGCGAGTTTTATTTATAAGTTAATACATATTACTAACACGTCTGTGATTAAACTACTAGGCATAATTATATTAATTTAGTGAGGTATTATTGAGGATTTACAAAAATAGTCAACGGATCCGTAACTGCCACAGTAAATCGCAGTCAAGTGCAGTTATATGCGCAGGATCAAGGCCCCCATTTTAGATAAGACTAGACGAATCCAGTTCTAAACACAGCCAGCCAGTCTGACAATTTCAAGGCTTAGGGAAACCAGACTTAGAGTATAAGAATCTCGCGCAATAAGACATAGAGTTAATTTAAAACTTCATACTTATGTAGAGAACTGTAATCACCATAGACAACCGGTTAACTTTGACAGCTACATCTTGTCTATGATAAGAAGCTAGTAGTTATTTAATTTTCAGATTAACATGGAAAGTTATAGATAGAGACTTAATCTTATAATCAATGGAACTGGATATTTTTATCTGTAAAGTCCAGAATTCGTTGGTCAGGAATACGCTGCTTCGGTTTGTACAGACGCCAGCAGATCAAGTTACCCCAATGTGTCAATTTCTCCCAATTGAATATGAACCTTATTCTGTTTGACATAAAGTTGAAAAACGATCAAAGAAATTTGACACATTGGGGTAACTTGATGTGCTGGCGTCTGTACAACATCTGTGAGCATTCACATTGAGGAAACGATGAATGGTTAAATTTTGTCGCATTGTGTGAAATTAATTTAAAGTGTTTCCAGACTGAGATAAAACAAACCGAATACCTATCTTTACTGCACAACATAAACTAGTAACCTTTAGACCAACATAGTGTTTGGAAATGTCACTGGATGAAGTAGAAGACTTTTTGTCTCAAAAGAGTTCATTTCGCAAAGATTTTCGAGGAACCTCCTGGAAGAAATATAAGTGCCGAGTATTGCAAAAACCCTAACGCCAAAAAGTAAAGCTCACATTTCAAAACTTAAAAATAACACTTTCCTATCGTTTAGCCATGTCGGGATACTGATAATATAAGTACATATCTAGGAAAAAGTAGAAATATTCCTTACGTAAATAATATCTACACTAGTGGAAGTAGTGGAGTTTCAAGTAAATTGAGTCAATAATATTACAATATGCTTGGCGTCTCGTTCAAGGTAACACGGTGGTTTTCAATTGACCTGAGCTGAAGCCGCAAGGTGTGCAGTGTACAAGAAATATTTTGTATTGTGGCTGTGAAACATAGTAAAATAACTAAGTTTCTGATAAACTTGGTGCTACATTTGATTGGATAATCATTTTACAACGTAATTAGTAAAACATTATCATAATTATGTTTGAAATTAGAAAAAATCTTTGATTAGGTATGATATTTACAAAATACATTAGTAATACTATGTACAATTTCAGTAAACCCAACTTTTGGTCAGCTGCAATCTTTTTGGACTATTGTTCATACCAAAAAGGGGTTACTGGAAGTTACAGGTTAAATATTGAGGATAATTCTGAAATAGCAAAAAACGAAATCAGCTGCACCTTACATAATATTATTGTCGAACAGAAATTTGTCGAACAGCTGCATTTGCGGAACAGCTGTTTTTTATCAGGCTTGGTCTCCTGTTTAAAGTTTTTGATAACTATTAATACAGTGATTAAAAGGTTTTCAGTTATTCCAGTAATAATTACTGAATGAGATTCTGTCACCTGTGTAACAGGTTGTTCTATCCTAGTACAAGCATCTAACATTCAATTCCCATTGAACAATAAGATTGTTGTAATCCAATAAAGTATTTATATCGCGCATCGCTGTCTTTGTAGTGTAGCATCACCTTAACGTCCTCATTGCTGACAATACATAATAAGTAGTTATAGCAATAAATCTGCAAGATATTTTTTCAGATATAAAAATGCCGTGTGGGCGCTTTTTTAATAAACGCTGTTCAACAAAACTGTTTACATTCTGTCAATTTCTACTTTAGGCCAAACATTGTCGTTTACTGTAACTATAATATTCATATTTATAGTTTTAAAAGACACAGATTTATACACAATTCTTATATAAACATCACCACACATTTCAATATAATAAGTCGTGATTATAAATTGCATGTTTTTCACTAAAATTATTTACGTGAAACACGCACGTCCATAGGAAATGCGGATACTGGGGCAATTAGCCAGCAAACTTCAGTATACAGGAAATAGCATAAAATCAATTAATTTAAATATATCTGCATTACATGTTCTACAAATGAACAAGAGTTACCGACATAGGAGTAGTGCCGGCAGCGGTGTGGCATTAAAGTTGGAGATTAAATCAATCAACTCAGCATAATATCGCAATTCACTGCAGGATAGGGGCTTCTTTCAGGCTGCACCACAACAACACCTTGTACTTCGCTTGCCGTATCTAGTCCGACCCAGCCACCTTCTTCAGATTGTCCACCTAACTGGGTGGTGTCCAAAACATCGCTTGCCGGTACCCGGTCTCCACTCCAGGACTCGTCAGCTTTACCGGCCATTGGTCCGGACATTCGACAGACATGGCCACTGGCCAGCTCTCTGCTACTTCAGTTTGATTATTTGCTTGTTAGTCCACGTTTTGGTCGTGTATTTCCTGTACGTGTAATAAACAAATGTATTTCTTTATTTCTTATGTGGCAGTAGGCCGATGATGACTGTTGGTTGTCGAAGGACGGATAGCCTTTGGAGCAGACATGACCTGGAGACTGAAAATTGGAAAAT
The DNA here is from genome assembly GCA_921972225.1 of Euplexia lucipara. Classification (NCBI taxonomy): domain Eukaryota; kingdom Metazoa; phylum Arthropoda; class Insecta; order Lepidoptera; family Noctuidae; genus Euplexia; species Euplexia lucipara. The sequence goes on from OV179159.1 coordinate 18,024,194, forward strand.
GTAAACTGACTCCAGTCTGTAGGAAGACAACTAGGATAAACTAGACGTGAAAGGCGAAGAAAGGGAGATAGGAAAATTTGACCAGTTAACTGCGACAGATCAATACAAATTCAAGTTAACTCACCATTTTAACTCCACGCTTTTGCACCTTACAATCATATCCGGGTATTATTACCCATTTCGTTTAACAGTACATCGCCAAGTGGCTGGTCTACTCTCAACCTGACCAGAGGGCTAGCCCGTTTTTTGGGCAAAAAATCAACATTGCCATTCACACCGTAATGCAGGCAGTCTTTTGGGCACTTTGGCCCTTGACAATGAATCCGAAGAATTTTCCTTAATTCTTCTCTCATAGGACATGTTACTAAAATGGACTTTTGTCCCAAGCTTCTTATAAAAGTAAATTAACATCTGTCAAGTTCTACAAAGTTTTAACAAGGACCATATTCTAAAATTATCTAAATAGTGCACGAGCTACGTCGAAGTAAGCCTAGATAGGGTCGATAACAGAATGTCACTCGTATAAACTGACAGTGGGTCTATAAATCATGGTAATTGCGGACATAGCAGCTAAATTTAATTCTTGTACTTGTCTTGTTATATTAGAAACAGAACCATGTACCATTTTAGAAGCATAAATTAGTACTGATTTTGTTGTAAGAACCTCCACGATTGGGCAATCGGCTCCAAACTTGGGATAGTAGAGAACACCTGAGCTTTAAAAATATCATTTCGAAAGACAAACAGCAAGTAACGACGCTCTGTTCATCGTCATAGGCAAGCATTCATCATGCTTAAATTCATTAATTAAGTAACCAATTTTCACAACTCTATTAAATTTTATGTAACTTATTTTTGAATTTTTGTCTGAAGTACGTTGCATTAGAACTTTCTGTAATATATTTGAAGGAATCAGTTTTCACTGAGCGGCCTTATCGCTAGAAGCGATCTCTAGAAAATATTTTGGTTAACTATGTAACGGGCTGAGTTCAAAGTTTCCAACTCGCTCGTTAGTAATAATATTATGATGGGACCATCATAATATTTTAATTGATAATAATATCATTATAAAAACCAGTTAACATTTTTCTAAGAATAGTAAATGCAAGCCTGCTGCAGAAGCACTTTCATTCATAAAAGCTTAACAGATATAAAGATAAACTTTATAGGCTTGACACATCAGATAATACTTTTATAGGAACTTAAATAATCTTGCTTATAAAGTGTTTAATTTTAAACTTAACGACAAATGAAGCGTTAGTACCGGGATATAATAAAGTGTTAGAAAGAGATGATGCTATACATTATCTCATACGTCTATCTTTGTCCCAGAATGAGTTGAGAAGCAAAAGAAAATTCGGTATAAATTATGTTAATTGTCATTAAATTTTATGGTTAATTGATTTCATCGGTATATTAATTTAACGTGGAGGTCACTGAGGGATTTGCATACAAGTGGATGTTCTTCGGATTAGTAGATGCATTTTAGTGTCAAGGGTTTACGTTGGAATGTGGGGAAAGGCCATTGATGGCTCGTTAGTGTTGGGTACTAAACAACCGGTGAGAAAATACTGTGTAACAAATTATTGTCGACGTATTTATTAAACGTGGAGGAAGGTGTATAATGTAAAGCGTATTTGAATAATAATTTTATTGAAGAACAACAACATTACAGTCTGTTCTGTAATAATCTTCCCGCGAAAACTGAAGGTGCTCTCCCTCACCGGTAACGTGTAATGTTATATTACAACGTTACAATTTTGAACATTACATCAGTGAAGGAGAAGAACCGAGCATTACAATGCACATCTTGTAATGATACTAAACGGGTATACATTAGTGACGGAGGAGAACCGAGCATTACAATGCACATCTTGTAATGATACTAAACGGGTATACATTAGTGACGGAGGAGAACCGAGCATTACAATGCGCACCTTGTACTGTTGTGCGATGTTAACTTCGAACGCACGCGAATCTCGTCAGTCAGGGAGGTAGTTTTGTAATGTAATGTTCGAAGTCAAATCTATAATGTTAGGAAGCCCCGTGTTAGGAATGACTTAAGCTGTGTTACCTTAACCTATATCAGCATAGTACTTTTTATTCCAGGTTTTACAAAGTATTGTGAAACCGGTAAAATCTATTTTAATGGAGTAAGTATGGATTTTCTTGCCCGTCCTTCTCCATACAGAACTTTTGGAATGGGCAACTAGAATAATTTTCATACTTTCCCGTTTATAATATTGGTGTGACAATAATATGATAATAGAATATTTAAGATAATTTTCTAAAATCTATGAAATATCTCGTAGCAGCGTGAAGCTGTAGACTCAACGTTTTGCTAAAGAAAGTAATATTTGAAAATGAAGCGAAGAAATAGAATTAGGAGCCTTATAGTCTCATTTTCATTTGAGATATATCGAAGTTCGAGAAATCTGGAATACATGTTATATGGAATGGAATGGTGTATGAAATGTATCTATACGTAAATACTACTGCATGTCCGACTTGAGCAGACTGTTGAAACTAAAATGTAATGTTTTATTAATAAGACCCTAATGTACTCAGGTATGCAATAAATATATTTGTATCTTTATGGAATTGGCATAAGCTTTCGAAATGCTGAATTCCAAAGATTTCGGATTTCACGAACTTCTTTATCGTTAGTGAAAATGTGAACTTTGTCTAGGCCTCCTAAATAGAATATAATAGTTAGAGGTACTGTGAGTAGGTACATGATACAGATGTTGGAATGTAATGTTCATGTTAAAATTTCAAATTCTCAATAAATCATCTTCCGCAAATGCAGCTTATTTTTGATATATCTAGAACATTTTTCCGTAGAATGCAAATGCTATCGAACTAGGCCAGCGCAATTGTAGCTGCAATTGCATTTGACTAGCCAATTGACGTTAGGGCTAAAACATACGGGGGCGTGACCTGAACCACCCATTTGGTTACCTGTATTAAAATTTCATAAGAAACGTCTCAATATTGTGATTGGTTTAAATCTTTAATAGACAACCTGCATGCGTAGCATGAACTCATTGAACACCGAAGAAACGGCCTTTGTCTACAGATGAATCGGCAAAGTGACAGATTATATAGACAGGAACCTCAATCTGTGAAATTTCTTTCAATACACCTGCCTGCGTAGCATGAACACTTAATTTCTTTTCTTCCGAGACACGACAAAGACCGTTTCTTCGGTGATCATGCTACGCGTGCTGTTTGTTTAAGCTAGTCTCCAAAACCAGATTTTCACTTTAGATAGCTGAAGGCAAATTCCCATATTTTTAGGAACGAAAATTATTTAAGAATTCCACGCGGATGAAGTCCCGGGCACAGCAAGTTATTGAATAAATTCAAGTTGGTGGGCTAATAGCTTAATTTAAACATGAAGTTTTACATAACAATGCACTTTTCTAACGGTATTAAAACGCACAATGTAAATTTTAATATTTAGTCAATGTCTCGACCATAAAATTGGCTTATTTATGGTGCAGTCGATCGCGTTGTATTCGCTGGACCATTACGAAAAAACCGGCCTCACAGCGAAAGAAATAACTATTGAAAAAAGTACCGTTCTCGTAATATGACAAAAATGTAAATAAACGCTCCTCTAAACATCATTGATTATAGCCTAACACAATAAATATCTCATAAGCAAGTCGTCTTTCCAAATGTAGAGTGAAACAAGAGCCATTGATCGCGCCCGCTCATTGTCTATGCAAATAAAAACCAAATTTGGTGATCGATGACTCAAGTTTAGGTGAAAGTTTATCTAAATCTGACAAATATTTCTTATTTTTAGTCAAATAAATCAATAATACAAAACATAATTTATTTTACAAATAATTTAATGAGAACCGTTTCAGATTTAGGTCGGTTTAATCTTTTAAAAGGCAACCATTTGGAAAATTTATGTGAACATTTGTATTTTTTATTGTATTGTGACTATTATGTGCGACAGATGCTATTTTTCCTAATTTGGTTGTAAATTACTAATGTGATCAAGTAAACTAAGAGGGAGATAAAAATGTAATAAAACAAGGTGAACTAAATTTTTAGGTGACAACCAGTATAACATCTAGCCATCCACCAACAGTCTAATGAAGTTAGAAAATAGAAAATAAAGATTACATTATCAAATGTTGTGTGAAACTAAACTCGGTTTAGTTCTCTAAGTGACTTTTGAAACGACAATGTATGGTCAATCTTATAAAAACTAAATAGCGCCGACGTTTTCTTTTTTAAGAAATGCCAACACAGATTCATAGGTATACGTCTGCCTAACCTTTTAAGAAATACAGCCGTGATATTTTGGTTCTAAGCTAGAAAGTAGAATGTGAAAAAAACTCAAATGTTCAGATAGGACACCCTGTGGACATCCACGTTATACTGAGCTGAGGCCCTTTTGGCATTGTAATCTTTGTACTTAATAATTTAAGGTGTATTTTGCTGTAGGTAATTCCAATATATGCATTTTTCTTTCTTTTCTTTCCTAGTTCCTTTGTTTTTTTTTCTTTATTATTTCTTTTTTTTTCTACAAAATGCCAGCGTTTTAATCGCTCCTTTACGCGCGACTGCTAGTAAAATCTTTCCGTATGTCAGCGTCTTAGGAAATTGATGGTTATCTAGTGCAATAGATAATGCTATGACCTCTAGGCTGGTTAGACTCCAGTTATCGTAAGGTACATGATAGTCGATCAATGACAGAATAAAGGTTAGACGAGACGGGTCGGGAACGTATGTCGGCAGCTGTCGTTCAGGGATCTTCTACTGTCGACTGCGCATGGTCGGTGATAGTAAGCTAGCCTAGTTTAGATTAATAGAATAATAAAAGTACTACAGTACAATAAATGTACTTTACAATATCAAACGAGTCAGAATAAGCACAAGAGTTCTGGACATGATACAGAAACCCTAGCGTAGAAATTGTTGTCGGTTTATTTCTTATTAGTTTTTAATTTTTTCTAATGTTACTTTTGCTTAAAACAGTAAAACATTTGGAAAAACTCATTATTTCTGTCGAACTCAATGAGATTTTTCTTTTGTTTTCGTTTAAAATAAACAAATGAATTCCACAAATTTTACACAACGTCATCTAGTCCCAACCTAAGCAGAGCTTGTTTTAGGGGTACTAAACAACTGAAAAATATACTTAAACATTTCTAAAATTTTGATTTCATTTAATTTAAAGCAAAAAATAACGTCAAAACTTGGAAGCTAGGTAAAGTCTAGGATTATGTACTGAAGACAATGGTGTCCGGATGTGCTCAGCTCACTGTCCTCCTCAAAAAAGTTGAGCAAAACACTGCCTTGTATTCCTTTCCAAACTTTCATATGACTTACACAGGGAATCAGAACTATTTTGCAGTAAATGTGATTCTCCTATTCAGGTTTTGACAACACTAATAAATAAAATTCAACAGTCGCTCACTAATAAAGTCCCTTTGATAGATTCATAAAATTAGCAAACCCTTTTTTATCTTAACTCCATACTTAACATATTAAATTACTTTTAATATTAATGTTCTTAAGGTGAAAGTTGTCGTGATAACTGCCAGTATCACCGATCAACATCTAAATGGTTGTGTAATTTGACGTAAACTAAGTACTGTGTATATCAAATTGTCATTTAAAGATACTGTCACATAAAACACTTTAGTTAATACATTTGCATTAGTATTGTATCTCTGTCGGATAAATTTATCGTATATTTATGATAAATGGTGACATTTGTCAGCGGTGGTACTAAGCTACTTGGTAGGAAAGTAGGTGCGGTTTTGTAGAAAGATGGGAGCTTTTAATTTTAACTTAAAAGAAAAGTCTTTAAAAATAAAATTGTGGCCTGTTAGTTTATAAATAAAAAGAAACAACCGGTAAATTCAGTAAAAATCACGCCGCCCGTGAAAACTGCGGAGTGAAGTGATCTGTCAACGCCTAGCATTAGTATGGAATGACAGCTCAATTCGCTCTCACTACGCCTTCATTTTCACGCGGTGATTTGACCAGAATCGCACTGCAGGTTGCGTTTACATAATATTCCATACACGCATAAACTCACGTTTTACTCCCTTGGAGGTAGGTAGAAGCTACAGAGCGCTATCTCCTCCGATTCTTACATACTTCTTTTTCTTTCTTTAGGTTTAAACATGTTTTCACACACGCCGACTCCGAGTAATACGCCGCTGAACTTTCAGAAAAACCTCACCAATAAAGTCTGTGTATGTCCTTCTAGGGCATCCCCTCCCGGTGTTTCCACTTACGTCTGCATATCTTTCGTTAGTCGTCTTTTATTCATCCTCTCAATGTGACTAAACCGTCTAAGCAACTCTTTGTTGGTTCAAAATCTGACACCAAACGATATGGAAAATATAAAAATTATAATTATTCAATTATTAATCCATTAGAATATCATCATCAGACTCTCAGTTATATCTAATTATATAATATAAAAATGTTATAATATGTTGGTTTGTGTACGCTTCAAAAACTCAAAAAGTTCTGCACCAATCGAGCTGAAATTTTAGCATGATATAATATATAATCCGCATCAGGGATTGTTTTTACCTATTTTTTTTTCCAACCATTTAATCATAATGTGCCAGGGCGAAGCGTGGCAGGGTACAGCTATAGTTGCTCATAATTTTGCCGTTTTAGAATGAAAAGACGCAATTCTGCGATTTTCCATGTGCTAGGACCGTAACGTTGTTATTTATAATAATATTATTAGGAACGGATGTGACCTCTTATAAATACTAACCGACTATGGCCATTCAAAACATACAGGTTAAGAACTTTGACCTGGCTGGCGACAAAACTATGCCATTTTATTTTAAGAAAACATTACTTATCAAGTACCACGTTTTCTATTTTCAAACAGTTTCTTTTTTAATAAAATAACGGTCACATCGCGTGTTGCGCAGTGTTGCATGCAGAAATATACACGTAATATTGCAATAAGTATTTTCTGTATTATTCGTTTCCTGTGCATTGACAGTTTGTCCCGTTGCATTTGTTAGTCTTGTAATTTGCATAAGGTTTTTTATATAGCGTTCGCTGAATGTACCCAAAGGATTGTTAGTTATGTATGGGTATATCTACGAGTTACATCTTTTGTTGGTTTATCCTGATAGTTATTATTGTAGCAGAGATAAAATATTTATTGAATACTATAACTCTATATTGCTCAAAATTAAACTAGTTTTAAGTAAAAGTTAAAGTTCATTTCACAGACACAACACATCATTGACACACATCAAAACACATCAATTTACATGATATTATAAGTGCGACGTCTAACAATGCTTTCAAAACTAAACCTGGCTGAATAACTGACCAGACGAAACTAAATTCAATTCAAATTCAAATTTATTTATTTTAGGACAACTAAAAAATCCAAAGGTTAGTATACAAAACAACTTAAAAACTATTGTTAGTTCAAACACTTACAAATAGACAATCACATACATCTAATCCTCTAAGTAGGTACACAAAATACATAAAAATACCCCTGCGCTGAGACATCCCGCCCCGTCAAGATAACCAATAGGGAGATACCTCCCTAGAGACCACCAAACGAGCGAAATGCCTCAACACAGGTGCACGTACATCCTCAGCTATCGTTTTCAGGATGCTGTTGTGACTCCCCCGTACCCTCCTCATAAGTGAGACGACTTTTTTCCGAATGACGGCATGAAAACCATCAGTCTGAGTCTGCGTGAACATCCCGGAGGCACTGCAGAAACGAGGAAGTCCCAACATCATCCTGAAAATGTTATTGTACTGGACGCGCAGAGTGTTCATGGATTTCTTTGTATGACTAACCCATAGACCACCCGTGTACATGCCCTGACAATATGCCTTAAATAGAGTGATCTTGACTTGCTCCGTACAGCGGGCGAATCTACGGGCCAGCATGTTGCCACGGACTGACAGAGCTCTGCGCTCCCTCTCTATGTCGACATCACCTTTAAGGTCGTCGGTAAGGTAATGTCCAAGGTACTTGAACTGCGCCACCCTATCTAAACTGTTACCATTCAAACTAATGGGTGGAACGGTTTTAGGACACTTACCGGCGGCCTTAAAGACCATGTACTGACTTTTCTTTACGTTGTAAATAAGACCATGTGACTCGGCATAGGCTTCACAAACTTTCAGCATCTCTCCGAGCGCCCCAACAGTGGGACTCAGCAGCACCATGTCATCCGCGTAGCTGATATTATTAACGCTAATACCACCCACCCGGCATCCAACACGCATGCTGCTGAGTTCCACTATGAGATCATTTACATAGAGGCTGAAAAGCTTTGGGGATGTTAACCCCCCCTGCCTCACGCCGCACTCCAGCCTGTACGACTCGGAAAGAGTGCCTGACCATTTGACACAGTTCGTCTGGTTATTGTACCAATATTTAAAAATATTTAACATCGCCACCGGCATATCACTGTCCTCCAGCTTCCTCCAAAGCACCTCGTAAGACACGAGGTCAAAGGCCTTGGAGAGATCCAGAAAACAGGCATACACCGGCGTCTTGCGATCTGTGTAGTACTGGACAGTGTGTTTGAGACTTAAGATTGCGCTCTCAGTAGATAGTCCGGGCCGAAACCCAAACTGCGCATCGTGTAGTTTTAGATACTTTTGCAAGCCAGAATCAAACAGACTGTCCAGCACCTTTGCTATCACGGTCGCGAGGGAGATCGGGCGGTAGTTTTCCTTATCTGAGATGTCACCTGTCCCGTTCTTCAATATGGGCACCACTGTGGTTTTCATTAGGTCAGCTGGAAGGTACGCATGACTGATGCACATAGAAAATAACAGAGACAGGACCCTCGGGAGGTGCACTCCAGCATATTTCAGGTGTTCGACGCTGAGCCCGTCATGCCCAGGAGATTTGCCCTTAGTCATTCCTTTAATAAGAGCACTGATTTGGCTTGCTGGGAAACGCAACAAAGGCTCCTCTCCCAGGCTGCAGGGCGCAGTGCCAACATGCGCGGTAGGAGGACCGATCGGCGATAGAACTCTAAAATGGTTGCTAAACATATTAGCGATCTCACTCGGATCGCTTAAGCCGCTCACACTCACTGGGAGGCCAGGCCTAACATCCAATTTTTTGGTAGCTTTCCAAAACTGAGAAAAATTTTTAGTAGCTCGACACTTCGCTATCACATCCATTTTAAGTTGATCTTGGTTCTTTCGACACCACTTTAGCCTGCCTTTAAAAATGTTACGAGACTCGCGCATTTGGTCGTAAACTATGCCCACCGATGGTCGATTATGAAAAACCCACGCCTTATACTTAAGCCTGGCATCCCAATGAGCTTCCCTTACATGTTTGTTCCAGCCACACAGTACCTTTTTCCGACCTTTAACATTTTTTCTACCCTTAGTTAGGATAGCCCCCCTTTTTAAGACCTGCACTATTCGGTCGTATAATGAGTCTATTATTAAATTGTGGGCACCAAGGTTACATGTCCCGTGGCTACAGTCAGTGAACTCAGAAGGAAAATCGATGGATCGCAACCCCTCCTGACATAAGTCATGATATTCACTAATTTGCGATTCATCTCTCTCCCCCCAGAGCACTGCATTCCTAGGCATGTCAGAGTTACATAGCTTTGGCCTAATCGTATCTAGATCGCATTCAATATATATGGGAAGATGGTCAGACACATATACGTCCTCTAATATACCAACATTTGTAATGGTTTGCCAAGCTGACAGGGAGACCACACAGTGATCTAGCCACCTCCTACTATCGTGATACTGGTCCACATAAGTGTACCTACCCGAATCGGAGCTTAGTCTCTTCACATCTGCACATACCCACGACCTATCCAAGCAATACCTTTCAAGCTCATCATAAAACAGTTCCTTGGGGTGGGCATTAAAATCACCCAACAAAAATACTGTTTCGATGTCACTACTCTCTTCAATGGCACTAATCTCACCTAACACCTCCGAGAAAATAAGCAAATTATCTGTGGACTTCACAGGCATGTACACGGAAAAGACTAAGATCGTACGCCCCCCGATTGTCGCCCTAATTGCAGTTAGTCGGGCACTACTACATTCTACAACAGAAACCATATCAAAAACTCCCCTTCTCCAGAGAATAGCCACCCCACCGTATGGTCTCCCTCTCAGTAGACCGGCTGATGTGTCCACAGCAGACTTTCCTGTATATTCAAACTCCCCACTAACAGTTCCCAGTAATGGGATGTCATGATTAAGAAGCCAAGTCTCCTGTAAACACACCAATACAGACGTTTTACATAAACTTCTAACATCGTCAATTGAGTTCTTAAAAGAATGACAGTTAAAGCTAGTGAATCTGCACACATTTTTACAAGCATCCATAATTATTTAAAAAACTAACTATCACTCAAATTACGTCGCTCCTGACTAGGGGTGTACATGAAATGCATAAAACGCCTAAACGTAATGCCGTCAGGCCAAAATTCATTATTTAGGAAAATGTCAAGTTTTGTTTTTGAGACAAACAGTTTGTACGCGTTGTATTTCCTATCGGTCTTCATATTGATTTTCTTTAACGACACAACAACATTTACTTTATTCTCAATATAACTTATTATGTCCTGTTCACTGGTCTCTTTACTCACATTAGAAATAAATAACGGGACTTTAACGTCCGCCGCTTTAAAATTGCCGTTTGGTGATGATGCACAACCTTTTTGACCTAACAGTTTGTATCTCTTAGCAGATTTAGATTTAACAACCTGCCACTCCATATTCTCTTCTGGTATTACCGCACAATTACTCACTAATGCACTGCTATAGGAGTCCCTAGAGAGATTTTGTTGGTTTTCATTCGCAGAGACTACAGAAACGGCTGTTTTATTAGAAATCGGTAACTTCGAACTACGCACCGAATCATCCAAAACCGCTGCCTCCAGTGCGCCTGCACTCGATAGATCACCGATCGCTTGATCTTTTATCCCTGTTACACTCGCGCCCTAAAACCCCCTAAAAATTATTATTATTGTAAGTCAGTAAAAGATTATTTATTAGTTTCTTTTTGTTTTGCACAATTTTATTAGTTAATTATCGTATTTAATAATAAATAACAATAATAATTTCAGCATTTTACTGTCCCACTGCAGGGCAAAGGCCTCTTCTCATACAGAGAAGGTACTAGCATTGATCACCACGCTTGCTCAAGGCGGATCGGCGATTTTAGACTCATATTTACTATGAGAAATAATTTTTTATTGTATTTACTGAACTACATTTTTAATGTAGGTATGACTGTTTGTAATTTGTGCTCATTTTCGTGTTTTAATTTATCCTAACATATAATGTTGATAAATACTTATATTACTAAAGAAACCGAACTGAACTACATCAACTTCATTGTAGAAACAAAGCTATAAAAACATTACACTTAACACTTCAATACTCAACATTACAGACTCCATAAAAATTATTAGACCGCATAACTAATTTTGGGCTGCACAAAGACCATTCACACATACAAACATAAAACAACACCGTTTTTATTAAATTAGCATACTGCATCCACTGACCTTATTCTGGTCCACCAACTTAAATTACCCCTTCATCATATCGCTGGCCCCGGGCAATATAGCGGTAAACGCCGGTTACGCCCTTTTTAATGTTATTTGATTTTTGGCTTCTCGGAGTATCAATCTATCACTCTTATTTTTTTCAATTTTTTAAATTAATATTTCTTTAGAATAAATGACAATAACAGCTTTATTGCATGGAAAATTCTCTAACGACTAAAAATGTATTATTGCAATACTCTAAGAAACATAACACAAAAAAACGGTGAACATCTTTACGTTAAATTTGTAAACAAAGGGTAACAGTAATAAATTTAACCGCCTTTTTGGAAATAAACGTACTATATCAATAAACTGTAAACACTTAATACGAAGTAATCACAAGAGATTTTATTCTGTACAAGCCTGTTACGCCTTTCTTCCCGGAAATGTATTGTAACTTAGTGATCACGAAGATCAGTGGCACTTGTGGGTTTGTTGGTGTTTGATGCAGTATTTAAAGAAATATTCTCATTGTCAAAGTTATACTTTAAATAAATAACATCTAGATGAGCTAGAGTAATCTTGATTTTGTGAATCTTTGTCCACATAACTTTTTCATTAGTTTGGTCTGCCCGCAACCAGTGTCTTTTGTCCATTATTTCTTTCAAATTTAAGAAATTATATTGTTCCATTTCTTTAAGATGAAATTTATCACCATTGATCTTAGCATTCATGATTATGCTACATTTGATCAGGAGTATAAATCGTGTGGTTCTTTTTTGCGCGTTCGATAAGAGAATGCATCGAATCTCCTTCAGACTGGCTATGTTTCAAAGTACCTATGACCTAAGGCGATTGGCTCTCTGTACAGATTTCTCAGTTCATCTGCTGATACATCAGTCACTGGCGTCTTTTTGGGTCTTCCTCTTAAAGATCTGTCTTTAAGAGGAAGACCCAAAAAGACGCCAGTGACTGTACAGAGAGCCAATCGCCTTACCAAAACCACTTTACGATGATTTGATGAGTCTCTGCAAAACCGAAGCAATCCCGAAACATTATCATACATTTTATAACAATTTGCATTGTGTTGGGAACTCTGAAGCAGAAATCGATATTGAAAGCGAAGACTCAGATTAAAGCAGCGTATTTTAAAACAGTTCCTAAAAAATATGTGATTCTCTTCAAGTTAAGGTAGCATATTATTTTTTCTTTTTTAAGAGTTTTGTGTGTTTGTTTCCAAAGTTTAATCTTTATCTATATGTATATATAAAAGAAAGTCGTGTTAGTTACACCACTTATAACTCAAGAACGGCTGGATCAATTTGAATGATTTTGGTCTTTGTGGATTTCTCTTTGTCCGGAATAGCATAATAATTAATAAAAAAACATGAAAAGTCCTCGAAAAAATAAATATCAAGAATATTCGTTGTCTCAAACATTTTTCAAACACAGCGCCATCTTGGATGACATGACAGGAGTCAAACTTTCCAGTTCATTATCAGGTGACAATTTGACATTGACATGTCTTAAGCTAAACCTAAGAAGGTAAGGTTGTCAATTTATACGTGCCTACGTTCTGAAATTTATTTTGTTACTAAACTTAGAGGTTTTATGTAGCATAAAAAAGTCTTATATTTCAGAAATCAATTTACGGAATTAAAAATGACGACAGAGACAAACTTTAATAATCTTTGCAAATAGAACTTATTCTATTGTTAAGACTTTAATTAAAGTAGGCCGGGAAAACTATAAGTATAAAATTGGATGTAAAATAGAGGCAATAGTTCCGATTAAAATTATGAATTTAGTATTTTTTAAATCAATGCATTTTAGTAAGGTAGTTAGGTTAGGTAGTTAGGTTAGCCATAGGATAGGTATGGTCAGTTAGGTTAGGTTATTTATACATGTTGTATTTTTAATTCTATCGAACACAAAATGTTTAAATAAGATCACAGTAGAGACTCGCTACATAAAAATTAGTAGTAGTTATTATTGGTTTGGATCTATTTGTTGTCGTCTTATTAAACATATGTATATTTAGTATAAAAAAATTGATTAGAGAAATAAATTGACTCTAAGGCACAACGAAGTTTGCCAGGGCAGCTAGTATTTAATAAAAAAATAAAAAAAATGTAATCTTGGGTTTTTGTGTTTGTTTCCAAAGTTTAGTATTTAATAAAAAATATGTGATTTGAAAGGTTTTTTTTATTCAAAGTTATTATCATTTAAAATTACTAACTAATTAAAAGTTGGGTAGTAGTAACATTTAAAAAAAAATGTATAAATATCATAAAATACTGTCTAAAATGGTAAAAAATATAAATAAATAACATTGTAAGGTCGGTCTGTTACAATGGTTACAAAAAATATGTTTCATTGATAGGATTCTAAAATAGCGATTAGTGGATGATACAGCTAAGCTTTGGCTATAAAATTTCCCTGAAGAAGGTGGTAATCGGCTGGTACGCTCTAGATCTAAAGCGGAAATTACGTCGTATTATATTCTTACATTCCTGAATCTCAGTGGTCGGTGTGTTTATAAAGTCATTAATGATGTTGCAATTGAAACAGTATCGTCTTTAATTTGTATTATACATTTTTTCAATTATTTCATTAAATATTTATACTATTACAATTATTCCTTCATAAATTAATTACCCCTTCATCATATTCAAAACCGACCTTATGTGAAACGAATAAGGTGTACGCAACGGAATGGTTATGTTGGTAGTTGGTTGCTCCAAGTAATTAACGAGTTTGGGGTCATTGCACATAGACAGCTACATAGGTTTAGTACCTACTATTTGAGTTGGATTTAGAACTGTACCCTTTATTCCTGAAATAGACTCTGGGAGGTTCTGGGTCATGTTCCTTAAACCTAGCCTATCGCAGTCCAGTCCACGACTAGACAAAGGACTCTTCAACGCTGTGCCGAATAAAATACATGTTTATTGAACTAAAGCCTAAACAAACTAGGACTTATAAATCTAAGCGTACATAGACAAGAGGCTTTGACTAGGGCCCTACACATTGAAACCTTGACCTCTTAACTTGGTGTCCCGGTATCTTAGTAATCAGTGTCCCGTGTTAGTGCGGGTTCGAGGTTCGAGGTTCTGTGGTCTTGGGTCCAGAAAAAACGTTATTGGGTTCTTCTACCAGAGATTTTAATTCAGTAACGAGCAGCCCGTAGTCTGAATCTATAGGTAGAAGGAACTTGAGACTTAAACATAACTGGTGAAATACTTATGGGCGTACTATAGGCACTCAGAAGAGTTCTGCCTAACCTTATGTTCAAAAGATTTTCTTACCATATTTTAGGTTATAATCGTAAATGATGGAATGGCGAATACCCGGAAAGAATGTAAGGAAAATAAATGTGTTGCGCTGACTATATCAAACTGAACTAATTAGTTATTTTTGACAGAATTCAGTTCAAAGGAAATAAAATACTTACTTGTAACTATTTGCGAACATATTCCTAGCCATTCAGTTGACACAGATCGTCACGATTTCGTGACACTTTGATTACCAATTAAATAGTAATTGGTAATTGTTTAATAATATTCAAGTATATTTATTCGATTGCTTGGATTCAAACACCTTTTCAAATTAATACCTATTGCAGTTTATGTCTATGGCAACTTGCAAAAAGTGCAGAAAATTAAGACATTATTTTTAAAATATGTCAGTCCCTAGCAGTCTGGATGTATGCCCAGTTGGTGGCTATTGCCCGCTAGTAGGTACATGGACCTGGAACATAACTGGCGCAATGTAGGTGTAATTAACCAGAACACTTTTGATAAACCCTACGGGAATTACCAGGCGTCATGTAGGAACTGACCTATCTTTGAAAACCACCCTCGGAATATCCAAGTCCTAACGTGATTTTTCGCAACATCCAAGTGCAGACGCCAAGCACATCAAGCTGGGATAGCTTGATATATTTGGCGTCCACCCAACCTGGTGTCAGACCTAACCTGGTGTGTCCTGGTGACATGCATATATGCCACCCATGGGTTTCGGACTTGCCGCAAATGAATTCGAAAAGTTTGAAGTAAGTTGCTTCAGGTTCAAACTCGAGGCTTATGACATGACAGTCACAAGGTCACACCTACTACTGCTTTGCTGCTTTAATATCAACTTAAAATACCTTAATAAAAGAATTCATGCTTTAGAACTGGCTTCAATCTCAAAGACTTGTTAGTTTCTTACATAATATCATTCAATTCGCGAAAGTGTGATAAATTATGGCATGAAGTTCTAAACGATGACAGGTGACCAATTAAAAACTTGTCACTCATTAAATATGTCGGAAACATCTTACATTTCCACATAACTTTTATTTCAACACTATGGTTACCTAATCTTTTCATACATTTTGAAGAAAAATACATATGTTCATTAGTTTCAAATCGACTCCTCAAGAAAAAATTCTCATATTGAAAAATATTCACAAATTGATAACCAGAGTGTAAAGTTCCTCATCCCCCATAGAAAAGGGAGGATTCTCCGTCCTGGCGGGTTTTGTGTCTGGTGGGCTACTACTTCCCGATGGTCGTTGTCGGGATCTTGTATAGGTTCAATCGCACTGATAACTTTAACATCGCGATGTAGGATATCAGTCTGTAGTTCGAATGTGGCAAGATAGATGTCGTTACAGTATGTACGGTAATGTGAGACTAGAAATAACTATACAGAAATTAATAAAGATCTCCAGTCAGTGAAATGAAATTATATTTATTTCTGTAAGTTGATCTACCCACAAACTTTTCCATGTAAAAAAACTAAATGGCACTGGCATTTCCAAAATGACTGATTTCTGAGAAGAAATGCGGAAAGAAACTCAGGGGTCATGGTCTCTTTTTAAGTCCAGACATAAGACTGTAGTAATATACATATGATGCGAGTCTAACGATGCAGGGCAAAGTCCGGAAAAGCCTTCGCAAGAAAGATAAATTTAGTGTAAAAGTATTAAATTACTTAAAGGTCGCTAACACTCAACTCTATTTTTACTTTTTAGACAACTGTAATAAAGCGCGAATGATTTTAAACATCCTCAATATAATGGTTTTAGACAACTTTTATTATTTATGGATATCCACTGTCACTTCCTCCATCTAAAGGATATAAATTTTATCGCTGCGTCGATATCTTAAAAATTACAAAAAGAAAGATTCAAATCGCTTCAAATGCGTTGTTTGGTTTGTTTGTATTTATGCGTTGTATTGTTTTACTTATTTATAGTTATTTTATATGTGCATTAAAATAGCCATGTATGGAATATATTTATGTTGATACTATACCACAAACTGCCTACTCATCTTTTCTCCTCCTCTATTAAGTCCATCCAAAGGTTGTCTGCAAGAAATCGCTTTTAGAGATAAGGCTGACCATTGTATCGCCCTATGTAGCCCCTTAAGTTATAATTAGTAAGTTTTTATGGTGGTACAATAAAGAGTATTCTAATCTATTGTTGTGCAATTCGTAATCAACTATTCCTTGATTGTTATGCCATGATGGGCCAGTACTTTTTAATCATCGTATGCACATAAGTGTCGGTTCAAACCCCGGCAAGTACCAATGTTCTCCCTATTCTTATGTCCAATGCAATAAACGCAATGTGTTTGCACTAACTAAGGGAACACTCCTGTCTAGCTTTTCGAGGAAACCAGGTGTGATATTGTGTTATGTAATGAAGCTACTTTAAATATGTAGGAACACTTTTTCAATAGGCTGTTATGATAGATGTTAGTTGAAAAATTAATAAATTTGTTCCTATCTTGTACCTCATCTTAGACCAGTCCAAATAATTACAAAATAACATCACCCCTGTAACCCCCAAAGATGTAGGCAGAAGTGTACCAATAGTACACCCACAGTTCGCCAGTTAGGTTAAAGCCCCATGTAATAGGGGGCGAGCTATTGTCATCAATCGGTCATAATTCCAGACTCTGTCTTGCTTCTGGGAAATTCCAGATAATTAGTTTACATTTGTTCAATACTTTAAACACAGATACAGAGGCGTACTTAATGCCATAGGCGGATTATATCCATGAAACTAGTTAGGACAAATCGCCCCGGAGCTTGTCTATACTAACATCTTTGGTAATATCTCAATAACGCTTGTTCTGCTCCAGGCAGAGCCTTCCAACAATGTTTCATGTTATAATGAACAAGAGCCTTTTAAATAACAATAGACAGGTGAAGTTTGTAATGTTGTCTTTACATTGTGATTTTACTTACATTTTTGTACATTGTTTAACCTGAAATTTTAAAGCATTCACCCTCCCTAGGTAGCTACATGCATTACTTGGAGGCAAAGCATACCTTTTTGTCTTATATTATCATATTTATTATTTAAGTTTTTCTATAAATTATGTTTGTTTACATTCGTAATATTATGTCAGCTAGTGACAGGTCTAGTTTTATTTTTAATTTGTCTGGAGCTAGTTGTAGGTCGTATATGTAAACCGCATCGACCTCATTATTTTTCTTTTACTTTGCTTTGTATTGTGTTCTAAAACCTTTCAAAATTCAATCATCTGTCATTCTGTCCATTTACCTTGGAGCCAGGTGGAATTTGGCAGTCTTCGTTTGGATCTGAAAGGCTTAGCAAGTCATATCAGCTGCGAGTCTAATATTTATGGCCTCTCTGTCCTCCGGCCCTCTGAACTGACGTCCTCCGCCTCCTCTAAACTGACGTCCTCCGCCTCCTCTGCAGAAGTCTGAAGCCTAACGTCCCTCGGCCATTACTAGAGCCGAGAGGACCACCTCTGACGGCCTCCTCCTCCGCTGCTGAAGATTCAAGCCTGACGTCCCTCGGCCATTCCTAGAGCCGAGAGGACCTCCTCTGACGGACTCCTTCTCCTGACGGCCTCCTCCTGAGCTGCTGAAGACTGAAGCCTGACGTCCCTCGACTACCCTACAGCAGAGAGTGACACCTTTGACGGCCTCCACCTCCTCTACTGAAGACCGAAGCCTGATGCCCCTCAGCCACATCTACTGCTGAGAGAGGGCCACCTTTTCTTCATTTTATATTTCATCTTTCATTCATCAGTTTTCCTCTCTTCTTTACCCTAGCTCCACTAGGTAGGCTTGATATTAATAAATTCTTATTTATTCCCTCTAATCTTTTCCTACAACAGTGCTCTCCTCCTAGGTAGGTAGGTACTGTTACGTTACAGTTTGGCGCCCAATATTTAACTAACCCACCCCTCTTTTTATTTCAGACGTTCTTCACTTATCTCAAAATTCTAAAACACACTTCCATCAAGTGAGTATTATTTGGTAAACATTTGGTAAACATATCTTTTCTTCACCCATCTTAACTTTTGCTCAATTTTTTTCACCTCCCACTCACATTCTCTGTTATCGAAAGATAATCGGCACCCTATCGGCCTCTTGGATGTGTTAACCCACTTGTGGGCACTACCAAGGTTGGAGATAGGTCACTCTACGAACGGCTATTGGAGAATATCCCGTAGTCGTTTTACTATACATCACTACAGTACATCCCCACACACTTGCACACCACAAGTTTACCCCAGTGGTATTCACACCCAATGACCGCTTGATGTGCTAATCCATTCGTGGACACTCCCAAGTTGGTTGTTGGGACACTTCACAACAGACATATTCTCACTGTAGTAATTGAGTAAAATTTAATTTTGGTTTTACTTGATATTTACTTGTCACGCGTTGCCAAGTAACGGTTATGTCCCATGGAGATCTAATCTTCTTGTATTAGAAAAAAGTTTCATATCTAACTTTGTGGTGGCGAAAACCGGTACTAAATTTTTAATCTCTTAAAACTTACCAATCATGGATAAACTAATAAAATACTCTTTACTAAACAAACCGGAATTAGTATATGAGGTGACAGAGCGGAAAAACCAGCGGATAATTTAAAAGATCTTAAAGATCAAATATCTAAACTTAGTCATGTCCTATCGGATGACATAAAATCCTCCCCTATTCCTCTCAATTTTGATCTTTCTCAAGCGGAGAATACTATTAACTCACCCTCAATTCACCCTCAATGAACCTCTATTTGTTATAAATATTTTTCCTAATAACTTGTAAAAACCATTTAGATTTTAAATGTCATTCTTCACAAGGTTAAACCCTCCCAAAAACTCTTGGCTTAAGTTATTTCCCTCTTTTTATTTCTTTATTTTTTTTTTATAGAGCGGTACACAACTCTCTAAATAAGCCATTGTGTCGAGCGGTCTGACAACTCGAAAAATAAGCCCTTTGTCTACCTTTTTTTTAACTTGTAAATATATTTATCCCTGAACTTCTCTTTCCTTGACTTCGAGCTTGAACTACTCGTTACTTCTCTTAAACACTTTAAAGCTTAAGCTTTCTCTTAAGCACTTATGCTTTTAATCCTTGGCTGCTTTTCTTAAGCAGAAAAACCTGTAAATAATTTATTTTATTTTTTCGGGTCTTAGAACAGGTGCGGATTACGACACCTAAATTAAATAAATAAGCCTTCGTAAAACTTAAAAAATAATTCCTTGTGGAGTATGCGTCATCGATTGTGAACCATATCCCCTAAACTATGCTGGTGATGTATGATTGAGGAAGTATGAATAGAAGGTTGATGTAAGGTGTATGAAAGAGCAAGGTCTTATTTAAAACCTCTAAATTTTTCATGTTAGTAATTTTCTGGGTTATGGGGAATCTTAGTATTAATTTCTTTAACTTACTTGTACCACTGTAAATACTCATTTAACTTACTTTTTTTTTAATGATTTATTGCTCTTTTACTCTAAAAGAAAATTTTTTCATTGTATTCAAAAATTTTCCGGGGTTTTCGGGGTATTGTAATGTTGTCTTTACATTGTGATTTTACTTACATTTTTGTACATTGTTTAACCTGAAATTTTAAAGCATTCACCCTCCCTAGGTAGCTACATGCATTACTTGGAGGCAAAGCATACCTTTTTGTCTTATATTATCATATTTATTATTTAAGTTTTTCTATAAATTATGTTTGTTTACATTCGTAATATTATGTCAGCTAGTGACAGGTCTAGTTTTATTTTTAATTTGTCTGGAGCTAGTTGTAGGTCGTATATGTAAACCGCATCGACCTCATTATTTTTCTTTTACTTTGCTTTGTATTGTGTTCTAAAACCTTTCAAAATTCAATCATCTGTCATTCTGTCCATTTACCTTGGAGCCAGGTGGAATTTGGCAGTCTTCGTTTGGATCTGAAAGGCTTAGCAAGTCATATCAGCTGCGAGTCTAATATTTATGGCCTCTCTGTCCTCCGGCCCTCTGAACTGACGTCCTCCGCCTCCTCTAAACTGACGTCCTCCGCCTCCTCTAAACTGACGTCCTCCGCCTCCTCTAAACTGACGTCCTCCGCCTCCTCTGCAGAAGTCTGAAGCCTAACGTCCCTCGGCCATTACTAGAGCCGAGAGGACCACCTCTGACGGCCTCCTCCTCCGCTGCTGAAGATTCAAGCCTGACGTCCCTCGGCCATTCCTAGAGCCGAGAGGACCTCCTCTGACGGACTCCTTCTCCTGACGGCCTCCTCCTGAGCTGCTGAAGACTGAAGCCTGACGTCCCTCGACTACCCTACAGCAGAGAGTGACACCTTTGACGGCCTCCACCTCCTCTACTGAAGACCGAAGCCTGATGCCCCTCAGCCACATCTACTGCTGAGAGAGGGCCACCTTTTCTTCATTTTATATTTCATCTTTCATTCATCAGTTTTCCTCTCTTCTTTACCCTAGCTCCACTAGGTAGGCTTGATATTAATAAATTCTTATTTATTCCCTCTAATCTTTTCCTACAACAGTGCTCTCCTCCTAGGTAGGTAGGTACTGTTACGTTACAAGTTGTATGTACTTAATTAAACTCAAAGCTTGGCATAGGGTCTTGGAGACCCAGATCACCTTTACATTTCGGGTACAAGAATTACTTGACGTGTTTAGTATATTTCGTATTGGAAAAAAGCGTGAGTTTATGTATGTAGACATGATTGTCTACAAACATAAACTCAAGCCTTTTTCCCATGGGGATAGGTAGAAACTATAGAGCGCCACATGCTATGAAGGACATCACCAATAATACTCTGTGTAAGTGTGTCCTTATAAGGCGTCCCCTCCCGGAAATATATATTTGAAAGAGAGAGAAAAGGCGATGAATAATATACAAAAAAAATAATGGGTATTCAGTGTACAGGGTATAAAAAAACGTTAACGAAAACGACATATTCTACCCATCACTGGGATAGTTTTTTTCTTCTAGAACATACCTGGGAATTCACTGGTTTTGGAGATATGAAAGGTCAAAGTGCAATTTTTTTTTTTCAAAATTGTATTCCAAATATCATTAGTAAACTATCTTCCAAACAAAGATTATCAAAATTATCGATCTTTCAAAACAAATTACGCATTTGAAGTTACAAAAATGCAAGGGATACTAAACAAGCGGGCCGGTCGCTGTATACTGCAAGTGATAAAAAGTAGCCCATGTCACCCGGGGAATGTGTACCTTCTCAACGGTGAACGAATTTTTCAAATCTGCCCTCTTGTCTTTAAGTTTGTTCGTTTCATACAAGAACACAAATCTCTCCTCTTTATAATGACAAATTTCTGCACAAATAAAAAAAAACTCTACAAAGGCGAACTTAACGCCTAAAGGTGGGTACTGACCGGCGTTACGGGGCGTAATGTAACGTGTTATACCGCGAGCATTCGTGCAGTCAGTACGTCGTGTTACGGGGAAACCAGCGAGCAACGAGCCGCTCGTTGCTCGCTTTGAGTGCTCCACCCGGCTGTCGGTTTTTTGGCGAATCCTTTGAGTGTTACGCGGTTCGGTCAGTACGCTCTTGCAAGTCATCCCTAACGGCGGGAACTAACGGCGAAAGCGGAGCACAGAGTTTTGACGAGCATGTTACGCCGATTTTTAAACACAGCGTAAAATGCTCGATGAGTACACGCTCGATGCGAATGTTACATTACACCTCGTAACGTTGGTCAGTACCCACCTTTAAGCATTTTCAACCAGTCTACCTTAAGGTGATGCAGAGAAAGAATTATGTAAGCTCAAATGACATTTGACAGCAGATTTTAATCACTGTCTTAATGTTTAATCTTTGAAAATCCGGGAGGTCTTGTAAATCACTAGCACCTAGATTTATTATAGAAGCTGAATTTACAAGTACAACCATAATTTACATCTTCCTAATAAATAATATTAACTTGGACATATAATTTATAAGTCTTGTTTTAGTAGGTGGGTACCTTTTGCAATGTGCAGTGTTCTTGTCCAATTTCCGCCTTAAGTAATAGTAGTAGGTACAATATAACCATGCCGTAAGCAAGGTTTCGACATACCAGTCCAATCTGATCGCGATTCCTGAACGAATATTATGATTATTTTATTACTGCTTAACTTAAGGGAAATGCGCTAAGGTAGCCTGCGAGATGATTTGTGTTTGGTAATTTTCCGGTCAGTACCAAGTTGAACGGTGATAAATAAAGTATGTGTCCGTAACTAATTTATTTTTATTACAGAACTACTAGCTGCCACAGCAAACTTCACACCACCGTGTATTCGAAAAAAAAATGTAATGTTCGGTTCACAGACTTACTGAATATACACAAAATTTCATAAACCGTTTCGGAGTTTTACTGTGACACGAGAATTTAATAATATAGGTATTAGAAAATAATCATAAGTAATAAGGGTAAAACTAAAATAAAACTATGCATCTATGTTCCTAATATATTTGCACACCTCATATGGTAATAATACAGTGTACTTAATGAACATTTTGTAACATCCTCTGAACCTGTGTTATGCAATAAATTATTTGATTTGATTTACAATTGGCGTCAAGTGTCATCATTTTAGCGATTAAATTTTTGACAGTTGTGTTTCGCTTGTAACCTGCGTGTAACGTGTAACCTGCAGGTCTAGCCATATTCTAAAAATTCTATTTCTATTATCTATTTCTATTATCTATTTCTATTATCATCTACAAATTCTATTTCTATTATCGTAATCGATAAGGCGACAATAGAAAGAAAATGGCGTATATGGAATCCGCTGTTTGTCAACTGTCAAGTGTTAACGAGTAGAAATTGTAATACGACTGATAATTAAATACCTACACTTGACAGTTGACAAACAGCTGATTCCATATACCTACGCCATTTTTCCTCTAATAATAGAAATATAATAGAAATATAATTTGTAATGGCTAGGCCTGCTACTCCTAAGGTTCGTAGATTATTGTCAAATAAGTTTTAACCTTCCTTACGAATTGGGTCATCAGATGTTAGAGATTAGCGTTTTCATACAAAAAAAACCGAGAAACTCTTCAGATATAATAGATTTGTAAAAAATTACTTCGTTTAATACATATTTTAATATCGCTTATTGTCATTTGTAGCTTTGAATAGCAAAAAAACGTAAGAAAATTAACATTTTGCGTCCTTCCCTGGTGCGTTTGCCTTAAGACCATTTGTTTACGTTCTAAAATGGTTAATGTGGTATCGAATTATGTTGTTCTGCTTAATTCAATTCCATTCTTGTTTTATTGAAGGCCAGTAAAAGTTACGTGAATAGGACTCCTACTCAAACGCATTGCCCTCCTTCCACTAGCCATAATCGGTGAAATCACAGCCTAATAAGATTAAACTACGTAATATAACAAGCAATATTAGCAATAAAACCTTTAGATTAAAGTACTCTTTACTGTACACCATAAAAACTTACAAATAATAACTTGAATAGCGACATAGGGTGTTGCGGCATCATCGATAAAAGCGATCTATCTTTTAAAAACAAGCTTTGAATGGACGAGTCCATCCAATGGTCGAGAAGGAGAAAAGGTATGTTTCTATAAATATAATATGTTTAAGCATTAACGTCTATTTTTTAATAAATCCTACTAAAATTATAAAAGCGAGCAAGTTTGTATGGATGTTGGTTACTCTTTCACGAAAAAACTACTGAATGAATTTTAATGAAACTTAACAATCATATTATTAGTTAGACTAACATATAGGCTTTATTTTACGAAGGCAAGAAAATAAATTATTAATCCTGGGCAGACGAAGTCGCGGGCACCAATTAATACAGGTGTTCATACATTGATCAGCAGAATAGTGACGCATAATTATTATAATGTGGCAAATATGGCTTAAAAAAGGTCCACGACCTACACCGTGTTAGAGGCAGGACCCTCGAACACGGTGAAGGTCGTGGACCTTTTTTAAGCCCAATTAATAAATAATTCCAATTAATTTGCGCAAATTAGTGTGCTAAGATACTGAAATTCGTAGGGACGATAATCTAATATTTCAGATATTTTTTATCTTGAATAAAGTCTTTCCTTGTAGACTGAATTGACACCTTTTTTTTGTTATATTAGGAACCGTAGTTCAAATGTAGATCAAAATTCTTGTATTGAAATTAAAATCTGAAATTAAATTTCTATTTACCGAGTTGTTTCTCTCAATGTACCTCTAACTTATTATCATGGTTATAAAAATAAGATTATCTGTTTATATTTTTGCAAATAACATTATTGTCAAATTTAAATAAATGGCTTACCAGTATGCAGATAAACTCTCAGAGGTTTTCGCTGTAGGGCTAGAAGCAAATGTGTATTCGGCTAAGTGTTTTGGAAATAAATAAACAAAGAATTGACATAATTATGTAATGATGTTACCAAGTCTTTCTTTATTTTTTTTAAATGAAATCACTATTCATAGCAAATTCAATTATATTAAGTTAGTATACAATAGAGTTAAGTTTGTTCAATTATTTTTCACTCAGTCTAATGAAGTTAAGAATTTTTCTTACATTTTCCACTGTCGTTTATTGCTCAGTGATGCTCATGTTCATGATGCTGCTAATGATTTCAAATATGCAGTATCCTCCAGCCAACAGGGTAACTCCTCATAAGGGGCTGCAGTGCAGTTCCTGCATTACAAAGGTTCATTGCACATTTTAATAGTTAAAGGCCGGAAATGGTGCCAACCATAGGGAATGTCCACACTGCGATTAAGAAATCTTAACAAGATAAAGAATGGCGCTATTCTAACAAAAAAGGTACCAAGTGCATCATTGATGACGTCGTAGTAAATAGGTACCTATTGGAATAAGAATGAGGACACACGCACGAATAATAGAAATGCTGCGATCACAAGTTTTGTTTTGTCAACACTTTTCATAAACAAATATGTGTTGATGAATTTTAGCATTGCGTCAATTTATTCATTCTGCAATTAATGTCAATTAATGTCATCATTATTTATTTATGCTTTTAGAAAAATGACTTTAACACCGATCCATAAAGTTTAGTTTGTTGCAACTTCAAAATTTTTTGTGACTATTTATTCGTTAGAAAATACAAGTACCTAGACGTCACGCGGTTTTACCCCGCGTAGTTCCCGTTCCTGTAGGAATACAGGGATAAAAGTAGCCTATGTCTACTTATATATTATATATTTTTCTAATCGATCCAGTAGTTTCGGAGCAAACAAACAAACAATAAAATCTTTCCTCTTTATATAGCATTAGGTAGTGTAGATACTTATACACCAGTATTAAGTTTATATTTAAGTGAGTGGAGATAACATCAATTGGAAATATAAACTTGTATGAAATACCTATCTAATAAATAAACACTTAGAATTATTTACATATACAAAGTAAAACTACTTATATGGTAGGTACTTAATAATTCTTGTAATTTTCTCATATTCAATTAATATAAGATTAAAAGATATTTATGCATATCACTGAATAGACTTATAAGGACAACAAGGTACCACGATGACTCAAGGTGATAATTTGATTAATTAATGTTTTTATTCTAAATTACTTTAATGGGTTTGTGCCATATAAGTGGCAATAGGCTTGCCCACTGTTACATGGGACTTAAACATAAGTGGCCGACAGTGTAAAAGTAATAGGAACTTTTTATAAATTGACTAAGCGCCGATTTTTTAATCATCAAGATGGAATAAAAATAGGAGATTGACATCTTTTCATAGGTCACAACGTATGTACCTAAAATCGTTAATTTTATTATGTTAATTTTTCAGATAAATCTTATCGAACTATTAAAAAAATAAGAACTACACAATATATTACACGAACTTTTTTTCCCTGTGTGCTTTTAAAGTGAGCAATTTTGATAAGAATGTAGCTAATCATTTAATGTAACAATTCCAGCGCATTGTATAGGCTTTTAACCTAATGCAGAGAAGAAATCTCAGCACCTTTTAATCACAATCCAAAAAAAAGGTACTAAGGAAAATCCATAACCGATAACTTTCTTTTATAAACATTGCCCCACACTAATTTGTCATGTGTGTATGAATTTACAAGCAATAATTTAACACACATAAACGCCCAGATCCAGAACTACTGAGTGTATCTAATATTACCTAAATTTGTTTCGTGCGGTAATGAAACCCGCGTCAACTCACGTAGCGCAGCAGCCAGTCGTCCGGGCACTGCGCTTTCCGTGCCTTCCTTTAAGCATACCTCTACTTATCCCATAAGAAAATGTTGTCACAAACTCACAACATATGTATTAAAAAAAAACGAGTAAATCATAATGTCATTTAATTCTGATACCTACAACTTTTCTTTTATAAGTAGGCATCTAATACAATTTTCCCTGCTTATATGAAGACCTACCTATCCCTTTTGCTCAATGGGTGACCGTTTAGGTAAGCATACGATTAGCAAGCGCACGCGCACTCATTCATGATATGGAGAGTTTCCGGTAGGCCGCCTAGCAACTGTTACTCAGGCTAGCGAAACTTACTGGTACAACAAATTTGTTTGTGATGACGGCAATCACTGTGTAAAATATTTAAGAGACACCCAAGTTCTAATTCATCTATGTATACTAATAATGATCGAATCATCGACGCACTGTCAAGGTACATAATACGATGAATGCGTAGATTTTTATAATACCAGCCTGTTACCTCAGACCAATAAAAAAGTATAGACAGAGCATTGCGCTCCTAAAAGTGTGGCACGAAATATGAAGACGATTCGCAATATGAAGACGGCCGCTCGGTAGTCTGCCGCTAGCAAGCGAGAGCGCGTGACGTTGTTTTGTTTTAATCATAACTACGAAATTATGCCGCCCCGCATCATAAACTGCTGCAAGAACAATTCCTGTTTCCAAAATAAAGCTTCTGGAATTATTTTTTACAAGAAAGTAACGTTTGTTTAAATAAAATCGTAAAAATATCAGAAATAATTTCTCGGAACACGCCATTGTGTCGGTGTTGCAAGTTAAGAACATTATTTTTTCCCAAAAAATAAGGAAAATCGTAATGTTTTACGGACACTTCACAGCATTTTTTTTTTATAATTTTACTATAGGACACAGTCAAATATAATCAAATAATAGTATGTGTGATACGATATTTTTAGGTTCCCAGCTCATAGAACGTGGAAAGAAAAATGAATTAAAACTGGACAACAGAAATAATAACGAGTGCCTCCCTTCAAAATTTAGTAGGATCATGACCAACGAAGTATGGAAATCCGTCTCAAGTTGAAACAAAATAAGTCTTTTTTTTTATAGACTACGCTTTATATACTATTATACTTATAAAAGTATTCATTTTAACGTAAATACCCGAGTTTTAAAGCAAACAAATATGGAGACAATCCACAAATTATGTCTATGCTACTCGCAACTCGTACATAAAATATATAAGGTTCCATCATGTTGCGAAACAAGAAACTTTACTCAAAAGTTATGACTCAAAACGTCAGACATGTTATAAAAAGATGACACAACTTAGGGGACATTAATAATTTCACTTATTCAGAAAATTAATTATTGTAATTAAACAAAAATATCTTTCATTTCATACAGTCAAGATAAACACTATACTACATACATAATAATAAATCTTAACCAAAGTGTCTCTCGCACTTGGGAGTCGCAGCGCAACGCTTGCAACATTTTTCTCTAGCACACATGCGCAAATCTGCGATGTCATACACCAAGTTACGCACACAACGCCAAAAGTAGTCCTCACTTTTTTAGTCGCGATTGTTCACGACGGCTCCGTCTATACTTTTTTATTGGTCTGAGCCTGTTACTGTCCAATTGCAGAGCAAAGTCCTCTTCTCATACAGAGAATGCTCGAGCATTTTGTACCACGTTTGCTCAAGGAGGATTGGTGATTAATTTAAATTTATATGTATTTAAGTGTATTGCAATTTTAATAGTTATAAATTTTAAAAAAATATATTAATACATAATCTTATTCAATGTAACTGGTATCAAAAGACATTCAATACTTACTATAGGCTTATATATAAACTTGTGTCCTAGAGAGTACAAGTCTATGATTTTTTTTAGTACGCTCCGCTGCCGCTCCAATATTCATATATTATTCTAGATGGCGTTACTGAGACTTGGGACCAAAGTTTTTCTATGACATTTCCTTGACATGCCCGCTCTATAGTACATTAAATCTCTTAGCTGACATCACAGACATTGTATTCCTTTGGCTTTACGTGACATCACACGTCGAACGTGATATTTGAAGAAAACACCTACCAATCAATACATTATGAAAACCTTTAACAGCGTTATTTACACTTACAGAACTATTAATCCTCATAAGAATAATCTAATAGCTGGTGACCACTTCTTTCGTGCCAGTATACACCCACTAAACCAATTCTATTATCATCATTTGGCCCCAATAAATTGATGATCGCACTACGAGTCCCAATAGCCTCAATTCCTCAACAGTACAAAAACCCAGGAAGTCTTCCAAGCATCAATAGGCAATCGTCAAGTCCTGATAACCCCTTTTCACCTGCCCTCTTTCAACATAACCATTGCCGTCACTTCTATCAACACCCGGTATAAAAGGGTTAATAAATAAGGCCAGAGTTGCACTGTGCGTCTCAACTGTCGCAACCCGGCTATAAAGTCGGGCGCCCGGCTATAAAATCGGACTGCTGCACTATTGTCGTAAAGTTAAAGTTTACGTGAATGTAGCCTACTCCATTTTTGTGATATGGGTTAGTGTACCTATTGTGCTTTGAGGAAACGGACACAGTGTGTCATAGACACATGACTTGACTTTGTTGGTGACAGTATCTTTGACACAGGATTTATTGTTTAAAATGAAACCAATTTAAAGTTTAAGGAGTTACTGAGTACTGTGACTAACAGAAGTGCCAACTATGACGATAATTTGATTTAGTTTTGTCCCAAAAGCACCTTTCAGACAGTAGTTTAATTAAAATGAGGCTTGCTAAATGCGTAAACCAAACTCAGCGGGTGATGATTCACTTGATTCACTTTAAAACCCGTACCTAATGTTTTATTTAACAAAAATGTAATGAAGAAGAGAGTTTGCATTCATTTCTAGTAAATAAATTGAAACAATATAAATTATCCGAACACAAGGAACACGTTAAAAATGTTCACGCATGAAGATACTAATCTTCCATAAAAATTTCTCAAGCAAGCAGATACGTTTTCGATATCATTGACAAGTTCAAGAAAGAAAAAAGAAACAGACTTTAATGTAGATCGGCTATCGGATGTTACGTGTCCGATAAAGTGGCCGATAACATTGTGTACACCTAGCTTTATGCGTGAGTAGTTTTTTGGTGCAGTCACAGACAACAGCGTCTTTTTTGTTATTATTTTCTTAATTAAATAAATATCATGGTATTCATGGTGTGGTAAAGAACAATGCTTGATTCTTCGATAAACGATTCAAATAATTAAAGTCAATAAAATACCTACATTCTTAGCAAATAAAGACTTATTCTATTCTATTTTATTAATCAAATATGTATGAAACTGGTGTATGAATATCAAAGAGCTTGTGACGTCATTATTCTGCAAAAAACTGTACAGAATCATGTCATCATGCGACATTTTGACTAAATGTGTCTTAGGTATATTTTCTAGGAATCTAAATGATGGACTAAAAACCGATTTTTTTTTCATCTAGCTTATTGTATGTACAGACACCAGCACATCAAGTTACCCCAATGTGTCAAATTTCTTTGATCGTTTTTCAACTTTATGTCAAACAGAATAAGGTTCATATTCAATTGGGAAAATTTGACACATTGGGGTAACTTGATGTGCAGACTGGCTTCTGTACAATATCTATTAAAGACCTTTCGACGGCACGGTTGACGCATTGCCTGAAAGATTGGCTGCAACGATGCGCGTTGCGGATTCGATTGCCATAAGGAACAAAATTAAATATTTGTATGGCCTACAAGTAGCCGTTACGGGTCAGGTGAGTTTAAATGTTTGTATCCCATCTACGACATAAGAGAAATTCATACATTTAAAGTTAAAAAGAGGTACAAAACTCAGTTTGAGAGTTTTAAATAACAATCAGAAAAATGAAATGATCCATTTTAAACTTTTTTCATAATATTTATTTTAAAATAATGCAAATCTCTGTGTTTATTCAGCACCATTAATTTATTCGAATTCATAAATATTTTCGGTTTTAAAGACAACAGCAAAGATGAATCGTGTCGCCATTTCTTGGTCTGCCCACACTGTAACGGAATATAGTATGAGTATACTATTATAGACACCGCGAGAAGAACTGGGTCAATAAAACTATTAGGTTAACAAAGTTCTACAACTCTATGAGCATTGCCATCCTCCGATTTTAGAGCTCCTTTCACAAATCCTCGAAATCCGACACTTGTCAAAAATTCTAAGTACCTATTTAAATTAAAAATAAAACAAAAATTAACCTGTTCTTACGAGTAATTAAACAGTCTTTAACAGCACGGTTGAAAATTCAACGTTTTAGTGACTTTATTTTTATTTTATTATTCCGTACATTTATTTACCTAAATTTCTTATTAAATACATTTTTAAATATAAAAAAAACATTAAAAAATATAAATAATAGCCCACCGGTATCGGGAACAGGGAAAAAGCTACGGGCTCCAGTGAAAGGAATCGAATAACAATGCGAGCCGTGTCCAGACGTGCTGCTTTCTGAATGAAACCCTTAATTTTTGTATTATTATTATTATTTTTTCGAAACTAAACCAAACTTAATAAAGAAGAAAACACCAAAATATGAAACAATCGCCGTAAAGGTAAAAAAAATACCTAAAGATACATCTAAAAGGGCTTTTAATGAAAATCCTTGAACCAAAATGCATTTAAATAATTGTCGCATCTAACACCGGTCTTGCCTGTTTTGGTACTTTATGGTTCTAGAGATTTTTGTTGGCTTGTTTATGGTATACACCATTAATTTTAAAGAATGAGGTTGAACCGTTAATATTAGTTGAATCAAAAGGAATTTATAAATTGGATCGGAGTTTGAGTTAATTAATTTATTGTGTTGCAAGTTCAATATATCTGTTAGAAGGCTTAACAAAGCAACGAATGAACTGCGCATCTTAGAAGTTACGTTCATTTTAGAATGATGTGTCTAGTCATACCTACTTGAGACCCCAACTTTAAGCTTAGGATTATTGTACCTTTTAATAAAAAAACTACTTAAGTATTTTATAAATTGGTTTTGCGGATATTTGGTCCGTGTGGCAAATGAACTCGCGATCCGTCCAGCAGCCTGCGCTACCAACTTACAACCAAAAAAAATCTTTATCCATTTTCAATATTATGAATAGAAAGAAGTATTGTAATTTGATATGAAAGCTATTTTTAATGACAATTGAAAACGTGTAAAGTTAATTAAAATTAGCATACAATTATAAAACTGTATAATAATTGATTATTTATCTAAAATGAAAGATAATTAGGTATAGTCTTACATTGAGAATTCATCAAATTATTTTCAGATACCGATTTACGATTATAATTATTTTGTAGGCTGTGGTACATAAATTAATTCAAAAATAGGTGACAGTGTCTTAAAATATACTATTATGGTAATTAATTTTTGCTGTAGGTATTTAAACGATTTGCGCGATTAGGTATTTTGCGCATGGCAATTTTCCGATTTAAAATTCAAATTATTTATGAACTTTGCAATTCATTTTTACAATTTTGATATGCCCGGTTGATGGCAATAGGCTCGCCCCTATTACATGGAACTTTAATATAACTGGCAAAATAAAAAATAAAAAAATATCATCTTGTGGTATGGGTACTAAACAGCTGATAAACATTCTTATATATTTCTAAATACATACAATATTTTAAATAAATATCACCCAGTCACAGAACAAAAATGATCGTGCTCATCACACAAACATTTGTCCTGGGTGGGAATAGAACCCACGATCTCCGGCACAGCTGTCAGGGCCACTAACTACTAGAAAAACAGGCTAGCAAAATGTGGGTGAACACTATTACAAGTACATACATCTCTGCCTAACCCTTCGGGGGTTACAGGCCTGATGTTAATTTTGATGTAATATTTCTATGTTCACCTGTATCACACTAGTAGATTTGTTATCCTTATATTTTTAAGTTTTTAAAGTAAAGTTATATTTAAGGTATTATAAAAATTATTACCATCTAATAAATACCTTTTGGATATCATTAAAAAAAATGGACACCGCCTTAATAAACCTACATTGACACTTTATACCTAACTGCACTTGTGTGGGCGATCATACTTCGTGACTGGTGTCAAGGCGATGTCACCGCTGTGTCAACAGTGCCAGGTATCACATGTCACTACTGACCACCCAGCTAGCGAGTGATTTTAGAAAAAAGAATAGAAATAGCGTGAATAATATACCTGTTAAGGCGGGGTTGCAGTCAATTTTCACTATTTTGAAAGTGATTTTTTTCCTTTTTTTTCTAAACCTAAATATTACAAAAAAAAAAAATTATTAAAGTTGAATAATATATGTTTGGGCTCTGAAAAATTAGAAACATAGTTTATTTATGACATTTGGCTCGAAAAAAAAAACATAATGTTGAGATCTTGATCGCTATTTAAAACGTCTTTAATAATGGATAAAGGTATATTAAAAAATAGGACTTAAAATGGTAAATACATATTTTATAATTTTGTTCTTATTTTACTGTGTGATAAAAAATACACTCTCACCGGCCGCACATTACCGTACCGTGGTGCATCCGGGCCTTAAGAGTTAAATAGCAGGCTGGTGACGTGTGTACTGTGTTGAACAAATATGGTAGTTATGTGAGAAATGGTTAAAACAATCATGATGATTACGAGGAATGTATCATCTTACTGAAACTTGTCGGTAAAGTTGTTTGTTACAAGTCACATCATGCTAATATTACGTGTAGTCAATGGTGGTAAAATGTGTCGTCCCACTAAGAGCTCTTACACACAAGCGGCATGTTGCCAACTTACGGCAGAGGCAACTACAGTCGTCGACTCGCCTCAGCAGCAGCCGTTGGAATTACAATTTAAAAAATCAGCGGCAGTTGTCGTCAGTTCTTTCAGTATTGACAGGAGTCATTTAGGCTGCCGCCAAGTCATGTGAACAGCAGCAAGTTTTTCTGGCGAAAGATCTCAAGAAAAACTAAGGCTGTGGCGGGACAGTGCTTCCTACCGTCAATCGTCGACGATGGGTCATTCAATATCGTGTCCTGCGTGTCCTGTCATGAACTTAATACAGAAACTGATGAACGCTGATGACGACGCCAAACTTGTTGCCGAATTTTGGACTCACTAGTTATAATTGCCATCGGCACGGTAAGGAAAGAAATAATAATTGTGAGGCAGATTTGTAGGTACAGTCCTATTTCCAAAACAAAACGATGGTCTGCACAGGTGAACCAACTTGTGTCTAAAGTCTAAGCCAATAAAAAATAATTCCTCTCTTTCTCAGGCGTCATAAACCTTAAGTTTACAATTAGCAATACATAACTTTGCACTACTTCCGTGTCTACGTGTAAACTAACTAAGCTTGTAAACAAAACCTTGGTGGTCTACCTCAAAGAATCGCAACGCAAGTAGATCACGAGGACTCCGGTTAAACCTACGATGATGCGGACATTCTTTCCCGGTGTCGATGAGTTCTAAAACAATGCTCTCTCATTACACAAACACGTGATTATACACATAGACATGTATAATATGTTGGTGAGTCTTCACACGAAACTGTAATGCTATAGTTTAGGACAGAGATTGTAAAACTTTTCTTTTTGTCCAAAAAAAATGTGCATATTTTATTGTTGTTTTCTAAACACTGAATAAGCTGTACAATAATGTTATAGGTAGGTACATCACTTTGCAAAAATTTTACAGATACATTGTTAAATTAATAATGAAACTAGATGCGATTTTATCTTATAATAGTTGATATTGCCAGCAGCAATGTGAACACCTATGCGAAGTTGTCGTTAATGTCTTCGATCTTGTATTGTTGACTTAAGTTGATTTTAAATCTTCTTTTCCTGATTTTGTTTTACTAATTACCTACTAAACCAATTTACGTGATTTTTTTTTGGAAGATGGCCCGCGTCGTTGTACGTGTCTTGAGTTATTTTAATTTCAAAAACAAGATTTTAATACAGTACCTACATACATTTTGACTATGGAGTACCTTTTCTTCATGTATTAAATACATGAGTATGTACAGACGCCAGCACATCAAGTTACCCCAATGTGTCAAATTTCTTTGATCGCTTTTCAACTGTATGTCAAACAGGTTAAGGTTCATATTCAATTGGTAAAATTTGTAACTTGATGTGCTGGCGTCTGTACATGAGTTTTGTGGAGTTACAATAACTAAAACAAGAAAATTAAGTCGGTGGCAATGTAGACATAAAATAAATAAAGCTAGCAACTTCAGATACAAATATAACATTTTCCACTGCTATTTTTTTAAAGTTTTTCTCGTAATTTTTCTATCCCTTATAAGTAATATTAATGCAGCTTAGTAAAATAGTTTAAACGTTTTTAGTATTTTTATGGTTCAATCTGTAATCTCATACAAAAGACTGATCAACCAAATAGACATACAATTTTAAACACAAATGTTGACTACCGCTGACTGAGACTGCACTTGAGTTCTCACAGAGTGTGTTTACTAAAACACTTCGATGACTCCGAGTAATTTGATTCAGCTTGACTGATGATGAAACCCGATTGTTTCAAAAATTGTGCGTAGTTTATTAACCTAAGTTGCGTAAATATAAAAAAGAGGTGTCACGTTTTATAGTTGCATCTTGCATCAGCCACTATCCAAAACTTAGTTACCTAACTTAGTTTTTTTTTACGACTGCCTCGTTGATCTTAGTTGTGTTCTGACCGTGCGTGATGTCCCGGGTTCGATCTCTGGGTTGGGCAATATGTGATTTCCGAGGTAACTGTGTCTCGGAATGTAATGAATAGATAGGCACACATCCACAAGCTGACACTTCAACGGCGCTACGTTTAAAATACCTACTTATTATTAATAATCTTTGGCTGATTGACAATGACAATCCCAATTTAGTTATATTCTAATCCATGTTGCCATTTGATGTTATTATATTTGTTCTTAAACAAATATCTACTTTGTATCAGAGTCAATGAAGTCGACTTCCCAACTGACTAAAAAAAGTGTTGAACAGCGTAAACTAAACTCTATGACCAAGTGTCAAAGAAATATTTCCAAAAACAAATATCTGTTTACATTTTTGGAAGTTACATTACAAACGAAGTATACACCCATATTTTTTTGTATCCTGACCTTTTTCATTATAATGTAAACAACACTCATTTGTTTGTGTTTACTTTTAAAAGGGCAGTGACGCACTTAGAGCCCTATTTAAGAAACCTTGCTAGTCATGGATATGATTGATTTGGTTAAGTATCGTATGACAAGGTTCTGCCCACGTGACAAGTAATGTCAAATAGTTGACTGCACCCAAATCGGTTAGATAAGCATAGAGTTACAGCTAGCGTTTAATTTGATCTCTTTTAAATTAGCTAAGCAACAAAATAAACTAAGGTAAGGTATCCGTTAAATCAATGACATAGATCGATTTAGAGAGTTATAATTAAGGTAAGGCAGGTTGCTATGAAATTATTCAACCGGGGGATGCGGACAACCCCTGGCCCACTCCTTAACACCTAAGATACATGCACCTACACCTAGATTAGGAGTCAGAGTTTTGAAATTATTGTGACCTATTTATAAGCATCATACGCTCTTAATTATTGGAAATTGTTAAGTGACGGATTTTGGTCAAGTAAAGATTTTTTTTATTTATACTCGTGCAATCAAACACTGGGGTAGTTTTAGTCAGTAAGAGTCTGACAGACCCCTTTGCTTTCCCCAGTGGAGGACACCATTGAGGGTTTGTCAACCCTAAATAAAAAAGTATAGGAAACTATTAAGATGATGGCAAATTGAGATAAAAAATAATACTAGAGGTTGCAGGTTTACAAGAAGATTAAAAGCTGCGCCGAACTTTAAAAGTTTAAAACGCTTTCATTTTATGCAAATTATCGCGCTGTTTTATGGCATGTTTGTTTATGATAAAATAATGACCTGTGAGAGGCCTAAAAGTCTGCTATTTCAACATAATGCGATGTTCAGGGTATTAGAGTGAAGATAAGCGATGTTCCATTGGTATTTAGAAACGTTTAAAATGTTAATCGCTGGAACTGTACACATAGAAGACTAATCCGCGTTGTAAAATGATTAAAAACAAAGTCTTAAGGCTAGGTTGCAGTAATTTACTACGTTTTGTTAGTTTTTATTTCTAGTCAAAAGCGCAAAACCGAAATAACATGCGGAAGTTTAGAATTAGGCTGGATACAAAAAAAAATAGGATTCGCACTCTTCAAAACATGTTTTAAACAATTACACTTATCAAAGATGACATCGTTACACTGTGTAAAAGCTTTATCAATAAAATGAAGGGCTTACTATTCGAGTCTGTTAACAAATCATTTTGTGATTTCCTTCTTAATGTTTCTCTGTTATCAATAAAATACACAAAATAAGCAGTCCAGGCGTACAGCGCAGTGGTGGAGCGATGGTTGTTGCGCTGCATGTCGCGGGTTTGATTACCGCACGGAACAATTATTTTATGGCCTACAGGCATCTTTTCGGTTCTGCCAGTTTTTGTATTATGTAAATTTAAATGTTTGTAAATGCACCAACAACACAGGACAAACTCCTAGGAGAAACGATGTTTTTGACTAAAAATAAGCGCTCTCACTGACTATACCGACCCGTATTTTACTGCAACCGGCCCTTAAATCGCGAGTTCAAAACTTGTTTCAAAACCCATAACTCTTTCGCTTTACTATAACTCTTTTATGGCACTATTAGATACCACGAGAGTATTTATATCCTATTAATCGGCAATCATCGGTGTACCACGTCCGATAATCCGAATTCTGAGCCAGTTAAGGCTGTGGTCTGACAGTCGGACAAAAAGCGGTTCCCACAACACGCTGACCCGTTACTTCGGCGTTGTAATAGAGACGTGAGAACTAGGCTTTATACATTTAAAATGTACTTGTGAACTAGAGTTTAGATTGAAATTAAGAGTTGGCGAAGCTATAATTTTACGCGCTATGTACGTTGTTTAATTTTGGAAAATATAGCATTTTGTGTAGGTATATAGAGTGTGTCAAATCTCTATTGCCTCGTTGTACATCAATTTACTTTCTATACTCAGGAAAACAAAATTTAACAATCTATGCAATAGAAAATGCTTAGTAACGATTCATTTAGCAAGGAGCTGTGGCTAAGTTACAACAGTCGCACGGATCGGTCTTCAAGGTTAAGTAATGCTTGCATAGGTCGGTCCGTGGATGGGTTATCTATTACCGTAACTCCGTGACTCAGAAAGTATGTTGAAAACCTCCCACGAGGTGTACCGTCCACTTGGCGAGGGTTGTGGGAATCCGATGGATGAGAGACGCACAGGGCCGGTCGTTGTGACGATACTTGGGGAGGCCTATGTCTAGAAGTGGAAGTCTTTCGGCTGAAAAGATGATGATAGGCATCCCGCGTGGGATTTGCTTTAATTTAGCCAGATCCTTTGTGAAAACTGACACTGCGTGTAGGTACCTCAAATGACCTCTGTGTAGGTAGCAAGTTAAGTATCCATTATGTCTATAATCTTCGGTATTATCATTAACTGGGTGGCCTAATGTGTGCGCCCGTTAGTTGAGATAAGACACGTGTTATCTCCTAACATTTTAAGGTGTAGAATTAGTTACAAGCACAGAGCACGAAAGGGCTTCGACGACCTCTGCCAAAGATGATACTGTCAACATTTTTTATACAAGCTAACAAAGAAAACCATTAATTAAATGAGGGGTATAAAAGCAAAAATGCCACTGTCCAAAGCAAATAATAATAATATTACCAGCCTCTTACTGTCCCACTGTAGGGTAAAGGCCTCTTCTCATACAGAGAAGGCACGAGCATTGATCATCACGATTGCTCACGGCAGTTATTTTTTTTTAACTGTTTTTAAACGGTTTCATGACTATGATGATGTCTAGGATATACTTATTATTATTATTATTTATTATTATTATTTAAGCCATTTATTTCCCAAAAAATACAAAGTTCATTACATAATATAAAATCTTATATAATAATTAATTTGATTGTAAGTAACTAATAAATTCATTCATTTGTAATAAAATTGATCATGCATTTTAACAATAATTAAATTTTAAAAAATATAACTTTAAATAAATAGATTGATATATTAGATTAGATTTTTTTTTTTTTTTTTATTATAATAAAATTTATTCGTCAACAAATTTAATTGGGTGCCCATTTGAGGGCGAAGGCCTCCTCCATCCTATGCCATTCCTGTCTGACTTGGGCTATTCTAGTCCAGGTGGGGCCGGTCACGGCCACAATATCATCGCACCACCGACGCCTGGGTCTACCTCGGGTGCGTGGTACATCTCGAGGGTACCAATGGAGAACCTGGATATACTTAAAAAGTGCATATTCATTGAAAAGTCAATATTGATGCTTGCTCAGATTTGAACCATAAACTCTGGTATGAGAGGTATAGGTGCCTTAACCTCTGTGTCATCACGACTTATCAAAAAACAAATTTATTTTTATTTTATTCATTTTGCAAATGATAATTATGAACATGACACGTGCATTGTGCGCATAACCCAAGTGTTAAACATTAACAGTGCCATCTCAAGCAGTGATAGCCGAGTGGTGTGACCGGCGGATTGCCAAATCATAGGTCTCGAGTTCGAACCCAAGGCACGCACCTCTTACTTCTCGGATTCATGTGCGTATTGTATAATTATCACTTGTTTCAAAAACGGTGAAGGAAAACATCGTGAGAAAACCGGCATGCCTGAAAGATATTTCTCGACGGCATGTGATGCCAAGTCAGAGGCCCATGGGCGGCAATAAAACTCTGAACACCAGGTCAGTTTCTAACCACACGATAAGAAGAGGACTACCATCTCTAAATGCAACTCAGGCGCAGCGATTCCCAGCTCTGTAATAACAAGGAAGTTAAAGTATCATTCGTTTGACGTAAATAACGGTAGACGTCCATTATTGGACAACATAGAAACCGATATCACTAATTTAACTACTTTTGTAGATAGGAGAAAAGAGAGATAGAAAAACAGTAACCAGCAAGCGGATAAAAGAAGCACACATTAAATATTTTAAAAATTCCAGTAATATACACGGAGCGAGTACCTACCTTTTTAAATACTACGACCCAGTAACTGGATGATTTGTTAAAACCAATAGAGAGGGCATTAGGTAATTATACAGGGTAGAAGACACATATTAACACACCCGGACGCCATAAGTTCTATACATATATTGATTCTAAACACGTCCGCATTAAAACTTTTCGTCGGTTTTCACCATAGACAGTTTTCACCTGATTTTTATCATAAGTTCTTTTCTAATGTTACTTTTACCAACTGTAAAGAACCATGGAAAAATCCTTAAGTACCTATTCGTATCTAACCTTATGAGATTGTTCCTTGAAAAGTAAATAAGTCAATTGTATAATTTGAATTCTTATTGGTTTGGCATGAATGAGTTTATACATATTATTTAAAGTGCGAAGAGCATCAGGAAAAAACTTGGCATATTTTATTGGAAAAACGATCAAACGTTCAATGCTGGGGTATGCAGATTCATGTACAGACGCCAGCACATTTAAAAGCAACCCCAAACTGTCCATTTTTTATGAATTGAACATGAACCTTATTATGTTTGTAATAAAGTTAGAAAAAACTATCAAAGGAATTTGACCCATAGAGGAATGTAAATTTTGTATAACCTCTCCGCTGCGCTCCTCTCTGCCTACATTGACCCTAATTTCCAAGAGTACTACGAGTACTCCATGTTCTGCAGTTGCCCTGACCTCGGCCATACATACTGTTTACTATCTCAAAACGGTAACTTTTATACCGTTACGGCATCAGGACCGTTGACGTCGTAAAATAATAAAATCGCCAAGATAAGGAAACGATCCTTAAGCAGCATAAGGCACCTTATTCAATCGGGCATAAAATAATCTTACAGCATCAACGTTTTTAAATCGTAAAAGTTTAAAGGCATGCATGATGCATGCAGCCGACTTTTTTACGTACTATGCGCGTGACACGCAGCACGCATCAAAAACGCAATGCGAACGCGTCAAGCTTAAGTGCAGATAATGCGCCCTGTGATAATAAATCATTGAGTACTAGAAGGTCGGCTCAAAGCTGAATTGATTCTTTCTTCAGAAGTCTATTCCAGACTTTGCCCTGCATCGTCAGACTCGCATATAGTAAATGAATATAATCTTATGTCTGGGCTTCAAAAGAGACCATGACCCCTGAGTTTCTTTCGGCATTTCTTCTCAGGGATCAGTCACTTTGGAAATGCCATTTAGTTTAGTTTAAAAAAAAGATATGTAAAAGTATCTGAGAAGATCTACTTACAGAAATAAACATCATTTCATTTCATCATTTCATTTCATTTCATTTCAGAAAAGTAGTAATAGCATCAGACGATGCTGTAAGTACCTACAGTAGATTACTAACACTGCTCCGACAGTAACTTTGGCAAGGCAAGTTCTTAATCTAGACTGAGCATCTTTATGGTAAGGGCAGCCCTTGTGGGCTACGGACTTCGGCTTAGAGCTGCTGGCGAAAAGGCAGAAAGGGACATGCTGGATCGGTTCTTCAAGTTCATACTCCTTTGAGCTAAGTTATTCTATTGACAATCCTTACTGCACTACACCAGCTTAAGTCAGTCAATTACGTGCATTTACCTGTACAAAACATTATAGAAAAGAGAGGATTCTCCGACCAGACTCGTGTTGTGTAGATCTGCTGGGTTATTGCGTTCAATCGCGCGGATAACTTTAACATCGCGATACAGGATACGTCAGTTTAGTTCGTATGAGGCGAGATAGATGTCGCTAAATCCAATCTTTCACCAAAACTCTGTAATAACGGCCCGATATTGTAAGCTAATTGGTGTTTAAACACTTACCTAATAACAATATAGGCAGGTCAATAAGCAGATGCCACAGTATGCTGTGTCGAGCCTGCATCTCCTCAGAGGCGGACGCTCGCTGTTCCGATGCTGTCTGTAACAAACAGGATAATAATATAAATACAAATACAACTTATTTACATACATACACTCTCGCCTCTTTCCCATGGAAGTAGGCAGAAACTACAGTAAATATTATTTATTTGAACCACAATTACTTAATGATTATGACTGCATTAGTGTAACAGAACAGTGTATTGCAGTCATTAGCGTCCACCATCCAAAAATGAGCGATCCAAAAAGCGTTTATAATAAAACAAAAAAATACAAAACGAACTTAAAAAAATACGTACAATATCAAAATCTTTAGTCTGCTCAAATGCAAAAAAAAGCTGTTTTTTTTAATGAGGTGTTAGGAAGCAGGTTCTAATGTCAGTGTGTATATTTGCGGATGTGTGTGTGTTGACGTGTGTATTTAAATACCTAAAGGCTAAAGTGGGAGAAGGGAGGGGGGTTAGTTATTTATAAGTAATATAGATAAGAGATTTTAACAGTTAGTACAGTAGTACAGGAAAGAGTAGTAGTGTTAGAAATCTATTTCACCTAAGAATGTGGAATACAGTTAGTTCTAAAAGTATAAAGCTTGTGGCTAACAAACAGTAG
Source organism: Euplexia lucipara (assembly GCA_921972225.1). Lineage (NCBI taxonomy): Eukaryota > Metazoa > Arthropoda > Insecta > Lepidoptera > Noctuidae > Euplexia > Euplexia lucipara. The sequence goes on from OV179159.1 coordinate 18,066,823, forward strand.
CTTTTAACAATATTTAGTGCTAGCAACATTGGGTGGGTCGCACTAAAACAAACGAATTTGTCACGGCCCACCGTAAACCCAGATTAACTCTTCAGACGTTAACTCCAGTTCACACAAATAGGTACAGTTTAAAAGTTGAGACAAAGGTGTCTAAAAATATAGTTAGCAATGTTGTAATAACTAGATTAAAATTTAAATATTCAAGGACTAGGTATGGATAGATAGAAAGACAGACTAGGACTGATTCGATGCAAAAGTAATACTGCGAAAAAAAAAATATTTAAGGAGAGCTCCTGTACTTATTTTTCCAGTCATTAAAAATTTATTTTGTATATTTTTTTTTATTTATTTATAGTTATCTATTTATTGCTCGGTATCAGCTTGTATGGAAATAGAATTCAACCCATAACAACATAAAACCTGATATTAAGCTTAGCTTAGTTTGATTAAAATACAAGCAACTAAAATTATAAGGCTCGCTATTAAATACGCAGTAATAGAACCACTGATTCTAATCTCTCCACATTTAACCTAATAACAGTACTAACCAATAGATCCTTTGCAAACGACACTAAACTGCCGTTAGTGGTCATAATAAAGGCAACAAATCACTAAAGACATAAATAAATCATAGTTCAGATACAAAACAAACTGTCTGGACAAGTGTCAATAACCCAGTTTATTACACTTAAGTCTCTTGTTGACGCTAATCTAAAACAGCAGATTAAATCATTGTTTAACTATGAATGGTGTACACGGCCTTTAAATATGGGTTCGCATCCATCTATTTCTGTACAGAGTCTATTAAAAAGAATTGTTATTATATCTATTTTTGGACAACTTTTTTATTGAATGACGCACGGTGACCTGATGCAGCTATTAATAAATCATGGGTGGATAAATAGGTTTTCACCTATTGAAAAGCATAGTCTGCCAATTCATAAGTCTCGGAGCCAAGGCACGCATCTCTGACTTTGTGTATTAATGTATCAAGTTACCCCAATGTGTCAAATTTCTTTGATCGTTTTTCAACTTTATGTCAAACAGAATAAGGTTCATATTCAATTGGGAAAATTTGACACGTTGGAGTAACTTGATGTGCTGGCGTCTGTACAATTATGTCGGCGTCAGCGATGGCTTAGCGGTATGGGCCGATATCAAGAGTTTCGTGGTACCAGGTACACAACTTTGAATTATACTCTTCATTGCAGTAATAACCTGACTTTAATAAAAGTAATCACAAAACATTAGTCAGATAGGTAAACAGACAGTTTCGCACTGGACCAGTGTCTTCGTTGGTGTCTAAATCCAACTCAGCTCTGCCTAGCTTCCACTTCCCAACACGACTCTATCCACGTGACTTCGTTCGCGCCATTTGCAATGACAGCTGACGTCACGGCGTTTACCATAGACTCTGTACTAAAGTAATCAACTTCACAACTTCTTATTCCTGAATATCGTTCGCCACGACATGTAAATATCACTCGCTTCGCTTCAAAGTGAATGCCTGAGAGATATTCTTCGACTGCAACTGAAGGTAAGTCTATGGACGGCATAACAATTCTGACTCCAGGTTAGTCACACGAAGATAAGAAGAAGAGAACGGCCTTCCTCATTGAAAATGTCACCAAAATATGTAAAATCATGATTAACGGTCTATTAGCGTACGTGGTTAGACTGAAAATTAACGAGACCGATTGTAACGGGGGCTTAAGATTATAGTTTATTGACTAAGCTATTGTCCTGGTGTAGGTAAAGTCTATTAAATATATTTATTCTATGCCCATCGCTGTGAGGTCATGATAGAATAACAATCGGCAGGTGTATCGATAATTTGCGATTCGATGTCGTGTATGGGCCTAACGGTAGGGCTGCCACCGCCGGTAGTCTGACAACCAGTAAAGGGGTATCATACTACCCAACAGTAACTGAGTTGTAGAGCTCAGACAGATTAGAATACTCTTTATCTAACACTATGTCGTTGTGTGCGGGGTACTACCAGTTACCCCCCACACAACGACATCGGCTTTTTGGCTTATTCCCAAGAGCTCCAAATCTATTGTTCTCCAAACAATTTCTCTCCATACATTGATTCCCAACAGCTCCATAATTTTATTAGTTAAATAATAAAATACTATTTTTTTTTTCCCAGCGGCTCCAAACCAAATTGCGTAAGGTCAACAAAACACAAATTTCTTCCATCAATAATTTAGAGACTTACCTCTAATTTCAATTTCATTATCTCTAAGTTTCAGTACATAGGCAGTCACAAATCAATCTTATCTTAGCTAAGTATGTGCAATCTGTACTTGAAAATTAATGTATATCTATATGTACAAGTAGATTTATATAGATTATCCGTCATTATTAATATTTACCTCTTATTTGGTTAATACTTACTAATGATGATGGATGAAATGGATGTCTGTTACTTTACAAGTACCATTAAGCTCATTACCTATGTTTAAGCTCCAAGTGATTGGGTGTGAGCCTATTGGAATCGCTGCAATTGGACTCCGGCTGCTAATGAGAAATACCGTTCCTGACCCGGGAGTCGAGGCCAGAACCTCATGATCAGCAAGAGCGGTTGCGACAACGGAGCACCTCAAATTTTGAACCTTGCAGATCTTATTTGAAGGTAAAGATAAAAATCTATTGATTTGTTTAACATGAGTAGATTACAATACAAATAGATGCATGCAACGGTCATAAATATGAGGATGTGCTTCTTGCTACACCATAGTAGGTGTACAAATTTTACAGGTTTTTATATGGTCTATGTTCGGGCATATTCTCACCCGTACGCAAAATACGCGCTTGGTCGTGGAGTTGCGGACACCTGCCCGTTAAACCTAATGGTCTGTGTTCCATTTTAATCGGTAGGTAGAATCTAGATGAATACCTTTTCTTTTTGATAAAAGCTGAAATAATAGCTAGAACAAATAATAAATAGTCGTATATAGGAAAACCACATGAGATAACATATTAATTAAATATCCAGGATGGAGGAAAACAATGGAATTTACAATAAGTAAACAGGGTGAACGTTGTACCTACACATAGGTTGATTAAGCTCGATATTTGCTGAAAATGGGAGTTTGGGCTGAATGTGAATTTATGTATGGAGGAAAATATGAGGGTAATACAAGACTAGTGTGCCCTGGATTCACCCGCTCTAAAGCTATATTTTTTTGAGAAATGGTGTATCAAATTCAAAAGTGATTATTTCAATCTAAATACTTAGTAGTTATTTAGTCCCGGAGACAAACTCTTTAGCTTTACAATATTAATTTGTATAGATAGGTAACTGTTATATTATATTACAAAAGAGAGTTTGCTTTAGCAAAAGTTGTTTATTAGAACGGCCGTTCATCAATTACACTAATGAAGCTAAATTCATAAAAAAATAAAAATAATGTCATCTGCTTCCATCATTCTATTCTGTGTAATCGAACGGGCGGTGGCTGATGTAAATCAGATTTGCATAATGGCTCTTCGCATTAATAATGTTATGAAACCCTGGCGCCTAGCACATGTAGGTAAAAATGTAATAATTATATCGTAGGTCAAAAATAATTGCGGGAACATGCGGAAAGTGTAGTGTGGACTGATAATTACCTATATGGGCATGGTATATTTAGGCATTTCTCAATAAGGAACACAGAATGTGGGATAATTTATTTTCCTTATTTCCAATTTATTTTCCCTTATTATCTGTTGGGAAAACCTAAAAGTTATCGAAACCTTTTTATAAATAGTATAAAAATACACGTATGTGTGTATTTACCTATTTACTACTTCCTATTTAACGTCGCTATGCCAGAAATAAATCTGATAGGCACAATGTAACATTTCCTGCGCATTGTTTAAGCTTCTAATCTAATACAGAGTGGAAACCACAGCATCCTCTCAATCACAATTTAAATTATGAAATAATATTTTTTTTGTTTGTGGATCGTTTCTAACACTTACACGTCAGTGTAAGGTTATTTAAAAAACAAGATGGCGCTTTTATTTCCAACTAAGCAGACGTCCGCGGTTTCACCCGCGTAGGTCCCGTTACCGCGGGAGTACCGGGATAAATGGTTTAAGAACTTTATTTTCTCATCAGAAGTAACAATAATTCACTTACTGAGAAACTAGGTTTACAATAATTATGTTTTGAAGAACGTACAGAAACAAAAACAATACTTAAAAGTAATTTTTAAACAATATTAAAACTATGGAGGATATAAAAAGTAGCCTATGTGTTAATCCAGGGTGTCAGCTAACTCCATCCTATTATTAAATTAACATAGTAAGTGAGTGAGTTTAGTCACTGCTATCATTAGTTAGTAAAAAAAATATATATTTATTATTATTTATTTTATTTTAACAATCTTAGGAATGCTTACAGACTAATACAGAAAAATGGTAGCAAAAATTAAATTGATGACAGTTGCTACTTACAAGCATCCACATATCATATTTTTAGCGATAAAACCAACAAACAAAAAAAGAAAAACAAGGTATGGGGAGAGGAGATCGGTGTGCCGTGATACATCGCCCTGCATACATTCATTTAAAGAATTTCTTACTCAGAATTTTCCTGATTTTTAGCGAACTCGTGCAAAATCTAAATCAAAAATAATCAAAATAATAATAATAATCGAATCATATCTATAAGATAACCTAAATAGCGCAAAAACGTGTAACGTATTTGAACGCAAATTCAACTGAAGAATAATCCATTATACAGTTCATTCCACAATGCATTTAAAAATCAGCGTCATTCTATCTCCTTTTTTAAACACAAAAATATAAAACAATCTGATTTTATTTTTCTTCTAAAAGTAACATCGGGATAAAAGAATCTTCTGTTTGTCGATTTTGGTTGTCAGTGCCACAGAGAAAAGAATAATTGTGTCTTTGACAGCCCTATAGCCGGAGATCGGTTGACAGTAGCAGTCAGTGCCGTATTTGGTGTGCTGTCAAACTGTCGTTGACTTTGAGCTGTGCGAACGCAATCCTTAATTACGTTTGTTAGATGAATAATAAAAATATTCTAACTGTCTTGTACAGGTTTTGTGTATATTATAAGCGAGCAATTACTTTATGATCTGTTGATTTTTTACTGGTTATTGATTACACTTTGAAGATACCGATGGGAATAAAACATTTTTTGTGACAACGGAACTAGTACCGGTCAATTACTGGCCCACAGTAGGGCAAAGGCTTCTTCTCATACACACAAGGCACAATCATTAATCACCACACTTGCTTTAAAAGTTATGCACACCTACGTATTATGTAAAGGGCCAGGTTCAAGCTGTTTTCCTTCTTATGTCAATGATGATAAGTGATGAGAGACGGAGCCCTAATTTGTAAGCCATTAGGCCAATACGCGTTTAATGTTGATTCAAGTTAAATTATTTTCTAATAAATTTATGATGAGCTAATCACCCAATCAAATCAGTGATAAATATACCTATGTTATAAAATATAGGTAGATCCATAGATATATTTAGATTTCTATGGGTAGATCATATGTATAGGTAATCAAAACTAGACTGTAAGCTGCAAGTACTGATTTAAATTTACTGTGACGGCGGAACTTAGCAATATATTTTTGATACGCTCCTGCGCCGGTTTTGGAGGAAGTTGTGTTATAAATTGTTATTAACGGCTTATGATCACGCGCAGTGTTTAATTTAAGACCACCGCGACGGCTTTAACTACTTCAATCTAATGTAAGTAATATATCTAACATTACTATACATATACATTTCAAAAATACTTAATTTAAAAAAAATACTGCATAATAATTATGTCCAACCTGTCAAGACATTTCATATTTTGACAAGATTACCCCCTACATACAAACTTACAAACAAACAAACAAATTTTACCTCTTTATAATATTCGTATCGATTTATTTCCTTTGGAAGACTTGAACACTGCTACACAAAACAGACTAAGAAATTGGTGAGTTGATAGCCAATAACGTATTTGGACAGCTCGGAAAAAAGCATTCCCAGCCACTTAGGTACTTGCATGTGTCTTTGGCAAGCATAAAGGCATTTGACTTTGATATAATTTGCTATAACACACCAGCAATGCAAGCCAATAGAAATTACAATTCAAATGGTGAAGTTTTACCCATTTTCTCGGACAAGCACTTGTTTTATTACCCTTGATATCGTGCCAATCTTTGTGTTCAGTCTTTAATATTAATCTAGTAGTTGCTCGTCTAACTGTCAGTTAAGGCAAACGTTTGATCAAACATTGTTAAGTAATTATGGGATGGGCACACTTAGGAATGTATTTAAGTAAGTTATAAGGTATGTTGTTGTTCGTATATTTTTACATTTCTTATAGACTTTATTATTATGTAAAGTATAGGAAAATGCCCTACCTAGACATTTGGTGCGTTTTGAAGAATGCTTTTGGTGCGCTTCAAAGTTGGTGTGCTTCAAGGAATACCTCGTTATTGCAAAGCCAACTTAATTCACACTACAACAAAATTAGTATTTCATATTTGTTTAATGATAGGTGGAATTGTGATTAGTGAACGCATAATTAATTACAGGCAATTAAATTAAATCACCCAAGCAATAAACTATTGGTTGAGCAATTAAATTATTGTTCGAATCTCGTTAGTGATAACAATAAATCCAAGTGATTACAATAAGTGACTCGAGTAGGTATAACAACACATTATTAATTTAAATTAATGTTGTTAATCACAAGACTTTCATGGCATAAATAAAAACTTTTTTTATAGGAATGTTAAAATAATTATATAAACTGTTATTTTCATTAAACACCCTTACTTTTCTAAAACTACACCATCACTCAGGTATTGCTTGAGGGGGTGGTGTACTTTTATTACACCCAGGAAATAGGGGTAAGCCTATTGGCATCAAATGAGCACAAATACGGACTCCAAGCTACTGCTTAATATTCCAAATCAACACATAAGTAGGTGACCGAACCAGGTAGTCGAACCCTAGACCTAATTAGTTCAGCAGTACCACTTCTGACCGCTACACCAACAAGGCAGTTATTTAATCCATAATTAAAATTCCATGCACATCTCTACTCTCAAGTTTCTTTGACAGCTCAAACTGCGTCTTGAATACCACCTAAGAATCCATATTTAATTCGAAACAGAAACTCCACTTAAAACCCAATAAATGTATCCCACCAATTTGCACACTTTCCTATGTAAATAATTGTCTAGTCAATCTTGACATGCATTCAAACATTGGCTCCAACTCTCCAACGTTGGCGCCAGGCGTGGGTTCCACATTCCAATGTTAATACTTAGGTACCAATCCAATCTACGTCACACCTATGGTACTTTTGGCCCACTTATTTCTAATTCGCGGCTTCAAGGATTACTAGAAGGCCTACGCGAATAACCTGTACTTGAAATGTATACATTTGAAGGATCAATGAATTAAGTATTGAGTTATTTTGTCTGACGCATTCGTTTTGCAATTTAAAGTGTTCGAATTGTCAGGGCATGAGGTTGGGTTAAGGCAAGTTTGGGGGCACGCTTGGTGCAGTGGCTGGGCGATTGACTGCTGTCCTGCGTATTGCGTGTTCGATTCCCGTACAACAGAGCAAATATTTGTAAGGCCACAATAGTTTTACTACCTATGTAAAAATCAGCCCGTCAAAATTTAGGTGATGTAAAGGCGAAATGAGCTGTCATTACAAACGAATGCATTGACAGTTAGAGAGTTAATTTCACTAAATTGACTTTTAATGAATCGATATGGGAGTTAAACAATGTTTTAAACGCATCCACGATGCAGAAGAAATTCTGAGAATAATATTTTAAAATACATAAATTAAATGATGATCTTTTTTGGATACTTGACACCACATGTCAATATTGTTTAAAATAATTGGCATAAAATGCCGTTTAAAAAATAACAGATTCATAAGAACAACATAAATGTACTATAGTAACTACAGTAACTCAGAGGTAGTTCATCATTATAGTTTAGCTAAGACAACTTTAGGCCGCTTAGTTTAGCTTTCCATCAAAACTGTGCCCTCGCTAAAGTCTCGCAAAGCTGTGCCCTCGCTAGTGTCGGGCTAATGAGATGACTCGGTTAAATAACTAGGCAATGTTATTGTAACACAGTATCAGATGAATAGATAAGTTGTAATGAACCGTTACAGCAAATACTCTTCCATTCAATGTTAATGTAATACTGCGCAGTTTTTGCGAGCGATTTGTTTAACGGTAACGATTAATGATGTGATATTTAAGCGTATCAATGTAGCACAAATAGTAAGTACGATGTGCCTGTATGTTATTTGTTTTGAAAGAAATAGTGACCAAAAATAATGAAACAAAAAAATCCAAATAAGTACCTCTTTTAAAAGTTGATGTTCGTTTTACCAAATTAATCATTAGAAATTTACAAATAGTATTTAGATGTTTGAAGTTCATTTTATTTAATTGTTTTTACAGTTAGTCTAACATTACAAAAAGTATCTACGTAACAGCACAAAAGTTACGACAAGACATATCAAGTTTATTATAGACAATAATCTTAATATTTGTTAAAGTTTCACAACTATTATAGCACAACACTACAAGCCCAGACTCACGACGATAATCATCTAACACTAATCTGACAAGCTAGATACCGATAGCACTTACTATCTTCCACGAATATCGCCGGGTCCCTTCAAACATTAAATATTGACCAGATATGATTGGAAAGCGCAAATCCCAGCTATAACGGCCTGCTATGATCTTGCACGTGCCAAATGCCCTAATGTACCATAAAAAACGATGGAAAGCTGCTGTGGGCAGCAAACCATAAGTCAGATACGTACAGAAGTTAAACATCCAGTACGGTGAAAATTATTAAGCTGTATTTTCAAGAAGATTCGAACACCCTCAGTAGGTCATTCCCGTAATTAAAAACGTTCAACATTTGGTCCTAATCATCTTTGACACACTTAATGTCAATAAGTTGTTGGAATTGTGTTTATAATTTGGACGGAATTCCCCTCAGAATAAGAAATAAATTTTAGACATTATCGACTTTATAGACATCCTGACCCGCATTCCTTATTAATAATACACAAAATCTAAATTAAACATAATAACTAAAACATTGCTTAAAAGACTCGGGTTAGCATTACGAAGAATTGCATTATATTACAAGCTTTCATATGCAACGAAAATCCTAATTCTTATTTACGCGCAAGAACAGACAGCCATCGATCGTCTATTTTCATGGACAATCTGAATGGAACTTCTTCAAATATTTATAAGGTGGAAACGCTACATTTACTGCAATTTCTATATAACAATACCGCAGCATGAAAGTTTCTCCATTTTATTAAATTACTTACAGCTTTCCTTTGTAGGGTAAAGAAAATTTCGAGTCCTGAACTAAAGATCAATAAAAATACTTCCTAGTCTGGTTCATATTCCTTTGTTGAATAATTGGGCAAGCTTTAGACGACGAGGAAAAAAGAGAATTAAAAACACATATTTTTGTGCCTTTCCCTTCTTTTGGGGTCGGCATTTAGTAAAGCCAGAAGCAATTGAATACCAGTGTTTTAAGCAAATGCATATCTGACCTCCATAAACCAGAGTATTGGTAAACAGAATAGGTACCCATGAGTAAGACTATCAAAGATCTACAAGTGACACGAAGGGGTCTTAATATGTAACGAATGGTCACCCACCCGCGGGCTGCCTTCGACTAGCGCTGCTTCAAAGTCAAAGTCAAAACATTTATTTCAATAAGGCCGTTAATAGGCACTTTCGAACTTACAAGTTAATTAAAATATAATAATTCTAGGTGCCCACTTCCAAGAGATAATTTCCAACTCGTGTGGCGTTAAGTACCCACTTAGCCACGAGCCCCCTATTGCAACTAATTGCGAGCACAATCGACCATTACTTGTCTTTAGTTAACCTACAAGCACAGAATGACCCTATCGCTATTCGTCTATGTACATAAATGTCAATCTTCCATACATACATATATTCAGTATTCTATTACATTGTCTAACCTAGATACTGTGGCTAAGTAGACGGCGCCTGCGCAGGCGACGGCCTGTAAGCGTATCGGTAATAGACTCATTAGCCTAGTGAGTGGTTCCTTTCCGACTTTTTGCTGGTTAGTGCCAGGTTCCGTTTGGAGAAACTTCGTTGTGTTGTACCTACTAGAAATTAGTTCTAGAGTAGAAGTTCAATGTTGTGCAAAACCCATACGTATACCTACAGGGTATTTTTATATGTATTGCGAATCAAATTTTCACAGGCTGTTCTAACCGTGAATTTAAAAAAACTTCCACTAAGAAACGAACTTGAAAATCTCGAAAAAAAACAGCTGTTGCAAACAAAGCTGGTCCCATAGGGAAATTCGTTTATATTTATGGGTACATATTTATGGGGCAAAATTTCCCTCGTGATGATAGTTTTTTCATCACGTTGTACCCTGTTTATGAAACTAAACTGAATAAATTACTATTTAACTACATTAATTTAATTGATTTCCTAAATGATAAAGATAAATGTAATGTATGTAATAGACGTTGTATATTTTAAATAATTTTCATTAATTAAGAACACATAAGTTTTACTTAGTTAATTTAGATTCATTTGAACGATTTGATCCAAATGGGATCCAGCAATATCGTTCGTCATTAGGTACCTACCTATTTCATTATGTATTCAGTAAAATATTCTCTTATCTAAACCGGCTCTAAGATATTACTTAACAGTTGCGTAAGTGATGTAAGTTCAAGTCCGTCTAAAGCTATAAAAAACAAAGTACAGTCGCATTCTCAAGTGTTTACTTTACATGTTAATGGATGACAAACATGATGCGTACCTGATTGTAAGTGGGGCCCGCTTACTTTCTATTTTGTTGGGACAAACCCACCGTACTATTAAGCCAACCTGAGAGCCAGAATCAACAGTGACGACCACCAGAAACTCGTCGACTCAATGAAGTCTGACAAGTCCTGGAAAATCGATTCAAATGTTTTGAATCCCGCGGCAAAATTAGAATAAAATAGAATACTCTTTATTGAACACTACAAAAATGTGAATAAAAAAAAACAAATTAACTTGTAAAGAACAGCGGAGCAATTCGAAAATAAATACCTTTCCAGGCCAATAGGCACCAAGCGATGTTTACAACTAGGATGAGCTCAGCTGCTTTCCCACTGATTATAATAAATTATTATTGACACATTACATTTATGAGTCCTAAATTAGTATAACGTACATCCATAGTCCATACTAACATTATAATTAAGTAATTTGTTTGTTTGTGGGGATGTAACTCAAAAACGAATTAACCGATTTTTAAAATTCTTTCACCAGTAGAAAGCTATATTTTCACCAAGTACAAACGGCTATTTTTAAAGCCTAGAGGGAGTGGAGGGGATGTTAAAGTTTAAAAGTTCGAAGTTTACGCGGAACAAGTCGCAGGCGAAGTGCTAATATGTGCATCAAATAATACGACAGTACGCCTGTTGACGTCAAATTCTTAATGTTCAGTCCTGATAAAATTTTAATATTTTACCGTCATAACGTGATAAGAAAAAAAAGGATTCAACAATGTGTCCATTACACATGTGTGTATGGGTCACATTTTTGTTGAATCCTTTTTTTTTCAGTGAATCAACGTGTTGATTACAAAATTTCTTTGATTGCCAAAGATATTTTGTAATTAACACGTTGATCCACTGAGCGAATACAGTCCGTCAACGTGTTAAGGCAAACAAAGCCGCGGGCAAAAGCTAGTAAGTTCGTAAAAAATGAACTTGTAAGTACAGTCGAACGGAGCCAAGTCTCGATCACCTCCCGACCTTTGTTATTTATGTTCACTTGTACAAACGATAACAAACACTTTGAAGTCGTAATGACCGTTATTATAATGTTATTGGACAATAATTATGGGCGCGAATGTACTTCGGTTTATATTTAAAGTATATTCGTGGTTTACGAGATGCGACAAGAGTGTTGAATTGTTTAGCTTTCTTGTTTGTGAAGATTGAGCTTGAAAACGTTACGGTTTTACAAAGTGTGACATTGCTTGAAATTGAGTGTTAGATGAGAACCAAAATGCCTTTCGACACTATCATATTCGCTTAACTTTGATTAATTTATCAGGTCCCGAGCGGTAGTCGGCTTCTGCGGATATCTATTTTAATTCTGTCTGGAATTCCGGTAGTTAACAAGTTAACTGAACTTCGCGAGTAGGTAGTGTAGTATTGGTTTAAAAATCTATTTCAAAAAGTAATTATGACCTTTTTGATCGTTCTTGGAGAAGAATGATCGAAAAGTCCATATTGGTACTCTAGTTCCCTTCTAAAAGGTAGTCTTGTACGTAGGTACAAAACTACTTTTTCAAAGGGAACTAGAATAACTTTCATACAGTACTAGCTGCTCGGCAACCTTCGTTCCATCTTTAGACCCTCTAAATATACAAACGAAATTTCATAAGAATCGGTCAAGCCGTTTCGGAATCGAGTTTGGTTAAGTTTGAGATTTTTTATATATTAGATTTAACTTGTAGTGCCTGACGTTAAAAAGTGCTTTTTGATGGTCTAATTAAAATACTTACGACTCTGGACTTTTATATCAATTGTTAGCCTTGTTTGAAAAAAGAAAACAAAAGTTTTAACAAAGTTGTTCAGCAGTATAGGCGTAAATTCGCGTTGAACCAATACACAGACAGACAATTTCACTATCACTCTAGTAATTGAAAGCGACTTGAAATTGAGCTTTTAATTAAGTAATAGAAGACTTACAATACAGTTACTGTAGGTAGGCAAGGGGGCTAAGTAAGTCTTGTGAACAAAACCGCATTACTAAGCCCCCTTCAAACCAGCAGTTAACTAAGCTGGTATTAGGCACAAGTGGGGCTTCCTTGTCACATAATTGAATAACGTATGCTAATACCTTGTCTTGGTCCTGTTATGTTAGAAGAACACTTGGGAATAAAGCTTGTTGCCAATGCGGAACTGCTTCGTTGGCCTTGTGGTCAAAAGCACTACTGCTGAAAGTGAGGTCCCGGGTTTAATCCCCGGGTCGGGCAGAACGTAAATGAGTTTCTTCATTTGATGTTTCTCAGTAGGTATCCACCCGGAATATGGACTGGTGGCATTAGGCTCGCCCCTCTTAGGGCGCGTACACATAGAACGTCCGATTTTACAGGATCCTTTTTATTGCTGCTTATTTTGTCGGATCGGTGTTTTAACTGGATCCGGAATACTGTATTCTGTGTGAACTCGCTCATATAACTACATACGCTAATAACAAATACGTTTAAGCGGACCTGTAAAACGGACACTCTATGTGTACGCGCCGTTACGTGAGACATTAACATAACTGTCGAAATATAGGTGTATTACTAGGCTATTTACATGTTTATCTATACTAGGTAATATATAAAGAGGAAATGTTTGATTGTTTGTTTGCATTGAATAGGCTTCGAAACTACTGGACCGATTTGGAAAATTCTTTCACTGTTGGGAAGCTACACTATCCCCGGGTGACATAGGCTACTTTTTATTCCTGTACTCTCACAGGAACGGGAACAACGCGGGTGAAACCGCGGGACGTCTGCTAGTTAAATATATTTCTACTCAAAATATGTATTAGTAGCGTTTTGTTTTCTTATCATTCAAAATTGCACCCACCGCTCACTGCTTTTCTCTGCATCAACTAAAGGTTGATTGGTAGTAAATACCTAAGGCATTCAGTTTGCCTCTGTACATTAGTGTGCTTGAAGTATTCAATAAACAAACTTAACTATGTACTTAACTGGCGATAGATATGTACCGCTCAAAATCATCATGATTTTGAGCGGTAGAAATAACGTAATAAAAGTGTTTTTATTACGTTAATTCTAAAAATCACTGTTGTACCTAATACCTGACTACCATTAACAAATGCACCATAAAACTCCAAAAAGCAGCTCGGTAAAACACATAAAAAGCTGGCAATTACATCGCATGTCACAACCAAACAGTCAAGGAACTCCCAGCACGTCTAAACAATTAAAAGAACCTAAACTATTGCCCTAAATTCTACATTAACTGCACTTTGCATTCAACAGTCGCACCTGATTGGATAGTCGACACACGAACTTATGTATACAAATTGTTTTATAACCTGCTTTGGTAGTTACTAAAACTCTGGTATTAAGTGTGAAGAAGGTAACATGGTGTAAGTAGTAAGGGCTCAACAGAAAATTCACTTGGGACTTGGTGGTACAATTATAGAGAAAAATATAGAATAGTATATAGGGGGACTGGTAATTAGTGACCGATACTTAAACATGTGATTGTATTCATAATTTCAAAAAACTTTCCCAACTCAACTTTTTTTTTTAAATAAGTAAAATAACAAACACGCTGATTGAAACTCCCGCGCGCGCACCTGTAATCGATCACAGTAGACACGAATCGGCACGATCTATCAGCTGATAGTCTGACCTCGAGAAGTGCAAAATCTACAAGTAGTAGTAGTGTCACGCTCCCCCGCCACCCCCACCGCTCCCGTTGTACAGTACCTCCTGATGTAATTGAATTAATTGAAAGTAAATGAGTATAAAAAAAGTTTCTTTGGGAAAGTTATTTGTATTCATGATTACAGTCACGTGTTTAAGTATCGGTCACTAATTACCAGTCACCCTATATAATAAGTACTCTTTATTGTACACCATGAAACCTGACAAAATATTACTTTAAGGGCTACATAGGGTGTTTACAATGGGTGGCTTTATCGATAAAAGCGGTCTCTTACTATTTTCCGATACCAAACTGATCCTCCATTAATCAAGCATTTACACCCTACAGGGTAATCCCTGTGTGACAATCTGGTTTAGTCACTTATAACTTGACGGATTATCCTATCGAGGTTTTCTCTATGAGTTTCATGTCATACAGACGTTCCCTTCATAAGCAGTGCGGACAACGTACGGCTGTGTAGCTCAAATTGTTTGTAGTGTCCTAGTTTTAAGCCTTCTGGTCACACTTTTATACTTTTATTTTTTTTGCCTTTTTGTCTCCATTACTTTTCATTGTGTCAATGTCATGCGTACCTGTTATTTGTATGGTTACTGTAATGCCCTTTTGCCATGTAATTTATATATGAATATTGTTGGTGTGCTTATTGTAAATAAATAAATGAAACCGATGTTTGACTAAGATGAAGAGAAAATTTACCAATTCTTCATTTGTTTTTGTTCACTTGTTTCAGCATGACCTAAAGGTTGACTGGTAGAAAATGCCAATGGTATTTAGTCCGCCTCTGTATATTATTGCGCTTGAAGTATTTAAATAGATAAAATTACTAACATTGGGCGTTTTACCATTGGCCTTCTCCACCTTCTGTTTCCACTTCCATGCGGTTACGCTATATTTGTTTTGTAATTTAGTTGCAGGCGCCAGTTAAAAATGAACTCACTTTGAAGTCTTAATGCGTGGAAACCTACTACTGTACGGACAATATACTTACGACATTACTTTATTACTGACGTTTACGTTTCACTTGATATTATGACATTAGAACGAAGTGTGAAGGATGTAATCTAAAAATACATCTTTATGGTAATAAAGGTATAATAAAGGTTGCAGAATTGGGTTAACCCTATTCTTGGCACGGTGGATAATTTGATACATTGAACTTTGTGAAAATCTCAAGATGTTCCGAGACGTATTTAAAAAACATTTATTATTTAATTTGCTACAAAATACAATCCCAATTCTACAAAAAAATACTATTTTATTTCTTGTAACTCCAAAAATGTAGTAGAAAACAAAATGACGAACCGATCGAAGGCGTCTGCGCGTCGCAAAGTAAAAATACTCATTTTTTATTATATTTTAGTCAAATTGTTTTCAAAATCTGTTTAATTCGAACAGGTTACAATATTTGCTACCCGGAAACACTATTTTCAAGTACTAAACTGGATTAAAATCGACTGTAATCTACCGTTTTTATCAAGTGTATCAGATATGATACACTGCCAGGTAGCCATCCTTCTAGACATTTTTTGCTATGTATCAAATACGTGACATTGCTCGATTTGTACGGTTACAATTTATTTGTGAATTTTCTTTTTATTATAATTATTTCAGATTATTATTGATATTATTATTGATATTTTTATTGTTTATTTGTATTTTTCTGTCACAGGTGACAGAAAAATACAAATAAACAATAAAACTTGTGGCTCTTGTTCCAAAACCAAACGCAAAATCGGAATTGGATGAAATGATTTTGTCTCTGTGTTTCCCACCCTCCATGGAGCCCACAACTGGGAACGTCTCGCTGTCAAAAAGCTGAAACGTTAGGAGTACCAAAAAGATATAGGGGCGCAAGGCTGGATAACAGTGCGACACTGGGTGCTTGATCGGGCTGGCGTAGCCCAGGGGACCGAAAGGCCCACCTCCCACGAACTAATCAGCCCTCACTTACACCGTCAGCATGACCTTTACCTACCACTTCAGCTATCCAAAGGCGACCTCAACGGACCTCACGCAACTCGCCTGTGGCCCTACTCATTAGAGTAGGGCCACCGTTTCGCCTGAAATCCAGACCAAAGACGACGTGAGGCCTCACGGACGCATTACCGCCAGCACTGATCGGCTATACCCCCCAGGATTCCTTCTTCCCTTCTCACGACGCTCGACTGCGCAGGTCCTAGCGCAGGTGATTGCGCATTTACTCCCACTCGTCGTCAGCTGATTTGGTGCCTAACGATCCCGCGGCCCCCCAATGATAAAGGGTCGCAGCTAGGGGAGAGAGTGGAGCAGCCGCCATTGTGCCAGGTCGCCCGGTGGTTTTAGTTGCGTATTTCATAGGGAACTAGACCAATAACGGGGTGGCAACCGCGGGAAGGTACACCTCCGGACTTACCTTGAGGATCTACATGACTGTAGCACTCTCCCTCAAGACCACGCCACTCTACCACCTCTGAAGGAGATGTTAGGGTAGGCCTGCATCTATCGCCGCTTGTAGGCGGCTCTACGTGGGGATCGTGCGATCGATGGCCCTTTACGGGGCCCCGATCTGGGCGGCTGACCTGACGGCCGGCAGCATCGCTGTCCTGCGCAGACCGCAGCGAGCGATGGCCGTCAGAGTCATCAGGGGTTATCGCATGATCTTCTAAGAGGCGGCCGGAGTACTGGCCGGAAGAAATGAGGGCACGCGGCGAGCGAACGATGCAGCGACACATGGAGTTGCGTCGGTCGCAGCTGCGCGAGGTCCTGGTGGCGGAATGACGGGACAGGCTTTCGCGCCCTACCGCCGGCCTCGTCACCATCGAGGCGGTCCAGCCGGTGCTCGAGCGCTGGCTCGGGAGGAGGCACGGCTCCCTGTCGTTTCGGGTTACACAGGTGCTTACCGGGCATGGTTGCTTCGGGAAGTAGGTACCTGTGTCGCATTAACAGGCAGCCGGTTTTTTTTATGTTAAAATTTAATATTTTTGTATTTTTGTTTTGCTATAATAATCTTTATAACTTGTTGAAAGCCTGGCAGTGTGGCAAATGTGATACATAGATTGTATAAGGTTAATTGCTAAGAGTCTGGCAATGTGCCTTATGTGATACATTCAAGAAATCCAAAAATAATGAAGTAATATTTTTGTTTTCATTTTTTCTCCCCTCAATGAATACATAAGAATACATTTTATGTAAAAAATATAAAACTTTCAAAAAAAAAAAATCTTGCCAAGTATAGGGTTAAGATTTATTCTGGCTAACTTTTTGGATAATAATTGTACTTCTTTCGTTTTTTTAACCAACTTACCAATAAAAAAGAGGAGGTTCTAGATTCGATTGTATTCTTTTTTGTTTTGTGTGTTACCTCAGAACTCCGTTATTATGTATTGCTTGCAGGGTTGTTATATACTTCCCTACTTGGGTCTCATATGAATTCGGTGGCAAATAAATAGATGTAACAACAGCACCAAAGCCACTTCCGAAACTAGAATTATTTAACACCTGTTAGTGTTTTTTATGAAGCCGGTTGTATGTATAATTTGTAAGTGTTATTTGTAGGTGTTTTCCTGTTTCATGGGTGCGTTTACGAAGTCATCCCAAAAGGCTTCTTTGGTTTGCGAGGCATGTGGAATGCCCAAACATTGTCTTAGATGCTTTCACAAACGTTTAAGCTCACATATACAAACAGCTAACCCGGTGAGCAACTACCTGCAGGCCACACTACAAATATTTGTTCCTTGGAGGAACCGATTCGGGAATTTGGGCCTACGTTCGGACACCATTACTTAAGCTGTGCTAAGACCCTATAGAGGGTTATAGCACTTATTATTGTTGGAAGAAAAAGATCGTATACGATATTATTCTATCTATTCTATTTATTATTTTATTAATATGTGGAATGCTGTGAATTACTTTATTTAATGAATTATTATTTATCTTAGACCTCAGTTTAGCACAACTTAATAAAGAAACCAGGAGTGTTATTTTGCAAAAAAAAGAAGAAAGCCAATTGAGCTGCCATCTCATACTAATGCTAGACATTGACAGTTCACTTCATTCAAATTTTCACGGGGTGACTTTTATTGAATCATAATTTTTGAAGCCTGAAATCGCCAACCCGCCTTGAGCAACCGTAAAGATCAATGTTTATGCCTTCTCTGCACGAAAAGAGACCACAGATATAGTCTGTGGAAAAGTCCTGCATTTATTATTTTGCTCCCAACTATTATTCTCAGATCTTACAATATTTCTGCCATTGTTTGCCATACCATTATCATTATTTGCACATTCTTAATAACCCCTAAGTCTTGCTAATTGCCTTGCACCGACCTTGGACAGACATCTGCCTATCATCATTAATTCTTAGTGTCTGCAGGCGCCTGCGCCAGTTATTAAACCATAAATAATTACTAAGACTAATTTGGCATTTCCTGAGACCTATAAAGGGAGGAGCTATTTTAAGAACTGCAAGAATGTAGCATTAGAGTAAGTGGAATCTTGGTTTAGTGTGTCGGTCTTTAACCTTTGACTTTGTAGGTAAGGAAATCTACAAAACACAAACAGAATAAGAAAGAAAGATTATAAGACGAGAGTTTAACACGGTGAAGGAAAACAGCGTGAGGAAACCGGCACGCCTGAGAGATATTTCAGGAGGGCATGTGATGCAAGTCAGAGCCCTAAGGGAGACACAAGAAGAAGATCAAGATACTTTATACTATTTTTGTTCTTAGTTTTTACTGGTTCTCATTGCGGGGAATGGTGAAGTGAATGTGGAAAGCATGTTTTATTACCTACTGTAGCTACGTCTGCCAGAAACAATACACCTTATGCAAAGTACCCCATTGGCTGTTGCCAAAAGATTTAGGTTTGCAGGTGTCCAGCCAGGAAGCGGCCTATTGACACCTACACCTGCCACACCAAAGCTATTGGCAGCGTGCTACTGACTTGAGTCGCCAGTTACGTTTAAGTTTTATTTAATAGTGGGCGAGCGTATTGCCATAAACCAGTTACAAATCAAGACTCCAGACTGATACTGTATTGTAACAGTAATTTATTATTCAGGTCTTATTAATAAGATTACCAAAAGACACTTAGCGTTCCTGCACACGATTCCTGCGCCGACGCCGCACAATTACACTGTAGATACCGGCCGCGTACAAACGTGCACGTGCGTAACTTTTTAAAAATGGCGCGGGCGGTAATGGAATGAATCAAACAGAGGGAACGCGCGCGGCAGCGGCGCGGCGGCGGCGCGGTGGCGGGCTTCGCACGACTCGTATCTACAGTGTAATTGTGCGGTGACGGGGCGCGGTGACGGCATCGTGTGCAGGAACGCTTAGGTATAAGGTTGATGTTAGTGAAAATGACAGGAGGGGACGCCCTAGAAGGATATTATTGGTGATGTCATTAGAAAGGTGCGTAGTACTCGAAACCGGCGTGTGTGTTCTATTACATGTATGAATGTAAACGAAGTAAAAGAAGTAGGTATGTTAGAATCGCAGCAGATGGTGCTCTGTAGTTTATGCCTTCCCCCATGGAAAAAGACGTGAGTTTATACATAAACTCACGCAAACATACATACGTACACGTATGTATGTTTGTGTTAATTAGTTAACTTACTAAAATTTAATTTCACGTGGATTCTTTTAATAATATGTATTTCATCCGCAAAAAATCCAATGGACCGTTCAAGAAGTTCGTCTATTCGGTGTGCATAACAATGCTTCTTCAAATATCCCAAGGGATATAATACTATCTGTTAGGCATAAAAATTAGCCAAGGTACTTTTATATGCAGTTCTGTGACGTAACTTCCTCTGTGTGCATTCGCTGTACCGTTGGGCCATATTAAGTAACTGAAGGTTAGTTATAGACCAATGATAATTTATGCATAGTTATTACATATTAGTAAAGAGCATAGTTTTAATAGATATTCAAACGTATTATTAATAGATGGTGTCGCTATAACAATGTAGTCATTGTTATAGCAACACTTTGTCTTAGCATATAATATAGTGCCATGCCCTATTGAAAAAGTTAGACACATAATAATGTTGTTCCAAAGAGCAAACCGGGGCAAAGTTTTTCTAAGAATATGTGTATGTACTGCCCATTTTGGGAAGTTTAATTGCTAAGGCAGAATAGATTTTTATTGAACGTAGGTAATGTTTAAAAAAAAAAATTCAAAGGCTGCAGGTCAACGTCAACATTAATACCCAATTAAACATCAAACTAATTGCCATATGTGACAAAAGATCAAATTCAACAGTTTTCATTAACCATAGATCTCTCTAGAACTCTCGAGCGCAAATCATAATCCACAAGGAAATTTTTCCTAAAAATTTAACTCCAGTGATTTTTAGGGTACCCTATTGCCCTATATTTTCTGAGAAAGCTAGTTGAAGTCTCAAATTCTTGTGTCGACGGAAGCCATTCACAGGGTCTGCTCAATCTCGGCTTATAGCCGGGTTAACCATTTACCTACTTTACGTAACAGCCGATAAAAGTTTGTCAAAGTTAGGTACCCCAGAAACCTGGAAATAACTATTGAACTTGGTTGCCAGGCTGTATTTTTGGTACATTCACAAGCTTGAATGACTTTCTTTACACAAGTTTCAAAAGTGTTTTTCCCTAATCTATTGATAGAAATATTATTTAATTATTTCTAGATAGAAAAACTATCTTTTCTAACAGATGGCTAACAATGAAATAAATATAGGTAGGTAATAATAACGAAACAGTATATATTATATTAGGTTTTTTCTGATTGCAAATTTTGGAATACTTTTAGAGGACTAATGAGAAAAACTTATAACACTACCTACCGACTTTAATGCCAATTGAGTAGTATTGAATTAACCCTGCTTATTTTAGTATCAACTGGTTTCTATAAGAACCATTCTATCACCGGTCCGGTCTTCAACCTAGAAGCCGGGCTTCTATGAAATTAAATTGAAGGCCCTCGGGTCGACGCCTACGCATAACTGGACGACAATTGGACATCTTAGTCGGCTCCGAGATCCGGGACTCCTAAAGTCCCTGGCGCCCATTTTGTAATAATTACTGGAAGGTTGTACCTTGATTACTTATTACTTAATTTCAATTTTTAAACTTAAGAAATAGTACCTGGGCTATCTCCAACCCCCCACCACCCTAGTTCTACCTAATAAAGCTGGCTGGCATTAATTAACCTGGTTAGTATTTAAAATATTATATTAAATAAACTTGTGAGTTTAGAAGTTTGTTGTTTTCTTGAATACCAACCCACCTTGCATTTGGTCTTTTGTTCCCCTACTATTAGAGGGACAAAATCTTAAATATAACAGTGGTTATTACTATTGTGTTTTAATTTTGATTTTATTTCGATTTTATGATGGTTTTATTTTGTTTTTTTTTTATCTCGAATTTATGTTGATTTTATTTTAATTTAATTTTGATTTTTATGTTGATTTTATTTCGATCTCATTTTTGTATTTCTTTTTATTCAGATATGTTTTTGTGTTTTGTTTTTATTTATATTTCCCTCTTTTATGATGTCTTATTGAGTATTATAAATGTTGTGTTAATGTTATTGACTTTTGAAAGTCGTGTTAACATAAATAAATAAATAATTGCGAACCCATGTTTAGCAGTCGCACTTGTAACTACGGGACCAACAACAAAAACAAAATTAACCAGAAATAATGCCCCCTATAGTCACTTAGTTGAGAGACGAAATTCAAACATACCTAGTAAAATCTAAACCTACTTTAAATCAGTAGCCCCTAAGTCCCATAATCGAAAGACAAATTAAAAACATACCCAGTCAAAAATGAACCGACTACACAACCCTGTTTACCCCTTCGGAAATGCTAAGGAAAAAGATAACAATAGAAGGCGGTTAAGATAGAACACACCATTTGTCTAAAACATGTGGGTTTTTACACTAACTGTAATCACAAACATTGTAATTAAAATTAATCTACCGTTTACATACTTAATACCCACATTTACAAGTTACTAAGTAGTTAAACATTAGTTAGTGGAAACTTAACTTAGACTTGACACGTTTGCTGGAGATAAAGCTATTTAATTATAACCTTAGCGGTTTATTTTTAGCTTTGTGAATAAGCTAGTTAGCCATGTTTGCTGTGAGGCGCCGCTTAATGAGGATGTGACTGGATTTGGGTGATGTGTTGCCTGTGGCAGGATACTGTTAACTGCTTTAGGAAATGCCTATGATCAGCCATTGATTTGGTAGAGTTCGAAAGGTCAATTTCAGTAATTAAAAGTGTTCAAAATCCATCTCAATCTCACCTCTGTATTTTCAATCTCAAAACCATAGGGAAGTTAATGTAATTTTGACAGAAAGAGTTTGAGATAAGGATGTAAATGTTCTTTAAAATACGGGAATTGCCATTTTATATCTATTAGTTATTGGTAGTCGAATCGGCAGTTGCTTAATGCAGATTTACCGTAACCATAACATAATGGAAACATTAGAAAACAAGAAAGACTTATTTAACACAAACCCAGGTTAGTTCACAATACTAAACAATGATAAAACAAAATAATGAACGCATAAACCGATACCATAAATTAATTTTTAACGTGCTGCACAGCGTTGAAATTTAAAAAGAATTCACATATATTACTTTTTTTCCTTGGCGTAATTAATAATCAATTGCCGCACGCATGTGATTATCACTTGAGAATGGCTAAACTGACTAGGCTATGCCTTTTGCTTTGTTCGTAATTATCAGGACAAGGTTTGTATAACTGAAAAAATAATACCATCCGAGAAGTTAAGAATATTGTTCCCATGTTTACTAAGCCCGGATCGATAGTGTTAAATATTATTTGTTATCAAAAAAGGTCTTGAAATCTGTACGCCCAATTCCAGTTCCCACACACCACCTGCCTCAGACGAATTAGCTCCCAATCAAGTCAAATTGATTCATCACAACTCACATTTACATGGTTAAGATTGATTACAACCGGTCCATTATGAAAATACTTATATCCCACGCCTAAAAAGCTTGGAAATTAAAGGTGCATTCAAATGCCATCATTCTACACATGTTCTCCTAATGAGACAGGGCATCTTAAACATCGTCAAGCATGCTGATGTGTTGATCAGAAACGTCAAAGATTATTTGTTGGTTTGTCAATTCAAATGCTTTGCTTGTTTGTTTAATATGGTGTGTATTTGTGTAACATTATGTCGTATTATTATGTGGGACATATAACAGAGGAGGTGCAGAAGTACAACTGTGAAATATGTTATGTTGATTTTTTGTGATTTTTTAGATTATTACA
Source organism: Euplexia lucipara (assembly GCA_921972225.1). Taxonomy (NCBI): domain Eukaryota; kingdom Metazoa; phylum Arthropoda; class Insecta; order Lepidoptera; family Noctuidae; genus Euplexia; species Euplexia lucipara. Next base: position 18,090,609 of record OV179159.1, read on the forward strand.
GTCGGAAGCCGAAAAGACTGACCGGTAAACAGGGGTTTCAATTTAAGTTGCATAACTAGGTTGTGGATGCCAAATAGGCAGTTATTTCATGTAAAATACAAGTATTGAGCAACAGCCTCTGTTAAGCTAAAAGCCTGAGTCTGAAGAGAAAGATGATAATATTGTATTTCCTTACAATAATACTGAAAACATGGATAAGTATAAGATTCAGCAAAGTAAGTATAGATCTAAACATTTTGGAAAACGCGTCCAGTAACAACACCTGAGCGACTATTAGTCAAGTTTAATGAACAAATGAATGACCTCACTCTTATCGTTTTATTTAATCACGTTCGTCACTTAATCAGAATGTGCATGCTTACTCTAGAGTTCCAGAAAATATCTAATCAATAGCTTAACTAATGACTACTAGAAAATACAAGGCTGATCAACTTGCTGCGATTTTAATGCGCTCCATTACAATCACAGCACGGACTCTCCGCTTCAAGAGCGAAGTAAGTGAATGCATATGGCAGTAGGTACTAATTAATTTCATGACACCAAAAGCATTGAGCTCATAACCTCTGCCCCAGACCGTTTTAAACGCTCTCAGTTTCTATACGTAATTTAAGGCACCTTCAGCAGCAGCCAACAGGGGTCTATTTGTGATTTGTTTTAAAACATCTAGATATTACTGCAGCAGTATGTTAATGTTCATCTAAGACACCATCGTGCATATAATTTCTTTTTTATCTTTTTCCTGTTAACATGCATTTGTTTATGTTTAGGAACAACCCACCCCTTTTTACTTTAACTTTTGCAGCTATCATCGTTTAACATTGTTTGTATTCTGTATGTATTTGTTTCTGTTCCCAAATAAACGATTATTATTATTATTATTATTATCTGCACCTCCACATTTTGAAAACTAGCTTATATTTTAACAACTACGAATAATATAATCATTGCACGGCATTAAGTCCGCCTATGTACATTTGTGTGCTTGAAGTATTAAATAAATAAAAAAACTTGAGAGGTGTCAAGGGACACTCGGATGGAACGAAGTTCCTTTCGATTAATTAGTGAAGGGATTGTAATAAAATTTTATTTTTTTTAAGTTATAATAATATTTTTTTATTATTAACAAATATAATGTTATATAAACTTAATCAGTAGGCTCAATTTTCGTAATAATTGGCTTGTGGTAACTGAAGTAGGAAACAGCAAAAAGTGTCGTGACAACTTTTCGTAAGAATTTTTTCCGTCTAGCCCCCTTTCACAACGCGCGATAAGGAACTTCGTTCCAATAAATCATCATCATCTTCCTGCCCATATCCCTATTTGGAGTCGAATCTGTATATCTTCTTCTTTTATCTCAATTTGCCATCATTTCAATAGTAACCTCCTTTTTGTTTTTATTATTATCATCATTCAACGTTATACATTCATCATTCTTTGGTCTCCCTTTCTCTTTTACCACAAAGATATTGATATGAAAGAGAGCTTCAAAATAAAATTGAACTATTTCAAAAAACTTAGTACTCTCTGTTTGTTCAGGAGTTCGACAACCATCTCTTAGAACCTGTTCTTTAGGTGACCTATTCAAACCAAACCAGTAGCGCTAATACTCCTCATTATACATAAAAGTATCGTCAATACTAGCGAGTCTGTACCTAATAACATAATTAGTATGTGTTAGCATGAACTTTATGCTAAACGACGCTAATTATTAGGTAATACGTACCTCCTGTGTAAATATGTAGTATCTGTGCATGTAAATTAAGTATAGATAAATACATAGTTTTATGAGAATTACTTTGAATAGTACATACTACGACTGAAACTAGTTTTAATATTAATTAAAATTATTCCAGCTAATAACTGTCCTACTGCATGGTGAAGTCTTCTTCTCATATAGATAGAGAAGAGGTCCGAATTTGCCCACTCGTCTTGTGTATGTGTCACAACACATGCTTAAGAAGGGTGTGCAAATTCAGACCTATATTAATAATATCATAAGCCCAGGTTTCCTAACAACGAGTTTTTTCGCCGTTATTCAGTGATTCCCTGATTACGGGCTTGCTTTTATAATACTAAATGATAAGGCATTTGAATAAAAAACCTACCTATCAATTATTTAGATTCGTACAAACTGACCTTCTATTCATTCTCTGTACAGGGTGTTTACGGACAGAATGCAATGAATAAACCATGAATAACTGTAGCTCCTTATTGTTACGGACGCGGCTTGGTAGTATACTGATAGCAAAAAATATAAATGAAAATGGGTGACTTTTGTGGACCGTCGACACTTTTGACAAGAGTGTGGAACAATAATTACTTCTTTTTAAAAGTATAAGGTTTAAAACTTTATTTAAATATACTTACAGGGAGATGAAAGAAGCCACGCACAATATTATATTATCCATATATAAATAATTAACCGACTTCAGAAAAAGGAGGAGGTTCTCAATTCGGTTGTATGTTTTTTTTTTTTCTTTAGGGTTTGTTACCTCAGTACTCCGTCATTTATGGACCGATTTTTAAAATTCTTCTTTTATTTGATAGGGTATATGAACAGACTACAACTAAAAATTACAAAATAAAAACTTTTTTACAAAAAAAAACAACCGACTCCTTAAAAAAACACTAACAGGTGAAAAATAACTCCAGTTTCGGAAGTCGGTGGCCAATGAACGAAACAAAACCACCAAAGCCACAGACTTCCGAAACTGGAGTTATTTTCACCTGTTAGTGTTTTTTTAAGAAGTCGGTTGTTTTTTTTTGTAAAAAAGTTTTTTAACAACTATGATAGAAATTGTAGTTAGATTCGTTTTAAAAACAAAAATAGTAAAATTGATGCATCTACTAAATAACGATCTAATAAATTATTAGTTTATGTAAACAAAATGAGAGAAAAACTCACAAAAATGTATCTAGGTATTAGTTCACCTATCTACTTTGTTAAACAGGTACAGTATAAGTGAATAAAATTGATAGTTCAGTTTTGAGAATTAGAAATAAATTTCCTGTAGCAATGAGACGACGATAAAAAAGAGAGCATAATGTCACACAAATTCAGGTTTCTATTAGCTTATTTTTGTGCCAAACTATAAAAAAGCCATGTGACACTTTAAAATGGATCGTTTTTGCACAATTCAATGGCACTGGCGCAGCCGAACATAAAACGATTGACCGTTAGATTCGAATTAAAATCGTGTGCACCTCACTATTTATGGTCGTAAAGATGTTTTCAATTTGTGCAATAAAATAAATGGAAATGGGTATTATAGATAACTTGATATGATTGATGAGCCAATTGAATCCGAAGCCGTAAAGTAATGAGTGATGGGCAGAGGTGACTATTAGTGAGTATTCGGTTATTAATTTTCTCTATAGATATTGTATTAAATTATGGCATTGTAAAATATTGCTAACCATTAAATACTTACACTTACTTACTTATCTTTAGAGAGGGTTAATAGAAATGCAGCAATGGAAACAAGTCGTTGATTTTGTAAAAAGTTGTTTTATATTAACTTTATTAATGTCTTAGGAAAACTTACAGCTAGTAATGTACATTTAGTAGAGATGTTTGTGAAGAAAAGTCAATTACAAGTTTAACATAAAACAACTCATTTTTATAGGAAATCTCATTTATGGTTGTTTCGATTCACCCCTGTGTTTCTATCAACCTATTTTATTATGAGCAATAATAGTAATTCGAACAAAAGCTATGCAAATATCATTTAAGGTCATATCTTCTACCTCAATGTTATCTTGCACCCCTACAATAAAATGTTATTTCCCCCCGTAAAAGATAAAAATACCAGTTCGACCAGTAAGTATAATAATATTTATATTTATTAATCTGTTTGTTCTGAAATAGCAAGCGCACAAAAAAACTTTTTCTTTAGGAACTTCTGTTTTTTGAACACGTTATTTCAAACTAGCAGACGTCCCGCGGTTTCACCCGCGTAGGTCCCATCCCCGTGGGAATGCAGGGATAAAAAGCCTATGAATCCAGGGTGTCAGCTAACTCGATACCAAATTTTATCAAAATCCATTCAGTAGTTTTTACGTGAAAGAGTAACAGACACTTACAAACTTTCGTGTTTTTAATATTAGTAGGATAGCAATAAATGATTGTTTAGTATGTTTTGAATATATTGCCGGATATTGAAACTGTTTATGTTAGGTTCGTGATATTGTAAACACGTGACTGAAGAATTTTGTATGAAAACTTTATGGCTGTTCAATGGGTTCTTATGAAAATTTTACGACATACGCAAGTACTTTAAGTAATGTTTTAGTATTGGCATTTCCCATTTCAGATATGTCGGATAAAATAAGTACCTATTACTCAATAAGAACAAAACAGAAAGACTGTTTACTGTAGGTACAACCAAAATCCAGAAAGTATTACCACAGTATAAATATTAATACAGTAGGACGACGCCTTTGATCTCTGGAAAAATGCCGACAACGTCTACACGCGTTAGCCATGAATAATACCTCCCGAACTACGAACATCGTTTTGTTCGCAGTTCGGGAGCGGCAATCCCGCGTCTCGAGCCTCACACCCCGCACGATTGCCCTGTCTTAACGGTTTTTAAACTGTGGTATTACTATAGGGCATCGTGTTACTCAGTAACTGGGTTGTACAAAAATAATAAATGATGTTAAAAAATAAATGATTTTTATTTCTTTAAGTAGGTACTTTTACACGTCGTTTTTATATTACTCATAGTAGGTGAGGTCTTTGTTTCACCTTTTGACTTCTCTGAAAAGAAACTCAGAGGTCGCAGTCTCTTTTAAAGTCCAGACATTGTCTTGGTCAGATCATGTAAGAAGGAGATGGCAATGCCGCCAGTATTTTGAGTACTTTAGCAGCTCGCAGCGATGCAGAAGAATTTTTTGACGCTTTGTAGTTATTTATTGTTAGGTTTAGTTATTTATTTATTTTAAGTTTTTGTATAAGTAATATAATATTCCCTGAATAAATAAAACAGAAGGAGATTAGTGTCTGGACGAACAATACCAAAGAACCAACGGTATACTTCAGAAAATCAGTGGCTCCATGTAAAGTATTGTAATGTTATCCAGTTGCATCTTATTACATTGAAATCAGTTTGAAAAAGCTAGGCCTCAAAATCCTTTTTCCTGTTGCTTGTAGTCGCCTATGATCCGCAGTACTTTGTTAAAACCACATTAAACTTTTAGAAACCATAATTAGATTCGTTAATGTAAAACCTTCATCCTCTAACTGAATTGCATTACTAAGTACGTATTACTGACCACTTATTACATTCACTCCTATGTAAACAGAATACAGAATATGATCCTGACTGAAAAACTGTTCAAATTCATAACCCTTAGCCCACTGTTCGTAGTGTCCTAAGATTCACAGTCATATGTTTAAAATCACAAGCACTTTTAGCAGCTATAAGATTCGTGAACGTAAAACCTTCACCTCAAACTGAACTGCAACACTAAGCACCTACTGCTGACCACTCGTTACCTTCACTCCTATGTAACAAACTAACAGTTTTCAAACGAAATAATTGAAAAACGAAAGCCAAACCCTACATCTATCAGCCGATTACGTCGGCTAACCCTGACAGGCTGCCCTTTACCTGTCCAGTGCGGCTTTCGTGGACCCTTTCACTTTGTCTAGACTCCCTGTGGCAAGTCGATGAGGTGAGAAAATTGTAACCTGTTAGCTTGTTGTGAAATTGATGGGACCCCGCCTTCAAGTGTCGGGGAAAAAACTCTGGTATTTAGAAACCTAAGACCGATTGGCGGTTTCCGGGATTTCTTTTCGTTTTTCTTGTAATTTGTTCAATATAAAATGACGCCAGTATAACCCAAGTAGCCAGAGGTGCATCTTTGGTATAACCACAATTGGCCACTTATGTTCAAATCATATAAATATTTCCTATGAGCGAGAGTGACACAGTGTCCAAACCCAGTAACGAGGTTGTGGAGGTCCGAAAAACAGTCGTTCCATGTAAAACCTGGTTCGGTTAAACTGGAAGCCGACCCCAACATAGCTGGGTAAAGTCTAGGCAAGATGATGATGATGTTCAAGTCATATAAATGTCCTGTGAGTGGGTGTAAAGCTTGAGGCTGCTAGCAGATACAACTCTTGGGGTCCATAAATATGTACTACAGTGTGTCTGTCCTGTGGTGTGTGCGGATGTGGGTGGGTGTATGCGTGTATGTTTCTGTGTACCACAAACTACCTGCATATCTTTTCTCCTTCACTTTCAAGACCATCCAAAGGTTGTCTGTAAGAGATCGCTTATACCGATAAGGCCGCCAATTATAACACCCTATTTTCCTCTAAAGTTATCATTTGTAAGTTTTAATGGTGTACAATAAAGAATATTCTATTATATTCTACTGTGCTTCAATGATTTTTTCACCCTGTTTATATTTAAAAAAATAAAGGGTGGTCCTACATATCAACAAATTTACAAATAGTAGGTAAGGTGTTCACACAGTATTCATCATTTAAAAAAATAAAAAAATACCATTACAAGTTATGCAGAGGGCTTAGGAGATCACTCATATATGCATAATGTATGATACATACATGTGTACAATTTAATGTAAATGTCACTTTACAAATAACGCTCTAACGCGCGATCGGTGGGCGAGGGAAGTGATTAAGACATGGTCAATTATAAAAGGAGAAGACAGAAGTCCAACAAAAATAATAATGTCAGCTGGTTTAAGTCAAAGTCGAAGTAATTTATTTATAAAACATAGGTGTGGTTACTGTCCCACAGTAGTGCAAAAGCCTCTGAAAAGGCAAGAGGATTTAGCTCTACACTCGCTTATGGTGTATTGACGAAGTTCAACAACATAAATAACACAAATTTAAAAAAGTAACTGTCATCACTGAGTAGAAAATCTCATGAAAACTGTAAAATGGTAAAACACTATGATGTGGTTTTTCGAAAAGGGTTAAATAAAAGCTTAATAAGTCTTATTTTTCAACAAATCTTTAAATTGCCGCGTTTGATAAACAAATGAAAATTAAAGAATACGCAGGACGCGCGCACGTTTCCAATACATTGCTTCGTACGTTTAAAAAAAATGTTTCTGCTTACAATGTAAGTAACTCTACGAAGTTTCATCAATACAGTGTAAAGTTACATTTATAGTTACAAGTTTTACTGATTTAGTACCTACCTGGCAGTAAACCATGTCTATTTAAGGAGGAGCTTTCACTCTCTCACTATTTGAGGTAAGTGGAATTTCTGCGTAATCTATTTTCGTGGTGTAAGCGTAGAGATGCGCAAGCGCAAGTGGGCGTTCTAGTAGTGATGTACTAACTGATTTATTTGTGTAATAAAATGTTTGTTTGTATGTACATTTAGAATTGACGGTTTATTTTTAGACGTAAATACTCCGAGTGCAGTATAAGTGAATTATTTTTAGAAATAACTGTCAGTTGAAGTAGTTATTTTAGGTTGAGGGAAGAAAGTATTTGCTTTGACTGGATTGTTTTGATTTTTAACTATGCTTGGCGAGGTGACCATCCATCACATGACATGCAAATACCCATCCGTGCTTGGGGAATTAAGCTCAGCCGTTGGGTTTAACTGTCATTCGTAGTTATTTGACAGCCTTTAAGGGAAGTCAGAAACCCGACAGTCTGACATCAGTTTCGCTAGGTGTACCTATTGTGTTGCTAACTATTTTCTTTTTTGATGTGAAATAGGAAGCCGCTTCACATAAAATACAGGTATTTAGCTGCATCCGGAAAGACTAAAAGCGAACCATAACGTATTAAAACTTTAAAGAATGAGCAGTAGTATCTGAAGGCTCCACACAAGATTGTATTATGTGAAATTAATTGCCAATCCTAAGAAGACTTGTAAGTTTAATTGTAGTTTATTTTTTTATTTTGTTTTCATTTTCATTTTCATTTCATTTTCAGGAAATCAACTACACAGCCATAAATAACAGCATAATGTCTGCACAGTTAGTTATTTAGTCATCATTATTGAGCAATCTGTGGAACACGTAGTTGGTAGTATAGTTGGTAATTCTAGAATTGGGAAACCTGTAACCTATACCTGCTATGCTACTGTTTGTTTTCCCAATTGTAATAAATAAATAAATAAACGTAGCAAATGTTAGGTAGCTGATGAATAATACAGGCTCTCAGAAAGATGATGATGATGACTATTTAACCGCACCAAATACTTTAAGGATGACCTTATTGATCTGACACTACACAAATACGCAGACTTCAAACAATGGAGGGCCATTCAAATATTTGTCAAAGTAACCCTTGACCTTAAACAAGGTCTAACCTTTGAAGGCTCTTAGAGAGACTATTTAGGTACCTAGTACCTTATATCATCCAATCAGTTACAGTCCCACTCACCTCTTCTCATGAACAGAAGGCACGATCGTTAACCACCACGTTTGCCTAACGGGCTATTGGCATTACTGGGCTATTACGACATAAGAAGAACGAAGAAAAAGAAGAAGAAAAAGCATAAGAAGAATAGACGAACGACGTTGATGACGTTATTAAGAATCCCTTATCAGAAAACTACTATGCCTATGACATGTAAGTACGACGTATAATTATAATTATATAATTATTATTTTTATAAGACAAGATCTCCTGAAGTCTTTTATTAAAGTGTCCGTAGTTTGTGCAAAGCATTTTATGGAAATGTTGTACAAATCGAATATAGTAAAAACCTAAAGGGCCTCCGAACTAACCAGCCCTTTACCAACGAAGAACGAGCATTCGGATGAATCAACCTTGGAAAGTAGGTACACAATTAAAGCTTTAGTTGAAGAAACGCTTGCAAAACACCATGCAACTACAAGGGTTAAAGTTAGAAATTGAAAAAATCCGGTCGCCATAGCAACGAGAGTAACAATGCACAAGCTTTATTACAAAGTCATTATTACAACTGCAATTAACCCAAGACCACACTATTGAGAAAAATCCAATCAATTTTAAACCACATCTCCCAAAGAATAAAGTCGTCGAAAACTGCATAATGCATTTTGTAAGTCAATTGGATAGGCCAACGCAGTGACGCAATCGTGAAATGCTATTTTAAGTCTTACTACTTCAGAGATAAGGTTGTTTGCAAACGTAAATATAACATTGAGAAATTCCATTGGCGCCAAGTGCGTCGCTTCCAAAGTGTGGGACTATGAATAGCTCATAAGTTCATTACTTTGATTTATAGGCACAGATTTGAAAAGACTATTAAACCAATCAACGAGTAATGTTGAAAACTAAATCTTTTGGTGATAACAACCTGTAATTATCTTCTATAAATCGTGCTGATCACAGAGAAGATATTATTAGAACTGAGAAAGTTATAAATGGAAGCTTTAGTCTATATTCTCTATGATTAGAGGTGCGAAGGAAATTGTTTATAGCTGTTCTTGAACGAAAGTGCAGTTATTCATTTTATTAAGTTCCGATTAAGTATCATTCATTGTTTTAAGTTCCCTAATAAATGTTTTCAATAGCTTTTATACGTTTTTTTTTAATAAAATAAATACCAAATACCAGCCTGTTAAATGTCAATATCAATGTCTCATTATTATCGTAAATTGTGTTTTCAAACATTTTTGAATGTTAATTAAGTAAGTAATATATTTTTTTAGGACTAGTTCAGTCGGTGTTTCTCTATCTGAGTTCTCTGAGAAGGAACACCGAAATAAACTCAGTCTTATTTAAAGTAAGTACCATTATCTTAGTCAGATCATGCATTAGATAGGTACTGTCCCTCTGCAGGGCAAAGGCTTCTTCTAGTACTCAAAAAGCTCTGGTAAATGCAAGGTACAGACGCCAGCACATCAAGTTTGAACCCAATGTGTAATTGAATATGAACCTAATGCTGTTTGACATAAAGTTGAAAACCGATCAAAGAAATTTGACACATTGGGGTAACTTGATGTGCTGGCGTCTGTACATAAAATATGTCATAACCTGCCTATTACTGTACTGTACCTATCAGTGTAGGGGCAAAGGCCTCTTCTAATACAGAGAAGGTACAGGCATTAACCACCACGGTTGCTCGAGGCGGATTGACAATTGCAGAATTGCAAAGTAGACTTAATACACTCTTGTATAAAGTTTATATTAAAATAAGTGGAAAAAAACATCGATTGGAAACAAGGACTTGATTATAGAGATGCATGTGACTGAGTTTAATAATTCAACTTATGTGTGACGTCAAAAAGAACAATTGTGGGAAAACATACAGGTTGTGCGATATCTACTATTACCAGGTGTACGGTGAACTTATGTATTGAAAGTTGACTTTTTTTTTTTAATGTTATAAACCAGCGCTTGACTGCAATCCCACCTGATGGTAAGCAGAGATGCAATCAGTAATGGTGAAGCGCACTAGTTTATTAAGAGCCTATTCACTCTAGCCTTGAAGACACCTAAATTATAATCGGACGGGAAGACCGCAGCAGGCAAGTTGTTCCAGTCCATCGATGTACGCGGTAGGTATAAACGACGAAGCGAAACGCGTACACGTTCCACGTTCCACGTTACACGTTCCTTTAAAATATGAACGATTGACCAGATAAAACATAACTCACAGCTGTGCTGGTCTCTGGTCTTTCCTCAAAATAATGTTTTAGACTCTGATCCAACAAGTAATTTTACTAAACCTATATTAATATTTGCACAGCATGATGATAAACAATTATGGTCAACATGTTAGCACAATTCTATCTCCCTGTAACACCTTGCATGTACTTTAATTGTATGTAAACTCATGTTTGAGCAAATAAAGATACCTGGATATGAACTTGATACGTCATAATAATTATGTACTTTTCAGTTCAAACCCCTTGTCACATCATCATTTCAGCCATAGGAAGTCCACTGCTGGACATAGGCCTACCCTATAGATCTCCAATAAGACCGGTTGGAAGCGGCTTGCATCCAGCGTGTTCCCGCGGCCTTAATGAAGTCGTCTGTCCACCTTGTGGGTGGACGTCCTACGCTGCTACGCTTGCCGATACGTGGCCTCCACTCGAGAACCTTTCGACCCCATCGGTTATCAGTCCTTCGTGCTATGTGCCGTGCCCACTGCCACTTCAACCTGCTAATCCGTTGGGCTATGTCGGTAACCTTGGGTCTTCTACGGATCTCCTCACGTGTTTCCTCACCCCTACGTGGTCCCTCACTATGGGCCTTATGAGTAAGCTCAAAGTAGCTCAACGAGCTATGGATGGAAAGGGCTATGCTCGGAGTCTCTCTGCGAGATCGAATCAGAAATGAGGAGATCCGTAGAAGAACCAAGGTTACCTTGTCACATGGGAGAAACAAAATACTGGCGAGATGTGTGTAGGCGCACCTCAGCCTAACTCCGTGAAGAATTACTTTTTCGTGTAGTAGCGACAACTATCCCGCCATATAAGAACCGACTGACCTCCTACATCGCGATATTAAAGTTAGCCGCGCAATTTGAACGTATACAAGTTCCCGAAAACAATCTTCGGGCAGTAGTAGCCCACCAGACACCCGTCTAGTCGGAGGATGCTTCCTTTTCTTTGGGGGATGAGGAACTTCACACCTTTTTCCATCATACCTCTTAAATGTTAAAAAAGTACAGACTAAGTTATCAAAACCGAGTTCTGAACTTGTGCATTCTTAACTGCTTTAAAAAGCCAATACACCACCATGGGTTTTATCAATTCATATTCAATAAAACTGTTTAAATAACATTTTTCCTAATGATGTTTATACAAGTGGACTGATTTTGAACTGACTGTGGTCTATTTATAATTTTACTGTTGAAATGAAAGAAATGTCTCTTTCTTCTTTGTTATACAAACATATTTAAAGAAGTCTGTGTGTCTGTCAGATACCGATTACGGCATTAAAGGGCTATTCTGTAACAATCACCTCACAAACTATAGTGTTAACTGAGCTTAAAGCGAGCTGATTTTTACAGAATGAGCTTGCAGAATTGCAGGTATGTAAGTGCTGCCACCAAAAAAAAAAAGTTTATTTCAAGCACTAGACTTATATTATTTAGTACATAACTTCATTGTCACTGTTTTACATTAATCTTATAAATAAGAGCTAGCAAGCTTCTGCCAAAGCCAAACAATCCTCATTGTCTATTATTCATGAACCGTCTGAACGTGATTCTAGACGGCCACAAATTAATATTCAGGAATAGTTCCATTTTACTTCTGGCAACAAGGACGTTATAATATGCGTTGTAGTCTTTTTCTCTTTTCATTTTTATCTTTACCAAAGAAACTGTTTCACCTGCATTTTTGTAAGCATAGTTGGCAATGTCTTGTTTCGATACGCCTTTATGTACGTTAGAATAGATATAAACAAGGCAATCTTGGTATCGGCAGCTTTAAATTTTTCGGAGTTTTCGGGTTCAATAATGAATTAATTTCACACTGCTAGTTTGAACATAGTAATACCACCAGCCTGTTGCTGTTCGCAATTGGAGAGCAAAGGCCGCTTCTCATAAAAAGAAGGCAAGTGCTTTAATCACCATGCTTGCCAAAGGGGTTTCCTCACGATGTTTTCTTTAACTAATGTTAGAGATGTCTAAGATAGAAATAGAAAGTACCTCAGTATGTACCTACAGACGCCAGCACATCAAGTTACCCCAGTGTGTCAAATATTCCCAATTGAATAAGAACCTTACACGTCGACGCCAGCACATCAAGTCACCCCGACTTGATGTGCTGGCGTCTGTACTTAGGTAAATAAAAGGAGTCACTTTAATATTTGCCTAGTGTTTTACACCCCATACTTATATCTAACCGTCAGTCTAACACGACTTATGCCTGAACATATTCATAGTTACAAGTTAATAGTACATATTCCCAATATGAAGCAACAATGAATACTTTAATCATTCATATAAAAATAATTAATCGTCTGTCAGTCAAGCCTTTTATTGATTCATTACGAAAACGATTGTATTAAGTTCAAGTTCAATGCTTCGGTTCGTAACTATTTTTAGATTTGGACAGATCATGATACGGGTGAACGATTTTATAAAGGAAACTAGATGTGCCCCGCGGTGTTACCCGCAATAAAAAGTTAACACGAGACGAATGAGACGAGATGAAATTCCTGCAAGAATAATTAACTTTTTGAAATGAGAAGTAGCTCTAGGAACCAGAAGTATTTACGAAAAAGAGGTTGCGGAAATATCATACGTTCCCGCGACCCCTAAAGTGAGAGACGGAACAACGCAGTAGTTCATAGCCAGTAAGAGTCTGACAGACCTAGGAAATCCAAGAAGATTTTCTACCCCAAATTAAAAGGATATGGCGCTACCTACATAAAAACTTCATTCAGCCGTGTCAGCGTAAAGGAGTTATTAACGTACACAAACCTACTAAGGGTGAGGCCAAACAAGCGTAATTTTGTGAGTCGTGAGTCGCAGAATTTCGGTCGCTTTTATAGAAAAAGTCTTTCGCGACGCAAAATGAGTGGTCTGCACCATACCAGAACACAAAATTCTGCGACTCACAACTCACAAAATTACGCTCGTTTGGCCTCACCCTTACTGACAAACTTTCGTATTTATAATGCGATTGTGATTGTAGTAGAGAGATATAAGTATCATGCAGTGACGTCTTTGTTTAGATTAATGAATGCTCGATTGTTGTGTGGCGTTAAGATAAAGAATAAAACATAATATAACACATTGTTCTTCCTGAAAGGTTAGGTAAAAGTGTATCTATAGTCCACACATTTTGTCAGTTACGTTTTAGTGCTTAACATGTTATAGTAGGCGATCCTATTGCTTTCATCCGGGCATAGATTAAGAATCAGAGCTGCCAAAGAGAATTTATTTTTATTTTTTATTCAAACTTTGTGTATAGTAAAATACATTGCTGCAAAGACAGAACATGGTAGGCGCCAGGACATAGATATCCGTGCGTGCGCAAGAAGGTAACAAAATCTTGAAAGTCAAATCAATAATACTTAATTTAGAATAAATACATAGATACATACATATTCTATAAAATCCAAATACGAGCGATCTCAAGAGAAAAAAAAAATATACTTATTACTGGAGAAATACTAATCTGCAAAAAACCAGTCCCATCTAAAATTCAGTTTCAAAAATCCCTAGCGTAACCTGCGTAACACTTAAAGTCGAATATTTTTTTGCCCAACCGTGAAAACGAACATACTGAAGCATGTTCAACAGTAGGTACCACGGGCGACCAGAGGACTAACTAGACCATTTAATAAAAAAACACAACACTCCTTTTTTGGGGCAGTCGTGTAATAACCAAAATAATAAGAAGTCTTTAAATTGCATGTTACGGAACAAAACGTCACAAAAACAAAAGAAGAATCAAAATGGCCGCGTAAAACAAATAATTACCTACTAAACACATAAATGACAGGTGCTATTACATAGTCAAACATATTGATTACTTGCCTAGAGTCGTATGTTAAAGGCCATACTAATATTTGTCTTGTCCGGGCATCAAACCTTCAACCCTGAGCCTAAAGGACGGAGGAAGCCACACAATGTCATTTAGATTTTCAAATATTTTAAGGAACATAATAATAGATCGCACTTCGACTTAACTACGAATATGAACCCTAATATACCAAAGAACCGCAAGCTCACTTAAGCTTAAGCGTATGCAATTAATATTTACAATCTTAATTTACTAAATTCCCCTTAGGTTAAGGATTTAAAGCTGCTTTTGTTTATTTACTTAGCTATGATTTAGAAGAAAAAAAATCCGAGTACCAAAATTTTAACGGTTAGTAATTATAGTAATATTCCTCTATATACCTATCTAAAGATTGAAGTACAAGTTATAGTCTTTTAACTTTTATCAAAAGAAAAAAAAATACGCAGTACCTAGGTAAACCTGTAAACAGTTCACTTTTATACAATAACAAGACGACGAAATTATTAATTTTATTTCATAAGAAAACGTGTTATGTGTATATTAATGTTTAAATGTATTTTAAAATTATGTTTTTATTTACCGATGCGTTTCTATTATTAATCTAAATCGCAATTTACGATTACTCGTATCAGAAAGAAGCCTAATTCCCGTTATTTCAGCTTGTCAACGACAATAAACGTCAGTAACTTATCAAAAATTGAGGGATATGACCGGGATATGAAAAACGAATGAATCTGTCAAAACTGCGTCTTAATATAAGACACAGTTTTGACAGATTCATTCGTTTTTAAGAACGCAAAAATTGCTCCACAGGTCATAGATAACGACTTAGGTAATAAGGCCAAAGGTACAATTATGGCATTTGTTAAGCGCTAGAGCTGATTTAATTAAGGTACAAGACCTATCAATTCTGTTGGAGTGACCTATCTATTTCTCCTTTCGAAACCAAGGCTCCACTGGCATTTGAAACAAAATAAATGATCCTTCCCATGGCGCCGATAAATCAATAATCTAAATTCTAAAGCTATTATTTGATGGCGTCTGTCGTGGTCGTGCGCTGCAGCTGAACAAACCATTATGTGTATGAAGATGTAGGATGGCTCAGGGCCGGACTCGGAGTTTGTAATTTTAAGGTACATTATAGTTTTGTGGAGTATTTCTTAAGGTAAGTGTGATTAATTGAACATTATTAATGAACCTTATTGTGACCCTGTCCACATAAAAATTGAAATGTATCACTTTTTGCAGTTTTTTTAATAAATACTCTCTTATTTATAAAATAAAACGTTCTTTTCAACAAACGGAACAAAGCGCATTTGTTATCGTGAGTATGCATTGTAAAAATCTTTATTCATTGAGATCAGATAGTTTATCATAGTTGTAAAGCGGCGGTATAGAAACAAATTCATGTTCAAGATAATATTGTTTGACAACAGAAGACATCTTGTCTGAGCACATTTGAACAAAGAATTTAGGGCGACACAAATATTTACTTTGATTAAAATTCTTGATGTCCGGGTATACAAATAAAAACTATAGGTAGGTATATATATATTTTTATGATATTCATATCATGATATAAGATACAAAGAGAAAATATTTTTTGGTTTGTGCGTTCTGAATAAGCCCCGAAACTATTGGGCCGATTTTAATTATAAAAAAATCACAATCAGAAAGCACAATAATAATTATCAAGAAGTTCGTAAGGCTAAAATTTATATACAAAACCGCAAAGGGGTGGATGAGATGTTATAGTTTGTCGAGAAAAGTACAAAATCCTCTCGGACGCAGTCGCAGACGCAGTGCTAGTACGTAATACACATACGAGTATGTATTTCAATAAATCCTTATTAAAGTTACATTGCACTTGACATTTCCAGAAAGAATGTAAAGATAAAAAGTTCAAATATTTACATCGAAGCAGAACATTAGATACTAACCATTAACATATTCTAATTAGGTAAATTAAACAAGGATTATTACCCAGCAATCGTAATCATCATAAGAATAATAAACAGATTTAAATAAACGTATTTGGTAAATTTCTTTGCCTTGATGTGTATGGTCACCGATCCACGAACTAGCTTAACCTACAGTCGACACATGCGGCTGTTAATATTTAGCCACAAGCGTTATACTATCTCGCCTCACTTTCTTTAAGACTGTGCTATTAATTTACCTACAAAACAGTTGTTGAAGTGTTTTTATCATTATTGGATAACCAGCAGACGTCACGCGAATTCACCCGCGTAGTTCCTGTTCTCGAAGGATTACAGGGATAAAAAGTAGCATATGTCATCCGGGAAAAGTAAAGCTTTCCACCAGTGCAATTATTTTTAAAATTGGATCATGAGTTCCGAAGATAACCCCCTACATACAAACTTACAAACAGTAGCGACATCTATCTCGCCACATACGAACTAATGACCGATATCCTACATCGCGGTATTAGAGTTATCCGCGCGCTTTGAACGTATCCCCTAAATAAAAACCACTCAGATCCAGCCGTCTTTTGCTGTCCTCTCTCAGCGACGCCCAAAACCGAGGCTCGTACCCCACAGGGGGTGCCCTTAGCGTAGTCGCTTAGTTTTTAAGTTTTTATACTCTGGCTGGAGGTCTTAATTTTTTTAAGTCATCTCTACAGAAATGCCCGGTTAAGCTGTACACGTCCTCTTCTAGGACACGACAGCGAGTTGCTCCTCAAATAAATAGATAAATAAAGCTTTGAACGTATACAAGTTCCCGACAACAACCGTCGGGCAGTAGTTAGCCCACCAGTCACAACACCCGTCTGGTCGCAGGATCCTCCCTTTTCAATGGTGGATGAGGAACTAATTTACACCCTGTTCCTCCATACAAACAAATTTTACCTCTTTATAATATTAGTATAGATGATAAAAACGTAGTGTCGTAACAGTACTTAGTGAATATCATACTTTTTCCTTTGAACTTTGCCAACCTCCACCTACTCGTACTTTTGAATATAATAATATAGCCTATGTTACTCGGTAATAATACAGTTTGTTAATAGTGAAATCATTTTCAAAATCGGTTGAGAAGTTTGTGAGTTAAATCCTTACAAGCCTACAAACAGAAACTCAAAGCTTTCCAGTTTATAATAACAGAATAGATAATCTCAGCACCGTTGTAAGTTCTCATTACCTTGTCAGATGTAACGACCGTGAAGAAAACAGTTATATCCTTTAAACACTATTTACCTCTACTTATTTACTTAATAGGTGTAAATTTTGAGGTGTGAGGTACCTAACTACGGAATACCGATGACATTTTGTTAAATTTGTTTTGCCTCATGACATTTTGTTTACTAGCACACCTTATTGGAATGTTATTTATTCTATAGCTACAATGCATAGGATTATAACAGAGGGCACTTGTTAAGCATCCTAAGAGTCGGAGAGTTAGAGTTATGAGTCTTGTTGAATTAATACGAGAAAGTAAAAAAAACACCCATTTTGAAGCACACAACGGAGCGTGAGATTGGGCAAACAGGGAGTTAAAAAAACAATATTTATTTTCATTTTATTTTAACAAGTACAGTGACAGACTTCAGACCAAAAACAATTAACCATAACCATGACAACATACAATAAGTGAATAAACAGACTTAGATAGATAGACTTAATGCCATAAGCATTATCTACTAGTCTACCTTAATGTGATGCAGCTACAGAACATGGTATGCGCAACAAGGTAACAAAAACTTGAAATCAAAATATAAAAAAAATACAAACAAAAAGAACAATTAAAAGTTCGTGAACATCTTCATAAGATGTTGGCAGGTTCATCACAGAGTTGATTGATTCTCAGACTAGTTTTTCTCTATCAACGTATTTTTATCTCTCTTGACTACCTATTAATTTGTTAAAAGTATGTATGTATCTGTGTATTTATTTTCATGTGTAACTTTTTATTCTTTTTTGTCCTTAATTCTTTACCCTGTTGCACCTACCATGTTCTGTCTCTGCACCACCTTAAGGTAGACTGGTAGAAAATGCCTAAGGCATTAAGTCCGCCTTTGTACAGTTTTTTTTACTTGTGCATAAAGTTTTAATAAATAAATAAATAAATAAACAAACTTCACTTAATTTTATTAAAAAAGAATGTTGTGTTCTTCTAATACGGCCCTGGACACAAGTGCACTCAGAGGCAGCACCGAATTAAAGGCAGAGTTGATGGACGTTAAACAGCATTATTATTTATTATACAAACGTACCTATTGGTGCCAGCCTTTGTAAGGAAAGCTCACTCCTCAAGGCACGCTTCCAATTTAAGCTCTATCTACTGTATCATTGCATAGAAATGGCTGAGCATCTTGACGGTAGCTAGTATATCTTAGATCTTATAAATACGTCACGGGGTAACTGGAAAATACTTATTCTTATGAAAATCCTAGATGTATTTTTTGTGTTTAGATTCATGTCTTAAATATAATTGGCGATATGAGGGTCATGGGTGTACCGTAGGTATACCTCTGTCTTACCAATTGGGGAATAAAGGCGTAATGTTATGCTATGATAATTCTAGGATAACTGCAAAGAATTTAATTATCGAATCGAAGTCTAAAACAATTTTTGTGTAAGTATGACACGAGTTACATTAAACAGTATTTTTGCAAAAAAAACTTAGTCTGCGCGATTGGCTTGAATGTTAATTTATTAATGGCATATACTCCATTCATTGGTTTAAAGGAAAGTCTGAATATGATTGGGCTGTTGGACTAGTGATTAGTACCTCTGATTGCTATGCTGGTAGTCGCGGAATCGATTCCCACCCAAGACAAATGTTGAGCACGATCATCTGTTCTGTGTCTGGGTTTAATTTGTCTATAATATGTATGTATTTAGAAATGTATTTATCAGTTTTCTACTACTTATACTACAAGCTCAACTTAGTTTTGAACTAGATGGCGTTGTGTGAAAGTTGTGTAATATATTTTAATTTAATATGGCTTAAATGTTAACCAGTCAGAATATTCCACCTTGTCTATTTTCGCGATTAGTCTAAAAAATCTTCTTTTGCAAAAACTCATGATATTGTGAGCTGTTTCCGGAAGTCTTTCCTAGTCTTATAACAATCAGAATTCATGCAAAATCCCTAGGAATTTTGTAATAATCCGATATATTCAATTATCCCACGACACATAGTGATCGGGCTTCTAGATAGCTGCACAATCTGAGATGTAGCGGAACTTTAACACCTTAAGGTCAAATGCATAGACTAAGATCTGGCACTGGATTGAGTGTGTACATGTTTCACTTTAGGTAGATAATTGAAGATATAATAAAAGATTAATAGATTACCAGTCGTAACAGTGGCTTGCTAAGAGTTAATAGAGGTAATAATATCACACCTGTATTCCAGATAGGTAGTGTTAAGCAGAGGTGGACCTATACAGCACCCAAATATCGCCAGTTGTGTTACAGTCACATGTAATAGGGGGCAAGCATATTGCCATCAATCGGGAACGTATCTACGCAATTCTTTTTTTTTTCTTTGTTTTACTAAGGACTGCCGGATTTTCCGAAGCACGGAAGTGTCTAAATATTATGTAATGAAAGTTTACCCATCCAGGGACTGTAAATAGTGTACTGGCATGATACGTACCTTCAATCAAAAAACCTTGCGCTTGCTATATTTTAGTTGGAAATCTTTTTAATTAAGTTCTGTCTTTGAGACAATCATAATTAAAGTCGGAAGAATGTCCAGAACCTTCTACAATGAAAAATGAACGTAAAAATGCATCGAAATACATTTTTCATTAAATCTCTTGCACATATTTTGTCAGAAAGCTATTTTTCTTTTCTTGGAGACAGGTGTCATGATACGCAATGAATCACTGTGGTGAATGGACACCGTCTTAGTACAAAGACATACACCTTACATTTTTCATGCACTTGTGGGAATCCCTTTGTACTGTTCAAGTGTTGACATATTTTTCAAAACAAAATATATATATATATTAGATAGACTCTTTTTAGGAACATTTCAATCTGACATCTGGCTTTATGAGTTTTAAATGTCAAATATGCTGCACGTTAAAGGTAAAATGGATGTTACGGAAGATTCGTACTGTGTTCCAGCGACCACAGTCGCGTGTCTGAGACGGAACATCGGAGCGGTTTTCACTTAGTAAAAGACTGAAATACACACCTCCTCCCAGGGTAGGTAGATGAAATCCATTAGGATTTTCTAACCTCAATCCATAAAAAAACAAGAAAAACGGTTAGGTTTAGCGAGGCCCCTGTCTGTTCTTTTGACCCCTGGCACAAGAGTGAACGGACTTTGGGGAAGATTTAGTCAGTAAGAGCGACTGACAGACCCATCCGCCGTCCCCATGATGGAGAATTAACCAAATAAAAAAAATAAGGAAGATTAGTTTAGAAGGAGATGAAAAGAAAATATTCTTTTGGATCCCCGTAACTACCTATTACGTTTAGCTATCTCGAGTGTTACAATTGATGTAAGGTCGATGTGGTTGGACGCTTTCTCAATTTCGACTACTTGCCATTATTTTTGCATTATGTTTAATTTTCCATTGGGTTTTCTCATTTGTTCCAGATGAATGTTGTGGTAAGGAACCGCTGAACTAGTTGCATATAACTTGGGTTTTACCGCATAATCATCACTTTCCAGGATAATTTGTCGACTAATGACGATGATTTGCAATTGTGTAAACTATTTGTATGTCACTACTTATAGTCATTTGATCTAGTTAACTAGACATTATACGTTTTTAATTACCTGAGAGTAGATATTCTAGGATACGATTTGCAATAATCTGTCAAATTCGTGGAAATATAATCCAGAATGTTTACCCTTATAAAAATATATTATGTCAAATGCTACAAAAATATTCACCGGTACCTCTACAGCCCTCAATGTCACATCTTCGTTATATTTATTAGGGTACACAAACTTAATTTCAAACGCAATAAACGTCAGAATAAGTGTCAATCAATTCGTTAATAAACTCATCAGCTTCCCTTCTCAAGCATCTGTCAAGGTCAACGCCCCATCGACAGGGGGCGCTGTACACCTCGTGCTTTTCAATTGATTGTTACGACTCCCCTTCAAGTCAATGTGGCTTACGACTGGTATTTATCTTTCGTTAAGAACACCATAAGTGGTATAGTTAGCAGGTCATTGTTTAAATTATAAATAAACGGGAAGAATAGTAAACTTTTTCTAGTCACGTTAATAATAATGATCGAGACCAACCAAGAATAGTCCTACAAATATTTAACAAACTACTGGATGAAGAGACTAAAAAAACAGAATTATATGATGATGAATTGAATAAATGATGCAGAATTGAATGATTTAACAAGATCTACTAGTACATGGCAGTGTAATGTTTAAAACAATAGATGGTGATGAGCACGATTTGCTAAAATAAGATTTTGTAGAAGAAGAAACACAAAATGAAATAACTACTGTACAAGAAGATCTACAGCTGGTCGATTCTGTTGAAATCACCGCGTGTAAACCTGGGTGTAGTGAACACTGAAGTCTCTGTCAGTGTCACCTATCAGTTGCTAGGGATTGGCGAAGTATGAATCATAATCGAGAATCGACGTAACTTATTTATTTACATACAAACAAACTTAAACTCACGCCCTATTCCCATGGGGGTGGACAGAAACTGCAGAACGAACGAACTCGATTCTCGATTATGATTCATACTTCGCCAATCCCTAGCAACTGATAGGTGACACTGACAGAGACTTCAGTGTTCACTACACCCAGGTTTACACGCGGTGATTTCAACAGAATCGACCAGCAGTATACGAATATTATACTTACAAAACATGATGATACAAATCTAAGCAATGATACTAGTTAAACGACTACTAATAACAATCAGGTAGCTAGCTTAACAGGAGATCGTAACACGACCCATAAAACTTCCACATGATAAACCGCAGCTTCCGTGAAACGCGGCCGTTAAAGAGATTAAAGTGTAAAGACAAACAGACAATGCCCTTTCGTAACAACCGCAGACCTGTGAGAAAGTTACACTTTTTTAGTTTAATGTTATTTGAGTTTAGTTGCGAAATATGCGGATGGACTATTTTAATTACAAGATTGTGTAATGGACGTCAAAGTTTCTCATTTCCATTGCGATAAAAGTGAACACGTTAACACGAATAGCATATATGATTATAAACATCAGTCGAAAAGAGATAATTTTTCTGAATGAAGAACTGTTTAAAAAATATTTTGACGTTGAGAACTTGATGCACTCTTTTTATAACTAGATATAAAATTTTAAAAAGGGTATCTTCTAATGGAATAAATGTAGCAAAATCAATGAAGCAATCATAAAAATGGATTGTACATTGGAATTCAATTAAATTCAATTCTACAGCATCGACTTATACAATCGAAATAGGAATGTGTCATAACGTACCAACCATTGTACTTTATAATCCAAAACTATAGCTTATTAGGTAATGTAGTTAGCTACGTACAGACGCCGTTTAGCTACCCTAAACTTAGTTTGTACGTAATAAAATATTCTTCCTAAGAAGTTGTAAGGTATTCAAATACCTGATATTTGGATAGGATTATGAATTGAGGACGACTTAAAAAAAACTTGTCGACTATGCACGAAAGGCTGCTCAACTAAAATGGGACCGGGCAGGACATGTCTGCCGCTTGCCAAACGAGCTGTGGGCTATATAACCCTACAGGATTGGTGCCCTACAGTGACACGCAGCTGCGGTAGACCACGAAGGAAATGGCGGGATGACCTGGATGTCTTCCTTGAGAATTGGAGAGAGGGGACAATTTTATTGTGGGTTCGATTCCCACCCGGGACAAATGTTTGTGTGATAAGCACGATCATTTGTATAATATGTATGTATTTAGTAATATATAAGAGTATGTTTATCAGCTGTTTAGTACCCACAACACAAGCTCTCAAGCTTAACTTGGGACTAAATGGCGTTCTGTGAAAAGTTGTGGAATATTTATTATTATTTATTTATTAATAAAGAAGGAATGAAGGGAGGCCTTTGTCCAGCAATGGGACAATTCAGGCTAATTAATAATAATGAATTGAGGTTTATGCTAAATAATAATAATGATGAACTGGTTTAAGATTCATTAGCCGAACCATATATGGATATGAAGATAACAGAATCTCTTGACCCAGACACTATATTTCAGGTCATCGCCTTCAATTCTGCCGTAGCCAATTGCAATTCATTAAACGTAATACACATATCTATTATTTTCTATTGATGTTTCTAGCTTGCCAGTTAGCGTTCGTTTTTTAGGAGATTGCTTTCCACGTCTTACAATTTGATTTATTGATTTCGTATTTGTTTATACACGTACTACTTCTTACTGCATTTTTTCAGTTACTTTATGTTCCGTTGGATTCGTTCTAATTTGTTTATCTAGTATTGTTGAGGTCTATTCAATTCTATTAATAACTGAATACTGTAGTATCAACAGCAACTTGCTTTAAAGAAATTTCTGTTAATTTTTCTTTACATTACGAATTAATATGTGGAAATTTTCGTTTGTTTTAATCCATGATCTACCAACTAATAAAATAATTAAATAATATATTTATAGTCTTCAAACAACAAAGTCACAGTTGACCCTACTGGTAGTTAAAATACCAGTGCGATACTTGACACATTATCGAGTGAGACGATGAAATTAACACTAATTAGGTCACAGCTTGGGTTACATGCAAGTTTATGACGAATGCTCGGTGCGTGTAGACATATTCAAAAAGTTGGAACAGTCGGATTAAAAGCACTCGTGGTAATTTGGAAACTTCTGAAATATATCTAAAACATGATTAATAGTGTGTACCTTTTTCTTATATATATATCTTTAGAAAGAGAGGAATTACAATAGTTTAGAGTACTCTTCATTAAACAAAAAAAATAAGAATCTTTCAACATACCTATCAAATAACTTTAAGTTACGTATTCTTAGGTTGTTACCATAGGTGGCCTTAACGCTATTTAATTCGGATGGACTGTATATAGAGAAGATGAAATTATATGTAAATTCAATTTGTAGTAGGTATATGTAAATTACTACATACAATATCAGTAAGGATATCTATTCATACTTTTATACTGATTATAAACAAGTTTGACTTCGGTACGACAGAATTTTCATTATCACTTGTGAGCTAATGGATTGTGTGAATGATTACTGCAGCGGATGAATTATGACAATAGTATTAATTAACCGTTATCGTTTTGAAAAAAGATAGCTTAATTAATGACAGGAGCTTGAAGCTTTAGTAGAGCCACCCAGCGCTGCAAAGTTTTTTCGAAAATTTAGATTTCTCATTGATTTGGAATTCTTAACCTACTAAGATTTGGTACATTAACGGCCTTGGCGAGATATTTTATTACTTTACAAATGTAAAGGCTATCATCGTACCAGCTCAAAGCCACAGCACTCGATAAGAATTAACAAAATAATATCGCATAGATTTACGCGTGATCATTTGTTGAGCATTTTTATTTGAATACTTCGTTTGACAAACTTCGTTCCGCTTATGAATATTTTTTTTTAGTTTTTATGAGTTTACGTCCTATTCTTAGACATTCATGTACACACAAAGTTTTATAAGAATCGGTCAAGCCGCTTCCGAGTTTTGTTACTTCTGTGACACGAGATATTTTGTATAAATTTATAACGCAAGTTGAGTCAGGAACTATTTAATTTTAGTGAGGGTTTTTTTCAAAAACTCAGTGATTGTCACGTGAATTTTTGTATATATATATATACAAAAATTCTTGTGTCACAGTATTTGTAAAACCATTTGCCAAATCAGTCATCTAATAATATTAATGTGTGTTTTGGCAAATCGTTTTTCCGAAATAAGATTGCAGGCAATTGTCACTTGTCTGGAGTGTATTGATCGGTTACTGTCACTGAGTCTTAAAAAAACCGTAACAAAAATCAAATAGTTCAAGACTCACCTGCGTTTCCACAGTCTTAAACGTTTCCTTGGTAAATGTGAAATTCTGGGCAACCTTCTAGTAGCTGGGAAATATTTGAGCCATAAAACAATAACACGTTATAAGTTGTTGCTACTTCCGCGCCAGTTTTATAGTGCTAGGGAAATAATTCCTTACAAGAGAATTTAAATGTGTTGTGAAACTGAAATGTAATTGAATGTAACTTACTTACTTACTTCGAAGGTAACTCAATAATAATTATGTTATGGTGTTTCTTGAAGCGGCTTGTAAAGTGTGTATTGTGCTTTCCCACATAAGAATTATAACGTAAACGTTTAGCCATTAGTATCCTCGCCCGGAGTCTGGATTAGTGCTTGATTGATAGCAATAGGCTTGCCCCCTATTACGTGGGGCTTAAACAAAACTGGTAAAATGTGGGCGTGTTGCTGGTACACCTCTGCCTAACCCTTATAGGCGTGATGTTAGTTCCAGACAGTTTCCACACCTGTAAGCTATTTAAAAAGCCATTCGTTTTCAAATGTGTTCTTTTTGGTACTTAAAAGACGATAAAACGTTAGTTCGGATTTCAAATTCAAAGCACATTTTCCACCAGCGACAAAATGTAATATTATTGCGTAGTTAGACCATAGGGCTGTGAAGACTTACTTCGGGTTAGGTGTACCAGACATAATCTATAATTTTACATTATCCAACAGTTGGTGTGAAATTTTTTCACATTACAGTTACAGTTACAGTTTATTACAGTTCTTCCTCGTTGACCTAAACAAGTAGTTTAGAGAAATTAATGCTTTACTATAAAATGTACATTTTAATTCTTTTAAACAGTTTTCCAGATGCTCATGGAGTTTTTTTTTTGGAGAAGACTTGTCTAAAGCCCATGTAAGAAATAGAAGAAACCACAGACAAATAAAAATTCAACACATATACACATAAACGTATTATTATTATTGTAAAAATTAAACGCAAATCAATGCCTTTCATAATTTAATCAATCAATAAAATTCAGTCATTTGAAAATAATTTTGGATGAATGGCATCTTTTCATCAGTGTAACTGTAAGAATGATGGCATAAATGATGGATTACAGTTAGAATTTTCTAGCAGAGGAAGATTTTTCGCATTACATGTAATGTCTTGATAAATGCCATTATGTTAATGTCAATTAGAATGCTCTTGAACTGCAATTAATTTTCCATGTCATCTTGTATTGACAGATGACGTTCAAGTGCTATCATTGCGGGTAGTTGGAGTCAATGGAACTGATTATTTCATAATTACGTACGCTGCACATGTGGATACGGTTCAACTTTGTCTTTCAGCAATCCAAATGTCGTGCGAATTGAAGTATCACAAATTTTTATTTCAAGTGTTTGTTCTCATTGATATTTTCTGATATATCTTCTTTTTGATATTTTAATATTAGTGACGTAACGAAGCACGAAAAAAAGCTAATTTAGTGTGTTTAAATTAGGTCTTATCTCGCCCCGCTCCGATCTCGTTTCTGGAAAGACTGTTTTGCAGATTTACTAATGTTGCATTTTAATTTTCCTTAATCGATATTTTAAAGGAAGATTTGTTGTTGAATCTCAAGAACTGGCATCATAGACAATTTTTGGGAAGTTTATATAGCTTTTATATTATTATTGGACCGGATGTTTTTTCTTGTTTATACCTTACTGGTTTTTTTCTGTGCTATCGTAAATGCGAGTTAGATTATTGTTGATTTCTGAGCTTTGAGATATTTTACTAACATTATCAATTCTTGTCCGAATAAAATTGAATTTGTATTCATAATTTTTACCAAAACTAGATTGCATTAGTGACACTTTACAGCACTCGTTTTGGCGCGAAAACACAATGGTTATAGCGGAACTATTCGTTCTTTTATCAGTCGAATGTCAGTCAACGTGTGACGGGTCAAGGCGGAGATAACATGTCATAGTGTTGTGCCCTTATCGAGAAGAAATGTTGGGTCATTATGATACGGGCACTTTTTGTAGAGGCGAGCATTACTTTTAAATTAATTTTGTGGTGTTATCGATGAATAAGTAAACGTTGTTTGTAAACATTTACTTAGGTAATGAAATAAAAAGGATTTTTTTTTATTTTGTTATTATAATTAAATCTATTACCTAGATGCGCAAATAAAAATACAATCGATTTCGTTTCATGTCGTTCGTTCGTTTCGTTTCGTTTCGTTTATATGGAATTGTTATTAAATTACCTACGCAACAAAGTTACTACAAATTGCAAGTTTTATTACTTATGGTATCTATTTACAGCCTTATATGTAGATATAACTGTCAGTTTAAAAACTCATTTATAGTGCATATCCCACAGATGTGCATGTAAAAATAAGTTTTTATTAATCGTATTGACTATTTTGTCCGCGGCTCGTACAACTAGATACTGGCTGGAAAGCTAGCTAGCTTAATAAAATATGAATTTATGAACTCTTAATGAGACAAGAAGTACCTATAGTAACTAAGGACCTCCCAGAACTAGAAATTGTTTAAGTTGGTAAGCCAGTTCTTGAAGGCAAATAGCAGGCAATAGAAGATTTTCTATTTTTTATTGAAAAATGCCAGTGAAATAATCTATAAGGAAACTGCACTTTTCTTTTATTTTGATACTCATTGAAAGATTTTGTTCGGCACCATTGTTTTGATTTTCCATTCAATACAAAGGTGGTAGGTAACGTTTCATAAAATTAGAATAAAAGGTGTTGATATATTCACTTAGGTAATAGAATTTTATGTCTATGATTGTACTGGCTGGTTTTAGTTTATGGTACTCGTATTAAAAAGCAAAGGGGTTCTAGAATATGTTTCGAATGTTTTGTAGTTTGTTTAGAAAGGAAAAATATATGTAGTCGGTATTTAGTTTTGTAGCAGATATGTTTTTTTTAAGTTTATTAAAAGTAATGTGAACGTTCACCACGATACCTAAAGAAGTTTTTTTATTGAAGAAAAGGATCTCAGTGAGCTAATAACACAGATTTACAGCAAAGTAAGCCGATAAATTTACAACAAAAGGTACTTAACTCAATTAATCTAAAAGACTGTAGTAGATCTAGGTACCTAAGTACCTAAGTCTAGAAAAATCTGTATTTTTTTAATTTTTTTTTTTTTTTTTTTCCTTATTAGTAAGAACCAAGTTCTTACTAGTTAATTGCAATCTAGCCTAAGAAGACTAATAAACAATTTAAATCTAACTTATTATGCTACGTTATAAATTATGTTAATGCTAAGAATAGTGTCCATAATTAGGTATGCACTTTTACACACGTTCGTAACACTTCCTTAGAGTCTGGTAAAATTGATAAAACACTTTGTTCATGTGTTATATAAATAGCACAACATTGTTACTATTATTGATTCACTTACACTACACTAATTCAAATGGTTTAGTTCTCTTTAGTCTACGCACTATGCCTGTGTTGTCTAACAGCTGGATTGCCTCAACATTCACGTGTCGATGGAGTCTGTGTTCGTGGGCTTCAGCAAATTTTTGTGTGATGGTGGTGACGAATTCCATGTCGAGGTCACGGTGGAGGTCATCGTTTCTTATGTACCAGGGTGCATTTACAGCAGCCCTGAGTACTTTATTTTGGAACTGTTGAATTATTTTGACGTTGGTTGGCTTAGTACAGCCCCAAAGTTGGATACCATACGTCCAAATTGGCATCAGAATATGCTTGTATATTATCAACTTATTATGTATTCTTCTTCTTAGCGTGTCGATGGCAAACAAAGTCACTAAATCTAAATTGAATGTTTAGCCCAGAATTCGGCCACCGCAACACCATCCACCGACGCAACCATAAGATCCTCACGTGTGCAGGTGACAGGGCACGCGGCGCAGGATTATGTATGATTATGCATTATGTATTGATAAACAGGATTTCCTTCCCAGTAACCAATACAAACGTTTATAACGAATATCGAGTTCCTGTTTTTTCTTTTTGATATGGGCTTTCCAACGCAGCTTGGCGTCGAGAGTTATGCCAAGGTATTTGGCTGTATTAGCATAAGGTATTTGCATACCATTTATGTAGAGTGGGTGATAGTCACTGTGTTTGTTTGTGAAGTTAATGTGAACTGATTTTGACTCATTCAGATTGATCTTCCACTTTTGTGTCCAGTCGTAAACTTTGTTCACAGCTAGTTGAACTTTCTCTACTGCTTCTCTGTGGCTTGATCCGGTGGCCATAATAGCAGTATCATCTGCAAAGGTCGCTATGGTGCTGTTTTCCAGCTCTGGGATGTCACAAGTGTATAACAAGTACAAAATTGGGCCAAGCACACTTCCTTGAGGCACCCCAGCTTTTATGGTTTTTAGCTCGGAATATGCGTCCTCTTGGCGTATTCTAAACATTCTTTTAGTTAAATACGACTCTAGGATATCTACAAATTCTGGTAGCATGCGTCTGAGCTTAAATATGAGACCCTCATGCCAAACTTTGTCAAAAGCTTGCGCGACGTCTAAGAACACGGTAGCACAGACTTCTTTATTTTCTAGCGTTTTTTCAATAACATTAGTTATTCTATGTACCTGGTCTAACGTTGAGTATTTTTTAAATGCTGTTTTTTGTTTTTATTTCTTTCTTATAGAGAATGAATCGATATTATATTCCAAATTCAATAGTTTGCTTAAACTTTCTTGTTAATAGAACATAGACAGATTATTATTACTTACTTCCAATTTCTTGTTTAATTGACATGCTGTTTTCTTTTTGGGTTTGTTTTTTTTACCTTGATGTACTTAAGTAACTTTTGTATACCATTTTGTTATTTTATTTATTACGTAGGCAGGTGCTATTGGTAAAGTTTGGGTTAACGGTTATGTAAAGAAACTACCTACTAAATCAGTAACTAACGCGTCTAACTAATTACGCGATAATACCTAGTTCAATTATGCAATGCTTATTATCTAACTAGTAATTATAATTAAGTGTAATCATTAGAATAAATTATATTGTTGTTATCAATAACCTCACTCGAGCCGGTAAGTTTCAAAGTGTTTCTAAGTAACTATAAGTAAAGAAAGAATTTTTTTAAAGGGCTTATTACACTATCTAATTGGTAGCATCTTATCTAGGAAATCGAAAGGTGTAATCGCAGTTAGGACAGATTGGATCCGATTTATTGTACCGACCGCTTGGTTACTTCCTAACTAGGATCCTAATTAGGATGCTTCAAATCAGATAGCCCTTTAGTTAAATAGTTATATACTTTAGATAAGCCCTTTAGTAAGTAATTTTTACCTATTTCAATGTCATAAATAGTGAAAATAAACTATTTCACTTACCAAAAATATATTTTCTCCGGCTAGTTAGCCAATAATGCTGCTGCAAAGCGTATCCGCAAACATTTTCGAAAAAAAAACTATTTTATGTCAAAACAGAAAAGAAAGCACCTCACTAAACACTATCACTGTCCAAAAATAATAGTTTAAAAATAAAACAGGAGTCAAAATAATTTGAATTCAGAAAAAAACACAAAATTATCGTGTCTATGTTCGATCGCGTTCGAAATTCGAAAGTTCGCGGGAACTGTCGCGCGTTCGTGGAGCGCGCTGGGCAATCGCTGACTGACGCGATGTTAGTGTTACGTTTCGATAGCGGCTTGCCTGACCCGACCGAACCCGTGGTTCAGTGTGTGAGATTAAAAAATTGGAGGGATCGGTACACACACACTCCGCAGTACCTAGAACGGATGCACGCAGTTTGTAACTTCGCCGTTGACAAAAACTTTGCGGTACGATGCGAGGTAAAATAATGTAAACATTCGTCTTGTTGACCGTTTAGAACATCCTGTATAAAAGGTAAACAAAGCATTCCAATATAGGCACCTATCCAGTAAAAAACTTTTTAATTGACCAAAACATTCAATCATTTTTCACATCTGAAAGCTATTAACTTTAGCACTTGAAAGAAATACTAAAATTAAACAGCGAAAGTAGTAACCGTGGGTTTATGTCCACTGCACACTAGATGGCGCTACCGTAACCAACAAGATTATTTACAAATTTAGTTGATCTACTCGCCGCTAGATGGCGTTAAAAAAACAGTGTTGCCTTGATTTTAGAACTTTAGTCTTTGGAGTATTTGATAAGCATTTTTTTAATGGGCTTTATATACATAGAAATGATTTAAACCGTTTTTTACGTAACTACGACCCCCTATCATACCATTTGCGTCATCACTTGCGATCATGACTAGTTTGATAGTAATAAACGTTCATAGGATCATAAATATTTATGCGTCATAAGTATTTATGAGTTAATTACCCATTAATAGCACTAACAGAAAATACTATTAGCTAGACCAATGGGAGCCATACTTAGTAATTGTCTAGCTCATGAGACTAACGAGAGTAAATACATCTAGTCAATTGAACCGCGTTTTTTCTGCAAGATTAGTCTGGCCTTGTGTTATGTGCTTATGAATTTTGATTAGGATTATACACCTCATCAAAACTCACAAACATCAAACTTTCGCGTTTATAATATTAGTAGGATAGGATAATACCTACTTATATTATAAAGAGGTTAATTTTGTGGGTTTTGGACGTTGTGAGTAGTAACATCTGGATATACTGAACCGATTTCGAAAATTACCAATACAAAGCCTCATTATTGTGCTATTATATTTTATCTTCAAATTCATTTCGTATTTTAACACAGGGGGGATTTTAGAGGGGGTGTTAAAATACGAAATGCACGCGGACGTAGTCACGAGCGAAGTGCAAGATTAGTATCACACTAATATTATAAAGGCGAATCTTGTGAGTGTGTATGATTGTTACTTCTTCACGTCGAAACGGCTAATGGGATTTGTATGAAATTTGTCACACAGATTGTTTGTGACCTAGATTGAAATATAAGTAGGATCATTTTATCCCGAAACTCCCACGGTATCGAATTTTGCGGGTGAAACCGCGGGGGCAGCTAGTAGGTACTACCTAATAGTAAAAATATTTAATCGCTAGAAAGTTAAGTATTTTATTAGTTTCAAACACTGAGTCGCATTTTAAGTTATTAGTCATCCGGAAAATAATAATAAGCCTTTAATATTTTTTGCAAATGTGTAAAGTAATAGAAACTGTAGGGGTTGATCGTAGGAAAGCTATAACGCTTGTCAAGGCAATCCCAAGGATGGATTCTTACATATAAAAATCATTTCTTGCCTCGTAAGCACGTTATAAGCCATTGATCACGACTGCCATTTAATTTTGAAGGTCTGAACATGAAGTAAGAATCCAGGCAATCTGACAAGGGGTATTGTGTTACCTAGTAATTAGGTTATACATAGAGGTCAGACAGATTGGTTGTTTTATTGGTCCATGTGGTATTCGGACACCTAATATACAAGGTTATTTGTAAAACACCAACCACCTCGCAGGAGTAGATTACTAACATCATAAACAACAACATTTGTTCTACGACTTTTTCGAAAACAGACAAAAAAAAATCAACTCTCCATACAAAACTCGATCAACTGTTCGGATATTACCTATGTATGGAGAGTTGATTTTTTTTTGTCTGTTTTCGAAAAAATCGTAGAACAAATGTTGTTGTTTACGATGCTAACATTCTACTCCTGCGAAGTTGTTGGTGATTTACAAATAACCCTGTATAGTTGAGAATAGGCTAGGTACATGTTGGGAATGGGAGTTACGTAAATAATATTGCTAGATCGGTCTTCAAATAACTGATCATGTAACGCTTTAATTAGTCCCTTTACTTTGGTAACTAGGTATCCACAATGGTACAGACGCCAGCACATCAAGTGACCCCAATGTGTTAAATTTTCCCAATTGAATATGAACCTTATAGCGTTTGCCATAAAGTTGAAAAACGATCAAAGAAATTTGGCACAATGGGGTAACTTGATGTGCTGGCGTCTGTACATGTTAGGTAAGAAATTGCACCGGTAGTTTGCGGTTGTTAGTATCAGTTCCAATTTTATAGCTCTTGCTACTCTGACTGGAAAGTTACCAGAATATAAAAAAGTAGTTTATTTTATTTTTATGTATCCTTTATGGTTGACCGCAAAATTCTATTTATTTGAAGTTTCTGTCGCAAATTGCTGAGACGTAATTTATCGTAATTGCCGCATATTAGGTCGGTAGACCTAATATGCGGCAATTACGATAAAATACCTATTGAACATTGATCATCGCAATCATTCTCAAAACTACATATGTTTAATACGATTTCAAAAAAATATTAGCTACGATTTATAGAAAACATATTTTCGAAGAAAAAGTATTTTACGGGTTACCTTGACAGGATCCCCATTCACAATAAGTATTACGTCATCATTAGGTGAATATCCGGCGATGATGACGCGCACAACGTCACTGGTGGCGTCACAGAACGGTTTGTCCAGCGACCACATGATGTAGAATTTTAAATAACAAGGTTAGGTCGCGTGGTAAGCAAAATGATGCTGTAAAATGCTAGACCCAGAACGCTTTCCTGCGGATATTAAAGCTAGTCAACGACAAATTATTAGACAATCTCCTTTTCCGATACAATAAAATTTTACATTATTATAAATTTCAAAAAAAAAAATGCCTTTAATAGGATGCAAAGCTGTACAAGGATCAAAAATACTTATTATCGTTTATTGGCTTGTTTACCTTATCCAGTCTTAGTGATGATTACCTACTGTGAAATATTATAATACCAACCAAACATAACCTGTAAATGTTACACATTCAGACTGGA
Source organism: Euplexia lucipara (assembly GCA_921972225.1). Lineage (NCBI taxonomy): Eukaryota > Metazoa > Arthropoda > Insecta > Lepidoptera > Noctuidae > Euplexia > Euplexia lucipara. The sequence goes on from OV179159.1 coordinate 18,124,745, forward strand.
ATAAGTAATATTAGTTTTGGCTATGTTCAAAGCACTCAAGCAAGCAATAAGCTCTAAAGAATTGCTTAAAACAAAAACATTCCATTTGTAATGTTGGTCGAAGTTTAGGACACATTAATGTTAAGAGATATAACGACGACGATGACGTTTATACGTACGTTAAGATGTAAATTGGTAGACTGTCAATCTGATGAGAATTGGGAGGATCGAATTCATGAGGACAGCGCAGAACCGATCCGGGGGAAGCCTATGACCAACTCTGGACGTTTTTAACGGAAATGATGATGATGATGAAATCAGTGGAGTCCGATTATGTAGTGTTAAGCGTGTCGAACGATCTTTCAACTATTGTGCGATCCGTTTCTGTGAAGCAGTGCTCACCAGTGAACGGTTTAGTTTAAATACAATAATGGAGGAAGTTATAAACATACATACATACATACATAAACTCACGCCTTTTTCCCATGGGGGTAGGCAGAAACTACAGAGCGCCATATGCTACGATTCTTACATACTTCTTTTGCTTCGTTTACATTCATACATGTTGTATGAATAATAATATGAAGTTATAAACGGGTGCTTAAAATAGTGTTGAATGGATAAGCCGGTACCTACGTGACAAACTCTACTAAGTAACCCTTAAAAGGGTGCCAAGAAAATTCCACAATATTATTACCTATATCCTAGATCATCATAAGGCAATAATACCTATAACTAAAAATAGTTAACCGATGACTTATTAGTTTACCAGAAGTCTTTGTGCGCTCATCGCTTCTTTTGCTCAAGTGATTAAGTAGCGTTGTTAAGTAATTGTTTTACCTGGAGATTTGCTATTTGCAGACTTGCTAAACTTAAGTATTTGCCAGTCTCATTATGTTATTCATCAAGATTTCAAAATTTAGTGGATCACATGTCAGTACGAGGTAAACAATTAATGTGACGGCTCATGTTGGACTTTACATCTTTATTCTTCAAAAGAACTTAAATAACACAATTCGCTTATGAAGAGATAATTCAGTAACTATAAAAAGTATTATCATTTCATTATCAAATTTTGTTTTACATTAATTCAAACGTTGTAACGTATTGCCTTACCCTATGTTTAAATGCATTTATGTTGGTACCTACCTACATCCTTTGTTATTTATGTTGTGGTAGCTTACTAACAATTACTACGTAGTAATAATTAGCCAAGATGGTAACGGCTACCACATTATGACGTATTAATGTCATGACGATTGCTATGAAGGAAAAACAAGGAGCTTTCAACGACCACCACACCTTATTTGGAATATCATGCGGCCCATATGCTATGACTCGAAGGTGGTAGCTGACTCTGTCCTTTTTAACATATCTAAGATCATTTAAATGTCCTATCCTTCGATTTACAAAAGGCACGACTTTGTCAGTCTCTCGATAGCTAAAAAGAATTAAGATATTGGAATATTAAAAACAAAAAGTGAAAGGAGAAAGTAAAGTAAGTACCTACGTCATTTAAAAGACAGTCATTGTAGACAATAGTGATAGAGATAGTGCACGACTAGAACTCACCATCTGCCTAGCCTTTTCGCAACTACGTTGGGCTCGGCTTCCAGTTAGGATACCTCATGATTAAACTGGTTGTCAGATTTTCGGGCTTCTGACTATCTGTATAAACATAAGTGCTATTTATTGAGCATTTCATTGTATAGATTCTTTGTATACCTAGTTCTTCAAACGAATCAGACAGATGTGTTGCTGGGGAGTTTGTTCCGCCACTTCTTCTTCCCAGCAAAAACACTAGGAAGTGGCGAAGGGTGGGCCGTTTTTGGGGGACTGTCTTAATGTTTTTTTTTGACGTTCAAAAAGTGCTGACTCTCAGCCTAGTTTGAATAAAGACTTTTGATTTTTTGATTTTGATTTTGTAACGACTGTCAAAGATCTACAAATGTTACAATTATTACCAATACTTTATGACATTAAATATAAAATATTTGTTTTTTTTTTATTTGAACATTTAAATTACTTATTCGTTTTTTTGTCATTTTTTTTTTGACATTTTAATATTTTGTTTTGACATTGTATTTTTCTGTCATTTTAATTATTATTAGTTTCTTCACTTGACATTGTAATTATGGTGATCTGATTACTGATGGCATGTGGTACTATTTTTTGTACCCCCTAGATGCAAAACATAGCGTGCAAAATCTCTGACTGTATTAACAACTCTTATGTATACCTTAAATGTTTTACAATAAATAAATGAATTTGAATTTGAAATTTGTGGTTTTTGAGGCACGGAGGAGTCTTGATACGTAATTAATGGTCATCCGTCCAGGGACCAACCTCATTAAGCGTAGCTTAACCTTTGATCAACCCGTGGGGCTGTAACTATTTAGCCACAAGCTTTTCTTGATGCACGACTAGAACTATACATATAGAAGATAAAATCAGGAGAACAAATTAAGAAAACAAATGAAGACTTGTGTTAAATTGCAACACCAACAAGATAGCCTGCACTATTCCTAGTACCGCATGTTACACGAACCATTTAATAGTGCTCTAAACACAATCAACACGTAACTAGGTTATCGGCGTACTATAACAACCAGTAACGTTGCCTACTCATAAATAAGTTAAATATAAACTGCCAGTTAACATTTACGATCTTTAAACCTAATTCTTAATTGGTTACGTGACGAAAACTGTATTAATACGATAGGAATTAGTGGGGTTTTGTTGGGGTTCAGTAATGTGGTTAATTGCGTCAACTGATCATTTTAAAACTAGCAACCACAAGTGACTTTGTCTGCATACACACTTGTACGTCACAGCGCGCGAAAGTACCAACGACGGATGATGGTAATATTTTTTGTGGCACTGCAGTACCACACGACGACGTAGAAGTGAATACGCATATTTGTAAATTATGGCCTATGTTTTATTCAGAAATATAAGCTTATTAGTTCCTAGTGTAACGTTTTATCAAGACCCGATCTGTAATTTTGCTCTTGGCTCTCCCTCGTGTCTGATTTGGTATTTTTGATAGACAAAGTCTCGGTTGTCTAATTAGAACCTACAAATCACTTTACATGATCCGCTTAAAACTAGAGCACAAGGTCAGCCCATATCTGTAGATATTAATTATATTTCAACTAACAACAAAATTACAGTAGGTGTATTGTCATCTGTAAGATTAAGACATTACTGAAATTCTGAGTTACAGCGCAGTGTGGACGAATAAAAGTTTCGATTATGAAACAGGATGAGTATTGGATGGAACAAGTGTTGGGGGTGGATTAAGCTGGTGGTATGTTTTTTTAGGTTCGACACGCACGAGTAGGAAATCCTCATGAACGTCCAGACTGACCCAAAGGGAGTCAGTCGGGGCAATGCCGGACTCTTATCGGCTAAAACCCAGTCCTCCCCTTGCTACACAATTAGCCTTGTCCTTTAACGTAATTAGAGACCTTTTGTTCCATTTTTTATTTTCAATTATGTTGTATGTTAATTTTTAGCTGGTGTTAGAGGTTAATTCCGTTTCGTTAACCCGAGCCCCTCCGGTAAGAACAATGTTGAAGTTAAGCAAGTATCCCAAGGGTTAGGCAAGTCTAACAGCACATACCTACCTGAAAGCGTGGACACACATATAGGTCACCAAGAGCTTTGATGTAGCAAAAATGTTGATAAATAGTTGTAATCGGTGTTCAGTGATGCTGGATGCAGCGAAATATCTTTATTACATTCAGAGAATATCTATCTAACCTTTACAATCCAGTTGCTCCAAACCTACGTTACCCAACTTTTGTTAGACTAATTTGTTGGACCCGCATCAACGATCAAAGATATACGAGTGATTCACGGGACCACCGCTCGCTCCTTATTTCTAAGTGAGTATGATGCATCTTAATAAGTGTCACCAAACAAAGGCAGGTAATAAAACTGAACTCATTCTTTTCCTAGGAATATTCCTCCTTGTCTCGAGAAACAATCTAACTATTCAAAATTAAATAAATTCGCAGTCGCAGCCCCATCAAAATTAATTCAATCTGTCTGTTTGTCGGTTCCACGAAAGATTATGAATAATCATAAATGTTGAATACCTCTATGATCTGTTGGAATCTTGTTAATTTTAATACTAACTGGTTTTCGGCACCACTACTTTTAACCTTCGATATTGGACCAATTTTAATTCACATCTATAATATATGCTACGGCTTTGGTATATTCGGAATTCGAACTGTTGAAAATAAATTAACGACTTTTAAGATGACCAGGTAGATCATTTTTGTAAGATAATTTACAAATTATAATTTGGGTTACTCTAGAGATCGCGCATGGCGTCATTTAAGATTAGGCTGCTCATTCTGGTCTGAATAAAATATGGGTGTATGTCCTCTGACACCTTTGAGTTGTCATGGGGGAATGTCTACTTGAGGATGTCTTTCACATACATATCTTTGACAAAGGTTTATTCAAACTAACAATATTTCTACATATAAGTAGCTGAGTGCAACTGTGTTCATAGGAGACATGCAGAGGTTCTCTGCACCAGTGGCACTATTAATTCTAAAGGGATCCCATATCAAAATTTGTTGAGAGATTGTTACCCTTTTTTATTTTGGCCAGGTCTATTGACACATCAATCATACTCGATTGATGTGGGTTGAGATTTTACCAAGAGAATTAAGATTGAAGAAGTAAGCAAAGTTAGTTGACAAACTTAAGCTCTCTTAATCGGAAACTAATGATAAGAAAATGATTCCAAGCGCGAAACACGTCGTCCGCAGGCCACAATTTGATAGAGATTCATAGAAACCCGTGCAGTTTGGGGCCTGCGAACCATATCGGACTTGTACCCTTTAATCTTATGTTGGCACCATTACGAACCTCTTCTTACAAATTCTAATTTGAGGTTCTAGAAAACATTTTACGATTTTTTGTATCCACAACTGGAGGCCCCTGGATCCGGTGGTTTATTCCCACTTTTTTGTTCCCGTTAGTTCTACTGTAGAAATAATGGGATTTTTTATTGTCAATAGTTCTACGATATCTATTAGGTGTTACAAAATAGAAGAACTATTGGGAGTCTTCCTGGAGCATTAGGCATCATTGATATAGCAAATAACTACATCCTTGATCTACACGTCTCTGCCGTAAGTATTTTTTTTTTCTTATCAACGCATCGTTCCTCCAATGTGGTCGAGTCCCAACAATATTCATGAAGAATTTAAATGGTAAGGTCAAATGTAGCACGAGAAACATTAGATACCTACCTACTACATAACATAATATTATGCATGAGTCAAATGATTCAATCAGAGTAACTTATCGTAATATCAAACAGGAAAAAAATTAATGTCTCTTCACCTGATGTCAGATCATTTCAAAAGGGGGATGACTGGTTTCACGGAACAATAATTCATTTCAGTATACATATTTGATGCTGTATTGTCGAAAAGATAAAGGTAATCCGGCTTATTGTGCTACTCGTCACACGTGTTTAAAAGTGTGAGTCAAAGATTGTATGTAGTCACTCCTATTAAATAATAAACTGTTGGTGAAACTGGTTGGTTCTGGTGGGCGCCAACTAAACTAAAACAATCTATTAATGTGATTCCCTTGTGAACAAAATCTGTTACGCTAAGTTAATAATATTACTAACGGTCCAATAATTATCAAGGTATGGATTGATTGCACCACAAAAAGCTGCCAGTCAACCTTTTTAACCTAAATTGATTATTTTAAGCCATCCATGAATGATAATAATAAATGATTTTCTATTCTCTCGATGCGGCTTTGTAACAATAAGCGCTAATGCCCACGAGACGGCTTTGCGCCGGAGCTAAGCCCGGCGTCAAACCGGGTCTACGGGCGGTCGTCACGCCCGCCGGCGCTAAAGCCGGCTCGCCGTGCAACCGGGCACGGTGCTCACCGCGTAAACGCCCGGCGCGCAGTGGAGTATGGCAGTGTCAGTGTGTGAGCGCATGCACACGAGACCGGACCTACGAGCGGCGCGTGCATGGAGTGCAATGGAGAACCGGGTCGTGTACAAACCATCTAGTATGCACGGTCGGACGGTTTCTACCCGGCGCCGGCAAAAAACCGGGCCGTGTTAAAACCGTCTCGTGGGCATGAGGCCTTATGCTGATGGATTCGCACACAAATGGTTCCGTACCACGTGTAGCAAAAAAACTTAAACGTACATATTTGCAGTTGTAACACATTCCTACTGTGCGCCTTTTACGATTTATCATCATGAGATACATTCCATTGATAGATGGCAATAGGCACCCTTTCGGTATGGGACCCTAAATTCAAACGCGTGTTTTCCAAAAATTTGCACTACAAAAAAAAAACTCACGCAATTGCGATAATACTCGTAAAGCCACTTTTCTATTTCGAATCGAATGGTCAATGCATTATCATTGGAAACTGAATACCTACCAACAAATTAAGGCTATATACCAAGCTAATTTATAGCTATAAATGATCATTTGCTACGCATCAACCACCGATACTGGTTGGCAATGATCGACCGGTTTCAGCAACCAGTTCTGTCAGCAAGCAAAACCTCAACATCTTGATAAACCAAAGTAATAAGGATTAGAAAGTACAATTTACTTCTGAGAAATTAATCTTTCTATGGTTGTTCGTACAATACTTACAATGCAACAATGCAATATCTATAGTCAACCACGACAGCACCTGATTCGGGGATTCAAATAATAGGTATTGATCAAAGCTGGCTCTGAGCTGGTTTTTTTTATCATTTTATAGACGCTTTCATTTGCAAGACGCTTAGTAAGTAACTGATGAGAAATTAACTCATTCCTAAACCATCCAAGTAAGGTCGCTTTTGAGTTTAGATATAAAGTATATTATAATAAACAGGTAAGAAGGGACATCGTCGTACATCTGGAAATCATGATTCTGGACCCCCTAGAGTAGAAATTTTTCGTGAGTTTTAGAAAAAAACGTCATTTTTAGCTAACACAATGAGATTTTTCCTTGGAATTAAATAAGCCACTTCTTTTTCTATTTTATTGTGTTTAATAGAAATTATAATAATAATAATAATAATCTATAACTATCTATCTATCTATCTTTTCTATCTATCTATTATGATTCAATATAGTTTAAAACAAGAATAACAACAGCAATATCTTGTCAATTAGAAAAAGGCGACGAAAAATTTCAACGCTGAACCCACAGCGTTGAATTTTTTTCCACGTTTCATGAATTGAACTCATGATGAATAATAACAAAAAGTAGATGTAACCCACCAGTCTATAAGTTAATAAAATGTTGAGGCGTTCTACCCCTACCGAGAAATATATAGCTAAACATACCTACATTAAAGTGAAACCAAATAACCTAGATAATATAATGTATCGACAACAATCTAATTTACGCTGCTCATCATCCCGTAAAACTAAAGAAAGCTAAACAATATACCTATCATTAAGACTTTAAATCGCCGTCTTTCAGCATGTCTATCAAAAGAAACCATCTCGATGATCCATCTTGAAACTAACGTTAGTTGTAAAATACACAATTAGCGTGATAAACATAATTTAGTCGTAAACCACTGGCAATTAACACCTTGTTTACGTTCGCGCCTCTTTATGCTTGTTGGCAGACATTTAGAAATCAAACTCTGCGAAGCTTGAAAGGAAAAGGCTTCAAGTCGTGAATGTTACGTAGTCAGAAGACGATTTACGAAGCAGAGTACACACATAGCAAAATAAAAGTCAAAGATGTGGTGATCTTAGGAACAATGAAACCATTTTAAAAAGAAATTTCCGAAATTTATTTGCTAATAAATTTTGATTCCGTGTTGACCCTTTTCTTGAACTAATTCTACTAGGCTATTTAAGGAAGACTGAGGCGGAGTTACATCAATGCCATCTGAATATAAGTAGAGGTAAAATTTCTATGTTTTTATTTAAAGGGTAATAATATCTGAATCTACTATTAATACCAATTTGAAATATTATTTGATTGATAGAAAGCTACACAATTGTCGAGTGATAGATGGCAAGGAAGATACTTAGATTGAGGCAGAGTTACATCTGTACTAGTTAATATTGTAAAGATAGGTACCTTAGTTTTGTTAGTTTACAAACTAACAAATATTCTCTCGTTTTTTTTAACCTAGTCACTTCTTGAATTTTTATTTATTGTTAGCAAAGAACACTATTGCCGAATGCCATAGGATATGTTGGGACTCTTTGATGCGAATAAAGTCGCGGAAAGAAGTTAGTCACTAAATATGCAAAAGAGGAAGTGCAGTGAAAAGACAATGAAGAAATATTTGTAGTACGAAGTTGCTGGCCAAAAATATCGTAGCACTTCAAATAAAGAACAACATATTTTTAACACATTTATCTAAGCATCCATCTAAATGACTAGGATTGTGGTCATTTAAAACGATAATTGTAATAAATCTGTCGATAGAATCCCATATATATCGAATTGTATGTTAATGAGATTGCTATCAATTTGTCTCTAGTTATTTTAGACTCTAGTTTATTCAAACAAATATAAAACATTTTTATAAAATAAACATTATTATTGTCTTCAAATAAGAGGGAAGAGAATGTAAAGATGTACAATTTGTTGTATTTGCTAATGATACTGACAAAGTAGCTGAAAAAACCTATTATTTACCACCATATTTGTTTGAAAATGAGGAGGTTGTGGCTAAATGATTAAAAGCTACTTTTGGCAAACAAAAAAAAATAGAAACAAAACAAAAACAGTTATTTCGTAGATGAGTGACAATTCACTACATATCAAGAATCCTCCGCGCCTCAGAAAGCACGTTAAGCCGTTGGTCGTGGATATCGATTGTAGTAGATCTTTGACAGTCGTTACGGGTAGTCGGAGCCCTGAAAGTGTAAGATCCAGATAAACGAATGGGTAACTTGATACCCAGTTACTGGGTTGGGCAGATCAGACAGGTAGTCGCTCCATGCAAAATGTTGGTACTTGCTGCATCTGGTTAGACTGGAAGCTGCCCCAACAAAGGCCATGCAGATGATGATGATCCCAAAAAAATGATGATGGCAAAAAAATAAATATTTTTCATCAAATAAATTACAGTGTATTTGGGACATAATAAGGTAAGTTTTCACCAAATTTCGTAAATAAAAAAATATTTTTGTAAAAGATAGAAATAAAAAACCAAAAACTTGGTTATTTCACCTAAATTTTGAGGTTATGTGAAAAAATTGTCAATGCAAAAGTTGTAGATCTTTTTATTACCTACAACTTTGCGATTTAACTTTTTTCTACAGGACTTGTAGTTTTGCCGGAAATCAAGATAAACCACTTTTTACCCTTAAACCCCCCCTCCCTCCCACTTCCCGAACTCGGATCGACCGAAATTTATTTTTCCTTCCATTTTTATCATATTCCCCTCCTTTTCTAATGGGTTTCATCCTACTGTAATTTTTTTTGGTTTCAAAAATTATCGACCCTGGTCTATAGGTAGTATGTACATACCTAAGTTTATCTATCAAATATTTTGTTAGTTGGTACCATGAAACAAGCAACTTGGTCGATATCAGACATTTCAGTGTGTACATGAGTGAGTCCTTTAACTCGCTTAAATCGGGACAATATTTTCATAAAATCTACACGTTTTAAAAAATATACAAAACATGTTTAATGATTACGCACGGCGCTACTGACAAGAGGTTCGAGTTTCGATGACTCATACAACATTCAAACACATCGGTCCACTTACAACTGTTTCCGTAAACGAACAGTTTTTACTCGGAAACTATTTGTGTTTTGTTGAAGATTTATGTCCATGTATGAGTGATAAATGTTGATGAAATGTTTTAAATGAAGAAGCTTTTAAGGATTTTGATGATGCGGATTGAATGAAAGCAGACTACTAATGGATGCTGATGTGAATAAGCAAACCCAAGTTAAGACAGCAGCATATCACAGTAAGCCTGCTGAAGATAAGTGCATTCTAGAAAAGGTACATTTTTAATAATACTTTCCTATCGCGGAGGCATGAAATTTTATGTCACGTCGTGGCACCGCTAATATAAGTACATTCCTACTAGGTAGATACTTAAGCGGTACCCTGACGCGACATCAAATTTGCATGGCTCAGTGATAGAAAAGTTTTAACTTTTAAATGTAAACTTTACTCTATTTTAATTTTTTTGTACACATAAAAGTAACTTGAGTTAATGAAACAATGACTTTAAATGCAAAATCAAGGCGATATATTCTCTATGACTTGATGGCAAGTATGACAATGAAAAATAAAAGATTAAAACGGAAAATACTCATAAATAAAACATGATTATTATTATTGCCAAGTTGTCAAAATGCTGAGGATGGATGACTAGTTGGAAAAGCGCCATGTTTTTGCCAACCATATGTAGTGTGGTGAGGTGACTGTAGGAAATACATGAGTGGCCATTCTTTATTGTCAAATTCATACAAATAAAGTTTCAAGTTTTCAACCACATCATTGATTAGTCAGCCTATCGTTTTTCATTTGTTGTATCATATTGTTTGATTGTTATAGGGGAACAGAGGGTAATGGGAGCCAGAGGGTAATGGGAGCGGTGCGACTAGAGACAAAACTACAGCTCGTATTTACTCGGTTGCCACTCGGGCGCCTCCGGCACGCTGCGATCGTGTTTCCTTGCGGCGCTAGACTCGCTAGTGCCACGTGTTGTGTGACGATGGACGGTTGTCGATTTTTTGGTCCGCGATTACAAAAAAAACAAATTTTCATCGGCCAGGTATGTGTGAAGTTATACATTTGTTACAATCAAATTTTTTTTATTTTAAAGCTAATGTTATCAATTTTGAGTATTTGTGTGTATAATTTCGTTACAAGCTTAATTCAGTATACAATTTTATATAATTTCAAAATGGTGGTAGTCGGGTAATCAGAGCTTATTAGGCTCTGATTACCCCTTGTAGCTTCAATTATCTCAAATGCTTATTAATATATATTTTTTTAGATGCCAAAATGCCAATAAAACAGAAACGCACCACTACAAAAGCGTCTTGGATCGGTGAAAACCTAGAAAATGCTGTCAATAACTTCAGCGTGGTGGTACATTAGTATACAAGGTATCAAAAGAGACTGGAATACCCTACAGCACCTTGAAAAAGAAATCCAGATAAGCTAAACCCTTGAGAATCATTGCGACGATGAGTCTGAATATTCAGAAGAAGAGACATTATGTGCTATTGGTTGTGATGCAGGGAAAAACAACGAAATGTGGTTCCGTTGCAGAGGTAAACAGAGGGCACATAAAAAATGTTTTGGTTCTAACAGCCCTGATGATTATACTTGTGTTTTTTGCTTGGATCCATAAAGTTAATTATTATACGGTTACATTTATATTAAAACTAGCTGACCCGGCAGACTTCGTACTGCCTAATTAAATTGCAATAAATTCCTGTCAAAATGATTTGTAATGTGACATTTTTTTGTTCCTACATATTTTATAGTCGGGGCAAAAAAACCTCCTGAACAGAACCGTCACCCTGGTGATAGGGCGTTGTGAATAAGAAATATAATTAAATAAAACATATATACGCATTTAAAAATAAGTAATCCCTTTATTGTTAATCATGTGAATCATAATTATTAACAAAAATCAGTTTTATTTTCATTGTAGTGCTTTGTGATATACGATGTTTTTTGTTTGATATCTGGCGCATATAGACAAACAAATCTGATGGTTTTCCAACACCGGCACAGGCAACATACAATTGACCACAGTGAGAAACATGGGTTTTCCAGATTAATACCACAAACACTTAATGATTGCCCCTGGGACTTGTTTATGGTCATAGCAAAAGCAAGCCGAACTGGAAATTGTAGTCGTTTAGAGTCAAACGGCACATCATTCGGAAAAATTGAGATGTGCGGTATGAGAACGTCTTCTTCTTTATACTTTCCTTTCAGTATAGTTGCTTCTATCACGTTGTTTAGTAATTTTTATCGCTAACCGTGTGCCGTTGCAAAGACGCGGTTGGTTGATATTTCGCAACATTATAACTACCGATCCAACCTTTAATTGAAGATTGAGATGGCAATCCTGGCAAATCCAGCGAGTTTAAAAATTCTGGTGGATAGTTCACAACATCATCTTGGTTAGTAGCCGAATCAACTGATTTATATATCCTCGATTCGCCTGTAATTTGTTTTACATTGCACTTGCATTTTTAAATTTAATTCATTTACATCTATGTTTTTTGCAGCCAATATAGCTCGTTCGCTCAACCAATCATGGTTCCTGTAATTTTGAGAAACATCTGGAAACACCTTCTGGATAAGTTCATCTTTTGATCGAGTTAACTGACAAAAACTTTGAGAAATGTTAATGCAGCCAGTCAACATGTCTATAGGAAATTTGCCACTACCAATGTCAATGAGTTGTTTAGAGAATATGTTTCCAGATTGGCCATTTTGCAATTTGACATGCATATTCTTGCTTAAATGAAGTACTTTGACATGTTTCTACAATTGGAGGACTTTAGACATGCATTGAGTTCATCAGCTGGCAATGTTTGACGAAAATCTCTTTAGGGGTTTTCCGGCAACTATTCGAATTTTTCTCGCCGTAAAAACCTTCTTTGAACTTCAACGAACATTTAAAAAAAAGAATTGGCCAAATTTGTCCAGGCGTTGTTGAGTTTTGCGCTTACCAACACATTTTGCGATTCATTTTTATATTATAGATTAATAAATAAATAATAAAGTTACTCGAGAATATATTTGATATGAGAGTTACACTGAGATAGTAAAAATGTTTAACTACTACGCTTGAAGCATAAACACTAATAATAGCCGAAAACTGTAGAGGTAACATCCCTACTGCTTGCTGTTTACAGGGTGAGAAGTGACACCGGTAGACACATGGAGGGGATAACTTACCAAGTGATAATAATTGATGTTATCGAGCGGGACTATTAAAAAGCAAGGGTTGGTGATAAAAAAGTGCCAATATAGAGTTGTATGTATTTTTTGATGCCACATAATAATAAAATAAAAAACTTTTTTACAAAAAAAACAACCAACTTCTTAAAAAAAAACTAACAGGTGAAAAATAACTCCAGTTTCGGAAGTCTGTGGCTTTGGTGGTTTTGTTTTGTTCATTATTGGCCACCGACTTCCGAAACTGGAGTTATTTTTCACCTGTTAGTTTTTTTTTAAGAAGTCGCTTGTTTTTTTTGTAAAAAGTTTTTATTTTGTAGTTTTTAGTTTCTTTGTATGTAAAGAAAGTCTTTCAAAACTTTAAAGAATCATTGAAATTAAATAACAGTTGCTAAAGAAGTTCTATCTCTAAACATTAATCATACATCTCTGCCGGCCCCTTTTAAAATAGAATGGCGTAATGTTATGTTGTGGTAATACAAAAGCTCAGCATAGACATCTGACTATAGCAATTGCGAATAATTTGCTTTGAAGAGTTGCGTTGAAGAGTTCTGTTGCCTGTCTTCTTCATCAGTTTTTCTTTACCAAATGATACTTTCTAAATGAAAATGCTTGATTTGTTACTAAAAATGTTGAAATCGGTGCATGTGTGCCTATATTTTTTGAGGAGTTCCCTCAATTCCTCGAAGATCCCTCATCAGGTATGAGTTTTGATACAAATGGGACCAATCTGTTAGTATACCCTATCAAACAAAAAAAGAATTTTGAAAATCGGTCCATAAATGACGCAGAACTGAGGTAACAAACCCTAAAAAAAAAAAATGCAACCGAATTGAGAACCTCCTCCTTTTTTTGAAGTCGGTTAAAAAAAATAAACATGTCAAAAAAATAAAAATTTGGCGTGAACACCCCCTTATCACTTAGAGGTTAGAAAAATAGATAGTAGCCGATTCTCAGGCTTACTGAATATGCATAAAAAATTTCATGAGAATCGGTCAAGCCGTTTCGGAGGAGCATGGGAACGAACATTGTGACACGAAAATTTTGTAACCTAACTATGCACGATCCACATAATTTACACAGTTCAACTTACCACCTTAAAGACAAATGCCTGCTGTTGAAATTCAATAAAAATTTGCACAATACACGTTATTGATTTGATGGTTTCCAATTTAAATGTTAGGAAACGAAAAACTTATTTTTTTTTACTTTTTTTTCACAATTTCACAGTGAACACAATACATTTCAATATTTACTTTTTGCCTGACATTATGTCAGTTGTCAATCTGTCATTTACTTTTTTCTTTTTGTGTCTTAGTTTTTCATAGTGACTATAAAGGTTGCATCTGATTTACGTAATTTAATTTATTTTTATTAGCTCTAATAATGTAATTTATTGTTATTTTTCCTGAATTTTCTTTGCTATAAACCTCGCGGAGCCCGAGACCTTTCCAACGAATGCAAAACCGTGCAAATCGGTTTGTGCGTTCTGGAGTTATATCGTCAGGAAGGAAAACCCGACTTATTTTTATATAGTAGATTTATATGATTGTAAAAGATTTCAGATTGACATAGATATTTTTGAGGCTGATTTAAATAAATAAGTAGCTCCCATTACACATATGAGGATTTATAGGCTCTCATTTCCCGCAAAGTCGGGTAATGAGAGCGATTCTCTTTTTGACTTTAAAGTTTATCTGCGGCCAAATGCCTTATAATGTAACGTTAACGATGGGATTAATTGATAGTCAAATAAGTAAGGATTTAGTTTCTAATAAAAAGTTCTCAAAGTATGCAGAAATTTGCTTTTTAATGATTTTTTTCCTTAGTAGGCTCCAATTCCCCCCGTCTCCCCTACCCCTTGATTGTCAAGAGGTATAATATATAACAATCAAACAAGCGAGCCTGTCACTGACCGCAATATTGAAATACATAAAATAAGTATAAATACGAAAAATTACAATACACAAATACTAATTCGTAAAGTTAACGAAGTTTCGAGCTTGTCTTACTGACACTGATGCTACTTAATGATTCCTTTACTAGGCTTGGTTCTATCGCTGATCTCTTACAGACAACCTTTGGAAGGACTTGATAGGGAAGGAGAAAAGATATGTACATAGGTCTCAACATCCACATTGGTGGCGAGGGGTAAATTTTGCTCAAGAAAGAAGCCGACAAAAAAACTTAGTACTTATTCGTATTACTATTTGTTGTCTCTTATAAACTCATTGCTCTATTTACCATCTTGTATACCATTGGTGTAAACACTCATAGTATATTTGGCGATATAAGACTCTGGCTGCCAGTATTCAAAAGTCGTATAGTTGCTCTTCCGAACCTCTAAAGGGAAGCCGTCACTTATCAACATCTACTCGTATAAGCATGCGGGTAAGACAAGTATGGCTATTGTCTGCTAAGTTTAATAATTATCTACATTAACTTAGTGTGGTGAACCACAATTCCATAAGATCCTCCATGGCCAACGGTCAATGACCTTGGCGGCGGCAATTTTTCTCTCAAGCGGAACCGCAGAATTTCAAGTAAATTACGGCTTGAATTATGGGGATCTTTAATGTGGTCATTTTTCTTCGTTGCTGCAAGTTGAGACCCCGACATTTTAAGTAACTAATAGCATTCATTCTGGGAGCTAAAATTTTCGAGTCAGTGACCGCTTTCTAAACTTAAGACACCATATTTTGGCAAAATTGGTAACTGACTGATTAAGTACGCAGTTGAATTAACAATATTTACATTACATCCTGACATTCCTGGACATTACTCCTGTATTTCTTGACGGGTTAAATATTGAAAGATGAAAAGTTCCCCTATAGTACATTCACGTTTTGTGAGGTATATTATAGTTCCAAGTAAAAAGGGGCCAGCTAAGTAGCACCAACCGGGAGTAAATCCAAAAAACGTTGCGACCACTACCACAAAAAGGCAGTCGATTTAAATATATCTATAAGGTACTAGCAGACCCGACAGACTTTGGTCTGCACGAACGTTAGTTTCAAACCCAATCGCATCCTTCTGGGTCCAATTTGTGATTTGTTTCTTAAACTATTCAGGACCAAAGGAACAAGAAAAGCATCATGCAATTTGATGCTGTCGTTCATAAGTTATGCGCGTACTAACATCTAAGATTATTACAAGCCCGCATTATCCCATTCTTGGGTTAAGACCTCCCTACTTTCTTTCCACTTTTCTCTATATTTATCTTCCTTTATCTCTCCAAATGAACCTTGAACCTGTAACTAACTAACATCAACTGTTCCATTTAACAGAACATTGTTCATGTTCAGATAATGCATTGGTATCGTAATTATTTAAATGACCTTTGAAATTATTCTAGTGAAACACATCTGCTGCCACCGAGCGAAACACGACAACACCGTTTGTGTTAGAAATGAATGGCAGGAAGCGATGACCCACTGCGTGGTCTTTTGTGCTATGTCGTTTGACCATTAAAATTTGTGAGTGGATGCAACTCTTGGACATTGTAGTCTAATGGGATAATCACAGACTAGATACTTGTGGATTATCCTGTTGTGTTTTTAATTCAGCCTTATGTCTGTGAAATTATGATGAGTAGGTACCTATAGGGATGTCGGAAATGTTAAAAAATTATAGAATAAAATTAAAAGTAAAAATAGAATATACCTAATTAAAGATAAAAAGTTATTTCAGTTTTGTGACAAACTCATCTACATCAGCCTATAAATGCATCTAAGATCTGAATTCAAAGCAATTGCTTTGGACGGTGGCGTTTTTGCTTTTATACCCTTCAAATAAACGAATATAGCATGAATAATGCGTACCTACTTGCGTACGATATTTACCCAGAGTGTTGGTATACGTTTAAAGATACTTAACATGCGGAAATAATAATTATCCTGTAGGAAGATTTTCTACACTATTTCCGTATTGCAACTGTATAATATTTACGCAAAAACAAGAAGTTGATTGTTATTACTTCTGTCTGTGTCAACTAATGAATCATATTTTTTATACAAAATACTTTTATTATATTTCACTAATATCTACTGTTTTAGTGTCTACAAAATCTTGACGGCGTAAATAATTCAATTATTCAGGTCCAAAATTGGTTTACTGTAAATAATTTGGTACTAAATGAGAAAAAAACGAAATGTATTAGATTTACGTTACCAAATGTTAGAAGTAGAGAATGTGATATCATATTGAATGGAGAAAAACTGGAATTTATAAATCAAACAGTTTTCCTAGGCATAACACTGGATGAAAAATTACAATGGGGACCTCACTTAACATCTCTTGCAGGGCGGTTAAGCTCAGCTGCTTATGCGGTTAGAAAAATAAGACAGTTGACAGATGTACAAACCGCGCGTTTGGTATATTTTAGCTACTTCCACAGCATAATGTCTTATGGCATTTTACTGTGGGGTAGGGCTGCTGATGTCGAATCCATTTTTATTTTGCAAAAGAGAGCTGTCAGAGCCATTTACGGTTTACCGAATCGCGAATCTCTTAGGGAACTTTTTAAGAAAATTAATATTATGACAGTGCCTTGTCAATTTATTTATGAAAATATAATGTATGTTAGAAAGAATCTGCATCTTTTTAGCAAAATAAGTGATAGGCATAATTTTAACACTAGAAATAAAGATAAAATAGCTCAACCAGCTTTCAGACTAGCCAAAGTACAATCATCTTTTATGGGGTACTGCATTAAATGCTACAACAAAATTCCTAATGATATATTAAAACTAAATCAAAGAAACTTTAAAACTTATATTAAAAAAACACTTTGCAAACAGGCTTATTATACATTAATGGATTATATTGAAGATAAAAATGCTTGGGAACATGCTGGTCCTGCTCCATAGGACAACTTAGTGTCTGGACAGGAATGTTTGCTTTTTGTCTACATCACACATTGTAATTTGATTTTTTATTTTTTTTATTTTTATTTTAAGTATTAACTTCATGATTATTACTTTTTTTTTTAATAATCAACTTTGGATTAAATATTATGTAAATATGTGAGCACCATGTATCTTTCAATACGCTCATACTATTACCAGCCGCGTTGCTTATTTTATATCACCTATCTCAGGATAGCTGTTTTTTTTTTCTCATGGTACATCGTCCTCACATATAATCTGATTATGTATACAAATATTGTAAAATCTATTTTAAAAGAGTAAGTATGGAGTTTCTTGCACATTCTTCTCCATACAAAACTACCTTTTGGAATGTGCAACTAGAATCATATTAATTTAATTTATTTGTAAGTATAACGTTCAAAAGTGCCTGTTTTCAGGCCTAATTGAAATAAATGATTTGACTTTGACTTTGACTTTGACTTTGACTACAAGAAAAATAGTTTTTCGCTATGCAATGTGGAAAAAATCAATGTGCCCTGAAGATAAATAATATTTCAACATAGAATACATTATTATGTAAAGGAAACATTTCTTTACTTTTAAACACAAATAAAACTGCATTCCTAGATTTCAGACATACTTACATTACGAGGATTACATTTCCAGTATAAGCTGATCTCGCATTATATAGGATTTTCGTGTAATGTGAGGTCAGCGTAAACTGGAAATGCATTGCCGGGTGTACCTAAATCAGGAATCTATAATAATTGTACAACGCAAAGAATGAAATAATGATTACGCATTCATTAACCTGGTGTCAGAGTGTTTATACCGCCAGTGGGCCTCGGAATGGTTTATATGGCGTCAAGAAATATCTCTCAGGTATATAGGTAGGACGTCAGTTTCCTCACGATGTTTTCCCACACGGACTGCTCGAGCAGTTACTTAGTGATCAACATACACGGACCGCTCATGCAGTCAAGAGTCAACAGCTTGAGGCTGCCATTGATAACTGCTCGAGCAGTTGGCAATTTCAAATCAGTATCATCATAGGAGTTGGAGTTGGAGTTTGAGTTGGACTCCTTTCTGAAGGATTGGCCAAAAGTGTCTGAACACAGGAAGGAGTGGAAGAATGGAAGGGAGGCCTTTGCCCTGCAGTGGGACACCACAGGCTCATAATAATAATAACAATAATAATAATCATAGATTTTGAGGAGGAAGTACTTGAGTTTTGCTCAGAAAATTGGGGGTTCATCCAATATTAGAAACACGAAATTATAACGGAAAATTTAATCGCTTGTTTTTGGAACTAAAGAATGAAGAGTGCGGGCGGAGGTAACTGCGCGAGAGTAGTAGACAGCTCGAGCAGTCAGTGTATGACTGGCGACTGCTTGACCGCACGATGAAAATTCACCATGCTGTCGACCGCCCGAATCAGTTGCAACTGCTCGAGCGGTTTGTGTATGTTCGTCCATAGAACTCTGCAGTTCACTGTGCAGTCGCAGCTTGAAGCTGTCGCCCCTGACTGCTTCAAGCGGTCCGTGTATGGCCGGCCTAAGACTTGGCCTTCCGCCCCGGTCACACCACTCAGCTATCAATGCTATGATTACGCATACACAGGTTTTGTTTTCAAAATAGAACAAAATTAGGAAAAATTAGCACTACAAATTTGTGGCATAGTAAATGTGTGAGTGTAATTGTTAGTGCGATGTGTGCATATAATGTGACATTGTGAATTTATTTGTGTACGTACCTATATGGGGTAGAGTGAGAATTAGGACACACTGATCGACGACCTTTCGCATTTTGTCGATTGAAAAGGATCACACTAGTACGCATTATGCCGATCTACCTACTGCTTACGGAACGACGGGTACGTAAGCGTCGTGGTTTGTGTCAATCCGCAGCCGGAGCGCGATTGTCGCGTCGATGCGAAAGGATGCATACGACTTTCCAAACTTTGCTTTCTTTTTATATCGACAAGCTGCCAAACGCCGTCGATCAATAAATTTGTCCTGACTCTTACTGTGAGTATTAAAAATGTAAAGTTCATTGTTGGTTTTAAGCCTTCCTAAGAATAAACGCGCACATTATATTTTCTTTCCCATGATCAAAGAAGCGGCTTTAATAGACTAGATATTTAGTCCCACAGTCTACCATTACATAGACGAAACCGTTAGTTACTGGCGCCGGTTGAGCCAGCTACCGTAGTAATCTAGACTTAAAGATGATTGCCGTGCATGAGAAAATTGCTGGATTATAAGTTAGGAGCAGCGCAGACTGAGACATTTCGATATACAAGTTTCGTGTTGACAACTTCAAGAAACTTATTACTTAATTTTGTATTGTGTACCTACAAGCGTACAATGTGTTACATTAGATACATTCACACATACATACATAAACTTACGCCTTTTTCCCATGGGGATAGGCAGAAAACCAACTGCTACAAGTCTATTTGTTTAGCTTCGTTCATGTTCATACATTTATGTAGTCATATACTCGCAATACTTAGATGTTACATTTAAAAATATCCTAACAAAACTCACACCTGTGTCTCATATAGTCAACCTTTCGCCAGTTAAGTTTAAGTAATAGGGGCGAGCCTATTGACACCAATAGAGCATTAATCCTTCGGGATGCTACCTAATAAGAAATTCTAAATGAAAAAACCACTAGATTTACGAGCCAGACAACATAAATAACGAAGGTATAAACTATGGGCACTGTTGGGCACAGCACACTTAGTAGAAGAGAGGAAGAAGAGCTATACCACACCTAACCTGAAATGCGTACGCGTCCGTTCGACCGGGCCGACGCGACATCTTAAACAAAACAGCAGTACCTACTATTCTGTAGAAAACACTCATGAAAATTTAGGTGAAGTAAAGGCGAATTGTGCTGTCATTCCATTCTAATATACTAGGCATTGATAGTTTAACTACACGTAAGTTTTCACCTGGTGATTTATATGAACAAAAGCTGAATTGAGCTGAATAAATGTGGCTACCTTGTCCCTAAGAGCAAAAACTGAAGACGTAAACGTTACTGCAACCTGTCAATAGAAATATTTTAAAAATATGACGGTAGAGTCAATTTTAAGTTGCTGCGTCTGCGGAGCGCGTTAGTATGCTGAGAAGATTCCTTCTAGTAATAACATGTGTATTAATAAGATAGACTTTGATCTATACTAATATTATAAAGAGGTAAAATTTGTAAGTTTGTAAGTTTGTATGTAGGGGGTAATCTTCGGAACTAATGATCCAATTTTAAAAATTATTGTACTGGTGGAAACCTTCACTATTCCCGGATGGCATAGGCTACTTTTTATCAATGTATATCCCACGGGAACATGAACTACGCGGGTGGAACCGTGTCTGCTAGTTATTTATATTTTATTGTATGGCTTGTTGGTCTAGCGGTTAGTGGTAAATAGCAATAAAATCTTTACTAGATTGCATTAGTGGTACCGGTATTAATCGTACCGGATATTAACTTGATCGTTCCTAGTAAAGACACCCGTGGTATCGTTATAAGCGTTTATGGAATCTAACCAGCAAGATTCTTCCACGAAAGAAATCGATTACGATTGATTAATTCACAATTTCCATTTGGAAAATAATATGGGTATCAACATCATTGACACAGCTGAACTATGCTTTTAGTGTTTGACTAGAACTTACTATTATCGTACTTTTTGACTACCTTTATTGATGAAACGACTTCAAACATACTTATATATTTTCTAATTACATACAAATTATAGATGAATTACACTCAGACACAGACGAAATGATCGTGCTCATAACACAAACAGTTGTTTGATGAACACCTTTGGCATTGCAGTCAGGACCACTAACCGCTAGACCAACAAGCCATACAATAAAATATAAATAACTAGCAGACACGGTTCCACCCGCGTAGTTCATGTTCCCGTGGGATATACATTGATAAAAAGTAGCCTATGCCATCCGGGAATAGTGAAGCTTTCCACCAGTGCATACATTTTTAAAATTGAAGCATTAGTTCCGAAAATTACCCCCTACATACAAACTTACAAACAAACTAATAAATTTTACCTCTTTATAATAATAATAATAATAATTTATTTATTCAGATAAGACATAACATTTAATTTACAAACACTGAACCTCACACTAGGATACCCTGTGTCCTGAGGTCCAGTCTCTTCCATCACAAGATTCATTAATAATAAACATTAAAAACAAACAAAAATACCATTAACATGTATTTGAGTACAAGTAGAAAAAAGCGAGAAGAGTGTATATTTAAGTGAAGTGTAAAGTGTGAAGTGTGCATGTACAGTATAATTGTATAGTGATTGTAGTGAGCAACAGATTTAGCATTGATTTATGCTAAATCTATTATTATGTGTAGAGTATAATAATAAGTGTAGGTATGTTTTATTATGATTACCCAATTGCGATGACATCCTCAGTGCTCAAGTAATCCAAACCTAATAGCCAGTTTGTTACAATTTTTTTACAGGCAAATCTGGTCAAATTGAAAAAGTTAAGTCTATTATTAAGTTTATAATATTAGTATAGATAAAAATGCACTTTTGGGAGATGGATGAAGATCTTGGGACTTCGAGACAAATGGTTCAATAATATCAGCTACTTTTGACAACCTAGTAGTACATTTGCATGTTCCTTGAGCATCTATAAAAGGCATGCCGGAGACCTGTCACTGGCTTCCAACCTTGCTTTACGACACTGTACCTTCCGTAATCATGTGGTTTTTTATCCAGTGTCACATCGGGGAAAGACCGTTGTTCTCATGACTGTTCTTCTACAGGATATTTTAGCTGACTGAAACCTGTACAGAATTTTAAAAAGCCCAGATTGTTTAGGTACCTACTACTATCATTGCTACACCTTTCCTTACAGAAAATTCGTCATTCACGAATTAGGTAGACGTTTTGTGTCTAACTATTGTATCTTTGTACGTGACAATCCTATTAATATAACCACTACACTACCGCAAAATTTCTACCTCATTCACTTCAACCTATGAAACATCAACAAAGGAATTCCCAATACCAACCGTGCCAGGAATTTCCTATAAAGCTTTTGATAACAATGCATATGAATCTAAACCGTTAAGTCATAGAGATAGAACTGAAAATAGAACAACAGAAAATAGAGTACACTCAGGTAAGTTTAACACGACTTATTTCAAAAGTCGTTTTTGGTTTACAAAAGGATTATGATCAATGTATTCTTAATTTAGCAGGTTAATTTTAAAACATGCAACGGTCGTAGCATTTTGTGATAAAATGTTTCTTCTAATGCATTACTAGGTAATAGAGTACACTTCAAAAATGATTGAGCTAAGGTTTTTTTCCAATCAGTATCCGTTTTCAATATGGAACTCATTTTCCTGGTATTAGTAATGATTAGGCATCAACTGCTTAGCCTTTTGTCCAACTATGATGGGGTTAGCTTCCATAATATCGAATACAGCTGAATACCAGGATTTTACGTAAAGTTACTGCCTGTTCTACATCCACAATCTGATGGGTCGCCTGCTGAGGTAGCCTGCCGAGGTAAAAAATATTGAGTGAAAAATTAGACGCGTTACAGTGTTTAAAACAGTTACGTTGGGTATGAATTCTATGTAAATAAAATATATGAATTGAATTAATGATATAAATAAATAAAAAATATAATGGGGCTCTTTAATTTTTACAGTTGATTGTACTTAGATTGCTTGACCAATAGCGTATTTCGCAAATTGTATGACTGGACAAACGGACGATTAGACGAACTTCAAATTCGACCAATTTCAAATTTGACGAATTGCCGATTTGACGAATATCTGACTTGACCAATGTCGTTCAACCCGGACCGTCATAGGCAAGCGTAGCTTAACTTTTAAGCAACAATTGTTACTATTTAGCCACGAGCCCCGTTGGTGGTAAGCGCATAGCAGTAAAAGTTTAAGTGCAACATTCATTTCTTTTAGAACGGTAAGTTTATCATCGTCACCATCTGCCGTGGAACTTAAATTAAGTACTAGTTATTAGTTATTATTACACGCATGATCTCACGCCTTTTTCCCATGAGAGTAGGCAGAGTGATTCTTACATACTTACTTCTATTGCTTTATCTTCTTATACACACATCAAAAGTGTCTAGGGATCAACATATATTTTTGCAATAACTTTTCTCCTGATTGATATTAATTAAAATTTTCTTTAAGGATTCATCAAATAAAGTGTTTTCGTTTGTCACAGTAACGATAAACCAAGTCACCTTTGCATTAATAAAGAAATTTGCCATTTTCCTAACAAAGGGATTTATGACATTTGAACCACTAACATTAAAGTTCGAAAAAAAAATAAAACCGACTTCAAAAATAACACTAAACGGTGTAAAATAA
The DNA here is from genome assembly GCA_921972225.1 of Euplexia lucipara. NCBI lineage: Eukaryota > Metazoa > Arthropoda > Insecta > Lepidoptera > Noctuidae > Euplexia > Euplexia lucipara. Next base: position 18,148,928 of record OV179159.1, read on the forward strand.
CTCTAAATTAGGAAGTCTGTGGCTTTGGTACTTTTGTCTTATTCTTGATGGGCCACCGACTTCCGAATTTAGAGTTATTTTACACCGTTTAGTGTTATTTTTGAAGTCGGTTTTATTTTTTGTAAAAAAGTTTTTATTTTTCCATTTTTAGTTGTTCCCATACAAACATTTGCCATGAATTCATTTTATATTGTTAATTGTTAACAATACATGTCATTATAATAGGGTTATCCACCTAACCCTAATAAATGAAACTTAACATACCTAACTGTCGAAATCTAGGTATATTGAATACATCTGCCTACCCCTCTGAGCATACAGGCTTGATGATACGTCATGATGTTGTATAAACAATAAACATCCAAGCGATTCCAACAATCACGATAGATTTGCCGTCTATTTTTGAAGAGTTCCGTTGTATATCTCCGAAGATCAGCACCAGATCTTCACCAAACTAAAATGGGACCACCTCAGGAGTCTACTCTTTCAAACAAAAAAAGAATTTCGAGAATCGGTCCACAAATGGCGGAGAAATCAGGTAACATACATAAAAAAAAAAAAAAAAAAAAAAATACATACACACGAACATAGAACCTCCTCCTTTTTTGAAAGTCGGTTAAAAAAGACTGAAATAACAGTTTTCTTTAAAATTTTATTGGGTAACTTAAACAATTAATAATCCGTGTTTCTACCGCGAACACTAACAACACAAGAACATCGGTTTGGCATACTCAAAATGAGTTCATCCAAATCACGCTGTGGAATGGCCGCCCATGTTCGTTGCAACAACAAAAAAAGGTCTTCTTGCGACTGGATACCCTCCATATTCGGCAGAGCTCTTCTCTGTGACATATCCCATGCATGCTCAATCGGGTTCAAGTCTGGCGACTGAGCAGGCCAGGGCAGGACATTGATGTTAGCTGCGGCGACAGTCTGTCTTACAACTCTTGCGGTGTGCGGTCGTGCATTATCATGCATTAACTGAAATAAGGGACCGATTTGCACTTGTAGAGGAACGATGACGTCTGATACAATCGTCTCAGCATAAATTTGAGCGTTGAGGTTGCCTCTGATCCAAATCAACTCAGTTCTTCCGCCAATCCAAATACCCGCCCATACCATGATGGTTCCACCACTATAAGGATGGACTTCCTGGCAGGATTTTAATCGCTGTTGGCGTCCAGGGGTTCTCCAGTGTCGTATACGTCTTGTATCCGGTCTCATACCAAAACGAGACTCATCAGAAAAGCACACGAAACGCCATTGTTCTTCTGCCCAATTTCTGTGTTCAAGAGCCCATTGATATCGAATCCTACGATTGTGCATTGCTATAGGTGGTACCCGTAGCGGTCTTCGGAAATGAAGGTTCACTTCATGCAAGCGGTTTCTGACTGTTTGGTCGCTAATTAAGTTCCCTGAAGAGTGATGAAGCCTCACGAGTTGTAAGACAGACTCTCGCCGCAGCTAACATCAATGTCCTACCCTGGCCTGCTCAGTCGCCAGACTTGAACCCGATTGAGCATGCATGGGATATGCCACAGAGAAGAGCTCTGCCGAATATGGAGGGTATCCAGTCGCAAGAAGACCTTTTTTTGTTGTTGCAACGAACATGGGCGGCCATTCCACAGCGTGATTTGGATGAACTCATTTTGAGTATGCCAAACCGATGTTCTTGTGTTGTTAGTGTTCGCGGTAGAAACACGGATTATTAATTGTTTAAGTTACCCAATAAAATTTTAAAGAAAACTGTTATTTCAGTCTTTTTTTCGAACTTTAATGTTAGTGGTTCAAATGTCAAAAATCCCTTTGTTAGGAAAATGGCAAATTTCTTTATTAATGCAAAGGTGACTTGGTTTATCGTTACTGTGACAAACGAAAACACTTTATTTGATGAATCCTTAAAGAAAATTTTAATTAATATCAATCAGGAGAAAAGTTATTGCAAAAATATATGTTGATCCCTAGACACTTTTGATGTGTGTATATAAAATTCTCGTGTCACAATGTTCGTTCCCATCCTCCTCCGAAACGGCTTGACCGATTCTCATGAAATTTTTTATGCATATTCAGTAAGCGCCTGAGAATCGGCTACTATCTATTTTTCTAACCTGTAAGTGATAAGGGGTGTTCACCCCAAATATTTATTTTTTATTTTTTTGATAATTTTTATTTTTTTTATTTTTTTATTATGTGGCATCAAAAAATACATACAACTCTAAATTTGCACTTTTTTATTATCAACCCTTGCTTTTTAATAGTCATTTTCAAAATTTCATCATTTTCTATCCCGCTCGATAACATCAATTATTAATGATCATATTGTATAATCCGCATCAAGGATGGTTCTTACATATATTTTTTTTATGTTATTGCATAGCTTTTATCGCGGGCCTTGAGCGTGGAAACCGAATACAGAAATTCCGTAACGAAAATAACCTAACACAGGCACAGCGGTGATACTTTTTAGTTTTTGGCTTTACCATCTATCGATGAATAGCAGAACTTTTAATGACTTTTTGAAATATCACGAGGAGAGGGAGGGGGAGGGGAGGGGGAGATGGGGAGGGGAAAAGGGGAGGTTAGTGGGAGGGGTGGGGGAGGGTGGAGATTGTAAGAGGGTAGGGAGGGGCAGAGAGGAGGAGGGGAGGGGGATGACAGAGTGAGGTGGTGGAGAAGGAGGGGGAGGACGGGTGAGGGAGTGGGGGAGGGGAGGGGAGGTGAGAGAGGTGGGTAAAGGGGGAGGGAGAGGAAAGTGAGGGACGGCCGTGGGAGGTGAGGGGGAGAGGGAGGGAGGGGGAGAGGAGAGGAGTTGATAAAAAATGCTATGCAATAGCTTTACCGCGGCAGTTTCCGAGTGCCACACGTCATTTTTCTTTTTTAACCATGGCAGGGTACAGCTAGTAATAACATAAGGTCAAACAGTATGTACGCCAGTTGCGGGTACTATACACCTGAGTTATGTGTAGTAGTCATCATCAATAAGGTCTGCTTATATCCATAATCTACTAATATTGTAAAGATGGTAAAATTTGTTTGTTTGTTTGTAAGTTTGTATGTAGGGCTAGGGGGTAATCTTCGGAACGAATGATCCAATTAAAAAAAAAATTGCACTGGTGGAAAGCTACACTATTTCCGGATGACATAGGCTACTTTTTATCCCTGTAATCCCACGGGAACAGGAACAACGCGGGTGAAACCGCGTGACGCTGCTAGTAAATTATAAAAGAGATGACATTACTGGAAACCATAATGTTATCTCGTTCAGAAAAAAACTACAGCCACGTTATCGTTGAGACTATTTTACAAGATGGTTTTTATTTAAGTAATCACAAATCATGCATCACTCTTATATTTGTCTGCTAAATGCACCACAAACAAAGAAGATAAGATATCACGATTTGTGCTTGCAAACTGCTTTTAGAGAGTAATGAGTTAAGATTTTTTTTTCATTCTTTATTTATACGCAATGTGCGGGATGGTGTTTCGCACTGTTTGCTGGGTTGGAGGGTTGAAGGTGACAGGACACTGGTCACTAGGACGAAAGTTGACGTGCCATGTTGATGGAAGTATTTGTAAATAAAAAAACTATATTTATATTATATTATATTATTTGTAATTGAAAAGAGTTAGTTTTTTTTGTTCGGCTATATTCTTATCCTGGGCAATGGACCGTCTCCCATTTAACTTATATAAGTTTTTATTCTCCCTATCATGCTTGCTGCTACTAACTATGGATACATACCTACATAAATAGGCTCACGCTTTTCTCCTATGGGGGTCGGCAGAAACTATAGAACCACCTGCTACGATCCTAACATACTTCTTTGCTCACTGTCTGTCACTTTCATGCATGGTCTTACTTACACGCTTACACGCGCTTACTGCACCTCACCTTCTTAAGAATATCATCCATATTGCAACATATCATAAACAAATCATATATAATTCGAATTAACAGTAGATTATAAGCTTCTGCATAAAATGTACGCAGCAACTGACATTCGACCTCCACCAACCAAGGCAATTCCGATATGCTAAATTTAGACCGTCTGTCAGACTTTTAGGCTTCAGATACCGTTGCCATAAAAATAACATTAATTGCAGTAGTCAATTTACATTTTAAAACACTATAAAAGCATTTATTTGTATCAAGTTGATCTTGTCTACTCAATCTGTCTTTAATTCTATATTCTGGGTCACCAAGATACAGGCTGTGCCTAGTTTGGGGCCCACAGCTACTTCTACTATTCTGCTGTTCTATTAATGCTCTTTCTTAGTGTTTTCTTCTATGTATTTTCTCTAACTTGTGTGTGCCAATAAATTGATTTGATTTGATTTGATTTGTGGTCGCATGAACAATTGCTTAACATGAGGCCCTGAGTTAGATTGAGTGTTATTGGTTTTTTTATCTAAAATATCTCAGCAGCAGCCTGAATCCTGCATGCTTATTGCCTGCAATCCTGCCTGTTGGCTTGGAAATATAACTTGCAAAATTTGGTTGTAATAGCAACATCTCTGCGTATTTATTTAAAGGAATAAAGGCGTGATTTTATGTTATGCATACGAAGGTCAACACTATCCTCAATGCAGACTTATCACCACCCACAGCTGTGTGCAATAATCACATAATTAAACATGAACATATCGATCACACAGCTCATTACAAACGACATCTCATTTCCTAAGAACATTAACATTGTTTTCACCCTCACTCACTTGAATATAGACTTGGGTTTCCAAGAAAAACATAATGGAATATGAAGCTTTTATCTATAAAATCAATCATAGTTCACACGTCTTGATTGGTCGTCTTTTACAACCGATATTAGTAATTAATGACGAGAATAGATATCACTTGTTTCTTTGTGACTTTCGATGTTAAAACTCTCTCGTCTTCGTCATTGCTAAATTTTCAAACGATCGAAATTCCTAGAGGTTGTCTAACAATTTCGAAGTGATTACAGATAAAAGTGTAGAAATTTCCGAATATATTATAATATTCCCGAATGGCAAACTAATCAAGCACTTTTCGACTTTGGTACTGGATATTCGAGTATAGCAGTAAATATCTATCTACATGACCTGCATTGCAACTATGCACCCGAGGAATGAGGTAGGTCAATAAGTGACTTCTAGATAAAGCGAAAGCATATGGGGACACAATAGTGCTGTTGAAAAGTAGAACAGTGATCTTATTCATTGCTCAGACAAAACGGCAAGCATACAGAGAGATAATATATTCAATTGCTTGATATATTAGGTACTGAATTTATTTTTGCACCAACCAAATCAATTAGTGCGACAGAAGTTCGCATGTTATCGGCAAACTCAATAACTCTGTCACACAAATGGGATTTGTAGATATTGTTATTATAAATTAACGCGAAGCTTGCGAGACACGTCTTTAAAAGATAAAACTCTATATTTAGGTTGTAGTAAACAATTATAGTTCTGTGAATGAGAATCGACAAACAACAAGAGAAATCGCTGAATAACAAGAACTATTGAATTGTACACTGAGAATAAGAAACAGATTATATCCTATTTCCTGATGTTGTATTAAATGATGCGTGTAATAATTTGTAATAAAACTGAACGATTAATTGGGTGTAAATAAATTTCTCATAAAAATGTGGGATATACTCCTTGAGCCAAGTCAGGCACTGCGCATGAGCGGCATGAAAACTCTGACACCAAGTTACCACCAAACAATATATAAAGAAAAAACCACTCGTGGCAGAGACGACCTGGATGTGGAAGATTGTTGAGTTTTGGTAGCCAAAACAAGAACTAAACCTGATGTGGGAAGACAAGAAAACCTTAATAGCATAGCATCCCTAACATACGATGAGTGAAGACACTATAAATCGCTTGAGAGGCAAATCATAAAATATCGTCTTCTTCAATAACTATACTAGCTGTGCCTCGTAGTGCCACCCACTCCTAGGGGCTGTAGTGTAGTGCTCAATGGCTAATATCCTTCCTCAAGACTTGAGTTACAAAATGCAACAAGGGTTTTGCAACTCCGAATGACAGTCCAGAAATTAACGGATTAAAACAACACTTCATCAGCTTTACCACATTAGTGTTAATAATGATAGTTAACTCACATCGTCACATTGAACTGAAACATGTAGTTTTTAAGTTATAAACTAAATCAACAGAGAATTAGGAAGATCTACATACGATAAGGTGTAACTGATTACTATTTCAATGGCGTATATTTTCTTACACAAATAACATGTGTTACAACACATGTGTCATTGATTGTAGTGTAAGATGAATTTAATTAGCATAATGTGCCCACCTGTGCCTACATTTACGTGTTTTACAAAGTTTCTTAATACAATCGCTTAGCAATACACATGATTGGGCTAAACTGTTTAAAGATATTGAAAATTCGAAGTCCTATGTTCTCAAGTCTCCAATATTTGGTGGGCTCGAATATTGCGTTGACCATTGCATCAGAACGTCGACATTTTCAAATTTCTATGGTAGTTCTCTGAGAGTTATGGACACTATCTTAGGAGTAACGTGAGGAAGGAGTGAATTGTTGCGAACCTTTTAGATCTTTGTTTTAAGTGCATTATTATGTATATGTTAATACTAAACTATAACGGGTTCTATTTCCTACGGATTTATGGAAAAAAATGAAGGTTGGTAGGGCTTATATGGGTGATTTTTTTAAGGGCGTAGACTACTACGCCCTTAAACATACATAATGTATTGGAAGGCCTACCTTCCATTACATTATACGAGAAACGATATTTATTTGGCTAACAACGCCTTCAAAATACATTGAACTGTAGATACTTATTTAGAGGATTTAGCCTTCATTATACAATAGAAACTTTCTCTAGCGACTGAATAGCGAATGCAAATACGTATTTTTAAGCTGAAATTAAAGCTAGAACAGTTGCGAAAAGAGAAACGCTTTGTCGTAAATAAGAAAAGGTTACATTTCTAACAAGAAGCTAGTCTGGGGACAACTTAAATGTTATTGCAGTAATGCAAGTACACAGTAAACCAACCTACTTTAACCCTGATCAGCAGTAGCATACCTACTGTAAAGGACCTGGGAAAAGCTTTTGTAAAATAAATGCGAGATGCACTGTCATCTTAAAGTAATACTGCGGATAGAGAGTAGACTGTTCACTTCACCTATCTTTTCGAGGACGGAAGGGGGGGGGGGGGGGGTTATACACTATATACCGGCTGGTCTTCATGTGTATTCTCGTCAGACTATCCTTCGAACCAGCTCACGCTGCTTAGCTTTGTACTGTAAATGTAACTCTTACTATTCTGGATCCTAACTAGCCTGTTCGGCCTTAGACCATTCAGACATAACAGGATTACCAAAGGCAGCTGCTGCTACCTCATAGTTTGAGCAGCTAGATATCCCTTTCCAAAATAAAAAGCGCAGTCTTTATGAAAATTACCATGCTAGGACCTAGTTTTGGTCCATCCACATTTAGGTGGATTCTAAAAGACTTGAAGCGACACGGTATGCTCGTACTTCTATATCTTTACATTAAAAGAGACCATAATCACTGAGTTTCTTAAGACTTGTTCTTAAGAGTTAATCAATTTGGAAATGCCAGCGTTTTGAACTACGAGTATTTATGTATTAAATTGTCTGCAAATGTTCTACTTAGGGAAAATAAATAACGGCACAGTGATCTTATATGACTGTATAATAAAACTAGGACTTATAGCCTTTAGGATGTCAAAGACTTGTTCCTACAAAATTGTAGGTGCAATGCAATAAGGAAAAAAAAATCGAGTAACATCAAGACTGTATACGTTTGACTAGCCACGTGCCAGTTTAAAAGGTGGAATTACCACCTGTCAACTAACCAGGTTACTTAGGTCGTAGGTACTACCAATATGGCTTGAAAATTATGTCGCATTGGTCAAACGACTACAAACATTACAAGAAAGATTATCACGGTTTCTGAAAAGAAACCTGGAGTCTTTAATTAAAGAGTGAAGAGGTTAGTTCTAGGCATGCGAGCTTCATCTATCAATGATAAAAAAATTGAGGCATGATTTACAAAGTGTAAAGTTCTTCATCATCCTTCGAAGGATCTTCCGACCCGACGGGAGTTGTGTTTGTGTATTTTGACAACACGATCTTGATCTGGATACCTACATTACTTTAGTTAAGGCGATACATATACTGATGTCTCACCAAAACTATTGACGCGTCATAAATGAAACGCAAGTCAAGAGATGCAATTGGCTGTTTATTCGACCAATCGCTGCAGTCAATACGTCTTTCAAAATTTGCTAGTACATCAATTTCGTATTAATTTAGTTCTAGAAACTTATCAAAAAATTATCAGCGTCATCGTGATATGCTGGAAGTCATGTCACTCCTAGCAATAGTAAAAAAAATTGAGCCCAGAATTAAGGTTGATGAGACAGACATTATTTATTTATTCTATCTTTGCGTACAAGAAAGAATAACCGTATAAAGTCAGGCCTAAGGCCTTAGGCATGTTCAACCTGTTAACCTTAGGGTGATACAAATAGAACAAGGTAGGCCAAATGTTGGCCTACAAGGTAGGTGCAACGTAGTAAAGAGAATATTTGATATGATTTATTTAAAATACACAAGATGGAAATCGAATAAGTGCAATATTAAAGTGAAGAGAAACAAAATTGAGTCAATGGAGAATATCTAAACTACCTAATCCTTCAGATAATTTTTTGGATGAATCTGGGGATCTGCCAATATCTTAATCTTATTCTTGTGAATGTGTTAATTTCGTGAAATAGTTGTTATTATACGATGTAAGTACCTTTATGGCAAATAACCCTTGAAATACTAGTAATTCTCATGCCTATTTAGGTTAACCGTTCACATTACTTAGGTATAACTTGGAAAAGTTAACAAATCCGCTATCGGGATAATTAATAACACATAAATAAGCATAGTTCACGAAGGTAGTCATATTACCTCATTGCCTAATTACGGTGCACACTTGCACAGCCAAATTACCGACCATATCGAAACTTCGATCAAGTTATTTACAAATGACGTCACATCAAAACAGCTGTTAATTCACACTACGCTATCGAATAGACATAGCAAGCCGAACGTATCACTTCGTGAACCAACATTTTAATTTAGCCTTCCAATAGGTCATTATTTTGCAATTAACTTACGACAACATCCAATGTGGAGGTAGAAGACATGTCGATTGTGAAAATTCCCTCGCCACTCGACGCTGGTACCACTTTAGCACCACGTTTTGGCACTCTGAAGCACCCCACTAGTTTAAAAGTACGCACCATTATAACTGTTTGCACTATAAACACTTTTTAATTCAAAAACTCTTGTGTTTACACTTCGAATAAATCAAATATGGCGGCAAAACGCGATGGCCGTGCGAACGCTACGCGCATGCGCAGTTGAATGACAGTTTGGGTCATTATGGCGCGAAGCCGGTGCGGTGGCCAGGTAGATTTTGTCTATTTTATCAGGAACTTGATGGTCAGCGATAAACCTTTTTACCTTTTTGCATTGTTTCCCAGCAGTGAAGTTCGAGAAGAATTGAGTTTTAGCACCGTTTTTAATTCCCACGGCTCTGTTGCTTTGTGAAGCTGTTTTGAGTTTCTGTTATGATGTTGTTTTTACACATTATTTAGATTTAAATGAGTTATTATTGGAAGAGAAATCAATCATGTTCGTTTTTGTCTTGCATTTTGTAGGTATGTCATTAGAACCTGTCATGATTTCATTCCACTGTTTTGTACCTAGGTACTTACCTACTTTAAATATGTTTTTTAGGTAAAAGGTAGGAAAATAATGTCTAGTGTATAATACCTACTAGACATTCTTAATTTTCTTTCAAGTCTTACTAAGGATAAGTTTATTGTAAGACACTTCGCTTTTCTAATTCCATTAAATCTTAAATTGTATAGAAAGATATGAATTAAATCTATAAATAGAAAATAAACAAAATGTTTATAAAGTAAAGAGTAGGTATGTACCTAATAATAGTAAGTGTAGACACATTAACTGTTGCGCTATTGTTAATAATAAACAAAATGAGTAGAAAGCAGGTAAACCCATTAAGACAACACTTTGTTTATCCTTCAAACACGTTTTGTTAACTGGCAACACAGTTTTAATTTTAATGGTCGCGTGTTGCCATTTCCATATAAATCTCGTTGTTGCCAAGTGAAAGTAGTCGTTGCGCTTGCGCAAGGACATTGATCGCAAGCACCGGTGAATGATTAATAGAAAACAATGAACTGGTGGTACGATACCTAGAAATGGTGGGAATAGAAGTGTTGAAGTTGAAAAAAGGTGTGAGATACCTTGGTTGATTTTTAGTTTAGACCAGTGGCTTCCAAAGTTCTTAGCTTTTTCTAACCCACCATTTATTTATTTATTGTTTAACCTCGCATCAGAACGCCGTACAGTTATTACACGAATGGAGCTAAATTCATAAAAAATAAAAGTAATATCATCTGCTACTTAACATCATTCTATCCTGTGTCATCGAACGGGCGGTGGCTGCTGTAGATCAGACATGCATCGTGGCTTTCTGCATTATACATGTTATAAAACATATTGTTTCAAATGTAACAAACTCGAGGCCAGCTGATGTCGGACCCGCGGAATCCCAACGATTGCAGGATCTCCACGACGTCAAGACGTGGAAGGAGGCTGTGGCGTTGATCTATTCCGTCAAAAGGCTCGCCTCACCAGCAATTACCCTTGTACAATTTCTTCGTGACATAGCAACAGCACATTCAGCTACAATGGAACTAAATAAAGAGTCATTTTTGCCGCCACAATATCACTGTCTGTAAAACTTATCACTGCGCGAACGATGAATGCCATTAATTTATTAGTGTATTGTCGTTTTTTATTTATTAAGTTACGTGAGTTAAGAAGACTCCACTCCACTATCAATGAACAGCCTAATGCAGTTTGTGGAAGTTACTAACACGTAAAAGTGAAGTCTACACACGCTGCACAGTGATAGTGAAATGATGACAATTAACACTTAAACCAATAACAGAGTTTCATGGCATTTATAAAACTATGTCAACTAGAAAGTGATGTAAGTAAAGTTTTAATAAAAAAAAGAAGTTAGCAGAATGGTGTATTCGGAGCACCAGACAAAGAAGCAAGCAAGGAAGGACTATAAAATGTGATAAGTACCTTATATGAAAATTGCAACTTACAGTGTCATTAAATTGCATCAATTTACTACGTTTTGTAATGCAACATTTCTAGTACACGCGTGGGATGCCAACACATGAAGCTACACCAAACTGTGAAATTTTCCACATTGAACATGAATCCATTTGTAATAAAGTTGAAAAACGATCAAAGAAATTAGACACATTAGGGCGGCTTGACGTGCTGGCCTCTGTACCTAGCTTTCCAGTTTGAAAACAAAATTACTTAAGTTGAATATAATTAAACTTTTCCTGATGCGTACCACTGGCGTCCGTGGACACCTGTCGAGAGTTTATATTCTGTACTGTGTTTAGTGTATGATTAAATTTTTTTTTTTTCTTAGGTATTGTGACAAAATTCCAATACTGAGCCACTCACCACTCGGATGTTCAGCAGTCCTATCGACGCATTCCCGACCTGAGAATCTGACCAGAATAAAGAGGGGTTTTCAATCCCATTTCAGGAGAAGTGTTGGTGGATGCTTATAATAGGAACTTCTCAGTAAATCAGCAAAGGAAGCAAAACCGAAAATAGAAGCTGTCGAAGACAACGAATCCTCGTACACACGGCTACACATCAAGCTATACAATGAGAATTCACAATATTTCAAAATTGACATGACCCTAAAACAAAAATACCGTTTCTTCATTTTTGTATGCTAAATTTAAATACTTATATTTTTTTATTTTTTTATTGCTTAATTTCTGAGAAAAAAATAAAAACCAAAAAACATGCGATGACGTCACTTAAACGGTGGAATGAGGTGGTTACCTTTGCGTAAGCAAGCTGATTTTTAAGATGAAAACTATAATGTCAAACAAGACATATCTAATGTCAAACAAGATAATTATATCTAATGTCAAAAATGACATATCTAATGTCAATAATGACATATCTAATGTCAAACAAGACATACTATCTAAGGTCAATGTGTGACATTGACAACTACTAAATGACAGTGACATCTAAGTAACAGTTTTTTTTGACGTATCACAGTAAAGCAAAGGATGTATCGCCATTCCACCGTATGAATGAAGTCATTTAACGCTTACGTCTTTTTAGAATGCACCGAATTTCAAAGTTAAAATTATGAATGAAAAGTACATAATTTCGAAAAACCAAAAAATATGGGTCCTCTTGTTTTGGATTTACTGTTATGTAACGTAATAAAACATGCAGGTTCAAATTTTGAAATGTTGTCAATTGAGACCTTGCATTGTACGAAAATTATATACAATGCGAGATCATCTTATACTGGAAATTATGTGTTGATGTGTAGCCGTGTGTACAAAACGGCGAGAAAAATATATTGAAACAAATAACATAACATCGTCAAGCCTATAATCCCCGAAACGTTAGTCAGAGGTGTACCTACCTAGTATGTTAAGGTCCTATGTAATAGAAGGCGAGCCTATTACCAACAAACGGGCACGGATCCAGACTCCGGGCTGAGAAATTCCAGATGGAAAAACTCAATTACACTTTGCCCGACCCAAGGATCGAACCCGGGACCTCACGCTTAGCAGTAGCGTAGTCAAATATCTCGAATAATAATTCAAATCGTTTTGATAAGGCCTTTGCACTTAAACAACGCTTCAAAACCGGTTATTATGCCAGAGAATGCAATACCTATATAATGTGTTGCGAAATACCTTCGGTCCTTCTGAGAACCGGCATCTCATGAATGAGTGACTCATCCAAAACATTTTCCTGTGTAATAAATATAGCCTTCGTTTTTTTAGTAGTTCTTTGAAAATTCTCTAACATGTTTTAGAAAACCACTCTTGTAATTTACCTGATTGAATCCTGATCTTTGTTTTGATAGTTTTCTCGTGATAGAAAATACTAGCCTCTGCCCGCGGCTTCTTTCGCTTGGACATCTCTCATACAGTAAGCGTAAATAAAATCGGGACTAACTATAATGATCAAAGCCATCTAAACTCTAACTCAATACTGAGACTGCGGAAGAACGAGAGATTAGAGAAACCACGCGTAGGCAAGATATTAAACTTTATAAAATACAGCCTAATTTAAATATTGTGAAGCACTGTCCCAGATACCAATCGGTTATATTGTTTAACAAATTGCCTTTAGATTTAAAAAGCGCTATATACTCCAGATCCTTCAAAAAACAGCTGAAAAGATTTCTCTTAAGCAAGTGTTTATATACCATTAGTGACCTTTAAAGTAAATCAAATGTTATGTGATTTTTTTGTGTATTTGCATGTTGTTTATTTAATGTGTTTGTAAATTCAGATACAATTTATTGTTAATGAATAAATGACTAATGACTAATGACTAATGACTAATGATGCAAGGAATGTTTCAAATTGATGAAAATACATAGCCACTGTCATCCTGACCAGAACTTGAATCCAATTGGGATAAAGTTTAATTTTCTTAGTTTTTGAGATCATTTTGAAGTCTTTTCGTCCTGAATTGTTGACGCTGGCTGTCGCTGGCTGTAGGTACTCGATAATAATGTATTGTTCCATTAGTATTTTTTTTAAATCGTATAAATTTTATCTGTTTCCCTACAAGTGAAAAATTACATGGCCATAAAGTAACTAAATATTGAGATATTATGATGTGTCAGCTTCAAATACATTAGGACAAGGGTAAGAATATAAGTGATATAATATTAAGTCCGCCTAAGTAAATTTGTGTGCTTGAAGTATTAAATAAATAAATAAATAAAGAGAATTGGAATCTTTGACTACACTATTAGTCAAAAATTAAAAGTGTAAAAAGATTTCAAGGACTTTGCATTATTTTTTGGTATCTCTACTCCAAACGAAATCGAATAATTACGTTGGAAATTAGTATATTAAAAGGAAGGTCAGATTATTGTTATAAAGGAAGTTTTTTACTATACAAGACGGATGATTCAAAAAACAAGGTCAAAATATAATTGTAACAATATTGTTTCAATATACACTTCCTAAACAAACCCTGATTCTAAAGATTCCAAAATATCAATTTTAAATCAACTTCATCATCTTAAAAGATGTCCAAATATATTTCTTCGATTTCTCAGTGACATCACAAAAATTTATCTAAAACATCCGAACAGACTCAATTCTCGCGAACAGCTTGATCTTCATTTGAATGACGGCCAGGATCCAATCAGCTGGAAGCGTTATGTAACGCATATCATGCTCTGTGTGCTGGCCTTCAATTCTAAACCACATCTGGAAGAAAAAAAGCTTTAATAAACAGGGAGAAAAAATCAATGGGCCCTGCCTGAGGGTAAGCCGCTTTTTAACCGACTTCAAAAAAGGAGGCGGTTCTATGTTCGTGTGTTTGTATTTTTTTTCCTACCATCATGAATAAGACAAAACCACCAAAGCCACAGACTTCCTAATTTAGAGTTATTTTACACCGGTTAGTGTTTTTTTAAGTCCGTTTTTTTAACTCTTAAGATACGACGTAAAGGAATTATTCCTTTATTTTAGACTAGCAGACGTCACGCGGTTTCACCCGCGTAGTTCCCGTTTCTGTGGGAACACAAGGATAAAAAGTAGCCTATATGTCACTCGGGGATAGTGTAGCTTCTCAACGGTGAAAGAATTTTTCAAATCGGTTAAGCAGTTTTTGAGTTTATAAACATACACACACACACACACATTTTTTCATCTTTATTATACCTATTACTAATTATTATTATAGTGTCGATGTAGAAAGAAGTAAAACTGCATTCAGATATTTTTGGACAAGCATTACTTATCTATTTTTGTAATTTTCAGCTGGTTAAATTTCTGGTTCGGGTAAGCTTCGGATAAATCTGTGAATGCAGTTTGTTTCTTTTAAACATAAATCAATGTTTGCTTTAAAGCAATTCGTTTTAGGCAAACATAAATTGACTGGAACTTCTCTGGAGTCTTTAAATTGAATTATGACTGTTGTTTTGAATATTACATACAGAAATGAACAGAAATTATTCTTTATTGTTTGATTTTTCTGTAGGTACGGTAATAAACAATAAGGCGGATATTTTTGCACAAAAATAGAGTTGTGGCGAGTTTATACATACTTTTTTTCGTGGCGAATTTACTTTGTGACGAATGTACAATAACCCAATTAAAGGAGGGTCTTTCTTTAATTAATCCTTACTTACATTTATTTCTATAATTTGTGTTCATAGCTGCAACTAAAGTTGACTGATGTTGATTGTAGAAACAACTTGTACTTTTAAAACCACTGACATAGTTCAATTTAGTGAACTAATATGTATTATTAACCAAAAATTGCATAAACAATTTGTTTCAGTTAATGTCTGTTTGCCTGGTAGTCCATTTTAATAATCAAACAGGACAGTTGATTTAAAACAATCTATATTGATATCATTAATCAATCCACCATGCATGCATACTGCTCTCTATTTATCATCATGGTTGCGCTTTGACGAATAATTTAGTTGCGCTCAGAAATAGTTGCGTTCAGGAATACCCCAAATATTCAACAACTGCCTATTACCACGGTATTATGATAATATTACCGTGGTATTATGGTACATAAGATACAGCTCGCTGGCAGACAGACGAATGGACGGACAAGGCTTGGTACGAAGATTACAATTTTTTTTTAATTTTTTTGAGGACATTGTACTTCCTGTAGGCGTATGTCGCTTCAGTTTGAGATTAAGTCTACAATAAAGTAGGCATCTACAAAAAACACACAGTATTATTTTACATTACATTTGTTGCATCAGTACGCAGTGATGTAATTAATGCAATTTCTCAACAATATTACTTGGATACACATACTGTTTCACAATTATTATTATTCGTCGTCAATTTAGGGAAAAGCCTAAACCTATTGCGGAAGGGAAACCCATGTCAATTAGGTAACTACACAAGTTTTATTTGTAGGTACCTAATATGAAACAATTACGTGACTTTGTACACGACTTATAAAACGTTTTAGGTATATATTCAAAGTAATATTTAAAAATATACCTAATTTATAAGAGTTTACATACAAACGAGACAATAATCATTTGTTTCAGAAAATAATTCCAATCAAATACGACAAAATGTACGTTTAAATGGTTAGTACAAGTTACATGATCTCAAGAATACGGTTTTATTATTATTTCATCTGTTATTTTAATAGTATAAATTAACTACTTATACATAATTATTAGCTGGCGTCAAGCTACTACACATTACACGCGTCGCTCTAGATGAATTTATTGATTAAATTTTAGGTAAGATGTGTGTTATTTTAATAGAATTTATTATGACAGATGTCACGCAGGACATAATGTGTTGGTGTGGCCTGAATAGCAGAATGGAAGTGTCCCAGTTATAAAGATTATCTACCATTCTACTGTAAAATAAATGATCAGAGGAAATATTTATGTTTATTTCTCAATAAAAACATTTAGTGAAAAATGTGTTACCTGACCCACAAATATTCATAACTAGGACTCCGCTCGCAACACGGCGTGATTTTTGATCTTTATTATAAGGGCTTCCACACATAAAATAATTGCAAATTCGCAAAACATCGCAATTAGCTACGATGTAGGTATATGTCACCTGAACCAAAGCTTTACCAGACGAAATCGTATTGCATCAATTCGCATCGCGGTTTTGTGTAAGCGCCCTAATAACCCATCCAGCCACGTGAGTATTCTAAATAAAATATAGCTATATGTTACTCGGTGATAGTATAGTTTTCTAACGTTAAAATATTTTTTTAAACTAGGTCAGCAATTCTTTAAAAGTGCCTTTTACCGATTTAGTTGAAACAAAAGATTTGGTCTAGACATTGAGTTAAATCCTATTAACACAAAAAAAATAAATAGTCAAATCTTTACTCTGTATAAAACGAGTAAAGATGATTTAGTAAAACTGTTAAAAAATACGAGATCGCTAGAAGAGCAAACCCTCTAGATGACCTCTGATTTGTACGTGTAGCATCACAACCACCCTCTATCCGAAGTTCAAAGTTTGCAGAATTCCCTTGACTTTACCATTTAAAACAATAAAAAAAGAAATAACACTACTTTAAAAACTCGACCGTAGAAATCTTAGTCGTCGGCGAAGGAAAGATCATAAGGAAATCTAGACTTCTAATAAACATATGTCTAAATTGAGCATATTATAGTGACTCATGCTCGTGTCTTCTCTGTATGAGAAGAGGCGTTTGCTTTGCAGTGAGACGGTTACAGGCTGCTATTGTTACAAGTGCCTAGTACGACACCACAATTAAATATTTCAAAGAATGCACTCAACTATATTCCATCCGAGTAGATAGTTAACTAAAGGTAAACAATCTTGACAAGTCTTTTTACATAAACGCTTATTAATTAAATACAACTACTGTTTAAACAAATTGTTTAATTGATCATGTAATCGTTTTTGTTGTATTTAAATTTGTTTTCAGCTGCATTTTATTTTTAAACTGTGTTATTAACTAAAAATACATGTCAAAATTGTTTACCTTTTGTTAACTACCTAATGGGATGGAGTATAAGTAGAAGAGCTTCTTATCTATAGTGTTGGAGACAGATCTGGCAACCCCGTTGCTAGGGGCTAGTTGTTCTGTTGTTTGGCTAGCGACGGGGCGGCTTGCTTTTTTTAATCTAATTTTGTGATCGAATTAATATACCCATTTACACCTTTAATTGCTTTGATTTGGTGTTTAACATATAGGTTACTAGCAGACGTCACGCGGTTTTATCCGCGTAGTTCCTGTTTCCGTGGGATTACAGGGATAAAAAGTAGCCTATGTTATCCGGGAATAGTGTAGCTTTCCACCAGTGCAATAATATTTAAAATTGGATCATTAGTTCTGAAGATTACCCCCTACATACAAACTTACAAACCTACAAACAAACAAACAAATTTTACCTCTTTATAAAATTAGTATAGATATATGTAGATTACCTACGCCATAAATAAGTACAGAAGCTAGCACATAAAACTACTCCAATATGACTTTCTTTGATAGTTTTTCAACTTGAAATCAAACGGAATAACGTTCATGTAATTTAATTGGGAAAATTCGACAGATTGGGGTAGCTTGCAGTGCGTCTGTACCTTCTGTCAAGGCAAACCGACTCTGGACTAAACCTACCAGAATACCACTATGATTAATTAAACCGCAGTTGAGTACAATGGTTTGGTTTTGAACAATGTAAATTATACCTATTTTTAGAACGACTCATAATTGACTAGTAACAGCCAATTGCGACATCGTATGCGTACCTACATCATCTGCCAAGCCTTTTCCCGTCTGCGTACCTGCATGTATCTTTATAAAAAAGCAAAGGCCTCCCTACTTTCTTTCCACTTCTCTCTGTCTAGAGCTTTTTGGGACCAGTCCTTATTGAAGGAGTCCGGCTGCTAGCCTACCGGGCTATGTCGATCGTCATGTAAGGGAACACAACGGGTTGTGCGTCTGTTGAAAACGTAGTCTTTTTTTATCTTTTAAAATCTTCATGGATATCCTGGGGATAGGCAGAGAAGTTTTAAGCTAAAAACCACCCCGGTGTTCCGTCTCAGACCGGCACTGGGTGAGTACTACACACACAGTCCTAATTGTGAAACTAGGAGGACTAACTAACATCCAGGAGCCTCCTCAATCACACATAATTGTTTTTTTTTAAGATTTGACATTTTGAATTCTATGAGGAGAAGCAGCGCACAACGCTAACACGGTCACATATCCGACAGCGCGCGTAGAATGACCACTGTTTCTACGTTTGTTTATAGAACCGAAATTTGTCTAAAGAAGAATCGGCAACATTTCTTTTGTTTTGAGCACGACAATGGGCTATTTGAAAAAAAAATAGTTTTTAGTCTCTTATCTAGATAACAAGAAAATATTCGACACATATTTTTAGGGTTCCGTAGTCAACTAGGAACCCTTATAGTTTCGGCATGTCTGTCTGTCCGTCCATCCTCGCTTAATCTCTGTGACCGTTAGCACTAGAAAGCTGAAATTTGGTACCAATATGTGTATCAATCACGCCGAGAAAGTGGTAAAATAAAAATTGGAAAAAAATGTTTTATTAGGGTAGCCCCTCTATATGTAAAGTGGGAAGTGTTTTTTTTTGTAATTTCAACCCTAACGTGTGATATATTGTTGGAAAGGTATTTAAAAATGAATAGGGGTTTACTAAAATCATTTTATGAAAATGACAATAGTTTCGGAAATAATCGCTACAAAAGTAAAAAACAATGTGACCCCCGCCCCCCTAACTTTTGAACCATAAGTTTAGAAAATGTGAAAAAAATCTGAAATGTAGAACTTTATAAGGACTTTCTAGGAAAATTATTTTTAACGAAACAACAGTTTTTGTACAAAAACGACAAAAAGTTGTACAAAATAATTTCTGGACTAAGTTTGTAGTATATGCAAGCATTTTGAACACTTATTGTGACGGACGGGAAACTACGGAACCCTACACTGAGCGTGGCCCGACACGCTCTTGGCCGGTTTTTTCTTTTTCAAATTGATGGAAAACTGCTTAGATTAAGCGCATTGGTCGTCATCGACCACTAGCAGAAGTGTGGACGCTGCTGGGATCGCCGGAAGCCTGAAAAATACAGCACGTAAATAACATAAATGACAATATTAATATTTGTTGTCTTGTTCGTCTCAGTGCTTTAGTTTATCACAAATTTAAATATCAATTGCGATGTTTACTCACCGTAGTGCAGTTTTTCCGTCCCATAGCATCTTTTTTTTATTTGTTTTGAGATACAATTGGTAACCAAATCGGTTATGGAGGAGTAATTGTATTTTTAATTTGTTTTGTTTAAACGCGTACCTCCAATAGTTTATCTCAACTTGTCATTGTCAAACTGACATACCTAAATAATTTCTGTAGTCAAAACCTACGTTCAGAAACGAATTACGTTTATAGTGTGGCACGTTTTAGCTGTTGTTTTTATTTTTACTTTTTATTATTATTATTATTATTTTGTCATTTCTGTGTTTGATTATTGCCTGTTTGATTATTGCTTTTTTTTTTTTTACTTGTGTCCAGTGACTGTATGGTCATATATGTTTGCAGGTTAATTTTTGTGTGCTAATACGTAGTGCTAAGTATTATTCTTTATTGTATGCTTTTCTGTTGGTGTTAGCTGGCGGGTGGTACAGAATAATTGCAGAGTTGCACGTTTTGTACCGTCTAGTAATTTTATTTTAGTTATATATTTTGTAATTTTTATATACAGGGTGTCCAAGAACCTGGCGTCCAACTGGATTCCCACGATGCCCCAAGTTCTAACAGTACTCAGAAAAATATTTTAAAAAATCCACCCCATGTACTTACAGAATTATACTGATTTAAAAAAAAAAGGGGAAATGAGCACCCTGTGACATACTTTTGAATGCTGTGACTGCTAATGCTGATAATTTCGATATTTCTTGGAGGTTTTGTAATCTAGGGTATTGCTGTGTCTAAATAGAATGTAAAAATAATGTACTTATTGTACCATTTTAAAATAAAATATTATTTTAACTAAAGGTGATATGGAAAACTATTGAATTTCGCAACTTTGACCGACTGTCGTGTAAAAAAAATGTACCAAAATAGTATGGCAAGTGACGTCAAATTTTGACGCGTTTATTCCTCTTTTTAAAAAGGTATAATACTTACACATTAATTTGAAAAAAAAAATTTTGATAATATTTTTACTCAACAACCCAATTTTTACGAAGTGCCTACCTACTAACGGTAACTGTCGGACCCTTTCTTATCTTAGAAACTGTTATGTTACTACTATTATTTACTTCGGTTCCAAGAGTGAGCAAGAAGGAAATACACACAGGTAGATGGGTTCCCAGTAGAATAAAAGCAAAGAATGTTAGTTTAAAGATATTTTATTACAATAAATGTTCAAAATGTTGACCACCCGCGGCAATACAAGCTCTCACTCTCCTTAAAAAGGACCGCTTTATGTTTCGCGAGTAACTTTTTTGACGTATCACCTGCACTGCTTGTGTTATCTACTCACGAAGGTCAGCGATGTCATTAATGGGCTTCGCATAAACGAGCTCCTTCATAGTTCCCCAGAAAAAAAAATCCAGCGGATTTAAGTCAGGTGAGCGGGCTGGCCACGGGATTGTTCCTGATCGCCCAATCCACCTGTTCGGGTATTGCTCGTCCAAAAACTCTCTAACGGATACGCGAAAATGTGCTGGACAGCCGTCGTGTTGGAACCACATATCTGGTGGGGTCTCTTCTAGTAAGTTTGGCAAATCATTTTGAAGAAAATTTAAATATGATTCGCCAGTCAAATTCTCGGGCATCTCAAATGGACCAATAATATTCCCACAGAGAATACCGGTCCACATGTTCACTTTGAACCGGTACTGGGATCTATCTTCTCGCATCAAGTGCGGATTTTCCACATGCCACTCGTGCAAGTTGTGTAGGTTCATGTAGCCATCCTTCTTAAATGTTGATTCATCTGACCACAAAATTTTGTCGATAAAGTTTTCGTCTTCTCGATGTTTTTGCAGGATTGTTTCACAAAACGCGACTCGGCTCGGATAGTCTCGAGGTAAAAGACTTTGCACTCGCTGTACGTGGTACGGATGATATTCTTCTTTTTGGAGAATACTGTGTGCTGTGCTCTTCGGTATCCCCGTATCAGCTTCTATTCCTCGCACAGAGATGCTTGGATTTGCCGACACCGCCTCTAAAACTTCATCGCGTATGAAGTCATTTACGGGTCGTCCTTCACCAGCTACTTGATTGGGGAACCGCCCGTCACATAGTGATCTGTGCACATTAATGAAAACTCGATGGTCGGGATATCGCGTAGCCCTCGGATACCTTTCTCTGTAAAGTCTCGCTGCAGCTCGTCCATTACCTCTACATTCTCCATAAATGTAGTGCATATTTGCGTATTCTTGCGGAGTGTAGGTCGCCATGGTAGCACACACAAAACACAAACTGTCCAAACACAGGCAAAGGTCGTCGTAAAGAGTTCGTTTCAAAGTCCAGAGCACAAAGAGTAATCGAGTCCAATAAACAAAGCTTTAAATCGTAGTACGTGATCAATGGTAACAATAAGAGAGAGGTGCGTAGTAACGGCAGGAGGCAGTGACGCGTACTGACCGTACTGTTATCCTAAATAGCACGATCCCAGATAGCGTCACTATCTATCTCACTCGCACCTCTAACCTTTTTCTCCCTCACTCTTACCTGAATAATGGGGTACCATAAAGAAGAACCAGCAAATCGCAAAGATAGTTTCTGTCTTGCTCCCTCCTGTTGTAATAACGAATCACTATGGTGAGATGCATGCACATACCGTCCCTTACGGTCTAACCTGTTTTTTGAGAGGCCTGTTGTTATTTTTATGAGCATACAATAGTAATTCTTTAGAGGTTAGATTCAATTCGTCGTAAATTTTTCTTTCTAAGAATTCTGTAAGACATCGTAAAAATTGGGTTGTTGAGTAAAAATATTATCAAAAATTTTTTTTTTCAAATTAATGTGTAAGTATTATACCTTTTTAAAAAGAAGAATAAACGCGTCAAAATTTGACGTCACTTGCCATACTATTTTGGTACATTTTTTTTACACTACAGTCGGTCAAAGTTGCGAAATTCAATAGTTTTCCATATCACCTTTAGTTAAAATAATATTTTATTTTAAAATGGTACAATAAGTACTTTATTTTTACATTCTATTTAGACACAGCAATACCCTAGATTACAAAACCTCCAAGAAATATCGAAATTATCAGCATTAGCAGTCACAGCATTCAAAAGTATGTCACAGGGTGCTCATTTCCCCCTTTTTTTTGAAATCAGTATAATTCTGTAAGTACATGGGGTGGATTTTTTAAAATATTTTTCTGAGTACTGTTAGAACTTGGGGCATCGTGGGAATCCAGTTGGACGCCAGGTTCTTGGACACCCTGTATATTTGGTTCTATATATTTTTTTTTTCTTTCCACAAGTTTTGTTTTTTTTTTATGTCTGACAATGAGTCATTTATTTCCGCTTTTGAATCTACTGCCTCTTCTAACAGCGTGAGCTTTTGTTCTTTCACTGACACTCTAGGTGACTTCTTGCTGCAAACCTTTAATGATCATGATCAACCTAGTCCGTTAATAAACGTGTGCCACATCAACGCTCAGAGTATTGCCAGTCATTACAGCGAGCTGTATGATGCGTTCAATAATAGCAACGTTCACGCCATCCTGATCTCCGAAACTTGGCTCAAACCGCACCTTCTGTCCACCACTTACCCTCTGACTGACTTCGTCCTTATACGGAATGACCGCACCGGTAAGGGAGGGGGTGGTGTGGCTATATATCTTCGCAGTGATTTTCCCTACAAAATAATTGCTTCTTCTTCTTCGCAATATTCTGCCTCTGCTGAATTCATTTTTCTTGAAGTGCGAAAAGGTTAAGCTAAAGCGTCCTCCTGCACCATGGATGACTAAAGGCATACAGATGGCCATGCGACGCAGGGACCGCGCGTTTCGTAAATATAAGAGGGATCGTACTGATGAAAATTGGGCATTATTCAAGGTTTCTAGAAACAGGTGTAACCAGATGATACGCAACGCTAAACGCCGCCATATTTTGGATAATATCTCTTCTTCATCTTCTGCCGATATTTGGAAATTCCTCGGAACACTTGGTATCGGCAAACCGCGGCATTTAGACCTTCCACCTTCGATTAACTTAGATGACCTTAACCATCATTTCTCCACTGTGCCTACCATGGATCATCTAACCAAGCAACAAACTCTTTCGCTAATTTCTGGTCTACCGCGTTCTCACATAGATCATTTTCATTTCGTTTCAGTTGAATCGGGAGAGATCAGGAAAATCATTCTCTCCATCAAATCCAAAGCAGTAGGCTGTGACAATATCACTCGTGGCATGATAATCACTATCCTGGATCACCTACTACCTGCGATTACCCATATTGTTAACTTTTCCTTATTTTCCGGAGTATTTCCTTCCTTATGGCGTAAAGCGTACGTCCGCCCGCTACCGAAAGTTCCAAATCCCACTCTCTCTAATCACTTTCGTCCAATTTCTATACTTCCTTTTCTATCCAAAGTGCTGGAAGCCTGCGTCCACAAACAATTCTCTAATTTTGTTAATCGAAATTCACTCATTAGCCCTCTACAATCTGGGTTTAGGCCGGGCCACAGCACTGTTTCCGCCCTTCTTAAAGTTACTGGCGATATGAGGGCAGGTATGGAAGACACCAAAGTCACAGTTCTAGTGTTGGTTGATTTTTCAAATGCCTTCAATACCGTCAGTCACGATATCCTGTTAGCCATCCTATCCTATATTATGGTCTCTCCCGAAGCACTGAAATGGTTCAGCTCTTATCTTCAGGAACGTCAACAGTCCGTTCGCTTTGGAGATTCTGCATCTCGTTGGTGTAGTTTGGAAACTGGCGTTCCTCAAGGCGGCATTCTCTCTCCTCTTCTTTTCTCAATTTTTATCAACCTGATTACTTCCGAACTTCAGTGTGCGTATCATCTGTATGCAGATGACCTGCAGTTATACTGCCAAGGCAAGGTTGATGAAATAGCCGACACCATCAACAAATTAAACAAAGATCTGATAGCCATTCAAACCTGGTCAGTTAAATTTGGTGTAGCAGTAAACCCGAATAAATGTCAGGCAATAATCACTGGGAGTCCTCGTATCATTAGTAGAGTGGATGGTACAACTTTGCCACCGATCCTTTTCGACAGTACGATTGTTCCTTTTAGCTCTGATGTAAAGGATCTGGGCTTGCACATTGATAGAACTCTAAGCTGGCGTACACAGGTTACTAGTGTCAGCCGTAAGGTCACTGGAACGCTGCGGGCTCTGTATCGACTGAGAAATATTTTTCATCAAAGACAAAAGCAATGCTTGTGCAGACCTTAATTTTTCCTATCATCGATTATGGTGATGTGTGCTACTATGACCTGAATGCAGATCTCCTCAATAAACTAGACCGTCTTCTCAATAACTGCATTCGATTTGTTTTCATGTGTGCCAACCACACTAAAAACCTTCGCTCGTCACATAACCGTCTTCTTCTATGTCCCACTCACCGTTCTGACTTTATTCATAGCTCTTTTTTTGTGCAGTCTATTTCTCTGTGGAACGCACTCCCCCAGGAAATCAGGATGGCAACCAACCGATTTTCATTCAAGGTTAAAGTTCGCGAGCATATTCGAAAGAAGTTGGCAGTAGTATCTTCACAGCGCTAATGTTTTCGCAACTCCTTGTGTATTATGTATTATATATATTATAAATATAGTTTACATTTTTATGTATTTATACTGAACATATTTGTGTATTATAATTATGTATATTATAACTGTAGTGTACATATTTATGTATTTATATTAAACATAAATTAGTATTGCTTGCTTTATTTTCTTTTCTTTTTTTCCTTTTAAATTGCACCTACCACTGCTTTTCTCTGCATCACCTGAAGGTTGACTGGTAGAAAATGCCTATGGCATTAAGTCCGCCTTTGTACATTAGTGTGCTTGAAGTATTAAATAAATAAATAGTTGAGGGGAGGGGGCGTGTTACGCCATTATCTAGTAATAACTGTACTGGCTAGTGACGTCATGCGACATTTTGATTTCGTGAAAGAAGAAAAAAATATGTGTCGAATATTTTCTTGTAATCTAGATGAGGGACTTAAAAACTAAAATTTTGTCAAATAGCCCATGTCAAGAATAAAGAGAAGAAAATATGATTATATTTTTATATAGTCTTCAGTCGCCAATAGTCTACAATATTGAGCATTATTGCTTCTATAATCGGCAGAAATGTTTCTACCAGTTGTCACTTTGCCGATTCTTTCGTTGACAAACCCATTTCTAGTTTTTAGTATCTTCAGTGATGATGCTACGCGTGCAGTAGGGACCACTGATGATGATATTCTATCTTCACCTTAAAGCCTCGTCCCCACTTGGAACATTTGTCGAGCGACATGTGTCCCCTGTGACATCGGGCGATGTCGGGCGAGTCGGATGACATCGCCGCGACATCATTGAAACTGTTCCTTGTCGCACATTCAATGAAGAGTAGAGGT
The DNA here is from genome assembly GCA_921972225.1 of Euplexia lucipara. NCBI lineage: Eukaryota > Metazoa > Arthropoda > Insecta > Lepidoptera > Noctuidae > Euplexia > Euplexia lucipara. The sequence continues at coordinate 18,175,180 of OV179159.1, forward strand.
TCGACTGAACTGATGTGGACGGAGACAAGACATCGGGCGACGTGGGGCGATGTAGGGCGACATCGCCTGATCAAATCAAATCAAATAATTTATTGCTAAATCCATAATGTACACAGGTGACGTCTCCGGGGATACATCGCTCGACAAATGTTCCTAGTGGGGACGAGGCTTAATTAGAAATATTCGCCTTATAGGCTCCTGATAATCGCAGCCCTATCCTAATACATATATTAATAAACAGTAGAAAATTAGTGCAGAAAACTAAATTGCTCGAATCCCGATCAGTAGTATTGCTAATACCAACGTTATGTTTCTTAAAAAATCAGTAGTTTCTGCATGAAAATGTAAGTAACAAACATCCATACAGTTTCGCAAAACGTTCACATTTGGAATGTTAGTAGGAAGTAGAATAGAATGTACGTCCATTTCAATGCGTCAATGCGAATAAATGTTAACTACTCTTCTTTTATAAATAAAAAGTTCACATAAAATAACATACCGACTGTATTTCCAGAAGGAAGACCAAGATGAATTTACTGTAAAACGTTTAACCTATTAATAAATTTAAGTCCCTCAAAAGTTTCAAATGTCCCCACCCCAACGAATTTTTCATTTGCGTTTAAAGGACAAATCAGTGGGGATATCATTTTCATTCTGAATAAGAAAAAGATATTTTCATTCATTTGCTACAGTGGACGTGCATACCACATGCAGAATTCCACTTAGCATAATGCTTTGTCCACAGCACAGCGCTGGCTTTCAGTGACCCTTGCTGGAGTAAATAACCCTGTTTGTTCGACTTACCTTCGGCACGCCTCGTTCTGCAGGAGGATCCACGTGCTTGTCTTGAAGAGTAAAGAAGACCGATGCTGTAGCCTGTGGAATTGGGTATGATACCGTCGGCTGACTGAAGATGGCCTGCAATGAAATTATGAAGGATATTTTTAACTGTCAGGAGATCCTTTTCAGACACTTTTACACGTTAATTATTCAAGAAGTAAGTGGGCAAGTCCATATAGACCAATGCCTGACAAGAAATTGAGAAAAGAAGAGGTTTTTTTTAAACTCCAAACAAGAAATGATATACTAAATATTATTTAGCCCGAATTGTCGCACTGCTAGGCAAAGGCCTTCCTCCATTCCTTCCATCGGTCGCGATTCTGCGCCACCTCTCTCCAATCCTCAAGGAAAACATCCAGGTCGTCCCGCCATCTCCTTCGTGGTCGTAATTATTAAGATATTATGAGTGTCGAGAGTTGGAATTAAATGGATCTACCATTGCAGCTTTGATGCAATGACACTTCTTTCAGAAAGCCTGTTCCATCAGACGCCATGCATCCACCTGTCTTCGTGTACCCAATGCAATCGAACTGCAAACCATTAAAAATGTTGAAAATGGACTCACAAAAAATTTAAGTAGATTGATTACGGAGTTTAAAAGTTTAATTTTTAAAAGTTCTCTAGTATAGTTCTTAAGTCTTATTACTAACCTATATGGTTCAAGTATGCTTGTAGGTTAAGTCTAAAAAAAATAATGTCCAATTATTATTATAATTTAAAACAGACCAGCCTTTCTGACTGCCTCTTTGGTCTAGTGGTCGTAAGTGATACTTAACTACTGAGCATGAGGTCCTACGTTCGACCAAAAACTCAATAACTCCCGACCCGGGGTCGGAGTTATTGAGTTTTTCCATGAAAATCTGGAATTTCCCAGTAGTAGCCCGGAGTCTGGATTTGTGCCGGGTCGATGGCCCCCTATTATATGGGACTTTAAGGGTGCGTTTCCACTGAAGTAGGGTGCGTTTCCACTGAAAAGGAGCTGGGTGGAGTGGAACGGAGACGTGCAGCAATCGACCAATCACAATGGTTGAGTTTCTCATCGCGTCTTTACTCCGCTTCGCCCAACTCCGCTTCAGTGGAAACGCACCCTAAATGGCAAACTGTGGATACAGGACCTGTACCCACATTTCGCTAGTTGTTGCCCCAAGGGTTAGGCAGAAGCGTACCCGTACTACAGTTAAGGTTCTGCCTAACCCTTTGGGGATTTCAGGTGTGATGATATACCAGCCTTGAAAAGGTTTTAGGCTAAAGCCAGAAAAACAAAAGAAGAATATCATCTTTAGCTCCACTTCACTTATTCGTATTCGACTTCATTCATGTTATACCGACGGAGATGGTGACAGTTGAGTGACTTACCTCAAAGTAGTAGTACTGAGACACTTCATTCCTAGATCCACCCATATACCTCACAAAGTACTTGAACGTGTTTTCAAGTTTCCAATCGTTCTTAATGGTCTCATTGATAAACTTCTCACTGGTAATCGCGTATGGCGGTTTAATGGGCTTCAGGGAGAGTTTGATGTTGGAAGCAAAATCACGACTATCTGTAATTGGTCAAAAAATTATAACAGTGATGATGTTCATCGTCAAAGTACCGAGGGAGCCGAGGGCCTTGGCTGTAAGAGGTAACATAATAGCTCGCAGGTTTGCGCGTTGTTCGGAGTCGGTCAAGCAGACCCTTTTTTAGAGCTTATTTTACCTCTCTGTACACGTGCAGCCCACTCAAAAAGCATACGAAGCCCTCCGCATCCAGTATAAAAACGCATTCAGGGCGCTAATGGGCCTGCCGCGACATTGTAGGGCATCGGGCATGTTCGCCGTCGCTAGCGTCGAGTGCTTTTATGCTACGATGCGTGCTGTTGATGATAGCTGACAGGCTCGACTGTCCATATCTTTGACGCTGCAGTGACTTGCACGTCACACTGTTGGCTGTCGATATAATAAATTGTTATTATGGTTATTGTTTTGTGTTGTACCTTTTGTAATGTATAATGAATTCAGTATGGTTTAGTGTGTAATGTGAACTATATGTTTAATGAGTCGTTGTCGTTGAAATAAATAAATGATTATTATTAAAGATACAGAAATTTGTAAGCACATGATTGTGTAATACAAAATTTACATTTTCAATTTGATTTCAGTGCGAGAATAACCCTCCATTAGGGCGATTGGCCACCTTTCCATTGCTAGTGGCTAACTGGCATCCAGTTGCACACCGAACTTTAATGACAACTGAGAATTTATTGAAAAATAGTATATATTGCACTTTAAGTAGAATTGACTTCAAGTTATGGTGACTATCAGACGGGTACTGTGTGCCTCGTCACATCTCGGCGAGTGCGCAAGACGTCATTCTAGATACACACTGATGATAGCCAATACGAAATTAGCTGTTTGACAGTTCCTCGTTGAACACTTTGCCCGGTGTGATCATCACTGGAACGGTCAGCAGAGATGCGCCATAGCCCTGATCGATTTGCTAAGTAGACGTTCTGCTATACCAAAGAGATTTAAAGACTATAGAGCGGGCATGTCAAGGAAATGTCATAGAAAAACTTTGATCCCATGTCTCAGTAACGCTATCTAGAATAATATATGAATATTGGAGCGGCAGGAGAGCGTACTAAAAAAAACTCATAGACTTGTGTCCGGCAGGACACACTTTTTCGGACGAAAATTTTGTTTGTGATGTCCGGTCTATAGGTATTGAATGTCTTTGTGCTATACAGTTCATCTGATAGTTGGACGTTTTGCTACATGGGCATTATGCTAAATAGACTTAATGCTTTCTTGTTACTGAAAATTTAGTTATTTAGTCCTTTTAATAAGGAGGGGAGGAAAATTTATAAGCTGAGAATGTGAAAGTACCCCGTAAAACGGGGTGAATAGAAACTTTAGAAACAAAAGTTTATGGAGAATTTTCACGCTTGTTTCATATTACTTGATACTAACAAGGTGTCGAAACTATTTATATCAACGATTAAAAAAGGATTAGAGTCCTCGTATGGAACATGCAAGTTGTAACTTACGAATATGTGAATATCCTCCTCAAAGTTCTGTTTCTATATTCACCCTAGAGTTTCTATCCACCCCGTTTTACCCGGTATTGTGTTTTATCACTAGAGATGCAGTTGTTTTTGTGTGGTACTCACTCGCAAGCTGTTTGAGTGACAGTCGCATTCCTAGCTTCTCCTTCGCCTGATTGATTACGGACACCACCGTGTCGACAGCTTGTTCTTCATACGATTTTATCTCAGGGATGTTCATGTTGGTTTGCTTTCAGGACTTTATCTATTTACAGATTATGTCAACTCCAGTCAAGTCTTTGTGACGTGTATTTTTTTTTAATTGCTAGTTAATATTTTTCTATAAAGTTTTAAGTTTCTTGTAAATAGTTTTTACTTTAAAGCCACTTTGTATTCACGTGATTTGAACGACTTTGCTATGATTTTGTTTGACATTTAACTTCAATATTAACTAAGTGCAAAGTTATGGTTATACAGATCACATAAGCTGTTAATTTAATGAGGCCACTGAAATTCATAATTTCTTTCATCGATGTCACCGATGTCTAAGATAAACTTAGAAAGCACAATAATTAATATGAAGGGAAAAATTACATTGGTACCTACTTGCCCGGATTTGAACCACATGCTTGTGCATGAAAGGTGGGTGTATACCTACTAGATGTTATTTAAATATTTGTGATGACTAAAAATCCCAGTTTTCTGTCAAGAAGTATAACGTAGAAATAACTAGCCTAAATGTTCGCATGCTGGGATTTCAGATCCTATAAATTAATATATAATTAAAATAGACTTTTATTTCAGATACAGGCCTCTTCTCTGTGAGAAGGAAATATTGAACTCTAAAAATGTACAGCATTGTCCTTTTCATCGGTTCTTGCTCACACTGCTTTCCATTTTCATCCATAAGTATATAATTATGTACGTACTAAAATCGTAAACCTCATTGGAAATCCTGCAGTATCACTAAGGAAATTGCATGAGTAGATAACAAATATCCATGACACAAGCCATGGTTGGTTGATGTTGCTATAGGAACTTTAATATGATTTATTTTCATTGAATATTTCCTTGGTTACGGTAGTAACCAGTGGGTTAGTGACGTCAGTATAATTATATGTGTGGTAGTCATCAGGATTGACGTAATGATATACCTAAATGTTATTATTGGTCTCTGGCCTAGTGGTCAAAATTCCAACGTGTTAGCTTTTTGAACTTTTTGATGTGTAAAATCTTTTGTCTCGGTGGCTGGATACTTTTTGTGGGAATGAAAGGAACGGAAATGTGTGGAGACCGAAAGCGCGCACTATTTGATTAAACAAATTCGCATGCACGGTAGCAGAGAGATGGCTACGAGATGGAGCCAACCCATTTTGCGTGAGGTTGATAACACATCGTTCTCATCATGATGCGGCTACTGTAAGTTTTCTTTCTTTTGTCTACTTTTTCTCCACATTTAAACGTCAACAGCGCCAAAACTCACACTCCATTGTGTGCGCGATATTCTTATTTTCCTTCTTTTTCTCCGACATTTCGTTGCCCTACTCTTGGTTATGGAACCAATGGTAAATGATAAGTGATACTTATTTTAATAAATAGGTTTTTACCAACAATTTTACACGTCATTTTTTAACTTGTAGATTAGATCGGAGTTTCACTATCTGACTTCTTTGAGAAGAAACACCAAAAGAAACTCAGAGGTCATAGTCTGTTTTAAAGTTCAGACATCGTCTTGCTCAAATCATAATAATAATAATAATAAATATTCCACAACTTTTCACACAACGCTATTTAGTCCCAAGCTAAGCTTGAGAGCTTGTGTTATGGGTACTAAAGAGCTGATAAACATACTTATATATTTCTAAATACATACATATTATAGATAAATTACACCCAGACACAGAACAAATGATTGTGCTCATCACACAAACATTTGCCCTGGGTGGGAATCGAACCCACGACCTCCGGCATAGCAGTCAGGGTCACTAACTACTAGACCAACTGGCCAGTCAAACCATGTAATAAAACAACAAACAAATCATGTAAGATCCATGTAGATTAGTATCTGAGATGTTTTTTTGAGTAATCTTTTTGTATTAATTTTCTCTCAAAAATGTAAGTAAAGTAAAGTAAATAAAGGACAACCTATTAATAAGAAGATTGATCTCTTCAGGTGCACTTCTTATTCTCTTAGCTCTGATCTATCTCCTAATTGATATTGAGGGAAGGGAATTGGAAATGATGTATTTTAATTATACATAAGTAACAGTGGCCAGTCGCGTGCGTTTTCATAAAGTAGCATATAATAAGTAATTTGGTAATATACTGTTCAACGTAAAGGTGCATTCAATGAGTGAGTTTAAGTCTGATGCAACTTTATATGCATGAAGACTTAGAACCAGATACCTAGATCGTTCATTAATATATAATAAATTCTAAACTCTACTTTCTGAAAAAAGTTTTACGCCATTTGATTGGGTTTGTACACAGTGGTGGATGGAACAAGGCTACCAATGTTATGCGGAAGAATTGGACGTTTATGTGTCCGTGTCGCAAGTTGAGTGGTTTGTATTCATTAACTGACTTCAAAAAAAAAGGGAAGAGGTTGTATGTTCGTGTGTATGTATTTTTTTTTTAGTAGTTTGGTTGTATTTATCAAAACGAATGGAAGATGAAAATAGGAAGATGGTTATATGGTGATTTTATTTCTTTAGCTATTGAGAGTGGGCATGTCACAGAAATGTCATTGAAAAACTTTGATCTCATGTCTCAGTAACGCCATCTAGAATAATACATGAGTACTGGAGCGGCAGCGGAGCGTACCTACTAAAAAAAACTCATAGACTTGTGTCCAAGCTGGACACAAGTTTCGGACGAAAATTTTGATCGTGATGTCCGGTCTATAGGTATAGAATGTCTTTGGCTATTGTCCACCGACTTCCGAAACTAGACTTCCGAACCGATCTTCTAGAAAACTATGGGTACGCGTACGCACACACCGATTTTACCATTTTTTTGTAATAAAACCAGCATTTTAATTTAAAAAGTATCATTTGGTGTAGAAAACTGATGAAAAAGACAGGCGCTGCTTGTAGAGTCAGATTTCTATGTAGAGTTTTTGTATTTCCATAACATAACATTACGCCCTTCTATTTTACAAGGAGCCCGGCAGAGATTTACAGATTAATTTGACTTTGACTTTGACTTTGAATGTTTAGAAATAACTTCTTTAGCAATTTGTTAATCAATTTCAATTATTCTTTTAAGTTTTGAAAGACTTTATTTACATACGAAAATACTTAAAATTTCAAAATAAAATCGTTTTTACAAAAAAACAACCGACTTCTCAAAAGAAAACACTACCTAACAGAAAAATAACTCCAGTTTTGGAAGTCGGTGGCCACACAGACTTCCGAAACTGGAGTTATGTTTCACCTGTTAGTGTTTTTTAAGAAGCCGGTTGTGTTTTTTTTTCAAAAAACTTATGAAGTCGGTCGTACTTTTTTGTAAAAAAGTTTTCACAACCGCACGCATATCTTTTCAACGTGGAATTTAAATAACAGGAAGAAAAGGATAAAAATAATTCATTGTTTTCCCTGTAATTAACATAATTAATTCCTTGAACGTTATCAATCTGATCCGATCATGTGCTTAACGTGCCTAAACACCTGATGAGATTAACAAATGCAGGTGTCAATGTTTTATTTTTAATATCTTATCAACATCATGATTATTGCTCTTATCACCTTACATTGTCGCATAATTATTACTTTTAAGCGTGGACTTAACATTTTTATTTGATACTTATTAGTGAACTTGTATTTGCCTGGATATTTAAACAAGAAATAAATAAAATTAAAATCAATGTCAATATCAAATTCCAAATTACGCTGATACTCAGAGCAGCGGCGGCCTCGACGAACAGTAAGCCGGATAATCTGCGATCACATTCGTCACTACACGTCACACCAAGTTATTTTGTTACCAGGCTTTTAAAATTCAAATCTTGTTCCTCCCGAGTCTATAGATAGAAGACACATTTCCTCTAGATAGGTCCCTACTGTTAAAATACTACTAAATACATATTATTATTATTTTTATATGCTTTAATATCTTGGAACCCTTGGGTTCCGGTTCCGGTCTTTTGGAAGGCGTATGAGGGGCCGAAGCCAACTCGCAGAGGCCCATTCTCGTCCGAAATGAAATGAGGCACCAACCGCAGATTTTACCTGTATGCACTAGACAAGTGGTAAGGAAAACCTGCGACTGGTGTAAGACTATTGCAGACTATGAAAACAAAAGTACTAGACTATAGGTTAAGGTGGCTAATATGGATTGGATACCTAAAACTATGAAGGACTATGGCCCCTGCCTTACCAATGTTTTATATACACCGATTAAATGGCACCTTACTGGAATGTTTCCTTCCTCCGAGCACGTTTGCTCTTCCGAATCTCCACTCTAGCCGGCCGGTAATTCCAATGCTGCCATGGTTAATGTTCTACACTACATAATGATGAGTACAATGACGCATATACGTGTCACGCTGTCAGCTGTACCTATATGACCCATATTCCTGCACTAAGAATGGACTCAAAACCACCTTAGCATAAATTCTCCGAACACATCTACTACACCATACCTCTGCCGTGTGCTCGTAGGCGCCGGTTGTAAAATGACTCAGACAACGGCGCGCGCGCAGCCCGCGAACCGCGATTTAAGTATCTCTCCTATACACAATTTGTATGCGTCAACGCGAAAGTTACACGTTGGTATACTATGAGTCACCCATGGCTTCTTCGGAATGTTGGCTGTATTCGCGCACGTAAATACTTTGAATATTTGAACAGATCCTTACCTGTTCTTTGCGAATGTTGTATTTGTTTTTCATGTTTGATTTGAACGTGTTTGTCTGTGTGTCGTTGTTCTGCTGGTTTGTTATCGGACGTTAGCTTCTGAAGAAATTATTGCTCATTGTCATCAACATCTCTCTATACTTATCTCAATAGATTTAGTTCAGTGCAGATTGTTTTTGTATTACGAGTACTTTTATCTTCGTCATTCATGAACATAAAAAAATCAGCAATACAAATAATATGTTCCTTCTGCTGAAAAACAGCTAAATCTCACAAAAGTGATTGAAAAACCGCCTCTATCTCACTTTTAATTCATTTAAACAATAACCAAAAACACATACTTAAGTACAACAGACTATTATTAATAAAAATTTAACAAATTATTCCTTTTTCTTTTTTGTAGCCTTAAAATATCTTGCCAAATCTCTCCAAGAGCAAATACCTCATGACGTCGTCATAAGCGGTCAAAACAGAACATCGGTCTTGCATTCCTCAAATAGTTGGGCAGACGTACCTACACCTATAGGTAGGTACTAACGCCTACATTTCACCAGTTACATAGGTAGAATGTGAGACTATATAGCCTCCAAAAATCCAGACCTCGAGCTATCCATAGGTAACTAACATAATTATAGTAATAACTTCTACCATTTTTACTGAACGGCTAAACTTATTATCACGACATATTATATTAATCTCGTTTCGATAGGCTGCGCCGATCCCAAAAAAAATGGAATTAAAGGCAAGAGGATAAACCAATTAGAATTCAAAAGAAAATTGGTAAAATTTACTATTTAACCCATAATACTCTGTTCAACGTCAGAGCGCAGAATGAAGGGCTGACTGAAATCGCCTTGAACCACTATCAGAGCTCCGATCAAATTTTACCTAGACAAAACTTTTTTTCGTAAATAAATTATTAGATACTTTAATTTATTTTACTTTAGGACGATTAATGACATTAAAACATTAATGGTACCCTTTGAACTGTTAGTGTAAGCCGATATTGACTGTATCCTAAATGAATCACTGTTCTGAAAACATTGACACTAAAATGTTCTTATGTAAATATGTTTAATGCATAAACAGAATTATTATGGACATTAGTGGTAATTTATCTTGCTTAAGTTATTTATTTTATAATGAGTCAGAAATAGCAGACAGAACACACAAGAGTAATTGTAAATTGTTAATATATCTACAAAGTTTTTGCTAGAAAGATGGCATTTTAACTACAAATTTTCAGTTTGCGTGCAGTATGTACGACGGCAATAAAACTGCTATTTGTACTAAACTGCATTCTAACAACAAAGTAGTGCTGTTGAAATGCAATACGTCTGTCTAGAGCCTAAATATATTATAGCCATTGCAGTTTGTCTAAGGTTTAGCTACGGTGAACATCCATTAGACACCGAGATCTCTTTGTGCCTCGTAAAGACAGTTAAACAGTTGGATCCGGCTATCATTTTGTAAATCTAGAACAGTTGGCATGAGTAGTCAGAAGCCCAAAAGTCTAACAACCTGCTTAACAAAGGGTTCCGTCTTACTCAGTCACAGGATTGTGAAGATCAGCCAAGCAGTCCCTTCATGTAAAATACTTGTATTTAGCTACGCCGAACGGCAGAGACTTGGCAGATAATATATGATTTTATAATGACAATAAGTAGCTAAACAAAGCTAAACCATTACTCGTTGCGTAAACGCGAATAATATTTACATATACTCAGTTGGAATGCACACTGACGCCGGTTACGGACGTGCTAACACGTAATGCGTAAGACATCGCCGATATTCTCATTGCATCTGACTATGTCATCATTTTTTGTAATTAACTTGAACTTCGCTCGCAATATCATGCGCGTACCTACATTTCGTACTTTAAACCCTTTCATCTCCTCATAGTTTTGAAAATAACATGGCTTTCTATTGGTAAAAGAATTTTCAAAATCGGTTTAGTAGATGCAGAGATTACGCCCAACAACTTCTCCAATTCAGCATTGACCGCTGAACCAAGGGCTTAGGACCTTTTACTTCAGAGCATGACGAAGGGGTTGATCGATATGGCCTTCATTGCTTTTCATGCTCACACACTGGAGCCGAAATGGTCCCGTACAGTGCGGTTTCAGAGCAATTTCCTCCCGCGTACACTTGGATTGAAAACTACTGAAATGAATTTACTTGGAATGAGCTCCCTACCGAGGTTTTCTCAGAAGGCTACAGGGTTCTTCAAAAGGGGATTAAATATTTTTTTAAAGGGTCGGCAACGCGTATGTGGCGCCCCTGGCGTCGCAAGTGTCTATAGGCTAAAGTAACCGCTTACCATCAGGCGGGCCGTAAGCTTGTTTGCCACCGTCGTGGTATAAAAAAAAAGATAGAGAAATACAACATTTATTCATTGCACACAAAAGACATGAACCAACACAAAATACAAAATTAAAAAACATACAAAGGAGAGTTTAAAAAAAAGAAAAATCTATCTTTATTCATTAAATCTTCGTGTTTCTTCCTCCAATGACTTTTGGACGAGAAAACATGCATGTTACTTCATTAAACCCCGAGAGGACACCGGTGTCCGCCTGTCATTGTCTTTCTATTGTGTCTATAATTACCTCAATTTATTCACGCCGAAGTGTCGGCTACCTAATCCATTTAAACATGTAGGTACAGTCAGTTCGCTACGTTACCTGATCCGTCTTAGAACAAAATATGAGCTTCACCCATCTTGGGTGAGGCAAGCGGAGCTCACTGACTGTACGAAATTTACTTTGATGAATGAATAATACTACATGCAGCTGACTATCGCTATTTCTTTATAGAGCAGCTGCCGCCTGAGCAAACTAATTGAGATAGGTGACCACTACTCATAGGCTAAAGATCACGTATCATTGAGAAAAAGAGCGGAAACAATATCACCATTCAACTTATTTGATAAGTAAACTATCACCGAACACTGTTACGCAAGTCAATTGGTATCTTAGGTCGCTCGTCCAGTGTTAGATAGGATGCACGGAGAGGATTGCCATATTTGCGCGTCTCATTTGTTTGCGAGCCACGTTTTGTGTGAGTAGTGTGGTTTCAAGTCCTAGTGGACGATTCTGCTTGTATTTTCAACCAAAGCAAAATTTAATATGTACGAGCTGTAAAAAGAAAGACGATGTGAGGTTAAAATAAAACTGTCAAAGAGATTTTCCGCTCATTGAATAGTATTTGTTACTGATAATGTGTGTGCGTAAGTGTAAACGTGGAGGAGAGGCACTAAAAGGACATAAACTAGTGCGCTTCACCATCACTGATTGCATCACTGCTTACTATCAGGTGGGATTGCAGTCAAGCACTGGTTTATAATATTAAAAAACTAACGTTATTGATTATGTTCTTCAGAAAGGTCAAGTGCGTAAGACTAACAACGTGCGTGTGCTGTATGAACGTAACCGAAGCCAAAGCAATAAGGGTCTCAGCAGGTGGCGTTTTGCATTAGGTAGTCTCTGCCTTCTCCCATGGGAATACGGCGTAAGTTTACACTAATGTGTTTAAATAAACATCCCAAATTTCCAAAATCAATGTAAAGTAACGTGAAAATCTTTTCCAGAGTTTTGTGTCTATTCACCCCTGGGTGCCTACTTACCCCTCCCCCCCTGTTTCTATTAAACCCCAGTGTTTCTATTTAACCCCAGTGTTTCTATCTACCCCACGTTTCTATTTACCCCATTTTATAGTACACGTGCGTAGCTTGACTGTGGTGCGGAGCCTTTAACAGCCGGAACTGTTTCATGCAATACTGTATACATTTACAGAATGACCCACAAACTGACATAACGCGTCGTTCGTAGGTATTAGTATTCACTTCGTTCACGTGAACGATTCACATTAGAGATATTGTGTCTTACTGATTACAATGCGACTGGATGTGATAACGGTATAATACCCGCATTTATACCTACTAAATGCAAATGTCAATGTCAAATTGAAGTAAGTATGTCAAAATGTGTCAATGACTTGGTCACTATACATATAATATCACACCTGTGTTCTTGAAAGGGTTAATTAGGTTTTGTCTAAGTCTTTTCTATTTGCTATAAGTACCTATGTAACGCTTTTTTTGACAAATAATAGTTTAGGTACACTTGTTCTTCATATAATTGAAACTTAAACTCAGAACTCCAAACTAGACAGTTTTTTTTCTATCATAATATTTGTTACCACTCTCTTAATTTTGGTATAGCATTATAATGAGTTATGATTTTTGCAAGGACAAATTATTAATAAAATTATTATGATGCCAAAAAAATACCATGCCTTTGCAAATCTAAACCTCGAAATTAGGAGCAAATATGGTCTCCAATAAAATCAAAAGCAAGAAAAAGTGTACGTAGCAAAACTAGTATTAAGGAAGTCTCCGTGGGAAAAGGCAAAAGTTTAAGTATGTAAAAAAAAACATTAAAAAACCCAAGACTTACCAGAGAATCAAGTTAGCTCGCAGTTTATCAGAAGCCCAAAAAAAAACAAATAAATTCAAAGGAACTCCCATGCTCTACTTTGCATCTCGCTCTAGACCGGTCTACTGATTGACCTTTAAGAACACCACCTACGCTCATAAGGCATCCAGTTGTGATATATCACTGTGCGCACGCTCACCGTTGCGCGCACGCCGCTGACTGCCAGTCGACGCGATATCTCAACTTAGAACACTTGAGAATTAAGTTGAAAAAAAATCGAAAAAAGAATCAGTTATGTAAAAAAAAAATTGGTAAATTTTTATAACGGTTTTATTGTCTGTGCCAGTGTTTTTTGTTAACCAACTATGGGTGTGTTTGAGTGTGTGAGTGCAAGTAAAATTTCGCCTACGGAAAGTACAGAAGTTTTCAAAATAAATATGAATTCAAATGAAACTTTAAATGGAAGTAATGGAACTGTAACTCTGGTAAGTTATTTTGTATTATGTAAATTATCGTGATAGCTAGTAAAGATAAGAATAAGATAAAGTATGATGTTACTTCCCGCTGTAGTCCTTGTCAGATTGCTAACTACCTGACATGGATATACGGATCTCAAATTTAATTTCGACATTTAAAAAATCGATGTCTTTTATCGAAAAAGAAAGCAGCAAAATAAGGGTCCTTTACAATCAAGTCGTAATTAATTCAGGTTAAAAAAAACCTGACGTTTTCTGTCAAAAAAAGCAAAATAATCGTATGCAAAAGAGAAAGGTGGTTCAAATTACAGTATTGGTCCTCTGCAATTTCACTTGAACCAACAGTTTGCGAAAGATTTTCGAAAGAATTTAAGGCTCTAACGGTTAAAAATAGTCATGTACACACACCAAGACTTATTAGTATAATCATAACAATTGCTATTATGTATGCTTTCTACTTATTTCGGCATGAAGATTTTAATCTACAATGCATTCGAGAATCATTTTCCTTATACGAAATCTTAAATGATAAAACTGGTTTATTTGGCCGTTTTTCACTTGGTAAAAATTGTTTATATTCGTACCATAACATCAAGCTATAGCATTACCTAAAGGCACAGTCTAAAAACATACAGTCGTCCGACGAAGCTGTCTAGACAGGACAATCGTGCGGGGCGTGAGGGGCGAGACGCGGGAAAGCCACTCCCGCATTGCGAACAAACCGATGTTCGTAGTGCGGGAGGTATTATTCAAGTCTAACGCGTGTAGAAGTTGTCGGCATTTTTCCAGAGATCAAAGGCGTCGTCCTACTGTATTAATATTTATACTGTGCTAAAGGGTTACGTGTAAACGTCTCCCATATAGGGGGCTAGCTTATTGCCACTACCCGGTCGCGGGGCGCCTGTCCAGGCAAACTCCAGCTCAGAAGCTTAGAATAAATTTTCAGATAGAAAAAACCCAAAACCACTTTGCCCGACCCAGAAATCAAACTCAGAATCTTATACTCAGCAGCAGCGCATGCGACCACTGAGACATTTATTTATTTACTGTGTATAGATTTGCACAGAGGAGTTTTGATATAAATGTAATGAATTGTCACCCATCAACTGTTATCAATTTTAGCCTCATCCGTATTAATAAAAAAAAAACAAATAAATGAACAACTGGTAAATCAGCTAGATAACAAAACCTTCTTAGCAATGAGGCAATACCTACTCAGCAACTGTAATCAAAGTAGTTAGGTATTGTGAGATCGTTAAGCCACAATAGTGCTTCTACATCCTTGAACGATTATGCTCTTTGCTCTCAATACATTCATCTACAGTAGGTACAGCTGTCCGTTTCCAAAGAGGGCTGACAGTCCGGTTTATAACCGGTTCGGTTCTGACGTCACTTCTTTACGAACGTTGAACCGGTTCCGGCTTTTCGATAGAGGTTAAAATGCCAGTTAATTGGCATTGGATTCAGTAATAATCAATTTGAAGTTGGAACGAATAATTCTCAAAACTCGAGTTACTCATTTCTGAACTTAAGAGCAAACAGGTAAACAACGGTGTTGCTATGCTGAAAAATGCAGCTAAACAGGATGTGGAATTGATCTCGGGGTTGGGAAACATGAATAGAGCTGGTATAGGGGAAACCGGGGCAATGCGGGCCCCTTAAGGGAAATCTTGAATAAAATCTTAGAAAAACAAGATAATGTAAAAAATCAACAGCCAGTTATTAGTCTCATTAATGTTCTTTAAAATTAACGTAAAATAATTATCGTAGTCTGCGAGTCTTTGGTGCTAATCGAACTTAAAAAAAAAGCAAAAGCTGCCTGTTTTGCCCCGTGTCTGGGGTAAAATGGTCATATGCGGGGCATAATAGGCATATGCAGACATTTTCATTCATGGAAGTTTAAAACCAAGCACAAAAAGGACAAATGTGAAGGGATTCGTCATCATTATCCTCTTCGCCGGCGCGAGAAGAGTGGGCATGATGTGGCATGCATTGCAAGGGACCCAACCCTCAGTCAATTCCTAGTACCAATGTCCACAGTACAAACACTGTACATCTTCTTCCTCCGATTCGTTTTCCTTACTTTCTTTTTTATTTTTCTTTATATTTTTCTTCCTTCCTTTCTTCTCATAAACCACTGGTTTCCATGTATGGGCTTATACTGTATCCTTCTTATAACTAGTTCTCAACATCGTTTTTCCGCGTTTTCTGGTGACTCGTTTTTGGACTCGTGCTTTGGGTTTTGGCATAATATCTACAGGCGACATGATATGAAAAGATGTTCGAGGTGGTAGAGTTGCACATAGCTGTAGCATTGTTGATGGAGCCGGAGAAGTTGATACAGGAGTTAACAGGCGGATGCATGATATTTGGTTATGAACTTTGGGTGGGATTGTGAATAGTCAATGGTTGTGATTGGGATTCCTGATTCAATGTTGATGGTGGCACGTTCTATCTTCCTCTAGTAGTGGCGAACCATAATTGTATCTGCAGGAATATATCAACTTAATACAACTACTCGAGGCAAAACGGGCACCCTACCCATTTTGCCCCGCTCATAATGCCCCCGCGGTCAAATAAAATAAATGATAACCAAATTAAACGAATATATGGTAGTGCGTTCAGAACTCTTTCTATTTATTTCGACACATAATTGAACGTAGCAATTTACTTAATAACTGAGGATTTAACACAAACACGATTTAGTTATAACACAGACTCAAAAATGAAAAATAATAACAAATGCATCAATTTACGTATTTTCGTTCTGTCGACGTACAACGCGCATCTTCATACACACAATCATTTCTCTTGCTAGCGCGAGGTCGTCTGGAACGCGATGCAACTAGTTTTGAGCGTTAAAATCCCGCGGGGGAGAGGGGGTGTCCGTCTTACCCCGGGGGCCCGCAATGCCCCGGCTTCCCCTACGTATATTGTTGTTTGTTTGTTGGTTTGGCAATATGCTAGCTCCCAGAAGCCCAAAACTAAACCATAGCTATCCCAAGCTGATTCTTTTCCAATTAAAATTGAACCTTGTTGTTTTGTGAAAAAAGTTTTAAATACTTATCTTTTGAAGATTTTGGACAGATTGGGGTAGCTTGATATGCTGGGCTCTTTACCTATACAAACACAGTAAATAAATATATGACTCAGTGATCGCATGCGCTGCTACTGAGCATGAGATTCTGGGTTTAATTTCCGGGTCGGGGAAAATGTTACTTATTGGGTTTTTTCTATCTCAAAATTCGAAGCTTCTGTTTACCTGTTGAGCTTGAATTTGTCGCTTGCGATTTCTTTTCATTATCTTTGCCTTAGACATAATGCAGACCAGTGTTACTAACACGAATATTCATTTATTTTATTTTCTTTATTGTCGGAAGACACACTGACTAATAACAATGAATATAACTAAATTAAAAGGCACCACAGATAAATTCCAAAATTTAACTCCTTCATGACTTAAGTAACATTCTATTTATTTTGTTCAATACTAAACTAATGAAACTACATAATTTCAACAGCAAACAGAACACATGAACATTACGGCAAATCAAACAATTTTAAAATTTAATATATTTACTTGGGCGTGGCGCTTATGTTGGGCGTGGCAAATGAGGCATGAAAGTAGAATAAATGCTGTAGAAATGCGTTCCTTGCGAAGTATGTGTGGTGTAACAATTAATGACAGATTGAGGAATGATGTGATAAAGCAACGTTGTGGTTTAAAAGAAGATGTAGTAACAAAAATTGAAAAGAGTATGCTTAGATGGTTTGGTCACGTTGAAAGGATGGATGAAAGGCGACTAACGAAAGGTATTTACAAGGCAGATGTAAGTGGGAACGCCGGGAGGGGACGCCCTAGAAGGACATACATAGACCTTATTGGTGAGGTTCTTCAGAAAGGTCAGGTGCGTAGTACTCGCAACCGGCGTGTGTGTATGACAACATGTATGAAGCAAAAGAAGTATGTAAGAATCGTAGCATATGGCGCTCTGTAGTTTCTGCCTACCCCCATGGGGGAAAAGGCGTGAGTTTATGTATGTATGTAATATACTTACTTGTTTTTAATGACTTCGTCATTTTATGGACAGATATTATGTTAATTATCAACAGCAAAAATAATACCTGATAGACACATGATCTATGGGTAATAAGGTTTTGCAGTAATTAGGTGACACCCAATTGAACTTGCCTTTTTAAAAAAACAAAATGCTTTAGGATGGTTGTCTAATCATATTTTTGATTTAAAGACCTGTGAATTGACGTTGCGGTTTAATATCTGATAGATCACGATTTTATTATTTATTTCTATTTAAGATCCTGACTACAATTCTGTGGCCCTAGAAAAAACCCTTTTTCTAGGGCCACAGAATTGTAGTCATCATCACTTTGGTACACTTAACTTATTTTCGACAAAATTGGACTTATACCCCTTTTCACTAGGGCCACAGAATTTTACTTATTATTTTATTGCACCAAATCGCAATAGTCAACGCTTCAATTGATAAAAATATGAGTCCACGCTCCATAATTATACTGCCCTATTTTCCTTATAGTTAACAGGCATTAAAATTTGATAAGTAATATAATATAAGTTCACACACAGTTTTTTTTTCATAATAGTTCTCATGTGAATACTCATTGTCCTGATTTATAATTAGGTTCATGAATAATATTACTAAATGACTATAATAATATTAATTGTGTTAGTCATATTTTGTTATCTTATAAAAAATAGCGGTTCATTTAATACATTATTATGTAGTTACACAGCAATGCCACTTACTAATTACTAATGCAAAACGGGTACTTAGTGTTGGTACGTATTTTTTTCCGGGATTTCCCAATCTTTTAATAAAACATTGTAATGGCTCAAAGATTAACGCCAATACCAATTTGACTTTTTGAATTCATATGTGCATGAAGCATAACCTTAGTTTACCTTAGATATTATTCACACCAGCGAAAAAGAACTTAGCGCACTAGTAGATCTCTGGTCTCTGCCTATCTCTTTGGGGAATAAAGGCGTGATTATGAATCCACCATGACTTTTTCATACAGGCTCACTGGGTGGGAACAGTTATGGGGAGATTGAGAATGTTCTGCCAAGGACAAAACATTGTATTGTGTCTTTATTTGTTAGTTTTTCGACTTTATAACATACTAGCAGACGCCCGCGGTTTCACCCTATTGAGTCCCGTTCCCGTGGGAATACAGTGATAAAAAATAGCCCATGTGTTAATCCAGAGTGTCAACCAGCTCCATACAATTTTTTGTTAAAATCCATTTAGTAATTTTTAAGTGAAAGAGTCCATCCATACATCCATCTATCCATACTCACAAAATTTCGGGTTTATAATATTAGTAGATATTAGCAGGATCAAATAATGTTCATGTTTAATTGTGAAAATTTGACACTTTGGCGTAGCTTGATGTGTACCAACATAGTTCTTAAGAAAATTTTTACTAACACAAAAAAATAAAATAATAATAATGTCAATTATAGAATCGATACGGATATAGTATGGATATGAATCGATATGGATATAGTAGATTTTGCACTCAGGATTATTAATCGGTTGGAAAGTCATGGCGATCTATAATATTGATTGAATAATGTATCAGTAAACAAAAAAGCAGTAAGTATCGGATGGATGAAGAGACTGCAAACCGATTCTAACAATACTTTGTTATCATTATACTTGCCATACAGCATAGTAATTAAACATAGCATAATAATAATAAACTGACTTGCCTTGATAACAAGGCAAGTCCGTTTGGAGTAAAACCCCCATATTTTATAAACATTCATTGTCTTTACAAGACTAATTATGCTACTGATTTTACATTTACAGTCAAATGTATGCACGTACTGTTTTTTTATTTAAGTTAACTCCTCCAAGACCATCTCAATGGTACACAGGATCCATCTGTCAGTCCTGGCCAGTACCTGGATTGTGGTGGTCAGAAAGGCAGTCACTCTATGTAAAACGCTGGTAATACAAAAGAAAGAAAAACCATCAACAGCTTGAAAAACGCACAGAAAAACATGATAGTACGAATAAAAATAAAATAAAACACAAAAATGGCATATGTCACGGCTGCGCCAATAGGTTCATTTCAGCGGTATTAAACTGCATCTATTTAAACTGGAAGCCGGTCCCATCATAATCGGGAAAAGGCTAGGCTAAATAGTGGAAGAAGAGTAAAATAATAACGATGATAATATACTTGGGAGCAAATAAATCGAGACACTTTTTTCACATATATCTAATGGTTAATATTCTTGGTACAGACGCCAGCACACCAAGTTACCCCAATGTGTCAAATTATTCCAATTGAATATGAACCTTATTTTGTTTGATATAAAGTTGAAAAACGATCAAAGAAATTTGACACATTAGGGTAACTTGACGAGCTGGCGTCTGTACAAGGGAACGTATCAATTGAAACTATATATCGCCTAGAAGTTTATTGAATAACCTTTACAATGTGTGTAAAATTATTGGATTACCATCTATACTTCATCATCTGCCTAGTCTTTTCCCAAATATGTTCCCAAGTATGGGTCGGCTTCCAGTCTTAACTGGATGCAGTTGAATACCAGTGTTTTACATGCGACCTCCAAAACCCTGTTACTGGGTAACACGGTACCCTTTGGCTTAACTGGTTGCCGGACCTTCGGGCTTCTGACTTCTCGTTATAACCGTTTAAATAACTTATTCTAACCTTATTGAATGACTAAAGCGGCTCTGAAAGAAAAATGATAATTTCCATGGTTTTTTTTTTGTTATAAATCGTGATAAAGAAAGTGGCTTGAATTTATTTGCTTCGAAGTGTGTGTGAAGTTTTACTAGTCAGTTACGTTCAATCTTGTATATAGGGTGACTGGTAATTAGTGACCGATACTTAAACATGTGATTGTACTCATGAACACAAATAACTTTCCCAAAGAAACATTTTTTTATACTCATTAACTTTCAATTAATTCAATTACGTCAGCACTGCACAACGGGAGCGGTGGAGGTGGCGGTGGAGCGTGTGACGCTACTACTAGTAGATTTTTCCCTTCCCGAGGTCAGACTATCAGCTGATCGATCATCGGCGCGCGCGCGGTTTTCCAAACAGCGTTTTTGTCATTTTACTTGTGTTATAAGTTATTGTGTATAAAAAAAGTTTCTTTGGGAAAGTATATTGAAATCATGACTACAATCACGTATTTAAGTATCGGTCACTAATTACCAGTCACACTATGTATGAAATCCTCTTTACGAGCAGTTATCTCGACAGAATTGACAGGAATGGGAGAAACGTTATGGATGGCGAGGTAATTCATGTGTTTTAGTAAAAACTTAAGTGTTACTTGTGCGATTATGTGAGATGCGGTGATGCGTGTCATTTAATGGAAGAATTTGGAATCGATTTACAGAAATCATTTTTTATGGTTTGGAGTGTCTATTAATTTAAAGAAAGCAGCCATTGGGCTGGCTGGACATACCCATCTGCCGCATGTCAGACGATCAGTGGGCCAAACGAATGACCAAAAAGGATCCCTTTGCCTTGGCAAGTGACATAAGCCACTATGTCACTTGCCAAGGTCCAGCCAGAGGTCGGGATGAATCTTCGATCAAGGCTGGCCTTAAAAAGAGAAAGAACCTTGCCCTTGATCATCATCTTCCTATATTTTCCCAACGATTGATTTGATTTCATTTAATAAGACAACTTTAGGTCCACAATATTGGTTAGTTTTCACTTCTACTTATGTTAATTCTAATTAAAAAAAAAAAATACAATTAAATCGATACAATTAAGTTGCAGGGGCTTCCCAGAAAAATAAAATATACCTACAACACAACAGTTCTTAATATGTTGAGTTAGCGGGCTCCGTTTGACATTTAATAACATAAAATTAAAATATTCAATCCAATAAAAAAAAACAATATATTACAATGTTGGGTGGGCTTCCAGTCGGATGCAGCTGGATACCAGCGCTTTACATGGAACGACTTCCGACTTGGTAGGTAACACATTTACCCCTTATTTAAACTGGTTATCCGACTTTTGGTTTAGACTGTCAAAGAGAAGGACGAGTACATTAAAGACAGTCAACGCCTAAACTTGTAATCTAAGTAATGGATGGTCACTGGTCACCCATCCACGGACCGACCTTGACAAGCGTAGCCTAACCTTCGATCATCCCGATGTAACTTGAATGAGTAAATGCATGCGCAGCGGCTCGCGTCGTGTTCAGAGTAGCCTTGAAGTGTGCATCGTGCACGTGGCCTATCTATGCTATTTATAGTTAATCGACTTCAAAAAGGAAAATTGCAACAAAAACAAAAAAAAATAAGTATCTATTTAGACATTTTGGTTTGTCGTTGTTTCAGCAAAAGTTTTGATGAGGATTTGGTACCTACTTATTAACTTTGTAGAAATATTTCTAAATTTTAATTATCTTTGACTACTTAACGGATTAATTAAAATTTGGTCCGTTTGACCTTTATATGCACCATCAAGACTCCTCCGTGCCTCAGAAAGCACGTTGGTCCCGACTGTCGTTAGTTACGGGTAGCCAGAAACCCGCTTATCTGGCAACCAGTATTTAACCAAGGGGTATTTCTGTTACCCAGTTACTGTGTTGTGAGGTCAGACAAGCAGCAGCTCCAAGTAAAACAATGATATTTCTTCATTCGACTAAAACTAGAAGCCGACCGCAACATATGTAGAACGTTTTGAAATGACTAGACAAATAGATGATGATGAAGGAATCAAAGAGCGCCAAACTTGGCGCCATTTAATTTTATTGTTTCTAGACTTACATATTATTGTTAATGTTTCTCAACTCACATAACCTTGACAAAGTTTTGGGAATCGTAAACTCGTATTACCCAAAAACCGCAATTTGTAAAAGCAATCTTTAAGCCTTAGTCATCATGGTAAATACCTGGAACTCGGAGATGCGGATATAGTCCAGCTTGCCTGGTAATGTGGCCAATTATCCTGTGTCGTTAGTCATTCAGTCTAGACCTCTTAGCTTAACTTAACTTAACTTCAAATCCTACTAATATTATAAACGCGAATGTTTGTTTGGATGTTTTTACTCTTTCACGCAAAAACTACTAAATGGATTTTAATGAAATTTTACAATAAAGTAGCATATACATCAGATTAATACATAGGCATTATAATTTATAAAGATATTGTAAGAATTATCGAAAATATAAAGATATGTGTCAAGCAAGTAGGAAAAATACAAGCAAGCTATTTTGGCGTGCGCTGCAAAAACCACCAGAGTTACTCGTGTATGTATAATGTATTAAGGAAATGTTACCTTGAATAGTCCTATAAAAATCAACATAAATCTATCGTTTATACATGCGTAACCCATTATCGCCAAATTAATTAACGATAAATACAATAAAAATTGCAATTACGATTAATTTTGCTATAAAAAATATATTGAGTTGTTGTTAAATGTTTGTATATTCACCCACAAATAGAGGAGCTATATTCCAAGTGTTTTATTTTAAAGAAAAAAAAAGTGATAGTTGTCATATTGAGATCTTCAAATTGACAATCGTTACGGGTGGTCAGAAACCCGAAAATCAGAAAATCAATTTAACAGAGGTGTTGGCGACTGGCTGGAGCTTTGTTATAAACCTTATTTAATTATTTGTTTTTTATGGTTTGTTCTTTTATAATTTTAAAACTGTGACTTTTACTTTGTCTTGGTGTCTGTCAACGTACTAGATTTGGTTTGCATAGTTTTTACTTACTAAAATAATAAAGCTACTTAGTAATCACCATCATTTTCCTTTAATATCGTCAGTCATATCCACACGCTCACCAACAAGAGGTATCGTGTTACCTAGGTCTCTGGGTTGTAGAGGTCAGAAAGGCAGTCCCCAGTTCGTCACATGTAAAACACTGGTATTTTGCTTAATCCAGTTAAACTATAAACTGACCCCAATAAAGTTGGAAAACACTAGTCAAGATGAAGGTATACAATAAAAAGTATTATAACTATAGCCTGTCATGAATGACGTGATGGCAAAATGATTATGCAACCAGTAGGTTCCAACCTGCATGATAAGTATCTCATGCACGAGGTTGTGGGTTCTAATCCATGCGAGTTCCAATGCGCCTTTTTCAATTCATGAATAGGTAGGCCTTCTTAGTTTATCTGTGACATCATTGATATCGGTAAAAGAAAAGGAAACCTGGACTTAATTATTATTAGACTGAAAACGCCAATTGAGTAAGCGTGGTCTGCGTGGTAAACAATGCTGGTGTCTTCTCTGTATGAGAACTGCCTTGCAGTGGAAAGTAACAGGACGGTATACTTAATAATTCCGGCCTATTGTTGTCCTTCTGTCCTACTTCAGGGACCTTTATCACACTATTACTGAATTTACTATTTGCTGAAGGAAGATCAGTGTAGTGAAGGCACTAGTGTATCGTGTCGTCCTTACGACACGATACACAATTGCGGCAATTACAGCATCAGAATTATGCAAAGAGCGATCTGTTTGTAAATGAACGGACGACGTACCTACCTACTGTACAAGGGTCTCATCAAAAAAAGAACAAACTTTTTATACCTATTCAACCTCAATTTTATCGTTAAGTTATTTAACTGTAGGCTGGTAATATGCTTGTATACCTACATACATAAACTTACGCCTTTTTCTCAAGGAGTGCCAAATTTTAATGCTACTATTTTCACATATTTTTTTCACATATTTGTCATTTTAACAATTACGCATATGACTGTGTATTGTGTATTTTTTTCGACCGATTTACAAAAAGGGAGGAAGTTCTCAATTCGGCTGTATGAAGTCCGTTATATTTTTTTGTAAAAAAGTTTTTATTGTTACCTACCGTACGATGTCCAACCAATTTATTAAAGTAAAAAAATAATAAATAAATGCCAGGTATTTGGTTTTGATAAAGGTATGTCACGGCTTCAGTAAGATAAATAAGTTTACCTAGGCACCTCATACACGCTAATCGTCACGTATTGGTAATACCAATGTTTACCTGACTAATCCACCTACTGCGGTTAAAATATTCATAATTTATATACCTACCAAATTGAGTAAAAATAACTGCCTTATGTAGATCAATAAATACTCTTACTACACCTACTGTTCAATCACGATGCTGTTTTATAGCAAATGCATTAGTTTATTATTATTTCCATTTATTTCTTGTATGTATATACACACGCATACTACATATAAATTATATTTTTAAATATTGATATAATAAATATATAAAAACATTTAAAAATATAAAAATAGTAGACCACCTGCGGCGGGAGCAGGGTCTAAGCTACCGGTGGTTAGGGTCTCAGAGACAGGAACCTCCTCACAATGCGACCCGTATCGAGGAGTACTGGCTTCTGGATCAGGCCTTTGATCCAACCGCGTAACGAAATATTTTTTTTAATACAGTTGCTCAAAAAGTGGCGTATTGCAGGGACGTAGAGCGTTCGCGATGTGGGCTATTACATACTCGTGCTTTTTTTTACCTTTCCCGAACTCGTGCGTTCTCTTTCCAAACTGTCAAAATAATGTCTAATAAAAAGAAAAACCCAACCATGAAGTTTTTACTAAAAAAAATCGTAGAAGTTTTTATGATTCATGCAAATACGATATATTTCTAAAAAGAAGCTACTAAGTAATTTGTTTCAATATCAGATTTAATGAGTTGATTGAATGAGATAGGTTAGGTTTCATTTCATTTCATATCAATAAAAAAAATCTACTGAAGACTTGGCTGTATGGGCATAGTTCCCTTTACCTACCAGAATGGGTGAAGAAAAAAAAATCTGTGCTTATATTCTACGGTTGGCGCCATTAGGTATTCAGAAATTTTCTTTGCGAGTTTTAGTTGTTTGTGTGATAGTATAAAAAACTGTACCAATTTCAATGTATATGTGAATTATAACTTTTATAAGAAATAAATTATTGGTTAGTTGACTTTATTGTGTTTTTATTATTTTATTAAATTGCTTCATTTTTTCGCAACTGAATTAAAAATAGTCGTTCAGTACACGTGCGAAACCGTCATTGCAACTTGTTCCGACTGTAAACCCTCGCCTTCGGCTGCGCCTCGGCTCGGGTAGACATTTGTCGGAACTCTTTGCAATGACAACCTTTCCGCCCTTGTAATGAAATATACACATTGGGGTAGCTTGATGTGCTGGTGATCTGTGCCTAAAACACTTGTATTCTGATTGAAATGATCAATGATGACTAAGATTACAACATTGTAGCTGATAATACTCACAAGGACAACGTGTCTAAAATGCTTATAAATTATGCCATTAACCTACACCTAATTAAAACAAAGTATTAGGAAATAAATAAAATTACGAATTAAAGACTTTGTTCCTCTTTTGTTATTTTTTTACGTAAGTACACCATTTTTATTGTGCTTGTTTTTATTAAATATTGTTCATGTGCAGTGTTTGGAACTAATTTATAATTCCATGTATGTATGGTTCAGGTATGAATCATGAATTTGGATGACGTCATTATATTGTTAATGCGGGTATGTTTGCAAAAAATGTGTAATTAGGGTCATTACGAGTCGTGGTTCAGTTGAAAATGTCATTGGGTTTTCCAGTTGGTAAAGTTGCCTAAATGCAAATATGTATTATGTGTAAACTGCACTAATGTTTTCAAACTAATGCTGGACATTGACAGTTCACTTCACTCAAGTTCGCACGGGGTGACTTTTTACAAAAACGACCGACTGAAATAAAAGTTAATTGTAACCTTGATACTATGAATATTACCAAAACGCATATGGAGATAAACGAACAGAATTATAATACATTGTCCACTAGGAATTTCTCCTGTAAAGCATTTACAAACTAGCATACACAAACAGCTAGACCCTGAATCATCATCCACAACCCGACTTCTCCCACTGCTGGGTATAGCCCTTATATTGCTGGTGCCAAGCTGATTGTCTTCATGCCAGCCTCATCCAGGATATTCCCGCAATGGCTACAATGTCGCCTGCCACACAAAACAACAACAAGGAAAGGTCAACCAAATTTTTGTGCCGTGTGGGAATCGAATACGAGACCCGCAGCCAAAGACATTCAATACTTACTATAAACAGGACATCACGAACAAAATTTCCACCCGAAACTTGTGTCCTAGTGGACACAAGTCTAAAAGTCATGGCACACTATACCATCACGGCACCGGCACCGCTCCAAACCAGCAATTGACTTGTCATTCAATTTAGAGCATTAAATCGTGTGTCGTATAGTATATTTCACAATGTCAATAAGAAAAAGCCAACAGCGAGTAGTCAACGCGCTTGCCACTACCACACAACTCGACTCGCAGCCCGCGTGCCGCTAGCGAGCGGGCCATGTGCTTACAGCGCGTCGACCGCACGCTTACAGCACGCCGATCGCATGCTTACTACTCGATGACTCCCGAGTCGCGAGCAGAACAACGTCATTGCGCCGTCGCGTCGTAAACCGAGACATTATAAAAACGTGCAAGTCCTCGGCGTGTTCAATTATAAATGCCATATAACAATTGTGTTCGCGGTAACAGCTAGCTTGCAACTCGCGGCCAGCGCGCGGGCA
Source organism: Euplexia lucipara (assembly GCA_921972225.1). Lineage (NCBI taxonomy): Eukaryota > Metazoa > Arthropoda > Insecta > Lepidoptera > Noctuidae > Euplexia > Euplexia lucipara. The sequence continues at coordinate 18,202,432 of OV179159.1, forward strand.
GCGTGCGGACTGCAAGCTGGCACCATTCCGATGATGCGTAGTTAGCGCACTGGCAGCTAGCCGTAGCCTAAATTCGAGGTGACGACGATGTGCGGCAGCTGTGCAGTTGCGCCATGCCATGACCTTTAGATTGCTTTATTATGCTAGACGGCGTTACTGAGACATTGTATCATAGGTTTTCTATGATATTTCTGCGCATGTCGCCATAGGTAGTATCGTAAATCTATTTGCCCGCAGCATACCACCCAATCACCACATATATAATCTGTTTTTCTGACATTTATATAGTCGAATCTATTTCGTAACCAAAAAATAATGACATATCTTTGTACTTTTTTAGACCGGCCGAAAAATTACCCACGGTTATAAATAATCCCAAAAACACAAACAATTTTATTTATCCTGTCAACGCGTACGTTCCAGAATTACAGATTAGCATCAAATTACTCATTCACACATTAACACAAGAGATGAACTAAAATTAAACCTAATTTTACACAATTGAGTCCTGTAAACGTCACTGGAATTTCTGAAATGCGATCTACTTTTACCAGTGCCAAACTTCTTAATTCGAAATAACATAACGCCAGTTTCTTTCAGAGGAGTAAGCACCAACGTAAATAGTACTTACAAGCAATTTTTGCTAGACCCAATGAACGCCAATTCGAACTCCTGACTGGCAATGAAATTTTCACCCATAACACTACTCCGGGAATCAAAGCCCAAAACCCTACTCTCACTAAAAAAACGCAGTCAATTGACATGAAACAGAAACTCGTCTCAGTATGTATTAAATGGTCACCCACCCAAGGCCTGACCTGGAGACGTAGCCACCGCGCCGATATTCATTGTATTTCCCAAATTGCATACATACCTATTTTGTATGCGGTATGCTGAAACCAAGACAACCACTGTTTTACGATTGCCATGACTCATTACTGATTGTAGGATCTGTAGATAGGTACTTATTTATTTAATACTTCAAGCACACTAATATATTCAGAGAAAAAGTTAATGCCATTGGCATTTTCTACCAGTCAACCTAAATACCTTATTGTACAAATTACCCCAATGTGTCAAAATTCTTTGACCGTTTTTCAACTTAATGGCAAAAAAATAAGGGTCATATTCAATTGGGAAAATTTGACACATTGGGGTAACTTGATGTGCTGGCGTCTGTACTTATCCTTTTGTTATATACACTTAAACAGTGGTAGAAATTAATTATGTTACCCATCCACTGAGCTCAACACGTAGTTTAACCATTGATATACCTATATCAATGGTATAACAAATTGCATACAAAATAGGTACCTACGTTTTGCTGAAACCAAAGTAGATATCTACTGTTTTTATGATTTTTTTCATGAGTCATAACAGATTGTAGGATTGTAGATACCTGCTAGCTTATCCTTTAGATCATCATCATCATCTTTCTAGCCTTAAATAAATAAATATTTCATAACTTATTCACAAAACGCCATCTAGTCCCAAGCTCAGCTAAGAGTTTGTGTTATGGGTACTAAACCGCTGATAAACATACTTATATATTTCTAAATACATACATATTATAGATAAATTACACCCAGGCACAGAACAAATGATCGTGCTCATCACACAGACATTTGTCCTGGGGGGAATCGAACCCACGACCTCCGGCATAGCAGTCAGGGATACTAACTACTAGACCAACTGTCAGGCCAGTCAGCCTTTTCGCAACAATGTTGGGGTCGGCTTAATACCAGTCTTTTACATGGAGCGACTGCCAATCGGGCCTTCACAACTCAATCACTGGGTACACTGGTTACTCGTCCTTTAGATCTAACGGCTGAGCGCTTAAACAGTGGTAATAAAAAATGGTCACCATCCACAGACCCCATGGAACCATGGCTTGGCCAACTTGGCTTCACGTTCCGTCGAGATATCTCTCAGGCATGCAGTTTCCTCACGATGCTTTCCTATGTCGTTTTTGAAGCGAGTGTTAGCCTACACTAACGTATGGAAGTGAATGTTGGGCGTGGCAAAAGAGACATGAAAGTAGAATAAATGCTGTAGAAATGCGTTCCTTGCGAAGTATGTGTGGTGTAACAATGAATGACAGATTGAGGAATGATGTGATAAAGCAACGTTGTGGTTTAAAAGAAGATGTATTAACAAAAATTGAAAAGAGTATGCTTAGATGGTTTGGTCACGTTGAAAGGATGGATGAAAGGCGACTAACGAAAGGCAGATGTAAGTGGGAACGCCGAGAGGGGACGCCCTAGAAGGTCATACATAGACATACTTATTGGTGAGGTTCTACAGAAAGGTCAGGTGCGTAGTACTCGCAACCGGCGTGTGTGTATGACAACATGTATGAATGTAAACGAAGCAAAAGAAGTATGTAAGAATCGTAGCTATATGGCGCTCTGTAGTTTCTGCCTACCCCCATGGGAAAAAGGCGTGAGTTTATGTATGTATGTATGTATGGTAATTACACGCTTAAGAATCAGGAAAGTCAGAAGTGCATGCCTTGGATTCGAACTCGAGACTTGCCAGACCGCTGTTTCAAACCATTTGCCTATCACTACTTTACTTACTTGTGGTTTGCAAGGTAACAACTTTATTTACTTTTGTCATGACTCATAAATTGATTGTAAGATTGTAGATATCTGCGTGTATTTATCCTTCAGTTGTATCCGCTTAAATAGTGGTTCATCGATTTTCTTGTTAAAAATCGTGCAGAACAAATAATTACGTAGTATTAGATAACTAAGAAACTTAGCATCCGTGAAGCATTCTCGATAGCTGCATTAGTTTCGGCTGAATTATGTAAATAACATTGTTTTTACTAGTCTCAAAACGAAGACCAGATGTTGATTAAAATAAACAATTCCTACCAAAAATTGGTCTGTAAGAATCCGGGTGCAAATGATGTATTGAGTATTTTCATTGTTAATATCTATGGTGTGTTGTATGTATGGCAGAAATGCACTGATTAACTATAAACTTATCTAATTGAATCCAAAGACATGTTGATATTTATTTTATATCTAGTCATAAAAATAAAAAAACGTCAATTCATAGGTAAATTAATTATTATTCGTGGTGTTTAAAAAGCGCTTCGATCTTATGTTTGTCTTATCGTCTATTTTAGATATAGTTCTTCTACTCGACAACAGATGGCGTTGTACTAAAGATTCTTATCGTTTGACTTATTTTTTTTTGTAAAATCTAGGTATATGATGTATAAAATAAATTATGTTATGACGAGGTATTCCCAAGTTTAATACTACTGATGGAAAGTACTTGAATGTGTTGTAATTATTTCTTTAATTGAATTAATTGAGCGTATAGAATATCAGTTTCATTAGTTTCACGCTTATAAAATTACTAATAAGCTTTAGGAAACTACCGTAATCAGATATTTCTGTGTACTACGTTGTAATTAATGAAAATTGTAGATACTCAAATAGGTCAGTTATCTTAGAAATAACTATATTGCGAAAGCCGGTTAGAAAGTGTGAATAGGTATGAAAGTGACCCTTCGATGACCGTTAGGTGCTTAGTGCTATCAGATTATATATAATTATTACAAGACATCTTAGTTCAGTTTATGATTTACTTTCACGAATCAAAATCAGTTATTATATAGTGTTAGTAAATTGTAATACCTAATGTTGCCTATTTTAGTTAATTTTAATAAATTCAAATTTAATATTTTACATGCCGTAAGGTAAAATGTATCGGGACAAGAAAATAAATGAATCAAGAAATCAGCAAATAAATGAATTCTTTCTTTCTTTTCTTTTTTTGTGAGTTTACACAAAAGTCACTGCCATCATCATAGGCAAGGATATTAAATAAGTAAAAAAGGTATAGATATACCCGCACAGCAAGTGCCATGCCACGTAAAAATGTGGCTAGTTAGCTACACTTTACCTCAGTGTGGCGTCGCGCCCCAAGGGACGCGTGCGTGCGGTAGTGTGCCGTTTTTGAAGATCGAATGTTGTTTAGGTAACTTATCTACACCTTTTTACTTATAATATCATTGCCTCATAACCATAATTTGCGAAGAAAAAATGTACAGATCTTATTATGCAATACCGTATTGGAAGAGCGATTAGCAGACATATTTTTTATCGACAACCAATGATGATAATAAAATCAGGTTTTATTGTTATCTTTTAAAGAAGCCACGAGCATTGATCACCAGGATTTCTCAAGGCGGATTTGCAATTTCTGACTTAAGTTTATCAACTATTATTACTCAAGCTCCCGACAAGGTTTTTGTCATCGGAATCATGTCTATAAAAACATGACATTTTAAACATTTTGTAAGCTGCTTATTTTATAACTGTTTCGTAGATTTGATAAAAGCGAACAAAAGGTTACTCTATTAATAATGATAAAAATATTTCTCCGAATTGTGTCGCTTTGTTCATTATGTGGTTTAAAAATATTAAAAAGCGTTTAGTTGTTTAGTAAGAGTTAAATTAGTTACACTGATATCGTGATATCCACAAGCGACTATACCTAGGTACGGACGCCAGCACGTCAAGTTACCCCAATGTGTCAAATTTCTTTGATCGTTTTTCAACTTTATGCTAAACAGAATAAGATTCATATTCAATTAGGAAGTTTGACACATTGTGGTTACTTGATGTGCTGGCGTCTGTACCTAACAAAAGCCTAATAGAGACCTACGAAAAATATGATAACATTAATACTTACCTATTAATAGGGGGCGAGCCTATTGCCATTAATCAGGCACAAATCCTGGCACCGGGTTGCTACAGACGCTGACAGATGGATGATGATGATGAACCGGACGGACGGACTGACGGACAGTGAAAGCTTATTAATATCTAATGGGCAGTTTAGAAATTATGAGGGAACAGATGAATATGAAAAGCTGTTAAAAATGTTGATTGCGGTTGAATTTGAAATGCTTAGGCGACAAAACTGATTTTTAACACGACAATAAATTCCACACACAGGTTATGACAGTTTTAACATTAAAGTATATATTAAAGTATATATATACTTTGGTATGCTTAGTAAAATCGATTAGTTATTAGGTACTCATTCGATTTCACTACAAGAGCCAAATACGAACGAAGAAACAAATACAAAAAAACCCGATAGATAAAAAAGACGCTTCCAACGATACCTCATTTGTTAAATTTTGGTAAGTTGTTAAGAAGTTATAAGGTAATACAGATGATCAAACATATGTAGTTGGTATACATGGTAGTTTAAATCCTTTTAATTTGCTTTTAATTTGCTTCGACAAAGTCGGGTATATACCTATAGATATCAACAACCAAACTACCAGATACAAAGTTTTCTTAAAGACTCAGGAGAAAACTTTATATCCCTGTTCAAGACTTTGTGCTGCAGTTCTGCACGCCTGGAAGAGTGAGATTTGACAAAGTCAAAGTCAACACATTAAAAGTTGATTTAAGTACATAGTTAAAGTTTATACGGAAAACTGTCGAATTTTAACCACTAGCGTTTGTTGTTGTTTCGTCATCTGTCTAGAGGTTGACTTCTAGCTTAACCTGATTCAGGCTGAACACAAGTGTTCTTCAAGAAGCGACGGCCTGTCGGACCACCACCACCCAATCACTAGGTAACACGGACCCTTGGTTAAACCTGTTGTCAAACTTTCGGGTTCCTGGCTATCCCGAACAACTGTCAAAGATCTTAGGAACCAACAAAGGTGCATTTCAGGGTAGGGAAGTAATATGAAGTTGTTTATTTAACACAAAAAAAACAATGAAGTTATTTATAGCGCGAGTTGACGGTAAAGCTATCACTTCGCAATGTGCGCAGCGCTTCGATTATCCGACGCATCTTGAATTATGCGCTGGCGCTTGCGAGATGTGGATGGGTTTATGTACTAGTGAGGCGAGGGTATTTATTTAAATACTTTCTACAGCCTACAGTAGTTAATTACTGGATTCGTATTTTAAGAATGAGTTTTATTTGACAATATTTTACATGTTAAGTATTTATTTTATTAGTAGGTACCTATTCTGTCTGTGGTATCAAAGTGGCCACTATCTCTCTATAAGGGCGCTGCATCAATTATTTTTAATGTTGCAACAACAGGCCGTCGGAATATTTTGTCCTCGTATAATTATTGTTTATTTCCCTGTTTTGACCTCTCATTTAAAACTCTTTAACACAAATATACAGCAGAAGATGGTTACATGCCATAGGCATTGCCAACTGGTCAATCTTTAAATTAATGTTAGATTTTTACACTGTCTTTACGTTCCTATCATATTTAATAATATAATACCTATAATATTTCACAACTTTCCCAAGCAAAGCAGAGCTTGTGCTAGTCCTAGACAAAACTAATAAACACACATAATCATTATTATTCTCTCCTCTCTTACTCACTATCTACATAGTTACGAAGTTACTTTACTTCGTATCCTATGCTATTCAATTCTTTATCTTTTTGCACTTTAAACTGCTGGTTCCGTTTTCAATATCTATTTTCACTCCAAGATATAACAGATAACCGTTCGACCTGTGACCGGCTGCCGCGATGAAGTGTGCCTTTATTTATCACCTTCCAGTTTATTTATTGTGCCTAAGGATGCACACAGACGAAGAAACTATGGAGAATAATCTTTTGAGGGTCTTTATCAAGTTTGGTTGTTTATGACACTTTTTGTCTATCATTACTATCTGTCGGTCTCATTATATCTCTCTATATGTCTAATCACGTGTTTTAAAATAAAACTGTTGAAGAAAGTTAGTTAAAATAAAAAAATGTCCTACTTAGTTTATGCTCAAATCTGGGCAAGTATTCCTGTGTAGATATTTTTTCATCAATTCTTCTTCTTCTTTCTTTTCATACAATTGGTGCCTTAGCTTTACATGCCGTCGAGAAATATCTCTAAGGCAGTCAGTTTCCTCGCGATTTTCCCTTCACCGTTCCTGAAGCAAGTGATATTAGGCAACAAAACCATACATTACTGTTATAATTACAAGATAATATGTCATGTATACAAAGGACCAATACGCAGTAAGCTTGTTTCATGATGCATCTAAGATTGTCCTGAGGGTATAAACTGTTCCATCGTATTTTTCTATGAATGTCCTGCTTCATTATCAGATACATTATAAACCACAGGATGGTACCCATTTATTACCAAGTGGAACCGTCTGAGCAGAGCCTAAGGGGGTAAAATATAGTATCTATTTGTCGAAAGCTAGGTGTCCCGAGGAATGATCAAAGATATACGTATGTGATTTATTTCTATTAGATTTCTTGTTATTTGTGGTCAATGCAGTGTTTCTCAAACGAGACAGTGGACCGGTAGCGGTGCCTGCGAGAAATAACGTTGTAATTATAAAGTAAGATTCGTATCTTGTTAGAATTCTTGATGAGTTTATCCTGTTATTGTCTCGTAGGTATTTTGGTTGCAAGCGATAAGGTCCTGGGTTAAATTAACGTAATGCCAGACTGTACATTAGTTCGGAAATCTAAAATCTGTCTTGGATCGCTTTGAGCTCGTTTCGCTAAAGAGCATAACATTCAACACGGACATTCAGTGTAATTGATCAAGCAGTTTGTTTGCAAAAACATGCACTACGAGTAAAACCAGCAGTTCTGTAGTTTCTGCCTACCCTATAATGGGTAAAAAGCGTGAGTGGCTCATTACTTAGGCTAATTCCGTTCTATGGACGCTCTGGAGCCAATCATGACGAATCGTCAAGCGATAAGCCTAACCACATCAATTACAATTTTCCTTCAGCTTCAACTGAGTCATATGTAGCGAAGGATACAATAACTAAATTAAATAAAACAATAGAATTATAACATACATACATGCTATCTGTGCCTCGGAAAACCATTGGTTGCTGCTGTAATTAATATATCTTTGACTAAGTACTATAATATACAACTAAGAGGACTAGACTTGTTGAAGACCCAACCAAGGAGTAGGGAATGAGATCTTGGGTTCGATTCCTGAGCCGAGCACAGTGTTATTGGGTTTTTCCTTCTAGTATGTGTCAGTGGGAGCACGAGGTTTATAAGTAAAAAGATGTAGATTGGTTACCTAAATAACATTCGATCTTCAAAAATGGCACACTACGCACACACGCGTTCGTTGATGGCGTGACGTGACACCGAAGTAAAGTGTGGCTAGTTAGCCACATTTTAACGTGTCGTTTGCTGAGTGCTTATTTATAACCTATCTACACCTTTTTACTTATAATATCATTGACTAAAAGTACATACATAAACACTGTTAAAGAGCATTTCATTAATCTTAACAGTGTTCTTCTAATTTCGCATAGGTTCACGGTCTTAACCTACCTTAACCAAAGTACGTCACTAGTGATGACGGTTTGACCAATTTCGAGTAAGCTTGCACTCAAATGTGGGTCAGTAAACTACCGGAACTTGCAATTCATTATATTATGATTCAAGTACGTTAGACCGCAAAATCGTGGTAACATTTTGGTTTTGACAGTTGCTTAGCTTTTTACGCTCGCAGTTTTGTCAGCTTAGCTAGACTATTGGCTGTCATTTCGTTGCCACTTTTGCCAGTGACTAATAATAATAATAATTCCCAATCATCTCCACCATAGCCTCCAACTAATAGACCTGAAAGACTTTATTTACGTCACACTCCAAAAAGCCGCAATTTTAAACACCTGCAGAATAGTGAGAAAGTTCATGCAAATCGAGAAAAATGAATTACACCTCACAACATTAATTGCTCATCATAAATTTTACACACCACACCCTACAGAATCCGTACACGAAATTTTACCGATTTTGCTGATTTACGTGATCTTACAGTCGTGATTTTACAGTTAAAATACTGTATTTCTATAATTTTTAATGCACAGTATGAAAGATCATTTCAATTATGATCTTTTACGTGAGCTACTTTTTTATTTTTATTATTTAATTTTGATTAATCGACCTCAAACCGGCTAACTTGAAGTGAAATTTAGCTGTAAGTGGTTTAGAATATGACATATTAACGAATTGTTTTGACGGTGAAACGGTATGGAAAAAATACAATGTATTGTTGTGAAAGTCATCTATAAGATGTGTGGATCACTTTTTACCACTTTCATATAAAAATGTTGAGTAAAAAAATGTTGAACTTAGTGCAATTTTAGAGAAAATGGGTAACGAATTGCTTATGATTTCGGTTACTTAGAACTCTCGTTCATAAAATTAAAAAAAACATAAATAAACTTCAGAAAAAAAGCAATCCATTTCCCGAAAAAAAAATGCAAAAAAATAAATAAATTTGGCAATTAAAAATCTTTTAAAACAACCTAAATCTCGCGTTATAATACTCGACGCAAGTCTGGACTCAGCAGTCCGCGCCGAGCGCTTCCAGTGAGTGGACGTATCGCTCTGCGCTCCGAAAATTGCACCGGGTGAATACGAAACACGACGCGCCGGTGCCGCTGGCTACAGACGAATATAGCGCGACGTGAGTTTTCGATACTTTGGTAAGTTATTATTTTTTAATATTTTGTGTTGATTTAAACATGCGTTTGAAATACAATAAGTGATAGTGTAGATAAGTGTTTTGTTATTATAATTTTGAGTACCTTATTTCGTTTCATGTATTTTAATATAAGTAGGTACCTACAAAACGTAGGTACTTACTATTTGTCAATAATAATACTATAAATGCCACCGTATTTCTGTTTGTGTGTTACGTTTCCACGCAAGGGGGCGTTCATAAAATACGTGAGATGTTAAAGGGGGGGTCGAGTCAAATCTCATCTAATCTTACGTTGGAGAGAGGGGGAGGGGGCCGATACTCCCCCTCTCTCCAACGTAAGATTAAAATATCACGCAATTTTTTTTCTGATATAACAAAAAAAAAATACGTTTTTGGTCCGTTTAATCCAGAATGTACAGTCAGCATCAAAAGTTGATGACCACATTTAGATTTTCACGCTTGCTATTAATTGAAGGTGGACATTTTTGGGTTTTTCGTCATTGGTGTCGTTTTCATGGATTTCGGGGTCGCTGATTATGAAAATGAGGTCTAAATGAAAATCGAAGATGGCGCCGAGTAACATTTGTGGTTTATTCATCATGGGTGTCGTTATCGTGGTTCTTGGGGTCGCTGATTACGAAAATGAGCTCAAAATGAAAATCCAAGATGGCGCCGAGGGCAATTTTTGGTTTTTCCGTCATGGGTGTCGTTTTCATGGTTTCAGGGGTCGCCGATTACGAAAATTAGGTTAAAATGCAACTCATAGATGGCGCCGACGAAAATTTTTGGTATTTACGTCATGGGTGTCGTTTTCGTAGTTTTCGGTATCGCTGATTACGAAAATGAGCTTATAATGAGAATTCAAGATGGCGCCGAGGCAAATTTTTAGTTTTTCCGTCACGGGTATCGTTTTCATGGTTTTCGGGGTCGCTGATTACAAAAATGAGGTCAAAATGAAAATTCAAGATTTAATCTTAAGCCTGAAAATCGTAATACAATTATGATCATTCACTATTTCGTTCGAAAGAAAAATAATTTCATTCATACTTTGACGTTATAAATCTACTGACTGTCAAACCACCATATTTGTTTTATACCAAATCATATGGACATGTTCGTTCCAATAATCTCTCTTGAGACCGCGCATGGTTCTCCGTGAACTGAATTAGAGTAGATATTCTTTTTTTAATCACAGCAGTTACGATTTAAGTATTCTATTGTTAAATTTTTATTACACTTATAATTAACCTCTCAGCAATATTGATTACTAGTCTTAACTAGTCGTAAATAAAAGCACGAAGCAATTTGTTTTTCTTTTTACAATAACAATCCAATGCTTTTACGTAAGAAACACACATTTTGAAAAATCTCACGTGCGATTGGGGGATGGGGGTGGGGGTTGAATAAAATCATATGACATCTCACCAGGGGGGAGGGAGGGACAGAAAATTTAAATAAACACCTCACGTAATTAATGGACGCCCCCCAACAAGTGTTATCATTTATTATTAGGATATTTTTTAAACTATTATGCTTACTAATCCTATCTGAAAATGTATTGTGCAATTGGCATGTGCGGTTTGTCGGACTGAAAGAGATCTCTCTATACAGGGTGTTTTTGAAATCGTGGGCATCATTTTCACAGGTTGTTTTACCCATGAATATGATCAACTTTCATTATGGGACCAACTCGGAAATTGAGAAAAAAAAATATCAGCTGTTTCATACATTTTAGTCGATTAGGTATTAAGCTGTTGTATGCAAAAGCTAATTTTTTTTCGCAATTTCCGCGTTGGTCCCATAATGAAAGTTGATCATATTCATGGGTAAAACAACCTGTGAAAATGTTGCCCACGATTTCAAAAACACCCTGTAGAATTAAACTCGCCGTTGCAAACATGTTTTTGTAACATTTTTATGATTGTCTAAAATTAAGAATTTCATATTTACAGATTCAAGTATGGGCGGAAAAAGCAAGAATTTTAGATAATTGTTTGTTTGATGTGTGGACAGGCCCAGACTTTCCATTGAAAACTGCAATTATCAAGAGGGACGACAATTTCTGGGAAACCAAAATAAAAAATCGGCTTGTTGATTTTTACTACAAGTGCATGCTTCCAGAAATTATCGACCGTTGAAAATGCCGTTCTATGGATCTCAAAACTTGTACATTTTAATAAATAAATGCTTAATTTTATACTACCAGACTTTTTATTTTAATTAACAAAACTACGAGACTAAAAGACATGTAAAAAATATCAAAGGATCAAAAACGTTTAATCGCCGTACTGGCCAGCAACGACTCTGGCTTCACGCACACATGCGACCGAGCGCTCCCGCATGTGTGCGTGAGCGAGTCAAATACCTAATTCAGTCCGTTTGGATTTCGTATACGGCGTCTTAATGTAGCTTAAAACTAGCCAAGAGCTAGGAAAAACGATATGTTTTCCCAAAATAAGAATAATTTCTTTATTTATATAGAATGCAGGTGTTGCAATAATGGTGCTAATTTCAAAATATATTCCCAGTAAATTCTGCCTGTTGGCATACAAAAATAATATTGGTTGACAAAATGAGATCATGGAGCAGCTATAACTGCGTCCAGTTGCACACCGAACTTTGATGACAACTGAGGATTAGTGAGGATTCACAAAAGATTGATATTGCACTTTAAGTGGACTTGCAAGTTACGGTGACAATCGGACGGGGTACGGTGCGCTTCGTCACATCTACGCAAAGTCTGGTCTCGCTGTTTGACAGGTAATCGTTGAACACTTTGCCCAGTGATCATCACTATGAACTGTCAACGGAGATACGCAATAACACTGCTCATCAAGTTACCCCAATGTGTCAAAGGATGACGGGCAAAAATGTATGGGACGCGTACCCACCGACCAATAACGACCAGACGTATGTCGTTAGAAAGCTCTTTTTATGACTATCATTTGTTATTATGGGGGCTAGTATCAATTCGCTGTGGGGAAAATGTTATAGTTACTTATATGATATCTATTAAAATTAAAGTTGTTAATTCTAGGTATCTAAAAAAAAACAGTTTTTTTGTGGATCCCATGTCATAGTCAAATCGTGGTAAAGAAACTTAAAAAAAAACATAGAGTTAAAATCGTTTATTACTGATTTACAAACACAATTCTTATTATTTAAAAACAAGGTGATCTAATAGATCACCTTGTTTTTAACATAGTATGTTGTCTACAATTACATCATTTAAAAATGCTGCTGGAGGATTGAACACTTCATGCCTTGCGTAACAATGTACCGTATTATTGACGTTATGTGTGTAACGCTGAACGTATTATACATGGAATCCACACAAAAACTGTTTTTTTAATATCTAGAATTAACAATTTAAGTAACGATAACATTTTCCACACAGCGAATTGAGACTAGCCCCAATAATAACAAATGATAGTCATGAAAAGAGCTTTCTAACGACATACATCTGGTCGTTATTGGTCGGTGGGTACATTCCGCCCGTCATCCTTTATTTGATAGATTTTGAACTTTATCTTAAACAGAATAAGGCTCATGTTCAATTGGGAAAATTTCACAGTTTGTAGTAGCTTGATGTGCTGGCGTCTGTACATAGGTATTGCTGTAAAAAGTAATATACATATTATTAATTATTATTAACTAGAGTATTAGTGACGTATTATTGCCAACAAAGGTTTTTCCTTAACTTACTCATCTTTGCAACAGTTGTTAACTGTAGTCACGTATAACTTTCAGTTATAGCTTAACCGTTCCTTAACGCGGTTCAGAAATATAAAAGAGACTTTTTACTAACACTTCAGTAAATAATCAAATCGTTTTGTTTACTTTGGCCATATTATAACAGTGTTTATTAAAAATCAAAATTCAATAATTTGCTGTGAACTATTTTTCTTGAGTGTTGTTCAAAATGCCAGCTTCACCACTGCGCACGAGTGTCCAAGAAATTAAGAGGATCGCGTCAATTACTGTCAACATGAGGAAAGAGGTCTGTTTTTCATAGTTTATATGAGTGCGTGTGTTGTGGTGGTAAATCTCCTGTCGGGGAACGGAAATCCCTTGTGAAACTGCGTATGGTTTGCGTAGAATGTCCAAAAGCAAATAGGAAAAGAGATTTCTCGTAAACATCATCGGCCTAACCTTTTCCCATTTATGTTGGGATCGGTTTCCATTCTAACTGTATAAATCTTTAACAAGAAGACTTATTCTTGTACAAAAATATATAAAATCTAATCAAAATATCGTCTATCAATGTCTAAATTGGTCAAAATGTAGGGAAATTAGATGTATGTTTGACTGATACAAATGTTCTTAAAAATACGGGAATTGCCTCTTTGTATTTTACACTAGCTTATGTGTCTACCACTTTATTCACTTCTAGAACTACATATATGACACTCGGCATACTGTTTAGCTGTAATCGAATAATAAATAGTTTCGGAGATTACCCCCTACATAATTATAAGCTTTTACCTCTTTATAATATTAGTAATGTATAGATGAAGCGACAGACCTTTACAACCCTTTTATTAAGTTAAAACCCTTTGGTTAAACTGTCAAAGGTCCACCTTAGAATAACCGCCAGGGTTAACTGCTTCAAGTTATTTTTAAGATACGAAGGGAATTTGGTATAGTATGGTCCACCGACCTCGTTAAATAAACCTTTACCAGTAAAGGGTTACTTGAGACATCCCTTTACTGCTTTCTTGGGTACAGAGGCACTCAACCTTAGTCAATCCCTCGATAAGGCGAGAATGGAGTAAGTTATGCAAGTCTACTCTGTAGACTCGTATTCACTTGTCAAATGAATTAGCAATTATTTGTGTGCAAAGTAATATTATGGATGCAAATCTGTGTAATTAGTATTACTGATATTTGGAAACAATTATAAGCTAGGAGTCGCGTGCAACTTCGTCTGCTTACGTATCGTTATAATTTGTATCCTATGTACTGTAAAGTTTCATCAAATGCAAAAAATTGTTTTTTGTGTGAAAGGTATGTTACAAACATTCATGCACCAAACTTACACATTTATTTCGGATTATACGACTATTTTTCTATAAAAGACTATCATTACAACCATTTTATTCGATCCCATTCTCTACTAGTTTTTTTTACTATTTAAAAAATAACAATGGTCACTTAGTTTTTAAAGTGAATAGTAGTTTTACTTTATTTTGTATCAAATTTGAACACATTTTTATTACACTGAATTCTTTTGCATTTAACATCAAGTTCTTATAATGCACCTATAGTTGAGTCATATTTTCTTGGACCATTAAATCGCTATTACGTTCCCCGTTAATGATTTACAAGTCATCTATTAGGCGTACTTATACCCAAGGTACAGAATTATCAGTTTGTCACCATTTTTTGCTTTAAGAGTGTTGTTATCTACGCAAACTATATCTTATCAATATTTAAATGGGACGCCGGACGCGACGTTCACGTAAGTCAAGTTCTTGTTGAAAACTTACAAATTTGAATGCTAAAATTGCTGATTCAAATTTTTTCTAGTGGCATAATCCTGAGAATTTTACCTGAAACTGCTGCCTGCTGCATTTTACCTAAAGTAAATAATAAAAGTGTGTTACACGAGGTAAATAATTTAATTTAGTGATTTATACACGTAATTTCTAGGTACCTATTTAAATTACTTAGGTAATTAAATTACCTAACTTCATGTTTTGTGATGACAGTTCGATTAAAAGAAGTAAATATAGGGCCAGCACCAATGTTTCAGATTACTTTGATAGTCTTTCAACTTTATTACAAATGGAAAGAGGTTCATGTTCTATTGGGAAAATTTAACAGTTTCGGGTAGTTTGATGTGCTGGTGTCTGTAACTGCCTCATCTGCACATTAGTGTTTGAATTATTAGATATATTGAGCATGTTCTGAATTGTAGTATTAACTGAATTAAATATCTGACTTGTTACAAAGAAGTTATTCACACTTCTTCTTTGATCAAAAACACTAGGAAATTGCGGCGTTATTAATTTTTGACATTCAAAAAGTAGTTACTAATTCTCAGCGCAGATTTTGATATATTCATTTTTGATAATAATATACTACACCTTGTACTAAACCACTTCATAGACATGTGTACACACATTCGATATTCAGGGAAATATTGTCTGTAGCTGTAACTTCAATAACATTAGTTCTAGTTCACCAGTGACGTTACCATTTCCAAGTTTTTCAAAGTAAGTTCAGTGGTTTTTCTATGGATCTATGAACCAAGGAGGTCTGCCTCGTCATCATGATGACCTAGTAAAGGAAGTGGAGTCACACTTCAAGGCATTGGATCGAGGTGAGAGCTTCGGTTACGTCAAATACTAGAAATTTTTGACGAACGGGTTCTTCGGGAATTCCTTTAAGACTTGACTAAAGTACTTTTAAAAATGATAAATTAAGGTTACCTACTTGTTTCATTTCATTTTTTAATAAATATTAATTAAATCTTCGACATCGTCAGAGAGTTTTGCAAAAAAAATAATCGTGAAAACTTTCTTACAGTAATTATTTAAAAATAACAATAAAAAATCTATGAAATCGGTCGAGATGTAGATTATTTTACCTCAAATATGTTGAAAATGAAATCAAAGAAAATCAAATACCTACGTCATTAGTTTATCTGTCCACTTATAAGGGCACAGTCCATTACTCACAAACTCAACAAAAGATAGGACCTAGTATATTTTTACGAACACAAGATTTCAGCAAGATAAGCTTAGGTATAATATATTCAAATCCTTGTTTCCAATATTGACGTTACTTGCATTTGGACAAACTAAATATCAACTTAAATTCCTGATAAATGAAGTCGATTTTACAATGCGTAGTACCATTTAAAATGTCATAAATATTGTTGAAACTGTTACGCAAACTAAACCTTTATGATTGGGGAATTACAGTTATCTTTACAATGACAAATATCTATTTACATTTTCGGAAGCTAGATTACGAACACAGGATAAGTCGGTTGTTAAAATTAGTCAGTTCGAGATTTCATATCAGTTGCAAATAATGTGTCGATATGGCAACATGTTGTATCTAGTTCATAATTTGTGATTTTTAATTTAATTTCAACGTATTCCTTATTTTGTGTAGTGAAGTGACGTTTGGAACTATGCCGCTCTATCGGTCGTACGATTCGGTTGAGGTAAATGAAACTGTGATTTTATTCAATTTAAAGTATAAGTACAATAAGTATTTCCATTTATTACGTGTGAAAATAAAAGTGGTCAAAATAGTCTAACCTGAAAAATCAAAGTAATAATCTTTAAAGGAAAATCATTAAGTTACTTTTTACTACGCCTATATTGGGGCCCCAGGCAAAACAGTTTTTTTTTTAATAAAATGTTTCCACAAATTCATACCTACATGCCTTTTACCCATGGGAACAGCCGGTCGATTCAGTTAAAGTCACGGCGTCAAAACTTGAGTGAAGTGAACTATCAATCGCTACCATTAGTATGGAATGACAGCTCAATTCGCCCTCACTACGCCTACATTTCCACGCGGTGATTTGACCAGAATCGCACTGCAGACACTAAAAAATGCAAAATAGTTAAAAAAAAACTGAGTGGGGTTGATACGTAAAATATCTAATGAATATTACTGGCCTATTACTACCCAACTGTAGGGCCGTTTGCTCTGCAGTAATAGACTCTACGTATTGTCGAGCGCTGATCATTAAGCTTGCTCAAGGCGAGTTGGCGATTTCAGACTTCCAATATACATATACCTGGGTATATATTTGATAGGAATCTAGAGTTAAAGTTGTAGACATCTACACATAACATTACGTCTGTAATCCCCGAAAATATAGGCAAAGGTGTACAGACGCCAGCACACCAACCTACCCTAAACTGTCAAATTTTCCCAATTGACCATGAACCTTATTGTTTTTAGAATACAGTTGAATACCTATCAAAGAAATTTGACACATTGGTTGATATGCTGGCGTCTGTACCTATAATAGACATAATTTTATTAATAATTATGTATTTTATGCTACCACTATCATTCCCGATAGTCTTCACTTTCAAATTATTAATTGGCAATGCCTATTAACCGCCCCTTGGGCTGAAAACTAAACAAATTACATTTATCGTTATCAATGACTAAACAATAGGGCTACTTAACACTTGAATCATCATCCAATGACATAGACACCGCTCTATCGAGTGATTGACAAGATAATAAATATTATAAAGTATCTCGGTTTCATTGAGCGTTGCTGTCTATTAGTAACTGAGAATAGTGCACTGGCTGTAAAAGTGTAATCTTCAATTGTTTATCATAAAGTTAGAAGAAAAAATACCTCCCTGCTTTCGTTCCACTGCAGTACAAAGGCATCTTCTCATACAGAGATCAAACGAAGAGTTAATTAGTGGTTCAACTATGCAGGCTTTTCGGAAGTACGAATTTATTCAGGTACAGCTATTGTATATTTCGGAATGTTTAATTACCTTATACCTACATATAAAATTCTCGTGTCACAATGTTAGTTACTAAACTCCTCCGAAACGGATTGACCGATTCCTATGAAATTTTGTGTGTATATTCAGTAGGCCTGAGAATAAGACATTAATTATTTTTATATTAATAGTTATAATTTTATATTAATATCTGTACAATTACCCATCAATATGCTACTTGTAACACATTGAAAATTGCCCTCATTTTCAGTGCTGAGCTACGATTTCCTAATAAAGATGTACCTAGGCGTTGGTACATTTTTAAGTTTTGTCATAACAAATTGCTTAACTCGATCCTTAACGTAAACATTAAACATTTAAAAACCGGGTTACATAAAATATTATTAAAAGGCGTGTGAAAACTTGCATGTGTTACCAGTGTTACTATTATATTTTATACTATTATACATATACTATATATTATATTTTATATTTTATAGGCTTGAAAAATTGATCAGCCATGCCATGATCCTTAAAACTAATTGACTTTTGAATTTTTAAACGACTTCAGGAGGAGGTTCTCAATTCGATCTGTTTTTTTTTATTTTTTTATGTAAGTATGTTCACCGAGAACTCCGAGATTAATGATCCGATTTACGTGATCCTTTTTTAGTTCAATGCGGAAATAAAAAACGAAAATTTGTAAAATAAAAACTTTTTTACAAAAAAAAACAGACTTAAAAAAAACCGGTGTAAAATAGCTCTAAATTTGGAAGTCAGTAGCCAATCATGAATGCGACAAACCCACCAAAGCTACAGACTTCCTAATTTAGAGTTATATACACCGGTTAGTGTTTTTTTAGGTCGGTTGTATTTTATGTAAAAAGTTTTTTAGATTAAATGTTTGTATAGCAGTCGGTTCAGAAAACTTGGAAGAAGTTAAATTAACTGTGCTATTCTGTAAAAATCACGCCTCCCGCGCCATCTAGGTAAAGAAGAAGAAGTAAATAAGAAGGCGAATAGCGTAATAGGCGTTTCTGGGATTCACATCTGAAATAGCTTAGTAGCCGTCCGAAGTCCGGTCTCGCCTTCTTGATGGCAATAAGCTCGCCCCTCGCCTTTTTACATCGCCAGCGAAATTCGGCTTATAGCTACTAAAGTAGCCTAACCCTAAATACCTAGCCTGAGTTAGTCATTCCTGATTATTTACCTAAATAAATAAGTATATTTTGTGACCAAATTAAGCGCATGACGCAGAATTATCCGCGTGTTATCAATTACATACTTTACCAATTCGCTTTGATTCATTTCCTGTATGTCGTCATAAATATTATTTCCGTTCACTACAAATCCGTATATTTGTTTGCTCAAAATAGGATTAATTTTCTTTTAAAATATCTTTATTAAACACGAAACATAAACAACATGCACTTTCCCTAAGACACTTTGTGAGGCTAGTGAATCTAGTGATTGACTTTTCAAAGCTTTCAAGCATCATTTTTAAATCTTTTAACAAATAACGCAATAATATTCAGGGAACATGTTGACCATTAATTATGTAGCATTTAGTTTAAATAATAATCTACTTGTTGCAAGGTAGGTATATCAAAAATATTTAAGTAAATTAACTGATCGCACGGCGTCGTACGTGTGAACCGTGCTCAAAATAGGATAATATTGTGTAAATAGGGACTAAAAGTTATACTAGCTATATTTATCTATACTAATATTATAAAGAGGAAAGGTTTGATTGTTTGTTTGTTTGTTTGCATTGAATAGGCTCCGAAACTACTGGACCGATTTGAAAAATTCTTTCACCGTTGGGAAGCTACACTATTCCCGAGTGACATGGGCTACATTTTATCTCTGTATTCCCACGGGAACGGGAACTACGCGGGTGAAACCGCGTGACGTCTGCTACTTATAAATAAATTGGTTGGCACTAGCAAAAGGTGTCATATTACTCATTAACAGGGATGTGAAGATCTGTCGCTCTATGTAGTATACTGGTCAAAACCGCAATCTGTCAGAATGGAAGCCGACCCCACTACAGTTAGGAAAAGGCTAGACAAATAATGATACTGGTTGTTTGTGCTTATGCGTTTAAAATGTTTATGAACGCACCCACGATACGACGACTGGATGACCGCCTCTCGCTCGCCTTTTTACAGCAGTCTCACATTTCTTGACTTTTCGGTGGGAATCAACAGGCTAATTCAATCTTGGATTCCAAAACGAAAGCTGATATAATTTAACCACATTTAAGCGTGTTTAATCAGGAATTTAAAGACTTTTTTTACCTTTTGCGATGTCACGCTTCGGTCAGGGAGTTCACGGTCGCAAGGAAACGACAGTTATTCAAAGTAAATCTCACACTAGCAAGACATACAAAAACGTATTCCATTGCAAACTGTATAAAGTTTAAAATCCTGAAACAAGCTTAGGAAGATTCGCTTCGGCGCCAGTATGGTTAGAGCTGTCTGCATTTAAATATCGTTCCAATTTATTAGAAGATAAAGTTTAAATTGTGAAAGCAAGGGTCAAGATATTTTAGACATGTTTTACATGTCAAGCATTCGCAAAAACGACGAAGTGAAAATGCTTGAAGACGTCTCTTAAAGCGAGATTAATTTACTTACTTAGTACTTAAAGTTAAGCTGCTATTGTTCACGGCGTTGAATCATCTTAAGTTGCAGATAGGTTATCGTTTCGGACGTTTTCAATAATGCCTGCAACATATCCATGGTCATAGGTTGGTATCACGTTATGTAACCATTTAATAAAAAAGTCTCTCGTAGAACGTATTCAAGGTATATCGTTGCAACTAGACTCATTCTCTTAATATATTTAATTTGTAAGTCTGGCGTTCAAAGATGCATTTTATGGGTCTAATTAAAATAAATGATTTGACATTGACTTTGAACTAATCAAAAACATAATTTTAACGATCGCTTTAGTTTTAATTATATAAATTAGTGGTCAATCAAATTATATATTTAGGTACGCGTATACAATTTAAGATAATATATTTCAAAATAAGCCAAATGAATGAACTACTTACTTTCTTTAACAGCCTAAGTGAAATAAATGATAGATTTTTACTAGTATGTACTAAGTACACCCCCACCTTCCCCTCTGCCTAACCCTTCGGGGATTACAAGTGTGATGTTGTGTTATGTGTGTGTAGTACTAGGTATTGAAAAAGTTACAAACATTTTCGAAGTTGTGGTGCAAATTGAACTCTATGCGTGGGAAATAAAGAAATTATTAATCCAAAAGCACTTTTTTGTTAATATCTTAAGACTCGTGTTTGCAAACGAATTTGACTTCAACCCACGTGGAAATTGAAACACATTGTGTCTAAAATGTTTACTTCAATATGTTGTTACAGATTATTAGACTGATCGATTTATCGCCTTGTCAATGTAATCGATGATCAGTCGATTTATCTAAAACACAACGCGTTAAGTCGTCAACCGGTTTGTTAAGTGTAAAATCTGTCACTTAATTGAACGATTGACATCTTAACGTCGGCCGATATTGACATGTTATTTTATGAATGTATGACATGTTTATTAAATACATAAAGTTAATCTTGATTTGGAAAGCTTGTAAAGCTTATAGAAGTGGGAATTTAGGTACTGGTTTTAAAGCTAAAATAGATTTATTACTTGGAGATAATTCTGTCATAGACTGTAGTTTGGAAATAGTTAAAGCAATTAGTTTGGTTTTGCTGCAAAAATAAAATTCTAAATTAATGTTTTCTACAGAAAGGTCTGATTTTATAGTAAAGAATTCTTACATGCTCTAAATTCGAACGGATGGTATAATAAATTATACCTATTAGGTTCCTAAACCTTTAAAATATTTTCTAGGAATTATCAAAACGGGCTGATTTTATATTAAATCTGCAACAAAATAGTGTCTCTTTATTAAACAAAGTGCATAGTGTAAGTGTATTGAATACGACGTTTTCTATTTTCTTCATTCACATGAATCGTTAATATCCGGGTTCTATGTCCGGATGGTGTCAAGGGTACTTGATAATAAATAATATTGTGCACAAAGTTAATAAGTGGTTAGATTGGAACTTATGGTACCTTTTAAAGTTCTAAGAGTTACTTTCACCTGTAAGCATGTATGTTTAGTAACTAACTATCTACCAGAAAGATTTACATTGCAGTGGCCTTGTGAACAGAACTGTATCTTGCCCTGTGATTACCAATGAGTCTGGTGATAGGTATCCTACCCAACAATGCAAAAACTAATGACTAATTTCAAAACACGGGTAACTTCAATAAAATCGGCTATACCATGTCATTGTAGCAAAGACGCCCAAATTAAGTCACCGTAATTTTTATTCAGCGCAATTTTGTCTTTTATTTTAACTGGTTTTTATATTGTTTGTTGTTATAGCTTCAAAAGAAACACACTCTGAGAACATTTGAACTCCCCACCTAGAAAGGTTCATGAGGTACAGCCAGAACAGCGAAGACTTGTTAAATTACAAGTTCCGTTCGTACTCTTTGGTTCTACCAAACATTCCGACCAAATTAGCTGCTACGTAGACTAGGTCACAGATTATGAAATTTAAATAAGGCTTCTATCTAGCACAAACTTGTTGACACAGCCTACAGGGAATAGGACCATAACAGTGGCTAAACTGGCACAACTGGATGCCCTATTTCCCTCTAACAATTAAAGTTTAGACCTCCTGAACAAACAGCTGAATTATACATTTTATTTAAATCTGCTGACCACAAAGCGATTACAGTTACCGTTACCACAGAGTTAACTCAGAAATTTTCTCGTTTACGTTGTTCCTAAATAAACAGTGGGCACCGCAAATGTAAGCAAAATACGTTAATTCATTCCCTTGGTAGGTAGCCCTGAGTAAATACTAGATAGACTGGGCTGGACACGACCAAGTGGAGGTACAGAAGTCTCATTGCAGTTAAAAACATTAGCTTCAATTCTGTAAACTGAAACTGCACAGAAAGGAAGATTATGTCACTTGTAACATTAGACTGCGCTTAAAATTTCAGCTACCCATAACGAAACCAACATGTGTTTTTAGTAACTTTAACACCGACGAGTGTAGTTTAATTTGTGATTCAAACTTAACACTATTTGTGACTCTTTCAACATACTTTTCATTGTCAAATAGACATAATTTACTCCAGTATTAAGCTCCAGTATCCTGTGTTTGTGTAAAAAGTGGTAAAAATATGGGGGTCAATTCAAAATATGGATTCGAAAAGGCACGAAATATCGGCTTAGCGTCAAACTTATTTCATTTGAGTGAACTTAAATACTTTTGTAGAAATAAACATTCTAATTAACGATTTGAGTGCAAAATATAACTACTACAAGTTTGCACATTTACTTTATTATAGTATAGTTTTTAATATATTATTATGTTAGTACATAGCACCATATAACTTATTCCTGAGGCATATAAATAATAATAATAATATAATAATAATAATAATAATTTATTCAAGAAAACATTGTTTACAAAAAGTTTACATTTAGCCAAACAATAGTATTTAATTTATCCTACACAATTTATACTTAGTTCTAATTATACACTAAAGCTAAAATATTTCTACTACAAGTGGAAGTAGAGGGATCAGGTTATACGTTAATTAGCGACCCACCTGAACTAGGTTTATTCAAACCTGTGTTTCAGGCCATCACTTTACATTGCAGTAACGTACATAGGGCTATAAATAAATTGTAAGTAAATCTGATGTAACTAATAGACTATTAACAACTACGAGAAAAAACCTATTGGAACATTAAAACCTAAAACTAATTTATATAAATATACAAAAATAAGTAACTTACGAAGGAAATACACAAATTATCAAGACAAAACTTCTAGAAGTTGTTCTGTGTCTGTGTAATTGAGCAAAGTTAAATATTCTGATAACACCGTACTACATTGTCTAAAACTTATACTATGTATGTTTAGTACCTTGTTTATTCTGTTATACAGAAATGGTCCTAAAAATACATAAAATCGGTTAGCAAACGCATGTTTAGTTTGTGGATTTGCGCAGACCAGGTCCTTTCTCCTCTTATTGGCAGGAACTAACTCAAATGGAAGTTCAGTGTGCTGTTGTAATACTATGCTTAGGATGAATAGTTGGCGTACTGTTAGTACATTACAAGCTGCGTAAAGCTGGTGCGTAGGAAATCTAAAAGGGCGAAAAGTAGCAACCTTTAAAATTGATCTTTGAGCGCGCTCTAGAGGGAGTAAAACTGTTTTTGCAGCTCCACCCCAAGAAGTTATGCAATAGGTAATAATGGATTGACACAGAGCTAAATAAACCTCTTTGATTAATTTATAGTCAGCTATATGCCGTAAATTTTTAAAAACATATATTAATTTGCGCACTCTAGTACATAGTAACTCGATATGTTTACGGAAGTTTAGATTCGAGTCAATTGTGACACCCAGATATTTCAAATGGTCAGCTTTAACTAAAGCGGGGCAAGAACATGCAGTGTCAGCGGACGTGCTACAACAATGTGCGTAAATGTTTAGGTTAGTAAGCGGTATGTTAGTATTTCTCATTGTGAATAAAATATACATTGTTTTTTCCGCATTAAGTGTTAGGAGATTATTATTGAGCCAATCAGATACAATATTAAAGTTATTTTGAGCGAGCATGAAGACCTCAGCTCTTGATTTAGCTGAAAATAATAGGGCGGTGTCATCCGCGTAAGACATTATGATACCATTTTGGAGTGTCAGGCTGCATAGTTCATTTATGTAGATTAAAAATAATGTGGGCCCCAAAATACTGCCTTGGGGAATTCCATAAATATAATAAGATGGCCTATAATCTCTGCAAGAATCTCATCAATAAAAAAACTTAACCTGCACAATTTGGCAATATCGAAAACAATTTAGACTAAGCCTTCTGTGTTCACTATTTTTGTTAGAGGTCAGTACCCTCACGAACGTTTAAGGCTAGCCGACCTTCGAAGATCATAGCGCCAAGGTCGCACCAACCTTGCTCTGAAAGGGTCTGAGGTAATCCCGCTTTTACGCCCGACTTAGTAGAATTCCACTTAGGATTAACTGAATAGCTGAATCTTCTTGTATTATTCATCATCTTGAAAGTACTTTTGGACTGAGCGTTATTTGATCCGCTCGGAGTTAGATCCGGGGTTGGTTTAAAACTTTCTGGATTTTTTAGGGCAAAGGAGGAAGCTAACCTTGCCAAGGTTGTCGTTGAATGGATGGTCATTCATTTATATCGACGTAATCAAAACCTTTTTGTCCGACTGTTGTTTGCAAAATGTTACCTAATACAGACAGAAAATACTAAGAAATTTATTTTTTTCTTCTTTGCTTTTATTATATGCAATTCATTTATTTAGAAGCTTTTATCTAATACGAGTAAAATATTTAGCTTTTATTTTAGATCATGTGAAACTTAAATAAGTCAGACGCAAGCACGTTAAGCTACCCCAATGTGTCAAATTTCTGTGATCGTTTTTCAACCTTATGGCAAACAGAATAAGATTCATATTCAATTGGGAAAATTTGACACATTGGGGTAACTTGATGTGCTGGCGTCTGTACATGAATATAAATAATTAATATTTGTTTGTTTTGTTACAGAGAAGAGACGTGGAGTCGCAGTCTTCTAAGTCTAGCTTTTGCACGCGGAATGGCTTGTGGTGGACATTGGGCCTAGATTTTCCTCTGCTTCTGATGTGTAAGTAGCTAAATCTTCTATCAATTGTTCCTCCTTGCTTACCTACTAAGCAATATTTATGTGTAAAGGCTCTTATTACAGAAATGTAAAGGATAGTTGATGGGAACGGATTCCGTCAAAAACGTTATACCTTTTTTTCTCTTTTTAGTAAGATTTTTAATGTTATCTTGGGAAATATCTGAATTCCGAAATCACCAGGTGGTCTGTTATCCGCAAAATTACTACCTAATACCTGTAGCACCTGTAGCTAATATTTCAGACAACCATTAAAAATAAAGACACAATTTATGAGTGAACTAACTGTAAGTATATGCTCGATTTATGGGAATAGGTTTACCCCCCTGAGACTTAAACAGTAAGTACATAACTTACACCCCTGTCTGAACCTTTGAAAAATACTGATATGCGTGATGGTTGCTGTATGACTAAAAATACGATTTCATTTCTACAGTCATTAATCTGATTTCTAAGATCATTATGGTATATCTAGATGTTAACCTCATTTTGTAATATCTGCCTTATATTCTCTAATTCCCTTTCGCGAGCATTGGCAAAATAATTGCCATATCACTTTTTGAATGTTGTAATGTGTGTGTAGTATATTAGTATTATGCAACTATAGAAAGCTGACGCTACTTCTTAGAATATTGTTACAATCGTTTGACGACAAATAAAAAGTCACAAACGAGCATTGGCAAAGATATTGCCGTAGCCCAAATAAAGGGGGTCAAAACATCCAGAGGTGTGAATAGTACCTATTGCTCGCAAAATGGTTAATTGATCTAATTTCTTAGATCAATATGGTACCTATAGATGCCAAATTAATAATAATTTAGAAAGAACAACATTTTCTAATATCTGCTTTATAGCTTAAAGTCCGAACCATTTCCCACATTTAATTACAACAACGTGTGTGGTATGAAACTACCCAGAACATTAATTGGCTCAGAATACAGGTACCTACCCAAGACTTCTTTCTTCAATTTTAAGTCCATTAAGGAAGCTTCCCAAAGACTTATGCATCCCGAATTAATTGAATAAATTATTCAATTAATTGATATTGCACCAATAACGGATGCAACTAATTATCGGACACGAATAAAATAAAAATTCATTGCCGTAATACGTTGACTACCAAAAATGGCTCCCGTTTCATTGCAACGAAGACAGACATAATGTTGCCAGTAATAATAAATTGGGCTGATTTATTTTCGGATCCACAAAAACATTCGTTGAATTTTGAACTCTACGTTAATGGAACAAAGTTGTGTTTCCAATGAAAATGTTTGTGTAAATAAAATGCTAAAAAATTAAATGTTATAAATTGGTTTTACGCGCGTACATACATACCTACTTAATTTATTTTTTCTATCAATGCAACGCGTTTAGATGCGTGTTTTGGAATATGTTAGCTGGTTTGTTTGTGATATTAAATTTTTGTTCATGTTAGTAGTAGGTACCTATGTTTAGGCAGGTACAGTGTTTATTGCCATGATACCAATGCGTTACAAAAAGTATGGGACAAGGTGATAGAGAAAAGTTTTTTTTATCAGTGATGTTCTGTCAAAAAAAAAACTGTTTTGCCAATAAGAACTTTTGCTTTATTTCTAAAATAATATCTACAGTATTGATATTTCTTCAGGAAAAACCAGACTGACAAAAACCTAAACACATGACATGTTACACAAACAATATTGTTGTTATTTACAAAGTTTATAGTAATTAAACAAGTGATAACAATTACTTACTCACAGTGTAAAATTATATTATGTAATTATTAGGTAAGGACAGAGGCCTTCATACAAATGCATGACATACACCTAACGTATAACAAACGTCGTTATAAAACCTCAAATGATTGAAAAAAAAAGTTTACCATTCTAGTACGATTGCAAAAATTACCTTTTTTTAATACCTTTTTTTTAATACCTTTTTTTTAATGTTATAAACCAGTGCTTGACTGCAATCCTACTAAATGGTAAGCAGTTATGCAATCAGTAATGGTGAAGCGCTTAAGTTTATTAACAGCCTATTCACTCTAACCTTGTATACACCTAAATTAAAATCGGACGGGAAGACCGCAGCAGGCAAGTTGTTCTAGTCCTGCCCACATGCACCGAATAATAAAAAGTGCCCTTTACAAATATTTCTTAATTATTTTTCTATTATTGTATCACAGTGTACTAATTTAGTACCTGCGCTGTATGAGTGCATGAATTAATTAGTTAGTCCTAATAACTAACTAACTAACGAAATACCGCATTAAGATCTCAATAATAAAAAAATTGAGTAACTTTTTCTTTGAGTAACTTTGCAGAATGTATCTTATATTTATTTAATCTCTTCAGTTGTTATGTTTATCTCTCACGCTGCTAATACCGTCTTGACAATTTTATACGAATGTTTATATAAGTGAAAACTTGTAATTGGCCTTATTCTGAATGTTACTGCTGTTTATTTGAATGTATTAGCTGTAAGTTTTCCTAAAAGTAATAAAATAAAATAAAAATAAAATAAAATATCAGAACTTACTATGCACAGGCAAATTTAAAACTAGCCTAATAAGAAAAAGTGTGTTAAGTATGGCTCCTGTTATCTTCAATAAAATTCCCTATCAAATGAAAAACTTGCCATTGATGAAATTTATAAATGTATTACAGAATAACTCGTAGATAAATGTTATTATTCGGTCCAAGATTTCCTAGATGATATATTCTAATAACCTACTACTAATTTTGTATATTCATTAGTTACTGTATTTGCATGCCAACAAGGCAGAATGTACACGAATCTTATTATGTTATTTACCATCCTATTTTGTATGTACATGCTTTCTAAGCAAATAAAGACATATTATTATTATTATTAGGTACTAAGTCGCACTCTATTTCTCACAAAGAAAAAATATGCAAAATACTAAACGAACTTAATATTACTATTACTCTTATTATGGAAAGAGAAATAGAGATAAAATGAGAGTGGGAATGAGAGTGTGGGTGGGCTATTTACCTAAGCAGGAGTTTTCCTGCGTCCACCAATGTTTACCTACTAAGAATAAACATATTGTTTTTCTCACGTAGCAAGGAAATATTAGTCAGAATGATATTGTTATTGTAAAACTTAGTACTTATTAAGGACAAGTAATAGTAAAATTTGCACTAAACAATTATAGTTCCAAGCCTTTGATTATCTCTTTCGGCAAGGTATAAATAAGCAAAAACATTCAATACTTTCTGTGCACGGACTAACACGAAAATTTTCAAATTTTGTGCCCTATTGGACACAAGTCAATGAGTTTAGTTTCCACTGCTGCTCCAGTATTGCTTTATTATTCTAGATGGGCTTACTGAGACACGGGATCAGTTTTTCTATAACATTTCTTCGCATGACCTCTCTACTGTATCTTAGATCTCTTTCGGTATAAGTTTCTTCTAAACTGAAATAAAAAAGAAACCTCAGAAACTCTTTAGTAACGGCTTTTTTACAAAAAAACGATACCCACTTCAAAATAATAATTCAAAGTAGATTAACGGCTTCGTCTCGTAAAAAGGTAAAAAATATTTCATGAAACACACGTGATGGACCCCACAGTGTCATGTTTAAGGGTTGCCACAAGATAAAAGTAAGTAGTATAATATGGGAATATTTTGGAAGTTTAGGTATTTTGTGATGACCCAAAATTAAAGCGCCTACCTACCAGTAGCGAGGGGCCAATTTCTTAATTAGGGAAGCCGACAAAATAAAACTTACCATGCAATCACTATTTGCTGTCTCTCTTAAAGTCATCGGTCTACCCTATCATCCTGTATACCTTTTGTGTACTTAAATGCCTTAAATTTGGCAATACTAGAGTCTAAATGCCATTAGTAAATAGCACAAGTGTTACTCTTCCAGTAACCTAGAAGAGAGAGCACTAGAGCACGAGAGTATTCAATATACAAAAATATATATTCAATTCTATTCTATTCTTCCGAATATTCAAAGGGGAAACCGATAGGAATCTAGTTGTATACACTTTGCCACTGCTACCTATCTCTCGTGCAGAAGCTTGCGACTTTTTGAATTCATATTTTCTAAGTTTATCTTAGATATCACTGACATTGGTGATGGAAAAACATCGTGAGGAACACTTGATATAAGTTCGTAATCACCAGTCCGCCTTGAGCAAGTATGGTGATCAATGCAGTGGGACATTATTACTTTTGCGGATTTTATTATAGCTACAGAGTCGGACCACATCTAGTTTTAAAAAATATTTATCTTATTTGAAAAGTGTTTTTTTAAACCCATTTAACAGGTGAAAAATAAATTCAGTTTCGGGAGTCTGTGGCTTTGGTGGTTTTGTTTCGTTCATTATTGGCCACCGACTTCCGAAACTGGAGTCATTTTTACCTGTTAGTGTTTTTTAAGAGGTCGGTTGTTTTTTTTTTTGTAAAAAAGTTTTTATATTGCTATTTTTAGTTTCTTCGTATGTAAAGAAAGTCTTTCAAAACTTGAAAAAATCATTTAAAACTTTCCCTTTTAAAATAGACAGGACAGGACATCTTCATCAGCTTTTCTTCACCAAATGATACTTTCTAAATGAAAATGATTAAGTAATTTGTTACTAAAAATGTAAAAATCGGTGCGTTTGTACCTATATTTTATGAGGAGTTTCCTCAATTCCTGTTTACTAATTGTATTTTAAAGATTGACCTGGTATTATATTGTATCGCAGGTGCGAATGTACTAGCTAAGTACATTCGCACCGTCTCTGGAGTAATTATGCAAAATACTTTACGAACTTAGAACACGAGAGACATTTCTGACGTGTAGACACACTCATAAAGATTCGCATTTATTGACGTCAAATACTCAGTAAATTAAAATGGTACTTGATAAATGGTGCCAGTGACAATGTCAACAACATATTGCGTTCTTTGAAAGTATGACTGTCAATAATTATGTTACTTTATGAGCCCTTCAGCGTATGACATGGCATACGCCGCATTACATGTACCACAAATAACTATAAAAATACTACGGTCGTTAACGTAACTCAAAATAATAATTATATTTGAAAAAAATCTAATGACAGATGGACAGACAGACGGCTCGGCCTTGAAGGTTAAGCAACGCTTTCTGAGGTCAAACCGTTAATAGGTGATCACTCTACACTACATAATGAGACCTCTAAGTTTAATGGAAAGCACGTTAAGCCGCTGACCCTACTAGCCATTTCGTCATTCGTAATTCGTCAGATAAGGGATGATTTCCATTAAACATCTTAACCTCGCACTTTCAAGAAAACATTAACGAAAGTAATTAAAAAAAGATCGATGTATAATTGAAAGTTTGCAGCTGGTAACACTCGCCGCATGTGGCAGAATGCACGCAATCGCAGTCACTGTTTACAAATACGAAAAAAAAAACCGTGTCGACGACCTTTTGACAAGCGTTCATTAGGGCAGCCATTGAGAACATTATTTTATTAATAGAACGCAAATTATGTAATTTTTTTAAACTAGTTTTTACACCGACCGACCGTGCCAAGCATGGTGCGTTATTTATTTTTATTTTTATTTTCAACTACCATGCAATGATTTTATTATACTAGAACGTTGCATGTGTATTTGTTTTTTATATAAAATGCAGTGTTTAATTTATTTTAAATTATGTATTATAGGTAGTTGAGAAGCACTAAAATGTATACTTAATATATTTTACTACATAATTTATTAATTAAAACACTAATTCACACTTTCTTTTATAATAAATTTTCTTTTTTGCAGAAATTACGTAATTTCAATAGAAGGTAGGTATATCGAACAGTTATCGGTCATGATAAATTACAATTTTAAATTAATTCAAAACTCCTAAAAACTAGGTCTTACATGCGTTAATAGGTAGCGACTTCGCCAATAAATTCGTCACAAACGTCGCAATAAGATACAAATATTTTAACTGCGACATTTTTGACGAATGTTTTCGGTTAGGCGCCCCGTTGTGTATTAACGGAATGTAGGTAGCCACCCGTGAGTCGAGAACCGTTTTGCATCAGTTATTATCATGCCTGCAAATCATTACACATGTACTGTTTTATTTCACAGTAGGTAGGTAATACCTACATGACGTTTCTTTTCTTTCGTAAATCTTGATATATAGATATGTAAGTGTTTACACGAGCAGTTAAACCATTTTGAATAAGTAAATGATATAAATTTCAGCGATAGATATTGTCGTTGATCTGACCAACTTCAGATTATTCAGGTATTTTTTTAAACCTTATAAATAGTTTTCGCTCTAAATTTAAATAAATAAAAAAAATGGACTTAAAAGTAATCTGACATTAGAACAAAAGATTAAAAAATCCTAAGTAAGTAGGTATTGTAACAAAACACTAAATCGTAGCAATATGTATAATAATATTATTGTTGCTTCGACTGCCGAAAACAGTACCTTTTACCTCATAAAAATACTATTTAGCACCCCGTTGCGTCGCATGCTGTTCCCGCGACTCTCAAGTGGTATTTTAATCGATACCTATTTATGGGCGTTCGATTTAACGGTCATTATCGGTTGTAATCGATTCCCGATTAATTCTTGTACTTACCTACGTTATTATACGTAAACGTGCCGGTAATTATAGTTTTCAATGTAATGTACGAAAAAGAAACTTTAATTCATCTTAATTTGATTAAAGATAAGCGATAATAGTAGAGTTTCACTTGTTCATAATTAATTTTATGCATTACATTGTGTTGTCAAACTTGTCGATTAAACTTTTCCCACCAACACAAATCTGCTTACAGCGCCATCTGTTGTCGAGTAGCGGTACCAAAGTTCCTTTGCCAACTTTTATAGCCAGTTTTTACTACTACCATTTACTGTCTTATTTTAAGCAAATCCTGAAAAACATATCCTTAATAATAGAATACTATAAAGTCATTACGATTGGCTACTTAAAAATCAGCCATCAGTTACGATGTACGTATAGTTGGCACAATCTTTCAATTACGCCCTTTGCTAAAAGCGTGGCCGTACACTGGAGCGTGGTTGACCACGCAGCTGGTTCACGTGGGCCCTAACGTGGGTCCCAACGTGTTCGGATGCACTACAATTGGTCTATTAGATGCATTACGTCACTATTCGTAAGTGGATCCGTGGAACACGTTACATCTGAAGTGTGATGCGTCGGAGTCGTGGATCGATTTATGTAGGTAGAGACTTTTAAAATGTTTTAGAAGTGTTTTGGTAAATAATTTAGAAGTTTTTATGTATAGGTTAACCTTATGTCTATCGTAACAGCATTTTTACGATAAACATAAGGTTAACCGATAAGTACATAAAAACAGTAATTTTTTAAAAATGTGCTTCGTTTAATATTTTGAGGAGTGTTGTGGTCGTAAGCGCTACTGCTGAACATTCGTTCTCAGGCTTGATCTCCGGGTCAGGCAAAAAGTTATTGACTTTTCCATCTGGAATTTCTAAGGAGGAACTAGGATGTCTGGACCTGCGCCCGATTCTTGGCAATAGACTAGCCCCCTAAAACGTGGATTTAGAAATAAGTGACTATATATCAGTTTAGGCATTGTACCTGCTTAACCCTTTCGGGGAATGATAAAGGTAGGTTTATTCGATTTTCGTGTCTGCATGTCATATTATGTGACCGCTTGGTTTTTAAGAGGTTAAGATTTACCTGCATAATATATTTAAAAAAAATATTAAACTAGCATAACATAGAAATATTGATGTGTGGTCATGTCGCTAAATCAGAGTATTGATGTGTGGTCATGTCGCCAAATCAGAATATTGATGTGCGGTTATGTCGCCAAATCAGTAGACTAAATCCGAACAAAGCAGGGTCGGGAAGATAGTATTATAAAAAGATGGCACTGGACCAATGCCCCAACTAAAGAAACTACTGTCGTAATTACTACGAACTATTAGAAAATGCAATGTTCCCAATTCCAGGTATAGCATTCGATAAAGTAACACAGAACGTGCCTAACGTGTCATAGCATTCGTTTTCTTTGATCCAATTCATGGAAGGACTAAGCAATAGATATATTACAAGTAGATTGAGTAAAGACGAAATCTCAGTAAGCAATTAGTAGTTTAATATTATTAATTGGAAAGAAAATAAACTACATAACATCACGTCTGTAATCCCCAAAGGCCTAGACAGAGGTGTACCTCCACATTTCACCAGTGATGTTTAAGACCCATGGCCCGAGCCTATTGCCATCAATCGGGCACAAATCCAGACCCCGAGATGCTACTGAAAAATTCTAGATGGAAAAACTCAATAACACTATGCCCGACCCGGGAATCGAACCTAGTACCTCTCGCTCACCAGTAGCGCTTGCGACCACTAGACCAACGAGGCAGTCCAAAGAAAATAAAAACCTTATAAAAAGGCTTTTGATCATTACAGTCTCCGATACACTCCAAATAAGTATTTAAAGAACATAAGACTAACACTTGGGCATAACACTATAAGAAATGCATTACTAAAGTAGATCATAAGCGCAAAGGTGTCATAAAAAGATTTGAGATACGCTATCTTAAACGACAATCATTGTTTTAAAACAATCTTATCAGCTACCACGTGCGATTCGACCTGCGTAAACGTTCCACATGCTTGGCATAAACAATAAGGGCTGCTCAGCTTCAGAGAGGATGTTAGTACTTATCGAGCTAAGCTGCAAGAAAGATAAGTTAATTAGCGTAACAAATTGTTGAACTGCATCATTCTATAATTGCAGAGTTAGTAATTTCCACTTTCTGATTACTGAACTGGATCGGCGCTACCCCAGAGCCTTGGAGTAGCCCACTCCGTTTAACAAAAATAAGGGCTCGCCTCAGTGGAATTATTTTAGTTACAGTTTACATCACGTTCGGATCATCAAAACAAATAAGCTTGTTTTTTGGAAGACTTAAATTCAATTACTTGGACGGATCATTATCCACCCGTTCTTGTTTCAGTTACCCTGAGAAATTACTAGTTCTCCCAACACCTACTTCTAAATTAATGCTAACACGAAAATTTTCGTCTTCCTCACTTCCTAGACAGACATTGTCTACAAACTGTTTATTAACCGGCATAATTTCAGCAGGAACTGCCAAATCCCACGTAACTACCCACCTAACCTCTCACCTTGAAATCCTCGCTATCATTACGTCATTACAATTCTGCACCAGCAGTCCAGCATCTCTTGAAACACGGCATACTGTGGACCTAAATTTTTAACGTTCCAAATTGGCTATTTTCATCGCAAGTGGCGCCACCCCAATATGTCAGGATAAGCTAGCCACTGTGCTCTGTTCCTGGTAGTTTGGCATTGACTTTGAACTTCAACAACATCATCAGTTTGGGGGATTGGCAAATAAATTGGCCATAATGGAGGGCGACGTCCATTGCAATGTCACGGGGACGAGCGAAAATTGCGTGAGTGGTTAGATAATACTAGCACTAGATTTGGACTGCTCGTTCCGGGTTTATTATTATGTCAAAGATTTCCTTGTACGATAATAATCGATAATACCTTTATTCTACAATTTACAAGCAGGACAATCATAATCGAATAATGTGCTCCTCGAAGAGCACATTAGGGTCGCGAAATGGTTTTGATATGTATCCAATCCACGAATCAACTTCGGCTAGCATATCCTTTGGCCAACCCGTGCAAATGGTTTACTTTTTCTCAAAACCATCAGTTTGTATTAAAATGCAAATAAATTCATAATATTTTCCGGCTGGTGGATCTCGTCAGACAGTACCTACTATAAATATTATATGAATAAACTATTTAAGTACCGAACTAAAAATAAATACCACAATTAATTAAACACCCATTTACATTTTGTACCTAATATTTAATGGCCGAAATGGTTGTTAGTGTTTGATTCATTGCCTGTGTGACGTGGGTTAGAAACTAACATGGTGTGATAATCTGCTCGCGAGTGCCTGACGCTTGTCCGTCCCGTTTTCCCTGTAAACGTTTGTTTCAGATTTCATATAACTGGATTTCAATTCAATACCTTTAAAACAAAATATTATTACATTCATTAATAAAATTTATATTATTGGGGAGCCTGCCTGTTATATCATATCTTATCATTACATTTTTCTAATTTGTCTTCGTGGTTATGCCAAATTCAAATTGACCCTTACTGCGTATACCTATACTCGTACAAATCCTTTGTTTTATGTATTTTATATCTATTTTTGGTTTTCAATCTTTAATTCTATTCACGCATCTACTTTTTTCTAACCAGTTGTCATTCTTCCACAGTGCTAGCCCTGATTGGACTCTTCGAGCTGGGCATCATCCCAACCCATAAAGCTGGCTTCTACTGCAACGATCCAGCTCTTAACTTCCCTTTCAACGGAGACACAGTCAACACTACGATGATTATGTCAACTGTATTTGGATTGCCGTTAGTTTTTGTAAGTAAATTAATTAATTCTACTTCATAAACAGAATATTTATATCATTAGCCTTGGAACGAGTTCTTGACAACATGTGAGCGTACCGCCAATTCTTAAAACTAAAATACAACTACAATTATAATAGTCTCACAAATTTCACAATTCACATGAATAAAGTGTTAATACCAAATTAGTTACATACTCGAAATTAGTATTTTCAATTACACGTAACGTTCTTGAAACGTCCGCCGGGTGCCACAGGCATTCATGCAATTTTCAAGGGACGAAGGTGTACTCGTATAACAGTGGATCCACATTTGAACTGTTTTATCACTGTTCACTGTTCTATCTGCTTTGTCCATAAGGGAGCCAGTCTTTAGCCCAGTTAGTATTTTAATATGAGTTAACTCTTTTATACTCCGTTGGGGTTGGCTTCCAGTCTAGACCAAGTGCAGTTGAAAAGGTACCAGTATCACACATGGAGCGACTGCATATATCTGGCTCCCATAACCAAGTACTGAAATGGAAGTACTGGAATGATAGCCAGGATCAATGGTTTAACGAATTTGAGTGAGCTACACTCGGTAAAACTCGAAGTCGAACCCAATATGGTTGAGAACAGGCAAGATTTGATGAATGTGCAGTCACAACATGTTATTTATTTTCGTAAAAAAAGGTGCAAAACATTTTAGTCACCCTTATAAGGAAGAGATAAATCTTTGCTGAGAACTTAATGATGCACATGATGCAGAAAGTGCGTCATTATGTTTGTATAATAATATAGGTAATTATAATAAAAATGATGTACGCGTACTAACGCAACTAGCCGCAATAAATGAGCATTAATTTTCCTGAAAAGTGCAAGCGTACTAGTTTATATGTTTTTTCCTCGCTTTGATGTAAAGAGGTTATTACCCTAAATGTTTTCAGATTGAGAAAGCCTTGCTAATTATTGCTAATTATAAAATAAATTCTACAGTAGTTTTTTTCCAACAGCATCCAAACTTCTAAGCCTTTGACCATTTGAATATTCTTTTCTCGAGCCAAACTTATATTTTCCTTCTATTTTTTTCAGATCATCATTACAGAGTACATCTTCCTTTACGGCGACTTCTCTGAGTCAAGACTTCGACGGACCTGCATAAATACATTCTATTTATATAGAACGTACATTTACGGTCTGATCATCAACCTGAGCATTGTGGAGGTCATGAAAGGTCTCATGGGGACCCCTAGGCCTACCTTCTTCGACTTATGCGAGCCGGATACTGGCAAGACTTGCAATGGGTAAGGATATTTTACTTGCATTATTTAACTTGTAGGTACGTGAAGAAGAAATATTTTGTGTTACAAAAATATACATTTCTTTACTTGTTTCTTTAGGATCATCTTATAAAACCAATGATGGAATGATGGATCCAATGTCGTGTTAGTTATAATTTAGAAGAATTTTTAAAGAAACCCTATATATTTTCCATTTTCTTATTTTTATACATTTACTCAAATCCACGACGGAGATTGTACACAACTAATACACAAAAAGGCAATGACAGTTCTTCCCAGAGAGGACCGGTCACTGACTGTACATTTTATGACATCCGCATTTACATAGCAATATATTTGAGTCGTAGGAGTAATACATTTGACATTGAGTGATCTTGAAGATCTTCAGACTACTTATCTAATCGCTCTGGATTGATGTGGACACATCAAGCTGTCAATGAGGATGGAAATTCATGAGATTATTGACACTGAGATGTGGTTGTAAAATAGTTTTACTAGGATATAATGTGGATGGATCGTTCACTAGAAAAGTCTGAGAGTTTGTTCTTTGAATGTTAAACTGAATGCCGTTAGATCCTCCATTGCTCACGATAATTATTGATATGGTATCCTAAACCTGCCGCTCGCCCCGTAAAAACTTGAGTGAAGTGTACTGTGATAGAAATACAGCTCAATACAAGGCGTATTGAGCTGTATTTCTATTCTAATGCTAGGCATTGACAGTACACTTCATCTAAATTTTCACGGAGTGATTTATACGAAATAGTACAGCTGGTCCTTACGCCACGATCAAGTTTCGACTATGAGCAAAATTGGTTCCTCCACAACCTCTGCTGTCTTATAATATAGTTTTATTTCATTTGTTCTAGTTCCCAGTACGTAAGTGAGTTCCAGTGCACATCTGAGAAGTACGCCAGTTGGTACCAGATGGATTCTTACAGGAGCTTCCCTTCAGGACACTCTTCTATGTCAGTGTACTGCGGGCTCTTTATTGCGGTAAGTTTTAAGGCATTTATTTAAAGAAAGATAGTTGCCATAGCCATTTCCAAACCACATTAAACAGTGCTTGAATTTGTCACTCGGATTAGAGAGAGGTCAGCCTTGCTTTTGGACTTATTTGGACGGATGCCTTTAGAGCTTTAACCTTTTCAGTACCGAGGGTACAAACGTTTACCTCATACATAAACTATTATACGCCTTTATAGTATTTGATAACGGTTTCATTTGATTTAAATCATCAAACGCCTAACTATTATTATACACCTTAAAAATATTTGATTACGCTTTTATTTAATTTGAATCATTAATCTGTTTTGGGTCTCTACGCGCGATGGTTTGAAATTTCAGTGGAATTTTTATGTTATTTTGGTAAAGCTCACCAGTACTAATTAAGATTTCATGAAGCAATTAATTACTTTCTGTTGCAAATTAATTTACTACCGACCATAAGTTTTTGAAATGATGTTTTATTTTCTATTTTCCCTTTTTTCTCTCTAGTGGTACCTCCAACGCCGCGCCTTCGACTGGAGTCACCGCTCCGTCTTCCTGGTCCCAATCCTGCAGATGTTCTGCATCTCCTACGCCGCCGTCTGCTCGCTGACCAGGATCACAGACCACAGACATCACTGGTGGGATGTGCTCATCGGAACACTTGTTGGAATTGTTACTGTTTATTATGCTGTGAGTATGATTTGGACTATTTAAATAAGAGATTATATCCTGTAAAGATTTGATACCTTTTTGAACTGGGCCTCACAAGTGCTACCAGCCTCAAAATAATACGAGAAAACCACCAATGCAGCATTACAAAATGAACTGTCATTTGAGAGGCATTGTATAATACATATACATACATACCCAGATTATCTGAAATATTAGGCTTTGTTTTGTTTCAAGTATTACGACATGACACTACTAACGAACTTGGCAGTTTACCTGTTGATAGCTACTGAGAAGAGTTTTTAAGGATCTAATTGAATGGCGTGTTATTGTAGAGGACTATGACCTGGAGATCCGAGCTATTTGCCTATGATGCCCATCACCCAGTTAGGATTCCAATTTCTGTCGTCATTAAATCTAATTGTCCTTCTTCTTTTCAGGTTATCATCAGCGCCAACTTTACATACGACCACTCGAAGAACAGTGACCTCAAGTCTGAGGAAAGCCGACAGACAGTGAGGACTTTATTATACGATGAGCGAAGACCAGTGACAGTGTCTTAGTATGTAAACTTAAGACTGGTTTCCAAAATTGTAGAAAGAGTTTTATAAAAAATTACTGTGTTAATAAAAATCAAGAATGACAAGTGGGTTCCACGTTCCAAGCTTTTCGAAACACTAGAAGCTAATAGCACCCTTGATGGCTGCCAAAAAGGCACTAAGGCCGTGAACCAGGGACGGTCTCGAAGAAAGGATTCAACTGTCTTGGATCCCGCAACGTATTCAATCAGAATAAAACAGCTTAGGAGTTAGAAAATGTGTGATTTCCACTTCTCTCCACACACAACAGGAGACAGAGAGCATAGCGAGAGAAGGCCAGATCCTGGAATTTAACCCAGAATAGGCATCGATTACTTCCGATTTTCTCTCAGATCACAGCCGTTTCAATTAAAATATTGAACGGATTTAAAATAACATGAAAAGAGAGAAAAAATAGCACTACAAGTGTTTATTTTATTATAAATGCAACTGAAACTGTCCGCCATATATTTTCCAGTATGGAATACTAAGTTAGGTTTACCTATTTGTAAGTTATAAGTTATGAGTAATTTGTATCTGAAAGCATTATTATGTTAATGCCTGATGTTGTTACGAGTATTTATGAAGCAAAGCATGACAGGGATGCGTTTCAGCTACAGATTGCATTTTATGGACCATACCGAGTTATATAGTTTAGGAGAGAATGTATTATTGAATGGTGGTTATGTATGATCACGATAATGTCAAGTAAATCTAAGTAAAACCAGAATGGATTTTATATTTTTAACCGACTTCAAAAAAAGGAGGAGGTTCTCAATTCGACGGTATGTTTTTTTTCTTTTTTTTATTTTTTTTGTGTGTTTGTTAAGTGATTACTCCGCCGTTTATGGACCGATTTTCAAAATTATTTTTTTATATGATAGGGTATACTAACAGATTGGTCCCATTTGTATCAAAACTCATATCTGATGAGGGATCTTCGAGGAATTGAGGGAACTCTTTAAAAAATATAGGCACACACGCACCGATTTCAAAATTTTTAGTAACAAATCAATCATTTTCATTCAGAAAGTATCATTTAGTGAAGAAAAACTGATGAAGAAGACAGGCAACGGAACTCTTCAACGCATAACAGCAAATTATTCGCGATTGCTATAGTCAGATGTCTATGCTGAGCTTTTGTTATACCACAACATAACATTACGCCATTCTATTTTAAAAGGGGCCGGCAGAGATGTACAGATTAATGTTTAGATAGAAGTTCATTAGCAATTGTTATCCAATTTCAATGATTATTTCAAGTTTTGAAAGACTTTCTTTACATACAAAGAAACTAAAAATTACAAAATAAAAACTTTTTTTGTAAAAAAGTTTTTATTGTTAATCTTTTAGAAGCTATCAGTATGAAACGGGTTATTTCGACATTTTGTATAATTTCGTCAGTGTTGTTGTTGTATTATTGAATTAACGCAAACGTTTAAACCGTAACGGTCCATCGGTTATGGGCTCGAAACCAAGCATGTATCAAGTTGATCTTACACTGTATTATTAAACAGTGATTGAGAGTTAATATCATTATGACACAGGCTACGTATAGTGTATAAGTCTGAAATCGCCAATCCGCCTAAAACAAACGTGGTGATAAATACTTGTTCCTTCTCTGTGTAAGAAGAATCCTTTACCTTGTAATGGTACAGGCGTTTGGTGGTTATAAGCTGGTATTATTATGTTTGCAATAAGTAAAGCAATGCTTTGCAATAGGCTGAGGAATATTCAAACGCGCATAAACTGTAGATCGGTTGATGCTTTCACATAAGTTGCGTTAAATTTTTGACGTGTCAATGATTTGATTCAGAAGCCGACTGTGAGTTAATAGATTGTTTGAAATGTTTTACAAGATAATTCGACCAACTATACCAATGTAAGTCAACTAGGTACTAACACCTCTGCCGTACTCTTTAGGAAAATTAATTAATTTAGCCTTTATCCAACTATTTATTTATAATTCTAAGGTTGCATAATATTTATTGCATTAGATATTAAGACAGATACATAGTATCAGTATTATCACATTTATTTATTAAGAAAATAAAGTCGCTCAAAATGAGTGCGGAGTTGAATAATTTTAGGAATCATGGAAATTGTAAATATTTTTTTATGACATTGATGAAAACTATTTTGAAGTAAAGTAGGGTTGGATGAAAACGAAAAGCGTTCCAATTTTGTTAATAAAAAATGTAAAATTTAAAGTTTTGTTTTATTTCGACCAAGGCTATCTACCCCTTTTACCTACATCTGGAATCTACAACATTATTTAATATTTATATGTATTCTAAACCCGAAAAAGGAATCGTTGCACTCATCCATACAAACATTGAAAACGAGAATGCAGCTTTCACTTTCTTTTAGGAAAACTGGACTGCTGTACAGAGGCCAGCACATCAAGTTACCCTAATGTGTCAAATTTCTTTGATAGTTTTTAACTTTATTACAAACAGCATAAAGTATCAGTTAGGAAAATGTTACAGTTTGGGGTAGCTTTATGTGCTGGCGTATGCACTACATAGGTATACCTACTTTATTGTAAAGAGGTAAAATTTTGTGAGTTCTTGAGGAGGTAGCCTCTGAATCTAACATAACATAACGTCACGGCTGTAATCCCCGAAGGACCAGGCAGAGGTGTACCTGGTAGTACACCCACATTTCGCCAGTTATGTTTGAGTCCCATGTAATAGGGGGCTAGCCTATTGCCATCAATCGGGCACAAATCCAGACTCCGGGCTGCTCTTGAGAAATTCCAGATAGAAAAACTCGATAACACTTTGCTCGACCCGGGGATCGTATTGCGCGCGAAGTACTAGTAAGTAACATAAATCTAAAATCGCCAGTCAACCTTACCCTAGCGTAGTGATCAATGCTCGTGCCTTCTTTGTATAAGAGGCCTTTGCCCTGCAGTCGGACAGTAATAATAGGTAACTGGTAAAAACAAACCGACGAAGTACGAGTCGTTCACGAGCACGAAAGTTTATCTACCGTCCATAGTAAAAAAACAGCAAAAAAATTGTTGTTACAGCGGCAAGAGAAATTCTTCATCTGCGAAAATTTCAACTGTCTAGCTGTCACGGTTCATGAAATACAGTCTGGTGACAGACAGATGGACGGAGAGCCTTCGTAGCTAATAGAATGCAGAACAAGAACAGCCAGGCAAAAAGGAAACTAGTAGTTCGATTGACTAAAAGTACAGACACCAGCACATCAAGTTACCCCAATGTGTCAATTTTTCCCAATTGAATATGAACCTTGTTGTGTTTGCCATAAAGTTGAAAAACGATCAAAGAAATTTGACACATCGAGTTCAACCGTATCAATTGAAGTTTTTATTGCCTAGTTTTTTTTTTACACACTTTAGACATTGGCTGAATAGTCGACATCGGCTTTGTTTGACATAACAAAAAATAGAATAGAATAGAATAGAAAGAAATTTGACACATTGGAGTAACTTGATGTGCTGGCGTATGTACTTACCAGCGATCTAAACTCCATTTACTAGCATTAGACAGAAGTTAAAAAAGGTTATTTTTGATGCACACTTTATAACGAAAGTATGTACAAAAGCATGTTACAATTACGATAGACACCGAAATTATTATAACTAATCTATTTACACAGCAGCTGTCACAGTTAGTTGTAACCATTGGAACAATTTATTTTATGAAATTATGTGGATTTCGATTAGTTATATTATTTCATTTTAGTTGAAAATTACAAGTGTCAATGATAAAAACCTAAAAGAAGCAGGGATGAACAATACATACCTATATGGAACGTTCTTCGTTTCACTTTTATTCTTCTAAATTTAAAATAAAACTATTTGGATTTAAATTGTTTTCACTTATCTTTGAAATAAAGGCTTAGTAGGCGACTCGGCCGCTGAGTCTCGTCCGATCCGGCCGAGACAGGAATTTCATTATTATTAATATTTTTGAGTGTTATTTCGGACTAGAAATAAAAGGTTCTGCATTCCTGCTTCTACGAGCCTCTTGTGTCGAATTCTATTTATTATATTACTAGCTTCTGCCCGCGACTTCGTACGCGGATCCTGTTGCTTATGCCAGCGACAACGGGGTCGTCAAAATCGAAGATCTGAAACATCTGATGTCGAATTCTATAAGCCCGGGGACGGGAAATCATTGGGATGCGCGAGACGATTCAAGATGTTCCAGATTTTTTATTTTTGTTGGTCAACAGGAAATGCCATCAGACTTAACAACTTTTGCTCTTAGCAAAA
Source organism: Euplexia lucipara (assembly GCA_921972225.1). Classification (NCBI taxonomy): domain Eukaryota; kingdom Metazoa; phylum Arthropoda; class Insecta; order Lepidoptera; family Noctuidae; genus Euplexia; species Euplexia lucipara. Next base: position 18,246,275 of record OV179159.1, read on the forward strand.
GTTGTTAAGTCTGATTTCCGCCATTTCTATTATGTATATGTTATATTGTCTCTGGGCTTTGGAGTTCTCCTACAGGTGCTCCAGATCTTCAAATTTAGTCTCACAGCAGAAAACACTCTTCACGTGAAATAGTTTTTGCAATGGCACCATTTTTATATCTCTTTTACTTTAGGTGTTCCATTTTCCAAAATAAATTATAGCCTATAATATGTTGCGTGACGTTCACGATCAGCGGTCAGTCGCGCATCTCCTTCCCCCACTTATCTCTAGAGTCGATGCGTATATACGCTGAAAACTCAAGCGTCATGCTTTTTCCGTGAACGTCTCCAACTCGCGAGACAGTGCATGATGTTCACGATCAGCGGTCAGTCGCGCACATATTCTTCACTGGTCTCTAGAGACCTGGATGTAGATGCGTAAATACGCTGAGAATGCAGGCGTGCTTCGCGATCCCAAGAAGTTTCCACAGAGCGAGTTGCAGCCTCATGTTCTCGAACAGCATCAAGTCTCTCCTAACGCTCTTCGGTAGATTGTTGGGATCTTATGGTCTTTAATCATTTAGCACCTTTGGAACATTGGGAAAAATTTGACCTCTTTCTAGGCATGGTTATAGTTTTATTGTGATGATACTTGATCAATTAAAATCTAAGTGGCTGCTCCCCTGCGTTACCGGGTAAGCTATCGTGTAACGAAGTTAAATGGAAAAGGAAATTAAACACTCAAATAACATAAGCCCGAAGGCATACGATAAAAAAAATGGGAGTTTTAGCCAGTAGAGTCTAATTTTCAACGATATACCATCGTCATCGAAAATTAGTCCTGAACTGTTCCCGCCTTCACCGCGTAGTAACTCCTACTTATGTTATTTTATAATTATGCAATGAAATTAGTGATAGTTTTAATTTCTATATCAAATGTTTCTGATCTTCGATTTTTATAAGTCAACAGGAAATGCCTATCAGACCGAACAACTTTTGCTAAGACGTCATTCCTATTTGAGTTATGGTGTAGCTGGGCTCTTGGAGTTCCACAACAGGTGTTCCAGATCTTCGATTTTTATACGTCAACAGCGAGTGCTCATAAGGCTGAACAACTCTTGCTAAGACGTCATTCCAATATATGTTATAGTGTAGCTGGGCTCTTGAAGTTCCACATCAGGTGTTCCGGATCTTCAAATTTATTCTCTCAGCAGAAAATGCTCACAACGTGGAACAATTTTTGTTATGGTACCATTTTTGTATCTCCTATAGTTTAGATGGTCTGTTGCGGTTCTGCATCAGGTGTTCCGGATCTTCAAATTTATTCTCTCAGCAGAAAATGCTCATCACGTGGAACAATTTTTGCTATGGTACCATTTTTGTATCTCCTATAGTCTAGCTGGTCTGTTGCGGTTCTGCATCAGGTGTTCCGGATCTTCAAATTTATTCTCTCAGCAGAAAATCCTCATCACGTGGAACAATTTATGCTAAGGGACCATTTTTGTATCGCCTATAGTTTAGCTGGTCTGTTGCGGTTCTGCATCAGGTGTTCCAGTTTCCAAGATAAATTATAACCTATGTGTTGACCAGACTTAATATCTATACAACAAAAAAAAAATCATTCAAATCCGTCTAGTAGTTCCGAAGATTAGCGTGTGCAAACAAACAGACAAACAGACAAACAGACAAACAGACAGACTTTTTTTTTTGGATTCGTGCTCTATTACTGTTTCTAAACCCCCCTCAATTATTATTTTTTAAATATATTCAATGTACAGACACAGTTTTTTTACAGTCTTATTATATGTATAGATATAGATAAATGGAGTATAGGTATTACAACAATTCACAACCAAATGGTAGATTTACGAACGTCCGTGTTTACAAAATTACGAACATTTGAACCACGATCTCCAACAATAAAGGACCAATTTATAACAGGATAGTAAACAAAATTACTGACACAAATAGTATACGTAATGCCCTTCGTACCTCAGGACCAGTAGACCCTAGGGCGAAGGGCCAATATATGGGTCATAATGATAGCGTTGCATAACAGTTGGCCACTTATGTGCTATTACCAAAATAAGGATGCTCGCTATCACCGGTTCGAGTCCCGTGAGATACGATGTACTAGTAAGTTGTTAGTAAATTGTTGTGAAAGATATTGTTTTGGTTGTGGTTGGTTTGATTCATAATATTTAAAGAAAAGTATACTTTTTCTATTCATAAGTAGTAGTAGTAGTTACTTTCTAAGTTTATCTTAGACATCATTGACAACATCGTGACGAAAGCTAGACTTTGAAACCGCCAATCCGCATTCAGCAAACGTGGTGCTTGCTCAATTTCCCATTTCTAAATAAGAGTGGCAAAGTAACAAACCTGGACCCTGGTTATTAAAAGTAATCATGGCGAAAGAAGGTTTGCTTGTCTTGGAGTACGCATCGAGAATTTCTTAATTTTCCCAATATTACCTACCAGTGTTTAGTATTGTGGTGACCTCAAAAATCCGTATGTTCGAAAAGGGGTTAATGTGGTGTATTTAGAGGGTGATCTATTTATTCTTTTACGCTTAACATCCCTTACTTGCAAACAATTTCTATTGTATGTACAGACGCCAGCACGTCAAGTTACTCCAATGTGTCAAATTTCTTTGATCGTTTTTCAACTTTATGTTAAACAGAATAAGGTTCATATTCAGTTGGGAAAATTTGACACATTGGGGTAACTTGATGTGCTGGCGTCTGTACCTATTACTCATATTTAAGCAGATAACTACTTAGGTACTGCTTGCCTCCTAAATATAATATAGGTACCTTTTCTTTGTCAGAATTCAAACAAATCAAGCATTTCATTACGATTGATTGATCTGACAAGTTCAACTAATCAAAAATAATTACTCACACTCATCTTTCCCAGGAATTTCTAATACGTAACAAGAGCTAAACAAAGACTTATTTCGGTATCCCAAAATATAATCTAGAAATACTGCTACAATAATGCATTTACCAGCCTACGGTTATTATTGCAATATAAACCGTACGCCAATTGTATAAAGTCTCCTCCCGATTAGCAACGCAGCAACTTTTGCAAGAAATTGGTGCAGTTCAAGAGTTCACTTGTAAATAAGTACAAATTTTGATGTGCCGTCACTTTTATCAACTCTCGAATATAGACTAGGAGCTAGTAATTAATTGTCAAGATGATGTGTCATGTTGAGCTGCCTGACTCCTCGACTATGAGTGATGGGCTGCAGTGATTGATAGATTTAGCATTTTAGATGATTGACTTTCGTTGGAAGTAGGATTCGTTCTACTTGTCTCTAATTGCCTGAATTCTAAAATTAAACTTAGTAAATCGTATTAACTCGTTTCCCTCAATTGCAGGAAAATCTTAGTCTGTTTTATTTGTATTACTCTACCATAGCGTTTAATTAGTTTTTTATTATATTCCGCAGTTAATCTGTGAATAGCGTGCGGCTACAGCATTGTTCAATGTGTTTCTGTTTTTAATACTTAATGTTGTAGCTATTTGTTGATCTTTTGAAATAAAAATATGTTTAGTAATATAAATAATAGGACCAGAAACGTAGACCAGAAGGACCAACTTTTTTACAAGAAAAGACTACTTTAATTTTCTCTACAGAAAAACCTTTATTTAAGTACCACCATAAGTGGTTCCACGTGTAAATCCCCATGAACCGCCCGTAGCAGGTACTTACGTACGTCTATAGACGTAGGTAATTTATTTTTCCGTCGTGGTCGACGTAGGGGAAGGGAATATGGCCATAAATTACAATAAAATGCGGTCCGCACGACAAACATCATGCTAGTTCATGTGGCAGCCGGTTATGGTTTATTGCTATTAGGCCTAAAGAAAACAGCCAGTAAATAGAGGGTGGAAAGGACTTCAAACCATATTCGGACATGATGAAAAGATCAAACCACACCTTGAGTTACATAGTTACCAAAGCCATTCCATTTTATTTAAGAATGTTTGTTTAATATTTTTTATGAATTCTTAATCGACAGTAACGCATATAAAATAAAACCTCAATAATTTGTTGCGATATTGAGATAGATTGATAGCACTAGTTTAAACCTTAGTGGTTTTTGGTTGCTATTTAAACTAAGATAGATATTAAGATTCTTTTGTAAAATGGTAAATAAATAAAAAAAAAAATTCAATACTTACTACTATTGACATTTTGAACAAATTTTTTTCATCCAATACTTGTGCCCAATGGGATACAAGTCTACGAGTTTAATGGGCTATACTTGACAAAATTTTAGTTTTCAGTCCCTCATCTAGATTACGAGAAAATATTCGACACACATTTTTTCTTTTTTCATGTAGATAATCAAAAATGTTTAAACGCATTGTAAAACATTACATTTCAGAATGATTGTCACGTGTTAGCTAGCACACTCCAATATACCGAGATTAGGAAAAAAAAAGTAAATTCATATTAACATTGAAATCTAAACTCAAGCAAAACAACTACAAAACTGAAAGATAACAGCCTCCAGGTATAAAAGGCGTACCCGCTTACATGTGCAATGCTGGCTTATATTCATAAGGCTGTGACTCTAAATTTAAAATGATAATCTAGGAACATCGAAGTGAAAACAATAAGCAGTTAACTGTTATAACAATAAAAAAATAAAAATAAAACCATTGGTAAGCAAGTCGACCAGTCACTACAAGCAGCACCCGTTCACGAGCATAACGCAAAGATCAGCCATTACCCTCCTCGCCATATCTGAGGGAAGGGGGCAACCCGATCCTCGACTCTCACACTGCCCCGCATGATGCAGCGTAGCGCGTGGATGCGTGTTCTTCCGTTGCTTGTAAGTATCTTCGTTTGTATGGAAAACACGCACAGTCCAACACACAGAAAATGCATCCACACGCGTTCATTTTAGTTCAGAGACACGCAACACGCAGCGTGATGCGTGGCAGTGTGTTAACCGCCTTAATCTAAGCAGTTTTCCATCAATTTAAAAAAGAAAAAAATACGTGTCGAATATTTTGTGTAGTCTAGGTGACGGACTAAATACTAAAATTTTATCAAATATCCCCATTTAGTACATTCCGCTGCCGCTTAAATATTGCTATATTATTCAAGATGGCATTACTGAGACATGATGGGATCACGGTTTTTCTATAACATTTCTTCGTAAGTATTTTCTCTCTATAGTGACTTAAATCTCTTTGATCACTATCAAAGAGATTTAAGTCACTATCCTGGATCCCCCAGCGTTGAAATTTCCCTTTGGCTTTCCATTATTTCCAAGTTTCACCTTATGTTCTTTTTACTTTATTCTGTTGATATCAATGAGGTTTTTAATGAAATATGTGATTAATTTGCTTTTTAATGACAAAGCTTTTTTTCGTGGTTCTTTACAGTTTTAATCAAAATAATTATATTTAAAAAAAATAGAAAAATATATGAAGAAAATGACGAAAAATTCCAATGCTGGGTCAATCATGTCCAAAATCATATTAGGCTCAGGATCAGTAATTTTTAAACGTCAAAATTACGTAAGACAGTCGGTGTTTCAGTGTTAATTGCACGAATTCTTTATATTTTCCCAACAATTTTAAAGTCTTTTTGTATAATTATCATAATATTACGTGATAGAAATTGCAACTTCTAACCTTCATTCTATTGTTTTTTTTCCCTTTTAAAAGTAACATCCAAATTATTCTTTAAAAACTTATGTATGTCATACCGGTATTACCATAGAAATCTTATTATATCTATCGGTATTACCTTTACTCAGTGTTTATTAAAAAGGGATTATTAGCACTTAAATAAATAAATAAACTAGCCTGTCTAAAAATCCCTAGAATTACAAAAGGAGCATAACACACAGACCTACACTAAAAACTACCCACTTACGAGTACAGCTTGTACCTATAGTTATACGTTTAAAAAACTATGCAAAGCCATTGTATATTAACTGAAGGGAAACCCCGAAGGTCGACATGAGTCATGCGTCCGAGGCATAGGGTGGGTCAGGTGGCTGCAATTAGCGTAGTCCAGGGTCCCTCAAAGTGTGGCTTAAAAAGATCCTAGGAAACGTTTCCTAGGATCTTTTTAAGCCACACTTTAAGCCACGTATCTTAAGACCAACCGTACGGTTACGAATACGTGACAGAAAATAGGCTCTTGAAATTAGCTCAGAAACTTCTTTTATTGTATACTGCCTACTTATTGAAAATGCAAACACGTCACTAAAGTGATCATTACAATTAATGACGTCAGTTGTCTGTAGCGTTGTCTTTGTCTATAACTCTATACCATTTAAAACCACATTTTTTCAACGGTTTACGCATGACTGAGTTACAAACATTTAAACATCTTCAAAAACTTTCACATCGATAATTAATATTAAAGTAGGATTTGTTCAAATTATAATATTATACCTATTTCTTTTCCTCGACTAGGTAAATTGCTATTTTTGAGTTTGGATTCGAAGCATTTAGGAAAATTGCAAGTAAAATACTTGGAGCTGTAAAGTTTGAGAATCACTGGTCCAACTCGTCCACCGCGACGCCCTCTTTTAAACAGTTTTTATTCGCAATGTGTGTTTTGTACCAACGGTTTTTTGATAGTAATCTTGTGCTCAAATTATATTAGCAATTGTTTTTATTATTTCAAGTATACCTACAAATGTATAAACAATATAATGCGACAGTGATGTGTTTATGTTCTTGGATCATGCAACTGTTGTTAGCATATGGTTTGCATGGTTTAATCTTGATTAGATAGAACTTTGAGATAAGGTCGTCAGGTTAGGTAAAAGTAAAGGCTAAAATAGACTGAAATACTTAATTTATTGTTTGTAGAAAGAAAGAATAGAATAGAAAAATATTTATTCAGCACAGACACAACAAGCGCACAGCAACCAAGAAAACAGAAGTAATAAATTAATAGCAGGTACACAAATTGCGCTGAGCGTGCCCATGCCGAAAGGGTAACCATCTCAGCATTTGCTGGGCGTCAGACACCCAGCGCTGGTTTTCAGTTGGCACCCCGCAGTGACACACGGACGAAGGTAAATAAAATAAACATAATAAATATTATTAAATAAAATGTAATCATTAAAATAAATACAGTAAAAAGTGTAAAAACGAATACAGTTAAAAGTAATATTTAAATAAATCTGTGTAGTGTGTATCGAGTAAACGTGTCTTACTGTCAACATGGCGCATCAGTCGACCAATGGCAAGCCACCGGGCTGGTCATTGCATAGTGTGTCGTTTTTCTGTACACAATGTTGGATTTTGTATCGCACTGACCGATGAGTCAGGCGAAAAAATACTTGATTTAAATACCTACGAGTAGGTACATTGGATTGTTTAAGCTGCACCGAGTGGTAAGTAGATTTGTAAGTTTTTCGCATTTCAACTTAAAAAAAAGTGAAAAACAACAACATTTCTACGTAACCCAATAAACACCACAAACATTCCATAAAATTTGATTGGGATAAATAAAAAACATGATTTATTATAAAACATTATTTTCAAGCAAAACCTACCTAACTTTTATTAAATTATTTTAATTGCGGCATTTTTACAACAACAGTTTATGATTATTCCTAAGTTTAATTTATTAACTTATTCATTTTTTTTTATTTTTAAGAATTAATGGAAATGTCGAAAAATGTCGTGATGGCCCAGAGGTTAAGGCGCCTACCTCTCATGCGGTTGTGGTTCAAATCCGGGCAAGTATCAATATGACTATTTCAATTCATATGTACTTTCTAAGTTTATCTTAGACATCATTGACATCGGTGAAGGAAAATATCGTGAGGAAACCTGGGCTTATAGTTAATATAAATTTGAAATCGCCACCCGCCTTGAGCAGACGTGGTGATCAATCCTCTAGCCTTCTCTGTCTGAGAAGAGGCCTTTGCCCTGCAGTGGGACAGTGACGGGCTGGTATTATTTAATGGAAATGTGTGAGTGTTTTAATTATTTTACTTTTCTAATAACTCATGTTTTAATTATGCTATTGTATGATCCCACTGTTCATTGAAATAAAAGGAATTTATTTGAACTGAATATTGATGCATTTTCATTTCAACCTAATATCACCGGTCCACGAGATTGGCAGGCCACGCAGTCATAATTTCAATTACCATTCGCAGTGGGAATGTATTACGATCTCTATTACTTCAATAATTAACACTGTTGATGATAATTATTTCAGCAGGATTTCGCCGGACAGAATAGTGCCAATGAACTGGGATAAACATCTGTTTCGTTCGCCAGTTCAAGAGATTGTTTCGTTATCATTTTACTTGTGATTTTGTGAACTATTATTATTGTTTTAGATCATGTCTAAAATTATAATGTCCAATCACCGTGTTTGTTGTCATACTGTCCTTGTACGAGTATCAAGATGATAGTAATGTGATGTGAATGGAGGTTCCATTATATTTATCTAACGCAGTTAAACTACCTGGTGAGAAAAGATGATTTACTCAGTATTGCATCCCCGGGGTTAAAAAGGTCACATAAGCAGGTACCTAATCAATTCATGTAGGTAATTAAAATATTATTATAAATTCATGTACAGAAAAATTAAATATTGGAAGTGGTTAGAGAGGCCTTTGCCCAAAAATGGGTGCTACACACAGTACATAATAGAAAATATAAATAACAAACAACTTAATTAAATAAAACTTAAATTATTAAAAAATCACCTAAAAAGTAAAAAGTAAAAAATTAATTTAAACACGCTAATTTATTTACAATAGGTAAGTACTGAAATCATTTTAGTAATGAAATATTTATTAGATTACAATTTTCGTTCCGTGCATGCAATTTGTGAAAAATAAAAGGTTATTATTTTTTACTACTTATATTATTATTATTACCTATTTTTAAGTATGCATCAGACAGTTTCTATTTCATTAATACCTGTAGGTATGCACCTCACTTGACCAAATTACTGCCTAAAGTGGCAATGAGGATATCCGGTGTATTCTCAGTTTGTTATCAACACGTACAAATTGGTCTTACGGTAAACCTTGCAAATGAAGAGATATCCCACTTTCTTTTTGACAACACGGTGTTTACATGCAACGGAAGGAACCTAATTACCATTTTGTTTAGATTTTATTAGCGGCTGATACTAGTTTATTACAGTCTTTGTATGTGGAGAAAATATATTGAGAATGCAGCAGATCAAAGAGTTTTAGATAGAGAAGATATGCCATTACAAAAGAACAATGGCAGCTCTCCATACATTGTTTTATTTGGAAATAAAATTCAATGTCTTGAAATGAAAAAAATGCTGTTTTACTGAGCATCAGCCCCTGACTCCATTTATGTAAAAAAATTGGTTAGAGAATAATAGATATTCAAACATGAACTTTTAATTTTGATAGGTTATCCGTGCGTGATTAGATGAGCTAGCTAACTTTTAAAAAATGAAATGGCAACACTAAACGAATAAATTCACGAAAATAGTCAAATAGCTTTTCATTTAAACTTATTTTTTTCTGCGGCTTTAATTAGTTAATGTGATAGTTTTAAAAAACGTAGAGAATTAATTGAATTCCATTCGTATACATGTCACTTCTAGACACTAAAATTGATTTTGAATAAGATTCTGCCATTGTTCTTTAATGTCATAAAGAAACTGTGATCCCGATCCTGTCTCAGTAACGCCATCTAGCGTAATATAGTAACATTGGAGCGGCAGTGCAGTGTACTAAACTAGACTAAACGACTTGTGTCGTTTCAGGACACAAGTCATGATCATCTGCTTAGCCTTTTCCCAATTATGTTGGGGTCGGCTTCCAGTTTAACCGGATGCAGCTGAATACCAGTGTTTTACATGGAGCGACTGCCTGTCAGTCCTCCACAACCCAGTAACTGGGTAACATGATACCCCTTGGCTAAACTGGTTGTCTGACTTTCGGGCTTCTGACTACAAGTAACGACTGTCAAAGATCTACAAATGACAGCCGGGACCAACGGCTTAACGTGCTTCAATGTATGTATTTAGAAATATATAAGTATGTTTATCAGCTGTTTAGTACCCATAACACAAGCTCTTAGCTTAGCTTGGGACTAGATGGCGTTGTGTGAAAAAGTTGTGGAATATTTATTTATTTCTGAGGCACGGAGGACACAAGTATCGGATGAAAATTTTGTTCGTGATGTCGCGTCTATAGTACAGACGCCAGCACATCAAGTTACCCCAATGTGTCAAATTTCTTTGATCGTTTTTCAACTTTATGTGTCAAACAGAATAAAGTACATATTTAATTGGAAAAAATTGACACATTCGCGAAAATAAAATGAAAAATTGAGTTGTGAAATATTTATTTATTTATTATTTTATTTTATTTATTTGCACCAAAAGAGGCCTGGTGGCATAGTAACCAACTGACAAGACATCATTTTGAAAAATTTAAAATGGTTTTGTAAAAACAATTGAAAGCGAAGTTTTGAGAACAAATATATTGTTGAAAGGAGCATAACAAATAGTTCACAGGGCAACTTACAAAAATAGTTTCTAATTCAACTTTTCTTGGTGATCGTCTCCATAACCATGTCACAGCGACAGTCGGTCTCAAAGACCGATCAAATAACCAGACGACGGCCATGTTTTATTAGTGATTAATTAAACGTAATCCCATGTCAGATATAATGCATTAGTCGTAATCCGATGCAGAGAACATTTCAGGCTAAATATAGGTGTACAATCGTATAATTAAACAGCGTGTATCATATATGGGTAGTCATATTTAGGAGATCATTGAACTATCTGTTTAGCAGTCACTGCGACTGTGGAGGTCAGGTAGGCATTCGCTTCATGTAAAAGGGAGCCGACCCCAACATAGCTGGGAAAAGAAAAGAAAGAAAGAAAGAAAATACATTTATTGGCAACAGCTGGATACACGCACAGTATAAACACTTTAGCACAAAAAAGGGGCCAAAAGTGGCATGTCTCACGGCTGCACCAAAAGGTTCATTTCAGTGGTAATGCCAGACAGATGCTGAGATCCTGCCTGACGCTGACTGTCAAATGAACCTTTGGGACATGTGACGGATGAGTAACCATTATCATTAGGTATACTACAAATAAAAAAGACAAAGAAAAAGACTCGGTCGATGATGGTATTAAATTCGAAGATATATATGCAACAATTGCGATTCGATTGAAGGTTAAGCTACGTTTATCGAGGGCCATCGTGGATGGGTGACCAACTGACTACTCTAAACGAGTCATCGTTCACTATTTGGACACAGATACCTAGCATAAATAATGTTACGGATCTAATGCTAAACCGCTGACGCTTGTAACTTCCTGTCTATTTATAAAGTTGTAATCTAATGCAATTAAATCACAACCAATAAAGTAAATCATAACCACGGGATATTAATTGTCTTTTATATTTGACTGTACCCTTGAACCTAACTTCGGTATCACATACTTGCATATTGTGGACCTACTAGATCAAACAGTCGGTACGTTTTGGTCCTTCGTGCCGGATTACGATTACTTATCAAGGCGCCTCCGAGCGTCAGAAAGTACGCTTACCCATCATTTAGGGCATTTGATAATCTACTTACCAGTTTAAATACCTGGTTTAGGTACCTGAGGTACGAAGTGGTCTCCGTAGGTACTAAAATCTATTTAAAAAAATAAAAATAAAACTATCTTAGCCATTAAGTAACGCTTTAAAAAAGCGGTCTTAGTTTCCCAAAATAGTTTCAACCTGTCAAATCAACCGTGTTCAACGTTGACAGGTTATAAACACTTAATGAATTTAAGTGTCGACTGATAGATGGCTCTAAACATAGATTATTTTGTAACAATTGATGGTCATGTTGAAAACGTATATTCTTAGATGCAAGTTGAATTTTTATAGGCCATTCTTTTATTGGTATTTTATTGTCATCTGATGATGTTCACTAAGTGTATTTTAAAGATTCGTCTATTTTATCTCCTGACCTATATTTTGTATTTGTTGTAAACATAGATTATTTTGTAAGTGTTGAAGAATTAAAAACACAGGCTGTTTACCTGTGTTTTTAAATCTTCAACACTTCTAGTTCTACATGTAACATATTACTTTTGCCCATGGTCATAATTATGTAGTTTTTAACCGACTTTCAAAAAAGGAGGAGGTTCTATGTTCGTGTGTATGTATTTTTTTTTATTTTTTTTTATTTATTTACACCAGTAGGTACTTAGTGCTATTCCCTAAATATCACTGTGCAAAAACTATTCTGAACTGTCGATTCCTAGCATAGCAGTAATTAGGGATGATAGCTCACTTCGCTTTTAGTTCACTTTTATTCTGACGAAATAGTTTTCAAAGAATATCACGGCTGGATGAAATAAGCACTTTGATTTTCATAGAAGTTGTATGATTCCTTTATTGTTTTTTTTTTGGAATTTACGTCTACAGTAATGTAAGTATGGCCTACAGTCTGTAAGTGCCTAGCATTCTTGAATTGTACCCGTTTGACAGCAATTGGCACGCCCCCTATTAGGTACATGGGACTTAAACAAAACTGGCGAAAGGTGAGTACATTCAAGCCTAACCTGTCGGAGAATTTGGGCTTGATGACGGAATCTTTATTCTTTATGTCCGTTACGATGTATTGGAGCCTTTGGAGGCCATGAGTAGTCATTTTTAACCGACTTCAAAAAAAGGAGCAGGTTCTCAATTCGGTTGTTTTTTTTATTAATTTTTTAGTAGGTTTTGTTACCTCTGTAGATACTCCGTTATTTATGGCCCGATTTTCAATTTTTTTTTATTTGATAGGGTGTACTAACAGATTGGTCCCAATTGTATAAAAACTCATATCTGATGAGGGATCCTCGAGGAATTGAGGGAACTCCTCAAAAAATATAGGTACCTACACATCCACCGATTTTAACATTTTTAGTAACATATCAAGCATTTTCATTTAGAATGTATCATTTTGTGAAGAAAAACTGATGAAGAAGACAGGCAACGGAACTCTTCAATGCATAACAGCAAATTATTCGCGATTGCTATAGTCAGATGTCTATGCTGAGCTTTTGTAATTTCCATAACATAACATTACGCCCTTCTATTATCCTGGCAGAGATGTACAGATTATTGTTTAGATAGAATTTCTTTAGCAATATTGTTAACCAATTTCAATGATTATTTCAAGCTTTGAAATACTTTTTTATATACGAAGAAACTAAAAATTGCAAAATAAAAACTTTTTTCCAAAAAAAAACAACCGACTTCTTTAAAAAAACACTAACAGGTGAAAAATAACTCCAGTTTCGGAAGTCGGTGGCCAATAATGAACGAAACAAAACCACCAAAGCCACAATCTTCCGAAACTGGAGCTATTTTTCACCTGTAAGTGTTTTGTAAGAAGTCGGTTGTTTTTTTTTCTACAATTTTTCTTAATTTTTCGTACCTACATCTTACATGCCAAATATGCCAACCGTGTATGGTGATAAACAGGTATCTAGAACGTAAATTCGTCAATCCTAAAACAAACTATCTACCAATTATTTTGTAGAGCTATTATTACGCTACGCCGCAAGAGGGCGGGTACGAGTCGTGCTCGTGCTATTTATTTTCACGTTATTTACGTTACTTTATAGGCTGGTCCTTTTGTACAGGCGCCAACGAAATGGTCCTGACTTTGACTTGGTTTGTATTGTTTGATGTAAGGTGTGGAGTAGTTGTTGTTTGTTGAAATATTTGTCTTATTTCTCAATGGGTTTCAGCCGGTCTATTATGTAAAATTCTCCTCGCGATAAGTTAGGTGAAGTAAGCGTGATTACACCTCACTTTGATTTTACTTCACCTGCATTTTCACGGGGAGATTTTCACAGAACGTACCGTCGCGTCGGTAGAAAGACGTTAACAACAATCAACGATTAGGACGATAGCATGTTTAATAATCTAGGAGGCATAGGTAATATCTTTCTTTCAAAACATCATCAGATCATCGTCCTAACTGCCATAATCCCAGTTTATTTGGGGTCAGCAGCATGCTTTCTTATTCTGTACGTCTATATTTGTTGGCCTAACAATAACAACATGTTTCCAACTGAAACACCGTTAACAAATCAATCCGTTTTTTTTGTCGGTACAAAAAAAAAATTAAAATAAATAACAATGAGCTATTTGACTAAATTTGAGTTTTAGTCCCTCATCTAGATGACAAGAAAATATTCGACACGTATTTTTTCTTTTTTCACGTAATCAAAAAATAACGGCGATACATCGAGTTAAAATGTCGCATGACGTCCCTAGCCAGTACAGTTTATGCTAGCTAATGACGTTATAAGCCCCCACTTCTCAACTTTAATGCGCTTAATCTAAGCAGTTTTCCATCAATTTGAAAAATAAAAAAATAAGTGTCGAATATCTAGATGAGGGACTAAAAACTAAAATTTTGTCAAATAGCCCATTCGAAAAAAAACTTAAAAAAAAAACAGAGCAACGATGTAGGTTGGTACCTATTTTTCGAGATTTTGCTATTTTATTTACCTATTTACCCAAATCAAAGATCGACTCCTTTCCATCCTTTGTCCTCCTATATTTGAAAGAACAGACGCTTGATGGCGCGTCCTAGACAAACAAACAAACTAACATACACAGACAACTACAAACACAAATAGATTCTTTTTATAGCCCCCTTAATTAGACACGCCCTGTATGCAACCCTGACTATGACAGTATATATAGGGTGTTTTGTAAAGAATCCCTTGTTAGAAGAGTGGCTTGTGGTTGAGATTTAAGGGAAGAACTCTTTTGTGATGTATGAATGGAAATTATAGTTAGGTACCGGGTGTTGGTACTCTGCACACTATTAACGAGCACACACAACATAATGCCAAGGATAAACTCACCTGTGGGGGCCTGAACAATTAATTTTCAAGCGGTAGGTATAAATAAAACTAAACCATTGAAAACTATTAATCTATTTTATTACCCGTAGGTTACTTGGTATATAGAAACAAAACGGAAGGTTCCTTTCATAAATTAACTACTTTACACCAAATTCAGAAACAAATCCGCAAAACTAAAATTAAATTGTTATCTAATTTATATCTGCCATTACTGCACCTTTTATAAAAAATAAGTTAAATGTTTCAAAAACATACCAAAATCTGTAGATTAGAATAATAGCAAGGGGTTCACCGGATTGGAAAATCTCATAATCTGTGGATTATGAGATTCCACGCAGACACCAAAACTCACCAGCGTGGGTCTTGGAGATTTCCTCCTGGATCCAATTGAATTACTACTTAGTATATATTGGTAAAGTAAGTGTTATGTTTACTTTTATAATTTACCACGAAGCTTAAGTGAAAACACAGATTAGCTGTAAATTAATGCTTGTCACTCACTCAAGGTCTTAAAGCTCGATTTGAAAGATCGAGTTGATCGAGAATTAAGCTATGTTTATTGACGTTGGTCGGTCATTCATTGCACAATGGGAACCCTGAGTGCTTCGAAAAGTACATCATAAGCCTTTGGGTCCCGTAGTCATTTGTACCTATATCTTTGACAGTTGTCACGGACAATCAGAAGCCGGATAGTCTGACAACCAGTTGATTGCTGAGGTCAGCATGGCTATTGTGTATCTTCGTTGACACTTCATAATGATGATCACTGGGCAAAGTACTGTTCAATGATTAATTGTCAAACAGCTAGTTTTGTATTTAATTAGTAATTAATTAGTGACCGATACTTAAACACGTGATTGTACTCATGAATACTAATAACTCTCCCAAAGAAACTTTTTTTATACTCAATAACTTTCAATTAATTCAATTACGTCAGTACCTACTGCCCAACGGGAGCGGTGGGAATGGCGGGGAGCGTCTGACACTACTACTAGTAGACTTTGCCCTTACTGAGGTCAGACTATCAGCTGACGGATCAAAGGCGCGCGAGCGGGATCATCAAACAGCGTTTTTGTTATTTTATTTTGTTATTTTATTTTGTTATAAGTTATTGTGTAGAAAAAAAAGTTTCTTTGGGAAAGTTTATTGAAATTGAAATTATGAATACAATCACGTGTTTAAGTATCGGTCACTAATTACCAGTCACCCTATATAGAAGGACGTCAATTGCACTCGCAGAGATTCGATGCGCACAGTACCCCGTCTGACAGTCACCTAACTTGAAGTCTACTTAAAGTGCAATACCATTTATTTTTGGAAATTGTCAGATTGTCATCTAAGTTAAGTAACTGGACGCCAGGTACCTAATCACTGGCAATGACAGGCAATAGTGATAAGATAAGATAGTAATTTGTGTGTGACATCACATTAAAGTAAACACTATAAATTGTTTTAGTACCTACATTATATTTTAATTTTTAAATATTTAATATTAATTGTACGCTTGAAAAAGCAGAATATTATGGACGTCATATAATATGTCAACACTTGTATTATTAAAAGCCCTGCAGCCGTGTTGTACCTTCTTGATGGGTATTCAGCGGTATCCCGTTAGATAAACTGAAAACCCACCCAAACTAAGTAGCGAAAAGGTTTAAATGCAAATGTTAAGGTAAGTCAAAAACCCAGGATTTATTTAAAAAACAATTAAATTTTCTTCACTTGGCACTTTTATTATAATATCGTAGAGTTTCTTATACAAAGCGCCTGTCTAAATGTAAATAGCAAACCACAGGACGACCACTTAGAGTCTTAAGTATTTACAAGACCCTTAGCAAGATAGGTATTTGACGCGTAATCTTTTAGAAAGCCCTTACCTCTTAGTTTAAGAGTAAGTTCCTTCTTAGCAAGTTCAATGGTTCACTCGACCTTTATAGTATGTACTTAATTTACTATGCAGATACTAAAACCATAATTTCTACTCGTTCGTTGCTGCTGCATGCAGCTGAGCTGAGATGAGGATGCAGAAGGATACGTATATTTGTAAATATGTAAATAAGTACCATGTATCCGAAGAGATTTAAAATACCTATAGAGCGGGCATGTCAAGGAAATGTCATAGAAAAACTTTGATCCCATGTCTCAGTAACGCCATCTAGAATAATACCTAAGTATAATCCCACCAAAAACATTCTGTAAAAAACTAGCCAAGTCTCGATGGACCTGCTTGTTTATCTCTAAAAAGTAATGAAATCTAGACAAAGTCGTGCCTTAGACTTGGCACGACTTTGTCTAGATTTGAAGGACACGGACACACCCTAAAACTAATGTGTAAGTAGACAAAATATTATTTATTTGTATACGAAGCACCATCGAATAAATAGCTTATATGATGCCATCGACATGGTGATTGCATTTAGCTAGCTAGCGAAAATCAAGTCAAATAGAAAATACCAGGCATTCATGAAGCACGAGCAAGTCTAGAGCTCTCAACAACGATAAGGACTTTTGACACCCATTCAATACTACTCCTACACCAACAGCGACAGGAATATAAACCTTATGCCTTAGGAATAAGGTTGGGTATGAATAGGGTGATTGAAAGTATCGCTTGTATGCCTGAACAAGCTGACTGCATTGTTTTTCTTTGTGAGGACAACGCTGAGATGGTGAGTGTGCTTCATGTCGCCTATTTCCTATGTAGGCAATAAGAGTGCGTTTCCATTGGAATCCGATACTTTTACGCTCAACTCTAATTTTGGTAAGTTTATTTACATACCAAATGGACGATATCATCTACTCTTGTACCTCTTGTAAAACATAATTATTATTCCTCCTTAACATATTACTACACATTCCCTCAACATTCTCATCTCAGCTGCATGCAACTGAGGTTTCATTCATACCTACGTGCTTTTTGAAATCCTACATTCTGATTCATACAAGACAACAGGTAGGATACTAAGAAGTAGCTAGGCCTTATCCAGATCCACGCGAGAATTTGATGCGTTTTGTTATCATTGTCGTCTTCATCAATTACGTCTCTTTAGTACTCTGTAAATATTGTTACATGCAAACATACTTAGCATTGAACTTAAAATCGCGTCAAATCGTGTGTCAATTCGTTCCTTCTGGACAAGGTCTTAGGTGATAAATAATATATTTATTTATGATAAATATTTTTTTTATTTATTTCAGTAAGTACTTACCTAAACACTTTAACATGACATTTTTATCTAGGTGAGGTCGGTGGTCGGAGTCACTATCTGACTACTCTGAGATGAAACACCAAAAGAAACTCAGAGGTCACAGTCTCTTTTAAAGTCCAGACATTACCTTGGTCATAATATGTAAGAACTATGCAAATTAGTGTCTGAAATAGTCCTTACAGGAAAGAACCACACAAATATGAGAGGACCAGACCAGATCAGTCAGTGCAAGCATTTGTCAGTTACAGTAAGCTCAACTTGGAACTTGAGGAGCTCCACGTCTTGACGAACGATTACAAGTACCTACACCCATTTCAGTGAAGACCAGTCTAGAGATTGAGATAGTAAAAGCTTTTGTATGTTTTTTTTTACCTACAAGATAGGCTGGCTTACTTCATAGGAGAAAAAAATACATAAACTATTTGTGTATTTTTTTAAGTTATCCGGTGCCATCTAAAGTGCTGTAAATACCTACCTTGTACCTACTGTGATATTTCGTGTCGTATAAAACAACGGACAATAACTAGAAAGCTGTCTTTACATGTAGTGGACACACTGGACACGGAAGCGAGTCCACATCGACTGTTCGAGTAGGCTCGACATCGCACGAGCGGTGACGAGCACTTCGCATAATGAAATGAAACACAATAGAAGGACTGCTCATGATGTGAACAAAGACGATCAGCGGATGAGTTGCCTTTAACATTTTGTTTGTACAAAAAAAAGTACCTACTTACTTGACAATTATATGCGACATTTGAAACCAACGGCTTTACGTGATTTCCGAGGCTAGGAGTAGTTTTGATATGGTGTTGGTCACCCACCCACGGACCGACTTCGTCGAACGTAGCCTTAGAGTGACCTGTGCGGCAGTTATTATTTAGTTATTCTAAGTAAGCTTGCTTTTTGTTGATGCTCTTATTTTTTCATGATAAATCTACATTTGAAAGACAAATAAATTCGGAGTATTCCCGTCTGAGCACCTATTTATTGAGCACCTATGCATTAACCTATGGGAAATGGGAATACCTTTGGTGCTAAATGCATAGGAGCTCAAAAAATAGGTGCTCACACGGGAATACTCCATAAATTATAAATTCTCCCGTTCGCGTTACCATTATGTCCAAACAAAGAAACTGGCGAAAAATACTGCGTCAGTCAATAAATCATTTTATCATGGTGACACAAAGAACGAAGGAAGTGACAATTTGGCATGTAGTTAGCCAATCAGGACCCTCTGTTTCGGCATCCTCGCACTTGAACGCTGGCAAGTTCAGGGTCAAGAGCAAAAGGACGCGGGAGAGTGTTCGAGTGGTACGTTCTGGATCGACTGGGGTTAAATGTAGGTGTCTGGGTTTTTTGGGTTTGTTTGTCTGGCACGAGAATGCAGAGTAGCTGGTGACAGGGTTCCATGGTATTATTGGGACATAAAGCAGTCACCCAAAATGTTGGTAGTTTAGAAGATAAACTACCAAAACTAAACTTGCGATACTTAATTATCGCTTTTGTTTATGCCTACTTACACCACTCTTGCAATGTTTTGCTTTTTCGGAAGACAGTACCTAAGTACCTAACAATGATCATCATCCTCTTCGTTCTCTTACATTTATTCCATTTCTTTGTGGTAAACCAATACCTAGTTAGGTAACATCTTAGACATCTTTTGACTGCCTCGTTGGTCTAGTGGTCGCAAGCGCTACTGTTGAGCCCGGATAGGTCCCGGGTTCGATCCCCAGGTCGGGCAATCTGTTATTGAGTATTTCTATCTGGAATTTCTCAGTAGCAGGCCGGAGTTTGGATTTGTGCCCAATTGATGGCAATAGGCTCGCCCCCTATTACATGGGACTTAAACATAACTGGCGAAATGTGGGTGGACTACCAGGTTCACCTCTGCCTAGCCCTTCGGGGATTACAGGCGTGACGTTATGTTTATGTATGTAACATCTTAGGGTGGGTGCCCCTTTCTAGCCATAATGCTGCTTTAATCTGATAGTGACACACGACGCAGTTATCTTTATCCATAATAAGATTGGGACCTCATGGGCGTGCTCAGGGAGGAAATGCCTCGTAATGCCTAATATAGGTAGGTACTGCTGAGACAGCTTTTTCCAAAACCTATCTGAGGTAGAGTGCTAAAAAAAATTAAAGTCGTACTTAACTCTTTCTTAATTTCTTTTGCTGTTAAATCTAAGTTTCCAAAAATACAGGGTGCAAGGGACATCGAACTACACCCGGATTATCTACCTACCATTACTTTTTTACCAAAATCAACCTGGACAGAAAACTTAATCAAAATAAAACTATAGTACATATAAATCTTTAAGTATTCACTCACTCACACACACTGACACATTCTTGAGTGACTCTTCAATTACATTACATAGGTACGCACACGCTTTACACACACACACACACACACACACACACACACTCACACACAGAAACATACACACATAAACACACACACTAACACATGCATACATGTCATACTGAGGCTTATATTTAGCTTACTTTTATTTTTTCCTCTGCTATTTCTTTTTAATTTAATATTGTGTTTGGCCACCAAAACCACGTCCTCCATCTGTAACTCTGTGCTAACCATGAGAGAGCACTGGTAGGTACCCATAACACAAGTTAAATCTTACCTTGGGTTGGTACCAAAATAAAAAAAAAATTGTTTACTAATTTGATTCAATTTTTTTACTAATTTGAATTATATAAAACTTAATAGATTAAAATTATTAATATGTAAATGGAACTGTACATTCTATCTGGAAATAAATATCTTTATTTTTATATCTTTATCTTTGGACACCCCTAGCGTTGAAATTTTTTTTCGGCTTTTCACTATTTCCAAATTCTTTCGTGCGCCTGTTTCTGTGCCAGCAACAGCCACAGATAATCCACAAACCCACAGAAGGTAGCTGTAGCACACCTTTTCAAGAAACGGTGTAATATTTTGGTCAAGCTATCTCTGTAAACGAACTTCTCAGTGTTTCCAACTAATTTTAAATTCTTATATTAATACAATAGTATTGAATAAAATGTAATTATTCTTGGACTGTATTATGTTAAATAAAAAAATAAAAGAAATAACGTGATTTTTTTTATTACACTACGAATAACTTACTGAACAACAATAAATTTTAATATTCAAAAATAAAAGTACCAAAAGATGTTTTATATTAGAACCACATTAAAAAGCTTGCAACCCTGAATAAGAATGTCAAACATCAATGTTGTTTTCAATATTTCGATTCGAAAAAGCGCGGGAAACTTGTAACTTGGTGGACGCGTCCTTTTCGAACTTTTCATTTAAAATTAATTTTTATCTATATTGTAGTATCGGTAGTCGTAGTTTTAGTGTCGTAGTTTCCTTATATTTTATTTTTTAGGTAGTTGTGTATATTCTTCAGTAGGGGTAAGTGTTTTTACTATTTATTAGGAGGTGGCAATGAATGATCCGCCTGATCCGGGGGGCTTTGTCCCCCCGGTAGGCAGCTATGTCACAATTTCAAACGAATCTGGTATGGATACCGATGGGTCTTCAACGACCAAATCTTTAAAAAGAAGTCGTGTGCATGTGTGTAAGCACTGCAACAAACGTCGTCGTACCCGCAAGGGCCACGGATCCGAATCTTCGGGTTGTGGTTGTATTGACTCGACCATAAGCGCAGAAAAATTAACACCCATCGCTGCTAACTCGTCCTTAAGTGCAGAACAAATTTCACCCACCACTGCAAACATACCGGTTACTCCAGCTCCTTCAGTTCCCGCTCAAATTGGGCGAAAACTTTATGAAAAATCAGACATCGCGCCATTTGTAATTCATATTTCAAAAAATTTTATTTCCGAAAACGATGGAACCACACTGCATCCCATCACATTTGGGAAGTTTCTAAAACAAAATGCCTTCAAAAATATTGTCAATGGCAGTGTCAAGAAAATCGGGCGTAATAAAATAAGTATTTCCTTTTCTAATTTCCTGGACGCAAATTCGTTTATTAATAGTAGTAGCCTTGAGAAATTTAATTATAAAGCTTACATACCTACTTTTAATGTTACTAGAATGGGCTTAGTGCGTGGAGTTCCTGCGGAATGGTCTCCGGAGGAAATTATTGAGAATATTTCGGTACCAATTGGTTGCGGGCCTATTTTAAAGGTCAGGCGCCTTAATTTTAAAACTGTTGTGGATGGCAGTACCATATGGAAACCTTCCCAATCCATTGTGGTTACTTTCGATGGGCAGATTTTACCAAAAAGAATTTTTATGTGTTACAATGCATTACCTGTTGAGTTGTATATTTTCCCCACAGTACAGTGTTTTAACTGCTGCCGTTTTGGACACACAAGACTCCAATGTAGGTCAAAACCTAAATGTTATAAATGTGGTCAAGGACACACTGGGGATAGTTGTGAAACTGATCCAGAAAATGCATCTTGCTGCCTTTGTTCTGGGTTCCACTTTGCAACAAATAAGTCTTGCCCAGAATTTTCTAGGCAAAAATCAATTAAAACTTATATGGCACAAAGTGCTGTATCATATGCTGAAGCAGCAAAAATACATCCTCCAGTTTCAAGATCCTTTGCAGACATACTCTTATCTCCACCATCCAAAAACTTGCCTGATACTCCATCTATGTCTTTACCTAACACAATGTCAACAAGTTATAAAAAAACTGTCTTCTTAAAACCACGTTCCCCTCCCAAATCTGTACCAGGATATAATAAAGAAGCTCACAATGCTATTATTAAAGATTTTAACATTCCTCAACCATCAGATGGTTGTGCTTTTTCTAATAAACAAAATATTGAAGATAAAGATGTAAATTTTTCTATTAATGATTTTCTTTCTGCATTAAACAGTCTGCTCTCCCAGTTCAACATTTCACCGTCCAACGTTGCCCCTTCTTTTAATGTACCTCAATTCACTCATAATGGATCATACATCCAAAATAATCCAGTGGAACTGCCGCAGTCTAATAAACAAAAAGAGTGATATTATATATTTGTTAAATAAATTTGAACCTTTTGTCTTTGCTTTATCAGAGACATGGCTTAAAGCTTATCATATTTTTAAAATTAATGGTTATTTAACCATTAGAGAGGATAGATCTGATGGGTATGGTGGAGTAGCTATACTTATCAAGAATTCTATCCCTTTTTCCAACATTACATTACCTCCTCATAGTGAGGAAATTTCAATTGTAGCTATAAAAGTGTATAATACTTGTCTTGTCTCTATATACATCCCTCACCCTTCTTCTTCTGTACTTCAAGAGATGAATAATCTCCTTTCTTTTCTTCCAAAGCCATTCTTAATATTGGGGGACTTTAATTGCCATCACCAATCATGGGGTTGTTCAATTTCAAATTGTTATGGGGATGAATTACTTGATATAATAGATGTACATAACTTATGCATCTTGAATTCAGGAGTACCCACTCGACGTTCTGATCCTAACCAAAACCAAAGCGCAATTGACCTTTCTATCTGTTCTCCAAACCTTGCCTCTTCCCTAACTTGGTACACCCTGTCCTCTACTTTTGGTAGTGACCATTTCCCAATAGTCATCTCTTATCCTCTTTGTAAACCAAATGCACCAATTAAGAGATCAAATCTAAAACATAAATTACCCCATAGTAATAGTAGTGACTGGGATAAATTTAAGGACATTGTTGACAGAAAGCTTTGTTCTTTGCCAGTTATTTCTGATGGTAATGAAAACAGTTGTGCTGAAGCTTTAGCATGCTTATTAATTGCAGCGGCGGATGAGGTTTTTCCTGTAAAAAAGAACAATATTAGTACAATTCCGTCGCCACCTTGGTGGGATTCAGAGTGCACAGTAATGATTAATAAGCGTAATGAGGCTGAATACAATTATAACGTTGGGATGTCAGATATTAACTTTGAAATTCTTACTAACATAATTTTAGAAACTCGTAAACTTTTTAAAAAGAAAAAATTTGAATCTTGGCGTAACTTTTGTTTATCTATTTCACCGAATACTCACCCTACGATTGTCTGGCGTTACATTCGTAGATTTAGATCCATCTATAACAACCATTCTCCTATCCCTGATTCGTTAGCCAGCGACTTTTTAGATAAATTAGCTCCTCCATGGGTTCCCGAGGCTAACCTAGCTCTCATACCCAATACCCAAAATATTAGTTCGTCGCTAGATCGTCCATTCACTGTCACTGAATTGAAGTGTGTTATTAATAAAACACGGGATTCAGCCCCAGGCATTGATGGCATACCGTATTCCTTCTTTGCTCATTTAAATGACGACGTTCTCAGTTACTATTTAGAGCTTATTAATTCTATTATGATTACAGGAAACGTTCCTGTTGAATGGAAACGTCAAATGGTGTTGCCATTCCTTAAACCAAATAAAACCCCTTCTGATGTTTCTTCATACCGCCCCATTGTTTTGTCTTCAATTCTGATAAAACTAGCGGAACACTTAATTAAAAATCGCCTAGAATGGTTTGTTGAAAGTAAGGGTCTCCTGGCAGAATCACAATATGGCTTTAGAAAAGGTAGAAGTACAAGTGACTGTTTAAGCATTTTGACATCGGATATTCGGATTTCATTTTCTAATAATCAATCCACGGTCGCGGTTTTCCTCGACATTAATTCAGCTTATGATAATGTTGTATTATCAGTTTTACAAAATAAATTAAAAGCCTTACAAGTTCCAATGAACTTGTTGAATTTCATCATTAATATCCTGTCTGAACGCTCTGTTAACATGTTATTAGGGGATCATGAGGTATCGCATATAGTATGGAGAGGTCTCCCACAAGGTTCTGTGCTCAGCCCCCTTTTATACAATATTTACACTTTTGATTTAGATTCGTCCTTGCCTAATCATGTTAAAGTTCTTCAATATGCCGATGATTTATTATTATATTCTACAAGTCAGTATATCGAGCAAGCTAGCTGTTCTATTAATTCTGCTTTATCGGCTTTGGATTCATGGTTACATTTGAACGGTTTGGAGTTATCAACATCTAAAAGCGCAGCTGTTTTATTCACCCGGAAGAGAAACATTCCCGGAGTTAATCTTTACTATAAAGATACGCCTATTCCAGTTAAAGACAATTTCCGATATTTGGGTGTAATTTTAGACCCTAAATTAAACAGTGTTCCCCATTGCGATTTTATTGTTAATAAATGCGAAAATCATTTAAACATGCTTAGATGCTTGTCAGGTGTTTGGTGGGGTGCACATCCTTTTTCTTTAAAATTAATCTACAATGCTATAATCAGAAGCACGTTAGATTATGGGTTATTTATTCTTGAACCAGGTAGTATTATGGCTTTTAAAAAATTAGATCGCATTCAGTCTAAAGCATTACGAATTATTGCGGGTGCTATGAAGTCGAGCCCCATAAATGCCTTACAGGTAGAATGCGGGGAAGCTCCTTTATATCTAAGAAGACAATTCCTTGCTGATAATTATTTGTTCCGAATCATTCAGTTCTCAACTCATCCTCTCATATCTAAACTGGACACTTTAGTGTCGCTGATTGATTCTTCAGATTACTGGTCCCATAAACGTGCTCCTTGTTTGGTTATAAGCTATAAAAAATACCTTTCTCTATCTTCTCCAATTCACCGTTCCAACAAACTTCCCATATTTAGCAGTAGTTATGACAGTTTACATTTCAATCCCATCATAAAATTTCACTGTACTAACAAATCCGACCCCATTTGTCATTTAAGTTTCAACAATTTTCTGGCCGAACACTCGGAATATCACCACATTTTTACTGATGCTTCCAAGCGTTCTCCGACGGGTTGTGTCGGGATTGGCACGTACCACTCGCAATTCAACATCGTTCAAAAAATAAAACTTCCTCCGGAGACTTCCGTTTTTACAGGAGAATGTTTTGGCATTTTAAAAGCCATTGATTATAGTCGGGTTTTTAAGCTCAAGAAAGTTATCATCTTTTCAGATTGTCAAAGTGCTCTTCTAGCCATCAACAAATCACCACTGTCACATAAATTCCTGTCTCCAATCATTTGTTTAATTAGAGAATTTGCGTACAGGACCTTATCTGAGGGCAATGTCTTGCAATTCGCGTGGGTTCCAGCCCATGCTGGAATCAAGGGCAATGAAGTGGCGAATTCTCTCGCTGGTGAAGCGGTGCAGTGTGGGGACATAGTTCCATACATCAATTTTAACTCAGATATTGTAAATCTACCTAAAACTTTTCTTTTGGACACCTGGAAGGTGGCCTGGGAAATCAGCAGCAGACAAAAGGGTCATTATTTTTCTTTGATCCACCCCGATGTTTCGGAAAAACCGTGGTTTGGCAGGGCTAAGTTTGGCAAGATGGAGACCTCAGTTCTCATTCGTATGAGAATCGGTCACGTCTGCTCTCCTGCTCATCTTGCTAAACTTAAAATTGTCATTGATCCCGGTTGTTCGTGTGGCACAGATGTGGGCGACTTGAATCACATCCTTTTCTCCTGTCCTCTATATGACCGTTCTTCCTTTCTTAATGATCTATTGTCTCTCCGTATTCCTTTTCCTACTTCAGTTCTTTCTTTATTTTGTACAAATAGTTTACCTGTATATAAATGTATAGCTTCATTCATTACCATTAATAATATTAAATTGTAATTAAAATATTATTATTATTTATTTTTTTCACCAATTTATTGTATACATCTCATCATTCATTATTAATTCCTTTATTATTTCCTTTAATCCTACTGATCCTATAACCAAAATTCCGCTTTAAATATTAAATAATTTTGATAAATTCCAGTTTCCCTACCTTTGTTTTATAACTTCTCTACTTGACATTGGCTAAATGCACAAACCGTGCGAAGCCAGGAAAAAAAAAAAAAAAAAAAAAAAAAAAAAAAAAAAAAAAATATTTCGATTCGAAAACATTAACGGCTTACAAATGTTTTATGTACTTAATTTACTTGAAAAGTAATCATACATTTTAATAATGAACGCTCTAAGTGATATCAGCGATGAAGAATTCGTGCCGTTCTTGCATGGTTTGGGTGCGGACACTTATAAAAAGTCATTTGAATGGATGCTCAATGACCGAGACTTTGCAGGAGTTTTACGTTGGCTTTACAACAATTTGGATCATAATAATGCGTTGAGTGCTCGCGAGGAGTGTCGGTAAGTCAAATATTACTTGTTTATTATTGTTAAGAGTGACTCCCTGGCTTAAATTTAAATTGATATGAAACAAATGTGTCGCGCGTGTGTGTGTTACTTTCTTTTCTGCCAAGGTCTAAATGAGCTTTGTAATAATCATAAAAGAAAGAATGAAAAAGCATTAATTTGAAACTAGGCCTAGGCATTTGATTCCCTCCAAGGACAAAATGTTTGTGTGATGAGCATGATCAATAATTTGTTATACATTGTTGTATGTAGTATTTAGAAACACATAAGTACGTTTTTCAGCTGTTTATTACCTATATCACAAGCTCTGCAAAAGCTTGGGACTAGATAGCATTGTGTGAAAGATAAAGAATATTATTCGCCTTACAGATTATACATTTTACCTTACAGATACATAGAACTAGAGAAGAAAGGTCTTCTCCTCTCGTCAGAAGATCTAGAATCTTCTATAAAAGACATAAAAGAGCAGTATGAAGGTATTTGTTTACCAGGAGACAAGGAGGAACAAGAAGATGTTGAGCTGGACATCAAAATGCTGCAGGAACGGCTTCATATGTTGCAGAAACAGGAGACGGTTCTTGGTGAATTGAAGAGACAGAATGAGTGAGTAAAAAGTTAACGAAAAGTGGAAAGTGTGAGTGTGTAGAATAGCCAATTTGTATGACCTGCTGACTCCAAAGTTATAGTTATCGGGTTTGCACACAAGCCATGTAACTCTGACTTTTTGGATCCATATGTGTGTTGTGTGTGCGATAAAGCTCTGACACTATGCTAGTCATTAACTAATCAGGCTCCGCGTGGACACCGGTGTCCGCAAACAATAGTGATTTAATTGTGTCTGGATTGCAGTAATTGACTAGTTAACAACACGGAAAGAAAAGGAACATAGTGAATAATTGTGTATTAGTAAAATAATATTATTAAAGTTGCCAAATTCACCACTATTTGCGCTAGCCACAATATGGATGGTGGAAATTATTCACCATTCTGCTGGGTTATTTTAACCTTTTAATCGTGTCAATTAGAGACATAATAAAAAGACAGACAGACAGTGCGAATGTCAGTGTTCACTTGGGGTTTAATGAATTATTATTCAAATGAAAAACAAGACTGCCTTTGTCAAACTGTAAGGTAAAAAGTATACAACATTTATTTACTACAACAGTTTGCCAACTTTTGACATTAAATAAATAAGTACTTACCAAGATTTGCATCTGAAATTCTGAATATAACTTTGATGTGAAGTAACCATTTATATCTGAGAAGGCTTTTAATTAGCTATTTAGTTTAAAAAAAAAGACTTGTAAAAGTATCTGAGAAGATCTACTTGCAGAAATAAATATCATTTCATTTCATAAGCTGTTATTAGCTTTCCTTAAATGTAAAAAATAATATTTATGAAATATATTAACAAATATATGCCATGCGCATTGGAAGCCCATGGTTCGAGGTGGCAAACTTAAATGACTCTACAACAACATTCGGTTTTAATGCTAATCGAGAATCAAATTTTTCATTTCCACAGATTAACAAAAGAAGAGATAACCTTAGAGGTTTCAAAACTGAACTCCTCGCACCTGCAGTGGAAAAATGATGAGAGTACAGCAGCTGAAGACTGCTTGACCCTCGCTCAAGAAGTGGAGACAACCACCAATGAAGTGATAGATGTGATTGCAGATACCCTCAATGTATACAGTAGCTGTCATTGTGATAAGGTACTGATATTTTTGTACTGTATAGCAGTGTTATAAACTGTGCGTTGACTTGTGGACTTAATTGAAGGGTTTTAGGTCAATGAACATAGGTTCCGAAAGCAAGAAAATTACAAACATAGTTTTTTAATTCATTAAACCCCAAGAGAACACCGGTGTCCGCGATGTCATTGTATTTCTATTGTTATAGCGTGAGGCCGTTAGTACATAGTAGTGGTGTGTAGTGGCCACCCTGGTAGTTGTTTCCCCTGCCGCCACTAGAGTGCGCGGCAGCGATCAACCGCGCGGATGCGCGCGCCAACTTCAGTGCTCTACAAACTACGAGACGCGCTGCGCGGTGCCACATTATTATTCCCCGCGCTTGCGCCAGTTGTTTTAGTGACCGTTGTTCATTTTGTTCGGCTAGCATTAGCCTGGTTTCGTGTTACATGACTGTGGTAAACAATAAACTAAGTAAAAACCAGACATGCAGTGTTTCAGACCACCCCAATAGCTTACCCAACGCTATAAGTGGCTGCCCAACGTGCGTAGTAGGTATAAAACTACATAGTGACTATTTGGGACTTATATCGAACCTTGTGTTGTGTTTCTTCGGTATTATACGAAAAGCGTGTGTCCTATCGTATCGAAAATGCCGCAAACACGGTCTGAAGATCGCTCGAAGTCGAACAATGATGGCGGCACGGCCGCCGCCACCAACGTTACAATGTCTCAAGAGATGCTCACAAGTCTGCTCAGTACCATGCAGCAAAGCCAACAAGAGTTCTGCCAGCAATTATTCCGCGAAGTGCGATCGTCAACGCCGCATAGCAACGTTTCTGAGGTCCAAGCATCGGGCTTTGCTTTTGGCGCGAACGGAAATTTCGCGAAGTGCACGACACGTTATGGCGGACGCGCGGACGAATCTTTGGAAAACTTTTTAGATGCCGTAGTTACCTATAAAGATTGCGTCGCCGTATCTGACGAAAACGCTCTACGTGGTTTTTCGATGTTGTTGGAGGGGCCTGCTGCAGTATGGTGGCAAGGTGTAAAGCGGTCCACCGTGTCGTGGTCGGAAGCCCTAGAGCGAATAAAGAGTGCTTTCGGAGATCGTGACCCGCCACACCGTCTTTACATTAAAATGTTTTCGTTGACTCAAGGAGAGGAGCATACCGACTTATTCATCGCCAAGGTACGTGCTCTGTTGGCCAAGTTCCCAAAGGACGACCTATCGGAAAAGGTACAACTGGATATGGCGTATGGGTTGCTCAGTCAACGCATTAGAAAACGTGTATGCAGAGAAAATATCAACAGTTTCGAAGAATTACTACACAAGTGCCGTAACGTGGAGGATTCCCTGAAGGAGGCTAGTCCCGGTCAGGCTAGTAGCTCGTCTCTCGCGAGATCACGTACGCAGACGAGTACGCGCGTAGTGTCGTCGTCATCGTCATCGTCGCCGCGGAATGTACCGGCCGCCGACACTGTGGCCGCCGCCGCCGGGTCCGCAGAGACAGCCACCGCCGCCGTCGTCAAGGACAAGAAGCAGTTCTGTACGTACTGCAAACGTTCAGGCCACGTAAAGGATGTGTGTGAGAAACTTAAGCGTAATAGTGATAACAGTGATAAGACACAACTAAAAAGTGAAATAAAGTGTTACGGCTGTGGTGCCGCGAATGTTATTAAATCTAAGTGTAAAAACTGTTCGGGTCAGCAAGCGTTTTATTCAGTTGACAATACATCGCATAGCGGAGCGCTGACTCGCAGCAACAACGGTTTTTATAAAGCGCGCGAACCCACCGCCGCCGCCGTGCCGCGCATCGGAGGCCCTCGGCTGCATGGCTGCTCGGCCGCCGCAGTCGTTCCCATCGTTCACGCTTCGCAGCGAGTTAACCCGCCAACTCAATTGTTTGTACAAGGTAACCCGGCGCGTGCCGTGGGTGACTTAAGTTACTGTATTGATCAGGTTGTAAATGATTGTAACATATATGATAAATCTTATGTATCGTTGGAAGTTAACCCTGCGCGTGCCTTGAATGAATTAAGTCATTGTAATAATCATGTGATAAATGATTGTAATGTTTATAATAAGTCTTGTGTATCTTTGAAAGTTAACCCTACGCGTCCCGTGGGTAATTTATTTAATTGTAACCATAATGTTGATAAAAATGTTTCGTGTATTAATAATAATGCTTGTGTATCTAGTTTAGATGATGGTTATAGTTGTAATTTGCCTTTTCGTCGCCCCGTGTTAGTTATAAACATTCTGGGAAATTGTGGTACTGCGCTCGTGGACTCTGCAGCTACTAGCTGTATTGCCGGTCACACGCTCTACGCTCTCCTACTCAGGTTAGGACACCCGTTAGTGCCGTCAACGCAAAATGTTAGGTTGGCGGATGGTGTTAGCAGGGAGATGAATGTACTCACCACGGAGGTAAAGGTAACACTACACCATAAAACTAAAGTCGTAAAGTTTTTAATTTTTCCTGAAACAAATAATAATGAAAGCTTGTTAGGTATAAATTTCCTTACCTTATTTAACCTAGTGTTTAATTTCGGTGAAAGTAAATGGTACTTTGCGGAAAATATTAAACAAAAATTCGAAATACAGTTTGAAAAGGTTTCGTCACCTGTATCTTCGTGTGCCGCTTTAGAGGTGCTCCGGGACGATGAGGCGACTACGCTTACTTCCGATCAACGTCAAGTTCTTGCCAATCTCCTTGTAGAATATGAGGATATCTTTGAGCCAGGGGGAGACGCGACTCCGTATGCCGAGCATATTATTGATACCGGTGATAACCCTCCCATTGCTGTCCCGCCCTATAGGTTGACGCCTGCCAAGAAAGAGGTCATGCGGGCAGAGCTCGACAAGATGTTGGCTGAGGATATAGTCGAGGAGTGCGAGTCCGCTTGGGGATCTCCCGCGCTCTTAGTGCCGAAAGCTAATGGTAAGGTACGTTTTTGTGTTGACTATAGAAAGCTCAATGCGGTTACAAAAACCGACGTCTATCCGATGCCGTTGATAGACGAGCTTGTTCAGTCTACAAAGAAGCATTGTTTCATGAGTACCCTTGATATGCGCAGTGGTTTTTGGCAAGTTTCCGTCCGTGAACAGGACAGGGATAAAACAGCTTTCCTGACGCCGTTTGGTTCGTTTCGATTTAAGCGTATGCCGTTTGGTTTGAAAAACGCCCCGTCAACCTTCCAACGGCTCATAGACAGGCTTCGTGCAGGTGCCTCCCTAAAGGACGTGACCCTGTTAGCGTACCAAGATGATCTTTTATTGATTTCAGATGGTAGCTTCGAGAAGCATGTCTCAGATCTGCGCGCAGTATTTGAGAGGTTGCGTTTGTTCAAGTTACGTGCGCATAGAGAAAAGTGCGTCTTTGCACGAGACAAGGTAAGATATCTCGGTCATGTGATAACACAGGATGGTGTATCAGCAGACGAAGATAAAGTTCGTGCAGTCCTGGACATGAAGGCACCCTCATCGTTGCGTCATCTTAGGACCTTTTTACAGACGTGCTCGTGGTTTAGGAAATTTGTTCCCAGTTTCTCTGCTGTCGCTGAGCCGCTGACACGCTTACTGAAGAAGAATCAGCCATGGTCTTGGGGATCAGAC
The DNA here is from genome assembly GCA_921972225.1 of Euplexia lucipara. NCBI lineage: Eukaryota > Metazoa > Arthropoda > Insecta > Lepidoptera > Noctuidae > Euplexia > Euplexia lucipara. The sequence continues at coordinate 18,278,820 of OV179159.1, forward strand.
CAGGCTCGTGCCTTTCAAGAGTTGAAGACGCGGTTGTCTTCGGCACCGATTCTTGTTCAAGCTGACTACAGTAAGCCATTTGTGTTAAGGACAGATGCTAGCAGTTACGCCATAGGTGCTGTGTTGTTGCAGGGCGAGGGTAAAGACGAACGCCCAATAGAGTATGCTAGCCGTCTGCTCATCCCAGCCGAGAGGAATTACAGCACTACGGAGCGAGAGGCGTTAGCTGTTGTGTGGGCTGTCGAACGTTTCAGAGGATATATCGAAGGTCATGAGGTCGTTATAGGTAGCGACCATCAGCCGTTAAAGTGGCTCCTTACTCTGAAGTCGCCATCGGGTAGGCTCGTTCGATGGGCTCTTAAACTACAATGTTTTAACATTCAGTTACAGTATACGCCTGGAAAAGCCAATGTGATCGCCGATACACTCAGCCGTCCGCCCTGTAAAGAAGAAGAGAAAGGTCAGTGTGGAATTTGTTCTGTCGTCGTAGACTTACCTGCTAGAAGTCCAGCTGATCTCCGGCGTACGCAGCTCGATGACCTGGAACTCAAGAAAATTATCAGTGATCTGGAAGATACGTCTGATGCTGAGTCTATAGGAGTTAAGCGTTGGTCAGAAAGAGGCTACTTCTTGCAGCAAGGCGTTTTATATAGGTATAATCCTGATGTGGATAATGAAGAGCCGCAGCTGGTAGTCCCGGTTTCCCTCCGATCAGAAATTTTAAAGGAATGTCACGACTCCGATATAGGCGGTCATCATGGAGTCGATAGAACGTATAGTAGGGTCGCTCAAGGTTTTTATTTCCCAGGTATGCGTAGGGTCATCACAGACTACATCAAAACCTGCACCACCTGTCAACGGTATAAGTCCTCAAACACGAAGCCGTCGGGACTCTTACAGACTCCTGTTTTGAACCAAAGGGGAGAAGTATTGGCCATAGATCTGTTCGGCCCTCTCCCTAAAGGAGACAACAATGAGAAATGGATATTGTTGGTAGAGGACACAGCGACCCGTTGGACCGAGTTGTACGCCTTGAAGGAAGCAACCTCAGAGGTATGCGCCCGTACGTTAATTGAAGAATATTTTCTTCGTTACGGTTTTCCTCGACGCATTGTATCAGACAATGGCGTCCAATTTGTTTCAGCTGTTATGCAGCAGTGTATGTTTGTTTTAGGTATAGGTCAAGAGTTGTTACCTTTATACCATCCGTCAGCCAATCCAGCTGAACGTAAAAATAGGGATTTGAAATTTCAGTTGTCACGTCTAGTTGATACCAACCACTCGTCATGGCCACAGCACCTTGCCGCAGTAAGGTTTACCATGAACTCGTCGGTGTGTCAAACTACTGGTTCGTCTCCAGCTTACCTCATGTTTGCTAGGGAGCTTCGTTCGCCGCTCGACGTGCAGCACGACATTAGGTCGATTCTTAACAAGGATAATTTTGTTCCGCAGAGTACACCCTATTTGGAAAAGTTTATTAATGGTCTAGTTTCTGTTAGAGAAAGGGTCGAAGCTCAGCAGGACCGACGCAAGGAATGTGCGGATAAGTCCAAGAAGCCTGCCGAAGTTTTCGAGATCGGGGATCAGGTGCTCTTAAAGTCTCATGTCCTTAGCAATGCAGCTAAGAATTTATCTGCTAAGTTCATTCCGAAAAGAGATGGTCCGTATGTCATTGCAAAAAGGGTTAGTCCCACAGCTTACTGCATCGCAGAATTAGATAACCCGGAGAGTATTTTAGGCAAGTTTCACGTATCCGAGCTCACACGTTTTCATTCCCGCGGTGACTCGCCTCCTCGTCCCGTGGTCCCGAAAAGACACAGAGGACGTCCACGAAAGCACGTTTGTCCCGTTTGTTAATTTGTGTATTGTGCGAGTTCGTGAGCGAGGGCGTTCTCACGACTCGAGGGGGAGTGTATAGCGTGAGGCCGTTAGTACATAGTAGTGGTGTGTAGTGGCCACCCTGGTAGTTGTTTCCCCTGCCGCCACTAGAGTGCGCGGCAGCGATCAACCGCGCGGATGCGCGCGCCAACTTCAGTGCTCTACAAACTACGAGACGCGCTGCGCGGTGCCACATTATTATTCCCCGCGCTTGCGCCAGTTGTTTTAGTGACCGTTGTTCATTTTGTTCGGCTAGCATTAGCCTGGTTTCGTGTTACATGACTGTGGTAAACAATAAACTAAGTAAAAACCAGACATGCAGTGTTTCAGACCACCCCAATAGCTTACCCAACGCTATATTGTGTCTTTAATCTACACGATTGAAAGGTTAAATCACTAACATTATGTGTATTTATGACCCATGGGGGATCGTAATTTTTATTTTTATCTTAGGAAGAGGTTGTGTATTGAAAACAATTGAAAAACACTGTTCTATAGCCTAATCATTTTTGCTCAATGGTTAGGCATACTGTGAAATTTTAAGCCATTGTTTCAAAGAAGGCAAAATTCTTATTTGTTGTTACAACAAAGATGATCCTAACATTAAAAAAAGGCAATATTGATCAATAAAGTTGGTAGATACAAGCTTTTATTTCACTTAACGAATGGCCGGCTTTTAGGATGAGTGTCTAATGTAATTTTGACATTTAAAAAGTGCTGATCTTTAGCCTAATTTGAATAAATGACTTTTGATTTAGTTTTTTATTTTAACTTAAAAAATCATTAGAATCATACTTTTTTCTGGAACCAAATCTTTTTGTTTCAAAACCAAATTCTTGACATATTTCATATCATGCTATGACTCTTTGAAGCAGGAAAAATTTCAAGGCACAGCCATTCTCTTATAATTAAATTAACAACATTAATTTTTCAGGACAATGCAAAGAAATTCTTCACATTTGGTCCCTTTGAGACCTACAGGCAGTCACAGGCTCTGTTCAGGTCACACTTTGATTTGTACACATCCAAAAAGTTTTCTAAGAGGGTAAATGATACGTCATCTGATGAGGAACTGAGGTCTGCACTGGCTGAGGCTAAAAGTATGGAAGAAAGGTATTAAATTAATTATTTACGTCATCTGCTATATTGTAACTAGCAGTTGTCACGCATTTTCACCCGTGTAGTTTCCGTTCTCGTGGGAATACGATTGATGGCAATAGACTCGCCCCCTATTCAAAATCAAAACTTTTTGAACGTCAATAATTACATAAGACAGTCACCCAAAACGCCCGCCCCTCGCCACTTCCTAGTGTTTTTGCTGGAAAGACGAAGTGGCGGAACAAACTCCCCAGCAGCACGTCTGTCTGATATGTTAGAAGAACAGTTTAAACAGCATTGGTAATTAATAAACATAATCATTTAAATTAAATAATTTGCTACATGATAGCTAGCACACACCAGGAGGAGCTTGTGGCTAAATTATAACAGCCGCATGGGTCGATCGAAGGTTAAGCTACGCTTGACGAGGTCGGTCCGTGGATGGGTGACCATTTATTACATACCAAGACTCCTCCGTGCCTCGGAAAGCACGTTAAGCCGTTGGTCCCGGCTGTCATTTGTAGATCTTTGACAGTCGTTACTTGTAGTCAGAAGCCCGAAAGTCTGACAACCAGTTTAACCAAGGGGTATCATGTTACCCAGTTACTGGGTTGTGGAGGTCAGACAGGCAGTCGCTCCATGTAAAACACTGGTATTCAGCTGCATTCGGTTAAACTGGAAGCCGACCCCAACATAGTTGGGAAAAGGCTAGGCAGATGATGAGCTAGCACACACCAATATATTACATGGGACTTTAACATAACTGGCGAAATGTGGGTGTTCTACAAGTATACCTCTGTCTGCCTAACCCTTCGGGGATTACAGGCGTGATGTCATGCTATGATGTTTCATGTCAATATTTTGTCGAATCTCATTATAATTGATGTGTTTACCTTTTTGCAGACTGTCAGATGCAATGTGCACATACATTGAATCAAAAGCTGAACTGTGTGGCGAGCAAGCAAAAGTTGCACTAGTTGCAAACTACAAGGATGTCCATCCAAGCCAGATTACGTAAGTATCATAATTATACAAGGTACAAAGTAATGCAGTATGGTATGGATGGCGGTCCGAGCGGGCGGGCACCATTGCTTGTGTTATGAGTACTAAACAGCTGATAAACATAAACATACTTATATATTTCTAAATACATACATATATATAGAGATAAATAACACCCAGACACAGAACAAATGGTTGTGCTCATCACACAAACATTTCTCTCTGTATGACCTAATGGTTGACTGGTAGACAATGCCTAATTAAGTCTGCTTCTGTTTAATTGTATGCTTAAATCTATAAGTAGGTACTTAATATTATAAAACAAAAGAATTTGTTTGTTTGATTGGTTGAACGCGCTAATCTCAGGAGCTACTAGCTCGAATTGAAAAATTCTTTGCGTTGGATAGTCCATGTATCGAAGAAGGCTTTAGGCTCCCCCAAAACATCACTATTGTACTCATCAAATTGACAATTAACCTTTTAAAGGCTTGACTAAATATCAGTTGTCGTGTCCCTAAAGCGTGCTAAAAATGCTACGTGCAATGAAATAAAACCTACATCATCTGCTTTTCCCAATGTTGGGGTCGGCTTCCAGTTTAACCGGATGAAGCTTAATACCAGTGTTTTACATGGGGCGACTGCCTGTCAGACCTCCACAACCCAGTAACTGGGTTACATGATACCCCTTTGTAGGCAACTGAGTGTTGTGTTTTATTATTCTGTTAGATTGATATAGCTTGGCAAAAAAGAGTAGAAAATAATGGGGGCGCCACTGTGTTGTTCGTATGGCAACCCGTTGCAACCGAATAGCGTACCAACCTAATCTTGATACTTATCTGTTCTTTTTTTCGACCTAAATTTATTCCAAATCTATGTATGGATTTTTTTTTTCTAATTAGTAAGTACAGCTTGGCAAAAAAGAGTAGAAATAATGGAGGCGCCACTGTGCTCTTCGTATGGCAACCCGTGGCAACTGCATAGCGTACCAACCTAGTCTTGATACTTAGCTGTTTTTTAGACAAATTAATCTAATTACGTATAATTTTTTTAAATCAGTAAGTAATCACTTTCAATCGTGTCAATTAGAGACACAGTAGAAAGACAATGACAGCGTGGACACCGGTGTCCTCTTGGGGTGTAATGAATTTAACAAGGACGTGTTCTTGACACGCAACTGATTACTTACCTAAAAATAACAAGTTGGGTAAATACTCCTGAGTTCACATCATTGTTTAGGAATTAAAAAAAAGAAAACATTACGTTGTACAACAGATTTTCTATATTTTATTCTAGTAAAAATCTTCCTCTAAATATTCTACCCCGAACACGTAGGCCGCAAACTCACCTGAGTCATGTTCGGGTTCAGAGGTGATGCTGCTATCATCTTCTAGATTTATTACTTATCACTCTATTTACTCGTTCATAGTTTTTTTTTTCCAGTACTTAATCTTTTTCTATTTTTATTACATTTTAGCACGAGTTCTTCCAATCCTCCTCGGTAATAACTTGGAATGCACGTTCAGCTGCTTCCTGTAAAGACGAAATATTTCATTTATCTTCTTCCAGCACGATTTTGCTTAGAAGGATATCAGATTTCCCTGAATTAAATAATAGATTTAGACTATGGCACGACAATTTCTTTTACATTTCTAATGCAAACGCTACAACAAATAATTATTTTCCTTGATATCGCACTTAAAGTATAATTTACGTAGAAATTGAATTTTCATTCAGTTAAAAGTCAAGTCACCAAAGTATCAATTTATCTCAGCGCGCTATACCACAGTAATGCAGAAAAAATGTAAACATAACCTATGTGCTCGACATTTATTGTTTCAAATTTCTAGTTATTCCTTATACAAGCATATTAATATAGCTTTGTATTCATCAATTAACACTTGATTCAACTAAAATCAACAAAATAAACTCTTACATACCTGTCTTAACAGCGGTTCTTTGGTAAACATTGTGAAGTTCAGAAAGACTAGTTTGGGCCTCATGTTCCGCCAGACATCGCCTGTACACCTTATAAATAACATCCCTGCCAGCACTCCGAATGGTTTTATTCATTATTCTTCACTTTTTACGTTTATTAATCAACGTTTGGTGGTCGAAATTAAAATTTTACGAAGTAGTGAACTTTGTTTATTATGAGATGTCATTATTTTGGAATTGTTGCCAACAGTCAAAAATTTAGTTCCGTTTCTACACTTTTTTGCCAAGCTGTAATCAGTAGTTTAATTGAACAAGGAAGTGTTTTCGACACGCAACTGATTACTAACCTAAAAATAAGTATTTGGGTAAATACTCCTGAGTTTACAACATTGTTTAGCATTTATGAAATAAGAAAACATAATATTGGATAACATAATTCTATATTCCTTATTTTATTCTAGCGAATTTTACTCTAAATATTGTACCCCGACCACGTCCAGGTCTCGGCTAGAGCAGGCCGCAAACTCGTCTGAGTAATATTCGGATTCAGAAGTGGTGCTGCTATTATCTTCTAGATTTATGGCTAATCGCGCTATTTCCTCGTAGTTTAGTTAGTTAGTTTTTTATCCCAGTAATCCTTTTCTATTTTTATTACATGATGACACGAGTTATTCCAATCCTCCCCGGTAATAGCTTGGAACTGACACTCAGCTGCTTCCTGTAAAGACGAAATATTTAATTTATCTCTAACAAAATTAAAATTAAAACATTTTTATCACATACTGTTAATAAGCCGGACGTAAAAAATACCCCTTTGTTTATTTCCTTCCAGTACGATTCTTCGTATAACAGATTTTCCTGAACTGAATAATAGATTTAGACTATGGCAAAATAATGTATTTTACATTTCTCATGCAAACGCTAGTACGAATAATAAATTCTTTGACTTGATATCACACTTAAAGTATAAATTAAGTAGAAATTGAATTTTCATTCACTTAAAAATCAAGTCACCAATGTATCGATTAATCTCAGCGCGCTATACCAGAGTAATGCAGAAAAAATGTAAACAAAACCTATGTGCTCGACATTCATTGTTTCAAATTTCTCGTTATTCCTTATGCAAGCAAATTAATACAGCTTTGTATTAATTAATTAACACTTGATTAAACTAAAATCAACAAAACAAACTCGTACATTATATTATCTGTCTTATAAGCGGTTTTTTAGTACCTAAACATTGTTAAGATCAGAATGAATAGTTTGGGCCTCATGTTCAGCCAGACATCGCCCGTACACTTTATAAATAACCTCCCTGACAGCACTCCGAATGGTTTTATTACACTTCTTCACTTTTTACGTTTTTAGTCAACGTTTGGTGGTCGAAATTAAAATACTGCGAAGTCTTGAATTTTATTTATTATGAGAAAGGTATCATTACTTTGAAATTGTTGCCAACAGACAAAAAATGTGTTTCTTTTATGCCATGGTGTTTATGCGCGAAGCAAAATGGCAACACTGCGCATCGCCCTTTTCTGGTTCACGCATGCGCGGTATGAAGCGCGCCACTTTGCTGGCGCGCGCCTTTTTTGCAAACGGAGGGAAGTCAGGGAAGGAGCGTTGCCAGTTGCCACGTTTCCCGCATTGTAGTCATTCATTGTCAAAGAGATTTAAAAGACTATAGAGCGGGCATGTCAAGGAAATGTCATAGAAAAACTTTGATCCCATGTCTCAGTAACGCCATCTAGAATAATATATGAATATTGGAGCGGCAGCGGAGCGTACTAAAAAAAACTCATAGACTTGTGTCCGGCAGGACACACTTTTTCGGACGAAAATTTTGTTTGTGATGTCCGGTCTATAGGTATTGAATGTCTTTGTTCATTGTAGACCTGTAGGCGCCAGGCGGCTGTATGTGTAGTGTAAGTGTAGTTGTTGTTAGAAAATACGAGCGGGAGCGGACGTGTATTGAGACGCTGTAATTTGTTCTTCTTCGGTGTGGGTAATGTAACTTCGCATTGTGTAATATATCCGACCTATATATTACAATTTGGTCCTTCGGAGCCGGATCACAAATGGAAGGTGAAGTTACTGGTGTTGTAACACGGAGCCGAGTCCGCGCTGGCGCTGATCAACGACATGGATCGGATAAGATGTGTGCCACTACGATCCCGGGAAGTGTAGGTTAAGCGCGGCGCCTACGTGCCGAGTACAAAGCTGATGAACAACTTGCCGCATTAAAAGAACAACTAATCAAGAAGAAACTAGCGTTAGACATCGAGCGGAGTTCGAGGACGAAAAGCTAGAAAACCGTCATATATGTGTGTGTAGTGTGATCATCATAAAGTCGATGAGTGTCTAAGTTCCAGGCAAGTCCAATGCGAGCATTTGCCGCCAGCACCCCGAGCGACGGTTGGCGCGTACCTACCCGACCGAATAACTCGGGACTCGGGAGCGCGCGCGCGGGCACACGCATGCGCCGTGCGCCGCGGCTCGGTTAGTATTCCCGCCCCGCGGCGGCGTCCTTTCAGACCGGGGCGACCGCTGTGAATTAATATGCGCAGCCGCCCACGCCGGTCGCACCACCATCTGGACTCACTACCACTGCAGCTTCCGACATCATGCACCTATCCGACGTCATCATCATCTCGAACATGTCGAAACGGCCACGGCAAAATTACGATCTCCCCGTGTTTAATGGCAGACTGGGTAGCATACCGATCCAACCTATGAAGCTCCCGCGTCCACGTAAGTGTGTTCGAAAACACATCACTCACGACTGCAAGCATCGCTCCGTGGCGCGGCAAAGTGCACCGTTGAAGGTCTACTGTGTACCGGGTCCGACCCGATCGACGTGATAGAAGCCCTAGAAGAAGAGTTAGGTCACCACAATTTGTTGTTGGAAACTACTACAAAAAATACGACGACTTTTACCCCGGGTGTCTGACAGTGGCGTCCAACTACGCAACATAGGTAAGTCATATACCTACCTACATTTAGGGGTCAAACAAACAAACTTATGCTGACTTTATATGCAGCGGCGTACCCATAAAATTGCACGTTTTTATGATTATTTGTTTACGGGGTCACGTTTATTACATTGTACAGACGCCAGCACATCAAGTTACCCCAAAGTGTCTGTACATTCGGCGTATTGTTCCGATTTGGTCCTGTTGCGTCTACAGTGAACTCAGCTGTTATGTGTTAGCGTAGGTATTAAAATTATTAGGAAAAAGTTCAGGGTGCGCAGCTGTTTTTGTGGAAAGATCTAGTTAAGGATCTGTGGCCGGTCACCGAGTTCGACGATGCAGTTGATACTGAGCAGGTCATTAATCTTTGTAGGTACGGATCCCGATGAACCCATCGCTCGCATCCCCAATCATTTGATATTATGTACCTACAGCTGCTAACGGTGCATCTTTGTTATGTATTTTTGATGCATTGGACTTAAAGGAAGAAGCTTGCTCTGGCGGACATGTTTTGGCGACCCATGGCTGAAAGTTTATTGTATAAGTAGGTACTTTAATTGTAATAATTATTTTGGTGTCTTTATTGGTTTAAAACAACAAAAGTACCTACTGCCTAGTTATATTGAGTGATTAGCCCAGTCAACCCAGGCCGCGATGATCATATATTAGAGTTCAGAGTAGGTAGTAATTGTTAGAACCTGTAAGGGTTATGTGAAACGACCGGTAGGTACTGAAGGTCATTTTGTGTTGCCTGCTGACTAGATTATTCAGGAACAAGGGGGTGGAATGTAGGAAACTGAGTGTTTTATTATTTAATTAAGTATATTATAATTATTCGTTTGTGTTTACGCGCGAAGCAAAATAACAACACCGAGTCACTGGGTAGACTGGGTAGTCTTAGGCACCGCGCACCGTGGCGCCCCTTGTCCCCTTTTCTGGTTCACGCATGCGCGGTATGAAGCGCGCCACATTGCTCGCGCGCGCCTTTTTTGCAAACGGCGGCGGAACGTTGGCGCGTCTGACGACTCCCGCACAGGCCCGCACTAACATAAAATTGTTAGAAAATAGGAGTTACGAGCGCGAGCTGTACGTGTATCGAGACGCTCCGGCGTTCCGGCCAAATTGTAATTGATCTTCTTCGGTTTGTGTCATGTAACTTCGCATTGTGTAAATAGGTATATCCGCCCTATAAAGTAAAACCCTTGGTTTAACTGGTTGTCAGACTTTCGGGCTTCTAACTACAAGTAACGGCTGTCAAAGATCTACAAATGACAGCCGGGACCAACGGCTTAACGTGCTTTCTGAGGCACGGAGGAGGTGGAAAAACTCCGATGGGGCAGTCCAAAGCGCCTTCAAAGTTTGATTGATTCCCGTCCGAATGGTTTTTTTAGTAAAGGGATTTATGAACTACCTATGAGATGCCAAAAGTGCATATAGCAATGGTAATGAAAAAAAAAACGACTTTATGTTCCTCCCTTACAAAACGCCAATTTCAGATGTAATGACCTAATGGTTTTTAACCTTTGTTAGAAATCAATTATAATGACCTTGTTTTTCAGTTCATGTCTTATGGAAGCTCAGAGCGCTGTGGATCTGCTAGAACAAGAAGAGTCCATCATATACCAACAACTACACAATGCAGTAAGGCAGCTGGTAGACTCCAGGACCACTCTTGCTGTGGAGACCACTGCTTGCTGTGCACTGGCTGTCAGACAGTAAGTTAATCTTATTGTTTTGTTGTTCGTCAAATAAACTGTCTGAAAATTACTGTACATATTTTCAAAGTGTGAGAATGGAATTTCTCTACACACGAAACTACCTTTTAAAAGGAGCTACTTGAATCATTTTATGTATTTTGTTATGTACTTACTTTTAATTTTGACGGTTAATAGTCTAGCTAGTGGAAGTAAATGGTTTGCCCACGATTTCGTAAATATCATCGTCTAGATATCTGAACAAAACAAGTGCACGAGGTTTTTTATCTATTAAGTTTTTGGGAGTCCACAACTGAAGATTGAATCCGAAGTTCGCTTATGACCAAAATTGGCAGTTCGTATTTAGTGATTTCACGTTAATAATACTTGCTACATTTTACATAAAATGCATGCTAAATGCATGCTACAGTATCTAAACTTTGTGAACGGCAACTCTCGCTGTTGACAGAAAAACTCATTATATTAAAAAAAAAAGGGTTCACGTTTTCCCAAATTCAATTTGTACACTACTCCCAATAATCATGGTACCTTGGTTTTTAGACAGATCCACGCCGATCTATCCCACCTACTAGAAACGACCCACCGCGCCCTCTGCCTAGATCGCATCGTGTACAGCGCACTGCGACATGAACTGCGCTCCGTCGAAGAGTTCCTACAGTTAGCGGCTCACTTACGACAGTACGCCGTCGCTGACGCTAGCGCAGTGCTCAGTAGGATTGTGAGTATAATAATTAATTATATAGCCTTTGAAAGTACCTGTGACTTCGTCCGAATTCAACAAAATTGAATAGCCTTTTTTAGGTTAAAAAAGGAACCCTTAAAGGATCACTCTCTTGTCCGTCTGTCTATCTGTACACATCTGTCTGTGCTGTACAGGTTTTTAGGCTACATTCTATATATTTATTTACGTAAAATATTATTTATTTATGAAGTATATTGATAATAATTGTTACTCACCCGTCACTTGTCCCAAAGGTTCATTTGAATTACAGCGTCAGGCAGGATCTCAGCATCTGTCTGGCATTACCTTGAAATGAACCTTTTGGTGCAGCCGTGAGACATGACATTTTTTTTCTCTGCTTTCAGTATCAACATCTGCCTAGTCTTTTCCCAAAAAAAAGGCTAGGCAGATGATGATACAAAATTCAAACTAAATTGTTTCCAGGATTCGATGAACCAGATATGCGCAGAACAGAGGGCTTGTGAGCTGAAACTCCAGTCATCAGACGTGCTGGTGCAAGCATTACTGCACATTTTAAGTGCACAGTCTGGTGACCCAAGTCTACTGATGAAGGTGTACCAGGAGATGCAGCATCACATGAAGGAATTGAAAGACAGTGTTGATGACGGTTATAAGAAGAAGGAGAATTTGATGGTGCAGTTGTGAGTATTTCGTTTTTGAGTGATGGGAGACATTAAGTGTTATTTACAGCATGGAACGGCCATTGACCTGATACCATGAGTTCAGTACAAGTATTTTTATTTTATTTATTTATTTTTCACTCCACTTACCACCATCTTGTCTCTTGTCGCAGTAAGCATTCGTCCTGTTCCCTCCGCGCATGCGCCTGGTCGGGCGGCACGCGCCAGCCGCGCGCCTGGGACCGCGCCGTGTCTGCGCTGGCGCACTCGCTCTCACAGCACATGGACAGCGTCGACAAGAAGGTTCTAGACGCCAGTAACCTGTTCACCAGTGTCAAGGTATGTTCAAACTTACTTTACTCATAGTTGGTTACTGCTCAGATGCATTGCATGCAAAGTTTCCTCGGCAAATGGGCATTACCCTTTGCTGTTTACGTGTACACAAGTGCTACTGCTGAGCATGAGGTTCCGGGTTCGATTCCCGAGTGGGGCAAAGTGTTATTGAGTTTTTCCATCTGAAATTTCTTAGTAGCAGTCCGGAGTCTGGATTTGTCCCCGATTGATGGCAATAGGTTCGCCCCGTTATTACACAGGACTTAAACATCACCGGTTAAGTGGATGTACTATTACAGGTAAACGTCTGCCTAATCCTTCGGGGATAACAGGCGTGATGTTGTTATAATCATGTAATAAAACTGCCATCTGCTGTATGTTTGTAATTGCATTAAAATTCAACAAACTTGTAGTCCGATTTGCAACTCTGCAACTCCTACTTTATTTACTAACAATGTATGTTGTACACAAGCTCAGATCCACCGTTTTGGGCACTGTAGGCATGCCCACAACCCTAAGTGAGACAGACAGAAGAAATATTCGTGCTCACAGGCGTCATCAATCACACAAGCATCTGTCTTGGGTGAGAATCGAACCCACGACCTCTGCGGTATAGCAGTCAGGGCCACTTACCAACAAAAGTAAGGCCAGTCAAACAAAAGGCCAAGCCAGTCAAAGTAGTACTTTATGTATGAATGATATACCAATCGAGTTAAATTATTACCTCCCACCACTACTACTTCAAGTACTACTATCTACTCAAGCATTGTAATAACATAGAAACATGCAGCGCAGTAGTTCAGTTTAAAATTATGTATTTTGTATTTTTCAAAATCAATGCATTTCAGTAAGGTAGTTAGGTTAGGTAGTTAGGTTAGCTATATGATAGGTATGGTAAGTTAGGTTAGGTTATATGTATATATATGGTATTCTAATTCTATGTAACACAAAACATTATAGACTCGCTAAATAAAAAGTAGTAGTGTTAACTAAGAAGTAACTAATAACCTGTGCCCTTTTGTTATTTTCAGAATGGTGATAAACAGTGTCTCAGAAAACTATGGCAATGGTTCCTGACTGATCCAGCTAGACTACTGCACGCTTTAAAAAACGCAAATTGCAAGATTTATTCATAGTGAATAAAAAATCCAAGTATCTAACATAATATTTAAAAATAAGCTGTTTCATGCACAGTCTGATGGTGCAAATGGTACTGACGGCTTCATGTACAGACGCCAGCACGTCAAGTTACCCCAATGTGTCAAATTTCTTTGATCGTTTTTCAACTTTATGTCAAACAGAATAAGGTTCATATTCAATTGGGAAAATTTGACACATTGGGGTAACTTGATGTGCTGGCGTCTGTACCTTTATAGTACACCTATACCGATACGTTCAAGTTCCTAACTAAACTCTTTAGGATGTGTTGTGTTGATCCGCAAAGGGAACAAATATCTAACTAATCACTGTATTTAATTTGGAAATTTGTCTGTCTTTAGAGTACCAATTGCCGCCCATTCCCTTGTTTAAAAACTAAAACTTAAGCTGTACTATTTCTATCTTTGTCCCTCTTATAAAAAACGAAAGCAACGGGACGTAGAGGTGTTAATTTTCTCTGTATAACAGCTTCTATGTAAAGATATTCTTTTAAAAAAGTTCAAGACATAAACTAATTTGACATCTGAAACTTTTAGTGCTTATGTCACTGTCATTATTTGTCCGTAAAAGCTATTTGTCAGTAAGGGACATGGTAAGGAAACGTAGAAATCTCATAATTAAGACCTATGTCAAATTCAGCGTTAGGATCAGCTGAAGATTTTTGTGTTTTTTATTTTATTTTTGTAAAACATGCTTGCTTTTCAATTTCGCGTAGTAGAATGACCTCATATTTATTTTAAGACTGACAAATTCACACGCCTTCTCTGTATGAGAAGTGGCCTTTATCAATGGGATAGTCACTGGTTTTTATTATTTTGTTTCCATTTCTAAGGGAATGGGCATCATTATCTAGGTAAATAGTCTATATTAAATGTTGCGACCATTTTGTATAAACATAAATCTAATATAGGGTCTCATACAGTTGATCCTGAGACATGCTATCATGGTAAATTCTTGATATTTCTACACAACGAAATTATACAGCTGGTTCGACTACATAGTTTAATTTGATATTGTTCTTTATACATAGGAAATATTCTGTATACATTTTAAACTTATAATAGTTTGTGTTATTACCTCAGCTACAAATAAGAGTGCCTTATAAATAAAACACGTACAATTGTATAAAATAATTTTATTTTATCAACTTAAACCTACTTAGTAACAAAGGTATAAAAATGTCTATAAATAAATTACTATAATCGATCACAATGATTCTTCAAATATGTACAATGACTTAATATTATTTTTTTTGTTTTATAAACTTAAGCTTTGTCATAAGACTTTTGTTTTCGTCAAATTGCATCGAAGGAACAAAATTTATAGTTATTTTTGTATAAATTTCGTACCTTAGATTATTTTATGTAAGATGCTAGAGAACAAAGAATAAAATAATGCCTTGGACTTTGTTTGAAGAAAACTCAAATTTTCTTCATATTATTTGGCTTCTATCAGGCCTCCATGATGCCTAAATATTGCTTACCATGGGTATGGTTATGGATCAAAGGACCAATACTTGGGTAAGTATTGGTCTTTTGATCCATATACCAGGGTTACTATAGATCTATGAAGCAAAAATGTACTATTTTACATTATGTACTTTCAAAATTCAAGTCTTGTAAGTTTTGTGTACAATCCACTTAATTAGGCAGTGTCATTTCAGTCCATTCTCTGATTAGTTTCATTTAATCCATTACCAATTCAATTGGCTTCATTGGTTCTTGTTATTTTGGCCAATCAAAAAGACTGAAGATTAAAATTGACAATCTTTTCTTCTTAATTTTCTCAACAGGAATGACGTTCTTACTTTCAATGACCACAAGCAAGAGAATGCGCAAGAATGACCATAAACAATTGAGGTCCTCTACAATGATGAACTCTTTCGTGGTCGATTCCAATTTGGAATGTTCATTAGTGTAGTTATAAGTTCTGTCAGTCCCACGTAGGTCTGGGTGGTTTCCTGAGGAGTGTGTCTTCTGGTGCGATGTGTATTGGGTTGTTGAAGTCCACTTCTATGTGCTCCGGAATCGAGTCCAAGTAGGTTATGTGGTCGGTCAAATTGTCTGAAAGTTGAAATTGATTCGTTAGGGTATTGTTGCTTTAGCCAGCAGAAGAACCTTTTTTGATTTTTTTTTATCGTATTTGTTTTGTGGTAACAATGGCGAGTATTTTGGGTACTGTCTTATGTAATTTTGTATGTTGAAAAAGTGCTGTGCTCAGCCTGATTTGATGACTTGATTTTGGATTTAAAAATGGTTAGGGTGGGTCATATCGAGCAGTGTAAGTTTCTCTGGTGACAAGACGATGTCAAAGTCAAACCATTTATTTTAATTAGTCAGTTATAAGGCACTTCTGAACGTCGAACTTAAGTTAAATATAAAAATGATTCTAGTTGCCCATTCAAAAAGTAGATTTGTATAAAGATGAATGGGGGAGAAAACTCCATACTACTATTTTAAAATTACAGTATAGTATTTGGTATACATTATTCAGATTATAAGTGACGATTCATCTACAATAAAAAGTATTATACTGAGATATGTTTAAGGTAATGAAAAAATAAGCCTTAGAGTTGATAATTACATTATTATGTTGGTAGATATACAGTCAGTCAGTTCCTATACTCACTTGTCAGGTTCAGCCTGGCAATAATTTCGTCTAGTTCCCGCTGGCCGAGCGTGGCCTTCACAGTGAGCCGCTCGCTGCGCACGCTGCGCCGATGTCGCGACGTGCGCGACGTGCGCCACGTGACGCGCGACGTCGCGTTGTTGCTGTAACTGTTGCGCGGGAGCAGCGGAAGGGTAAACACCATCTCCGACAGGGGAGTGTTGTCGGGGCCGAATTCCTAGGAAAAAAAAGAGATAGAACTTGGTCGAACTTTTTCGTAGTAAAAAAAAAAAACTTTTGTACAATAAGAAAGGTTGTAAATAATTGTTCTAGTTCTTTGTGTCTTTTGGTAGAAGTTTTCAAAATGCCATTCGTTTGATGTAAATGTGGATTGTGTTCGAAATTTTTCGATGTAAAAAAAATACTTGTCTACAATTAGAAGGGTTGTAAATTGTGGTTCTTTGTGTGTTTTGGAAGAAGTTTTCAAAATGTCATTCGTTTGATGCAAATGTGGTTTTTGGACGAATTTTTTCGAAGTAAAAAAATACTTGTGAACAATTAGAAAGGTTGTTATTGTTGTTGTAGGCTGTTGTAGGTAATTCTTTGTGTGTTTTGGTAGGAGTTTTCAAAATGTCATTCGTTTGATGTAAATGTGGTTTGTGGTCTTATATCTACGAAATTGAGTTACTAGACGCAATACGAAATTGAGTTACTAAATATTTTTCGTCTCGTAAGTATGTAGGTTTAGGAAAGTTAGTGTCAGAAAATCATACAAAACCTTTAACTGCCTATAAAGTCAACAAAAATCACTTTGTAGTTTCCGATTGGATTTTTTAAGTCTTTTCTTATTTTTTGTAAGATAGCGGACGTTGTTGGATTGTTGCAAAAAGATCATTATTTCAATGTTTGTTTATTATCTGTCAGTTCGTTACTTAACAAAATGATTAGTATATATTTGTACTTATTCTAATTTCAAATCTATACTTACTTTATGTATTTATTCAAATATCTATATATCTAAGCTATTATTATAAAGAGAAAAGGTTTGAATGTTTGTTTACATTGAATAAGCTCCGAAACTACTGGATCGATTTGAAAAATTCTTTCACCATTGTGAAGCTACACTATCCCCGGGTGACATCTAGGGTACTTTTTATCCCTTTATTCCCACGGAACCGGGATCTGCGTGACGTCTGCTAGTATCTAATACTTTTATAAAATTCTCGTCTGCTACCAAACTCTTTCGAAACGGCTTGATCGATTCTTATAAAATTTTAAGTGTAGGTATATTCAGTAGGTCTGAACTAGTTCGTAAACTATTAAAAAGAAAGGTGAAACGGGGTTTTTATGGGGCAGCTAGTATTGTATAAATCGTACACCACAAACTTCATGCATATCTTATCTCCTTCACTATCAAGTCCATCCAAAAGGTTGTCTGTAAGAGATCGCTTATAGCGATAAGGCCACCCATTGTAACACCCTACATAGCCATTAAAGTCAAGTTTTATGGTGTATAATAACGAGTATTATTCTATTCTTACCAAGCATTTCCCGCTAACGCAGTAGGAAGCATTCCTCTTGCCGCACGACGTTCCGAGCGGGAACCAGCCTTCATGTCCGTTGACCAGGTAGAACCGATGGGACACTCGCTCATCTTGACAGGCTATGCGACAGGGTCTGTCTGGGTCCTCTGAAATATGAGATAAATCAGGTGTCAAGGATTACATAAGTTCAGGATCAGAGAATACACCGTCGTTTTGTCAAAAAAGTCGTTTCACATGCGCAATATCGCCCCTGTTATTCTCGAAGGGTTAGGCAGAGGTGGACCAACATTGCACCAACATTTGGTCAGTTATGTTTAATCTGGCACAAACCCAGACTCCACGCTCCTGCTGAGAAATTTCAGGTGGAAATTCTCAATTTAACGTACTGCCCGATCCGGGGATCGTACCCGGAAAAATTGTTTCGTAAAGTTAGCTCTTCTTGATTTGGAATGGTTTTCTCAGTTATAAGAAAAAGCTGTAAAGCCTTGAGAACGAACCCGCACCCAGCGGGTTCCTTCTCAAGGCTTGTCAACCAGGTTTTGCTAAAAATGTTTAGGATTTTTTTTTTACCAATAGTTAAATATCTCTTCATTGCAGTACCTATCACACCTATCAGAACCTTGCTTGGTGAAATTACATTCCAAGTATAATTCAATATAAAGTAAAATTTCAACTTGAATGGTTCTCGAAAAATATTGGTTTTGATAATCGCACGGACGCTAAATTTTTTCAATAGGGGTTGTATTGTTTCGCGGTACTCCTAGGTTTATTCTAGGGTTTCGTTTATCACTGTTCGTTATAGCGTGGTTACCTACTAATTAGCGATGATATATGAATTGCATGTGGCTGGAAACATTCTCTACTTAGGCTGACCCCACATTTGGCGTGCGCGATCCTCGGGCGTGCGAGTAGCGCTAGCGACGCGCGCGCGCTGTGTGAGCGTCGGGTGTTGTCGGGTGTTGCAAGCAAAAACAATAATTGTTAAGGAAAATAATAGTGTCCGAATATTTTTTTACCTAAAGCTGGAGATATCTGCATGCCCAGTCCGGATAACCTTCTCACTCTGTCTTTGTACTTGGTGCAGACCATCGTTGCGTATTGGTATGGTGACTTTCTTTGAGTGCAACCCTAAAAAAAACAGAGTCAAAATAAGATCGAAAATGTCAACAAAATACACAAATAGTACATATTGTTGTTAAGTATTAATCAGGTCAAGTATGAAGAGGTTGTTTATGGGCTTTTGAATCATAGTATTTAAAACGAAATGTGATTACTTTGATTTCTTTTTGTTTATTTGTGAGTCTGGCAAATTTTATTTCATTTAAAGAAAAAAAAAATCTTTAATTTGAACGCACTGGAAACTACTTTTTAAACAAATATACAAACAAGTAAAGTACGAAAAAAAAGAATGGAAATAGTTAACAAAAAAGAATAAAGACCTATGCGAAACCAAAAAGGCTCCTATCCCAGCATTAACTACGATATTTAAAAAAGATAAATACCACAGCGCTGGTCTTCGTTTTCATTTACACAAACCTCAAATACAAAATCGACTTTATTTTTGTCCAATTGGGTAATTGGCTACTAACCGAGTCAGGTCTGCTATCCGGCGAGCACAGCTGTATGCTGGTGAGAGCGCGCTCGCTGTGCGAGCTGACGAGTCGCACGCCGGCGCCCGGCGAGATGCAGTGGTAGTGGCAACCTGACGCCGGCCGCCACTGCCCTCCCACTGCCCGACGCCACGTGCCCGACGTTTTTGCTCTGGGACAAACTTTGTGCGTTAGCAGGATCTTCGAGTATTGGTCCTGCACAAAGTCAAACCTGTTTTCACCCTAATCGACCCCGGAGAGAATTAAATGATTGTATTTATCAATTAAACCTAAAGCTGGTGAGCTACAATCACATCAGCCGCCATTTGATTTTGAAAGTTATTAGTTGGGCAGACGCCATTGTGTTGGGAGTATTGTGTATGTGGTTGGCACAAGGATGTGGAGCTGTGCCTATCAATTATCACGTAATTTAATGGCGGAAAGTACATACGGTGGTGTGTGAGGCGTCGCAGTTCTTAACGCTTCCCATTCGCAGTCACTTGGTTTCAGAGAAAACTCGGTGTCGGAATTTGATGAACATGTGAATTTCTGGAAAATACATTGTTTTTTTCAGTTAGATGAAAAAAAAGTTCTTAATAGAATCAGACCAGGGTGTCGCAAATACCTGGCAGACTCCACTAATGCAGAACATGGGTGAGACATTGGAGCAGGCTGTTCCATCAGGTAGACTCCAGCCGCGAGACTTGTAGCCTCCACCGCGAGTGTCGCACCATACTGCGCAGGCGCTGCTTACATCTGTCACATAAAGATTTGTTTAAAAATGTAGGCAGGGAATTTCTGAAGAATGCATCTTGATAAGGAAAAAACAGAAGGTCTAGAGTCAAGTGCAAGTTATTCGCCCTGTTACTGCCGAAAGAGAATCAAACTCTTTCTATGTTAAATTTTACACGCTCGGCGTGATTTGCCACACAGCCGTAGCAGAAAATATGAACACACAGGCACTGTGAGCTAGCCGCACTGGCGTTCCGTCAGCGATTCCGCAACGTATGTCGAGTCCCGCAGTCAAGTGGTTAAAAAAGGTTGTACTAGATAAATGAAGATTTTATTTACCATCAGAATCAATTCTCTGCAATCCAGTTCCAATAAGATCAGGGTCCACATCTCGAGCTCTCAAACAAATCTGGTCAGCGAATTCTCTTACTGTCATTCTTGGTACGTTGCTGCACTGTAAAATAAATAAAAAAGTTTGATAAAATATAGCAGGTGAATAAAAAACAAAAATAATAGGTACTTACAAAATATAAAGAACTCAGGAATAATAAAATAAAAATTAAGGTTGCTTTACCTGCTGAGCGTGACACGATTGGAACTTCTTGTCGTGTCCGACGCAATAATTTCTGCCGTTGTCGTGTCTGTAACAATAGGGGAATATAAACGCAATTCTCTAGCTTACTTTGGCGCTAAATTATTCCAGGTAATATCAAACGCTGTGCACGATTGACTGCCCAACTGAAATAAGACACGCATGCCGAACGAGCCGTAGGCTCGTTAAAAGCCAGAATTGGTGGCCCTAAAACAGTGATACGGGGCCGTGCCTGACCACGGAGGTTAAGGCGGAACGACCTGGATGTCTTCCTTGAGAATTGGTGAGAAGTGGGCAGAATTGCGCCTGATGAATAAAATGGATGGTAGTTTGTCCAGCAGTGGAACAGTTTGGGCTAAGTAATAATAATACATTACTCTTGGACGGTGTTGTTACACGGCAATTATTCCAAGATCACACGTACCTCGGTCTGTTGCACCTCCTAGTAGCCACGGCGACCCCGGCTGCAGCAGGAGCGTGCGTGTCGTCCACGAGGCAGGCAGACGCGCACTCCGCCCAGCCCGACCAGCGCCCCCACGACCCGCGCACTACGGTGGATCCCGCACGCTCCACGCACGAGCCGCCGCGACAGTACTGTTGATAAGGAAGAATTCGAAGTGTAGTTGTATCGATGTGATTATTAATCTTGTTTTGGCCGCTTTAGCATATGTCAGTGATTGTCTGTGATTATTCAAATTTTTATGGTATGTCCCAATAATTGGGACCGAACTATGAATTTTATTTGCTGTAGCTGTTCATTAGTAAGAACGGAATAGCGCTATTCGTTTTTGGGGGATGAACTGCTCACGTCCGTAGGATCTACTTGTGTTTTACTTCCCTACACGTGTCCCCTGGGTAGTGCTAAACGAGCAGTACCAGCGGTGGTAGGCCATAAAATCGGCTGCCGGCTTAAAAGTTACCACCCCCCAGACAAAGTCATGCCGCCAAGCGATTCGTCGTGTTCCGGTGTGTTGTCTGGTGAAGCCGTATGGTGGAGAATGGGTCTGAGCGGTGTATAGCGATGTATGCCGGTCATGATGCGCCAGTTTTTGTTGTGTCGGGTGTTTGGTCATGGAGGGTAGCGGGATCCGAAGCACGGTGCTCCGCTGGCCGACCGCAGGTAGTTGGGGGCCCAAGTAGTGTGCCAGCCACGCACGAAAGGCTGCCCCGCCAACTGCGAAAAATCCCAGGGTGGCCCCATCGTGCCGGTTGGTGACCGGGCGAGAGGACCCGATGGCAATCCCTGGGGGGGTTCGGACGTCCCCGCAGTCTCCAGATCAACCCCCCATTGGCTCTGCAATACTGGTTGTGTTGTTGGGTTTAGCGTTGCATCACCTTGCTCAACTGCCATCTTCCATCTCTGTATATTCACTCTTGTCATGAAAATGAAAGGTAAAAAGAAAAAAAGTAAATGTGTACAGCGCAAGCACGTCCTCTCTTTCCAAGTGCACCTCTCAAATATTCGAGGGCTACACTCAAATCTCGATGCGGTCCACCACCATCTTGAGACTGATAAGCCACATTTATTTTTCCTGACGGAGACGCAGATAAGATGTCCGTCTGATGCGGCGTACCTTGACTACCCAGGGTACACATTGGAACACCATTTCCTACAGCGTGCCGGGGTTTGTGTGTACGTCCGCAATGACATCTGTTGCCAGCGTCTCCGACACCTTGAAGACCCTAATTTTTCAACCCTATGGATGTTAGTGGACACCGGTTTGGACAAAATTGTCTATGCCTGTGTTTACCGATCGCACAACGGTGACCAGGAGACGACTCAACTATTTGACCACCTTAGTGAGGCCGCCGATAAGGCTGTGCATCGGCACCCTGACGCGCAATTCGTCGCTCTGGGGGACTTTAACGCCTGCCACCAAGACTGGCTCTTCCCATACCAGAAGACAGACCATGCTGGGAGAGAAGCACGAAGCTTTGCGGTATCAATGGGCCTCTCCCAGTTGGTAAGACAAGCGACTAGGGTGCCGGATGTAGATGGTCATACTGCCAATTGTCTGGACCTTCTGCTGACCACCGATCCGGACAGATGCATTGTTACAGTTTCCTCACCATTAGGAACTTCAGATCACTGTCTGGTGAAGTCTGTATCGTCCTTCTCCCCACCTGATTGCGACTCACGCGGAGTACGGCGGATGTGGCGATACAAGTCAGCTGATTGGGATGAGATGCGGCACTTTTTTGCATCTTATCCTTGCCAGCAGGTCTGCTTTTCTTCTGAAAATCCGTCGAGCTGTGCGGATGCTATATCCGATGTGGTACGTCAAGCTATGGAGTATTTCATCCCTTATAGTGACGTGCCCATCGGTGGCTCAGCTCACCCTTGGTTCAATGCCGATTGTGCTCAAGCTGAAGAGCGTAAGCATTCGGCATTTCTCACCTGGGTTGACGCTCGTGACCGCAAAGCTCCGGATCTCAGCACAAAGAAGAAAGCCTTCAACCTTGCTGCCAAGTCCTACAAAAAGGCACTAAAGAAGGCTCGTTTCGACCGCATTACTCATATTGGCACTAAGCTCTCTGCACAGCCGTCCGGTAGCAGAGCTTTCTGGTCCCTTGCCAAATCGGTCGAAGCGAACTTCTGTCAGCCCACATTGCCTCCGCTGGTCAAACCTGATGGTACACTGGCTCATACGGCAAGAGAGAAAGCTGGTCTCTTTGCATCTCTCTTCGCACATAATTCACGTCTCGATACTGGCAGTGCTTCTCCACCAATTTTGCCTTACTGCAACACCTCGATGCTCGAGGTTCGCATAAGGAACAAGGAAGTCCTGAGAGCACTGCGTCGTTTAGACGTGAATAAAGCTAGTGGGCCAGACGGTATTCCAGCAGTTGTTCTTAAGGCATGTGCGCCTGAGTTGTCTCCTGTATTGACACGCCTGTATCGCCTCTCTTTTCGGACTGCTACAGTGCCCAAGTCCTGGAAGCTTGCCAACGTGCAGCCCGTGCCCAAAAAGGGCAGTCGTGCCGATCCTGCCAACTATCGGCCGATTTCAATAACCTCCATACTCTGCAAGATTATGGAGCGTGTATTGAACTCGCGCCTCTTGGTATACCTAGAAGGTAACGATCTCCTCAGTGACCGTCAGTATGGGTTTCGCCGCAATCGGTCTACTGGGGACCTACTAGTGTACGCCACTCACTTGTGGGGCGAGGCTCTCGAGAAGAATGGGGAATCGATGGCCGTTTCCTTAGATGTCTCGAAGGCCTTCGACAGGGTCTGGCACGCAGGCCTAATAAGTAAGCTTCCAGCGTACGGCATTTCTCATGGACTGACTCGTTGGGTTAAAGACTTCCTGAGTGAACGGTCTCTCCGAGTTTTTGTCGACGGATGCTCATCGGAGCCCATGACAACTAACGCCGGAGTTCCTCAGGGGTCTGTTCTCTCTGCAACTCTCTTCCTGCTGCATATCAACGATCTGCTAATGCCCGGTATCTATGGGTATGCAGACGACAGCACAGTAGTAGAGAGATATCTTCCGAGTACCCGGGCCAGTAAGGACGTAATCCAGTCCGAAAGAGAGGCTTTGGTAGAGCGTACGAATGCCTCACTTCAGGCAGTCTCCAAATGGGGCGAAGCAAATCTTGTGGCATTCAACGCCGCCAAAACACAGGCGTGTCTGTTCACCGCCAAAAGGAGCCCGTTCACCATGGCTCCTGCTTTTCAGAATGTATCCTTGGAGTGCACCGACCGCCTTCAGCTCTTGGGAGTGGAAATCTCCTCAAACCTAAACTTTGGGCGGTTCATTGAGTCCAAAGCCAAGGTTGCTGCTAGGAAACTCGGCGTTCTTGCAAAGGTCCGGCGGTACTTCACACCTAGTCAGCTTCTTATGCTATACAAAGCACAGGTCCGTTCGTGTGTGGAGTACTGCAGTCACATATGGGCTGGTGCTGCCAGATGTCATCTAGCAGCTTTGGACTCAGTGGAGAGGCGTGCGAAGAGGCTTATTGGTGACCCAGATTTGGTTAGAACCAATCTGCAAAGCCTTGAGCATAGGCGTAGGATAGCTAGCCTTTCGGTCTTCTATAGGATACATTTTGGAGAGTGTGCACGGGAATTACATGACTTGATTCCGCCATCACCATTCTACCATCGGACAACCCGGCGTACGGCGAGTGTCCACCCTTACATCGTTGGCACTCCCACGATTAGGACAAAGCGTTTCGCTTCGTCGTTTATACCGCGTACATCGAAGGACTGGAACAACTTGCCTGCTGCGGTCTTCCCGTCCGATTATAATTTGGGTGTCTTCAAGGCTAGAGTGAATAGGCTCTTAACAAACTAGTGCGCTTCACCATCACTGATTGCATCACTGCTTACCATCAGGTGGGATTGCAATCAAGCACTAGTTTGTAATATTAAAAAAAAAAAAAAAAATTCGTCCTGCTTAGTCCATCTATCACAGAGCTGTCATCATCATCAACACTCCATAATACGGCTTCAATCCTCTTTGACCTGATTCTAATTCGATTCCAAATCGGTGCAGCTTGAGTTTTTCTCCCTTTTACCTATATTTTTCGTCATATTTATATATGTTTTAGTTATGGTTATTATCTTCCATTCTATCAGTCAACCATTGTTTCGTTGGTCTACTTCTACTCTACTCACACGTACCAACCATAGAAAGAAAGAAAATATATTTATTTGGCACAACCACAAGTGCATTATAGATACATTATGATACATAGATGTTATATACCATACACGTAGATACTCAAAACATTCCTTACAAATTTTGCTTCATTCCTCAGTTTCACATGCCCATGCCAGGAAGACCAATTCCCGCAAAACTTCGTCACCGGCACCGCTTTCAGACTTCTCTTTACTTACTAAATTGTGTGTTATACGACGCTTACCATATCTTCCCCACATCTCGTTCCTTCCAGAGCTGGATGTGATGTCCACGTATATCTTTCTCTCTGACAGTGAAGGTCCCGGCAGATGTCTTCTAAACTCTGAGCTCCTGAGTGGCGACTACCTCGCCCATACTTTAACATGCCTGAAATTTAAAGAAGACAATTACTATTTTCGGCCCGATGATGTTCTTAAGTTGAATTGTAATTCGATCGAGTGATTTAATTTTCTGAAAAACCAAATGATCAATACTGAGTAGCTGATAGGTTAGTTTCCTCGTCTTGGATTGAACTTACATTGTTGGTCGGCGTCAAATCTCTCTCCAGGTAAGATGCCTTCTGCGCTATGATCCAATTGTCCCGCAGAATTTCCATGGTCTAGTAGACATCGAGACTGCACAGTGCTGAAAATATAAGTAACTATATTTGTAATTGTCACAACTTGTATAAATACGCTCAAATTCTAGAAAGGAATTTGAGTGTGAATATTTGTTTTGTCTTTCTTTTGTTTCTTTATTTAATTAGTGTAATAGTTAAAAAATAAAGTCTATTGTGCAGCTCAAAGAACTAGGAGAAATATCTTTTGAACAATAATTAAACAAAAATGTGTTATTGGTTCCTTATTTGTTAGCTTGGAGCCAAAACGTTATCATTCGAAAAAAATGCTAGACTCAAAAATGTTAGCATAGTCGTTGAACTTAAAACGTAGTATTATGTTATTTACAGTACTGTGTCTGTTATTGATAAGCAATTCTATGGAAAATTATATTCACAAGTTAAACTTTAATTAATGGAGTCCATTTCGCCTGAAAGTCAACAAGGATCTAAAGTCGGAATAGAAACGCTTACTCTAGAAACTTCTGCAGGTAACTCTTGCTGCACTGTGACCAGGTGATCTTTCCGCTGCCGAGGGTCGGGCTCATGATGTAGGCGCTTGGGTCACAGCCGTTGTCGGCCAAGGGTCCGTCGTGACGCATGCCCAGACTGAAATATTATATTCATATTTAAACACAAAAAGTCATTTTAATGAGCTCAGCTTGTTTTTGGGCATGACGTTGTAAATTCAAATTCGGGCAAGTACCATTGTGGTTTTTTCAACTTGTGGGGTCTAAGCATGTATAGTATGTAACACATGCGTGCGTATGTGTGTATGTGTACATTAGTATAAGATATTCAAAGTTTAAATCGATTAAAGGCATTCGTATTGTAAGGTATAAGTCATTTAGCTTTTCTACGCTTTCAAGAAGTGTATTAATTCCAATTAAATCGTATTACCCAATCAATGGGTTGAGAAAATCAGGCGAGCAGTCACTTTTTTAATATTATAAACTAGTACTTGACTGCAATCCCACCTGATGGTAAGCAGTGATGCAATCAATGATGTTGAAGAGCACTAGTTTATTATGAGGTTATTTACTCTTGCCTTGAAAACACCTAATTTTATATCACTTCGTGTAAATTCCTCGTTTACAGTAAGATCTGCAGGCCTAGCCATATTACAAATTCTATTATAGTAACCGATAAGGGGACAATAGAAAGAAAATGGCGATAAGGAAACTGCTGTTTGTCGACCTGTCAAGTCATCAAGTGTTAACGAGTAGAATTTGTAGTATAGCTGATAATGAAATACACTTGACAATTGACAAGCAGCTGATTCCATATACGCCATTTTCTTTCTTTTGTCGGTTACGATAATAGAAATAAAATTTGTAATACGGCCCGGCCTGCTGGATACATTGAAAACCAACCCTAACATGGTAAGAAAAAGGCTATGCAGATAAAAGATTAAATCAAAGATTATGCGATTATTTGATAAGTCTAAACGTAATCGTGAAAGCAGATCTAAAGTGTGACTTATCTATTCTAATACATACCAAATCATTACTATTGTACTGAATCTGTTCTTATTAACCGTAAATCTAAACAAATAGTTGCAGTTCATCTGCAATTTACTTATGGATTAATTATTACAATGGACTATTTGATAAAGTTTTCCTAGAGACAAACACGAATAATCAGTGGGATTGTATGAATTCTTAATTTTAGAGGGTTCTCCTAATGATTTGAACGATTATAATTTTCTGTAAACACATTACGGTCGCAAGTCATATTTTGTTCAACATACAGTCTGACTCTGAACGAAAAATTGCAAAAAAACACAAGAATGTTGGATTTCGCGGGCGATCCTGGCGCTTCCACCTTAAGATGAACTGTTTATGCATAACTAAACAAAATATTTCATAGTTTCGCGGTCGTCAGTTACAGAGTTCAAAGGTCAGATCGAACCGCTCCCTGTCGTGAAATCAATCTTCATAATTGCCTCAGTGTTATTTTTTTCAAGTGGAATTAATGTCTGACTGTATCGATTTAAAAATAATATTAACCGTTTCTATTTGAATCGAAATACCTAGCTTAAAAATATTAACGAATTGCAAACTAACCGAGTTGGAAATCACAGTGATTGCTGAAATTAGATGGAATTAAGAAACGTACAACGTTAAAATTGAGTTAGGTAATGATTTTAACAGTTCTGTCTGTTGATATCATTATAATGACAACGGTTGAGCAGAATGAGCAGGCCATCTGCTGGAGTAGTATAACGAAGCATATACATATATAAATAAAAGAGGTTTCATTTCACAAAGTACTTCTGAAACGGAAATTATCGCAAAATTAATGTGACATATTAAATTGTTAAATCGGCATCTACTTCTGTGTTGCTGTGATTAGTTGAATGAATTTTCAACAGATACGGCATCGCTTGTCTCGCGAATAATTTTGTGCTGCATAGTAATAAAAAGGGGATACATGGTAGATGTAAACACGTCGAAAACAATAAATTGATGAAAACATTTTTTGTTATCAATCAAATGTTATGTGGCAAGATTGCATGACGCTATGAGACACTCATAACGTTTGCCGACACGGCAACTTAATAGTCGGTTTTACTCGAAGGCGCGTCTACTTATATTTCACATCAAAATAGGTAGTAAAATATTAATAAAGATCGATAGTAAACTGTTGGTGGTAACTATAGATATATAAAAGTGGTAACGTACTTGTGACCGATCTCATGTGCAACCACGTAGACGCTTTCGAAGTGTCTCCCTTCATTGACGGTGCAGCTACTAGTGACGGTACACATTCCAGCTACTGGCGCCAATCCTGTGGATGTAATTTTTTTTTAATTAAAACTTTTCCTTCTTTATCTTTGGATTTCTACAAAAATGGGCAAGAAAACTTCACATATATTATCCGTTGGGCTATAGTAGGTAGCTAGCTCCTATGAACATGTTTCTTAGCTCCACTATAAATAAGGTCAGTGTCATGTTCTTCTAGGGCGTTCCCTATCGGCGTTTCTACTTGTCTGTCTCGGCTTCAGAACTTCGCAACGTAGTTTTCTCTAGAGCATCGACGATCACTGAGCGTTGAAGTAGGTATACATCTTATTCCTATTGGATAAGAATTAAGCGAATCGGTAAATTTAAACCCTCTGCCTCTACTTTGCATGATCGTTTATTCTTACAGAATAGTAGATATATTATGACATATCTTATATTATAATATATACTATATTATAATGTTATATTTTCCGCAAGTGTCTCGAATAAATGCTTTTCTTTCTTCTTTATATTGATTATGGATACATACTTTATGAAAGCAGTGTAATATGACTACTATTCCACATGATATATTAATTTATCAGTTTGCAGTAGATCATTATTGCCTGATGAAAGCATTTCGAATTGTAATAACAAAAGATAGAAGCAATAAATTGAGTCGTTATAAACGACTTAAAATTATATTATCATTGCCGTAATATGTGGTGTTAACAGGCAAGAAATTTGTAGTAAGTTAATAATGAAAGTTGCTGGGAGGCCTTACCTTCGTGTTCATTTGGTTTTCAACCAGCAACTAGGTTTGCTGATGATCTGAATCGTCTTAGTTTATCAATTTACGTCGTTTTACTTTAAATGTAAATTAAGTCTAAGAGTTCAGTAAGATTCGATTATTTTAATAATAGTTGTGTTGTTGTATTTCAGATTAAATCGTCAGTTTGTGTAATTTTTTAAAAACTCTCCGACGTAAAAACTAGCTAGGGTAACTTAGCCGGTTTTCGGCCATTTAAGCGAACGCATGACTTTGTGACAATTTTTCTCGTTGTGATAAAGTCGCAGATTATTTTCTTAAATATTTTTGAACTCCAAAGTTAACGTAGATTTGATATTTTTAAACTTTTTACTCGTCAACTTCATATTAAAATTATTAAAAATGTAAATCTCTAAAAATAGCGATTTCGCCTGTTTTCGGCCACCTCTGTCAGTTTCCGGCCATCGTTTGGCTAGTTTCCGGCCACAAATTTAGTATTTGAAAAATTATCTCTATTTGCAATGGAGTAGGTTCTTTAGGTAGCTTAGGTAGATTTTGAAACAAAAATGACTATGAATCAACGATTTTAATTAAAATCTTCAAAATATCAAACATTTTCATACCTAATAGTACATAGGTCTAAAAAAATATTGCAAAACATTTATTTTTTCATTTACAATATA
The DNA here is from genome assembly GCA_921972225.1 of Euplexia lucipara. NCBI lineage: Eukaryota > Metazoa > Arthropoda > Insecta > Lepidoptera > Noctuidae > Euplexia > Euplexia lucipara. The sequence continues at coordinate 18,308,756 of OV179159.1, forward strand.
AATAGATTTTAACTACTTGAGTATACAATTTAAATTTCGTAAAATGGGACCGAAAACTAGATTTAAAACATCTGATTTTCGACCGTTCTTTCCAATTCGGCCGAAAACTATTTATTTATTTATTTATTTATTTCCAAAACACTTAGCCTAATTCACATTTGGTTTTAGCCATACAGCGAAAACCTCTGAGGGTTTATCTGTGTGCTGGCGAGCCGTATATTTAAGTTTGACAATAATATTTATAGCTACAATATAGGTACACAGGTAATCTTACTTTTATAACGATGGTAATTACGAGTAGTTAGAGATATAGATTGTAAACAATACTACATTAAGGTATATTAAGAAGCATGTTGTGCGAAGTAACGTTTTGATTTATACTTATAACTTTTCGAATTTGTCTTGTATAAATTTTGCAAGTCTTCTGGAAGTTTATTAAGAAAAAGTGGTACCAAATATTCTGCAACCCTCATTCCGTACACATTATTAAATTTAGGTAGTGAATATTTGTTTTTAAGTGGTAACGTTCTCAGAAAGTCAGGTCTTGTATTTTCGGTTATTAGCTCAGGTCTATTAACTTCGGCAAGAGTAAAGAATTCAACTTTATTGAATACATTCATAACATTGCAGTGTTTAAAGAGATCGTCGTCACGATTAGTTAATTTTTTGTATATATATTTTGGAGTAATTACTTTTAATATTCTTATTTGTAACTTATAAATATCTGTTAGGTATGTATGATAAGTTCTCCCATAACTACTAAGTCCGTAGTCAATAACCGAGTCTGCCAGGGCCATATATAACATTCTAAGCGTTTTGTAAGGCAGTTTATATTTAAGTACGCTCAGCTTACCTAGAATAGATCTCAGTTTGTTACATACGTAATCTTTGTGCGGTCCCCAGCAGAATCGGCTATCAACTATTAGGCCGATATACATGTGATTATCAACTACTTGCAGTAACGGGCACTTGCAGGTCTTTGGTGAGCTATGTAGGCAAGTGTGTTCGTGTGCTGTTACTGTAGGTACCGTGGAGCATTTATTGTGTGATGAGTGTATGTGAACAATTTTTGTTTTAGTTGCGTTTATTACTAATCCTACATCATGAGCCCATTTACACATTTGGTCGAAGTTACGTTGTAGGGATTCCGCAGCGTCATGGACGCTTTTATTAGCGACCAATATGCACGTATCGTCTGCGAATTGGTACACAGAGCCAGAATTTATTATACTATTCATATCATTTACATAAAGTAAGTATTCTGTCGGACCCAAAATTGAACCCTGGGCTGTTCCTTGCGTGGATGTAATCTTGTTGCTGTACTCATTTTGTATTTTAACCGTGTTGTATCTGTTTGTGTGGTAGTTTTTTAATAGTGCTAATAAAGGACCCTGTATTCCACTTCGTGACAGCTTGTCATAAAGTGTATCGCAACGGAGCATATCGAATGCTTTGCTGAAGTCTATAAAAAGTGTCAAGACATGTCTTTTATTATTTAAATGTTTGTTAACTTCATCGGTAAATTCTCGTAATAATTGGGTCGTACTTTTATTTTTCTGAAAACCATATTGTTTATTGTTGATTATTTCGTGTGTTTGCAAGAATTTATTTATCTCATTACTAATGTAACGTTCCAAAATCTTATCTATACAAGACAATATAGTGATAGGACGATAATTATTGACGTCATCACGTGAGCCCTTTTTATGTATTGGGCGTATCACACCTATCTTTAATAAGTCGGGATATGCACCGGTCTGGAGGCAACAATTGATTAAGTGTGTAATAACTGGGATTAACTTAGCTGATGTATATTTAATATCTTTAGCACGTATCCCGTCGTAGCCCGGGCTCTTTTTATCGTTTATTTGGTTGATGATCCGTTCAACAGTATGTTCTCGCGCGGGTTTCACTCTTATCGACCTATCAGGAATTATCTCGTACGTAGATTTGTCCAAAAGAGGCACGTCGCAAGAGTTGCTAATTTTTTTAATATTGTAGTTAAATTCAGTCATGAAAGTGTCAGCTAATTTTGATGGACTCATTCGAAAAGTTTTAAGTAGAATGTGATCAATACATTGCATAATTTTGCCGGTTAAATTATTCACAATACTCCATATCTTTTTGCTATTTTTGAAATTTTGTGTAACTTCCATCTTTATTTGTTTATTTCTGATATAATTTGTATATTTGTTTGTTTTATTTCTATATCTATTGTATAACAATCGTTTTTGAGGGTTATTTTCATCTTTGAGCCAAATTTTAAACAATAAGTCTCGCTTCATACACATATTTTTAAGTTTTTCATTAGCCCAAGGACATGTATTACGTTTACTAAAACTACTTTTACTAATTGTGTATTTACATTTGTCGTAAACATTATTAAAACTAGTATGTATGTACTTAACTATTTTATTTGGGCACCTGTATTGAAGGGGTATACTCCAGTCGATGTTATTTAGTTCACTGTGCACACGGCGATTATCTATCTTAGTTATTAATTGATTAGAAGAGTGTGAGTCATCCTTGTTTAGTGCACTCATTATCGCACAACCGGTTATGTAGTGGTCGGCCGGTGAGGTGTTAACAACAGATGTATAAATGCTATACGCACTGGCATTACGAATAAACACATGATCTATACAAGACTTAGAAATTTTGTCACCGTATTTTTCTACGCGTGTATAAGAACTAACGCCATTAATAAATCCCAGTGTACACAGCGAATTTACATATTGTTTTACGACAGGACTACTTACTTTTAGATCTATATTCATATCTCCCATTATTACATAATCTTGTTTTATAGGATATGTCGAAATCAAGCACGACAGCTCCTTTACAAATCGAGGTTTGGATGTGTCGGGCGGTCTGTACACGGCACATATTCCGAGTTTGAGACTATTTCTACTCAACTCGCCGGCCACACATTCAAACTCCTGTGTACACAAGTTACTATATCGCGTGAAGGATGCAGATTTATGAATATACAATAGCACACCCCCACCTCTTTTATTAATTCTTAATTCTGAATATAAGGAATAGTCAGGGAGTTCGAACATTTGTACCAAGTCAGATTTAATATTTACTTCAGTTAATAACAGAATGTGTATTGTATGTTTACTATTTAACACTATATACTCAATTTGAGCAAAGTTTTTCTTAATAGACCGTATGTTCACATGAAGAAAGTACAAGCAAATTTCGGGCACTGATATGTAGGAAGTAAAATCATCCCATGTTTGGCAATTAGTTTCGATTATATTGTGTTCTGTTGTATCCAACATCGAGAAAAATATATTACATTTTTGTATGTATAATGACGATCATAATTATGAGTGCATTACTTACCTATTGTCTGTCATGCGATGATTTTACCTTTTCGATATCGGCAATTGAGCGGATAGTTCTACTAAGTTCGTATTTACTAATTTTCGGCCACCTGCTTTTTTGACTGGCCGAGAAATGTGATTGTTGAAATGATTCTCGACCATCTCTTCAAGCATGGCCGAAAACCAAATTTAAATGGATTTATTTTTGGCTGCATCGTTGATATTGAACGGCCAATATCAACGATGAAACTCGTTTGAATGTACTAGCTTTCGGCCGTTAGTCAACTTACTTAATTTTCTACCTAGCTGACAAGACAAGTTTTAGGGAAGTCACTTTATGTCTGTATTGTTCGTCTGCGTCATAATTACGGTACTTTATTTACTGTCATTTACTATTATCAGCTTTTACTGTCCGAGAATCAGTTACCCAATTATTAGATTTCGGCCACATTGATTAGTTTAGACCGAAAAGTAAATATTAAAACTCCTATTTTCGGCCGTCAAATATTCATGAACTAAAAAGTGTTATTACTCCATAAGTAGCTCTTAATATGCGGCCGAAATCTGACCACACAAATGAGAAACAGTTGTAATTTGTGTACAAATTATTACTTATAAAGAATTCCTTTATGAATGTTCAAAAGAATCAATTCAACGTTGATGGTTTTCTTCTAGTTTTCGGCCGGCCGGCCGAGAAGTAGAAAAATCGGCAAATCATTAATCATTTTCCCGGCCATTAAGTTTAAATGTAAAAAACATTATCTTTCTTCCATTTTAATTAAAATAACACTAACTAAACTTGTCTCCCGTACACAGAACAACAATTCATAATTTATTTATCGATAAAATACGTAATAACTTACCTCGCAAAATTTATGCGAGCACTATTTTTTTCACTGATTTCGACCTACGCGTGCACTGTAAGACTTTCGGAGGCTCACTTACGACACAGTTGGATCAATAAAAAGCTGCAAAATTCAAAAGTCGTAGGGGTTATACCCATAAATTAAGTCGACGTTGTTTTTTAAATGAGCAGGGTAAAGTTTCCTTATTATATTAATATAACAACGTACTGGCCGAAAACCAGAGGTGGCCGGCAAACCGGCTAAACCACCCTATGCCCCACGATTTCACCAAGCATCGCAGCATGATGCAAAATAACCAAGACCCTTCCTCAAGAATTAGGCTATCATACATAAAAACAGACAAAGCTTTATAATATTACTCTTAGTATTAAGATTAAAATAGATAATAATATGACTTACCCACAACTTGACTGCTAACTTTTCCGTTCTTGTTAACAACATAAAGATCCAATCCAGTTAATATCAGTGCATGATCCCAGTGCAACGGATCATTGTCCCCTGGAGGATTTTCAAGTCTTTGCCACGTACAAAAGTTACTCAAAAACCTATCTATATCATGCGGCCTCTTCAAGTTAGCCGGATCTTCGTGCAAAATTTCCAGTCTTTTGAGTATAAAGTTCACCGGCCTTCCTAATGAAGGGTCATGATATATTAATTGTACTGCATTGATCATTGCCAGTACGAACCTCACTAGTTCTCTCTCTGTATCTTTAGGAAAATTTACTGTCATATGTTTGTATAAGTCTCTGTCTACAAATACTGCAGTTTCCACAAACACTGCTGGTAATATTGCTCTTCGTTGCCTGTTCGCTCCACTCGATAGTTTCTGTATAAAATCTGTTAAAGTCTTATTTCTATGTGCTAAATTAACTTTATATCCTTCTAAATTATTATTTACTTCATTAACTGGTGCTTCTCGTTTTCTTCTGTGTTTCGACCACGTTTTAACAGGTTGTGGTTCTGTAGGAATTAAGTTTTCTCTTTCTATACATGAGTCATCTTCATCATTGACTTGATTCATTTGTTTTCTGACTATGACGTGTGCTTTTGCATGGTCATCGTGAAATCTATCTGGCAGTGGATGGATGAAGTAGTATGTGTCATTAGATCTGACTAAGCCTCTCTGTAAAAGAAGAAGTTACGAAATGAAAGTGTAATTAAAATTTCTCATGATTGTTTCTAGAATGAATTGTTGGGTATTAAAATTTCTTCGGCCTAGATATCTCAGACACTAATGATGACTATACGTATTAAACAACGGATGTACGTAATAACTGCTTTTACTACTTATTGTGTGTGTAGAATTTATCACGTTTTCTTTATCAACATTCTTTTGAGATGCTACCGATTGGTTTAGTATTAGGTACAACTTTAACAAGCACTTTCGTTTTATTATTGTTTTTCATGTGATAGTTTTATGCGTTTAGTGTTTAAATAAATATTGTATGTATTTAAATAAATATTTTCATGAATTCTTTAATGGTGTCTACACAAATACATCAACTCGTTTTTTAGAAGTTTTAAACTTACCACATCATCACAAACATAGAGAGCTGCATTATCGCCCCTATAATAACAAAGATCCACTTCTTCATCCGTGTGATCCAGTACCGCCTCCGTATTATTGGACCACCTTCTCATCAGCAGGAACTGAGGGTCTAGGAAACTGTTTCTGGGGCTAAGCTTTATGTCTAGATGTTTCTTAAGCCCGACTAGGTCTTGATCGTCGTAGAAGAGTGAGCGTTTACGACGTTTTGGCTGCTTGAGATGTGCTACTTCGAATTGTGCTTCTGAAATTGGACGAGAATTAAAGTTTTAGACGATTTGAAACACATAGTCATAGAAGGATACCCATGCCTATCCCGAATGAATCTTAAAGGAGAGGAAAGCCTGAAAATGATACGGGATTAGTATATCTTTTTAATGTTTTAAAAACGAAACGTTCCGCAATAGAAATTTTTCATGTCCTGGAATTTCTACTTTGCATACATTTACAGTCATTTAAACTGACACACATACATACATACGGCTGGACCCGAAACCACTGTAAAAAAATAATTTCGTGTGCCAAGCCAGGAGTGAGTGACAAATTATCCTAGTTAGCTAACAAGTTAAGCAATGGAACCACTATCGGTGTCTATAAGGCGTTGTGCAAACGTGGACTCTTTTGTGTTGGCTACAAGCTACTAATTAATATTTCATTTCTGAATAACGAGTATAGAATAAGCCACTCCCTGCGCAGACGTAAACATTTGATAATTCTGAATATTTGGTGATGTTGTGCCGTGTCGGTAACAAAAAGAATCTACGTTCGCGCTGCCCCTTATAGCTCTCCAAAATGAATTCTCTCTGAAGTAGAATCTTCAGCTTACACTTTACCTTCAATAGTACGAGATAATATATCACTACCGATTCTCCTGTGAAGTCTAGAGTGACATGTGAACCCTACAGTCTTGATTGACAAATACGGATTGCTTATCAAAAAGTTGTTTCTCCCATGGCCTGTCGACACCTTTAATCTACCTTATTTGAGCTCTACGGCTTTCGCGGTATAATGAGCTGCATACTTTCTGTTTTTCTTTGATCATTAGTGTACTGCTCATGCATAAGTAATTACTTTCTTTCGTGGTTTGATTATCTAGGTAAACCAGAAAAGTTAAAGTGAATCTAAGGCTTGTAATGACCCAACTACTTATGTTAAATATTTATTAAATGGATAAAAAGAGTAGTAGTAGCTTTTAGTTGAATAAGTTTAAAGACTGCAGTTTGCTATTTCACATCATAACGTTACTCTAATTGGACTGAGAGTGTTAGCAGAGGTGTATGCTCAGTACACAAACATTACCTAGTTTTGTTTGAGGCTCATGCCAGCGAGCTTATCGTTACCAAACTCGTACAAATTCAAAGACGGAATCTTTGAATTTGGCTACAAGGTACTGACAATTTTGAGCAAGAGACAATACTTTTGTCCGACCTGTGAATTGAACTCGACGTTGTACTAAGCAGTACCGCTTGAAACCACAGACGAGCCAAATCGTTAATAACAATAAGTTAACATTAAACTATCAACAATAAACATATGCACTTGAAAAATATGTTGCAACAAGAACTAAATAGATAAGACTATTGACTCGATTTTTATCTGTACCTCATAGTCTCTAGTTTCATTAAAATTAATTAACATTAAGTGTGTGAAATTGCACTAAAACAACTCGTACATACCGTTAGGGTTGGCACCAAATAGGAATATTTTTTCAGACTCTGTTAAGTGTTCCAGTAGTTGCTTCGAGTGATCCTGTAACAAAGAAAAATACTTGTTTAAAGCTTTGTTTTTGTAAGTTAACCACTTTCGTAAGACAATTATAAGAACTTTTTATCAAAAATAATGATAATAAACCCATATTTTCAAGTCCAATTGGCTTAAAGGCCGGATAATGATAAAAAACGACGGGCTTTTTTTGAAAAAGGTCTTATGGAATAACTATTCCACAAACCGAATTTTGACGCTCAAAAAGGGCCGATCTCTAGCCTAATTTGAGTAAATGAATTTTGATTTGGTTTTAGTTAGAATTATTATTATTATATTAAGGCAGTCTGCCTATGTAATTTTTGTCTGTAATAAACATACATACAAAATACATTAACTTCAACTGTTGACATTTTGCTAACCCTACAGGATTGAGTCAGAGGCCAAACTAACCTAAGTAAAAACAAACATGTCTGGATTGTCTGATACTCAAACGACTGTTTCTCATCTCAGAAGAAAAGCTGACCCAACCAAACTGGAAATATTTACCTATTTGTTTTTTTTAACAAGCTTTAACATGTATTTTGCATATGATTTTATCTCGCTGTGACTCTTATACAGGTTCACTGAGTAGGAATAGTTACAGGGAAAATTGTGAATGTTTTTTTATGTACTCAAATATAAATATAGATACATTTAGATGACTGCGTCGTTGGTCTTGTGACCGCAACCGCTACTGCTGAGCATGAGGTCCCGGGTTCGATCCCCAGCCCCCTTAGCCAAGTTACAAACGATTCGTGTCTATTCTCTTTCTACAATCGAGAACGTCTCAAATCCCTTTGTTTTGACCACGTGACTTATCACCTTTCGCTAAGTCACGTGGTCAAAACAAAGGGATTTGAGGCGTTCTCGATTGTAGAAAGAGAATAGATACGAATCGTTGGTAACTTGGCTAGGGGGGCAGGTCGGGCAAAGTGTTATTGAGTTTTTCTATCTGGAATTTCTAAGTAGCAGCCCAGAGTCTGGATTTGGGCCCCCTTATTACATGGGACTTAAACATAACTGGCGAAATGTGGGTGTGTACTACCAGGTACAACTCTGCCTTGCCCTTCGGGGATTACAGGCGTGACGTTATGTTATGTTATGTTATATTTTATATAGATCTTAGAAAATTGTTACAAATAATTAGTTAAAAAGATTCTGTCCAAAATATTAATAAATGATACATTACATTTATTTCTGTCAACTGATTTATAGAAACACATAAAAAATTTTTGACTAGCGAGGTGAGGTCGGTGTTTTACTATATGACTATTCTGACATGAAATTTTAAAATAAAATATTCTGTGTCTGGGTCTCATTAATCAATAATACATATATATTTTGAAATATACAGGGTTATTTTTCAATGACCGGCGAAATTTTCACAGGGTGTTCTACCCATGAATATGAATAACTTTCACTATGGGACCGACTCTGAAATCACGAAAAAAAAAGCTGTTTCTTACAAAAGATCAATACCTACTCGACTAAAATGTATGAAACAGCTGATTTTTTTCGTGATTTCAGAGTCGGTCCCATAGTGAAAGTTTTTCATATTCATGGGTACAACACTTAGTGAAAATTTGGCCGGTCATTGAAAAATAACCCTGTATAAGTATGATTATCGGCTGTTTAGTACCCCTGACCACCACTCTTCTTAGCTTGGGACTAGATGGCGCTGTGTGAAAGTAGTGGAATATATTAAATATATTTTATAAACAATTGTTGTTAAAGTAACCGTACCTAAACTACTTGACATTTAATAAGTTATAGAATGCATTATTCAAATCGTACCTAATTACGTGTCATAAGTGGAAGGTAACATTTTTATTTTTTATTTTAAGCTTGTTTTATCAACATAAATACATACTATTTAATGCCACGATGTTCTAAGTACTATAACCATAAATGCATTCGCATCCTAAATAAACTCAGCTCTATCGATAACTGGCTAAAATTCATTTTCAAGATTTGTACCAAACATACGAACAATCATAAAGCTTGTAAAAACACGAACAAACAAGTGATAGGAAGTGTCGATTCTTCACGCGACTCCCGCGCAGCCTTGCATTATAAATATTATTAGCTAAAGCTATTGTCTCTGCCGCCATTGGTTATGCGCAGCCTCGACACGTTATTTTTGACAATAGATGCTTTTCGCACGAAGTTTTGCGATTAAATGGGACTTAATTGCTGTTTAAGTGAAAGGCGATGGCGGTTTCATTAAAGTCGTATTAGCGATGTGTAAAGCACTGATGATGATGTGGGAAAATGAAGGGCTGAAAGGCAAATCTGTTTTTTGTGTTTGATGTACCAAACAAGTCAGTAAGAACCTTTGAAAAAATAATTCCGGTGGATAGATTACTTGGTTCTGCAGTCGGTTAGGGAAACTATGTATAAAATATTGTAAAAAGTATCAAACATTTTTGTTTCTGTATACTAAACTGCCGCCATAAGCTACAGAAAGGGGATCAAGAATTTCGTTTTATTAACTTGTATTTTGACACTTAAGTGTGTTTTTTGCTGGTTTAATTGAAGTTAATTATTTGACTTCGAACTCTTATTTTATCCTCTTCAAAACGATATATAATATAAAATATTAATACATATTTCATCGAGCCCGTTTTTAGTTTCATCATCTTTATCTTGTTAGTCTTGATAAAAGTGAAAGTGAAAAACATGACGATTACAAATCGCTTCTGCTAATGTTTTGGACCAAACTTCGAATAGTATTGTTTATTATGCGATTAGATACTGTTTCTTTCGATGGGTCAGCCACTCCGTTAGATGTCTTTTAATAACTTTATTAGCATGTTGTAATGTTGTGGTAAAATATTAAAATATCATTGTTGTTATGCTCTTGACTTTTATGGGGAGAGGCAATCGCCCTCGGCTTTTGAATCCGGAAGTAAATTATGTGATTTCATCAATGCACAATTTTATGATACTTAAGACAGGCAGGCAGTATATTATTAAAACTAGCTGTGCCCGCGACTTCGTCCGCATGGAATAGTGACTTTTCGGGCAACAATTTGAATTACATGTACCGTCGTTTGGGTAGCTAAAAACAGTAATTCTTCTCCGTATACGATATTTAATTTTGACGTAGGTATGGCCACCGAGGATGAAAGCATACATGCTCCTAGGATTGCTAACCCGTGACAGAGCCACATACAACTGATCGTGCGAGAAACAGCTGAAACTTAGATTCGATCTACACCCACAACTTTCAGCGTCTGACCTTGGGCTTTATTAATGGTCATCGCAAAACATAGGCTGACTGGAACCTGGACTCGTTTATAACTAAATGGAAAATTGAGTTATTTAGTAAACACGTACTTAACGTACGTAACACGCTTAAGTAAGGAACGTTCCTAATACTCATACCCCGACGTTACGTAAAATTTCATGGCTCAACGATAGGAAAGTGTTATTTTTAACTTTTTAAATGTTTTACTTTTTTGCGATGGGGGTTTTTTAAATTTTTAATTTAGCTTTTATTTTATAATTATCAAACGCATTAATTTTGTTTTATAGAGTTTACAGTTATGAGAATTTTTCAGTGCATTGTATGTAGAGTCAAATGCTGGTTAAAACAAATCCAAACACGATATATCTGCTATTATTTTGTCAAGAGTCTACCTACTGGTGTGCTGGATAGCCTAGCTGCAGCATCAGCTCATCCTGTTGCCATCAGTGCATTGTGTGCAGAATCAAATGCTGGTTAAAAAGAATCCAAACACGACATATTTGCTATTATTTTGTCAAGAGCCTACCTAATGATGTGCTGGATAGCCTGGCTGCAGCATCAGCTCACCCTGTTGCCATCAGTGCATTGTGTGCAGAATCAAATGCTGGTTAAAATGAATCCAAACACGACATATCTGCTATTATTGTCATCCTGGCTGCATCAGACCAAATATGCCATAATCTTGCTTGTTAATATAACATACTTGGGTGTTTGAAATTTTAAGCCACACATATGTTTGTAAGTAAAGTTAATACCCACAGACGTCTAAAATAGCCACGGTACCTAACACAAAAGATGTAATAACCTTGAAACGGCTAAACCGAGAATGATGAATCATGTCTAATAACCATTGCAAGAAACCCTGCTTTCAAATAAAAAAAACCGCACATAAATCGGTTCACCCGTTTAGGCGCTACGGTCCCACAGACAGACAGATAGACACACACACATAGCGGTTAAACTTATAACACCCCTCATTTTGCGTCGGGGGTTAAAAAATTTAAAGAAAATTAAGAAAAATCTTTTTTGCAATAAATAAAACCGACTTAAAAAAAACACTAACCGGTGTAAAAAAACTCTAAATTAGGAAGTCTGTGGCTTTGGTGGTTTTGTCTCATTCATGATGGGCCACCGACTTCCGTATTTAGAGTTATTTTACACCGGTTAGTGTTTTTTTTAAGTCGGTTTTATTTGTTGCAAAAAAGATTTTTATTTTTCCATTTTTAGTTGTTCCCATACTAATAATTGCCATGAATTTATTTTTATATTGTTATTTGTTAACAATACATGTCATGGTAATAGGGTTATCCACTTATCCTTAATAAATGAAAATTAACATACCTAAAAAAACATACCGTCGAATTGAGAACCTCCTCCTTTTTTTGAAGTCGGTTAAAAGAACCCAACCTACAAACCCTAAAATTTAAATAAATGAAATATGCAAACAGTATTCAAGTGAATCGCAATAATCGCGAGGCGTGTAGGTGCTCTGATAGAATACCTTAGCAAATGTTCGCCGTGATTCTTTAAATTGACATAACTTTTTTATTTATGAACCGATTAACATGAAATAAACACTAAATGTTAAGTGAAGCTTACTACAATATATTAGTGAAAACCGCATTTACATCGAATAAGCCGTTTCTGATATTAGCGTGCACAAACATACCGACAAACAGACAAAAAAAAAAAAAAAAACAATTTCGGGTTTGGCATCGATATAATAACAACCCCTGCTACTTTTTTTTTATTTATTTCCATTGTACAGACACCACTTTTCTACAATTTTATTATATGTATAGATGTGTTTCTATCGAAAATGTCGACATTTTCTGTGCATATGAACAGAATTTAGTATACATTCAAATTCATTTCTCAACACAAATGTTGTATAACATTTGTGTTGAGAAATGACAGGAGGAACTTAGCTTAATTATAGCTAACACATTTGTGAGAGACTGGTGCCCGAGATAAGTATAAATAATAATAATAATATAATTTGTTTTGTTAGCTGTAAGTCCTCCATGTACTAAATCTATACATATAATAAAACAGTAACGAAAGAAAAACTGTACATTGAGAATTTTCAAGAAAAAATAAGTGGGTTTTGTTAGAAAAACGTAACTGGTGACAAAAAGTGACTTTTTAACATTTTTGTCTGTTTGTCTGTTTGTCTGTTTGTCTGTTTGTCTGTATGTATGTCCGGGGTGAACTCAAAAAGTACTGCATGGATTTACTTCAAATTTTGCATGAATATTACTAAGAGTTCGGGTCAACACATAGGCTATATATTATCACGCTATCACCTACGGGGGAGGAGCAGTGAATCTTTATTCTTCTTACTCATTCTGTGGAAGCGTGTAAGTAAAGGACGCATATTTAAATGTTGGTTTTGAGTAAGTTATGCTATTATCTAGCTTTACACTATAAAAACTACGCCATTTAAGTAACTTTGGCAGAGAAACATAGTTTAATGAATGTTAGTAGTATAAAGACAATTTGGAATTAGCGCCATCTATGAGAATGTATAAAAATCAAATCAAGTAACACATGAACACTTTTGAAAATTAATTAAAATTTTGATCGTGGTGGTGAGGTTAGTAGTTAGTTATTCTTAAAATTCATAGATGGCATTGTGCATTTTTTTCATCTTATACTACATATAACATAATACATATAATAAAACAGTAACGAAAGAAAAACTGTACATTGAGAATTTTCAAGAAAAAATGAGTGGGTTTTGTTAGAAAAACGTAACTGGTGACAAAAAGTGACTTTTTAGAATTGTTGTCTGTTTGGCTGTATGTATGTGGGAACTCAAATGTATGGGTGAACTCAAAAAGTACTGCATGGATTTACTTCAAATTTTGCATGAATATTACTAAGAGGTCGGGTCAACACATAGTCTATATATTATCACGCTATCACCTACGGGGGAGTAGCAGTGAATCTTTATTCTTCTTACTCATTCTGTGGAAGCGTGTAACCAAAGGACGCATATTTAAATGTTGGTTTTGAGTAAGCTATGCTATTATCTAGCTTTACACTATAAAAACTACGCCATTTAAGTAACTTTGGCAGAGAAACATAGTTTAATGAATGTTAGTAGTATAAAGACAATTTGGAATTAGCGCCATCTATGAGAATGTATAAAAATCAAATCAAGTAACACATGAACACTTTTGAAAATTAATTAAAATTTTGATCGTGGTGGTGAGGATAATAGTTAGTTATTCTTAAAATTCATAGATGGCATTGTGCAATTTTTTTTAGTAAAAGTTGTATCCTAATAGTTCGTTTTGACAAATTGAAGTTCCAACAAAACCCTCAAAATCTTGAGCAAAGTTCGGATCGTATCATATGGGATGAGTGTACGATGTCCAAAAGGAAGGCAGTTGAGGCCGTGGTCAGAACCCTGCAGGGCATCTGCAGGAACGAACATTTGATGGGTAGTGTCACAGTTCTGTTCAGTGGCGATTTCAGGCAAACGCTTCCCGAGTTGACGCGGGGATCGAGGGCTGACGAGGTGAATGCTTAGGTAAACGATCTTTTTTGTCGTCACAAGTTCGTACGCTGCGCTTGACCATTAATATGAGAGCTCGGCTCGGCGGCATTGCACGCGCTCAAGAATTCTCCGATGTCCTTCTAAGTCTTGGCAAAGGCACTCTACCAGAAGAGAAAAGTGGACAGGCGGTGCTTTTAGAGTCTCTCGGTAGAGTGGTGGTAGGCATCCAGCTTCGAAGAACTCATTCGCAGTGTGTACGTGGACATCAGTCGTACAGCGCACCAGCAGAATTCGTGTGAGAGCGCCATTTTGGCGCCCAAAAATGATCATGCTGCAGCAATTAACGAATGTTTTCTCTCGGACATTGAGGGGAATGAAGTGGTCTATACGTCGATAAGCACTGTCGTCGAGCAAGATGACGCCACACATTATCCCGCGGAATTTTTGATTGATTTGATGTTTTTTTTTTTTGTGTGTGTTTGTTACGCGATTACTCCGCCATTTAAGGACCGATTTTCAAAATTCTTTTTTTATTTGATAGGGTATACTACCAGGTTGGTCCCATTAGTATTAAACCTCAGATCTGATGAGGGATCCTCGAGGAATTGAAGGAACTCCTCAAATAATATAGGAAAACATGTACCAAGTTTTACATTTTTTTTTGGTGACAAATCAAGCATTTACATTTAGCAAGTATCATTTCGTGAAGAAAAACTGATGAAGAAGACAGGCGATGGAACTCTTCAATGCATAACAGCAAATTACTCGCAATAGCTACAGTCACATGTCTGTGCATGGTTTATGTATTTCCATAACATAACATTACGCCTGTCTATTTTAAAAGGTTAAGAAAGAACTTCTTTTGCAATTGTTAACCGATTTCAATGATTCTTTCAAGTTTTGAAAGACTTTCTTTACATACAAAGAAACTAAAAATAGCAAAATAAAAAAAAAATACAAAAAAAACAACCGACTTCTTAAAAAACACTAACAGGTGAAAAATAATTCCAGTTTCGGAAGTCGGTGGCCAATAATGAACGAAATAAAACCACCTAAGCCACAGACTTCCGAAACTGGAATTATTTTTCACCTGTTAGTGTTTTTTTAAGAAGTCGGTTGCTTTTTTTTGTAAAAATGTTTTTATTACTCTTTTGTATCCTGGAATGTATTCCTGCATTATTTTGTCTATTTCCTTCAGTCACATGGTATGACTGAACTCAGCAGGATTCCCATATAACTCTCTTCATGTAACTTATATTTTAATGCTATTTTAAAAGTTGTTTACTTATAATGCTATAGCGACACTGGAATCTTAGGTAAGTATATTTGGTGCTGTAAAACCTTCACGCAGACGACGTCGCGGGCAGCAGCTAGTAAATAAATAAATAAATAAAATACCTGTGTCACGGGTCACCAGGCCCCCCAAAAAGTAACAGACAACTATGTTGGAGTAAGTATATAGAAGACTGATTGTGTGGTGAAATAATCTACCCAGTTATTTATTAAAAACAGAAAAAAAAAAAAAAAAAAAAAATTTAGTGACTGAAAACTACGAAAAATAAGCTGTTTTTGTTATGGTTATTTCTGTGTAAATGCGGTTGGAATGCGTTTTAAATAAACAAAATAAATATTTCACAACTTTTCACACAACGCCTTTTAGTCCCAAGTTAAGCTTGAGAGCTTATGTTATGGGTACTAAACAGCTGATAAACATACTTATATATTCAAAGTAAATAAAAATAAATCAATAAAAGGGACTTAATTATCGTAAACAATGCATTAAATGCGTCTTCTGGCTTAAATTCTTCGTGTCTCGTTATAATGTCTCCTATCATGTTACGGGCTATGAACATGGAATTCCTTATTCATTTTAAATGTATACCATCAATCTTTTTGATCGCAGTTTTCCTCAATAAATATTTAAATATTTTCTCTCCTCTTCTGTCTGAAATATAATTTGCAGTAAACCATAGAAAATTGGATTTGTCATTTGCTAACCTACTATGGTACGTATAAATCAAAGAGATTTAAAATACTATAGAGCGGACATGCGAGGAAATGTCATATAAAAACTTTGATCCCATGTCTCAGTAACGCCATCTACATAATTATAATACACACATCAAAAGTGTCTAGGGATCAACATATATTTTTGCAATAACTTTTCTCCTGATTGATATTAATTAAAATTTTCTTTAAGGATTCATCAAATAAAGTGTTTTCGTTTGTCACAGTAACGATAAACCAAGTCACCTTTGCATTAATAAAGAAATTTGCCATTTTCCTAATAAAGGGATTTTTGACATTTGAACCACTAACATTAAAGTTCGAAAAAAAGACTGAAATAACAGTTTTCTTTAAAATTTTATTGGGTAACTTAAACAATTAATAATCCGTGTTTCTACCGCGAACACTAACAACACAAGAACATCGGTTTGGCATACTCAAAATGAGTTCATCCAAATCACGCTGTGGAATGGCCGCCCATGTTCGTTGCAACAACAAAAAAAGGTCTTCTTGCGACTGGATACCCTCCATATTCGGCAGAGCTCTTCTCTGTAGCATATCCCATGCATGCTCAATCGGGTTCAAGTCTGGCGACTGAGCAGGCCAGGGCAGGACATTGATGTTAGCTGCGGCGAGAGTCTGTCTTACAACTCTTGCGGTGTGCGGTCGTGCATTATCATGCATTAACTGAAATAAGGGACCGATTTGCACTTGTAGAGGAACGATGACGTCTGATACAATCGTCTCAGCATAAATTTGAGCGTTGAGGTTGCCTCTGATCCAAATCAACTCAGTTCTTCCGCCGATCCAAATACCCGCCCATACCATGATGGTTCCACCACTATAAGGATGGACTTCCTGGCAGGATTTTAATCGCTGTTGGCGTCCAGGGGTTCTCCAGTGTCGTATACGTCTTGTATCCGGTCTCATACCAAAACGAGACTCATCAGAAAAGCACACGAAACGCCATTGTTCTTCTGCCCAATTTCTGTGTTCAAGAGCCCATTGATATCGAATCCTACGATTGTGCATTGCTATAGGTGGTACCCGTAGCGGTCTTCGGGAATGAAGGTTCACTTCATGCAAGCGGTTTCTGACTGTTTGGTCGCTAATTAAGTTCCCTGAAGAGTAATGAAGCCTCACGAGTTGTAAGACAGACTCTCGCCGCAGCTAACATCAATGTCCTGCCCTGGCCTGCTCAGTCGCCAGACTTGAACCCGATTGAGCATGCATGGGATATGCTACAGAGAAGAGCTCTGCCGAATATGGAGGGTATCCAGTCGCAAGAAGACCTTTTTTTGTTGTTGCAACGAACATGGGCGGCCATTCCACAGCGTGATTTGGATGAACTCATTTTGAGTATGCCAAACCGATGTTCTTGTGTTGTTAGTGTTCGCGGTAGAAACACGGATTATTAATTGTTTAAGTTACCCAATAAAATTTTAAAGAAAACTGTTATTTCAGTCTTTTTTTCGAACTTTAATGTTAGTGGTTCAAATGTCAAAAATCCCTTTATTAGGAAAATGGCAAATTTCTTTATTAATGCAAAGGTGACTTGGTTTATCGTTACTGTGACAAACGAAAACACTTTATTTGATGAATCCTTAAAGAAAATTTTAATTAATATCAATCAGGAGAAAAGTTATTGCAAAAATATATGTTGATCCCTAGACACTTTTGATGTGTGTATATGAATATTGCAGCGGCAGCAGGGCGTACTAAAAAACTCATAGACTTGTGCCCAGCAGGACGACAAGTTTCGGATGAAAATATTGTTCGTGATGTCCGGTCTATAGGTATTCAATGTCTTTGGTATAAATAAATGCCTATTGTTAGTCGCGTTTCTGTTTACTTAATCTTATCGATTTTTATCGCTACATCAGGGTATATTTAAGTACTAGTAGACGTTCCACGGTTTCACCCGCGTAGGTCCCGTTCCCGTGGGAATACAGGGATTAAAAGCCTATGTGTTAATCCAGGGTGTCAGCTAACTCCATACCAAATTTTATTAAAATCCATTCTGTAGTTTTCACGTGAAAAAGTAACAAACATCCTTCCATCCGTCCATCCATCCATCTATCCATACTCAGAAACTTTCGCGTTTATAATATTAGTAGGATAAGTCACTTTACTTATTTCCTTACTTTATATATAAAGATCAACAGATTTAAGGACGGCTAACACCGTTCAGCTTTTACGAACACTATCTAAAACAATTTCGTTCACTTTCCTTGGTAATTAAGATTAACAATTTTTTCATTTCATTTCCGTTTCGTTAATTCTGAGCGCGAAAGTGTGTAATTAGTTTTGATGCGTCAGTTTTGTTAGTAGGTACTAACAATGAAAGCATTGGACATGGCTTCTTAGCTCGGTTGAAGCGTTTCTTCTTTTTATGTAATAAATAATTTGGTGGTTAGATATTAACCACCAAATTATTTATTACATAAAAAGAAGAAACGTCTGAGATGTCTTTGGATTGCGTTGTTGGTCTATGGGTTTTCGGATTATTTCATCTGTATTTTCTGAATGTCTGAGTTTTTATGCCGTCCATGAACCTCTGTCTAGGCTTCACTCACATGCCGCAAAAAATATATCTCAGGTATCAATCACTATAATACCACATTGTTTCCTTTACCGTTTTTGAAACAAGTGATTATAAAATTCTGCAATACGTTCATGAATCCGAATCGGGTTGGGCTGTCACTGCTCAAATGCCTGACGCTTTGACAGGCCTGTTGGTCTAGTAGTTAGTGACCCTGACTGCTATGCCGGATCTTGGGTTTGATTCCCACCTAGGGCAAATGTTGGTGTGATGAGCACGACCATTTGTTCTGTGTCTGGGTGTAATTTATTTTATTTAAAAATATATAAGTAAGTATGTTTATCACCTGTTTAGTACCCATAACACAAGCTCTTAGCTTAGCTTGGTACTAGATGGCGTTGTGTAAAAAGTTGTGGTTTATTTATTTAAACAAATAATAGCTACCTGAAGCCTGGAATGTCCTCACTGAAGGCAATAAGGTCGCCCCCTATTACATGAGGCGTATGCTGGTAAAACGTGGTGACCGTACTTACTATAGGTACACAAGTACACATACATAACTTATACATACACCGTATTTTTATAAAAGGCGCATATTGAAGTCAGGGAATATATGCTTTAGGTACTCTATGGACGGAAAAAATATTTAAAACCCCTTAATTAGTTAAGCTATATTTTTTTCTGTATTTTGAAAAGAATTATCCGCGACAATGACCCTAATGTAAACTTAAAGGTATAACTTTTAAGTTTCATGATCTATTGCCATGAAACCAACTCCATATTTATTCGAAGTTACAAAATAGATCATAAGTAGAGCTTTTGTTTTTTTTTCGTCGATAGAAATAAGCATAGATTCCCTCATTCCGATATACATATAATATGCACAAGACTCACACGCCTAGACGGCGACTTTATGATGTTCTCTTTCAGTAGTAACTATAAATTCAAAGCCCTAATTAGTGATTCCTAGTGAAAACAACATTGGCGAGCAACACGGTTTGAAATAGGAACTAAATCTCTTAGCAAATAAAAGGTACAAATTAGTGAAAACTAACACAGATATGGTCCTAGTATGTGCCTTGACAGACTATGAAGGATACAGGCATGACGCCCATTCACGATCTGTCACGCCTTAACGTGGTAGACGCCGAGTTTTGTTCGTCACGATAGGAATGAGATAGCCAAGGCTTTGAATAGTGCAATTTTTACCACGATTGTGTTGCGAGCGTGTAGAATTTGTTTGTTTGTCTACTAGTGTTCCTTCTAGACGATTACTTACATTAAGCCACTTCATCATCATCAGCCAGAACACGTCCACTGCTAAGCAAAGGTCACCCCCTACAGGGGAGGAGGGGTTGCCATAATCCATGGGGATCGCAGTGAGGTCACCGAAAGTTTAGAAGACGCTGCTGCCCGTCCCGCGGGTCCCACTTTACGTAATCAAATTGAAAATTCTTTATTTACGACTATAATTTTCTTTTTTTTTAAACAATACCTAAGGGATAAACGAACACACCCAACTATGCCTGTTTTCCCCAAATGGTTAAGTAAACATAAGTGCTTATCTACACCCACATTTTAGTTGCCTTATCTAGAAGAGGGCTCTGCAATAATGATGAAATGCGTCGGTCTCGGTCGCATATTGCGATTTATAGGCGTCTTTCTGTACAGCAAGGTCAAGGAAGTGTCTTCAATAAATAACTAACCTTTTAGAGTCTCCGGTCACAATGCATTTTAATGGCACCAAATGTCAAGGTCAAAACTGCAAAAAGTTGCAGCAAAAAAGAGAAAATTCCGGATGAGTTGAACTGTGTGTATACGACATTTTTTTAAGTAAAATTTCTAAATTCTTTTATCTGAAGGAAAACTCCTCTTGGGTTTTCCTTCAGCGCAATGAAAACCATTTCAGTGCAGCTGATACTCATCAAATATACTCTTTGGTCGGCTTCCAGTGTTATCGATCCAGTTAAATAGTATTTTACTTGGGAAGACTACACCCAAGTTACTTTAACGTTTAGGTTTGTGACAGACTATGTGACCCGTTAATACGAAGGTTAAAGATCTACGAATTACAATTAGGATCAAGATATTTCTCGAGGGCATATGATGCTTAGTCAGAGGCCCATGGTGGCATTAA
This sequence comes from Euplexia lucipara, assembly GCA_921972225.1. NCBI lineage: Eukaryota > Metazoa > Arthropoda > Insecta > Lepidoptera > Noctuidae > Euplexia > Euplexia lucipara. The sequence continues at coordinate 18,329,684 of OV179159.1, forward strand.
AACTCTGGCACCAAGTATACAAGCCACACTATAAAAAAAATCGGTATCAAGGGCTTAACGGAATTTCCGAGACACAGATCTCACTGCGCGCGTATCATTAATGGTCACCCGTCGACGGCCCGTTCGACAAACGGAGCTTAATCTGCGATTGATACTAGCGGCTGATCCACCAAAAAAAACACACTACCTTTGTTACCCAAACGCTGCAATTAAAAGGCCGGGAGACGAAGCGAAACGAAAAATCCGCAAACGTTAACGTTTCGCAGATAACAATGTTTGGAACAAAGACGTACAGACGAGCAGACAACTGTTAGTGACTGATTTCCGGGTTTTTATGATAATGTGCGCATTTTAAGGATGAATATATCGTTGTTGTGGTGTTTAGATGATGATAACGATAGCGTAAGACAACTCAATTTTGCTTCCAGTTATTCCCACGATCAAATCTCGATCAACAGTGCTATTTTTTTAAATAAATTAAAATAAATCTCACTGTGAAAATATTGGTCAAGCTAAGGCAAAATGAGCTGTCATTCTGTGATTGGCAGTTCTTTTGACATAACTTTTCGTAGGAATATTTCTACGCAATAGAGAGGCTGGTAAGAAAATATTGAATTGATGATACAAATAATAGTTTACCAGTAATGTCGTGTTTTAGTTTTAGGTTATTTTCTATCTAAAGGTATTTAGAACGAAAGAAAGAAAAAATGTATTTAGAACTAAAAACAGGTACTTAATTTAGACTTTCTTCACGATGAAATGCGTTCCTCCAACAATATCAAATTGTTGGAGGAACGCATTTCATCGTGAAGAAAGTTTAGTTTAGTTAGTAAACTTCTTCAGTTCCTTTTTGAATAGGTTCGTTCAATTTATATTTTTTATTTTCTCCGTAAACAATACCATAAGTATCTGCTTTCTATCTAGTTGATACAATTTGCTGTTGCAGATAAACGTGGGTACAATATGATTAAAGATATTTAAGGTAAAGAATGATTGATTTATTAACTTTACTACTAAATATTGACAATCACTTGCGTCTGCGACTGTAGCAATTTGTCGGTGATATTAGCCGGATAATATGCCTAACAGCCTTGCGATTCTTTGCGAACTTTGCAATTACTAGGATTGTACAAACACTTAAGATCAGTAGCTAAAATATTTTCCCTTTTTACGAGTATTGGCGATTAAGGTATTATGCTGGTAGACTAACAGTTTATGACTGCCTCGTTAACCCTTAGATGCATGGATTTTTTTAATTTGTTAAAAAAAATATAACGTTATGTGCGTGGGTGTAACTAATACGGGAAAATAATAAAAAAAATATTTATGTAATTTTAGTAGGTTTATTTAAAAAAAAACTTCAGGTATCATTTTTGATACTTCATGCACTTGACGCATAGAAAAACCATATACTAATATTTTATGAAATAAGTCAAAACAATTGTAATTTATACTGTCGCACAGAGAAACATGACATTTTCCACATAAAGCAGATGTTAATTTGCGACAGTTATTATATTTGCATTTATTGTGCTTATCGGCGTATTGTCTTTGGAGCCCTACACCATCAAAACGGACATCTGTTGGTGGCATAGTTTCTTCATTTGCTCTGTTAGTTCTAGCTTTTTTGGTGCCGTTTCTTCTAATCGACTAGAACTTGGCCGACCGCGTCTATTTTCTTTATTTGGTACCTGATACTTGCAAAGAGATTCAGCTAGTTCCGTTCTAAATTCCCATAAATTCAGAATATTTTTGGTGTTTTCTCCTTTTCGAGTCAGTACCTTTTTATACAGCACCCATGTTTATCACGGTCATATCTAGCAAGTAGTAGAACAGCCGTGTCGTCCATTTACGAGACATTATCATAATGCGATAGCGACCCAGGTAGCTGTCCATAAGGTCAGCACCACCCATGTGGGCGATGAACTCTTTGACCACCCGAGGACAATATATTTGCATGGTTCTCTTTTGTTTCTTATCATAGCGATCTATATTTTCTAAAGGTTGTGATTCTAGATAAGTTGAAAGCAGCAAGATTTGTTTAGTATCTTTCCAACTAGTCGCTGCTAAATACAATCCTTCATATGTTGTAACATTTTCACTATATGATCCCCTTGGAATATCGGCTTTCATGACTTCCTTTTTATCCGGCAGCTTACACGACTTTCCGAGTCTGTTTCTTTGAACAGTACCCAGACAGAAGATGCCTTCTGTCCATAAATAATATAGTAAAGGTACATTTGTGTAAAAATGATCAAAATAAATGATATGGTTCACTTTCCTTGGTAAAGGTCGCAACAGACGTATAACTCTGTTAGACACTATACCTAAATTTGGCTCATTGGGCAATCTTTCAGATTCAGGTGGATCTTCTTCATCATCATTTTTTTATTATCTTCCAAATCGCGTACGATGGCATTCGCTTCATTGTAATGATCGATGTCGTCTTCATTATCTTCTAAATCGTCCTCTGATAAATCACCACTTTCCAGTCTACGTAGATATTCCTCAACATCTCTGTCCGACAATCTCTTAGCCAAAATCTGAAAAATAAGCGACAGCCAATCTAAACAACAGCACCCACAACAAAAAGCTTATAAAAAAGCATAATTATATAGCACAAAACTGGCAAAACCACAAAATCAAAACCACAGTTTTGTTAGAAAACTCGAAATTTTATCAGCAAGCAATGCATGAAGTATCATTTTAGATACCTCATAAACTCGGTTATTTTTAGTTAGAGCAAAACACACATATCACAAATATAATTATTTTATCATTTTGTGCAGAATACTTACTTTTGATGGAAATTTTATGTGAAACCAAACTTTCACAAATAATTTTACAAAAACTGTTTTCAATTACACGCGAAAAAGTTGACGTCAAAAGTTGCGATAGGCTTTTTGACAATCACGACAAACCACAGACTAAATATGATTCTATAAAATTCTTTTTTATTTTCGTTTCGAAATGAGTTTAGGTTTACTTAGAGTTAAACATCAAACCGCTTAGTATTGGAATTAGTACACAAAATCCCTGCCAGAGGTTAAGTATCAATTTTGATACCATATGCATTTAAGGGTTAAATTACTTTATTACTTTTCTATGGATTATCAGGTTCATTCATCGATCGGAGAAAGTTATGTGCGTTCATTTTTGATCTTTTATAAATTGTTACTTATTGTATTATGGTTTACTTATAAAATGTAGGTAATGAAATGATTTGTGTGCGTACTTACATACATCAGTCATAAAAAATATAAATGCATAATAACTGTTAATTTATTTCTTTAAAAACCGTTGACCGTTCTTATCTATGTAGGAAAATCATTTTAAAATAAGGGGAAGTAATATAATTACAAGGCTGAATATATTATAATCAAAACATTACCCGTTGCGTGTTTTTACATATTATGGGTATGAAAAACAATTTTGAAACTTTGAGATTAAGTTATAAGAGATAATTTATTCATCTATCGCGCCGTATAAGAACTAAACTAATGCGGTATCAAAGTAATCCGCGCGATTTGACATCTTTGCAGAACTCAACTAATACAGTCGCTGTCGGGCAGTTATAGCCCAGCAGATACAAAACCCCTGAGCAGAGTTAGGAAGGATCTCTGCTCAGACCGGGTTTTGTATCTGATTCTTCGTTCTTTTTATCGTGAATTAGGAACTTGACACTGAACTGAACTTTACCTGTTTCTCATACATGCTCCCAAGAGGCACAGTCATTCGCCAAGTTATTTGCCAGCCTATCTTAGGATAGACTACAGGCTTGTAAAAGAGCAAAAAAAACATATTGAGTGGAGTGCGTTAAAATTAAGTTCTAACCGAGATGGTCAAGTTAAAAGGAGGGTTGTGTAACTAAGTAAGATTTTCCTATCACTGAACGGTCTAGCATTATCGATCTTTATCTCGTTTTTTACAAACAATGGAAATAACTAAATTAATGTCCCAATAATATTGAACTATTGGGTATTAAACTGTAAACTCTAGTCTAAGAGTTAAAAATGCATCAATGAGTTTTTATTTAATCGTTAATTGATCTTAGAAATAGAGCCTACCCTTTTGACACCAATGAGTAAATGCATTATTACTATCAGTGTCGATATTAACATAACAATGTCATGTCTTGCTTCAGAATTCGAAACTTAACGCTTCAAGCAAAAACAAAGATTCAATCATATTATTATAAGTAGTACGATAACAATGATTGCTAAAATTTCAATGCACGGCTGCACTTAAGTACTGGTTATTTTCTTAGTGGTAACACTTTAATATCATTGTTTATGTTGACGACCTCTGTGCAAAGGTTGAATACCGATTGTTACAGAATAATTTGTAGGAAGCTGCACATCAAGGTATTTTGATGCTTCCTAATCTAAATGGAAGTCGTAATTATGGTGTTTTTTATGAGTGTTATAACAGACTGTGAACAGTGGAGGCTAATATTGGAATAAGGACTGGAAACATTAAAACGTGCGAGTAAAGCAGGTTTGGTAAGAAACTGGTCCTTGTGGTAGATAAAGACTACCTTATCCACCACAAGGACCAGTTTCTTGAAAGGTTATATAGTTGTTTGCGTGGATTATGCTGTTCTTCATTTGTCACTATCGTAACAAGTAGTCCAGAAGTCAGAAAGCAGTCTTACCAGAGACTATTGATGTTACTTAATTACTAGGCCGTGGAGGTCAGATAAGCAATCGCTCCTGTTAGGCTGGAAGCCCATCCCAATATAGTATTTTTTATTCATGGAATCTCGTAGATCAACCTAGGAGGCTTCGGGGGTTGCAGAAGTGTCTTCGGTCCCCATGACTCCCGGCGCAAGTGTAAGGTGGAACACCGGGGTGGATTTTAGTCAGAAAGTGTGAGAGATCCTTCTGCCCTCGCACTTCCACCCCGCACCAAATAAAAAGCGATCTTTTCGGCTGCTTAACCCTTTAATCCTCTGAATGCTTTGATATTATTTAAGGCCCCTAGCCAGGACATACATTTTTAAACACTATGCGACTTCTCGTTTAGGGCACCCCAGTGGGTTAGGTGCAGTTCTCGGTTTAGGGCGTCGCTGAGAGAGAGCTTGAGAACAGGTTGGGTCCAGTCGAGATGAGTTGAAGACCCTAGTAGTCTAGGTTAACTAGAGACCCTAGTCTAGGATCACAGTATAAATATTAATACAGTAGGACGAAGCCTTTGATCTCTGAAAAAATGCCGACAACTTCTACACGCGTTAGACTTGAATAATACCTCCCGCACTACGAACATCGGTCGCAGTGCGGGAGCGGCTATCCCGCATCTCGCCCCTCACACCCCGCACGATTGCCCTGTCGAAACAGCTTCGTCGGACGACTTTATGTTTTTAGAATGTGCTAGGATCTCTCACAAGTGCCTCTTTAATAAGATCTGTAATTTGCTTCAGAAGAATACGTTATAATAAATACGCTTCAAATACTTACAATTAAACTGTCATCTCTATACGCAAGCGCCGACAGATGCGCGTGAGACGTCACAGCGAACGGTTTTCATGATGCGACGCGCAATTATATGAATAACGTGATTGTATAACTGTCGTAATGACATAAGATTTGTTAAATTGCACATTACCTTAGGTTTTTCTTAGATTCCTGAATGTAACTGCAGTTACAGCACGGAGATACGATAAGGCTTATTGTTGAAGAAACATGATTTTCTACTAAGACTTTAGCGGTGATTAAAATCAAGGTATATTGTACGTTTGTCGTTTGACACACATCACTGGACGCCACTATGGTGTGCGGTACAGCAGTTATTAACTTTCTTCTAATTAGCTTTCCTGAAGAATTTGAAAATCCAACTAGATGTTTTAGAAATGAGCAAGTTGTATCGAACAAACTCTTCGGTCTATATTAAAAGTATAAATAGAATAGAATTGACATTTATTTTTACAAAAGTAGATATTAAGTACATAATACGTGTAAAGCACCGAGTGTGAAATCGGGTGCCCTCTATCTGGCAGAAACTTGTTGCTCCGAAACCTATTTGGCATAACTCACTTGGCATAAACTTTTTTAAACGAGCATTGTTAAGGTATAAAAAATATTTAATATAATTGTTTTTTGGCCTAATGTTTTTATGTCCGAATTTAAAATGGGATACTTTTAAGATGGCAGAATTGTATTGGGCATAATTACCTTTGTCAGAGTTACAATTTTGCATAATTTCGTTTAGCAAAACGTTTATTTAGAGCGCCGATTATTCCGCATAATTTGACTTAGCATACTACGAAGATCACAGAATTTCAATAGAAATAATTTTATTAGCCATATTGAAAAAAGAAATATTGTTTTAAAAAATCACTATGGTGTGCAAAAGTTAGTGACAGAAATGAATCGCTGCAAAACCGACTTCACGTAGTCTTATCTGCCCTACCCCTAGAGTGTACTCTAAACCCGCAAAGGCGCGGAGGGGCGAGGCGGCCCGCGAGCTGAGAAGCAGGTGGTTTAAACGCACACCGCCAACCTACGTCTTTGATGAAAAACGCGAAGATGACACATTCTAAACTTAATTTCATCATAAACCTGTAACAGTTCAGACTAGTTCAGATTTTTTTATCAAAAACCTGCACTAGTTTGGATTTATGATCAAGTTCTTGTCAAAATAACGGGTTTGCAAAGAGTTTGCTCTAATAATCAGGACTTGGGGCACCCCGACGTTAGGTTAGTTAGGTTCCTTTAAACCCTGAAGACGTTAGGAGCCCCGGTCTTCAGGGTTTGACTTTGACTTTGACGTTGACTACGCTTTTTAAATTTATTTAATATGGATGGATATGAAATGCATGCCAAAAGATGAATCTGGCTGTGAATTTTCTGCGATATGATGGTTCTACTTTTGATTATTATGGATATAAAATATATGCCAAAAGATGATTTTGGTTGTGAACTTTCTACGATATGATGGTTATACTTATTGATTATTATGAATATGAAATTTATGCCTAAAGATGATTCTGACTTACAAAATTATGGGTTTCGGTGTATGGTAAATGAGTGTATGCCAAACGATTTTCTGCGAAAAGAGGTTTATGCTATCCGTTGCTATGCAAAATAAAATTATGACGTAAAAAGTTCTGCTATAAAAGGTGGACCCGTCTGAAATCGTGTCCTATTGATGGCAATGCGCTCGCTCCCTATAACATGGGACTTAAACATAACTGGCTTAAAGGTATACTACAGTTACACCTCGACCTGACCCTTCGGGGATTACACGCGTGTGATGTGTAAAAATAGATTTGAGCTCCGCCATTTTTTCCTATTCGGAATGCAACATTTACCTATCTCAGAAGTAAGTAAATTCCGTTCAAAATTCAAATTGTAAGTCCCAAATCTTGTAAAACACATTTCGCCCACTAAAAAGCTATAACCATAACTCGAGCTAACGATATAATTATTTCCAGAATCTAGGTTACCTAGGTTTTGACAATAAACGCAGGTACCCAAACTCGTAGTGCGACTAAATAACTTCAAGAATTCGGCTTGCGTAACCTTTGCTTGTGTAAAGCTAAATTGGATACTAAATGTAATCTAACAGAAGACCTATGTAGTTTATAATTGAATACTGGTCTTTTGAGAAATAATATCGCTAAAAGTTTTCTTGAATATATTGTATTTTTATGTATTTGCAGTACAACTATAGAACTATAATTAGCTTATAATGTACTTGGTAGTAGTTCTTCTAATTTTGCTACATGGCGCTAAAATCAAATAACACCTAACGATTAGTCCGATTTTCACTGTCTTTTAAAAGTAAAGTTTTGTAAAAACCGATATGTATGATGTAGCGGCACTTGAAAGTACACACTAATACTTATAATGAACCTCTAGCAGCGAATAATCTACTTAGTATTTTTTAAACTAATGATGGAAGCTTAGGGAGTTTAATAAGTTTATTTTTTATTTATGCACAAAGCAGATCTCACGCGCTTGCACTAGGATTTGATCTTAATTGCATTAAATGTAATTCTCTGGAAGTTTCAAGCTTACTGTCAGTATTCTATTAAATAATCGCAATAAGCATTGGAAGCGTTATTTTACCTACTGTACTAATTCCAGTTCTTCAAACTTTATCAGACAGACGTGTTGCAAAATAGTAGGAAGTGGCGAAGGGCGCCCTTTTCGGGGGACTGTCTTATTGAAAATTGGCGTTAAAAAAGTGCTGATCCTAAGCCAAATTTGAATAAATTACTTTTGATCTTGGTTTTACAAAATAGTTTGATAGAAAATAAAATTGTGTTCCTTCTGTACGCGTACCGGTCTACTGGCTCAAAGCTCTAAATTCGCTCCACCTCCCAAACCACTTATTACACATTATAAGAAACTGGATACGCAGTACTTGACTTGAATTTAACAAGTGGTCTATGTTTAACCTCAATTTAGGTACAAATATTATGTGCGTATGTTTTTATTGAACGGTAGCGTGACAATAAATCCATTTAATTGGTCCTTCGGTCCTAATGATTGGTATTTAAATGTATGTATTAGTGTCAGTGTGTAGGTAAATAACGATTATGTCTCAATCTTTGGGGTCAAGAGTAGAGAGAATTCAAAAGTTAACCTGTGCTGTGTCAGATTTTAGACTGTAAAATATAGATCCTTTGCACACAATATGTATTATTTTTTCCTTGGACATACTCTGATGGCTAATAAGGCGATGTAAAACTCTAATTATTGTTGTCTATTTGAATTATTAGGTGACTAAAACTCGCAGTGATTGGTCCTAATGATCTAGATTCTATATACTGATTGGTAATAGTTTTTCATTAACTCGTGATTGCAACAAGTAAGCGGGCGCGCCCTTCATCTTGCAGTTTTTTTTTAAATTGTAATCGCGAATGTTCAGGTAGGAGATCCGAAATACATATAATATCGGTCTAATATTAGAAATAATTAATTAATGTAGCAGTAAAAAATAATAACGTAGTTACATAAACATTTTAATTACCAAAATAATCAAGCTAATGAGCTGTCTTAACTAAATAATGTCTACAAGATAATTTGTCAGATCATTTGTCATTTTGCATAAGCGACTGTCATCATCAATCTTAAAATAGTTTAACGATCAGCAGATAGCGCGTTATCCTAAAAAAATAACTTTTAATTAATTAACAAAAGAATGAAATCTTGTCTAGCTTACGAGAAATAGTCTGAAAAGAAAAGGTAAAAATTTACAAAGTATGCAGTTTTAACTATATGTTCTTTGAATAATCTCGTCTTGAAGAATGATGTCGATGATGTCTCGAAAAAAACATAACATAAACATAACATCCTCCGAAAGGAGGGACGCCCTGGACACCCCCTCGGCATACCGGCCCATCGTCCTGCTCGACGAGATCGTCTTGCAAGCAAAAGCTACTGCTGTAAAGTGCTCAATAGTAGCTTGGAATCCGAAGTTGTGCTAGGTTGACGTCAACAGCGGCCAGGGAGGTCACCAGGACTGGCTGTCGACCCTGTCGAAGTCCTGGTCGTGGATGCCGCAGCGGACCGACTCAGGGGGTCCCTGACCGAGGTGAGCAGCTCGAACATGCCCTGGTCTCGCCGACTGCCGCTCGTTGTGCCGTCTATTCGTGGAGGGAGGAGCTGACGGGGCTCTGGGCCGTCAGCGTGGCGGCCAGGAAGGCCTACGCGCGTAGTCGACGGCCTATCGCCCGAAACCGAGTCCGGGCAGAAGAGGACCGCCTATACGCGTGCTACCGAGAGGCGACGACGGTCCTCAAGTTTGCAATGAGCGCCGCAGAAGACTCGACGAGGGCCGAGATGCTGAAGGGTCTCGACAGGGATCCTTATGGGAGACCAAACAAGGCTGCGCAGAACCAGCTTCGCCCCCATTGTCCCCCAGTGACGGAAGCCCTCGATCCAGCGTTGCTGGATGGGGTGGTCCTGTCTCTGTGATCGACTTCACCCCACCCACGATGGATCCTCCGCAAGGGGCAGCTTTGCCGCAGGAGCGAATCCCGACGGCGGCGGAGATCCGCGCGGGGCTCCTCAACCTCCGCGCGAAGAAGACGGCCCCCGGACCAGACGGCGTCCCCGTACGGGTGGTGGTGATCGCCGCCTCCGAAATGGATGACATATTTCGGGACCTCTTTAGCGCGTGCTTTACGAGGTTCCTGAAACTGTGGAAAGAGGGGCATCTATGCGTCCTCCGAAAGGAGGGACGCGCGGTGGACTCCTCCTCGGCATACCGGCCCATCGTCCTGCTCGACAAGAGCGGTAAAATGTTCGTGGGGATTGTCGCCTCCCGGCTGAATAGCCGTTTGCGTGGGGTAGGGCCGGACCTGTCGGACGCCCAATTTGGCTTCCACCGAGGGCGCTCGACAATCGACGCGCTGGTCCTACTCAAGGGCCAGGTGAAGGAGGCAGGGGACGGGCGGGCGACGGACACGGGGGGTGCCTTCGCCTACATTGCACCCGTCACCACCTTTGTTGGTCCCTCCCGGGCCCATCCCCCTCCCAACTGAGGCCGTGGAGGGGTCTGTGATGTCAGATAGACATCGGCGGAAGACTGGACGTAAAGGCTTAGCCGGTTTCCTAATCCCCCGCCACTCAGACGAAGCAGGAGCGCCGCTGGGTTATTTTAGTGGGTTTACCGGGTCAAACCAGGGAGTCCCACATAGCCCCCCATCCCCCGATGGGCGGGTATGCGTTATTGACATTTATTCCCAGAGCAAACAAAAAAAAAAGGTTGACGTCAACAGCTTCAGGTTCTAATATCTACATCATACCTACATCTACTGAAATAAATTAAAATATGTGGAAACAATGCATTTTATTCATTTTAGACATCATATTTCGTACAGACATTTACTGCTAAGACCTACACAATCGATATCTAAATATGAATAGTGTAGGTTTTTTTTTCAAAATAATCGGGTTCGATTCCCGAACGGAGTACAGATGTTTTTTAAAATGTATGAATACAGTTTTTCTTGTTATGAAAATCGATGACATGGTTCCTCAGAACAGATCTTCGTATGTCTGATAGTTTCAGACTTTCCCATACTGACAGATTTGAATGAGACACCCAGTATATTATACCATATTTTTATGTGTACATCTTTTTATGGAATGCATTAAAATATTGAGTAAACGTATATACCATAGATAAGATTTCTATGGTATATACATTCTGGCGAAACGCACCAGAGGTACATCTTGGTATAACCTTAGAGGATTACTGACAGGTGTGATGTTATGTCTAGAAAAACATACAGGAAACGTTTTATTTTTCGGCGTGTTTTTGCTTGACCTTAACAATCTCTGATATCTCTAATCTTCTATGAAGGTAAGGTGATACACACTTGTGTGCGAGTTCAACTAGAACTTTCAGTCAGTTTTTCTCCAGTTGGCAATGACACTTTCATATTAAGTAGGTTCTTGTCTTTTTCGTTAAGTTAGTGACTAATCTACTAACCCTTCTGGCCTTCATAATATATGTCGCCTGTAAATACGTATAAGGAATGTCTCTACACGAAGCAAGTTAAAATTAATAATTAACAATACGCACATGAATTCGAAAATTCAGCGGTAGGTACGTGCCCTAGGTGTGAACTTCAGAACTATGGCTACGCAGACTATCACACCAGTATCTTATCACTGTAGGTATCATCACTATCGAAGGCTTTTGCAAGCTTGCAATTATATATATTATTCCATTCCATTACAAATGATATGATCTACAAGATTACCCTTCTAATTAGGGGTTGTTAAGCTCAATTAAACATATGGGACAAGAAACGTCATTATATCTCGTATTTTTCAACGACGTAATTAGCTGTTGGCATGTGTTTGTAATTACTGGTCTTAAGACATGTAAGATGTGTGACTATTATTAATATTCCCTTTGATTTGACTGGTAGTTTCGGCCTTGTGACTAAATAAGAAATAGCTACAAATAACAGTTGGGATCAACTGCTGAACATGCTTTTCGAAGCATGGTGAGATCTTGGTGTGTAATTAATATTCACTTGTCCTCGGACCGACCTCGAAAAACACAGCTAAGCCTTCGATTGACGCGGGTTAATATGAGGAACGCCTTATTAATTCAATGTAGGTATGCTTGGTATTTGAATAACAACGTGTCAATACTAGATATCAATTAGGTGTGGTGTGTCACAAGGTAGCGCTCTCAGGCCAACCCTATTTCTAGTCTTTCTCGAAGACCATTGTATGTTAAACTGTGTCAATCATGCTTATTTAAATGAATAAGCTGCTATTTATTTACTGAAGTACGATAAGTGAAAAGTTCTTTACTATCGTTAGCAATAATTTCTGTAGCGAGAACAAACTAGTAACAAGTTCGAGTTTCTATATTACAAGTACATACGTCAATACTGCAAATAATTATATATTGAGCATATCTGTTAAGGCACAAGTTGAAAACTGAGAGAGTTTTAAATTGGTACTTGCATATAGAATTGGCTTAAGATTTTTTAAGCAAAGTATCAATTTCATGATAAATAAAGTTATATATTTTTTTTTCTCGAAAAATTAATTGGTTAGCAAAATAAAATATAATTAACATGCATCAATCCTGTTCCTCCATATCCCAGAAAGATGACTTCTCTCCATCCTCAAGCTTTTGGCAACTTCGTTGCAACTCGACGGCACTTGTACCTTCTTCGATTCCGCATCATCTAGATTGATTTTATGTGATATAGATTCCATTATAGATATCAAATGGCTCTGCATAGAAACAGATGTTGAAGGAAACTCAAGAGAAATTGTGGGGTCTAACAAATTTAATAGATTGAAGACAGCAGAACAAGCTATCTCCTTCTCTGCCTGTTCTTTCTTTCCTTTACCCTTAAAATTAATAAAATAAAATAAAAATAAAACTTCTGTTTGACCTCTTACAATAACGATATATACAATTGGGAGTGTCAACAGAATCAATTGTTAAACAACCATGTTCTTTTGAGTATGTTAATTCTTCTGTTATTGGGTCACAGAAAGGATTTTCAGGATTTATTATCCTATATATATGAAATTTCTGCTTCAGTTTTGGCCAGTCTCTTCTTCATAGGAATTTCATTTAAATGGCAGTTTGTACAGTTCCATAGATTGTCGCCACCATCTTCTATCAGCTGGACTTTTAAAGAGACGTTTTCCCTTGGGTTTGTTGAATGGTCATTTAATCTCCAGACTTTGTTGCATGCATCAACCCCTATTCTAATCCTTGCTGTTGCCCCTAAATGGTTTATTACTAGGGTTTGAGTTAGAGTAGAAGTCCCCTTAGCTATTGCATATAGATCATCATATGGGTTTTTCCCTTGTGGTCTTATGCTAGGAACCTCTGTTCCAAATTGAGAAACAAATTTCCCATCTATATACCAAGAGGTATACTCTGCTATGCCCTCAGGTAAAAAGAATGTCTTGTCAGGGCTCAAATTTATCCCTATCAAAGAAAGATTCTGCTTGTTTTTGATAACACATTTTATGTTATTGTCAGATTTGTTTGACAAATACACACATCAAAAGTGTCTAGGGATCAACATATATTTTTGCAATAACTTTTCTCCTGATTGATATTAATTGAAATTTTCTTTAAGGATTCATCAAATAAAGTGTTTTCGTTCGTCACAGTAACGATAAACCAAGTCACCTTTGCATTAATAAAGAAATTTGCCATTTTCCTAATAAAGGGATTTCTGACATTTGAACCAATAACATTAAAGTTCGAAAAAAAGACTGAAATAACAGTTTTCTTTAAAATTTTATTGGGTAACTTAAACAATTAATAATCCGTGTTTCTACCGCGAACACTAACAACACGAGAACATCGGTTTGGCATACTCAAAATGAGTTCATCCAAATCACGCTGTGGAATGGCCGCCCATGTTCGTTGCAACAACAAAAAAAGGTCTTCTTGCGACTGGATACCCTCCATATTCGGCAGAGCTCTTCTCTGTAGCATATCCCATGCATGCTCAATCGGGTTCAAGCCTGGCGACTGAGCAGGCCAGGGCAGGACATTGATGTTAGCTGCGGCGAGAGTATGTCTTACAACTCTTGCGGTGTGCGGTCGTGCATTATCATGCATTAACTGAAATAAGGGACCGATTTGCACTTGTAGAGGAACGATGACGTCTGATACAATCGTCTCAGCATTAATTTGAGCGTTGAGGTTGCCTCTGATCCAAATCATTCAACTTTCATTTGGTTTCTCATCACATTAAAATTGGTTGGTAGCAACCCAACTGGTAGTACTAGCTGCATTTAGCATACCCATTAGCATTCCTGGACTAGATCTGAAATACTTCCTATCCTCAGTTATTTTATTTTCTAACTTATTGTACCACTCTTTGGTCCTCTCATTCTTGTTTTTTACATGATCATTTATCCACTCTAACCTAGTGTAGTACTGGTAATTTCTTATTATTGGCCCTGGCCCAATTTGAATTATTTTCCAAGCTTGAAATAAATGACCATATTTACATATCATTGCAAATAGTTTCCCATTCCTGCTTGGAGGTGGAATTGCAGATATCATCCTTAGATATGGGTCAAAGAAATAATGATGCATTAAAAAAAATGCCTGGTGTTAAACACTCGTTCCACTTAGTTGCATCTTCAGTGCCTTGAGATACATGTGTTGCCAAATCAGTATCCAGTGTAGTAATTTCTTATCTTCGCTTTTTTCTCTTCACCACCTATGGAGATTGTTGACCCTGGCAGATCTTTAGACAATTCCAAGTGGAATGCCTCTATAATATGTAGGAAAGGTCTTAATAACATTGTAGCAGAAGCTATCGCTCTCCTGTCTTTCTTTTCCCTTTCTTTGTGTTTTATATAAGAAGCAAAACTTCCAACCAATCTCTGCATCAACTTTCTAATTTCTGACTTTCCTACCAGTTTCTGTTTCGTAACCTTCACTGTTTTCTTCGTTGTTATGTCTCTCTGTTTTGTTTGCTTGTTCAAAACCTTTACTTCAGTAGTGAACACCTGTGTTTTTCTGATCACCAATTCATCCTTTTCAAAGCACTCCATTATCGCTTGGATCCAATCTATCAAGCTAAAACAGTCTCTTCCTGTGTTCTCATTTAAAAAGTTGAATGCAGCTTCGTATGCTTGTGCAGCTGTTACACTTTGTTCTTTGAATGGACAGAAAGTTTGTCTCCCTTGAGTGAGTATATCAGAGCTTTGGTTTAATATTTTATCCATCACTCTACTCACTACTGTGTCTATTTGTTTTGAATGATAAATTAACATATTTTGGCACATTTCTCTTACTACCGCTGTTATGTAATTTCCGTGAACTCTATCGTGAGGGAAAGCACCATCATCCTTTTCCCATTGAAGCCTTTCCACTTCAATTCCTCCTATTTGAATAGTTTTATTTGTTTCTGTTTTCCTGTTATAGGTACTCAAGGGCTCGACTTACTGTCTCAGCAACTTTAGGTGCTTGGCTCCCGTACCCGTGTGGTGGTGTTCCAGTGTATATGTATAAGGCGCTTACAGAAGATCGATTCTTTGTTAATTCAGCATTGAATTTTCTTTTATATGTATTGTTTCCATCTTTTGTCCCTTCATCATCAGGTAGTAACGTTTCCATTAAAAATGTATTGTACAGGGTGTCCGGTGGTAATTTTCACATTTAAAAAAATCATAATAAAATAAATAATTAAGTTTCCTTTAATATCTTTATTTTTGTAACAAGTACATTAATGTGAGTTTTACTTTTTAAAGATAATGTTTTCTAAGTGCCGACCTTCTTGACGCAAACACTCTTCTCATCTTTGACGCATATTTTCAAACACACGTCCGCAGAGATCACTTGAAGTTCCCGCCATTTCAGTCCGAATATTTTCTTTCAGTTGAGCAGTAGTGGTAGGTTCATTTCGATAGACGACGCTCTTTAGGTAGCCCCATAAAAAAAAGTCACATGGACTCAGATCCGGTGATCTTGCTGGCCAGGGTATGTCACCGAACCGAGAGATCATTTTTCCCGGGAATAATTCCCTTACAACAATCATGGACGCTTGTGCAGTATGCGCAGTAGCGCCATCTTGTTGAAACCATGTGTTTCTGTTAGAAAAAGAACTGTTGCGAAGTTTTTCTCTAAAAAAACTGTTGATCATCTCACAATATCTGTCGGAATTTACAGTCACTGCCTGACCATGATAATTTTCGAAAAAATACGGGCCTATAATTTCTCTACCCGAAATAGCGCACCAGACAGTCACTTTTTCGCTGTGCAACGGTTGTTCGTGCATTTCCCTGGGATTCTCCGGACTCCAGTAACGAAAGTTTTGTTTATTTACGTACCCTCCTAAATGAAAATGTGCTTCATCACTGAAGAAAATGTTTCGTAATCGCGTGTCCGTAGAAAAAGTCGCTAACATTCTTTCGGCATAAGTTAATCTTGTTTGGTGGTCATTTTCGTTCAATTTCTGGATTATTTGGATTTTATAGGGATGGAATTTGAGTTTTTTCTTAATAATTTCGTGCAATGTTGATCTGGCGATTCCTAAAGCTGACGATCGCGCTCTTAGTGACATCCGTGGATTTTGCATAATTGAATCACTCACACGTTGCATGTTTTCTTCAGTCGATACAGACGGGACTGGGCCTTGGTGACGCGCCGGTACGACTGAGCCTGAAGCTCTAAATCTTGCTACCCAATATCGAATTAAACTTTTTGACGGCGCATCTCTTATTCGTGGAATATTGAATCGATTACAAAATTTACGTTGCGCGGCAATCAGTGAAAAACTACTCGTTAAGTACGCCTCAACAGCGAAAGCGCGCTGTTCTCCCGACCAACGCTCCATTGCGACTAAAAAACTCACGACGCTGGCGCTACTAATGCCTCACCCCGCGCCCCTCTAGCTGCCCGCGTTCAAAAGTAATAACTTTTTAAAATGTAAAAATTGCCACTGGACACCCTGTATTTACGCCTGAACATTTTGTTGTGGGAACCTAGAAGATTTTTAAAATACCTAAAGGATTTTGTAAGAAGATTAAAATTTACACTTTTACAATTATGTTTTTTTCTTAAACTAGGTTAGGTTGGCATAATATATTACTTTGGTTAGATCAAACATTCTTGTATTTTCCTATTTTATGTTGAGGTCACCTAACAGCGTCACTGGATTATCAGTATTTTACGTGAAATGAAGAAGGTAGAATAGCTTAACGTACTTTACGAGGCACGAGTCATATTTAATAGGTGGACCACGAACCAACCTCGGTAAGTGTATATTTGACGTCTATCAAACTAGCTTACCACTTATATACCTCTGGCCCGCAGCGGTAACGATTGCGCGAGCAATCTGAAATACCTTTAATAAAACACTGGCGAAGGACCACACCTGCCGACAGATTACTATAAATTATTGAAAGGGCATTGCTTCCACATTCGGCTTCGAGCTAACTGAGAATTAGTGATTAATAAACAATTTTGTTATTGCCGTCGATTCTCGTGTTCATAAACACGCCTGTTATCCCTAAAGATTAGGTAAAGGTGCATTTAAATATGTTATCTACATTTCGCCACTTTTTTTATTTAAGTATTAAAACTAAATGCAAAATTTAAAAAAACTACCACACTACCTTAAAGCAATGCAGAGTCAAAACATGGCAAGCGCAGCAAAATAACAAATACTTGAAAGTTTAGTAAATAACCTAATAAATACCTAGACAATGTACACACACACGTATGTACAAGTATGTTCATGTATGTGTATGTATAACTTTTCCTAGACATTGTAGGTACTATATTATTACAAAAATGTAACCTAAAATTAGACCTCAAGAAAAGGACTGAAACTGAAAATGACCGTTACAAGTACATCTTCTATCAGCTGGACTTTTAAAGAGACGTTTTCCCTTGGGTTTGTTGAATGGTCATTTAATCTCCAGACTTTGTTGCATGCATCAACCCCTATTCTAATCCTTGCTGTTGCCCCTAAATGGTTTATTACTAGGGTTTGAGTTAGAGTAGAAGTCCCCTTAGCTATTGCATATAGATCATCATATGGGTTTTTCCCTTGTGGTCTTATGCTAGGAACCTCTGTTCCAAATTGAGAAACAAATTTCCCATCTATATACCAAGAGGTATACTCTGCTATGCCCTCAGGTAAAAAGAATGTCTTGTCAGGGCTCAAATTTGTCCCTATCAAAGAAAGATTCTGCTTGTTTTTGATAACACATTTTATGTTATTGTCAGATTTGTTTGACAAATATTTGGTGGTCGAATCGTCACTGGACCTCATGCATTCAACTTTCATTTGGTTTCTCATCACATTAATATTGGTTGGTAGCAACCCAACTGGTAGTACTAGCTGCATTTAGCATACCCATTAGCATTCCTGGACTAGATCTGAAATACTTCCTATCCTCAGTTATTTTATTTTCTAACTTATTGTACCACTCTTTGGTCCTCTCATTCTTGTTTTTTACATGATCATTTATCCACTCTAACCTAGTGTAGTACTGGTAATTTCTTATTATTGGCCCTGGCCCAATTTGAATTATTTTCCAAGCTTGAAATAAATGACCATATTTACATATCATTGCAAATAGTTTCCCATTCCTGCTTGGAGGTGGAATTGCAGATATCATCCTTAGATATGGGTCAAAGAAATAATGATGCATTAAAAAAAATGCCTGGTGTTTAACACTCGTTCCACTTAGTTGCATCTTCAGTGCCTTGAGATACATGTGTTGCCAAATCAGTATCCAGTGTAGTAATTTCTTATCTTCGCTTTTTTCTCTTCACCACCTATGGAGATTGTTGACCCTGGCAGATCTTTAGACAATTCCAAGTGGAATGCCTCTATAATATGTAGGAAAGGTCTTAATAACATTGTAGCAGAAGCTATCGCTCTCCTGTCTTTCTTTTCCCTTTCTTTGTGTTTTATATAAGAAGCAAAACTTCCAACCAATCTCTGCATCAACTTTCTAATTTCTGACTTTCCTACCAGTTTCTGTTTCGTAACCTTCACTGTTTTCTTCGTTGTTATGTCTCTCTGTTTTGTTTGCTTGTTCAAAACCTTTACTTCAGTAGTGAACACCTGTGTTTTTCTGATCACCAATTCATCCTTTTCAAAGCACTCCATTATCGCTTGGATCCAATCTATCAAGCTAAAACAGTCTCTTCCTGTGTTCTCATTTAAAAAGTTGAATGCAGCTTCGTATGCTTGTGCAGCTGTTACACTTTGTTCTTTGAATGGACTGAAAGTTTGTCTCCCTTGAGTGAGTATATCAGAGCTTTGGTTTAATATTTTATCCATCACTCTACTCACTACTGTGTCTATTTGTTTTGAATGATAAATTAACATATTTTGGCACATTTCTCTTACTACCGCTGTTATGTAATTTCCGTGAACTCTATCGTGAGGGAAAGCACCATCATCCTTTTCCCATTGAAGCCTTTCCACTTCAATTCCTCCTATTTGAATAGTTTTATTTGTTTCTGTTTTCCTGTTATAGGTACTCAAGGGCTCGACTTACTGTCTCAGCAACTTTAGGTGCTTGGCTCCCGTACCCGTGTGGTGGTGTTCCAGTGTATATGTATAAGGCGCTTACAGAAGATAGATTCTTTGTTAATTCAGCATTGAATTTTCTTTTATATGTATTGTTTCCATCTTTTGTCCCTTCATCATCAGGTAGTAACGTTTCCATTAAAAATGTATTGTATTTACGCCTGAACATTTTGTTGTGGGAACCTAGAAGATTTTTAAAATACCTAAAGAATTTTGTAAGAAGATTAAAATTTACACTTTTACAATTATGTTTTTTTCTTAAACTAGGTTAGGTTGGCATAATATATTATTTTGGTCAGATCAAACATTCTTGTATTTTCCTATTTTATGTTGAGGTCACCTAACAGCGTCACTGGATTATCAGTATTTTACGTGAAATGAAGAAGGTAGAATAGCTTAACGTACTTTACGAGGCACGAGTCATATTTAATAGGTGGACCACGAACCAACCTCGGTAAGTGTATATTTGACGTCTATCAAACTAGCTTACCACTTATATACCTTTGGCCCGCAGCGGTAACGATTGCGCGAGCAATCTGAAATACCTTTAATAAAACACTGGCGAAGGACCACACCTGCCGACAGATTACTATAAATTATTGAAAGGGCATTGCTTCCACATTCAGCTTCGAGCTAACTGAGAATTAGTGATTAATAAACAATTTTGTTATTGCCGTCGATTCTCGTGTTCATAAACACGCCTGTTATCCCTAAAGATTAGGTAAAGGTGCATTTAAATATGTTATCTACATTTCGCCACTTTTTTTATTTAAGTATTAAAACTAAATGCAAAATTTAAAAAAACTACCACACTACCTTAAAGCAATGCAGAGTCAAAACATGGCAAGCGCAGCAAAATAACAAATACTTGAAAGTTTAGTAAATAACCTAATAAATACCTAGACAATGTACACACACACGTATGTACAAGTATGTTCATGTATGTGTATGTATAACTTTTCCTAGACATTGTAGGTACTATATTATTACAAAAATGTAACCTAAAATTAGACCTCAAGAAAAGGACTGAAACTGAAAATGACCGTTACAAGTACATCTTCTATCAGCTGGACTTTTAAAGAGACGTTTTCCCTTGGGTTTGTTGAATGGTCATTTAATCTCCAGACTCTGTTGCATGCATCAACCCCTATTCTAATCCTTGCTGTTGCCCCTAAATGGTTTATTACTAGGGTTTGAGTTAGAGTAGAAGTCCCCTTAGCTATTGCATATAGATCATCATATGGGTTTTTCCCTTGTGGTCTTATGCTAGGAACCTCTGTTCCAAATTGAGAAACAAATTTCCCATCTATATACCAAGAGGTATACTCTGCTATGCCCTCAGGTAAAAAGAATGTCTTGTCAGGGCTCAAATTTATCCCTATCAAAGAAAGATTCTGCTTGTTTTTGATAACACATTTTATGTTATTGTCAGATTTGTTTGACAAATACACACATCAAAAGTGTCTAGGGATCAACATATATTTTTGCAATAACTTTTCTCCTGATTGATATTAATTGAAATTTTCTTTAAGGATTCATCAAATAAAGTGTTTTCGTTCGTCACAGTAACGATAAACCAAGTCACCTTTGCATTAATAAAGAAATTTGCCATTTTCCTAATAAAGGGATTTCTGACATTTGAACCAATAACATTAAAGTTCGAAAAAAAGACTGAAATAACAGTTTTCTTTAAAATTTTATTGGGTAACTTAAACAATTAATAATCCGTGTTTCTACCGCGAACACTAACAACACGAGAACATCGGTTTGGCATACTCAAAATGAGTTCATCCAAATCACGCTGTGGAATGGCCGCCCATGTTCGTTGCAACAACAAAAAAAGGTCTTCTTGCGACTGGATACCCTCCATATTCGGCAGAGCTCTTCTCTGTAGCATATCCCATGCATGCTCAATCGGGTTCAAGCCTGGCGACTGAGCAGGCCAGGGCAGGACATTGATGTTAGCTGCGGCGAGAGTATGTCTTACAACTCTTGCGGTGTGCGGTCGTGCATTATCATGCATTAACTGAAATAAGGGACCGATTTGCACTTGTAGAGGAACGATGACGTCTGATACAATCGTCTCAGCATTAATTTGAGCGTTGAGGTTGCCTCTGATCCAAATCATTCAACTTTCATTTGGTTTCTCATCACATTAAAATTGGTTGGTAGCAACCCAACTGGTAGTACTAGCTGCATTTAGCATACCCATTAGCATTCCTGGACTAGATCTGAAATACTTCCTATCCTCAGTTATTTTATTTTCTAACTTATTGTACCACTCTTTGGTCCTCTCATTCTTGTTTTTTACATGATCATTTATCCACTCTAACCTAGTGTAGTACTGGTAATTTCTTATTATTGGCCCTGGCCCAATTTGAATTATTTTCCAAGCTTGAAATAAATGACCATATTTACATATCATTGCAAATAGTTTCCCATTCCTGCTTGGAGGTGGAATTGCAGATATCATCCTTAGATATGGGTCAAAGAAATAATGATGCATTAAAAAAAATGCCTGGTGTTAAACACTCGTTCCACTTAGTTGCATCTTCAGTGCCTTGAGATACATGTGTTGCCAAATCAGTATCCAGTGTAGTAATTTCTTATCTTCGCTTTTTTCTCTTCACCACCTATGGAGATTGTTGACCCTGGCAGATCTTTAGACAATTCCAAGTGGAATGCCTCTATAATATGTAGGAAAGGTCTTAATAACATTGTAGCAGAAGCTATCGCTCTCCTGTCTTTCTTTTCCCTTTCTTTGTGTTTTATATAAGAAGCAAAACTTCCAACCAATCTCTGCATCAACTTTCTAATTTCTGACTTTCCTACCAGTTTCTGTTTCGTAACCTTCACTGTTTTCTTCGTTGTTATGTCTCTCTGTTTTGTTTGCTTGTTCAAAACCTTTACTTCAGTAGTGAACACCTGTGTTTTTCTGATCACCAATTCATCCTTTTCAAAGCACTCCATTATCGCTTGGATCCAATCTATCAAGCTAAAACAGTCTCTTCCTGTGTTCTCATTTAAAAAGTTGAATGCAGCTTCGTATGCTTGTGCAGCTGTTACACTTTGTTCTTTGAATGGACAGAAAGTTTGTCTCCCTTGAGTGAGTATATCAGAGCTTTGGTTTAATATTTTATCCATCACTCTACTCACTACTGTGTCTATTTGTTTTGAATGATAAATTAACATATTTTGGCACATTTCTCTTACTACCGCTGTTATGTAATTTCCGTGAACTCTATCGTGAGGGAAAGCACCATCATCCTTTTCCCATTGAAGCCTTTCCACTTCAATTCCTCCTATTTGAATAGTTTTATTTGTTTCTGTTTTCCTGTTATAGGTACTCAAGGGCTCGACTTACTGTCTCAGCAACTTTAGGTGCTTGGCTCCCGTACCCGTGTGGTGGTGTTCCAGTGTATATGTATAAGGCGCTTACAGAAGATCGATTCTTTGTTAATTCAGCATTGAATTTTCTTTTATATGTATTGTTTCCATCTTTTGTCCCTTCATCATCAGGTAGTAACGTTTCCATTAAAAATGTATTGTACAGGGTGTCCGGTGGTAATTTTCACATTTAAAAAAATCATAATAAAATAAATAATTAAGTTTCCTTTAATATCTTTATTTTTGTAACAAGTACATTAATGTGAGTTTTACTTTTTAAAGATAATGTTTTCTAAGTGCCGACCTTCTTGACGCAAACACTCTTCTCATCTTTGACGCATATTTTCAAACACACGTCCGCAGAGATCACTTGAAGTTCCCGCCATTTCAGTCCGAATATTTTCTTTCAGTTGAGCAGTAGTGGTAGGTTCATTTCGATAGACGACGCTCTTTAGGTAGCCCCATAAAAAAAAGTCACATGGACTCAGATCCGGTGATCTTGCTGGCCAGGGTATGTCACCGAACCGAGAGATCATTTTTCCCGGGAATAATTCCCTTACAACAATCATGGACGCTTGTGCAGTATGCGCAGTAGCGCCATCTTGTTGAAACCATGTGTTTCTGTTAGAAAAAGAACTGTTGCGAAGTTTTTCTCTAAAAAAACTGTTGATCATCTCACAATATCTGTCGGAATTTACAGTCACTGCCTGACCATGATAATTTTCGAAAAAATACGGGCCTATAATTTCTCTACCCGAAATAGCGCACCAGACAGTCACTTTTTCGCTGTGCAACGGTTGTTCGTGCATTTCCCTGGGATTCTCCGGACTCCAGTAACGAAAGTTTTGTTTATTTACGTACCCTCCTAAATGAAAATGTGCTTCATCACTGAAGAAAATGTTTCGTAATCGCGTGTCCGTAGAAAAAGTCGCTAACATTCTTTCGGCATAAGTTAATCTTGTTTGGTGGTCATTTTCGTTCAATTTCTGGATTATTTGGATTTTATAGGGATGGAATTTGAGTTTTTTCTTAATAATTTCGTGCAATGTTGATCTGGCGATTCCTAAAGCTGACGATCGCGCTCTTAGTGACATCCGTGGATTTTGCATAATTGAATCACTCACACGTTGCATGTTTTCTTCAGTCGATACAGACGGGACTGGGCCTTGGTGACGCGCCGGTACGACTGAGCCTGAAGCTCTAAATCTTGCTACCCAATATCGAATTAAACTTTTTGACGGCGCATCTCTTATTCGTGGAATATTGAATCGATTACAAAATTTACGTTGCGCGGCAATCAGTGAAAAACTACTCGTTAAGTACGCCTCAACAGCGAAAGCGCGCTGTTCTCCCGACCAACGCTCCATTGCGACTAAAAAACTCACGACGCTGGCGCTACTAATGCCTCACCCCGCGCCCCTCTAGCTGCCCGCGTTCAAAAGTAATAACTTTTTAAAATGTAAAAATTGCCACTGGACACCCTGTATTTACGCCTGAACATTTTGTTGTGGGAACCTAGAAGATTTTTAAAATACCTAAAGGATTTTGTAAGAAGATTAAAATTTACACTTTTACAATTATGTTTTTTTCTTAAACTAGGTTAGGTTGGCATAATATATTACTTTGGTTAGATCAAACATTCTTGTATTTTCCTATTTTATGTTGAGGTCACCTAACAGCGTCACTGGATTATCAGTATTTTACGTGAAATGAAGAAGGTAGAATAGCTTAACGTACTTTACGAGGCACGAGTCATATTTAATAGGTGGACCACGAACCAACCTCGGTAAGTGTATATTTGACGTCTATCAAACTAGCTTACCACTTATATACCTCTGGCCCGCAGCGGTAACGATTGCGCGAGCAATCTGAAATACCTTTAATAAAACACTGGCGAAGGACCACACCTGCCGACAGATTACTATAAATTATTGAAAGGGCATTGCTTCCACATTCGGCTTCGAGCTAACTGAGAATTAGTGATTAATAAACAATTTTGTTATTGCCGTCGATTCTCGTGTTCATAAACACGCCTGTTATCCCTAAAGATTAGGTAAAGGTGCATTTAAATATGTTATCTACATTTCGCCACTTTTTTTATTTAAGTATTAAAACTAAATGCAAAATTTAAAAAAACTACCACACTACCTTAAAGCAATGCAGAGTCAAAACATGGCAAGCGCAGCAAAATAACAAATACTTGAAAGTTTAGTAAATAACCTAATAAATACCTAGACAATGTACACACACACGTATGTACAAGTATGTTCATGTATGTGTATGTATAACTTTTCCTAGACATTGTAGGTACTATATTATTACAAAAATGTAACCTAAAATTAGACCTCAAGAAAAGGACTGAAACTGAAAATGACCGTTACAAGTACATCTTCTATCAGCTGGACTTTTAAAGAGACGTTTTCCCTTGGGTTTGTTGAATGGTCATTTAATCTCCAGACTTTGTTGCATGCATCAACCCCTATTCTAATCCTTGCTGTTGCCCCTAAATGGTTTATTACTAGGGTTTGAGTTAGAGTAGAAGTCCCCTTAGCTATTGCATATAGATCATCATATGGGTTTTTCCCTTGTGGTCTTATGCTAGGAACCTCTGTTCCAAATTGAGAAACAAATTTCCCATCTATATACCAAGAGGTATACTCTGCTATGCCCTCAGGTAAAAAGAATGTCTTGTCAGGGCTCAAATTTGTCCCTATCAAAGAAAGATTCTGCTTGTTTTTGATAACACATTTTATGTTATTGTCAGATTTGTTTGACAAATATTTGGTGGTCGAATCGTCACTGGACCTCATGCATTCAACTTTCATTTGGTTTCTCATCACATTAATATTGGTTGGTAGCAACCCAACTGGTAGTACTAGCTGCATTTAGCATACCCATTAGCATTCCTGGACTAGATCTGAAATACTTCCTATCCTCAGTTATTTTATTTTCTAACTTATTGTACCACTCTTTGGTCCTCTCATTCTTGTTTTTTACATGATCATTTATCCACTCTAACCTAGTGTAGTACTGGTAATTTCTTATTATTGGCCCTGGCCCAATTTGAATTATTTTCCAAGCTTGAAATAAATGACCATATTTACATATCATTGCAAATAGTTTCCCATTCCTGCTTGGAGGTGGAATTGCAGATATCATCCTTAGATATGGGTCAAAGAAATAATGATGCATTAAAAAAAATGCCTGGTGTTTAACACTCGTTCCACTTAGTTGCATCTTCAGTGCCTTGAGATACATGTGTTGCCAAATCAGTATCCAGTGTAGTAATTTCTTATCTTCGCTTTTTTCTCTTCACCACCTATGGAGATTGTTGACCCTGGCAGATCTTTAGACAATTCCAAGTGGAATGCCTCTATAATATGTAGGAAAGGTCTTAATAACATTGTAGCAGAAGCTATCGCTCTCCTGTCTTTCTTTTCCCTTTCTTTGTGTTTTATATAAGAAGCAAAACTTCCAACCAATCTCTGCATCAACTTTCTAATTTCTGACTTTCCTACCAGTTTCTGTTTCGTAACCTTCACTGTTTTCTTCGTTGTTATGTCTCTCTGTTTTGTTTGCTTGTTCAAAACCTTTACTTCAGTAGTGAACACCTGTGTTTTTCTGATCACCAATTCATCCTTTTCAAAGCACTCCATTATCGCTTGGATCCAATCTATCAAGCTAAAACAGTCTCTTCCTGTGTTCTCATTTAAAAAGTTGAATGCAGCTTCGTATGCTTGTGCAGCTGTTACACTTTGTTCTTTGAATGGACTGAAAGTTTGTCTCCCTTGAGTGAGTATATCAGAGCTTTGGTTTAATATTTTATCCATCACTCTACTCACTACTGTGTCTATTTGTTTTGAATGATAAATTAACATATTTTGGCACATTTCTCTTACTACCGCTGTTATGTAATTTCCGTGAACTCTATCGTGAGGGAAAGCACCATCATCCTTTTCCCATTGAAGCCTTTCCACTTCAATTCCTCCTATTTGAATAGTTTTATTTGTTTCTGTTTTCCTGTTATAGGTACTCAAGGGCTCGACTTACTGTCTCAGCAACTTTAGGTGCTTGGCTCCCGTACCCGTGTGGTGGTGTTCCAGTGTATATGTATAAGGCGCTTACAGAAGATAGATTCTTTGTTAATTCAGCATTGAATTTTCTTTTATATGTATTGTTTCCATCTTTTGTCCCTTCATCATCAGGTAGTAACGTTTCCATTAAAAATGTATTGTATTTACGCCTGAACATTTTGTTGTGGGAACCTAGAAGATTTTTAAAATACCTAAAGAATTTTGTAAGAAGATTAAAATTTACACTTTTACAATTATGTTTTTTTCTTAAACTAGGTTAGGTTGGCATAATATATTATTTTGGTCAGATCAAACATTCTTGTATTTTCCTATTTTATGTTGAGGTCACCTAACAGCGTCACTGGATTATCAGTATTTTACGTGAAATGAAGAAGGTAGAATAGCTTAACGTACTTTACGAGGCACGAGTCATATTTAATAGGTGGACCACGAACCAACCTCGGTAAGTGTATATTTGACGTCTATCAAACTAGCTTACCACTTATATACCTTTGGCCCGCAGCGGTAACGATTGCGCGAGCAATCTGAAATACCTTTAATAAAACACTGGCGAAGGACCACACCTGCCGACAGATTACTATAAATTATTGAAAGGGCATTGCTTCCACATTCAGCTTCGAGCTAACTGAGAATTAGTGATTAATAAACAATTTTGTTATTGCCGTCGATTCTCGTGTTCATAAACACGCCTGTTATCCCTAAAGATTAGGTAAAGGTGCATTTAAATATGTTATCTACATTTCGCCACTTTTTTTATTTAAGTATTAAAACTAAATGCAAAATTTAAAAAAACTACCACACTACCTTAAAGCAATGCAGAGTCAAAACATGGCAAGCGCAGCAAAATAACAAATACTTGAAAGTTTAGTAAATAACCTAATAAATACCTAGACAATGTACACACACACGTATGTACAAGTATGTTCATGTATGTGTATGTATAACTTTTCCTAGACATTGTAGGTACTATATTATTACAAAAATGTAACCTAAAATTAGACCTCAAGAAAAGGACTGAAACTGAAAATGACCGTTACAAGTACATCTTCTATCAGCTGGACTTTTAAAGAGACGTTTTCCCTTGGGTTTGTTGAATGGTCATTTAATCTCCAGACTCTGTTGCATGCATCAACCCCTATTCTAATCCTTGCTGTTGCCCCTAAATGGTTTATTACTAGGGTTTGAGTTAGAGTAGAAGTCTTTAGGCTGAAAAGAACCATATGACGCCACATAAATGTTCTTCAATTAAATAAACCTTGCTGACTGGTTTACTATTACCATTAACAATTGCACACCGCTATGGTTTGATAACCACATGTAATTGGTCGAATGCTGTACTTCGCAATTGCTTTCTTCAATTAGCCTTCCTATGCATTGCGCAGCCAATTAAAAATGTCGGTCAAACTTGCGTAGTGTTATGTTATGACAATGAGTTTTCAATTTACACTCAAGTTTGTATTGGTTTTCGATTCAATTCGAACACTGTTTTATTCCATTTAAATTTGTTTAAGGATTTTTCTACTGAGTCATTAGTGAGACATATTTTATTTCAGTTATTTTAGTGTCGTGGTCAATAGTTCAGTACTCGCAATCGGTATACGTGTATGGCCGTCAATGCAGCAATAGGAATATGTAAGGTCGTAGCATTGCATATCATAGCGTTTTTTAGTTTCTACTGAATTTTTGGTATGTGTGTATGTCATTTGTTGCCAACCGAGGAAATCTATGACGCCAACATACGAAGTGTAATTTGTAGAAGTGTGAAACTAGCAATGTTTGCCCTTTTAAAAATAATCCGAATGGAATCTGTAGGTTTTATAGATAGTTAAAGCCCATTTTTACAATTTCACTTAAACTGGTGTTAATTTTAACTTTTAACTCCTCATATAAAAATATGAACTGGTAATTTGCGGTAACGTTTCATTTGCAAAATTACTCTTCTACAATGTCTAGACCGCGCTATGTAACGGCTAATCTCTTCCAATCTAACGTTTAGCCGCACAAAACGTAACACTGGCAACACTGGGTTTACATTAGCAACATCATGAATATTAACAACGTTCCGCAATGTTGCCACACTTTCCACCATGAGTGGTGGGTGATTGTGTTTTGTTTGTGTTGGTGTAATGTAATTAGTTCCACAATAGAATGTTAGGTTTCCTTCCAAAATTAGAATAATGTGATCGTCATAATCTGTGTAGTCTTTGAAGTTTTAAGTTTATCTGGATGTTTAGGAGCAACTAACTGCTTCCTGATTTTCACAGATCACTTATTGAATGCGATATTAAATCAAATCGAACTATTGACTAATTATTGAACGACAGTTGAAGATAAACAAAAGCGGCAATAATAAAGGTTATTAAAGACACAAACAAAAGCAAATCACGTTAGGTAAGTAAAAGTATTCATCAAAAGTGAACATAACACTGCGCCTTGCTAAATTAGGCATAGATGCACTAACATTTCAAGGGTTAAATTTAAAGCCCGTGTAGTACGAGGCAAGCCAACTGGACACAAATCCAGAATCCGAGCTGCTACTGAGAAATTCCAAAACATGGTTAAAAAATCTATTACACTTAGCCTAATCACCGGATTAGGCTAAGTGTAATAGATTTGCATTCCTGCTAAATTTTAAGGGTCTAATGACCGCATTTGACCCTTAAAATTTAGCAGGAATGCTTGCTACAACTATACCAACAATATAGTATACATTGCAGACCAATGCGTTTAGTATTATGAGCTTTCAAAACATGCTGAGATAACAATCAAAACATGACAGCGGTTTGTTACGTTACGTATAAAAATATGTACTAGATATTTTAGTAATTTTGGGGAACGGTTATAAGTCATTGTCTTTGAGAGCAATAGTATTATTTAGGGTTACCAAACCGTTGCAATAACGACCAGAGAAAGCCTAAGTTCTGATGTCTATCTTTCTAGCCTGTATTGTTACACAGTGCCAAGACTTTTCTATCCCCCTTTCTAATACAACGATTTTTGTTGTTAAAAAAGACCAGTTTTATTAAGTTAAGGTCGTCTGTAAAAAATAAATAGTACAGTCAGCCTCATAAGTCGAAATACATATCCATATTTCCTAAACTCATGAACACCTTACCTTACACAAATTGCTAAACAAGACTAGTGAGTTTTGAACCTTTAAGACGTTAATTAAATCCTGGCACTAGTCTTGTTTAGCAATTTGTGTAAGCTAAGGTGTTCATGAGTTTAGGAAATAAGGATATGTATATAGACTTAAGAGGCTGACTGTACATGCCAGCCTGTTTATACTGTTCCACTACAGAGCAAAGGTCTCTACTCATACTCAGAAGACATGAGCATTAATCACCATGCTAAGGCAGGTTGGCGATTTAAAACTTATACTAATGAGTTCAGGTTTCCTCACGACGATTTTCTTTTACAAAAAATCAGCAACGTAGTTTTAGCTTATTTATCACATAGTTTATTTTAAATGCCTGCCCCGATTAAGCTTTGCATTTTTGCTGTTAGACACTCGTGGCTCGCTTACTAACAATAACTCGTTCTTTTAGTCAGAAACTTCATTACTAAACAACCAGTATTACCAAGGGTTATCGTCAGACTGGCAGTCGCTTCATATAAAGCACTGATACCTGGCTACCCAACAAGAAGGTGTCCCCTACAAAGTTGAGAAAAGGCAAGGCAGGTGATGACGATGATAATGCAGAAACAAACTAATATTTGCCTTCACTAACATCCTACACGGATGACGGAAACACAGCATACCACAATTTAGCTGTTCAGCCGGCTAAAATTAACCGTGACCAGTTGAAGGCTGCAGATAGTTGTAATGATTGATGTAACATTATTTAGATATAAAAGGCTACTGTCAAGTACAATAATAATGTGTGTGTTACATTTTAAATGGTTTATTCAGATTGTATTTATGTGACTATTATGTAGTCAAGGTTAATCCAATGTTTTTGTTTTCCTTTAGGAACGTTTACCCACTGTAGGAATATCTCCCGTGACTTAAGTGCGCTTACAAACATTTAAAACACATTTTTTTTGTTTGGTCTGATAAATTTCAGTGTTTCTCTGGTACCACTTTTAACTTCTACTTTTTAACGTGTCGATGGTAAACATATGATCTAAAAATACAGATTGAATTTGCCATCGTAGTCAAAATGATTATATCGTCATAAAATATGTGTAGTTATAAAAACATGACTTAAAACCGTAACTGATGAATGAAAGAATAATGTAAGAATGTTTGCAGTTCTGTAAGAAAGCGTAATGGCTGGATTAATTTAAATTAGTTTCATTGGTTTTGGTTGGTTATTAGTTTTATTGGATATTCTTGAATTGTTAACCAATTATGAGCAGAACTGGAAATGGTGAATGTCCTTCAAAAAGGTCATATGTGTAGGTGCGTGTTATAACCAGATGTGTGAACGTAAGCTAAGTAACAGAAGTGTGTAAGAATCAAAGCAGGTGGCGTTCTGTAGTTTATAAGTGGGTGGGATTTAGGCGATTAACACACGGCACCACGCACCGCCACGGTAGGCGGTGAAGAGGATCTCATGTTGCATTGGCCTCTAATAAATCCGTTGATGCCTTGCAGACGTACACCGCCCGCCCGACCGCGCGGTCGAGCGGGGCGCCAGACCTTCAGAACCGCCTCGGTGCGCGGTGCCGTGTATTAATCGCCTTAGGACTACAGTGCGAATATATGTATAAATGGGAAAATGAGATAGCCTCAATAATGTCAAAATAAATTTCCAAAATTCTGTCAGATTGACTGAAAGTCTGACATTATTAGGCTAAAGCTGACATAAAAATTTAACAAAAAACCGTTTCGCGACCTTCCCCTTTGTCTCGCAAGAATATAACGCATCATAACAATAAAGTATAACACAAAGACCATATTCTTAGTACCTTTGACCTTAGAGCCGAGGTCTTATTAGCCGCATTTTGAACATATCAATTATAATTAGCTACACGATAATTAAAAACGTGTTACTTACAGCGCGTTTAGACGTAGTTGTACTGTAAGAGGAGTTAGAAATCACAAAGATTTTAATGATCATCCTATCTTTATCAACCCAGCGTTTTCTCAAATATATGGGTTGTTTGGTCCCGTTGAAAGGATGCATGAAAGGGGACTAATGAAATATATTTATAAGGCAAATGTAAGTGGGAACGCCGGGAGGAGACGCCCTAGAAGGACATCCATAGACCTTATAAGTGAGGTTCTTCAGAAAGGTCAGGTGCGTAAACTCGCAACCGACGTGTGTGTATGGCGAGATGTATGAATGTAAACGATGCAAAAGCAGAGAGCAGAGAATTGCCCCAACAAACAATACAGATCCCTTTCTTTGTTAAATAATCAAATAATCTGTGTTTATTGCGAATTTCGAAGCCATTGTTTGTGTTAACGACGCTATACATTACTCTCTCTTACGTAAGGCTTCAGTTTTCGAGTTGCTGGAACTATTAGGTAATGATGAGTTAGCCCATGGCAATATTCGAAGTATATTTAAGCATTTTTCAACTATGGACCACACCAAATATCCGATTTTAACACATTACGTTGAAGTCACCTTTCTGTCTAACTGGACACAGCTGATTGCCTACCAGTGTATACGGAGCGATTGTCTAGTTTTTTTTAACTATGTTGAGATCGGCACAAAAAACACACGGTTATAAATAGAAGTACTAGAAGACGAACAAAAGAAAGATAACAAAACACAAGTAAATACAAGCAACAAACAACAACGACAAAGATAAAGATACCGGGCTGGTATACGCAACTCCACGTCAATGCGCGTATGTTGCGTATGGGCCATAATGTACCACGCGGGCCCAGTGCTAATTGGTAGATGTCACATGTCAGGACATGCCGGTTTCCTCACGCTGTTTTCCTTCACCGTTTTTGAGAGCAGTGGTGATGAAATAAATTACACAAAGTATTGCGCCTGCCTGGGTTCGTACCTGGTACTGTTCGTAAGTCGAGGCCGCCACCAATGGGCCACCGCTGTTCTCAACAACAACGATATAACATTTTTCTTTATTTTATTCCTGTCAAAAAGAAGATGTCGTGAGAGATAGTTTTTATGTAGAATTTAAGCTGAGCGATGATGCTAGTAATGCCTATCTTGTTCTTCGCTTTTGTTTCGCCGTATGTAGAAACCACAGTTACAATAGTTAGTCTTACAACACGTGATCGTAGTACAGACATAATTTCCATTCCATATTTAATTGCCGATGGTACTGTTATGTTGTAATTAAAATAACTTCAAATTGCCCAGTGCCTGTGTCAAAATAAATAATATTATTCTGTTTACTGTGCAATGCTCAAATAAATGTTGCAACGTGCGAGAAGATTGTCGTTTAGATTACACTGGATTGTCTGAATTTCGTGTTTATCTTTAAAAGTGTCTAGATAAGTTCAAGTAGGACTGACTCGCTACATGAATTATTTTTTTTGGTATGGCCTGGTCCTGAAATGCCCTTGACAGATAGAGGTGGTAGGAAAGTAGGGAGGCTTTTACTCTGTAGTCGGAAAATATAGGCTAGTAATTATAATAATAATAATAAGGGGTGTCATGTAACTAGTGTATCTATCAGTTTGTGCGTTTCACACAAATAATTTAAATTTATCTTATTAAGAAGTAGTGATGGCAATTAATGCGATTTCGCATAAATTTCATTAGCATGTGAATTCTTCAGTCTTAGCATGTTAATTGCTATTGCTAAACTATTTGCTAAAATAACGACAATTTATAAATTATTCAATATACGACGTTAAATACGAGCAAATCAAAGATCATAAGGTAATAAATTGCTCAATCTCATTTTTCGCACCACGCTGCTAATAATTTAACGAATTAAACGATCAGACGCATTCATACAATTTACGCCCCTGTGTACGAGCAATTTAAAGATAATAATTGTATAACGTCATTCTTCGCATCACAGGCACCTGCTATTTGCTAAAAGTCAGTGTAACATGAAACAGATAGATTTAGTATTCCCGTGGGTGCGACGGAGAGCGCACGCTGCCGCTGAGTGCCGCTGCATCAGCATGAACGAAATACGAAGTAATGAATTCACTTCGCACTTCACAGAATTTCGCAACTACATTTCATTTGCTAAATGCTAAATGAGCATTCGCATGTTAAAAATGAATGCGAATGCTAATTAATCCATCACTATTAAGAAGGATCTCGTGCTCTTCGATACGTTTTGTAGCAACTTTTTCTGTTAAGAATGCACTTAGTCCATTTATAATTTTACTATAGTGCATTAGATTAAAAAGATGCTCGTAGAAGCAGGAATGTAGAACATTTTTTATTATAAACAATTATTAATTAAACAATTTATTTGTTTAATTTTAAATTTTGAAGAAGAAAAGTGAAACGAAGAACGTTCCATGTATTGTCAATCTCTGCTTCTTTTAGGTTTTTATCATTGACACTGTAATTTTGAAGAAAAAGGATATTATATTATGTAATAATACACTTCCAGTGGACAGCAATGCGGATAAGTTTTATTTAGGACGTCATATTTTAGAGTTAGTTTTTAGATTTTATTTTCATTTCTAGTGTATTAGGTTCAATGAAATAATGTTACTAAATGACACACACACACTCACACCATTTTTTAAAATATTGTAGAAATGGTTACAAGTAAGTGTGACAGCTGTAGTAAAAATAGATTATAATAAATTCGACGTCTATGGTAATTGTAACATGCTTATCGCACTTTCGTTACAAAGTGTGAATTATAAATAACCTAATGTAGATGATGATGATATATCATTAAAAATCTGTGCAGTTTGGACTGCAAATTGTTACTAATTGTATTTAACTTTCCCTCTTTCAACTAAAAGTTCCGGAAAATGTTAAAATAAAAAGTAAAAGTTGTGGTACCAGTCCTGATTTACAGTCTAATTAATAATTAATTGACTGTGAAATTAAGACCACAATATTAAAGGTTACTTATCCAATAACAAGCTCTATTAAACAAAAGGTTTTACGTTTTTACTTGAAGTTTTTTTGTATTTAAAGGCCCGTTGGAATAAAAAACTAGACTTTGTCTGTGTGTTTTGTGTTTTCTAACTACAGAAGTTGCCTGTTAATTAATTAATTTACTTTTTCACTTCAGACATAATGTCTATGTTTTTGAAAAATTAAAAGCACATAAAACATAATCATAACAATTAACAAATTAAAAATAGTAGATACACATTAAAATAATCGATAGCAAAATTACACGAGTTACTATGATAATTAATTAATTTCACCTTTTTTCGCTTTGAAAATATTCGTGTAGGTATCAATATTTTTTTTAAATATCATCAAGAAGGTCCTATCAGAATAAATATTTTTTAAATAGATATTGTAACGTTATAATGAGACGCATTTTTAGCCTCGCACTGGTTTTTTTCTTATCTTCCCGGGGTCACGTCTCACTATTAGGTCAGGGACTATAAGACAATGGTGACTTCCATCACCCCAATCTTGTGTCTGTATTCTTTCAGTGCCGACACATAGGGGAAAGTAATGTATAAAACTTCCCCAGCTAAGTATCGGAAACTTGACTGCTCGTTAACAGCTTTATGATCGCTTATGACTTAAGGCACCTGCCTTTTATGATTGCAAGCCCAATTGCAATTACTTAAACTAACAATAAATAAAGATAAGAAATTTATATCATAAACGCGCGATTGTGAAATAACTGTGTTTAAAGTTAAATTAAAATGAATTGATTGCACTTCCTTCCTTTGAGGTTGTGTAAGTAGGTAATAAAATGTATAAACAATACACAGAGTTTGGCAAGCGTGGCAATATTTCCTTATGATCTTTCGCTATAGCGGTCCATGCGTAGAATTAATAGCTAAATCTAGATGTAGGTTGGTGATAGTAGTTAGGGTTATAACGCATCGTAGACCATTGACCATTAGCTTGTAGGGTTCTGTAGAAAAATAGCAAAAATAAAACCCTCATTAATTTGGTCCGCAGACTATTGGTTTCATATTAATATTTATGAAACATGTTTGGCGTTGCGAAATTACGAAAAAAATAATTAAAGTGTGTTACTATTTTAAAGATTCTCCTTGATAGTTGGACGCTCCTTTGAGGTGTCAGAGGCTCAATCTTATATGTGATTAATAATAACGAATTCGTTTTCTTATCGCTCTACTCCGAATACGGTTAATATTACAGAAAAATGCAAGAGGCATCTTTTGTAGATATCTTCACGACAAACAATTTTTAAAATGACCCCGGTTGACCTCCAAGCAATAAAGTCGCGAGATATTTGCGAAAAACTGATTTTTGTGACGTTTTGGCCTTTATAACTTTTAAGCCAGCACATTATCAATGTCGATTTTTCACATCTTCATTACAACACATTAAATGTGTACCTATACAAAAATTCAGCTCACTAGCAATTTTTCCGCAGATTCAACCTAAAACACATTTTAGGAGGAGTGTGAAAAAAGACTTGAGGTACAGCCATCTATCTGTCAAGGTAGATCCATAATCGCACTATACCATAATACACGATCCAGTCACGACATGAACTGAATTACGACATCAATATTTTTGTACCAGTATTATTGAACTATTACTTATTTTCATTGTTATGCATAATAGGTGTGTCTGTGTGTCTCAATGTCTGTAGGTCGCAGCTATTTTAAATTTGATTTGAAAAGTTCAAGCTGTCTAATTGTATTGTAATGGGTGTGCTGAAAAGAAGCCTAATTTGAATTTTGATTGGTAGTTAAATGCTTTTGTTTTACCCTCATAGTTCGCGTTCCCGTGGAGGAGATAAAAAAATACCTATATTAGAATTTTTAAATCGGTCCATTAGTTTTTAAGTTTATTTCGTTGCATAGAAAACTACAAACTTTTCTCTTTGTAATGTTAGTATAGATACGGGGTGTTAAGACAGCTTACGACACTGAGACGTAGTTGCTAACGTTGCAACATACAAGAGGGGTTAAGGTCACCCAGAGAGCAACGAAGAAAGTATCCCTGCTAGATCACATCAGAAATGAGTAGATCCGCAGGAGGAGTCACCGCCAGGGTTTACCGTATTCCTAAACTCTCTATGGCAGTGGGTGGGGTAAAATGCTCGCAGAGCCGACGGTCGATGGGGCTGTAAGGTCTTAGAGTGGCGACCACGAGCTGGAAGACGCGGAGTTGTCAGGCCTCCAAATAGGTGGACTTACGATTTCGTGGCAGCTGAAAACCGCTAGATGCAAGAGGCACAATTACTCCGTCGTAGTGGTGATTTTGAGGAAAAGTCTTTGTGCAGTAATGGACGTCTTTCGGCTGATAAAGATGATGATGATGAAGCCGTGGTATTGAAACTATATCTGAATACACTGATTTGTACTATCTTACTTCATCGTTTGCGATCTCACGACCTCAGTCCTAGAAAGGGGCGGTCAAAGGTTACTTTCGTACAACTATGTTTCATGTTGTAACGAATTTGAATCTGAAAGCGTCTATATTCTGCAAACAGTAGACAATTGAACATGACAATGTCATCAATATTATATTATCCTGTATCAATAATGTCTAATTTGTATCAATATTACTCCACTCATCAAAACCACTTTCACACTTTCTTGTTTACCGGAAAAATGTCGCAATTTATCCCCATAATTAACCACCGCAAATCCATTTCCCCAATAAAATGTCACAATCACCGCAGAGTCAAAAACAGAAGGTCTATTTACAACTCCAAAATATTTATACCCAATGTAAGACATTTATTTATGTAACTGTACATGCTTTTTTATTATTTAATAATAATAATAATAATTAATAATTTAGATGTTTAAAACGTTTAAAGACCCTTGATTTGTTTGATTCGAATCCCTTCTTAAAAATATTGTGAGCTTGGAGGACTGAGATTTGGCATAGCCAAAGCTTATATGGAAAAGAATCGTAAAAAGCTAAAACAGTTGAATTAAAGACTGCTGAGCGACAAATAGTAACTATTATTATGAGACTTAAATAAGAGTAAGCCGGTTCATCTGCGTTATTTTCGGAGGAAATAGACGTTATGATGATTGTTATGTTTTGAGTGGTATTACTGCATTTACCTTCTCTCTGGCACTCTTGCGTGTGCGCGCGCACGTATTAGCAAGTATTCCGTTGTTCCGCGGCGCGTGTCGGTTTTATCTTCGAGGATGAGCAAGAAAACGCGACGCTCAGCATTCCGCCGTGATGCAGACAATGCTCTGCTGAGCACGGGACACTGAACTGTCGGTTATGCAGAAGGGTAGTGGCTTTCGTTGACCTCGCTTATTGTTTTTAAGGACCAGGGGTATTAATATCCTTTATTTAAGATCTGCCCTTTCCCAAGTATGTCAAAATCGGCTTCCAGCCTAATAGGATACAAATGAATAATAGCTATTGTTTATTTGACTTCCACCACCTATTTACTGGGTAATATTGGTTGCCCTTAGGTAAGACTGATGTATTCAAAAGCTTCTTCTCACTATCCGAAAAACCGTAAATTATGCTGTTAATAGATGCTATGCAATTGTTAATAAAACTTTTAGCACTTGCAGACCGAAATCTGAATCTATGCCTGGTTAATGGGAATACACCTAAACTTAGAGTTCGAGAAATATAGGGAGTGACGTTAATGTTCTAGAACAGAATCGTTTATTCGAAATTAGATTATCGTAGAAATTAGCTTCCTACACTTACAATAATTATTATCTAGATTCTAGGTACTCTCCCGCTTGAGAAGCTTACTACAATATACTATGTTGCCCTTAAACAATCTGTATATTCTTGCCTCACACTGTACTATGCAGAAAATCCACTGACCTGGCTTCACTAAGATTGTGAAACGACAGTGTCGTGAAACAATAGCTTGACAACTAATAGGTGAACTTGACCTAGCAAGATCCAGTTTTAGTAGTATTGTTTTTGTCTTATCTACGATTTGAACTACACTCAGTAGCGAACTGTAGCGACATTGTTATAAAATACCCAATTTCACGGCGGCATAGTTGAGTGTAAATACTGTCGAACGAGGTTTTTGAGGAGGCAAATGCATCTTTCGAAAGTTACCAACACAAGAGATGATAAACTAAAACTGCTGCACGCGGAATTTCATAAATTCCGTTTAGCTTTAAGTTAAAACTAGCAGATGGTTCGCGGTTTCACCCGCGTTGTTCCTGTTTCCGTCGGAATACAGAAATAAAAAGTATATATATACATGTCATTGTCACCCGGGGACAGTGTAGCTTCCTAACGGTAAAAGAATTCTTCAAATCGGTCCAGGAGTTTCGGAGCCTATTCAATGCAAAGATTGCAAAGA
Organism: Euplexia lucipara; assembly: GCA_921972225.1. Classification (NCBI taxonomy): domain Eukaryota; kingdom Metazoa; phylum Arthropoda; class Insecta; order Lepidoptera; family Noctuidae; genus Euplexia; species Euplexia lucipara. The sequence goes on from OV179159.1 coordinate 18,369,014, forward strand.
AATAAACAAACAATCGAATCTTTCCACTTTTAGCATACACATAAATATACATAGAAATTATTATTATACATATTAGTATACATTTTCCGATAGTTTATTTCGATACCTACTTTTTGGACACGCAACAACTTACTACATCATAGTACCTACTTATGCGCATAATTTTTGTTTTTTTTCCTCGATAAGTATACGCTTACTTATGTTTATGTCATTAGCCAGAAGATATCTGAATTCAAATGACAAAGGCTTGTCGTAAAAGTATCGTTGTTTTTCAGAGAGAACCGCACTAAAAAGTGATGCATCGACTAATTCTCTTTTAACCCACACCACCTACAAAGAATCCTTAAAAGGTTTTTCAAACTGCATTTTTATTCAACAGTAAACTTGTTTTCTTTACAATAAAGGCAATAGTATTGCGTGGGTACCAGTGCATCAGGACATTGAACTTATCTAGTCTCTCGTCAACTGAGAACTTGCTCGCCCTTTATGTAAGTGGTTATGTAAATCAATACTTTATTATTCCTGTGTTGTGGTAAAAGGGATGTATTGTTGAATGATGTATTTGATTTAGATTGGAAAAATGTTTCATCATAAAAAGAGCCAAAAGTTCACAAGTAAAACTTTCTTTAGCTGGTACTATGACCTTCACAACCCAGGAACTGGGTAACTGGATCTCAGACTTTCGGGCTTTTGAATATACCTACTCGTTACGACTATCAAGTAAGACGTCAAGTAACGGAGATACCTCGGTTTGTACAGTACACTTCCTCGGGCTGACCTCAGTAAGCGTTCCTTAACCTTGAAGTCCCACCCTTATTATTTAGCTACGAGCACTTTCGTTTGAATAAATGTATTTACGGGCTACAAAATCATCAACATCTTGCCCCTATCTCTGTCTTTTTCAATCATTATTTAATATTTTTTCTCTATTTACCACCATCACGTCATCTCAATAGTCACCTTTTCTATTTCCTTTATCTTAGGTTAGAGCTAGAAATAATGCTGATAATAAAAGATTTGTTTTGTTATGTTTGTACCGAATAAGCTCTGATACTGCTTGACCGATTTTAATTTTGTCACCAATAAAAAGCTAAATTATCAGAAATGTATTTTCAAAACTACGAAAGGGTGGTGGAGCTGTCAAAGTTTGAATCCACGCAGACGAAGTCACGGGCAAAATGCTAGTAAGCAATAAACACAACAAATAGTGTTGTGCAACAGTTACTTTATACTAGTTCAGTAACTCTATCATAAAAAGTCGATAATGGCTTCGGACTCGGTCAACCGCGTTGAATTTGCGAAAAGAAAAAGAAATTTCTCTTAAATAGAGTCAGATCTGTATTGCAAACACGCGTCGTTTTTATGTAATCGTCGGTTACTTCACGGTTTTATGTTGGGTTAAATATTATAAGCGGTGTCAATTGTCTCGGTAAAGATTTTTTTTGCGACGTTACTTGTTTTAGAAGATAAGCAGAAATCTGGTAATCAAGACTGTGTATGATTTAAAATAGTAATAGTATAGGATCCCGTTAAGAACGACCTCCACCGAGCTGGTTAATGGATGAAACCAATTTTATACGTAATTAAATATAAAATATGTCAATAAATATATTACTGGGTTGTCTAATAAATTTCAGTCCAGTATATTTTTCTTATTATTTCACCGGCTTGGTTAATAGACAAATTCCTTACCAATCGAAAGTATGAAGTCCATAGAATTTGCAAACGTTAGGTTGTCTATTTTTTCCCGTCACAACTCTCGGGTAGGCAGGTATAAACTGGTAATTGGATACAAGTAACTTGCACCGGTCTGGTTAATGAATGAAAGTTAAATGAAAATTAAGATTTCAGACAAATTCCATACCAATCGAAAATTGGTAAATATCTATGGAATTTGTCCATTAACCAAACCGGTGAACCATTTTTTTTAAATGATTAATTAATCATATTCTGGACTGAAATTTTTTAGGCAACCCATATGCAATATATTTATTGACAATTTAATTTAATAAAAAATAGGTTTCATTCATTAACCAGCTCGGTGAAGGTCGTTCTTAACGGGATCTTAGACTATAATAATATTATGTTCGTACAAGTTTGGCGTGATATTTGTTGTCGGTCATTAGTCTTCACAAATATATCACTATGTTTATCATAACACAAGCTCTGCTTAGCTTGGGACTAGATGGCTTACTTAGTGTGAATATTATAATTATTATGTTGTAATTTAGCCAAGTTGTACAGCTATAAAGAAGAACGGGCTAATGACTAAAAATCAATCGAATTGTCATAATAACAAACAGCCTACTCCCACTATAAAATAACTGCCTACTCATGACAGCATAAAAGAGAATAATAAACATGTTTTGCCATCCATTTTTGAAGCTGCCTCTTTCCGTTCCGGTCGAACCTGCCCAAAATCAGTTTAATGATGTCTATTTTGTGTAGGCAAATAATTGCAGGCCATTTGCCCATTTCAAATCATGGCAATTATCTGTTTTTGGTATTATACTTATGTAACGTGAATAGAGTGTTGAACTGGAGATGATACTTGATAAATAAATTACACAACTTTCACACAACCCCATCTAGTCCCAAGCTAAGAAGAGCTTGTGTTATGGGTACTAAACAACTGATAAACATACTTATATACATATATATTATAGACAAAACACCCAGACACAGACACAGAACAAATGGTCGTGCTCATCACACAAACATTTGTCCTCGGTGGGAATCGAACCCACGACCTCCGGCATAGCATTCAAAGCTAGACTATATAGCTACTAGACCAGCAGGCCAGTCTCACTATGATGTTTTACTCGCCGATATACTAACTAATATTATAAATGCGAAAATAAGTTTGTTTGTTTGTCTGAAACCTTTTCATGCCTAAAACACGGAACCGATCATCATGGATATTGCATATTATGTGTTGTCAGGTGTAGAGAAACAGACACAGGGTTACTTTCATTCCGAAAATAAATTCCGAATCATGATTCAATTATATTATCACGAGCAGAGTACCTACAACCCGAATTGATTGTTAAATACTAAATTAGCAAAAGCTAATCTACAGTAAGATCGACTTTACGAGTGTACTAAATGGGATACCGATGCTTTACCAATATACTCGTACGGTAACAAACCATAATTTCGCTTGTATGCTGAGTCCCGAGGCATGTATTTATCTGCGCTCTATTTTATGTACAAGTGCATACGGCGGCGGGGCGCTGCGCCACCCTTGGACATCCCACCCATATGTATTAAAAAAACATTTTAGGAACACCTTCATTTTACATTCAGCTAAGGAGTGGAATTCCCTGCCGGAGTCTGTGTTTTCTGATAGCTACAACCTAGGGGTCTTTAAGTCAAGAGTGAATAGGTTACTTCTAGGCAAGCGTGCTTCATCGTCGACAACATCATCGCTTACCATCAGGTGAGATAGTGAACAAACGCGTGCCTCACAATAATAAAAAAAAATATGTATACTTGGGCTGTAAAGGCATTTTCAAAAATCTATTGTAGGAAGACTCGGTGAAGACTAAAACACATAGCTGACGGCAATCGTAATAAGCTTACATAATCCTAACAATACCTAATTACCATAGAAATTAGCCTATAAATAATGATAACATCAACCGCAAATGAAGTGATATCACTATTAGATGAGTATGTACCGACTTTCTACAATCAACGCATGTCATGCAGAGGGAAGTAAATGAACATTATCGCCGCATCTCATCAGTGTTACCAAGCGTTGCGTATCGACGAAAGTGGCGTAAGTGCATTTTCTCATCTTGCTATATCTGTGTTCTTGGATCTTGTAAGAAAGCCTGTCCTCGCACTCCTTATAAATGTGATAGAAAGGGAAGTCTGTTTGTTTGTAGCTTATAGTTGATTCATTTATTACTAGCTGCCTCGGCAAACATGTTGTGTTGTAATTTTTTTAGTTTTTTCTTAAAATGTCAAATTGAAAGTGTCACCTATCATGTCATCCAAGATGGCGCTGCATTCGAGATAAATAGAAAAATATATTTGTTTTTTTTAAATTTATTACCTTTTTTATAGTTATTCTGCTATTCGGGACGGAGACAAATCAAAAACCATGAAAGTTGGTCCAGCTGTTCTTGACTTATAAGTGTTCAAACAAAACCGACTTTATTTTATAAATAAAGATTACTTACGTAATATAGAATCGAAGAGACATCAACGCATCTACACAGATCATGAGATTAGTAATGAATGTAGACTCCGTAGCAATTAAAATTTTTAGTCGCCTTTTTCCTTATTTTTAATTGCTTTCTTTTTTATTTAAAACTGTAAAAACATAAAATACAAACAACATTTTGCTTTATTAACTAGACCGATTTTAAAGATTTTTTCTAGAGAGCACCTAAACAATCTGAGAAAGGATTATAGTAGTAATTCAGTATATCTCGCAAAACAGTTTATTTTACTAGTGAGAGCTAAGAAGACTATCAACGTGGGCAGAACCGCAGGCATTAGGTAGTTGGTTCATAATTACTTTCCCTTCAAGGTTTGGTAGAATGTTAGTATCATGTTCATAGTTACGGAGGAACGCTGATGCGTAATCTTTAGATTACTATTATTTATTAGCATCACAGTTTTATTGGTTGGTAAGATTTTACTATGCATAAAGTATAATAGTTAAGTACGTATTCTAGAGAGAATTTAGCTATGAATTTGGGTGTTTTTTTAATAACTAATCACGAGCACGTACAAGATTTTGATCGATATGGTTGAAATATCAGACATATCGTTCAAAATCATGGCAAAACTATAGACAAAAAGTAATTTGACAAATTATTTTTTAAGCTTTTATTATTACAGTAACAGCACTGTCAGTCTTCGTCATTTCAAAGACTGTAAATTATCTAGTTAAAGTCTAGTTTCTAAACTTGGGAATCGGTGCCAAATTATCACTTCGATGCAATAAAATGAGATTGGTTTACGGGTAAGATAAGATAAGATAAGGTTTATTTATTTGCATAGAATGTAGGTAATGAATACATTTAGGTGTTACAATTTCTGTGTTACGGAAAATCGAATATTCGGTTTTCCGTTACCAATGAGGGCATTACGTGCAACATAATGTAAAAAAATCTTTTTTGCAAAAAATAAAACCGACTTAAAAAAAACTCTAACCGGTGTAAAATAACTCTTAATTAGGAAGTCTGTGGCTTTGGTGGTTTTGTCTTATTCATGATGAGCCACCGACTTCCGAATTAAGAGTTATTTTACACCGGTTAGAGTTTTTTTAAGTCGGTTTTATTTTTTGCAAAAAAGATTTTTATTTTTCCATTTTTAGTTGTTCACATACAAATATTTGCCATGAATTTATTTTTACAATGTTATAATTTGTTAACAATACATGTCATGGTAATAGGGTTATCCACTTATCCCTAATAAATGAAACTTAACATACCTAACTGTCGAAATCTAGGTATATTGAACACATCTGCGTACCCCTCAGAGCATACAGGCGTGATGATACGTCATGATGTTGTATAAACAATAAATATCCAAGCGATTCCAGCAATCACGACAGATTTGCCGTCTATTTTTGAAGAGTTCCATTGTATATCTCCGAAGATCAGCACCAGATCTTCACCAAATTAAAATGGGACCACCTCGGGAGTATACTCTTTCAAATATCGAATCAAAAAATGGGAATCGGTCCACAAATGGGGGAGAAATCGCGTAACAAACACACAAAAAAAAAAAAAAACATACCGTCGAATTGAGAACCTCCTCCTTTTTTTGAAGTCGGTTAAAAACTAAATACACAAGAGTAAGAAAATATTTTGCGTAAATTATTTTGGCCATTACGACATCTTGACAGAAGAACCATCCTTTCATCTTTGATTATATCTTCCACCACAAACCTATTTTTCCACCATGCTTGCAAATTAACCTATACTCATAATTTAGCCACAACCACCGTTTTGTGACACAATCACGGCCCGCGTCGGTCGGGGCCCCTGCGCCTGCGCCGTTTAACAATTAGTCACAGGTTTGCGGGCGTGCGTTGACATTGAACGCAAAGCGTGCGCAATTAAGTAGTGCTAGTGCCATCTGGAGCGACACGTTTTGGTGTTAGTGTAAAAAAAACTCGCGTGAGTAGTGTCAGTCGACCTCTGCGATTAGTAGTTCGGCTTGTCAGATTAGATTGTGCGGTTTGAGATCACTGATCTGATCAATACCTCTCTTAGTAATTATGTTATGTATTTTTTCTGGACCTAGAAAAGGAACTTGTGGCCAGTCAGTAACAGCGGCAGGAGTCGATCGAGGGGTCCTCGGCTAGCATTTACAGGGCAAAGGCCTCGCTACTTTCTTTCTACTTCTCTCAGTCAAGGGCTTTTTTTATCGGAGTCCAGCTCGTTCCGCCATATCAGCCTGGCGTATCTTCGCCTAAGAATACATACGGAAATCAATTCAGATTTCAAGTATCGACTAGTTTTCCAAATGTTTTTCAAATTGCTATCCCTACTCCCGACTGACCTGGTCCTTTGCTCTGTGGCTCTGGTGACTTTGGTCCTTTGTCTAGATTTGGTATACCGTTTTTTACTTTTCCATATTAATGATTGTTGAAAGTTTAAGTACACAGTACCTTTGCCTTACGGCGTAGGCAGTGAAATACATGTTATTGCCTCATAGAAACCTGTCAGTCACAATTTACGTTGAACGAGTTATAGAATGGAATGGTTTATGGATTTCCTTGTTACTACACACATCAAAAGTGTCTAGGGATCAACATATATTTTTGCAATAACTTTTCGCCTGATTGATATTAATTAAAATTTTCTTTAAGGATTCATCAAATAAAGTGTTTTCGTTTGTCACAGTAACGATAAACCAAGTCACCTTTGCATTAATAAAGAAATTTGCCATTTTCCTAATAAAGGGATTTTTGACATTTGAACCACTAACATTAAAGTTCGAAAAAAAGACTGAAATAACAGTTTTCTTTAAAATTTTATTGGGTAACTTAAACAATTAATAATCCGTGTTTCTACCGCGAACACTAACAACACAAGAACATCGGTTTGGCATACTCAAAATGAGTTCATCCAAATCACGCTGTGGAATGGCCGCCCATGTTCGTTGCAACAACAAAAAAAGGTCTTCTTGCGACTGGATACCCTCCATATTCGGCAGAGCTCTTCTCTGTAGCATATCCCATGCATGCTCAATCGGGTTCAAGTCTGGCGACTGAGCAGGCCAGGGCAGGACATTGATGTTAGCTGCGGCGAGAGTCTGTCTTACAACTCTTGCGGTGTGCGGTCGTGCATTATCATGCATTAACTGAAATAAGGGACCGATTTGCACTTGTAGAGGAACGACGACGTCTGATACAATCGTCTCAGCATAAATTTGAGCGTTGAGGTTGCCTTTGATCCAAATCAACTCAGTTCTTCCGCCGATCCAAATACCCGCCCATACCATGATGGTTCCACCACTATAAGGATGGACTTCCTGGCAGGATTTTAATCGCTGTTGGCGTCCAGGGGTTCTCCAGTGTCGTATACGTCTTGTATCCGGTCTCATACCAAAACGAGACTCATCAGAAAAGCACACGAAACGCCATTGTTCTTCTGCCCAATTTCTGTGTTCAAGAGCCCATTGATATCGAATCCTACGATTGTGCATTGCTATAGGTGGTACCCGTAGCGGTCTTCGGGAATGAAGGTTCACTTCATGCAAGCGGTTTCTGACTGTTTGGTCGCTAATTAAGTTCCCTGAAGAGTGATGAAGCCTCACGGCTAACATCATGGCGGTTATTGTTGGAGCTCTTCGAGTTAAGATTTGAACATCAATGTCCTGCCCTGGCCTGCTCAGTCGCCAGACTTGAACCCGATTGAGCATGCATGGGATATGCTACAGAGAAGAGCTCTGCCGAATATGGAGGGTATCCAGTCGCAAGAAGACCTTTTTTTGTTGTTGCAACGAACATGGGCGGCCATTCCACAGCGTGATTTGGATGAACTCATTTTGAGTATGCCAAACCGATGTTCTTGTGTTGTTAGTGTTCGCGGTAGAAACACGGATTATTAATTGTTTAAGTTACCCAATAAAATTTTAAAGAAAACTGTTATTTCAGTCTTTTTTTCGAACTTTAATGTTAGTGGTTCAAATGTCAAAAATCCCTTTATTAGGAAAATGGCAAATTTCTTTATTAATGCAAAGGTGACTTGGTTTATCGTTACTGTGACAAACGAAAACACTTTATTTGATGAATCCTTAAAGAAAATTTTAATTAATATCAATCAGGAGAAAAGTTATTGCAAAAATATATGTTGATCCCTAGACACTTTTGATGTGTGTATTTCCTTCTGCACTGTTGGTTGGTATTGACAAAAACTGGGTTGTTTATGTTCCTGTCAAACGTATTCCGGTTTTCCATGTTGTTCGAATAGAATACTCTTTAACACTATTTATTTTTAAATTTTTCAACATCTTTATTACTTATTACATAAAGTTTAACGAACTCTTCTTTATTTAATTACTATTATGTACACCCCTAAAAAATAAACAAACAAAAGAACAGTAAAACAATTGTAGGGCATCAAAAAACTCATCCGCATCGCTGTCAACGGGAAAAGTGCCCAGAAGACTGGCCGGATTGCCAGGTTGTGTGGCAATTCTGATTCTCTGACCGAAATAAAGGCCAGCCCTCTGGTCACGTGAAGTGTCGACCAACCGCTTAGCGATGTCCCGGAAAACTAAATGGGCATTCGGACCCCAAGGGCGATCTTTTTTTTTGTAAATTTTCACTATCTTGTTATTATTCAATGGCTAGCCTTAATGTATTATTTTTTCCATAACATTAGCACGCCAAGCACGTCTAGCTGTCATTTGTAATTGTTTCATAGATCTTAGTCGGGATAGTCAGAAAACCGATAGTTTTACAAACAGTCATACCAAGTAACTGGGTTATGGTGGTCTTATAAGCGACTTCGTGTAAAATACTGGTATTCAGTAACACTAAAAGTTGTATCTCTATAACATAAGCTTGGAAAAAGCTAGGTAGATGATGATAAACGTTTACTCGTATTATATTTCGTAAGTTCTAAATCGTGGCAGGGCAGGTCTATTGAAATCATGATGAAGGTACTGACATAATTATGAGTACTTTGTACATAATAATTATATAGATAGAGAAAAAAATTGTCAATGGATGAATTCACACTAAATGTAATAGGTACCTGATGGTCACTTTTGCGTGTGCCAGTTGCTTTAACATATTATGACCGTACACAATACTCAGGTACTTCGTGCGTGAAAGCAGAAAGTTACAAAAATGTGTAAACAAAATCAAAAACATTAAATGAGCTTGTTAGAATGAATTGATTATGATTTTTCAACACGTCGTAGAAGACCTTCCCAATATCACGACTAGGTACTGCATAAGTAAAATGTTATAAATTCAATTATGCCTTTTCTATCGACGTGACTCTGACAAGGTGAAATCTAAAGTGTGATGATTCTTCTTCCAAATCACGATATTTTTAATATATAAAAAAAAACAGGTAACTACCCATTGAAAAGAGATCAATAAATTCTTTAAGATGTATAAATAAAGTAACTTGTGTCACCCTGACATTATAGTAAGCAAAGATGACCTTGTGATGGTCGGATGGGTCAAATACGCAATATTTTATGTCCAAAATACGAATTTGTATCGAAGTTAGCACCTTTTATTAGGAAAACAAAAGAAATCATTGGAATCGGTGATAAATGGTTGTTGAAAAGGTATACATATACGCAATCATATATAATAAACTTTTTTAACACAATAAGACGTGGCTTGTTACCCATTTTATTCTCTGTTAAAAAACATAAGGAATGCATTAAAAAAAAAATACAAGAGTTATTGATTGTACTCTAGGTAGAGAAGCGAGGGGCTACTTGTAACAGTTTTCATGAAAAGTAATATGTCTTGAGATCCATTGATTAAATTGCTACTAAACAAAGACAGATGGATGCTGTAACTCTTCCTCTACCAAATCAAGTAAAAATAATACCATAACGATTGGTCATTATTTTACAATAAATTGGTTTTTAGAAGAAGTGCGGTGTTACAACTTACCTTTTCCTTGGGGCAAGTTGTAACAGTAAAAACAAAACCCTTTTCTTGAACCATTGACTAAGGAACAAAATCCATATTACATCTAATGCAGAAAGGTTAAGATTAATCGCTTTCATCCTCTATATCTTGGATTTTCTCATCCTCATCCTCCATCTTACCATGCTTCAGAATCTTCAAAGCTTTAACCACTGATTCCTTGCCTTTGTTTACCAACAAGTGCTTCCGTGTCTCCAAAAAGGAGATTAGATGATCTTGGATGCTCACTGAGGACTTAGGATACTCAAGAATACTTGTTGGAAGCACCCTTGTTAAAACATGAGCAGCTTCTGCATTCGCTTTTTCTTTCTTTGCCTGCTCTGTCTTTTCCTTGTCCCTAAGGGTTCTATTGGTCCTCTTGACGAAATGGAAAATGGTTTGAGGCATATAGATCTTATCAATCACGAGGCACCCATGTTCTTTGGAGTAGGTTATGTCCTCCTCCACCTTTTCGGAAAACGGGTTTTCAGGATTCAATGTCCTTTTTAGGTAGTCCTACTCTTTTTCAGTTACTGCAAAGTGTTCTTTTAAAGCATGTTAGTTAAGGTGGCAACTAGCCACATTCCAGAGGCTCTCACCTCCGTCCTCAACAAGTTGCACCCTGAGACTTATTCCTTCTCTTGGGTTTGTGTACGTAGGAAGCAATTTCTACAAGAGTTTGACGAGGTTAATAAACACACGAGGTTAACACGTTACAACAAACCCCGGGATTTTGTTACAACTAACCTCATGGTATGATTTTTAATATTTATCTTAAAACAATTTACAAATTAACTCTTTAAACAATTTAGCAATCTTAAAAACTGTTATACAATATCAGAGATAGATAAATTTGAATGTAAATAAGATACAGAAAGTTTGAAATTAGTCTATAATAATAACGCAAGCCAAAATTTTTCGACAGTACAATTTTATATTACCTGGCAAAAATGAAGCGCATGTACACTTCAGCTCACTGCCTCGGCCGGCGGGACACAGGCTATGGCGATATTATGCGGAGCGGTTTATAGGTTAAATCGAGCCAAAGAAATACGTTAATAAAGTTTAAGATCCTAGTGAAAAGGGCCCATTACTACTTACCCCTGCTACAACAAGCCCCTCGCTCCCCTACATAAAAAAGATGAATTTAAGCCATAAACTGATATGACATATTCTCTATGACGCAAAGCTCCTCAAGTTTCGAGTTGAGCTCACGTTTTCTGATTAATGCTTGCACTAACTGATCTGGTCCCTTCATATCTGTGTGCTTCTTTCCTCAAAAGGTCTTTTCAGACACTAATCTACATAGTTAAACATTTAAATAAGAATCGCCCTATTAATAATTAAAACTATAACCATTGCCCCAGTTAGCAGGCTGGGAACTGCAGACAACCTAGTGAAGCAATTAGTACAAAAAATGCCCACGACTGAAATAACTCTTTATTTCACGCGACGATGTCATCAAAGCTTACTTGTAAATTTATTCTTACTGCACAAGACAATTACTTGCTTTTTATAACAGCATTTTGTCATCGCAGAAATGAACTAGCATCCAACTATTACAAACTACCATTGCACAAATAATTTAGGTTGCTAAAACCGATCTTAAAATTTCGTGACACTTATAAGACACGCAAGAATTGTATAATGCCCCAATTATCTAGATCGGTATCAATTTAAGTGAGGTTCTGGACTATTTGACATAATTTTATTTTAGTCCCTCATCTAGATTACAAGAAAATATTCGACATATATTTTTTCTTTTTTCACGTAATCAAAAAATAACGGCGATACATCGAGTCAAAATGTCGCATGACTTCACTAGCCAGTACAGTTTATACTTGATAATGACGTTACAAGCCCCCTCTCCTCAACTTAATGCGCTTAATCTAAGCAGTTTTCCATAAATTACAAAAACGTAACGTAACGTGATATTAGAAATTGTATGGAGTACTGCTCTCATCTTTGGGACGGATCCGCCAAATACCAGCTTGATGCGCTTGAGTCTATTGAGAAACGAGCCAAGAAGATCATCGGCAATGATGCACTCGTTGAGTCAAAACTTCAAAGTCTTGAGCATCGACGCCGAGTTGCTAGCCTGTCGGTTTTCTATCGGTTATATTTCGGAGAGTGTGCATCGGAATTGCACGATTCAATTCCACCAAGCCCTTTCCATCATCGGACCACCAGACGTACAGCACTGCGCCACCGGTACATGGTAGATATCTCAACCATACGTACTTAACGCTATGGAAACACATTCATTGTGCGAACAGCTAAAGAGTGTAATTCCCTGCCGGTGTCGGTGTTTCCTGATAGCAACAACCTAGGGGTCTTCAAGTCAAGAGTGAACAGGTTGCTTCTAGGCAAGCGTGCTTCATCGTTGACCACATCATCGCTTACCATCAGGTGAGATAGTGGTCAAACGCGTGCCTATCAGTAATAATATATAATTAAGATGTTTGTATTAATTTATGTCAATAAAGATTATTATTATTATTATTATTATAAAAAAAAAACAAAAAAAAGCGTCGAATATTTTCTTGTAATCTAGATGAGGGACTAAAATCTAAAATTTTGTCAAATAGCCCATTAGGTTTTGTTCCCATAGTCTAGTTCACAGCAGGAGCTTGTGGTTCATGAATCCACGCGTCGATCAACGGTTAAGCTACGCTTGACGAGGTTGGTCCGTGGATGGGTACCATCCATTCCATATCAAGACTCCTTCGTACCTCAGAAAACACATCAAGCCTTTGGTCCCGTAAGCCGTTTAGCCAAGGGGTATTGTTTTTCCCAGTAACTGGGTTGTGGAGGTCTGACAGGTAGTCACTCCATGTAAAACATTGGTATTTAGCTGCTTTAGTAACTGAACTGCCGACCCCAACATATTTGGGAAAATAGTAGGCACATGATGATGAGTCTAGCGCACAGGAACTGTATATTTTTCGGGATAATGATTTAGCCATGGCTCTCAGTATTAGCACAGTCTAAAAACATAGTCGTCCGACAAAGCTGTCTAGACAGGGCAATCGTGCGGGGTGTGAGGGGCGAGACGCGGGAAAGCCGCTCCCACACTGCGAACAAAACGATGTTCGTAGTGCGGGAGGTATTATTCAAGTCTAACGCGTATAGAAGTTGTCGGCATTTTTCCAGAGATCAAAGGCGTCGTCCTACTGTATTAATATTTATACTGTGATATTAGTGTGACTTTATTTGTTTATTAAAAAACTTTATGCACTCAAATGGACATAGGCGGACTTAATGCTACCGGTATTTTTATTAAAACAGACATTTTAACAGTAGTAAGCGATCATCAGCTTTAGGGAAAAGGGGGATACGACCGCGGCCATTCTCTAAGAGAATACCCGGATTAGAGAATATTTTCTTGTTTCAAACTTTTTAGAGCTTCATTTTTCAATATTCAAGTTTTAGTTTTATTTTTTAATATTAACTTAGATTAGATTTGTTACATTTGTTTCCCGGGTTCGTTTTCCAAAAGTCGGGAAAAAGTTACTGGGTGTCGTTCAGGAGTTTCTCGATAGCACCTGGGAGTCTGAATGTGTTGCCCAACCCTGCCTAACTTTAAGCGAAAACAGGCGTGATGATGTCATGTGAGATTTGTCAATTTGTTAGAATTCTGTTTTCCTAGATAATTAGGTTTCTAATCTTTCTTACTGTCGATCAACGACCGGCGACCGAGACTTTGAATTTCAAAGGCATAAGTAAAGTTCGAAAGTGCGGTCATTGAGATTGATCAATCTGATGCTCTTTTATTGTTTTTAAGAGATGAATTCTTAAACGAACCAAGGTATTCGTATCCAGCTCTAACTGATACCGCATATCAATCTAGTATATTTTTTCACACGAATGACAAATACAAAAGACAAATTAACCCCCGTAGATATTATCTACCCAAAATTCGCACAGTTAGACGACACATCTACACACATCAAAAGTGTCTAGGGATCAACATATATTTTTGCAATAACTTTTCTCCTGATTGATATTAATTAAAATTTTCTTTAAGGATTCATCAAATAAAGTGTTTTCGTTTGTCACAGTAACGATAAACCAAGTCACCTTTGCATTAATGAAGAAATTTGCCATTTTCCTAATAAAGGGATTTTTGACATTTGAACCACTAACATTAAAGTTCGAAAAAAAGACTGAAATAACAGTTTTCTTTAAAATTTTATTGGGTAACTTAAACAATTAATAATCCGTGTTTCTACCGCGAACACTAACAACACAAGAACATCGGTTTGGCATACTCAAAATGAGTTCATCCAAATCACGCTGTGGAATAGCCGCCCATGTTCGTTGCAACAACAAAAAAAGGTCTTCTTGCGACTGGATACCCTCCATATTCGGCAGAGCTCTTCTCTGTAGCATATCCCATGCATGCTCAATCGGGTTCAAGTCTGGCGACTGAGCAGGCCAGGGCAGGACATTGATGTTAGCTGCGGCGAGAGTCTGTCTTACAACTCGTGAGGCTTCATCACTCTTCAGGGAACTTAATTAGCGACCAAACAGTCAGAAACCGCTTGCATGAAGTGAACCTTCATTCCCGAAGACCGCTACGGGTACCACCTATAGCAATGCACAATCGTAGGATTCGATATCAATGGGCTCTTGAACACAGAAATTGGGCAGACGAACAATGGCGTTTCGTGTGCTTTTCTGATGAGTCTCGCTTTGGTATGAGACCGGATACAAGACGTATACGACACTGGAGAACCCCTGGACGCCAACAGCGATTAAAATCCTGCCAGGAAGTCCATCCTTATAGTGGTGGAACCATCATGGTATGGGCGGGTATTTGGATCGGTGGAAGAACTGAGTTGATTTGGATCAGAGGCAACCTCAACGCTCAAATTTATCCTGAGACGATTGTATCAGACGTCATCGTTCCTCTACAAGTGCAAATCGGTCCCTTATTTCAGTTAATGCATGATAATGCACGACCGCACACCGCAAGAGTTGTAAGACAGACTCTCGCCGCAGCTAACATCAATGTCCTGCCCTGGCCTGCTCAGTCGCCAGACTTGAACCCGATTGAGCATGCATGGGATATGCTACAGAGAAGAGCTCTGCCGAATATGGAGGGTATCCAGTCGCAAGAAGACCTTTTTTTGTTGTTGCAACGAACATGGGCGGCCATTCCACAGCGTGATTTGGATGAACTCATTTTGAGTATGCCAAACCGATGTTCTTGTGTTGTTAGTGTTCGCGGTAGAAACACGGATTATTAATTGTTTAAGTTACCCAATAAAATTTTAAAGAAAACTGTTATTTCAGTCTTTTTTTCGAACTTTAATGTTAGTGGTTCAAATGTCAAAAATCCCTTTATTAGGAAAATGGCAAATTTCTTCATTAATGCAAAGGTGACTTGGTTTATCGTTACTGTGACAAACGAAAACACTTTATTTGATGAATCCTTAAAGAAAATTTTAATTAATATCAATCAGGAGAAAAGTTATTGCAAAAATATATGTTGATCCCTAGACACTTTTGATGTGTGTATTATACTTTATTCGATCCGTGACGAAACGCTCCACATTTTAACCAGAGCTCTCGTTTAGCACCCAGGGCAAGTGTCAACAACCATTGTTCGCGTGATAATTTGACGAAC
Source organism: Euplexia lucipara (assembly GCA_921972225.1). Classification (NCBI taxonomy): domain Eukaryota; kingdom Metazoa; phylum Arthropoda; class Insecta; order Lepidoptera; family Noctuidae; genus Euplexia; species Euplexia lucipara. The sequence continues at coordinate 18,384,775 of OV179159.1, forward strand.
TTAATGCTCTGTTTGTCATGTGTTTTTTCTCTAAGGTCTTAAGAGACCTTAAGTGTGAGGTGTTAGTGTTGGGGTGCACGACGGTTGCTTCGATAATTCCTCTTGTTTGAAGCTTAATATAAAATGAAATATAATAATACCAGCCTGTTACTGTCCCACTGCAGGGCAAAGGCCTCTTCTCATACAGAGAAGGATAGAGCATTGTTCACCACGCTTGCTCAAGGCGGATTGGCGATTTCAAACTCATATTAACTATAAGTCCAGGTTTCCTCACGATGTTTTCCTTCACCGATGTCAATGATGTTTAAAATAAACTTAGAAAGTACATATGAATTGAGGCACATTGGTACTTGCCCGGATTTGAACTACAACTTCGTGCATGAGAGGTAGGCGCCTTAACCTCTGGGCCATCACGACAAGCTTAATATAGTTAACTTTATTATATTTTTCCTATTGATGACGTCATTTACAATGTCTTATTTACTTTAATACCCTGTTGCTTCCCCTCGGTAAAGATCACCCTCCCTCATTTTCTTTCACGTGTGTCCTCTACCGAAGATAGCCAGTCCATCCGTTATTTTTGTCTGCTGCGATATCACCTAGATTTTATGCTTTAGGTCAGTGTTTTTCAATCTGTGGGTCGCGACCCCTAAGGGGGTCGCGAAGCCTTGCTAAGGGGGTCGCGAAGCCTTATTCGGGTGATCGAAGGCAAAAGAGAAATGACAAGGTTCTACACTACAATAAAAATACAATATCAGTGAGAAGGATGTGCTTTTTCAAAAAAATCTCAAAGCGTGGTGCTATTTTAGAAACGTTTATGATTAAATCATTTTCTAGTAGTAGTCTGTTTCTCTTTTTAGTTTTAATGTCCACCATTGAGGAGAATGTTAATTCGCACAAGTATGAGGTGGCAAATGGCACTAATGATTTTAGAGCTTCCCTTGCCAGCTCTGGATATTCTTGTTTTCTTTTCATCCAAAACACGTCAATACTTTTCGAATGATATTCCATTTTCAGCACGCCGTCAGAAGCTAAATCTACAAGTGTTTCCTTCAGATTTATAGCGAGATCTGCCAATTCTATTGACTTATCCAAGAAAGGGACCAAAATCCACGTACGCCCATTGTCAGCTTCAGAGTGCAAGTCTGGAAAGTATATTAATAATTTCTCTTGCAAATTATGTAAGCTCTGTATCATAGAAGGAATGTGAGCTTTTACTACAAGTGATTGGGTTGTTGCATTATCATCAACAGTCTTCTGAACACACGGAAAAGACTCAAATATATTGTTTTGCAGAGAAGATGAGCACATACGAAGTTTTACATGAAATGCTTTCCCTTTATCTTTAGCTATTAAGATATTTTCTTCTCTCCCTTGAAGGCTTTTGTTTAAGTTGTTAAGATGGCTAAAAAGATCTGCCAGAAATGCTGACTTCAAGTGCCAAACAGGGTCAGATAAATGATTAGCATATTCAGATTTAGAATCTTGTAAGAACATTAACAGTTCAGCTTTTAGTTCTAGACTCTTGTCCATACCTTTCCTTTGGTAAGCCACCAGTGTCGATATTATACATTTTTTTTTGTAAATACATACATATGATACATAGGAAACACCCAGGGCAGACAAATATTTATTTCTTCTGCATCGCAGCCGGGCCCTAGCCCACTGCGCCATACAGGCCGTCATATATATACATACATATCAATCACGCCTCTTTCCCGTAGGGGTAGACTACTTCTTTCCACTTGTAGATAGGTATCAAAATAGAGAAAATCGTTAACATACTCATTTAAATTAATAAAGTTTTGTCAGTATACGTCTTAAGGGGGTCGCGAGAATTTCTCATCCTGTAAAGGGGTCGCGTATACAAAAAGATTGAAAAACACTGCTTTAGGTGATGGCCCTTGTGACATGTCTAGACTCATTCCACTAAAGATTTGCAGTTTTCCGTGTAACATTTTAGCATTCGCATAGAGCAGTGCATTCTGTACAAATCACCCCGTGACTATATACACACATCAAAAGTGTCTAGGGATCAAGCATTTTTATGCGGATTTCTTGAGATTGAGATGTGGCTTTGTAATAAATTTATGATTTTATAAATTTATATGGATCCTTTTTGGTGCATTTCATAATTTGAATCAGGAACTGTGAATCAAATTCGAGTAAAAGATGAAAATCAGCTGTCAATATTTTCCCTATAAAAACATACAACGCATTGAAGACATTATTAGTGCTACTGTTTCCCTACTACTGATTAAAACCAACGTTATTATGGAGCGGCAACGTCATTTATGCAGGAAGAAATGCTCAGAGCCGTGGGAATGATAGAAGCTGGTTCCCGGCAACGTACTGTGGCTTTAGCTCTGAATACAAGTCAGAGTGTTATCAGTCGACTTTGGACACGTTACCGAAGCACTGGTACCGTGGCTGAGCGCCATGGAGGACGGTATCGCTGCACCACACGGAGACAAGACCGATACATTCAAATCTTAACTCGAAGAGCTCCAACAATAACCGCCATGATGTTAGCCGTGAGGCTTCATCACTCTTCAGGGAACTTAATTAGCGACCAAACAGTCAGAAACCGCTTGCATGAAGTGAACCTTCATTCCCGAAGACCGCTACGGGTACCACCTATAGCAATGCACAATCGTAGGATTCGATATCAATGGGCTCTTGAACACAGAAATTGGGCAGAAGAACAATGGCGTTTCGTGTGCTTTTCTGATGAGTCTCGTTTTGGTATGAGACCGGATACAAGACGTATACGACACTGGAGAACCCCTGGACGCCAACAGCGATTAAAATCCTGCCAGGAAGTCCATCCTTATAGTGGTGGAACCATCATGGTATGGGCGGGTATTTGGATCGGCGGAAGAACTGAGTTGATTTGGATCAGAGGCAACCTCAACGCTCAAATTAATGCTGAGACGATTGTATCAGACGTCATCGTTCCTCTACAAGTGCAAATCGGTCCCTTATTTCAGTTAATGCATGATAATGCACGACCGCACACCGCAAGAGTTGTAAGACAGACTCTCGCCGCAGCTAACATCAATGTCCTGCCCTGGCCTGCTCAGTCGCCAGATTGAACCCGATTGAGCATGCATGGGATATGCTACAGAGAAGAGCTCTGCCGAATATGGAGGGTATCCAGTCGCAAGAAGACCTTTTTTTGTTGTTGCAACGAACATGGGCGGCCATTCCACAGCGTGATTTGGATGAACTCATTTTGAGTATGCCAAACCGATGTTCTTGTGTTGTTAGTGTTCGCGGTAGAAACACGGATTATTAATTGTTTAAGTTACCCAATAAAACTTTAAAGAAAACTGTTATTTCAGTCTTTTTTTCGAACTTTAATGTTAGTGGTTCAAATGTCAAAAATCCCTTTATTAATGCATAGGTGACTTGGTTTATCGTTACTGTGACAAACGAAAACACTTTATTTGATGAATCCTTAAAGAAAATTTTAATTAATATCAATCAGGAGAAAAGTTATTGCAAAAATATATGTTGATCCCTAGACACTTTTGATGTGTGTAGATGACGTGAAAACGAATTGAGATGTCATTCCACACAATTTGTCAGCATTTACAGTTCACTTAAGTTTTCATGGGGTGATTTTTCCAGAATCGTCCTGCTATTTTGTTCCTCGAACGTTAATTACAATAATTCAATTCAATTTTATATTGTTTCCTACATATGACCCTCTGCTCGTCGCGTGACGATAAGTATCTTATTCATATTTTTTCTCAGATTATCTAACTAATTATGTGTGGTTAATTCAATAAACTACCAACACAATTACAATCACATATTGTCGTTTTTTTAGCTTAACGCGGTAGTAAAACCGTATAGCACAATGTGCTTTAAATTGGGCCTTGAAATTAATTACCCGATGCAATAGTAAATGATTAATATAATTATCGCTTTGGTTGTATTTATGGGTTTGAGCATTCAATTTAAATCTATCAATTTGAACGTGACCCGCAGACACCAACTATGTTATATGTACTTCCTACGCTTAAACAAGTAAATATGATTATGATTAATGTGGGTGTCTTACATTCACGATTTAGTCTCAATTTGTTCTTACTCTAGGTATACATATTTAACTGTACAGTCAAGTTTTGATTCAATGCTAACCTTACAAGCAACTAATCCTTATCAACCTCCTAGGTCTGTATCTAAATTTATTTGGGGTCTCCGCAGCATGTCTCTTAGTTCATACCTACATATCTATTTGTCTTCATCTCAATAGTAACATTCTTGCTAGCTTTATCATCTTTCACACATTCCAGCCATCGTCTTTGGTCTTGATTCTGAAACATTTCTCTGACATTCGTTTCGCCGTTGGACGGTTCAGCGACAGAACGATTCACTTTTATTTTTTTCACCGATATTAGATAAAACGTCAATGACGAACGATTCGCTGACAGAACGATTCACTCTGCATTATTTCACCGATAGAGCGTTCCAACGGCGAACGATTCACTTTTGAAAATTTCGTCGATAGAACCTTTCACTGGCGAACGATTCGGCGACACAACTGTTTGTCTGCCCCTGGTTTAAAACGTAGGTTATAATTTAACCCTTTACATTCGTCCGCGTGGAATAGTTACAGGAAACAAAAAAACCCTGATTTTCAAATATTCTTCATTGGTGCTCCGTTCCTATTAGTCTGAGCCTAATGATATACAGCTTGTAGCCTTCCTTGATAAATGGGCTAAGTATCTAACACTGAAAGAATTGTCAAATCAGATTAGTAGTTCCCGAGATTAGCGCGTTCAAGCAAACAAACTCTTCCGCTTTATAATATTACTAGCTTCTACCCGCGACTACCTCCGCGTGGAATAGTTACTTTAACGCTAACTTTAACCCGCGACATGAAATTATTCTTAAATAATACGTACGTTAAGGAGCTATTTTAGGTGCCTACATCACGCTGTAATCAGTAAGAGTGGAACTTTAAAACGTTAGGTAAAATACTGGGTCTTTATTATCTTAAATACGACGAAGGACGATGTCGCGGGCAGAAGCTAATAAGTATAGATTTTACATAATTACAAAGTACAGTTTTATTTTTTTATCATTACAATAATATGCTGCGCTCTGCTTCCGAAGCAACTCGTCTACCCGGCCACTTATTAATAGGCTGACAAAGAACTCTCATGCTCCTCCAGGGCATGTCGTGATAACTTCGCAATTTCGAGCCATTCCGTTGACATGTTCGTGACAGAACGATGAACAAGGTAATTAATTTGAACCTGGGTAACAATTTTGGAGTGCAACGACACGATTTCCCAACGTTTTGTATATTTTTTGTTGCGTTACGGAGTAAATTTTTAGTAAACGTAGATTTTATAGTTTAACTGTTTTCTTAAACAGTGATGTCCCAAAAATTAAGGCGCCGACCTCTCAATCTCATGCACGAGGTTGTGGTTTTTCATCATTGTGAATTTTTCAATTCATATGTAGGTACAGTCTAAGTTTATCTTAGACATCATAGACATCGATGAAGGAAAATATCGTGAGAGAACCTGGACTTCCTAATAAAGAGGAAAGATTTCACTGTTTGTTGGTTTGAATTGAATAGGCTCCGAAAGTACTGGACCGATTAGTAAAATTATTTCACCGTTGGGTAGCTACACTATCTCTGGGTGACATAGGCTACTTTTTATCCCTGTATTCCCATGGGAACGGGAACTACGCAGGTGAAACCGTGTGACGTCTGTTAGTAGTTGCGTGAAGTTTGAAATCGCCAAATCGCCTTGAGCAAGCGTAGTGATCATTGCTCGTGCCTTCTCTGTATGAGAAGAGGTCTTTGCCCGGCAGTCGGACAGTAACAGGTCAGTATTCTTTAACTATCTTCGTAATTATGAGTACCGTTGTTTTCGATTTTCTGAATTTACTGTTCACTAGCTGTCGTAAAGATTTACACCGTAACTGATATATAGCTCTTTCTAATTACATACTGAGGAGAAGAACGTTGCTATGTTGCTAAAAAGCGCTAAATTACGCATTAACTACATTACCCCGACCAAATTAGCATTAAAACTCATTTAAAGAATTTGACGCCACATTTATTAAGCTGTCATTGCCTTAATGGCTTTTTCTAAAACGTAAGTTTCGTAAAATTCTAAAATTCGAATTGCTAAGGCATGTTTTCATAATATTAAATGGCTTGTAATGATAGGTTTACATAGACATACATTACTTGAAGAGTTTTATTGTATTATCTGTAAGGGTCATTGTTTCTCGTAAGAGTAAATTTATAGAACGATAAAAAGGGTATCTGAGTACTGATCATCATCAGCAGCTTAACCTTTTCCCAAGTCAAAATCAATACATTTATTTCAATTAGGCCTGATAACAGGCACTTTTGAACGTTATACTTACACATAAATTAAATTAATATGATTCTAGTTGCACATTCCGAAAGGTAGTTTCGTATGAAGAAGAATGTGCAAGAAACTCCATACTTACTCGTTTAAAATAGATTTTACAATATTTGTATACATAATCAGATTAAGCATGTTGAAATAAGCTTTTATTCTATCGAGGGTAGTAGCGGGAGTATCTTCTGTTCCCGTGAACCCGGCGCAGGTGTAAGTTAGAAACACCGGAACACCGTGGTGCGTTTTAGTCACTAAGATTCTGACAGACCCCTCCGCCCTCCCCGGGGTGGAAGATATCCATGTGGATTTTCCAGCACCCACCCGAAAATAAAAACTGGGCTTTTGTATTAACTGAATGCAGCTAAATACCAGTATTTTACATAAACCTTTTCCTTCCTTTACCGTTTTGTAAGCCTAGCTGTCGGTCTATTATAGTGAGAAAATAAACGATTATTATTATTATTATTATTTTAGGCTTCTAACTAGCCATAAAGACTGTCAAATAAAACTGGATAGTCACCCTTCGATGGATCAAGCTCGGCGTGCATAATTTGATCCAACCCCGGTGAATTTGATCGAACCTTGTAGGTTTTAAGAAAAGTTACCTACTGATAAACACAAATTTGTTGTAGCCGGTTGTATGTTCTTGCTTTATATCGTCCATTTCCATGAAAAAAAAAATCGTATCATACAAAGGTATGGCGTCCTTTGAAATTTAAACTAAGTTCGGTTATATTAATTATTGGCTCTTTTTATACATAAACTTCTATTACAGACGCCATTGACCAGCATATCTAGCGGGGGTAGCGTGATGTGCTGTGTAATTTCTTTGGCAGTTTTTGTTTTTCAACTTTAATACAAACCGGATAAAGTTCATGGTCATTTGCAATATTTTGTCAGTTTAGGGAAGCTTGATGTGCTGGCGTCTGTACAAAAGCCATAGCCACACTGATGCTTGTGTTTTACAGTGAAGTAAATATATAATAACTAGCTGTACCCTGCCACGCTTCGCTGTGGCACATTGTGATTGAATGGTTAAAAAAAAAAAGAATAAAAAAAAATTATAAAAACAATTCATGATGCGGATTATATGTCATGCTAAAATTTTAGCTCGATCGGTGCAGATTTTTTTGAGTTTTTGCAGCGTACACAAACCAACATAACTTTTTTATATATCTATATAGATTATAATTAAACAAATTCCAATTCATCCAATTGAGAACCAAAAATAGATGAATTTAAAATCGATCTCCTTCTTGAAACAGAGGATATTATTTATGCCTGTAGGCATACCATATATCAAAGATCAATAAACAGATATCGTAAAGTCACTCCTACGATAGATAAATATTTATCAAAACAATCTAGACGTGACTTTAGTAAAATAATTGGAATAAAATAGCCATAAAGCTGCTGAGTTGAGACCGTGAACGCTTCGCACGTTCACAGTTAGTAATCTAAAGTATTTTGCACTTGCTACTAACTTTTACTCGCGACATCGTCTGCATGCTTAGAATCATTGTGTTTTCCTACATGAATGTGAAATGCTGTTTGTGTGTCTAGTTTCTTTTTGTTGATTTGGAGTGAAATATGGAGTGAAATAAGATTGCATTTTTTTTATTTGTGTTGGAACCTCTTTACTGTAGATACTAATCAAAGTACTGGCCAGTTTTGTATGTTTTATTAGTTATGAATATTTTTACAAAGCTGTCACCTATAATATTTTTCTCTTCTATTATTACACTGTTTCTCTCCTCCAACACACATATTTTTATTAGTAATTTTCTTGCTTGGTCTACCTACCTCTCTCACAATAAATTTGTAACTACATACTTACAAATAATAAAAACCAATCATATTTGCCTGCAATTAAACCCAACCTCATGCAACTTAGGTGAGTCCTCATTGACTACATCCCTGCAATATTAACAGATATAAAATTATATTTATTTTTGTAAGTATAAAGTGTCTTCCCATGCCATTTTTTTTTACTAAATGGCACCGGCAGAAGAACTGATCCCTGAGGAGAAATGCCGAAAAAAACTCAGGGTTCATGGTCGCTTTTAAAGTCCCGACATAAGATGATATTAATATATTATTCTAGTCTAACGATCATACAGTCCCTTCTAAGCACCATGTAGATATCGACCCTAGAAATGGACACAGTGCATAGTAATTCGTAAATGTAAGCGGACTAGGACCATTGGACCTTCAACTTTGCTATAACCACGCTATAACACTTTAAGAACAACACTTCAAGAAGTTTACATTACCGTTAAATTATAATTAAAATTACTATTCAAAGTACCTACTTACGCAGCTTTAGAGGCTTTATTAAACTGTTGAATGAGTGGTCATTATTTTTGTAATTGGTACTTATCTAATTTCTTTTTCTTTGAGGGGCTTCTTGCAGTTGTCCTGTCCTACAGGACAACTGCAAGAAGCCCCTCAAAAAAAAAAGAATGGATGTGAACTGCTTAACCGGGCGAACCTGTGGAGATGACTTTATAAATTAAGACCTCCAGCCAGCGAATAAGAACATAACACTGACTACGCAAAGGGCACTTCTGCGGGGTACGGGCCTCGGCTTAGGGTGTCGCCGCGTCGCTGGGAGAGGACAGCAAGAGACAGGCTGGATATGATTGAACTTAATTTATTAATACAACTATGATGCATTGTTGTAGAGAATTTCCTACAGATTCCTTTTATATGTACTGTCTGTCGCTTTGCTGATAGACTTGGTATATCTATTGATTTTGCAGTTTTGATAATAAAATACTAATAGACAAAAAAAAAAATTACAGTCCAATAAAAACGTAATATTCTACATTACCTGACTAATGTATAGATGTCTGTATAGAAAGAAGGCCCATTGTAACAACCTATGGTACCGTTTAAGTTATTATTTACTGTAAGTTTTTATGGTGTACATACCATAAAGATTATTCTATTCTATGATATATTCTTTGTTGCTACACACAATTAGAATCTTTAGCTAACAAATATTTACCTACTATTGAATAATATCTTTGAAATAACATTTCTCATGGATCGGTCATGGATTATTAGAATGATATAACTTTTCATGCAGATTTACAAGATAGCCTTCAATTATCGAGTTATTTACGGATTGGTTTGTTAGCCATTACGAATTATGTTGTAAATTCTATTCTAGTTAGAATTTTAAAGAAGAGACCGGATGCATCCGTTTAATTTTACTTTGATGTTAAGATATAAAACCACTTAGTAAGCTTTATTAAATACAAGCTTTGTGTAACCTTAGGCGTTTATTGCATCCTAAAATTTGCACGTAATTACACCCGGACAGTTGACCCGCTACTGCGTGTCTAATACGCACATAATATAACTTTGTGGTCCTCAATACTGCTGATAGAACTTCAAGTCAATCAATCTTTTGATTGTCATCGAGACATTCCTAAAACTAGGTATTGTTATTTAAAAAATATTGTTAATTGTTTTTGCAAAAATTAGCTATGCCTTGACATTTTCTATGCGGAAGACTTGCTTCCCAAGGTAAAGAAAGCTAACTGGAACTGATTTCTTCAATCGATTATGTAAAGAGCGTTGTCCCAGACTTAGCTTGGTTATTTTCAAGGAAGACCGAATAAAATGTTTCAGAAATACCTAGGTAACAACTGGGACTTAGTTGTTTTGGTCCTATAATTACATGTTATAGTTTCGCCCTATGGGCAGAAAGTTAACATTAAACATTCGAAATTCCCACGGTAATAAGTAATTCACTTTTTTGGGTTCAAAAGTAGCCTATGTGTTCATCTAGGCTACTTTATATACGAATGCATTCAGCCCGTCCGCCTGCAACGTAAAGTACTAAGTACCTAATAGGAAGCAAGTCAATTGCTATCAAGTGTCGACGAATATAAATTGGGCAACTACCGAAGTTGTTGATCTAAAAACTTGACCCTACACAGGGAACGAAACCCAGGACCCTTAACTTAGCACTAGCACTCGTGATCGCTATACCAACGAGGTCCTGTGGCTATCAAAATACTTGCAACACAGTAAATATACCCTAGAGAAAACCCGCCACAACCTTATACGTCAAACTAGCCTTTAAAAGCTCATCATTTGACCAAGTTTAGCTAACCAGTACTAAAACTCGATAACTATTTGGTCTGCGTACCAGAATGTGACTGCACTAAACCCGTGTCAAGGTTGCCACTAACAAAAATTCTCAACAAATTCCTGCCATTGTATGAATGACCGTGACCCCGGATTGGGCTAGTTTAGGAAATTTTGACTAGTTTACATCTGGTTGTGATTTCAGCTTTTATGTCTGCCTACGTACTATTAAGCATCATCATTCAATTGGTAATAGTAAAAAGGTTACGTAAGGATCTTCCACGGTTTCTAAGCGCTGCCCACATGAGGTTTTTGACACGAACAATGTTGGTGAATTGGTCTTGATTTGTTGCTAAGGTAATTTGTTAACTAGTTTAAATGGCAGCCCTAAACGTAATGTTGCTAGAGCTAAACATCGATGGAATTTGATCGAAATATACGCGAATTGCGTGCTTGCTGATCAGTCATGCGTTATGTTCCTGTGTGTCAAAATTTTATCTTATAATTTGTTTTAACGATAAAAGTGGCAATAAGTAGATTTTTCTTGCCTGGTGTATAAAGTGGTAGTTAGTAAACTGAGAAAGATGCATAGATCATGATGAAACCAAATAACTTTTATGTTTCCAGATGACAGTTATATGGTGGAATGCTTTGACGTCATGTGTTTAGGTTCAGGTTTTCATTTACTACCTACTAAAGAAGTTTTGATCTAATTTGACACTTTTCTTCATAAATTTAGCCAAATATAAACTAACTGACGCCCGTAACTTTGCCCAAAACACAGACAATTCCACCAAACATTACTTTGTTATATCTCTAAAGATTTACGCAACGTTTTCGTTGGAAGCTCCCAGACGGCTTATTTTTTCCGACATCTCCAGCAAATATCGTTATATTTTAGCCAATGTATACAATAACTTGATAAATTACATACTAAAACCTTCCTCGTGAACCACTTTCTTCATTGGTGAAAACAGCATAAAAATCGATCGCATTTTTGAGTACATCGCGAACAGAGAGACAGACGCGGCGCAGGACTTAGTTTTATAATATATAGTGTTATGTTAAATATGGTATACTACAAAAGAACTTGCAAACAAAGTAACAGGTTTGACTTAAACTCTACACAGTACGTTCATACTTTTAATAGGTTAGGTAAAGGAACCTTAGGTACATAATATCGTTTGTTAAACGATATTATGTAATTCACATAGGACGTGACTGTGCTTAATAATGAAAGTCTGTTTATTGCGAGAAAGTCCGGGATTCGATAATGTTATTCAGATAATGTGCATGCCTCCACGGATAAGCGAGAGACGTGCTTAGATTATTGGTATAACAATGGAGCTTAAAGTTATATTATTTTGGTACATTTGAGTCTTATTCGTTTTTGTAACTTGACAGTTCAACTTTTGCAAAAAGACTATATGTCGACAATCGATTGCGTTTCGTGTCAGTACGCCATTGCATCGGAGCGTGTTTGTCGCGTCAATACGAAAGGATGCGTATTGTACTTTTTTATATATTTTTTTTTTTATTTCGTCCTGAGGGCAGATATGAGGTCGACTATGTAACGAACTTACCCAAAAAAGCCTATTAACTCACGACTTAAACAGATTGGGGCCTTATTTAAGACTTACAGCTTAAAAACTTAATAAATAAAAAACGAAAGTATAGTGACAGGAAGCCAATTACAAGTCTTCGCGTGTATGAACTTGGGAACACCTATGCAGGCAGGGAATTCCACTCCTTGGCTGTGCGCATAATAAAGTATGAGGCGCTACAAGCGAATGTGTGGAACATCTACTTACAAGGTACGGGTGATAATATACAGTACGTCTGGATTCCAGATGGAAGAAAGGAGATGGTAGAGTGAGCTCGTGGAGCTCTAGGGCACACTCACCGAAGTACAGTGTACTTTAATTTGTATATGTGTAATTGTGTATAGAATGCCATCGATCAATGTGTCCTCTCCTGACTCTAAACCAACGTGTGTCCTAGGCTTTAAATAAACTGCTCTACAATTTGACAAGCTTGTTTTACGATTGCTGAATGCAAATTTAAATAGCTACCTACTGGGAAGTTTATCTGATGGATTTTACGATTGTTCTCGTAATAGAATACTAATTTTGGCGACGGGTCAAATTTGGTCTTACAAGCAGGATTTCTTGTTTTTTTGTACGTGCTACCTTAGTTTACAAATTGTGTTCTGCAAAAATTTTGGCTAAGCACGTAATGTTTTCGGACCGATTTTCGTACTCGAAGTTAATTTTGTATTTTTTTCTATTGTTTTTCATGTAATCGAGGTAATTTTAATATTATTGCTATGGTTAGGTGATCTAAATATAGTAAAAGTTTTGTCTAAGAAGAGGCAAGTTATCGTAATTGAATACTTAGGAACTCCAACCAAAAGATGAAGACTGATTACCTAGGTCTACCAGTGTTACACACACTGAAGTTCATTCCAAACTGCCAAATTTTACCAATTGAACATGAATCTTATTTTGTGTGTCATAAAGCTGAAAATCTATCAAAGGAATTTGACACATTGGGGAAGCTTGTTGTACCTATTACCTGTTTCACCTCTGTACACTTGTACATGTTATTATAATGAACATACAAGTAAACTGTACAGAGACAGAGACAGGGACTGTGTAGAGTATTCTATTCTGTTCTGTACCCAATTGATGCAGCTCTTTCAATCAATGTATATTTCAAAATAAGGATAATAGTCGGACAACAGACAGACACACAGTTGTAAAAAAAAAAAAAAATACACAAAAAACTAGATTACTTAAGATAAAACCAAATTGTAATTACGTATGTTTATGGGCTATTCCAGTAGCTGAAATTGTATGTTATAAGTACCTAATGGCATAATATGCTGTACAATTGTGTCTTTTATGTACCGCAGAGTGTTGGCTATAATAATTGAAAAGTGAAATGTCCATTTACTGAAGAAACTTTGGTCAAGTGATGCACACGGAAGAAACAAATGATAGACAACACAATGATAATGCTGAGATAGGGAACTTTTTGGTCTCGCACACGTCTTTTTATTTTTGTCTTTAGTTTTTAATCTTTTCTTGTTTTTTGTTATCTATATTGTTGGTTCTTTTGTTTTATGTCAAAATCAAAGTCAGAGTCAAATCATTGAATTGAATTAGGCCATTTAAAAGCCACTTTTGAACGTTAAACTTACAAGTTAAATATAAGGTAGTTTCGTATGGAGAAAAATGGGCAAGACTCCATACTATGTTCTGTGCGTCCAAATAAAGTATTTTCTTTCTTTCCTTCTTTCTTTCTTTCTTTCTTTCGTTCTTTCTTTCTTTCTTTCTAGGTATTAGGATTGACATCACAGCTGTTTTTCACAAAGAACTTGGTGGGTCTTTTTTGTCAAGAATTGCAATCCCCATATTGATAGTATTGAGCACCGAACGTATGTACCTACATTTAAGAATGCAATAAATTCAATTGAGATTTGATTGTCATAGCGGCTACACATCAAGCTGTACATTTCAAGTATAAACTGATATCGCATATTATAAGACTTCTGTACAACGCGAGGTCATTACAAATTAGTAGATAATAGCATTATTTAAGTTACTAAATTAGTATATTTTTATTATTTATTACATAGATGGGAAAAACATGGCCAGAAATAGACATTACCTGCTGTCTATTGGTCGCAGTTGTCTGACACAGAACTTGTAGGTCATAAGCTACGTTTCCCTAGGATTGTATATGGATGGGTGTCCGTTCACGACATAGTACTGCTAGAAAGTGTGGATTACAGTTTAAATTAAAAGTTGTTCTAAGTTTAATCTACGCTGAGGGAAAACATAATAGAGAACTTTGATTTCTTATCTTCGAAGATATCTTTGATTTTCGAATCTTTGATCTTAGAAGTGTTAGTAAACACCTACATTCCACCAGTTATGTTTCAAGTGTCATGTAATAGGGGGCAAGTTTATTGTCAACAGCTGGACAGGAATCCAAATTCCAGACTCTAGCCTGCCATTGAAAAATGTTCCTGAAAACATATGTCTTGGGAATCCCACGACTTATCTGTTTAGGAGGACAAGTCGAGAAACCTTATTGTTTTTACCAGACATCTCCAATAAATGTCTTCTTTACATGCGAAGATTTGTACGTAGATACTTTGTAAAATTGTAACCATATAACAATAAAATAATAGTATCCAAATATTCCTTGCCTTCCAAGGAATAATTCAGATGCCAGCACATTAGGCCATCCCAAACTGTCAAATTTTCCCGATTGAACATGAACCTGATTCTAATTTTGATGAAATGGAAAAACAATTAAAGTACGACATATTGGGGTAGCTTGATTTGCTGGCCTCTGTACCTACAAAACGCACTCAAACAGGTTTATGTAAAAAGTAAACAAACAAATGCAAGAGAAAAAACAAGTCAATGATATTATGTGAACCGGATTTTTACAATGTTCGAAATACTCAATGAGTGTTAGTAGTTTGTTTATTTTATAAAAAAATATGTAAATAACATTAATCTACTCTTGATCCCAATTTATTTAAGGTCGGCGCAGGGTGTTTTCTTCCATACATTTAAGTCTAATATTTAAAAGGGTTTCTTTATTTTTGTATGTAGAAGAGAAGTAAATACATTTTTAATATTATTTAATCTCTATTTGCCTCCTTTCTAATAATTTCATTTTTATAAAAATTATAACTTCGTTCCACACAAGAATCACTTTTTTAGTTTACGTCCTTTACCTACTCCGACCTACTGAACATATTCAGTTCATAAACTTACATAATAAATCGGTCAAGGTTTTTGGAGGAGCTTTGTTACAAACAATATGACACGAGAATTTTACATTTTAGAAATAAAAAGTGCTAGTGCAGCAGTGCTCGGCATCGATCTTTTGTTTTCAAACATAACATTGTCAACCTGAAAAGTTCAACACAAAAATAAAAAAAAAACTTACATCATTCCCAAATTGTTCGCTGCTGACATCCAAAACAGACGACAAGGCAGCAGCCAGTATCACTTTCCTCCAGTACATCACCATATTTACATAAATGCACTAATTAACAACTAAAAAGAACTTCACATTATATAGAACTTTAAAATAGAAACAACAAAAAAAGTTTGTATAAAGTCCGCCATTTCCCAAATTTACCCGCGCGTCAGTGACAGCTACCATAAATAAGAATTTTTAGGCAATGAAATTAACATGCTAACAGTCAATTTGAAAAGGAGTTTATATTTGAATTCAAGAAGGTCTATCGTATTTATTTACGGTGGTTACCGCGTGGTTGTGAGCGGCAGTTCGCGTGGTTTCGCGGCATGCGACTGCGCGCGGATTAGTGCAACAGACACAGAACTAAGTGTTAGATAGTGTGGGGACTCCGTCGATAGAGTTTTTTCAGTATTTCATTTGGTAAAATGTAAAATATTTACTTTAAAATTAAAACTTGGCTAGATGAATTTTAACTTGTGAGGTATTGTTACGTATATTCTATTCTATTTCGTGTTATAGCAAAGAAATCCGATGTCGACTTTTCTGCCAATGTCTAAAATGAATTTAAAAGTGTGTAAAAAATACAACTCGCATTAATAAAAATTGATGATTCGTTTGAATTGTTAGAGTGCCAGATCAAAGTCAAAGTTTGTCAGAAACATGGAGTTTTTTTTTGCGCCAGTATTTTTTTGTGAATTGTATAATTACATAAAACCGTATTAAAGCCAATCATAGGCACTAGGTTTCCTCACTGCTGAAGAATCACATAATTTGTAAACTAACTTGTAGCTTTAATGTTTTTTGTTTTCATTGTTTAATTGCATTAGTTGTAAAATTTAATTATTGTACCGTCAAAACAGACACGCGTTTATTATAATGAACAACATAAATACAATAACGCAATAATTATTTCTTATGAAACAGCCTGAATTCATTCAACAATAATAAACAAACAAACAATATATCGACAACATCCCCACACTAGCCTATTGCAATTCGGAATTGTAAAAACTATTTTCCCAAACTGTGTCAGCTGTTTGTTTTAGTAGCAGATTTTACTTTCATTTCAATTAAAATGATAATGTTACATTAAATAAAATCTGTCTATATGTATTCGCGTTGTTTGGTGTCGTGGGATCCGGCACATGGTATCCTGCAATGTTGTTTTTAGTGTAACTATTTTGCCGCCATGTCGGTTAGTAAATTGGAATAGACTTGTTGTGTCTATGACTTGACGTGAAAGTTTTGTCCTTGTATTTCCTGGTTAAATTATTGATGAAATCTTTGCTCTCGGTTGCTTCGGGAGGATTTCGTGGAAAAGGGACGGAAATGTGTTACACAAATCCCGACTCAATAACACTGCCTGACTCGTGCATCGAACCTAGGAACTAATGCTCAACAGCGCTTGAGACTACTTGACCAATGAGACAGACGGTATTTTAACCCATTATAAAATCGGTCGAGTGTTTAAAACCTTGGCACCGTCACATTCTTTCAGCCCCATGCCATAGGGTTTCTTTTACCTCACAAACTTATTTTTCTTTGTCTCAAATATTTTTTCAATATTTTAATGCCACGTCTGTTGTTTGTATGGGTACTGAAATGTCGATTTTTGATGTCAAGTTTATTTTAATTGTAAGTGAGGGTGTATAAATAAACATCATTATTACCTTCTTACCCCTAATACCCTTTTACCTATATTAATATGCCTAAAACTCCGTCTCAGTCGACTTTTTTTCGATCACTGTCTATGGTTTTGTCTACGAACAAGATTAAATTTGCTGGTCCAAATATCGGTGATTAAGATAAAACAATTCCAGGGTTTCTTTAAATGGAGTGGCTCCTCTTCTAACTAGTTAATTTAAATACCATCATTGGCGTATGTGTAGCTGAAAGCCTATATTGAGTTATTTTATAGAACATTTTAAATGTGAACATGGTTAATCTCTAGAACAGAAATATTTCTGGTTAACAACTTGTTTTTATTTTAATGATGACCAAAAACATACCATAATTCCTTTTTAATCCGAGACTCAGGTTCATTTGGAAATGTTTATAATTGGTAGTCTGTTTATTTGATTATCCTGCTGTAAGAAATGTTATATGTTACTAGCAGACGTCCCGCGGTTTCACTCGCGTAGGTCCCGTTCCCGTGGGAATACAGGAAAAAAATGTAGCCTATGTGTTAATCCAGGGTCTCAGCTAACTCCATACCAAATTTTACAAAAATCCATTCTGTAGTTTTTACGTGAAAGAGTAACTAACATCCTCACAAACTTTCGCGTTTATAATATTAGTAGGATCGTCTGTCTAGTCTTTTCCAATCTATGTTGGGGTGTATCCAGATGCGGCTAAGTAACCAGTGTTTCATTTGGAGCGACTGCCTTTCTGACCCCCACAACCTCTTAACCACACACAAAACTAGGTATCGCCATACCCCTTAGTTAAACTGTTTGTTAGACTTTCGGGGTTTTGAGCTTCTAAATAATCGAAACGACCGTTATAGATCTACAAATAACAGTCTGTACCAACAGCTTAAAAACCAATCGATTTATCTGTAGGTGAATAGAGCGCAAACACAATCCTTTTACTGATTTATTATAATAAATAATTGCAATAGCGGAATAGTGAAAATGTTCGCTATGAGGCAACAGTTCCGCTTCGGTTCGCGCCGCTCTGTGTAGATCGGAACAGATGGACACTAGTGGCATGGAGTCGCTGATCTAGTTTTTTTATACAAAGTATTTATTTGTTTGTTTGTTGAGCTTCTATTGCGTGGAGTCATAGAGATAGACCTTTATTCAGCAGTGGGCTGATGCAGGCTAACAGTTTTCTGAGAGAGGTTTTCTTTTTAATTTTAACAAAAACAAATGATTAGTCGGAATATAATGAAATCACTATAACTAGTTTGGGTGGTAGTGCGGTGTGACTGTTTGTATGTGTGTATTTAACGCACCGACGCTATCTATAGGAGATATTATTCCTAGCGAGGAGATAGTTATTAAAACAAAAAGAAAATGAATTACCACTTGACACAAAGAAATTTTTAATTCGGTTACTACCGGAATTCAAGACACAATTATATTAGGTACCTTTCGTTCGTAATCGTATCGTGCGAGTCATTTAATGTCTGTAAAAACTACACAAAACTCGAATGATTTCGAAGTCTTGCAGAATATTCTTGGATTTAAATGAGAATAGAAGATTAATAAGATTTCGAATATCATCCGTCACTAGTAATCTTAACGTCATTCCAAAAAATCTTTCTTTATAAACATCGTCTCCACCCTACCTCTATCCCATGTTACAGATTGGTTTCGATATGTCACCTCACATGCTATTGTTGCGTGCTTTCTCCGCACAGCCACACGTCTGCAACACCATTGTATATCGCGGAAACCAAAAGAGAAAGGGTTGCTTTATTGCTTTGCTGACGTTAGAAGGTTTAGACGGGATTCGGTTGGGAAACTGCTTAAATATGGAAGGAAAACCGTCGCACATACTGATACGATGAGTTCTGTATATTATTCTGGACGCCAAGCATTAAAAATTTTCGTTTTTACGATTTTTTATTGATGTAATTTTGCTTAAATAACTGCTATCCTAACTTAACATAAGAGATTTTTCCATAAATAGCAAATTAGTAAAATAATAATATCAGCCTGCTACTGTCCCACTACAGGGCAAAGGCCTCTTATCATTCAGACCAGGCACGAGCATTGATCGCCAAGCTTACTCAAGGCGGATTGGCCATTTCAGACTTATATTAACTTTAAATCCAGGTTCCCACACGATGTTTTCCTTCACCAATGTCAATGATAAATAAGATAAACTTAGAAAGTACATAATATGAATTGAAAAAAAATCACATTGGTACTGCCTTGATTTTAACCACAACCTCATGCATGAGAGGTAGGCGCCTCTGGGCCATCAAGACATTAAATAAGTAACCTCTTAAATTAAAAATCGCATTACTTAATACAGAAATTACTATTAAATACAGTTTAAAATAAAAAGAACGTCGGGTAAAACTTGGAAATCAGAGTTATACCTAATCATACACAGAACGATGGTTGCTAGGTCGCCAAACCTATATAGCCGGTCAGAGCTACCAGTTTGGCCGGACATTTTGGTAAAAGGCCGGACACTACATTATTGAGGGTTTTGTGTCTCAGTTTTTTCATTATTTCCGTTAAGCTTAGGTAAGTAAAGTGTACGCTTTCTTAAATAAGCCGGACACCGTTTATTCTGGCCGGACACGCAATCAAAAAGCCTATGTCAGGCATTGTCCGGACGCCTGGCAAACCTATACAGAATCATAACTAGAAATATTTTCTTAATTTATACTAAACTACTTAAGTAATGTATGACGTTCAAAAGTGCCTTTTATTTATTGATTTATGAACAACTTTATGCACAAGTAAAATAAAAAACTGTACAAAGACGAACTTATGCCTTAGGAATTTTCAGCCAGTCTACCTTAACTTTTGACTTTGACTTTGACTCAGAGCATGACATCAGTATATACGACTTTGTCCTTATTACCCTGTAAACACTTTCTTAATACCCTTCTAAAACATTCTCTACACTGTATCAAGTTTACCACCGAAGCGTGTCCACCTACCGTTGGTCCTTTGTCTCTTGCTAACTGACTCAAAGGCACATGTTAATGAATTAATGAATAAAAATAACTGTTCTGTCTGTCTGTATGCCAGTGGGGCAGTGGGAACAAAAGGTGTTGGATAATATTTATTGTGGTTCAGTTTTTAGGGCTAGTTTAGTGTAATTAGTTTGTTCATTGTTATTTAGTGGTTAGTAGGCCATCGGAGAGTCTTGTTAGAACTTGAAATTAAAACGTTAATTAAAGGATATGGTCACAAAAAATTGTCTTCTCTCTGTATCTTAAGAAAATAAAAAGAAAGAAAAATGATGATAAATAAAATAAATAATCCACAACTTTAATACAAACGCCATCTAGTCCTAAGCTAAGCAGAGCTAATGTTATGGGTACTATACAACTGATAAACTTACTTTTATATTTGGCCAGTCTATTACCACTCTCATCACTATCTCCTTTTCCTAAATTTTTATGAATTTGAATTTATTATTTGTCTGTTGCATTTAATGTCAACATCCACAAAGGAGAATGCCAATTTGTGCCCCAAAGTGTACGGAGATCATTGTATTACAAATACTTATAATAAAATAAGATACGAATTTTAGAAAATAACTAACATTCCATACCAGACATGGAATAAAACTCACAATAAAAAGTATCTTTCTTATTATTTCACTTGAAAGTACCCTCAACATTGCCATATAATATTAACAAAGAGCAAAACAGGAAAAAACTATCTCAACACATACCTGGCCTAAAATGTTAAATATTTGTAAGTTAGCGTAACTTAAAACGTAATACATTATTATTAGTGTATTATGTTTTCTTATCCATAAATCGAACTGTAATATTGTTAGATTAATAGTTTAAAATAATCTGAGCATTCATATCTAACATTATTTTACTTCTATTTTGGCAACACTCAAGTCTTCGATCAAACGTCAAATGTCATTATATCACAAAATATTCTGTCTACAAATGATACTAACCAAGTACTAACCATAATAGATTTACTTTGAAAAATAATGCCCTCCCAGTGCTTTATAACGAATACACTGGGTATATTAATTCCTGGAACAGATATCTAAACATGTTTGTCGACGTATGCTCCTCCATTTATATAAAAAAAACACCAATAGTTCACCAGATTATAACAGTTTTATTTCACAATTAATAAATCACACCCGATCTCACAACCGAACTGGATGTCGCTACGCCCCCGTCAGGGGGCGTGGCAAGCGATGTCAGGGCTGATGGCCCCCCTACATCGCGGAGGCCTACCTTGGCCCGCGAAAACGGACCCGTCGCTGGGTGGCCTGTAGGCCAAAGCGAGTGGTGCGCCTGTTAAAACGCACCTGTGTAAGTGGTTGCTATGTGTTTTTCCGCAGGCGCGCCGCGGCTCTGTCGACTAACGACGCTGTCTAGCAGCGTCGCTGTGAAGTGCCGTATCTTCACGACACCTCGGCGGTCGGTACCCGCCAGGTGAGACCCCCGGTTACCCGGGGGAGGCCCAGCGAGCACGACCAGCGACAGAGGTGCCGACTTTGGGGCGCTCCTACGGAAAGAAGGGTGTGGGACGCCCGTCCGTCCCGCTTCCAGAGCTAGCCGGTCACGTTTCAGACTAAGGCGTCGTCATGTGTGTGTGGGCGGTATTGTATTGTGTAACACCGCCCAGTGTCTGCGTCGAACTGCGAGCCCGCGCCGCCTGTCCGACGCGTGGGTATAGGCGCGTGTGGAGATGCGATTGTGTGTATATGTAGCGTGACATGCCTATATTAACTTAGCACACATCACGCTACCGGGTGCGAGTAGAGTGTAGAGTCTAGGTGTACGAGTAAGCCGCGTGTAGACTGGTACGGCTTACCCGAGCGTCAATCCGGTGGTGGGGGGGCGTCGTCGTCCGCAACTAGGTCGCGGGGCAGGCGTTTCGCGTCTGGCGGGCGCGCGTGCCAGGGCGCTAGGTGCTTGACATGCGGCCAAGCAGATGCGTCGGCACGCGCGAACATGCCTTTCGCGAGGCGCCGCACAAACTCATCCAGGCTCTCAATCCCGAGGTCGCGCCGGATGATTTCGTTCCTCACATAGCGAGGAGCGCCTACAACTTTGCGCAGCGCAAGCTGTTGTTGCGCGCGGAGCTTCTTCTTGTTGGTCTCGCTAGCGAGGGCGTACCATGCCGGCGCGGCGTACGTCAGCACTGGGCGGATGTACGACTTGTACACGCCCAGCTTGACGCGCGTCTGGAGGCGGGACGAGAGCACAGGATTGAGTAGGGCGCGGGCGGCCCCGCCCTGCGCGACAACGTTGCGGACGTGAGGCCCCATGGTGAGCCGACGGTCGATGGTCACACCCAGGTATTTCGCCAGCGGTGCCCACTCGACGTCGGCGTCGTGTAGCTTCAGGGGTGGTGGGAGGTGCACTGCCCCGGTGACGATCGCCTGCGTCTTACCCACGTTGACGGACAGCCGCCACGTAGACAGCCACTCTGGTAACAGATCGAGGGCGCGCTGCATCTTGGACGCCGCGTGTTTCGCGTTGAGCGAAGATGTGTAGTACGCGGCGTCGTCTGCGTACAGCGCGAGCGTCACTTCTGGCGTCGTGGGGATGTCGTCGGTGTAGCGTGAGTAACACGCGGGCGAGATGCAGCTGCCCTGCGGCACTCCCGCTTGCACCGGTCGGGCGCTTGACAGCGCTCCGTCGACCACCACCCCCGATCTCACAATTAATAGAAATCACAACTTAATGATATTAATTATTTTAACAAACTATTGTAGTACTCGAATACGGCAAGTGCACCGGGCGACGTTCGTTCCGAGACTGCACGCTCCGCAGCGCGTGCGCCGCCTTTTATTGATTTGTGGAGGGGAGAGTGGCGTGACCATCGAACGATTGCTCGTTGCACGTGCCGTCTTCGACTTCGTGAGGGCGACGCCGTCACGGCCATACTGACGAGCACACGTCCTCGTGCGCGTGTCTATACGTTTTCTGAAAAAGGAATTCGTTCGTTCATCCTGACCATGGATTGGTTCACACAATATCACGATTTACAAAGTAGTACTTAGTCATACAGTCTGGTCTGGAAAGCATTCCCTTCAGACTATGCGCACTCCTGGACTAGTCTCTCAGACCCTTCAGGTTTGCATTCCTGGACTAGTCTCTCAGACCCTTCAGGTTTGCATTCCTGGACTAGTCTCTCAGACCCTTCAGGTTTGCATTCCTGGACTAGTCTCTCAGACCCTTCAGGTGCAAATATTGTCCCTTCAGTTTGGAAACTGGACTGGACTGTGCTAGACCAGGATAACCCTCTTTAGCAACATTTAAAAACCTCTTTTTTTAATTTTCTTTTACTTCATGTATGGTGGCATGAACTGTTATCTGTTCTGAATGTGGACTCTTAGAGGAAGAAGACCCTTCCGAATTGATACTTATTACGGACAAAGTGTCACTATTCGCGGACAAAGTGTCGCTATTCGCGGACAAAGTGTCGCTATTCGCGGACAAAGTATCACTGCGATCGTCTTCATGAACAAGGTTGTTATCTTCTATGCATGCCGCCGTCACGTCATCGTCAGAGTAATTTTCTGATATTTCTAATAAATTAGAAGGTCCCCGTGGTACTTCACGTAAGTTTTCATGGGCATACTTGTACACCTTGTTGGAGCCGTTTATTTGTCGCAATTCATATCTATCGTTATTTAACACCGCTGTAATCTTAAAAGGACCTTTATATTTTGGGGCCAACTTTGTTTGATGTCGTTCCTCGCTTCGGACAAAGACAAAGTCACCTACGGAAAACGGTTTCACTTTGGATTTCCCGCGATTAAAACGGATAGTATCGGTTTTGGCTTGTTTTTCAATACTGTCAGAGGCCATGGATCGTGCGGATTTAAGATCTATCCTACTAGGGTCACCACTACATGTTACTATTTTAGAAATATTAAGAGAATTTGCCTGAATACCGAACATCAATTCAGTGGGGGTAAATCCAGTTACTCGGCACCGTGTGCTATTAAGAGCAAGTTGGATGTCTCCCAGTTGTTCTTGCCAGGATTGATCGGAATTATTTTCAACTACCGTGAGAAGGGCTTTTAAAGTGCGCATCACACGTTCAACCTGTCCGTTAGCTCTACTAGACCCTGTAGCAATCAGATGTAGTTCAATATTATTATCCTTGCAGAAGCCTTTGAAATCAGCGTTATCGTACGAACGTCCGCGGTCGGCTATAACTCTTTTTGGGGCGCCAAACAAATTTACGGCATCTTTAATAGATTTAATAGCGTCGGCAGAGTTTAGAGATAAGGTATGTTTTAGTAGAACAAATTTTGTAAAAGAATCTATAATAACGGAGCAGTATTCTTTGCGGTCACTCTTGCCACTCAATTTACCCGTAAGATCCATGTGTATGGTATGCCATGGAATTGATGCTTTCGGTATTGGGTGTAAACGTACTTGGGTTGCGCCTGATGGGCCCTTTGACGACTTACAAATTACGCAAGAGTCTACAAACTTTTTGACATATTTGGCCATGTTTTGGAACCAATATAGATCATATAATTTGTCAAGCGTTTTTTCATATCCTAGATGTTTGATTTCAGTGTGCACGTGGCTTATAAGGGACCAAATTAAAGAATGAGGAAGAATAGGTAACCATTTGGTTGTTTTACAACGTTCTACCTTTCGATATAGTATGCCCTGTCTAATATCATATGTATGGGCGATTTCTGAAGGCAATTCACTGGATCGAATCTTAGCAATTGTACTTGAAATTTCAGAATCACGTTTTTGCTCTACAGATAGCCATCCTTTCTCAAGTTCCGAAAAATTTACTTCTTTTACTTTTGGGATAATAGGGCAACCCTTTTCTGCAGATGGTGCGCTCAGGCAATTACGAGACAAAAAATCCGCGTGAGCCATATTTTTGCCTTCTTTGTATATTATCTCAAAATTATAAGACTGTAAGATCGCCCACCATCTATGTACCCTAGGTGTCAAGTCTTTCTTGGAATGTGATGCCTTCAAAGCATTACAATCGGTGAATACGGTAAATTTACGGCCATAAAGATAGTGGCGGAAATGTTCCACAGATTTAACAACAGCTAGCGTTTCTAATTCGTATGAATGATAACGACTTTCAGCGCTTGACGTCTTGTGGCTAAAGTAGGCAACTACATGCGGTCGATTATCATGTCTTTGAATTAAGACAGCTCCGTACCCATCACTGCTTGCGTCAGTATGTAATTCTATAGGTAAATTGGGGTCAAATATTTTTAAAACGGGTTCTGTTACCAAATGATTGACAATTTCGTTATGAATTTTATCATGTTCCGAAGTCCATATGATAGGTCCCTTTCCTGACGTCAAAGGGTATAAGGGCTTTAATAATTTTGAGAAATTTGGAATGAATTGGCGGAAATAAGTTGCCAGTCCAATCAACTGTCTAACCTGTTTTACATTGGTTGGTTTTGGGGCATCTTGGAGAGCTTTTATCTTGCGCGGGTTTGGCCTTATCTCCCCGGCAGAGACAACATATCCCAAATATTCAACTTCTTGCTTCATAAATGAGCATTTTTTAAAATTAAATGAGAACCCGGTATCCGATAATATTTTAAGGAGTTTTTCAAGTCGAGACAGTCCCTCATCGATTGTTTCGGATGCACAAAGGACATCGTCCATGTAGACCAGAATTCTGTCATCATTAAGTGGCTTTAATGCAGTGTTAATTGCTCGTTGAAAAACCTGTGGAGCATTACGAAGTCCAAATGGCATAGTCAAGAATTCGTATTGGCCCGTTGGTGTTACAAAGGCAGTTTTATCAATAGAATCTGAGTGGACACTAATCTGATGGAAGCCGGAAGCCATGTCAATTATAGAAAAATAATGAGCACCATGAAGCATATTTATTTGATCACTAATTATTGGAAGTGGGTAACTATCTGGACGCGTATTACTGTTGAGCTCTCTGTAATCTACACACATTCGATCACTTCCGTCTTTTTTCTTTACTAAAAGAATGGGGCTCGCAAATGGTGACGAACTTTCTCTAATTATATTGGCATCCAACATTTCTTGTATCTTTTCATGTACTATGTTTAATTCAGGTGGGGATAGTCTATAAGGTCTTCTATGAACAGTTTTAGAGGGGTCTATTAGATCTATTTTGAGTTGGCCAGTTGATACACGAGTGGTTGGTAACTTCTGAATAAAAGCGTTAGAATACCTCATAAGTATAGAATTTAGTCGGTCTCCGTCGTTTCCCGTTAAGTCAGTATCAATGGTATATTGGTGGAATGGTCCCGACTTGGAGCAGGAGTTTGAAACTTTACTTTTAATAAAAGTTAATTTATGGTCACTTATTTCTACTGCTAGGCCCGATTTAAGAATATCTCGCCCTAACAATACGTCTTCAGAAAGATTATTTGATGGTTAAACATGATATAGTACGTCAAATGTAATGTCCTGCACAGTAGTGGGGCACTTAATTTGTAATGTTGAGGTGACGTTATTACCACCTACCCCCTTTAAAACCACTTGTTCATGAAACCGTCCGCCTTTCAATAAATGACTATAATGTTGTTTTATCAAACTGCATTCAGATCCAGAATCAAAAATAAAAGGTAAATCAATACCACTTATCTGTAACACACCATGCGAGGTTCTGGAGCACACATTGACTTGCTTGCTAGGGGCTGGCGCAGCAGCTGGGGCAGTGTTTTCTTTCTTCCTGTAGCGCATGGGGCATACAGAGGCGACATGACTAGGATCGTTGCACACGTAGCAGGTTACTCGCGGACGAGAACTCTGCGCGGGCTGATGTGGTTGTTCGGTTTTAGTTGGGTTCGTATTTCTTGAATGCTGCCTCTGTCTGTCACGACACTCATTTGAGCGATGTCCAACTCGTCCACAGAAATTACAGTTTCCACGAAAAGGAACTGAGCTTCTAAAACGTTTCACGTCTGCTTCATTTGTAACGGATTCATCGTTTTTACGTTTAAGTGTGAATCCCCGTAGTGTTCTAAACAGTTGGTGCTTGTCGCTTATGACGACTGAATTCAGTTCTCGACGAACTTGGTCATCACATTGTGACAATACGGAAATAGTAAATCCAGTGATTACCTTCTCAGGTAAATTTGCATCAGGAATTTTTTCGATAAGATGCCATAGACGCATTCCTGCTTCAGCTGGGCTATCTTTGGTGTCCATTTGAAATTTTATAATCCGGTCAAAGTAGTCTGGCATTGTCATCGGCTTGGAAAACATCGAAATTAGTGTTTCTTTGATATTTGGCCATGATAATTGTTCGGGTTGTATCTTAGTCAGACACGTAGCAGCGCGGCCCTTCAGTGAGTGCGTGAGAGCAAGAAGCAGATCAATACCTTCAATCTTTTTCTTCTCGATTATCATTTCGGTTAACTTACACCAATTTTCTATGTCGGACTCTGGTTCATCCGGATCAAAGTTCACAAATTTAGTAGGTGTATTTTGAACAGGTTGACAGACGGTTATATTTTCAGCAATTTTCTTGAAAATTGCTTCCATACCAGCGGAAAATAATGAAATCTGTTCAACCATTGAACCCCCCGATGATTGATCATGGGGTGGATCCACCACTTCTGATGTCGACGTATGCTCCTCCATTTATATAAAAAAAACACCAATAGTTCACCAGATTATAACAGTTTTATTTCACAATTAATAAATCACACCCGATCTCACAATTAATAGAAATCACAACTTAATGATATTAATTATTTTAACAAACTATTGTAGTACTCGAATACGGCAAGTGCACCGGGCGACGTTCGTTCCGAGACTGCACGCTCCGCAGCGCGTGCGCCGCCTTTTATTGATTTGTGGAGGGGAGAGTGGCGTGACCATCGAACGATTGCTCGTTGCACGTGCCGTCTTCGACTTCGTGAGGGCGACGCCGTCATGTTTATACCTTAATGTTTACAATAAACATAAAAATACTTTAGCCGGTAGGTACAAAAACGGTTTCTTTAAACCTTTATATCTTTTGTCCACGACTGCTGAGCAATATGCGCCTTTTATACTTTGGTTGTAGAAGATCTTTACTATTAAATTACATAGGTTTCATTTATATACATCCTGGGGCACAGGTTCATACAATTTTTGGCATTGTCTTTTGTGTTTTAAGTTTTAATTTTTTATTAATTTACTAATAATTATAAATATTTATCTTATAATATGCATATTGAGCACAATGTTATATTTATATTTAGATTTATGTCAGATTAGACCTATAAGTTACAAATTGGTTGGTCAATAAATAAATAAATAAATTTGTAAATACATACATATTATTATCTTGGGTGGGAATCGAACCCACGACTTCCGGCATAGCAGTCAGAGGCACTAACTACTAGATCAACAGGCCAGTCAAAAGGATGCAGCTTAATACCAGTATTTTACATGGAGCGACTGCTTTTCGGACCTTCACAACCTAGTTACTGTGTCAAACGATAGCCCTTGTTTAGATTGATTGTCAGACTTTTAGGGTTCTAAATACTGACAAAAACCTTCTAATTACCAACGCCTTAACATACTTTCCACAGCACAAAGGGTTTCAACCAGTTTTAACCAGAAATATTTTCAAGAATCAGAAATATTTTGTTTTCACCCGGCTAAACCACCCAGTGGGTGTAATGATAACTGGGTTATAACCCACTTCTGGGTTTTAACCCGGGTGATTACCCATCTATACATGTGACTGACATTATTTAGTTACAAGACCCTCTTATGGTAATGACCATTAAGTAGTTATTGGCAGCATATTTCTAAGCATATTTTGCATAATGTAATATGTATGAATCATCCGCTATACATATATAACAAGTGGTCGACGCGACATTTCCTTCGATCATTATCTCATATTATATGCGAGTTCAATGATACCTTTTTACTTTGACGTAATTATTATTGTTGACTAATAACCTGTCCCGGCTTTGGTTGCAAACATTTTTGTGTTAAGATTTTTGTACAAAATAACTAACCAGCCAAATATCTATTGAATTAGCTACAAATATTTATTTATTTGCTTATTAAAGGTAAACCAACAGCTTCTGTATACAGCATTACATTAGAATAATAAAATAAGTATAAGAAAAAAAAACCCAAGAAAAGCAAAGCCGAAACACTCAGGCGTCAAAGTACTCTTCCTCATCGCTGTCATCTGGAAACGTGTCCAGAAAACTGGCAGCATTGCCATGTTGGATGCCAATGCTAATTCTTAAGTTATTTTTTTTCTATTCTTTAGTTATATTCTTAAGATCTAAGTTTAAACTTAGATCTTACAATACACCGTTAACGGTGTGGTGACAACATGTTCATACGTGTTATGTGTTGTATGTACAATTGTACATACTTCTTTTGCTTCGTTTACATTCTTAAGTAAACGAAGCAAAAGAAGTATGTAAGAATCGTGGGATGGGATTTTTTTTATATTCTAAAGTGTTTTGAAAAAGAATCGTGCTCTGCAATGTAAGAAATTAATTTTTAAAAGTTAATATATTTGCCTTCAAACAACAGAAGCTTTAATAAATCAATCGATTCCGTAGTCGCTCAGTCGTGCAGTAATCCAGTTAACACGTTTTATCGATACATAAAATGTAAGTTTAAATCGACATAAAGTTTCACTCGAGTACTCTTACTTTCACTCAAAAGTGTAACTTTCAGTTTCGTGTATACTAAGAATACTAATATTGCGTTTTCGAGATCGTTGTGTACAAACGGACGTGCCCTGAATTTATATTATAGATCAACGATTATAATAATAATGAAACAAGTTCCTTGTAGGATTATTTTTCAATAGGGTTGTTTTTTTTTGTAATGGTTTTGGAAAGAGGACCAAAATGTTTCGATTTCAAGTTACTTTGATGCACAAACCTTTTGCCCAATAATATACCTGCGGTTTTGCCAGCTATGCCTAAAGTTGCCAGGCTGTACCCATTAAAGTACAGTAGGACCACACGTCAGTGGTGCTTCGACCTTGAGCTGACCTAGTGTAATATGGGATCTCACTAGAATAAGGGACAAATTATCTGTTTTTTAACCGACTTCAAAAAAAGGAGGAGGTTCTCAATTCGGATGTATATTTTTTTTTTTTTTAGTGTTTGTTACCTCAGTACTCCGTCATTTATGGACCGATTTTCAAAATTCTTTTTTTGTTTGATAGAGTATACTAACAGATTGGTCCCATTTGTATCAAAACTCATACTTGATGAGGGATCTTCGAGGAATTGAGGGAACTCCTCAAAAAATATAGGCACACATACACCGATTTCAACATTATTTTTTAGTAACAAATCGAGCATTTTCATTTAGAAAGTATCATTTGGTGAAGAAAAACTGATGAAGAAGACAGCCAACGGAACTCTTCAACGCATAACAGCAAATTATTCGCGATTGCTATAGTCAGATCTTTATGCTGAGCTTTTGTATTTCCACAACATAACATTACGCCATTCTATTTCAAAAGGGGCCGGCAGAGATCTACAGATTAATGTTTAGAGATAGAACTTCTTTAGCAATTGTTATCCAATTTCAATGATTCTTTCAAGTTTTGAAAGACTTTCTTTACATACAAAGAAACTAAAAATTACAAAATAAAAACTTTTTTACAAAAAAAACCCGACTTCTTAAAAAAAAACTAACAGGTGAAAAATAACTCCAGTTTAGGAAGTCGGTAGCCAATAATGAACAAAACAAAACCACCAAAGCCACAGAGTTTTTTACCCGTTAACTTTATACCCAGACACAGAACAAATGGTCGTGCTTATCACACAAACATTTGTCCTGGGTGGGAATCGATCATTCGACCTCTGGCATAGCTGTCAGGGCCGCTATCTACTAGACCAACAGACCAGATCTGTCTATATTATGAATATGCATATATGAATCTTTTATATGTCTTTAACTATAATATGAATATTTAACTATAATCTACTAGCAGGCGTCCTGCGGTTTCACCCGCGTATGTTCCGTCCCGTGAGAATAAAGGAATAAAACGTAGCCTGTGTATGTGTTTATCCATGGTGTCAGCTAACTCCATACCAAAATTTTATTAAATTCCATTCAGTAGTTTTTACGTGAAAGAGTAACAAACATCCATCCATCCATCTATCCATACTCACAAACTTTCGCGTTTATAATATTAGTAGGATTAGTAGGATATTAGTAGGATTTAGAAAAATAGAAATATGTTTATCACTTATCTAGCAGAAGCTCTGCCTAGTTTAGGACTAGATGGTGTTGTGCGAAAGTTGTGGAATATAAATGTTGTTTTTATTATTATCTTTGGATGCAAGAGAGGCCTGCCTCGCTAACAAAGACAAAACAAAGTAAATGCAAGAATCTCACATCCGTAATATTCAGGAGAAAGTGCAAACGCTTGCAAATGAGTCTCATAATAAAGTAATTTTATTGACGGCAAGTAAAAAGAGGAGCTGCCGTCTTATTCAGGTCAAGTGCCGCTATTGTTTTGAACATAAGCCATAATTTGATATGCTTGCATGTTTTATATACAGAGTGAGTTTTTGAGATGGACAACGAAAGGCTTATTATAGTGGCTCTAAAAATAAATGAATCCAATAATTTCAGGTATTTTACGCTCATTGGAAAATACGAGTACCTTGAGATCATAATATTAATACTACCTCACAGATATGTCAAATAAACAGAATAAATCAAATAAAAATAAAAATTAAATGAAACCCACCTTTAAACCAAATAAAATCAAATCGTATAAAATTAAATAAAACAAAATTATTTTATATTGAACGAAAGAAGATGAGCGGACGACATTGTTGCCATTGCGGGAGTACCGTGGTTGAGACTGGCACAGGGACGTGCGGATTGGTACCAAAGAAGATAGGCCAATACCGAGCAGTGGGTGAAGTCGGGGTGTGGATGATGATGATGATGATGATGATGAACGAAAAAATGAAAACACTCATGTAATATTTTACTTTATAGAAACCTTTTGATAGAGAATAGAATATAATACAATAATATTTAGCTTCTGTTTATCAGAATAAGGAATACAAAAACTGTGGAGACGGAATACTTCAGAGAAAACTATGAAAAAAAACGTTACGTTTTTATAATCTCCAACACTTTCTGAGTATCAGGATAATTAAGATTACCTTTGCTCTGTTTTTGGCTAAATGAAGAAAATCGTGGGCTTTTTAAACTCAACCTGTATTCAAATTTTATATACTTAAAATTATTAAAAAGTTTGTGTGTAGTGTGACTTTTCTTTTTTTGACATATTAGTGTCTTCTCTTGTCTCGTTTTAGGCTTGTTTGATAAGCTAGGTTTATATTATATCAAGTAACTTTCTCTGGTCTTATAATGTCATTTTGTCATGATCTTTTTCTCTGCTAAGTGGTATCATTGCCATGTTATGGTATCTGGTAATAGTTTAGCGTTAAATGGGTGATTCTACGGTATTTGAGTATTTTGTGTCCCCAAAGAAAAAATCATCTGTTTAATTTAATATTAATAATTCAACTACTTGGCATTATTTTGCCTAAGTAATGACAAGGGCCAGAAGATATTTCTATTTTTTTTCATTTTATAGGCTCCAGGGGAAAATGTGTTATCAGGGGAGAGACACTATTGGCAGAGTAGTGACAAATTATAGCAGGAAAGTGACAGGCTACTAAGTATTATCTAAGGAATTTTAATAATAATGTATAAAATGAATAAATAATAGCTTTATCGTTATATTTTTAATGAATAGAATACAATCAGCCATAACAGTTGAAACATATTCACAATATTAAGTTCTTAAAAAATTAAGTTTCGATTAC
Organism: Euplexia lucipara; assembly: GCA_921972225.1. Taxonomy (NCBI): domain Eukaryota; kingdom Metazoa; phylum Arthropoda; class Insecta; order Lepidoptera; family Noctuidae; genus Euplexia; species Euplexia lucipara. Next base: position 18,417,729 of record OV179159.1, read on the forward strand.
CATCAAATAATTTACATATGAAAATAATAATAAAACAATAATAATATCTAATTATAATATAATATATATATTTATGCATATCACTCTCGTCTGTGAAATAAACAAAATTAGTAATGTTTCCTATTAAATAATCACAACACTTACTGTTCAACAGTTTTTAATAATTAAATACTCGAAAAAGCGTTATTTCACATTTAAGGCTTACCTAAATAGTAAAATGATACACCTATGAGAGGTTATCTTAGCAAGTAAACTTAAAAATCATTATTATAAATGTAAACTTCCATTTTAAGAAAGAACTGAATCAATAATTTCGGTTAAACCAAGTATTTTCTACTTATATACTAAACAATAAATAATTAACTTTTTGAGCACATCAACCAGCTCTAAAAAATTGTAGAATACTCTATTACTCATCATAAGTAAACTGGCAAAAAAGAGTAGCACCTTCAATAGATTTCTTTAAATATAGTAAAATAATAATCTCTCCTTCTTCGTCATCAAATTCAGACTTGCATACGGCAGCATAACTATATTTTTTATCACTTATCTGGTATTCCACAAGTATAAAATCACAGGTATCACTAACATATGAATGATAGAACTTTAAAAAAAATATCTCTTGGAAAGTTGTCCATTGTAGCAAGGTTTGTCTACATGCCCATCTGATACCATGTCCGGTTTCAAGATAATTCCAAGTAAAATCAGAAAAAAATCAGCCCATTCCCTTTCAGTCGTGTTTAATACACTTAATTTATCCCTTTTCTCCTTTTTGAAAATTTTGCTTTTCTTTCGCTTGTAATTCTGTATTTTTAATCAGATTGTTTTTAATTTTTTGGTAGCGTATTTTTTCTGCTTGGATCTGGTTTTTTAGCCTCTCATCCCTTGTTTGCTTCTTTATCATGTTTGACATGATATCTGCGTAACTAGAACAAATGAAATAAACCGTTTAAAATAGTAAATATTTACAAAAAAAAAAAATTGTCACTGCCCCTGCATGGTATGATTTTCCCCTGCCATAGAAACTGGCAGAGAAGTGACGCCAGAGAAGTGACAAAATTGGACATAATCTCCCAAAAGTAATACCGCATGTTTTTCTGACCACATTTTACACAATAAATGTCATCTACACACACTAAACATTGCACTGTGCAAATTCACAATTATTTAACGATGAAATATAAAAAGATATACTTACCAAGGGAAATACTGGAACTACTGGCACAAGCACGTTCTCAGACAATGAATTGAAAACTGACGCCACATTGTTTTAGTTGTGCTCAACACTGTTAGCTTGCATTTAACTTCACACTGTCCCACGCGCGTCGTTTATGGTCAAAAATATACTTTAGCACTTTTAGGTGAAAATCACAGTCTTTCAATTTCGCCAGGTGAAGTGACGCTTTTAGCAAGTGACGTGAAAATAAGATTTTTTTAAATAATATAATAAACACTTTCGCAATGTATTGTTATAACATATGTTGCAAAGTTATATTAGCTATAACACAATATTAAAATAAAACACAATGCCATAAATATTAAAAGTATTAGGCCATAAAAATGAAAAAAATGCAGTCATGGGGTAGGCCAGGGGAGTATACATTTGTTACTATTTTATAATATTAATGTGTAAAATTAAACCACTATCGTGAATTGACTAAGTGGTCCAAATGAAAGAAGTTATACTTTATTGCATAAGCACACATTAACGGCAATGTAATTAGTTTAACATAAAAAAAATCTAATGGCCGTTGGAATTCAAATAGCGTAGAATCACCCAAATATGTATTTCATAAGAAAAAGCACAAGCAAGCAAGCATTTCATTTTGTAATTTTTAACCGGTTTATTGCCCTAATTACAGACACAATTAAAAAAACATTCTGTCTCGCGTGGATGCAAGTTTATACACACGAAGGGTTAAGAGAGGCACACATTATTATGTATTAATAATGTTTAGTCTCTATTTCCGGAAATCGAGCCCAGGACCTCAAGCTCAGAGCTGCATTTCAAATCAACCTAAAAAATAAATGATTGTAGGTACCTACTGCTTTTAGTTCTTATTTTAATGTTGGCAACCCTACCCCGCTCTAGTTTTGGGGTGTGCGTGAGAACTGTTGAACTGCGCAATGGCAACATTGCACTGCATGGTCGAGTTTAGATAAAAAATAAGTCATAGCATGCACTAGGTTAACTTGCTTTAATTTTATGTAACTTACCGGATATTAACTGTGAGGTGGAAATTACTATTAATGAGCTTTAGAAATAATATCATGTCTGTATTTCCCGCAGGGTAAGACAGAGGTGTACCTATTGAATGCCCTGTTGAGTCTAGTAGTCAGTAACCCTGACTGCTATGACGGAGGGCGTGGGTTCGATTCCCACCCGTGACAAGAGTTTGTGTGATAAGCACGAGCATTTGTTCTCTGGCTGGTTATAATTTATGTTTTTATAATTTACGTATGTACGTGTATGTGTGCAGGTTTCCTAGACAGTTCGCCTAAGCTAAGGGCGCCTTCAAATTAGCCGCAAAGAGCCCCGTGGTGGCAGCGCGGCCACAGCGCAGCCGCCGCGCTGCAACCGCTAGGTTCGAGCATCATAGTGTTGTACATTTAGTTTCAACCTCATCGATAAATAATTGTTCAAGCTGATATTCGTTCATGTCTGAATAAAAACACGTACGCATCATCACTAGTCGATTGATGAACCGATGCGCGGTCACAGCGCGGGTGTAGCGCTGCAGTTGCGCGTTTTTATTTATATGGATTAACAAAGCAGCGCGACGGTAGTGCTGTAGCCGCGCGGTACCTGGCGGCTAATTTGAAGGTGCCCTAACAATTATATTATTATTGTCGCTGTGTTGATTTGTCAGTTTGAGCTCTCTTGGTCAACGTATTGATATCTTCTGTCGCTTTTAAGTTTGTCTACTTTTATTACCTGTGTTGCACCATCCATGTTAAATGTTCAGTATCTGAATCACCTACAGGCAGCTTAGTAGAAAACGCCAAAGGCTTTATGTAGGTACGGTTATTTTTCCTTGTGCATAAAGTTTCAGTAAATAATAAAATGTAGGAACTATGGGTGCTAAATAAGAGAAAATTATGCAAAGGAGGAAAGTACCATAAAACTTGTGTCAGTATAAAATATTATATGTTTAAGTAAATGCTTATTATTCTGAGTACTTAAGTTAAAGATTTCTACTACCACATGACATATTCGAAGGTTTGCATAATGTGAAGACGAAGAATTTAATAATTTAGTGCATTGTGTTGGTAAATAATTTAGGAGGCGTCGAAAGAAAAACTACATCATACCTAAATATGCCTGAGAGATATCTAAAACTCTGACACCAGGTTGAAAGAAAAGTGAAATATTAAGTTTTCTTTTACTGTAGGACGGTTTTAACGACTACGTAACGTGACCGTATGCGTCTGCGATGCGAGCCGAACTAAAGAGCGGTGCGCGGCGCGATGCGCGCGAGCGTAGAGCGGGAAAGCCGCGAGTGGAGTGAGAGGCGCGCGAATACACTGTTGGTATTGCCGTTTGGCGCGAAATTATCCCTACATACTCCCCCTTTTGACCAAATAAGTGCCCTCACTATTGGTCAAACGTCAATGATGACCGTTTCTTACGAGCGCGAGGCCTACCACGAGAACGTTTAGGAGCAACCGGCTGCGGAACCTCAGGGCATTCACCATCACGCGCATGATACCTTCGCGACGCATCTTCTCTAGCTTTAGCTTTCTTCGCAGGCGTGAGTCGATAGGGCGACACCACAATCGGCGAGTGGTCACCGCAATCGATGCGATGCTCTGCGAAGGGCGTAGGTTCTCCCCCTACTGCGAAGATATCTCCATACTCAAGGAGCAGCTGAGCGGGACGATCCTTCTCTGAAACCGACAGCTTCAAACCTTCATCATTACGTAAGACATCCGCGGAAGCACACCCTACGAAGTCACGTGAAGTCTCACACCGCAAGGGGTGAATGACCTGAGGCCGATCAGCTGTGAACCAAGTATTATTCGAAACATTTACTACAATACCGGCTTTACGAAGAAAATCAATGCCGAGTAACGTGTCATTATTAACTGAATCCGGAAAAATAATAAAAGTAACAGGTATTGTCTTCCCCTTAAGTAGTACGTCAACATCTACTTGTAAAACATTGAGTTCCCGCACAATGCCATCGGCTAATTTTACTTGCATAGAACTACTACGGAACGAATAATGTAGCTTGCGAAGTAGTGCGTACAGACTCGAACCGGCAACGCTACGTTTAGCGGCCGTATCTATTAACCCCGTACCACGATACACATCTATCTCGATGTCGAGTATCGGACGACCGGTACCTAAGTGAGACGCGGACATGCTAGCTTTAATCGGAGACGCATCGCAGTTGACATTACACTTACAACTACTTATACTAACAGATTCTGACACATTACGTACATTATTTACACACTTATCAATATTTAAAAGGTTACACTTACAATTACAATAGTTTGACTTAACATTACTAATGGTATCCTTATCACAAACAGAAGTAGGCTCTAACATATTAAAATTAACTACAGAAACAGACTCTTTTACTGAACATTTTGAACAATTAGGCCTAATTACACCGATAGCACCACAACCGTAACACTTCACTGAACCGGAATTTGCACTTTTATCGGATACAGATTTGTTTTTAATGTTTTTACACACGTCACGGGTATGACCGACTTTTCGGCAGTAAACACAAAATAGTCTTTTACCTTTAGCACTGTTGTTTACCACAGTTCGTGAGGGCGCGAAACTCGTTGCACTCGACGCTGTAGGTACGTTCACCGGCACCGGCGCGCTCGCGGCGGAGGGCGCGAAAGCGCGCGCGGGCGACAGCGCGGGCCGGGGCTCCGGTGACCGCGCATGCGCGCTAGCGGCTGCGCCGCGCGCGTCGTTCGACACCTCTGCGAGCGATTCTTCGATGTTTCGCGCCTTTTCAATTAACGTTTCTACGTTATCAATTGATTCACGCGTCACCCGTTTTCTAATTCTTCTATGCAGCAACCCGTAAATCATATCGATTTCCATATTTACTTGAACTTTGTAAGGGAGTTGTGCAATTAATGCACGAATGCGGGCAACAAATACTTCCGTGCGTTCTTCTGCTTGTTCCACAGCAAATATATCGCGAAGTATTTTGTGCGGCGGTCGGGTTACGCCGAACATGGCGCGAAGTCTGTGTAGTGCGTCGTCCCATGACGTCACTGACGACTTTATTCCACGAAACCACACGGCTGCCTCCCCTTCGAGGAGCATAGGTAAGCCGCGAAGAGCATGTTCGTCACTGATGGAAGTACACTCCTTATATATTAAAATCGAGTCGACGAATGCTTCGAAGGCTTCCGAGTCTTGGTGTGCACCGCTGAATCGCGCCGTACAGCGCGCGAAGTTTCCGTGTATTGTTGGTGTAGGTGTAGGCGATGGAGACGGTAACGCTGTCCCGTTGACGGCCGACGAAGCCAGCAGGCTCTCAACCAGTTGACGGTTGGAATCCGCTTGAGCCTTGGCGAACGCCTCCAGAAACGACGCAAGCGTCCCTTCCGAAAAAGGCGCGGGCGTCGGGGACGCGGGCGCGGCAAAGCCATCCTCGTTGCTTCTGCTCTTACGGCGAGGCATTTCACTACACACACTGTCAATTTATATCACGAGGAAACACTGCAACTGTCGTACGTATACGTTACGTTAAGTTAAAAACCACATAAGTGAGTTCGCGTCGCGTCGTATTGGTACGCGGGCCGCGTTGGAGCGCCAGTTTGTAGGACGGTTTTAACGACTACGTAACGTGACCGTATGCGTCTGCGATGCGAGCCGAACTAAAGAGCGGTGCGCGGCGCGATGCGCGCGAGCGTAGAGCGGGAAAGCCGCGAGTGGAGTGAGAGGCGCGCGAATACACTGTTGGTATTGCCGTTTGGCGCGAAATTATCCCTACATTACTGTTTTTCGTGAAAAGTGTTGTTCTAAAACAATAATGATACATCTCTCGTGATCGCTAGCTCTGATCGTATAACTTTCAAATAATATACTACAAACTCACGTTTTAAAGTTATTGAGTATTTTTTTATTATTGAAAGTCCAGTCATTAGTTTTTATAAGCATTTATTTCATATAACAACTTTATAAGACTCATTCGGCTAACCTTTTAAACAGTAATTCACAAGTACTTGCAGCGCCTTGCCGTTTTTAATAACACCCAACTACTTTGAGCGTTGCTCAAGTAAATTCTACAGGCGTTGAGCACCTGTACTTTATAAAGTTTCCATCTGGACTGGTCCTTCAGCGTTCTGTTATTAATAAGTTATAATAATATTAGCTTCTAATTACAGCGTGCTTGGGTCATTTCTTAAACACCAGGCTTGTTTACTTCTGAAATAAAAAATGTAATAATAACTAAAACAATTGTTCAAACAATTTCGGTATAGGTACCTATTGTATTGAACAATTTTGCATGCCCTGCATAATTCGCAAATAAATGATTTCTGATTTCTACCTACTTAGTAAATAGCTTTTGGCCATTGTTTTTGTTTTGATTGAAAGAGCAAACACAAGCTGTTTTTACCATTTCAATTTGTCGCGGGTATCGACAATTCCCGTACGGAATAAATATTTAATATTTATGACTGGCCTGTGTTGGTCTAGTAGTTAGTGACCCTGACTGCTATGCCGGAGGTGGTGGGTTCGATTCCCACCCAGGACAAATGTTTGTGTGTTGTGCACGATAATTTGTTCTGTGTCTGGGTGTAATTTATCTATAATATGTATGTATTTAGAAATATATAAGTATGTTTATCAGCTGTACCCATAACACAAGCTCTCAAGCTTAGCTTGGGACTAAATGACGATGTGTGAAAAAGTTGTGGAATATTATTTATTTATTTCTATGGTGAGGCCTACAGGTAATTCATGTTTTTAATTCATTAAACCCCAAGCGGACGCGCTGTTATTGTCTTTCTATTGTAGCGTAGTGGATTTCTTGGTAGTTAAATGAGACACGGAAGACTTAGTTCTACATTTATTGTATCACTACACATACATAAGTTTCTAGGGTCTAGGGTTCTAGTGTCTCTAAAGGTCACGCACTGTCACTGAAGGTAGGTAATACGGTACTGCCCTGAGCGACCAGAAGACGACGATCGCCACGCACGGTAGGTAGGCCGGGTAGGCGGCCTCACGCGTCGGTAGGGACGCGCGGCAGGGCGGTCGACCAGGTGGCAGCGGGCTCAGGGCAACCAGCCCTAGGCAGCGTTGGTGGTGGCTGGCAGCGGCAGCGCAGACGGCCAGCAGGTAGCGGCGGCAGGCCACTGCCTACACGGCCACGGCTTAAGGGTAGCTCGCGGTAGGGCGGCCGTGCAGGTGCGTGCTCCTCACCGCGTGGGTAGGCACGCGGGAGCACAGCTAAGCAGCAGAGCAGTGCAGCGTGGGCGAAGCAGCGATAGTCGTTTAGCCAGCGCCAGGAACCCTGAAACAGCGCCAAGGGGGGGGCGCTTGAGCTTCAAGATGTTCCTGTAAGCCCCTACGATGTGCGTGTCCCAGCCAAGCGTCAGATGCGGCAAGCTCAAGGCAGTGAAGAAGATGGAAGATGGGTACTCACACATCGCAGTGGTTTACAGTGATTAGTTGATAGGTGAATAGGCTGACAGACTAGAGGCAAGGCGTGGCGTCACATCGCCACGTGGTTCTCATTGACCGTCGACTAGCGTCGCCGGTTTATGATACAGCATGGATGAGCATGATTTAGTTTATAGAGAATAGAATAGGATGCACGCCATGCGGAGAACCATATAACCATTTAGAGTACATGTGCATAGTGAGTAGCTAGGTGCTAATTAATATTAGATACAGAATACATTGCCGGCAGCCATGTTAAATAGACACAGAGATTACAAATAGTTATGGCTTGCCGGGACATAAATTTAGCAGCAAAAGAACACAATGGCGGAGTTCACTTACCCAATAACTGGGGACTTATCTATTAGTAGGCTGCTCGCTTGATGTAAAAAGGACAGAGCCTATGCGTGCAGCCGTTTTTATAGGAGGTCCTGAGTGACGTTCTCCCTCCATTGTGACATATCAGAACATTTAGGGTTGTACCGATAATTTAGTTTGGTGAATACTATTTAGAATTAGTCGGTTTTTAGTGAATCGACTAATTTATGCTACAGTACCCCGCCTGCAAAGAAAGGATTTTCCCTAGGGTAAATCCGCTAGAAGGCCTAAACCACTTAGACTGACTACCTGTACGTACATACATCTCATTCGCGTGCTTCCATCCCATCATCAATTATTCATCGTCAAACATCCATCATTCAAAGTCCGTCACTGACTTGAATGTAGTCCTAAGTCAGTGACTTACTAAACACACAAGAGGTAAACTAATTTAGAGTAGCTTAACTCAAGACAGTCAGTCGGAAAAACAACAAGATAGTGCAAGTGTATCTCCTTGGGGGTCAGGTCGCCGAGGTGTTAAATTGCAGGGTAATGTGTATAATGTAGGTTCTGTTAAATTTAGAAACAAAAATTAAAGATCACCATTGATTGCTGAACACTATTATGTAGTGTAGTAGTTATAGTACAAACGCTGTCAAGTGAGTGCTGAACTATGTCTAAGTGTGTAATCCGAACATAAAGATGTAGTCTTCATTGTCAATGAATGATATCAAGAAAAAAAAATAAAAATGCAATTTAAATAGTATTAGTTTAAAAAAAACCGCAAGTATCTAGTTTATTTTAAGTTAACTTGCATTTAAAAAAAATTGTTTAAGTTTTAAAATCTTAAGTGTCCATGCTAAGTTTAAGTTCCATGTCTATGTTAAATTAATTTATGTTTTGTCTATGTTCTATGTCTATGACACATTTTATCTACTATATAAAAATAAGTCGGGTTTTCCTTCCTGACGATATAACTCCAGAACGCACGAACCGATTTCCACGGTTTTGCATTCGTTGGAAAGGTCTCGGGCTCCGTGAGGTTTATAGCAAAGAAAATTCAGGAAAAAACAATAAATTACATTATTAGAGCTAATAAAAATAAATTAAATTACATAAATTCGATGCAACCTTCATAGTCACTAAGAAAAACTAAGACACAAAATTAGAGAAAAGTAAATGACAGAATGATTGACAACTGACATAATGTCAGGCAAAAAGTAAATATTGAAAAGCATTGTGTTTACTGTGGAATTGTGAAAAAAAAGTAAAAAAAATAAGTTATTCATCTCCTAACATTTAAATTGGAAACCATCAAATCAATAACGTGTATTGTGCAAATTTTTATTGAATTTCAACAGCAGGCATTTGTCTTTAAGGTGGTAAGTTGAACTGTGTAAATTATGTGGATCGTGCACAGTTAGGTAATATAAATAATATTAATAATGTTCTTTCTAATATATAAAATTTTCGTGTCACAATGTTCGTTCCCATACTCCTCCGAAACGGCTTGACCGATTCTCATGAAATTTTTTATGCATATTCAGTAAGCCTGAGAATCGGCCACTATCTATTTTTCTAACCTCTAAGTGATAAGGGGTGTTCACCCCAAATTTATTTATTTTATTTTTTTGATATTTTTTATTAAGTGGCATCAAAAAATACATACAACTCTAAATTGACACTTTTTTATCACCAACCCTTGCTTTTTAATAGGCATTTTCATAATTTTATCATTTTCTATACCGCTCGATAACATCAATTATTATCACTTGGTAAGTTATCCCCTCCATGTGTCTACCGGTGTCACTTCTCACCCTGTAAACAGCACGAAGTAGGGATGTTACCTCTACAGTTTTCGGCTATTATTTATTAGTGTTTATGCTTCAAGTGTAGTAGTTAAACATTTTTACTATCTCGGTGTAACTCTCATATCAAATATATTCTTGAGTAACTTTATTATTTATTTATTAATAACTAATATTATTGAATATAATTAATTATTAATCTATAAAAAATAATCGCAAAATGTGTTGGTAAGCGCGTAACTCAACAACGCCTGGACAAATTTGGCCAATTCTTTTTTCTATTGTTCGTTGAAGTTCAATGATGGTTTTTACGGCGAGAAAAATTCGAATAGTTGCCGGAAAACCCCTAAAGAGATTTTCGTCAAACATTGCCAGCTGATGAACTCAATGCATGTCTGAAGTCCTCCAATTGTGGAAACATGTCAAAGTAGTTCAGTTAAGCAAGAATATGCATGTCAAATTGCAAAATGACCAATCTGGAAACATATTCTCTAAACAACTCATTGACATTGGTAGTGGCAAATTTCCTATAGACATGTTGACTGGCTGCATTAACATTTCTCGAAGTTTTTGTCAGTTAACTCGATCAAAAGATGAACTTATCCAGAAGGTGTTTCCAGATGTTTCTCAAAATTACAGGAACCATGATTGGTTGAGCGAACGAGCTATATTGGCTGCAAAAAACATAGATGTAAATGAATTAAATTTAAAAATGCAAGAACAAATTACAGGCGAGTCGAGGATATATGAATCAGTTGATTCGGCTACTAACCAAGATGATGTAGTGAACTATCCACCAGAATCTGGATTTGCCAGGATTGCCACCTCAATCTTCAATTAAAGGTTGGATCGGTAGTTATAATGTTGCGAAATATCAACCAACCGCGTCTTTGCAACGGCACACGGTTAGCGATAAAAAAAATACTAAACAACGTGATAGAAGCAACTATACTGAAAGGAAAGTATAAAGGAGAAGAAGTTCTCATACCGCACATCTCAATTATTCCGAATGATGTGCCGTTTGACTCTAAACGACTACAATTTCCAGTTCGGCTTGCTTTTGCTATGACCATAAACAAGTCCCAGGGGCAATCATTAAGGGTTTGTGGTATTAATCTGGAAAACCCATGTTTCTCACATGGTCAATTGTATGTTGCCTGTTCCCGTGTTGGAAAACCATCAGATTAGTTTGTCTATATGCGCCAGATAATCAAACAAAAAACATCGTATATCACAAAGCACTACAATGAAAATAAAACTGATTTTTGTTAATAATTATGATTCACATGATTAACAATAAAGGGATTACTTATTTTTAAATGCTTATATATGTTTTATTTAATTATATTTCTTATTCACAACGCCCTATCACCAGGGTGACGGTTCTGTTCAGGAGATTTTTTTGCCCCGACTATAAAATATGTAGGAACAAAAAAATTTCACATTACAAATCATTTTGACAGGAATTTATTGCAATTTAATTAGGCAGTACGAAGTCTGCCGGGTCAGCTAGTTGTTGTATAATTTTTAGTCTGAGTCCTTAATGTAGGGTTTAAAATTTCTGAACGATAAAACAATGACAAGCAGAAAGGCTAATAGTTAAGCGTCAAAGTCAAAGAAGTGTCAAACGTCAAAGTTGAATAAAATTTTATAAGTCGATGACACTTGTAAAGTTAGGTTAGTTATGACATCTCAGCATTATAGGTTAAATTTATTTGTTTAACATGCTTGGTTATGAATTAATTGTTAAGTTACAGAAGTTGTAGAAGTCGTTAACGTTATGGACTAAAGTTTAGTTTTTAATTATGTGTAAGGATTACGTGACATTTATGAGAGGTTTACAGTATGTGTTTATCAACAATCAATTAGCATTTATTTAGTGAAGTTAGTTTTTATACAAGACTTTATAGATTTATAGTGTGTATGTAGTTGTAACTAGTGTTTAGATTACAGCTAGTTTTTGATTTTTGATAGGTTAGATATGTATTTAGGTAGCTGTTTAGGCTTGTTTATTGAGTTGCAATCCGCTCATAGTTAGAAAACACCTGGTTTAGAGCCAGAAGTGTTAGTGTCTTGCTACCGGGTAGGCGGTAGGAGATCCAACTGACTAACAGTTGTATTTTATCAATGGTTAGCCATGATAAAATTAGGTGCTATGGTGTAGGGCCATTAGCACAATTAATAGTCCTCCATCAACGGGGTAGGCCGAGATGAGGTCCAACTGTGGCTTAGGCCAACAGTTGTTAGAATATCCATGAACTTGGTCATGAATGTTTTAGACACTGGTTTAGAGCCTAGTGTTTGAATTCTATAGTTATAGTTCTACTATTTTAAGTTTTAAATTCTAGTTGTAACTAATTTAGTTTTAAGTTATCATATTATAGGGTAGGACAATGTCTGCAATTTCAATTTTGCAGTTATTCTTCATGAAAGTGCAGACTTGTTAGTGTTTACAGTAACACAAACAACACAAATGTTTTATAGTAGTTCCTAATGACCTACTCTGCTATCTAAGAAAATAAATACACTCCTTAGTGACCACAGCATGCAGTGCTATGGCAGTGAGTGTTTTAAGCAACAGAAGATGCTTACATGTGTAATATGCACATAGAACGTTTAGTATGATTGCAGTCACCTATGTGTAGGCACTGTCTTTAAGATGTTCTTGTTGGAACATGATAATAACAACACAAAAATAAGGGTAGTGTACCATAGAGCATATTCTGCTAAAAAATAAATAATCATCCCTTGGGATCCACAATACTTACCCTCTATGGCAACGCCGTTTTAACAGAAAGGTGCTTACACTTTTAATAAGCACAGTGAAGAGTGTGACAGCAGTATGTAAGTGAGTGTGTGTGTGTGTGTGTGTGTAGCTAGTTAGGTACAGAATTTAAGGTATGTAACTTACAACCATGCAGCCCAGAAGCAATTAGATAAACCTCTGTGGACGTGTTGTATGCCACATTAATAGCAGTTACTATATTATAGTTAGTGTTGGTAGTTGGCGGATGCAGATTTTCCTGCACGCCATTGACTAGTTTAGGACTAATCTAAGGTACAAGTAGACCTTCTACGACTGGTTGTTGATAGATGTCGTAGTATTTTTACCCTTGGCATCGTTTGACCCTGTATGGATCAAACACTAGCTAGCTAGGCCTACGGGTAATTACGGTGGACTATTTCGCCTTAAGTCCTTGACATGCCAGGTACCCAGAGGTTTACCCTGCATATCTACCAAATCATAAACAATAGGCGATTGTTTAGCAGATACTTTACACTTAGTGAATTTTGGAGCAAGTTTTTTACTGAAATACTTTTCCTTATCGCTTTGGTAATAGGTACGTTTCCAGACTACATCGCCTACATTATATTCTACATTCTTGCGACGCAAGTTGTAGTCAGTAGCATTTCTAGAGTGAGCCTTCAGCAAGGCAGATTGTACTTGATCAAATATGTTAGAGAGAAAACCAAGATTTTCAGCATATTGATCTCTAGGTTGAAATACTATTTCCTTGATATCAGCACTTTGGTAGTGAGAGCCATCAGCTACTAACTCTCTACCGAATACAAGGAATGCAGGAGTGAAACCGGTTACTTCACTAGTTGAACTGTTAAGAGCAAATTGTACTGCAGGTATATGCAAGTCCCAAGAACGTTGGTCATTATTTATGTAGGTGGAAACAGCTGTTATGATAGTTTTATTATATCTTTCCACAGTATTAATCTGTGGTGCATACCTAGGTGTATAGTGTACGCTAGGGATTTTATATTTACTGAACAAAGCTTTAGTTTCATTAGAAGTGAACTGAGTGCCATTATCTAGTATTATACATTGTGGTATTCCATGTACCAAGAACAAGTTATCCTCTAGTAGTTTACAGATTATCTTTGAAGTTGCATTCCTCATTCGGAAAAGAAGGCAGTATTTAGAGAAGCAGCAGGTAATCACGAAAAGATAAGCGTTCTGGCGTCTGGAAACAGGTAGGGGACCAACAATGTCAATGCTGACCATTTGGAATGGCCGAGAGCACTCCTTAGGCTTACCCATGATACCCAGAGGGGCATGGTTTACTTGTTTGTGAGCAATACAAGTTTCACATGAAGTTACAGTTTTCACTACGTCACTGTGCATACCTGGCCAGTAGTAACGAAGTGTTAGTCTTTTGTAAGTTTTATAGATGCCTAAGTGACCTGATGTGGGTTCTGCATGGTTGTCAGCTATTACCTTTGACCTAGACTCAGATGGGACAACCTCCTTCCAGTCAAACTCATCAAAGATTGCGAATTTACTTTTCATATGACGATATAATTTATCATTTTTAATTAAGTAGTTAGGAAAAGATGTTGGGTTGTGTAGGCAGCCCTTGTAAATGTTTAGGTACCACGTATCGTTTGTTTCAAGTGTGGACTGGGTGGACAATTCAGCCACTGGAAGAGCTCGGGACAAAGCATCTGGAAGGGTATTGTCTGAACCACGGCGGTGTTTGACATCAAAGTTAAATGCAGAGAGTCTAATTCCCCAGCGGGCTAATCTACCTGTAGGATTTTGTAGTTTTAGGAACCACTTTAACGCAGAGTGATCAGTGTAGACAGTGAATTTTAGACCGTTCTCTAAATAACAACGCCAGTGTTCTAGAGCCAGCAGTACTGCTAACGCCTCCCTTTCAGTAATGCTGTAGTTTTGTTCCGGTTTAGTTAAGGACTTACTCATATATGCAATAGGATGCTCCACACCGTTCTTTGTTTGTGTAAGCAAAGCACCAATACCATAGTTACTGGCATCAGTGTGTACTTCAAAAGGTAAACTATAGTCAGGGCATGACAAGACTGGAGCTGTTATGAGTATCTTTCTTAGTTTATCAAAAGATTCTTGGCACTCATTGGTCCAAGCAAAAGGTGGAGCCTTTTTGCTGGAACTGGTAAGTTTATTTAGTGGAGCTGCCAGTGAACTGAAATTAGGTACAAACCGTCTGTACCAGGATGCTGTACCCAAGAACCGTTTTACTTCCTTTGGGTTAGTTGGAATTGGAAAGTTGGTAATAGCTTCAACCTTCTCTGGGTCTGGGTGTAAACCTTTAGAATTGACTATATAACCCAAGTATTTCAGTTCATCTCTAAAGAATTGACATTTATTTAAGTTTATAGTTAGATTTGCCTCTGTTAGTTTATTTAGGATCTTTAAGAGTAGGGATATGTGATGATCAAAATCAGAGGACACTAGTACTACATCATCCAAGAACGCAAAAACCCTGTTTTCGAATTCTGGGCCGTAAAATAATTTATCGACCAACCTCTGCTGGGTAGCTGGAGCGTTGGTCAACCCAAATGGTGTAGTTTTAAATCTAAAGGTACCACGACTAGGAATGTAAAAAGCAGTTTTATTTTTGTCAGCTTCATTTAGTGGTAATTGCCAGAAACTTTTATAGAGGTCTAGACTTGTTAAATATTTAGCATCCTTTAGGTTGTCTAGAATTTCAGAAATGTAAGGTAAGTTATAAGCATCTTTTTTAGTTACTGAATTTAATTTTCGACTGTCTAGGCAGAACCTTAATTTACCATCCTTCTTAGGTGTTAGCAGTACTGGTGAGGACCAGGGACTTTCGCATGGCTCAACAACATCTAGCTTTAACATTTCATCTAACTCATCACAAAGAATGCGCTGTTTTTCAGGAGACATCCGGTAATATCGTTGCCTAATAGGAGGCGAGTCACCTGTGTCAATGCAGTGTGTGATGAGATTAGTGCGACCTATACCCTTAATGTCTGAAGATACGGTTTTGAACTGTTTAATTATATTGTCTGCTGTTGTTTGCTGTGCCTTAGATAGTTGTGCAAAAGAATGAAGGTGTAGATCAGAGTTAGGTGGATTAGATTCCATGATCTGCTTGTTATGGTTCATAAGGAAGATTGCTTTAGTGTTCTTAGGAAATAGGTCAAAGGTATTCCAGAAGTCTATACCTAGTAGAATGGGTATGTCAACTGTTGGTATTACATAAGCTTTTAGTATATGGTTTTTATTTTCAAAAGAAATAGGTAGATTTAGGGTACCTATTGGTGATAACATTTGTCCCCCAGCGGCTACAAATTTTAGAGAGTTATCACATGAATCTAGGGTTAGGCCTAGTTCATTAATCAGACCTTTATGAAAATTATTACCAATAATAGTAACTGCGGATCCAGAGTCCAGCAGTCCACAAGTAGTCAAGTCTTTGATTGAGATAGTGGCGTAAGGCCTAGTATCATTTAATGGTTTGTTGTGGATTGTTGTAACAGCATAATGAGTGGAGAATTGTTTAACGTTTGATAGCCAATCTGCCCACCCATCATCGTTATTTAGTTTATTAATTTGGTTACAACAACCCACTGCCTTTAGTTTTTTGGCTGACACTTGGTACATTTAGGATAAGTGACACCCTTGAGTCCACACTTGAAGCAGATAGGGTATCGTTCTGCCTTACACTTTCTCAAAGAATGACTATTTACCCTACACCTAGGACAGAATGGGCCTCCTTTAGTGGAAGGCTCTTGTTTAGAAGGAGTCTCTTTTTTAGAAGACGACTGTTTTTCAGTTTTAATAGCTGAAACCGAGTTTGACTGACCTGAGTGTGGTGTTTTATTGTAGTGTTTGTTTGAGTAGCTATTAGTTGTCTTGTTTGGCTTATGGTATGCAAACTCTGGTGCAAGTGTGCTGAGATTACTTCTGCTTGGTTCATGATAGTGTGTAGTCCTAGCTTTATATGTCTCATAATTTTTGCAAACTGTTTGTAACTGATCCAGTGTCTGCACACTACTTATGGCTAGCACATCAGCATAGACTGGTTTGACATTATGAGAGATAATATCAAACTTTTCCTCGTCTGTTAGTTTTTTACTTAGACGGTTAAAGAGGCCACTCATGATAGAAATGTAGATAGTTATATTTTCTGTGTCACCCTGTGTACGCTGTCTGATTTCAGAAAGTAGCCTGTAGTCATAGTCCTCACCATCAAAGGCTGACTTTAGTAGGTCAATCAACTGGTCCCAAGACAAAATGTTTGATTTTATATGTCTGTACCAGTGTAGAGCGTTACCCGTGAATATATCGTAAGAGAAATTGAGCATGTCCTCTTTAGTGATTCTCTTACTGAGTCTAAATTCCTCTATTTTCTGTATGAATGATCTGACACACGAGTTCCCGTCAAACTTAGGTTTATTGCCTTGGTGGCTTTGACAAGTGACCGTGATGTTAGTTGGATTGGGTGTACTTGTCTCTGCTTGCTGTTTACTGGCAGAGTTATCTATCGTAGGGGTATTGAATTTTGTCTGAAGGGCCTTGTACTGTGTGTCTAAGGTAGTGAAGCGTGACTCAAGTTGGTTTTTAAGCTTAATTGTGTCTTGTGTGGTTGGTGTAATCCTTGCTAGACGGTAGTAAATATGATTCCTGTTAGACTGTGCTATGCTAAGAGAGCGATCAGAGTTCACCGTTGTTAGATAGTTAGTGTATTCGGTTATTGTCTGACTCACACAATTCAGATCATCCTTCTCATCTATCCCGGAGAGCAAAATGTCATCACTTTCATAATTACTAGCTAGCTTGCTTATTTGCTTCCTAAGTTCTATGACTGTCCCCTTGTCGCCACCTCTAATTGTCACCTCATACTCTAACTCAGCCTTTCTTAGATGGATGAAGTTAATCTTATGAGAAGACATTGTGTTCTTTTGTTGACAAGGTTAAATTAAACTAAGAACCAGGATTTCTGTGCAGACAGACTCATAAGACCGATCTACTGATGGCTAAAGGTGTCTTGGCCACAGTGAGAGGATGACAACACAATACACAACACACCAATTAATATAGTAGGTACATTCAGCAACGCGATGGCTTATAGTTAGCTTATTATAAGATTTTACAATTTTATTATTGTTGTTGGTTGGTGATAAAAAAAATTTTAGATTATTTTTCTCACAAAATTATTAGTAAATACCACAACGATGCTGAGCGTAGGAGAAAGAGACCAGTGCGAGAACCTTAGAGACTACCGAGTGGGCGCCACTGTAGCGTAGTGGATTTCTTGGTAGTTAAATGAGACACGGAAGACTTAGTTCTACATTTATTGTATCACTACACATACATAAGTTTCTAGGGTCTAGGGTTCTAGTGTCTCTAAAGGTCACGCACTGTCACTGAAGGTAGGTAATACGGTACTGCCCTGAGCGACCAGAAGACGACGATCGCCACGCACGGTAGGTAGGCCGGGTAGGCGGCCTCACGCGTCGGTAGGGACGCGCGGCAGGGCGGTCGACCAGGTGGCAGCGGGCTCAGGGCAACCAGCCCTAGGCAGCGTTGGTGGTGGCTGGCAGCGGCAGCGCAGACGGCCAGCAGGTAGCGGCGGCAGGCCACTGCCTACACGGCCACGGCTTAAGGGTAGCTCGCGGTAGGGCGGCCGTGCAGGTGCGTGCTCCTCACCGCGTGGGTAGGCACGCGGGAGCACAGCTAAGCAGCAGAGCAGTGCAGCGTGGGCGAAGCAGCGATAGTCGTTTAGCCAGCGCCAGGAACCCTGAAACAGCGCCAAGGGGGGGGCGCTTGAGCTTCAAGATGTTCCTGTAAGCCCCTACGATGTGCGTGTCCCAGCCAAGCGTCAGATGCGGCAAGCTCAAGGCAGTGAAGAAGATGGAAGATGGGTACTCACACATCGCAGTGGTTTACAGTGATTAGTTGATAGGTGAATAGGCTGACAGACTAGAGGCAAGGCGTGGCGTCACATCGCCACGTGGTTCTCATTGACCGTCGACTAGCGTCGCCGGTTTATGATACAGCATGGATGAGCATGATTTAGTTTATAGAGAATAGAATAGGATGCACGCCATGCGGAGAACCATATAACCATTTAGAGTACATGTGCATAGTGAGTAGCTAGGTGCTAATTAATATTAGATACAGAATACATTGCCGGCAGCCATGTTAAATAGACACAGAGATTACAAATAGTTATGGCTTGCCGGGACATAAATTTAGCAGCAAAAGAACACAATGGCGGAGTTCACTTACCCAATAACTGGGGACTTATCTATTAGTAGGCTGCTCGCTTGATGTAAAAAGGACAGAGCCTATGCGTGCAGCCGTTTTTATAGGAGGTCCTGAGTGACGTTCTCCCTCCATTGTGACATATCAGAACATTTAGGGTTGTACCGATAATTTAGTTTGGTGAATACTATTTAGAATTAGTCGGTTTTTAGTGAATCGACTAATTTATGCTACACTATTGTGTCTCTAATTGACACGAAAAATTTAAACTTTTCTAAGTTTAAATTTAAATGGTTGTAAAAAAATAGAAAGACCTGGATTTTTAATTTTAAAATCGTTTCGGTCATGCATAATTTTCTTTTCCTAGGCATACTGTTATGGCATTATAAATAACATGAATTAACCTACGCGTAAGGTATAATTGGCTCATACTTACTTTAAGAAATGAGTGAGTTCTCTCCTATTGCATGGAGACCAGGTCTTTGCAGGGTGTTTGGGGTTATATCTAGCGTCCATTATGTGTCTCTGCCCTCGACACTCATTGTGGGCTGTGCCGTCGTGGGACATGCCGAGACTGAAATTGATATGAAGAATTGTAAGGCCAAGTATTAGGTCAGGGTAAATGCCTTATCATAGGTAAGACTTGCCAGTCTTACCTATCAAAAGGTGTCAGACTAACAGAAAACGTGTCAGACTTTTGGACTATTCGTAGATTCATGAGGACCTTTCGTGTTCTACAAATGACAAGATGACTTGCTCGTGCTTTCGAGGTACAGTGAGATATTATATGAAAGAGCTTGACATTGGGTGTTACTCGTGGCCATATCGTTAAAAGCAATATTTACAGACAACCTTTTGATAGTAGGTAGGTACCCATAACACCAGCTCTGTTTATTTGAGACTAGATGGCGTTGCGTGAAAGCTGTGTATCATTTATTTATTTATTTAACAATTTGAATACATACATAAAAAACAGGTATAAATAAAACATGATGAAAACAGTACTGTAAGCGAACGCGTGATTGTATCGATAATTTTAATATTACTATTGTTTAATTTTATGTACTTAGGTACCTAAGTTTAGTTTTGTATTCTTTATGTAGCCACCTATGTAACTTTTACCTGTGTGGCTGGGTAACTTTGTTATTTTTGTAATAAACTGATGACTCGTCAAGGAGCGGGAGACGCATACGACCGGGACTAGGGAGTGCGAGCTTAGCGGCCTCTTAGATTGTTTGAAACACTTTTAGTGATCTCTACGAACGAAAGCGCACGGACGTATATTTGTGATTGCGTCTCCCTAACCTTCACTTGTAACAATTAACTAAGTGTTTCACTGTACACATTCAGATCGGATACAAGTACATAAATAAATACTTATGAACATGGATACTCGTAACAAGCGTTTAACCTTAACGCGACCGATAAGGCAAGTCCGTCATTGTTTAGCTACTAGATCCTGTCTGCCTAATAAATTTCACACCAGTCAGCTAAAATTAGCACTGTCTATCGTCGACTTCCTGCTCTTTACAGACAAATTCAATGTAATTACGTGCACAAGCTCATATTCACACCTACCGAATATTTCACACTTATTGGTGAGGATTCTCAAAATCTTATAATTGGCAGCAGAGTCACACGTCGTGCTTGTTGTTATGTTAGCCGAAATAAACGATATTGAAACGATTGACACGAGAAGACACGCCCTGCCTTTTTTTTTATAAACTCCAATTGATCTTAATATTGTACACATTTTGTCAATTGAATTGTGCTAAAATTTACACTCAATTTTGTGTACAGTTGCCAAAAAGGTTCTGTAATAAACAAAAAAAGGGTCTGCATATTTTTTTGTTTTTTACCGTCGTTTTCATTTATTATTATTTATTAATATTAAACTAAGGAAACACATAAGAAACGATGTCAAAAGCATCCCTTCACAGCAGTGACAAAATTATATCGAACTAATTTGCCTGGATACTTATCTGTATTGCTGGTTGTACCAATGATATTAGAAGTAAAAAGGTGTAGATAGGTTATAAGCGCTCAACAAGCGATACGTTAAAATGTGGCTAACTAGCCACACTTGGCCGTAGTGTCGCGTCGCGCCGTCAACGGACGCGTGTGTGCGTTAGTGTGCCGTTTTTGAAGATCGAATGTTGTTTAGGTAACCTATCAACCCCTTTTTGCTTTTAATATCATTGGTTGTAACTATCTAGACAGTAGGTATGGTAAAATGCTGTAGTATAATTATTAACAAACGACAAATATAGCAAAACATTTGACAGACAGGAGAACTATCTACCTGAGACGTATTACTAGCAATTCATAGATTGGTTGTCGACAAAGAAGTAACCACAAATTGGAAACGATTGGCGTAGATTTGATGCAAAAGACACGCAGATTATGGAAATAATCTTAATGTGATCAAAATTAAATACATTTCTAAACCTGTTTCAGTAAAAAAGTACAATCCGCAAGGCACAACGAAAAAATACGCGGTTTTTTCGGTAAAAGTATGACGTAAAGAAAAGTTATTATGCATTTTGTTGTGATTTTGACACCATGTGGCGGCCTTTGCGCATACATTCTCTAGAAACTACCCGCTCCCGGCCGTTTACCCTCTCAAAAAACCTAGCATTGCGCGCTCTTACCCTCTACATCTTTTACCCACAACGTGCTTTTACCCATCGCTTCCTTTTACCCCGAATAACCCTAGGTGTTAGCGACACACTTGACACAAAAATGCCTTCCTCGTGAAGTCAATCTTATGATAGCTGGTGCCCGCGACTTCGTCTGCGCAGAATAAACACGCCAGAAAAGCTCGCAGATTGCATACGTTTATCCTTATATTTTGGACAATTCATTCAATATATTTATATCGGTTTATCTGAAGTATAAGCTATATTATTGTACAGTTTCTTTAATTCATTAAACCACAGGTGGACGCCGGCGTCATTGTCTTTCTATTGTATCTCTAATCGACACGAAATCCAGTCAGTTGTTTTTGCGTGAAAGAGTAACATGTATCCATTCAAACTTTCTCATTTATAATAGTAGGATTTACCTGTGTGCTATTTCGTGAGCCAGTATGTAGGCAACGTTCTCTGGATGCCACTCCAGGAGAGTACAGCTGTTCTTGATACTGCATATCCCTTTCATGTAGCCTCGACCTGGAATATACAGATTTAGATTTTAATCATTACATCTGTTTCATTACTTAGGAACTGGTGAAAAAGTATTAAAGGCCACAAGGATCGTTAATAAAGGTAAAGTTACGTGTAGCTAAGTTAGTCCGTAGATGGATGATCATCTAATACTAACAAAGTCTGTCTTAACTGCAATTTGTAAATTATTTGTACCCGAGACGAATCACATTTGTTAAGAAACCATAACTAGAAACGGAATCCCTTTACTAAACATCAGAATAAAATCTGACGTTCAATTTACTATTACATACAAATAAAATAAAGTCTTTTAAGATTATATCTTGTGGTATGCTTAACATTTCTGCGTTTCCTGTCGTTTCAAACGCTTTGCAGGCTTATTTCCATAATTGGTTTAGACTTTAACTGCAGGGAGGATATGCAAACTGGTTGAATGTACTGAACGGTTTATTAAGTTTCTAGATAAGCCGTGTTTAAGGGGGGTATAAATCTAAAGAGCCAATCGTAATATTGACTTTACATCAAATAGTCAAACTCATTGTATAACATTTAAATCAAATACGGAAATACGTGGTATTATTATTGAGGAGGAAACTTGTAATGATATTCTGGAAATCTATAATTGGATTTTAACGCAAAATTTGAAAGAAAAGTTGTTTTAGCCAGAAAAAAAATCTTATAATTGGTCATTATTTTCTTTGATACGTACGCGAACATTTAAGTAAAGTAAGCTAGGAGTGAACTATCCATCCCTCATTTTTAAAGAATAGCACCGGTGCACTTACTACATACATTATTACTTTGGAGAAGTAACCGTTCATTGCATGCCGTGGAAACTGTAGGCATATTTTTGTCTCACAAATTGGGGATAGGAGATATTTTGGTTCTGGTGTTGGTACTTATTAAGACAAAAATAACTCACCCTTAAGACTGAGTAAGTTGATGCTTGTAATACAGATGAGCAATTAAAAAAGTTTGTTTTATCAATTGGAGTGTGATTTACTAGTAAAAATAGAATGGACCATATTTAGAAACACTTTTTATGTCTGTCGGTGAAAGAAAACATCGTAAGTAAACCTAGACTTGTCGTTAAAATACGTTTGAAATTGTCAATCATCCTCGAGAAGGCAATGGTGATCAAACGTCGTGCCTTTTAGTATGAGAAGAGGACTTAGCCTTGGAGTAACTTAACAAGCTGGGATTTTATTATCCTGTATAGTCTAAAATTTTATGATATACTGTGCTAGTCTTAAAACTACTTTAAAATGTTCAAATCGTAGGACCCTAAACACAAGTTAAATCTTACATTGGGTGGCGAAAACACTCTTTTCCCAAGTTATAACACTGCAGATTTAGTTTTTACAGAAGTGTTTTCTTGTACAATTATTAAAGGTAATATGGTTTTTCTTTTGTTTCAATACAGAAATCTGAACAATTAAATCTTACCTGTACTGCTCCTAATTTCAGATCCGGAATGATTCAAATAGAACAGGTCCAATCCCGTAAATAAAACTGAGTAGAACCACATTTTCTTGGCTGTCTTCTTCTCCCCTTGCCACTGGCAGTAACTCTTCAAATACTTTGAAACATTCTCATTCATCGCCACCTTCTTCGTCGTATTCTTCAGTATCTTTACGTCTAGAAGTACCAGCTTTACTTTCTGTTGTAAATTTGGACGAGTGAATAGGTCTTCTACGTCTTTTAATATATCCTTTGCTAGTAGTTTGAATTTCTCTCTTATTTTATGTTTGGCTTCTTTTGATAGCATCCTGGTTAATGCTTTGTCTAGATGCATCATCACTGGGATTGCGATATCCGTTTGTTTTGTGTAGTACTTTATTGACAAGTCCTTGTGTTGTGTCTTCGGGTGTGTGTGTTTGTTCTGGAATTATAAGAAGAAATAACGTTATTGATACATAAATGCTGAATTAGTTATTTTAGGACACCTTGTGTATTTCGCATACTGGTCTCTATTTTAGGTCTGTACTTAAATAATTACGTAATGCTTGTATACAAAACATTGTAGAAAACCATTAAATAACACTTTCTATCTAATTCTTTTCTTTACGAAACAACCTTTTGGAGGGGGCATTTTTGTTAATGATGTGTTTCTCAGTCAAAAGTTATGGTCTAACTAATTGAAGGAAATTACTTAACTTTGACTATATGATATAAAAATTTATTATACAAAAGGTTCTGTTTAAGATATAACTAAAAGATTTTTCGAAATTTCAATGGCATGTCGAATATAAGACGGACAAAGTCAGTGCCTTAGTGCTAATTTATTATAATATTACTGTAAAAGAGTGTACCTCAAATATACACAGGACACAGCTATATGTAAAAGGATGGTGGAGAAAGGATGTGTAATTTAACTATCAAAGTTATGTTCCACCCACCTTAAGAATCGAATAGCAATTGGTAGGTGTAGTATTACCATCATAAATTGATTATCTTTTATGGGCAATTCCAAGTAGGTAGTTATCAATTTATGTTACATAGTGTAAATTTACATGTCTCTTGCGAATTACAGTAGGATTTCATTATATTGTCGATATTTTAATTTAGATATATGGTTTTATTGAAATGAATGCTGTGGCTTTGACCTAGCTATGAGTTCATTGGATTGTCGGAGAGCCCAAGTCGGTAAAAAGTTCAGGGTGAGCTATCCATTTTTTTTCAAAAGCAATACTTTATAAATAAGATGTAATTTATTAACCCAAGATATTTGATATGGATGATTACATTAAATATCTTGGGTTTGATGAAAACAGAGCAAACCCAAATTTGAATCAACCACTGTGAAGTTCCTTCCTTTTCCCAATTTTGTTGGGGTTGGCTTCCAGTGTCTACCCAGATACACTTCATTGTCGATCTATCTATCTGAGTCTATCTATCTGACTTTAACAATCCAGTAACTATTGGATTACACAATAGATAATTATATTGGTTAGATTAAGTAGGTACTTTATTTATTTTATTTATCTAGTAATGAAAGTCAGGGCAGGAAACTGTAAAATATGTTACCTGCTTTCCACACTGAGAATTCGGACATCACTTTGTGTCTTAAATTTAGCCACGAGCCCCTCTCAATTGAGTCACAATTTAACTTATTAAAGTTAACAAAGTCAACTCTAGCAATACTTCAAATATGTTTCTGCATCGTTGATTACCCTTGATGCGTTAATTGGTGACAATTTGTCTAGTCTTCTTAATGTTAAAAGACATTAGACCACAGACAGATGGCATTGTTCCTTTTTTTAGCATGTCTGTGAGACCAATTGGCACTCCCGAGAAATGGGTATTAATTGGCTTCACACCGAACGAAGTGCTTCAGTGCAAATGATGAATTAATGTGCTATTTGACAAAATTTTAATTTTAAGTCCAACAACAAAATGTTCGATACGTAGTTTTTTCTTTTTCAAATTGATGGGAAACTGCTTTAATTAAGCGCATCAAAGTTGAGGAGTTGAGGCTTGTAACGTCATTAGCTAGCATAAACTGTACTGGCTAGTGACGTCATGCAACATTTTGACTCGTCGTATCGCCGTTATTTTTTCATTACGTGAATATAGAAAAAAAATGTGTCGAATATTTTCTTGTAATCTAGACGAGGGACTAAAAACTATTTTTTTTTAAATAGCCCATTGTTCAAATATTTATCTATGACGGTGAATATGGAATTGGAATTGTATATATTAAGTATAGAATATGCATAACCCCATGTTTTATAATTCTATTGTATTGAATTTAACATTAAATATTCTATTTCAAACATCGCTAAAAAAGAGTGATGCAAGTTATCATTGTAAAGCTTATTATGTGGTGACAGTCATTGTACAGCAGTGCGATTCTGGTTTAATCACCGCGTCAAAAACGTAGGCGTAGTGAGGGCGATTTGAGCTGTCATTCCATACTAATGCTAGGCATTGAAAGTTCACTTCACTCAAGTTTTCACGGGGGACTTTTACTGAATCGACTGGCTGTAAAAATTTCAATCACATAGTGTGCAAGTAAAAATCAAAAACAAAAGTCTTTATTCAAACTAGGCTGAGAATCAGCACTTCTTGATCGTCAAAAAAAAAATACATAAAGACAGTCCCCCAAAAACAGCCTACCCTTTGCCACTTTCTTGTGTTTTTGCTGGGAAGAAGAAGTGGCGAGACAAATTCCCCAGCAACACATCTGTCTGATTCGTTTGAAGAACTAGGTATACAAAGAATCTATACAATGAAATGCTCAATAAATAGCACTAAGGTTTATACACTTTGTAAATCATTACATTTCAGACTGATTGTCTCGTGTTAGCTAGCACACTCCAATATACCGAGATTAAAAAAAAAGTAAATATAATTATTCATATTAACATTGAAATCTAAACTCAAGCAAATCAACTACAAAATAAACAACATAGTATCACGCCTGTGATCTCCGAAGGATTAGGCAGAGGTGTACCATTAGTACCTACATTCATATTTCGCCCGTTATGCTTAAGGTCCATGGAATAGGGGGCGAGCATAGGCTCGAAGTCTAGATTTGTGCCCGATTGATGGCAGTAGTGCCATCAAGGGGCACAAATCTAGACTAGAAGCTGATACTGAGAAATCCCAGATGGGAAATCTCAATAACGCTTTGTCCGACCCGGGGATTGAAGGGACTTCATGCTTAGCAATAGCGCTTGCGACTTCTAGAAGTCTAGTAAAGTCTAGTACTATACGAGGCAAAGTATAAAATCAAAAATCTGTTCAAAACAAATGCAAATGAAGCTTGACAATATGAACAAACATCGTAAAACATTTCTGCGAAACGCTGATTTGCTAATGACACGGGTTTTCAGGAACATGTGGGTGGCTTGTAAAACAAATGTTACCGTTAACGAGCCAAGCGTTGAACCCGGGACCTTTCAGATTGAAGACTCTTACGTAATCGGTCAGTTTAGCGTTCATTGCTTGTGAGTTGTGTTCATTTCCAAGTTTGGAGATCAAGGTCTTTAACTCGTCAACTATCGGAATTCTAGACGCAATTTAATTACCTATTGTTCGCGAAAGCCGGCTTCCATTCGGGCCCTGAGAAGATAGGTGTGTTTGTATGAGTTAAACTAAATATAACTAAATATTAACTCCCTAAACAAATATAAAAAAGGCCTGATTGATGGCAATGGGCTCGCCCCCTATTACATGGGACTTTAACATAATTGGCGAAATGTGGGTGTACATGTGTACACTTCCGCCTAACCTTTCGGGGATTACAGGCGTGATGTTAAGTGTGTGTTAAAAAAAAAGAATGAATCTAGGTCGTCAAAAACTCATCCCCATTGCTGTCAACTGAAAAAATGCCCAAAGCACTGTGAATATTCATTACAAAGGGCTTGACTAGATAGTTAAAAAAGAAATATAAAGAAAATTGTAAATATTTGAGGTATTTTCGATAATAAACCCAAAGGTAATAAAATAATTGTTTCAAAGTTTGCGCAGTCAAAATAAGATTAAAATAGCGCAGTGCAATACAGGTCACGGGTTCGAATGTCGTGTGATACAAATAATTATTTTTACTAACAGATAGTTTAAACTTAACACACACTCGTTTACGCGGAGTTTTGGTGAGAGATAAAGTTAAACAAATTATATGTTGTATTATTATTTTATATACCTACTCACTGATAAGCATTCCTAACCTATCTACACGGAAGTATAAACAATAATTATTATTAGTCATAAAAACTTATCCAAACCGGAACTAGACAGAGTAAAATATGCACTTTCATTTAAAGTTGAAGACAGTAATTCTTTTCATTTAAACCATTTATAGGTCTCTTTTAAACGACTGTAATTGATACACAAAGTGATTCTAAATTCTCCATCTAACTAATATATCTACTAATTTGTCATAATTGTGGTATAGTGTTAATGTAAATATTTATTTATTGATGCGAATACATCCTCATTTTTATGTCTATTATTTGTGTTTTGTAGAAGATGTATGTAGTATATTCCCTAATATTTAAACATGTGCAGGTAAATACTTATCTAAAAAAAAAGTAGGAACCCCAAACGTTTCCTTTTTGTAGTATTTTATTTTTTGAGTGTAAACACACACACTTAGGGAGACATAAATAAAAATATTCCAAAAAGCTACAATATCAAGAAATATAATATATAAAATCAATATTTAAAAACTTACTGATTTACAAGTACTGCCATCCAAAATAACGATCACTATCAAAAACACATAACACCTCATTTTGAATATTGAGAACCGCGTGTGCAGAACGTCTAAGCTGTACTAAGCTTTGCAGCATATCCTAGCCAGCCATAAATACACATGACAAATAACTCAAAAGGCCCATTCGACACGGAGAAGAGAAAATGTATATAAATAAGAAATACATAAATATTTATTTTGCAGGTTAATCTTATGAAGTTTTCAATTGGGAAAATTAACGTGGGAATATTTCGTTTGCATTCTAATGTTACGTCAGTCTAAATCTGTCTAAAATCCTTCAAATTGGCCTACATTTTTGACAAGTTTTTAACATTGATTGTCAATGAAATGAGATTGAACTTGATTTTGATCGTATTTAATCACGTGAATTTCTTTAGAGCAATTGTAAGAGATATGAGGTCGCTCAGCAGTAAGGTGATGATGATAATCTTGTCCAGATCCAAGGTCAATAATCACTGTAGTGTTGTACCAAAGATAAGTTTGAGAAGCTACGTGCGATTAACTTATATAATTAATTGTTGTTTGATGGAATAGTTAACAGGTTAGCCCATAAATTCCCATTCCAAGCCCATAAATTGCTGAAAGTTACCTAATGGTTTACTAATAGATCAAGTTTTAGAACAGCGGTTGTTGGAGGTTGATGTCTTTTTTGTAAATGCGAAGTACAGTTATGCTAAACTTAAACTTTAATAATGTGAAAGTTTGAAAGTTGTTACTGAACATCTAATTTATAGAAAAAGAGTGAATGTATAACCATTATCATGATCTTTCTCCTGCCCAAATCTCAATTTATTTTGCGTCGGCGCGGCGTAGCATAGTTTTGGTCTTTAATACATTTTAATTATGGTTCCTCTATTTGCTGTCTTCTTAATAGAGTCACCTCCGCTTACCTTCTTCCTACCCATATTATCGTTTATACCAATTTCATTTACATTCCTTTAAGATGTAAATGCATGCAAAATGGAATATTACTTTTCATTTTAGTACCTAATTACTAACAATTTCTGAACTTTTATATTTAACTTTTTAAGCTCATTCAAATTAACCTTCTGAATTTATCTGTACAGTGTACTATGTATGTCGGCCATATAACAGTATTATGTATTATTACTAAGTAAATTATCAGCCGCTACATGAAACAAACAATTAAGTCTTACAATATTGTTTATCGCAAATTTTACTCAGGAAGTGATGATCTGGGGTTGATAAGCATAGTTTAAACTTTAAAAGTTGTTTGAAGTAAAATATTGTTATTAATTAAATTATTATTCCTCATTTATAAAAAAAAACAAATACCAGCCTGTTACTGTTCCACTGCAGGGCAAAGGCCTCTTCTCATACAGATAAGGCTTGAGCATTGATCACCACGCTTGCTCAAGGCGGATTGGCGATTTCAAACTTATATCAACTATAAGTCCAGGTTTCCTCACGATGTGTTCCTTCACCGATGTCAATGATGTCTAAGATAAACTTAGAAAGTACATAATAATATGAATTGAAAAGTCACAGTCACAGTCCTCATTTACTTAACAAAATTACAATACGATCTGTTCCATCTCAAAGGTTGCTGACGTCATACAAAAAACTGAAATCCTGAAGTGGACCTCTGCTGGACACATTTGCTGCATAACAGGAGATCAATGGACCTCATAAACAACCCAATGGGTTCCTTTACATGGAAAGTCACTTCGCTGCAGGCTATTCGTTATCTTTATATTACCAGTATAACTAAGTTGCGTCTAGTTGCACACTGAGCTTTGATGCCAACTAAGTATTCACAAAAAAAAAAATGTATTGTACCTACATAAAGTGGACTTCAAGTTACGCTGACTATCAGACGAGGTACTGTGCGCTTCGTCACATCTTTTTAGGGTTCCGTAGTCAACTAGGAACCCTTATAGTTTCGCCATGTCTGTCTGTCCGTCCGTCCGTCCGTCCGTCCTCGCTTAATCTCTGTGACCGTTAGCACTAGAAAGCTGAAATTTGGTACCAATATGTGTATCAATCACGCCGACAAAGTGGTAAAATAAAATTTGGAAAAAAATGTTTTTTAATTTCAACCCTAACGTGTGATATATTGTTGGAAAGGTATTTAAAACGAATAGGGGTTTACTAAAATAATTTTTTGATGATGTCAATAATTTCGGAAATAATCGCTTTAAAAGTAAAAAACAATGTGCCCCCCCCCCCCCCTCTAACTTTTGAACCATAAGTTTAGAAAATATGAAAACAATCTGAAAAGTTGAATTTGGATGGAAATAGTTTTTGTACAAAAAAGACCAAATCAAATCAAAATAATTTCTGGACTTAGTTTGTAGTATAATCGTATATGCAAGCATTTTTTTTTAACTTTGTTTACTTATTCTACGGCACCCTACACTGAGCGTGGCCCGACACGCTCTTGGCCGGTTTTTTTTTATTATTATTGATAGGCCACTTAGAGTTTGACCACTATCTCACCTGATGGTAAGCGATGATGTGGTCGACGATGAAGCACGCTTGCCTAGAAGCAACCTGTTCACTCTTGATTATCTCTGTTCATCTCTGCGAGTGCGCCTAATGTCATCCAAGATACACACTGATGATAGCCAATACAAAACTAGCTGTTTGACAGTTAGTCGTTGAACAGTTTGCCCAGTGATCGTCACTATGAACTGTCAACGGAGATACACAATTAATAGCCCTGCTGGATGGGTTCGGCCATTGGGCTCGAACCCGTAGTGCCTATTCCCATCAACCAACTACGCGGATGGCTGCAAGAATTTACCCACACACAAGCAGAAAGATGGTGGTCCTCGTCCCCGGGCTGCAGACAGTCAAAGGAGGCTATGCCTACCCTGGACAGGAAACTCACCAAACGCCTTCTGCGCTTGGACAGAGTTATCTTGCGCCTGGTGACCGGGACCATCACAGGACGCTGCCTGCTAAACAAACACCTCCACACTTTAGGCATAACGGACAGTCCTCTATGCAGAGCATGTATGGAAGAGGAGGAAACGGTGGCGCACGTGCTTCTTGAGTGCACGGGTGTCGCCGAGATACGGAAGAGGACTCTTGGTTCACCAGAACTCCTCGTAGACGCACTGAAATGCTTGGGAGGCTTAATCTGCTTCTGGAAGGAGGTGGGCTGGTTGGAGTAATCCCCCAACAAAAGGGCCGCCATGGCTCACGCACAATGGTCCAAACTTGGATTAAGTGCGGAAACCAAATCCTGATAGATAAAGAGCCCTGCTGGACTACGAAATAGTCCTGATGAGGATAGTAAACAGTAAATGATATATCATTTCTGTGAATCGGTTTTTACAAACGTCGCACAAGCAAAGTTCCTATTTATCAACTGTTTTTCCTTTATGTATAACTAGCTGATGCCCGCGGTTTTGCCCGCATGGATGTCGGTTATCGCACCCTGCTCCCAGAAGGCTTATTTTTTACCTCCAATAAATATTATTATGTTTTGCCAATGTATACAAAATCTTGACAAATTATATACTAATAACTTCCTTGAGAAAAACTCGATCTATTGGTGAAAACAGCGTCGGCGTAGTCATGTTTGTGTTTATCGCGAACAGACAGACAGACAGGCAGACAGACAGACAGACGACCGCGACCCAAGTGTGGATCCACTTGATCAACCAATCAAAGTACCTAGTACTTTATGTATGTTATACAAATCGTGTTAAATTATAACCTCCTAAACCTCCTACTACTGATTTTTTTTTTTGTTTTTACTTTATTTTCCTTTTACAAATAAAAGATATTAACCAGATGTACAGCTACAGCTGTTTCCAGTTTTAAGTTGAGGTAATAAATAGAGTGAGCCCTGGCATCCATAACACAAGTTTAATCTTAGCTTGGGTGCCAGAGGTCGATAACCTGTGTCACATGCAATTTTTAACAAGTATGTTATTTCTTATTTTTTTGTCCTCGTGCTTATAGTACCTATACAAATTCTTGTAAAAATTGTGAATGCGGAAATAAAGTTTTTTATTATTTATTTATTTATTTACCATTACTACTACTTCAAATACTACTACCTACTCTAGTAATAAATAAATCGGTGTTTCCCCTTTTCGTTACTCTGTTCGGCACTCCGACAACGGTAACCCACATGCCTGTGAGATATTTCTCGATAGCATGTAATACCAAGTTAAGGCCCATGTGCGGTATTAAAACTAAGACAGTAGGTTATTCTCTTACCATAAGCAAAGAAGAAACTCCGAGAAAAAACAAGGAAATAAACTCAAAAATCATAGTATTTTTAACCAACTTCAAAAAAGGAGGAGGTTCTATGTTGCAAAAAAATAATTGTATGGGAACAACTAAAAATGGAAAAATAAAAAACTTTTTTGCAAAAAATAAAACGGACTTAATTTTTTATGTTTGTGTTTTTTTTTGCAAAAAAGTTTTTTTTAACATTTGGAGGCATTAGTCGTAGTATAGACAACCAGGTAGTAAAACACAAACCTTTTCTTCTATTCTTCATTTACATAAGCTATAAAAGCATTAGACATAAGTTATAAAAGGTTGTTTTTAAGGCACACTTGGTAACGAAGGTACATACAATTAGCATTTTATAATTACGATAGACGCCGAATTTATTATAACTTATTTTCACTGCAGCTGTCACACTTAGTTGTAACCATCTCAACAATTTATTTAAAAAAATTATGTGGACTTCATTTAGTTATATTATTTCACTTTAAATTTAAAATTACTGTGTCAATGGGTAACTCAACTAACAGGGAGTTTGCTTTTAAAGCCCAAAAAAAGTGTGTAAGAAGTATTTGTGGGCTTAAACAGACAGATTCGTGTAGAGCAGAGTTTACAAGATTACACATATTGACTATACCTTCACTTTATATCTATGAAGCAGCAGTAATGATAAAACGCGATTTAAAAAATTACGACACATTGAGAAGTGCACGCTATAGAAATGAATTAAGCGGAATTAAGTGTAGGACAGTTAAGTTTAAAACTAGTATTTTTGGGATAGGAGTAAAAATGTATAACAAACTTCCTAATAGTGTAAAAAGCAGTGTAACCTTAAACAGTTTCAAAAAAACACTAAAGCAGTTCCTGATAAGTAAAGTCTACTATTCAATTAATGATTTTTTTAACGACAAAAACACTGACTGCGTAATGTAATTTGTATGACATCATAAATAATTTAATTTAAATGAATTCATTGAATAATCTAATTACCTAACATGAAATAATTTAAAATGTATAAAATCAATTTATTATTTAATTTGTGATATATCTGACGTGTATGGAACTTATATTAATGTATTGAATGATGACTTTTTCACGAACATTAACTGTAAAAATATTGTACACCCTAACGGTATGTAACAGCGAACCTCTATGTAATAATCATAAGAACTGATATTTTTTCACCTGTGACAAACAATAAATAAATTTGAATTTGAATGATGAAAACCCAAAAGAAGCAGGTATGACCGCATGGAAACGTTCTTCGTTTAACTTTTAATCTTCTAAATTTAAAATAAAACAATTGCAATTAAAAATGTTTTGACTTATCTTTAAAATAATATTCTGCATTCCTTTTTCTACTAGCCTCTTTTCTAATGCGATATTATAAATGAAGTGTAATAAATAAATAAAAAATAATTAATATTCAACGACTTTTATACAACGCCATCTAATCCCAAGCTAAGCAGAGCTTGTGTTTTGGGTACTAAACAATTGATAAACATACTTGACGGCGCCGCGACATTTAGAGTGTTAAGAAACTTCTAGAATAGCATCTGACATGCGCGGGTTGATGTTTCTGCACTCTGACGCAACTCCGGGCTCTTTTGAAGGACCGTTGACATGACGGTAAGCAAAACGTGTTCGGTGGAGCGTCGCCGTATTCCAATTAATTAAAATGAGTTTATCGTGATTCTGTCGATATTACGTTAAAATAATAATATAGTGCACTGCTAATTATCTAAACACGTGGATTTATTCTCCTTGCCCGCCTACCCACGATAGCTTGGCTGAAACAATGAACTCTGAACTAAATGATAATCATCATGTGCCTTTATACTTATATATTTAAAAATACAATTTAAAAATGTCATGTGGAGTTTCTTTCCAGTACTTCTTAATAGAAACAACAAACAAATACCTCGTACAGGCGCCAGCACATCAACCTACCCCAATGTGTCAAATTTCTTTGATAGGTTTTTAGAAATAAATATTGTTGTTATATTATTGTTTGTTTGTAGAAATAAATGTCATTTATTATCTTGGTCAGTTCATGAGAATACCAATGCAGATTACTGTCTGAGATTGTCTTTTGAAGAAATAAACACACACATATGAGAGTGGACCTACTCAGTCCAGAGTTGACGAATGTTATTTTATACGATATCTTTGACTTCTGACGTAGGATACCACCATAAAATCATCATTTACGACCTTGGCTTCCTCTAGCCGGTCTATCCATTAGTCAGCTTCAGGGAAACTGGTGACTTAAACAAATTCTTTGAAAGCTGACTCTACTGCCACTTAACATAGTCGTGATTCCTATACTCTGATATGTATCAAACAAACCTACTATTAGACAATATACTTCATAACTCAGTCATGCAAGCTCGACTTGACAATGTACAGACGTCAGTACTCCGTACAAACTGTAAATTTTTCATGAACATAAATCTTAGTCTGTTTGTAATAATGTCGATAAGCTATCAGAAAAATTTGACAAATTGGGGTATCTTGACGTGCTGGCCTCTGTACAAAATGCCTCTGTTAAAGGCCAAAAAAATGTAAACATTATCGTGGGAAGAAAATCAAACTAAAAGCAGTATTAAAGAATCGGTGTAGATGGCGCTCTGTACTTTTTACTTACCTCTATGGGAAAAGGTTTAAGTTCATGTGACGTGAAAGACGAAAAAGTGCTAATGTTATAAAGGACAAATATAGATAAATGCATGTAAGCGACCGGGGGCTCGTATTTTTTCCTTAATAGGTTAAATCAGCGGTCGTTCCAATATGGTTCCAAATTTCAGATGTAAAAAGCACAGTTAGAAACGATGTTTGATTGCTTCAGAAGAATATTTGAAGAAAAAATTAGAACCGTACAGTCGTCAATATTTTATTTATTGTACATTTTTTTATTTTCTTCTTGTATGATGGATTAAATCCTTTGCAATTCTAAGATTCCGAATATTTAAGAATGTTATGTTTAAGGGAAACTTTTGTGTTTATTTTGGTGGTTTAATGCTGTGTAGCCTGCTAGAAAACACCGAACTTACCTTATGTTAATCGTTCAAAAGTAACCCTTTGAAATATTATCAATATTTACAATTAGCAAAAGAATTATTCAGAACGAGTACCAAATAATTGCATGTAAACAATTTCTTAGCTTGATTAATTAATACAATTATTTCAGCTAAACTAGCTAGAAAGGCAAATGAAAGAGCAGCCTGAAATCAGGCTTTATATTTAAGCACAAGAGCACCCAATAAAAAACAAAACCAAAATACCAATACATAATTTTTCATTGTTAAGTTACCCCTATAAACAAATCTATTGTCCTTAGGATTGAATCAACATGTGAAATTTACACCGGGGCAGCGGAAACTACGTAAAAGTTTGTAAAAGAACCAACCGTCAGGGCATAATGGCACCTCTGCTTTCACCGTAGTACACCCACATATCGCGAGTTCTGTTTAAGGCACATATATTAGGAGGCGAGCCTATAAATTGCCATCAATCGGGCACAAATCTTTATTCCGGGCTGCTACTGAAAAATTCCAGGTGGAAAACTTTTGGAGGTATGTCAAAGTCAAAGTCAAACCATTTATTTCAATTAGGCCCCTATATGGCACTTTTGAGCGTCGAACAAAAATTAACTTTAAAAAATGATTCTAGTTGCCCCTTCCAAAAAGTAGATTTGTATGGAGAAGAATGGGCAAGAAACTCCATACTTACTCTTTTAAAATCGATTTTACAATACTTTGTATACATTAATAAGATTATATGTGAGGATGATGCACCTAGAATAAAAGTACTATACTAAGATAGGTTTTAGCAAAAAAAAAAAGCAATGGAGTTGATAATTACATGTGGTACAGCTAGATCCATTGTGCTCACAAATTTACAAATGTAATAACATTATATTAAAAAATAAGTGAAAAAATAAACAATACATAGGTACATTATTATATTAGCAACCAGGTTGATTTTGTCAAAACTCCAATGATTGTCCTATGGAGCAGAACCAGCATGTTTCCAAGCATTCCTATCCTGAATATAATCTTCTATGAGAGGAACAGGGTGTAAAGTTCCTCATCCACCATTGAAAAGGGAGGATCTTCGACCAGAGGTTGTCTGGTGGGCTAACAACTGCCCGACGGTTGTGTCGGGAACTTGTATACGTTCAAATTGCGCGGATAACTTCGATACCGCGATGTAGGATATCAGTCATTAGTTCGTATGTGGCGAGATAGATGTCGCTATAAACTCAATAACACTTTGCCCGACCCGGGGATCGCACCCGGGCCCTCATGCTCAGCAGTAGCGTTTGCTACCACTAGACAAACGAGGTAGTCATATCAAAATAGTCCATTGCAATAATTAAATAAAAAAAATGATAATTCGATGAAAAAGCGTCCAAAATGTTTGACCCAGATTACAAAAATCCCGATTTGTCCAAGGTTATCATTTTTTTTACTAAAACATGCTTATCTTCTCTTGTAGTCTTCCTGCGCGCACAGATACTGCTATAATTAGAACACAAATGCTGTCGTCGAAAATGATAAATCATTTCCTGGAAATTGTCTTATCTATGGATTAATATTTTGGCATAGCTGCCTACACGTTCAACATGTTAATTCGTTTTGCATTCCTAATTCAGGAGTTGTTAAATGAATGTTGGGAAAAGAATGACAGGTAAAATTTAAGAAGAATAAAGTGTATTACTTAATGTGATAGTAATCTATATTATATACGCTGAAACATTTGTTTCCTTGAACGAGCTAATCTCAGGAAAGGTGTGATTTGAAAAATTCTTACAGTGTTAGATAGCCCATTTACCGGTGAACGCTATTATCATTACGCTAAGACTTTTAAGAGCGGAGCACCAATGAAGGATGTTTTAAAATCGGGGTTTTTGTTTCCTGTAACTATTCCACGCAGACGAAGTCGCGGGCAGAAGCTAAGCGGGAGGGGAATTCCCAGCCGCAGTCAGTGTTTCCAGATAGTTACAGCATAGAGGTCTTTAAGTCAAGAGAGAATAGGTTACTTCTAGGCAGGCGTGCATCATCGTCAACCACATCATCGCTTACCATCAGGTGAGATAGTGATCAAACGCGTGCCTATCTATCTACAATAAAAAAAGCTAGTGTTGTAGTGCCAAATTCTCATGGACCATCTGTGAGTTGGCTTTGTTCCTTCGTACGGATTCAGGATGAACCTTATTTAATAATATGTATTTGCTTATTTGCTGTAAAACACGGTATCTGCTAAAATATATTATGTGGCAATTTGCAAACATGTTTCGTTTAGTAGGTATATGCATACAAATTCATGGATTGGTGAAATATACTTATTCGTAAAATTTTTGTTAGTAAAAATTATAACACTAGAAATTATTAAGAGATAATATTGTATTAACCTAGTTTATGTTTAAATAAATATGACCTAGATAAATAAAAATATTTGTTTGTATTAAAAACAGGTGTACAAGACCATTTTACAAAAAAAAAGAAAAAATGACGTGTGGCACTCGGGAGGCTGCCGCGGTAAAGCTATTGCATAGCATTTTTTATCAACTCCTCTCCTCTCCCCCTCCCCATTCCTCCCCTCCCCCACACCTCCCACACCCCTCACCTCACACCTCCCTCTCCTTCCCTCACCCCTCCCTCACTTTCCCCTCCCTTCCCTGCCTCTTCCCCTCCCCCTTTCCGCTCCCCTCTCACCTCATCCTTCCCATTTCCCTTCCCCTCTCCCACTCCCCTCCCCCTCCTTCTCCACCCCCTCCCTCAGTTCGCCCTCTCCACTCCCCTCCCACTCCCCTACACATCCCTCCCCTGCCCCTCCGTCCCCTCTCACAATCCCCCCTTCACTCTCTCACAATCTCCCCTCTCCCCCTCTCCTTCCCTCCCCTCCCCTCCCCTCACCCTCCCCTCTCCTCCCCTCCCCTCCCCTTTCCCCTCCCCACTATCACCACTGTGCCTGTGTTAGGTTATTTTCGTTACGGAATTTCTGTATTCGGTTTCCGCGCTCAAGGTCCACGATAGAAGCTATGCAATAGCTTAATAAATTAATATTTGAACTTTACCTTAAAAGGAACCATACATCATCTATTGTTTTTGTTCTGGGAACTCACTTTAATCTATTTGTGGGAAATACATTGCATTAATAAACAGTAATAGGAAAAATAAATGTAAAAATACTGACAATAATCCCTTTATTTTTATAAAGTCATTTAGTTTCCAATGATTTTGATGAAATGTAAAAAATCCATAGTAAGTTGTAATTAAAGACTTTTTATTTTACTTCTTTATACCATTAACTTGGAAGTAATAAAACCGTTTTTTTTGGTATATACTATATCCGAAAAGGGATAGTTGTAGTCATCATTATGAACAACTTTTCAACGAATCAATTTTCAAAAATTCAACCTAAATTTTATGTACAGACGCCAGCACATCAAGTTACCAATGTGTCAAATTTCTTTGATCGTTTTTTAACTTAATGTCAAACAAAATAAGGTTCATATTCAATTGGGAAAATTTGACACATTGGGGTAACTTGATGTGTTGGCATCTGTACACGTAACCACTTAAACATGATTTAGTGTTAATCTTTTTATAAATAAGTACTATAATAAACTTATAAATACCAAAGGCAGTTCGGAGGCTCACAGTATGTATAGTCATTTAGAAAATTTTTAAGTCTATCAAGTACACTGTTTTTGAATCAACAATAAATTGAATAATTAAAGAAGCAAGTTAAAATGGTACCTGCCTATTATTAATTTTACATTAGTACCTAATGGTACGGCATTCGCGACTATGACATAATTTTACGAGAATAATGGATTCGGAGAACTCATATTGTTTGAAATAATTATAGTTACCTCAATAGAGTGAGACGGGAGGTACCACTGTGACCTCTTGTCAATGAGGTAATTTTAATTTTATGGGATTATGTCACTTTATAGTGCATAGTGCGTATGAGCTCTAAGGTTTTTGTGGATGCTTTATTTAATGTATTTCTATAATAATAACAGCCTCTTACTGTCCCACTGCTGACCGTAGGCCTCTTCTCATAGAGAGAAAGCACGATTTTTTATCACTATGCTTGCTCAAGGTGTTTTCCTTTACAGTTGTCAAAAAAGTCTAACTTTGTCTTAAAAACGATGATTCAAAATTGTCACATTGGTATTAGTCTGGATTCGAACCAACAACCTCCTGCATAAACTACACACTTTTCATCAATCGCGGAAACAAATCTAGATTCCGGAATTCTACCTACCCAAAAATCCCAAACGAAAATATTCAATATTAATAATACAGGATTAAACCTGCAACACGCAGTCGATCACGGAGCCAGTGCGGCAATCGTGCTGTTTAACAGATGATATCATACTGCACTATTAGACGTGAGACAAAGTAACACAGATTTTCGTGTCAATCTTCAACATTAAATATTTTAATCTATCAATCAATATTGCAGATAAGTGAGAAATTACTGGGAATTCTTAGTCACAGTTAATAATAGAGTAAATGACGATTATATTGGTCCATCTTAGTACGCATGATCTACCTAGTTTCATTCGCGAACCAAGTCAATGCGAAATTACAGGGCAGGGTTTTATCACGTAAATGATTGAAGCAATCAGTTGAAATGTAGATGCTAAGTCGCTGATGACTTTTGCGTTGTCTTTTTTAGCTTTATGATTTACGTCATGCTGTACAGTTGTGAAAATAACTAATATCATTTTTTTTGGTAATTTTACTTATATGTTAAAGCCTTGTTAGTAAGTAGTACTTATCCGCTATACTGACCTTAAGTACGTTATATTATTTTATTAAATGTTTAGAAACCGCTGTTATAATTTTTTTTTTTTGCTTATCGCTGTCTTTTCCCGCTAGTACAATTTATCTTTTAATTCTAGTTTTACTTGCCTGGTTGGTCTACTGACCTCTCCACAAATTTTATGACATCATCACTAGCAGACGTCCCGCGGTTTCACCCGCGTAGGTCCCGTTCCCGTAACAATACAGGGATAAAAAGTAGCCTATGTGTTAATCCAGGGTGTCAGCTAATTCCATACCAAATTTTATTACAATCCATTCAGTAGTTTTTACGTGAAAGAGTAACAAACATCCATCCATCCATCCATCCTCACAAACTTTCGCGTTTATAATATTAGTAGGATTCTAAGAAATATTACCCATGGACTGGAGTTTACGCTAGATATTTTATTGTTGGCTGACTCATACAGAGACGTTGGTCTCCTCACAATAGGAGACCTCCTAAATAAATGATTGTCATCTGCCAAGCCTTTTCTCAACATTGTTGGGGTTGTCTTCCAGTCTTACCGGACGCAGTTGAATACAGTCAAAATAATTAACTAGCAACAGACTCACAGCAGTCGCTTAGCAATAGTGATCGTATGTTGCACAATACAGCCACGCAGGGCTTCCATCACCTCTTGCCAAGTAATGCTCTTCTAGATTACTCGTGACGAATTCCAAATCAATGGGTTAAAATTACTGTTATTTACAAGGTCAACTGACCTTTTGATGAGATCATGAGTTAGGTTGTCTGTTGATCGATGGTCATCGGAATCTGGGTTAATGGTTAACAGGATACCCAACATCTTACAATATTGTTATAAAAAACGTTGATGGGGACGGGGGATACACGTAGATACAGTGTGAGTGTGTTATATTATACTCTGCATTTTTGTATGCTAATCAAGATTCAACAGTGTGCACCGGAGCGTAGTCCGGCACAGTATGATAACTGCCCAAATCAACAATTTTTCGTCTAAAATGTATGTGCAAGAATGTATAAAATAAGAATGAGTTTATAAACTTAATTAGATAACATATTACAATGAAATATATAATTCCTTCTTATCCAAAACAGTATAGATGTGTAGTCGAGACAGACAAAATATTGTGTCCTGAAAATAATGAGAAACGTACTTACTAACGCCATCTAGCGTAATGTTCCGACAACTCTTTAAAAGGTTTGGGCATTTTTGTCTATTAATAAAGTAAGGTTTGCAATAAAGTCTATTTGAGATTACTAACACTTAAAACAATGCATTTAAAAGTATAAAGCCTTATTTGGCTTCAATCCTAGATGAACACCTGAACGAAAAGATTAGTGCCATGTCGCATTATTAATCTTGCCAGGGTAAATCGTGTAGGCGTTAAACACAACAACGCGTTCCGGGCGGTGTTGGGGCTGCCTCGTTTCTGTAGCCCATCAGAGATGTTCGCGGTGGCGCGCACTGATTGTTTCCACGCTACGAAGTGTAAGCGGTGTACATCCCTGGTACCCCGGGTGCGAGCCAGCCTCAATGCTATCCTTGCAATGATTGGCACTAGGCTAGACTGCCCTTATATCTGCGAGCTGCTCAGGCATGTTGCCGTGCCAACACGGGTTAGACATTTTTAATTTTTAATTTTCAATTTTGCAAAGGCCTCTTCTCATACAGAGAAGGCTCGAGCATTGATCACCACGCTTGCTCAAGGCGGATTGGCGATTTCGAACTTATATTAACTATAAGTCTAGGTTTCCTCACGATGTTTTCCTTCACCGATGTCAATGATGTCTAAGATAAACTTAGAAAGTTCATATGAATTGAAAAAGTCACATTGGTACTTGTACACTCCAGATTTGAACCACAACCTCGTGCATGAGAGGTAGGCGTCTTAACCTCTGGGCCATCACAACAGTCAAACGAGTAATAAGTACTCCAATTGACATAAATAATTATTCAATGGTGCAAGTAGTCTTAACATAGTTTGTGACAAGTATATAGACATTCGTAAGTCATTACTTTGGTATGTTGCTTACAACCTCAAGCTAACATTGTGTCATCTAAGCCTGGCTCAGTTAGTTCCTGGCTGTCATTCAGTTAGACAGTCGCTACGAGTAGTCAAAAGTCCTAATATCTGACAAACAGTCTTTCCAAGAGCTATCGTATCCGATAGACTACACACACAACTAACTAGTTGTAGAGGTCCAACGGTTTTGTTTTTATACCACGACGGTGGCAAACAAGCTTACGTCCCGCCTGATGGTAAGCGGTTACCGTAGCCTATGGACACTTGCAACACCAGAGGCGCCACACGCGCGTTACCGACCC
Organism: Euplexia lucipara; assembly: GCA_921972225.1. Taxonomy (NCBI): domain Eukaryota; kingdom Metazoa; phylum Arthropoda; class Insecta; order Lepidoptera; family Noctuidae; genus Euplexia; species Euplexia lucipara. The sequence goes on from OV179159.1 coordinate 18,460,244, forward strand.
TTTAAAAAACTATTTACTCCCCTTTTGAAGAACAATTTTGGTTATTCGCCTCATGTAGAAAGAACACTAGTATTCCGCTTGATTCGTTTAGGCTAGATGGCCGACCCAAAGATACTTGGGTGAAGATACTAGTTTTATCTATGCGTAGTAATATATTTTGAATGGACAACACAAAAGAAAATTTAAAACAATATTATTTACAAAGGAGTTTTATTACAAAATAATAGATAACTTTAACGACTACAAAAACACAGGTACTGGCCACTTCGTCCGATCAATCACTGGGAGACTAATATAATATTAACTTATTACTTAAATTTTGTGCCTGACTGTAATATGGCTTGTACAGTCAACGACTTAGTCGTTACTCTAATTGTTAGTTTTAGTTTGTTTGAAGATCCTATGTGTTATATTTAGTAGCCTGCATCGGCATCATAGCTGCTTTTTCTGCTGTCGTATGCTCCTGGAAAACCAAATTGATTAAATTATTTTATTGATAACATTTTTGTCCGTTTAAAAAATATATAATATTCCACAACTTTTCACACAACGCTATCTAGTCCCAAGCTAAGCAGAGCTTATTTTATGGGTACTAAACAGTCGATAAACATACTTATATATTTCTAAATACATAAACATTATAGATAAACTACACCCAGACACAGAAGGAATGGTCGTGCTCATCACACAAACATTTGTTCAGGGTGGGACTCGAACCCACGACCTTCCTGCACAGCAGTTAGGGCCACAGACTACTAGACCAACAGGCCAGTCAAGTTAAGACATAAGTCCAAAAATCAACCAAACTAACACATACCTTGAGACCTGCTGGTGTCCGTGAGCTGCAAACTCTTCAGGATCTCCTCGGGAATGGGAGGTGGGGTGGGAAGATGAGCGCCTTCAGCGTGGAAGCCGTTCTCGTCAGCCGTGTAGGTGACGGTGTAGGTCTGGCCATCATCTCCGATGTAGGAGTAGGAGCCTGATACTGCGAGGGAACCTTCTTCAGGTTGCGCGCCGGGGATCACGCGGCCTGGAAATTTGAAATGGAATATAAAAGTTAAGAAAAAAGAAACTTAAATTTGAACCGGGCTGAATCTTACCAAAAAGAAACGAAGTCAGCCCTAATAAGCGCAATTACTTTTAATGACGTCCTGGTTAAAGTACATTTTTTTTTCTTATTAAAAGCTGTCAAGAAAATTGTTTTATTTATTTATTAACTTCATGCACTTATTACCATTCTTTGGGCTTTTTTATTTATTTTTTTCCTTCTTTTGTTTTTTTTCTGTCCCTTTACAATGGATAGGAAAAGCAAGCAATCCAAAGTAAAAAAAGCATTAAAGACAACAAAATAAAACAAAAATCACCGAGCGAGCAATGAAGCATATCAATAATTTAACAATAATATAGATTTTAATTTATATTAAGTAGACATAATAAAATAAAATAAAATTGTAGTATAAAAAATATCGTAGGCGATTCGGGGATGTCTTATTCCAATTAAAACGTGTCTGTGGGACCTCTTAGAGTTTGGGCCTCTCGTCCACACGTCTTCTTAAAAGTACCGGTAAATGTTAAAGCAGCAATTTTGTTGTAACATCTTATAATGTTATTTATTTAAACAAAGTTCATGTTGAAACAATAGCACATACATAGTTAGTTACTAACGATCATTAACGTTTAACATGCAAGTATGATATAACACCCATTGCATGCATGCTATGTTACCTCAAATGTTATAGCTGAGTAATGCCTTTGTACTCACTAAAGCTTAAGTTCAATGTTTGAAGCACGAGTGTGGTTGAGATTTTAATTGGTGCGACCAATTTTATTTGGAAGATGAACTTAAAAGGGCACGGGACCTTAAAGACCTTTACCCAGACGAAGGCATGGGTTTAAAACAAAAGAATATATGAGTGACTGCCAAGCATAAGCTCCTAACCTCAAGTCCTGGGCCAAACAGAGTGCAATTGTAATTGGATTTTTCCATTTGTAATCCTCTCAGCAGCCTACAGTTTGGTTTTGTGTTCCGTTGATGGCTAGAGGCATATTACATTTCTTTTGAATTAAACATAATGGGTAAAATATGGACTTGTTATTCGGCAGAGATGCAACCGTAATAGTGATGATGTTTGATGTAACACAGAGAAAATAAAAAATAATAAGCCAGTGATAAGAAATCATGCAATCATAAGAAAATATGACAAGATTTGGACGAGCATCTTGACTTTCAAAAGATAAATACTTTAAAAGGTTTTAACACTTCCACTAACAATTTAAAACTCAATGTGGAGAAAACTAAATGTATGCTATTCAAATCAACTGTGAGGAATAATGATAGTATTGAAATAGCTTCATTGGGGAATAAAGTGGAAATTGTGCAAAATTTAAAATTTTTAGGAATACAAATTGATGAGCTCTTATGCTGGAAACAAGAACTGGAAGCAATCACAAATACTCTGAGCAGTGCATGCTATGCCTTAAGAAGTTTAAGGGACGAACTAACCATTGCTCAGTTACGAAATGTTTATTTTGCCTTAGTTGAGTCCAAGCTGAGGTACAGTATTAAACTATGGGGGAACAGTTATAAATACAATATAAATGCAGCCTTTGTTATGCAAAAAAGGGCCCTCAGAACTATTCTTCGCATAGAGCAAACTGAATCTTGTAGAGAGCATTTTGTGAAATTAAAGATTTTACCTGTACCTTGTCTTTATATTTTGGTCCTACTAAGTAGTTTTCTAAAAAACCTAGAGAAATACGAGACAAAGGAAGAAAGGGTAACTAGGATGGAAACGCGCAGGAAAGATTTGCCTAATTATCTGCAGCCAAAATTAAATGTTGTCAAACATAGCTCTAAAGTACAGTCTGTACAAATTTTCAATAAATTGCCATTAGAATTAAAAATGATTAATAATCCAAGAATATTTAAATTCTAATTAAACTCATTCCTATTGACGAAGTGCTACTATAGTATAGAAGAGTTTTTTAGGGACAAAAATAATGCCACAGTGTAACTTGTTTATCGTTTAAGTCTCATTCTTGACATGTTATTATTATTTTTCTTGATTTTTTTTGATTGAGTTGAATTCTTATTTTATTTTTGACTTTTTATCCATATTATTTGTAAATTTTATTGATTATTATTATTATTCCGTGTATTAATAACTTGTAATTAATTGTAACTTTTATTGATTATTATTATTGTATTAATCCTGTATTCGACACAAATGTATTTTTGTTCAGAATAAAATAAATAGAATAAATAGAAACACCCACCTTGCTGATCGGCCTTGGTACCGTCGCTAGTTTCATAAGCATAATGGTATCCCTCTTCATTGATCTCATTTTCATATCTCAAGATCTCGGCCTGGCTTCCGGCAGACTGCCTTGCTTGACTTCCTCCATTGTATGCTGCGTAATCTTGTCCTCCTCCAAATGGCGTTTGAAGTCCAGCGTTAGCCCCACTTGAGGATCTGGCGTTGGCAGGAAGGTAGATGGATTTGTCCAGGCGAGCTGCTGAAGCTGCCGACACCAGAGCTAGTACGATGAACTGAAATTGCAATATGAAAATTATACGTGGAGTTTGGATCAATTTAGTGTGCTAATAGAGAAGAGAAATCATTGAAGATCGTCTTTTCTCAGCAATAGTCTTTTCCAATGATATCGTCGTTTGGTTCTTTCTTCCAACTGAGCGTGGCATCGTTATCAGTGATTTGTTAGTTTGTGCGATTTGATTAAGGCGTATTTGATGCGCTAGCACTGGCAGCTACTGCTGTTGAATCGTTCTAGATCTGGGTTTCATTTTCGGGTTGGTTTGCGATTACACGGTAATATAACCGCTATATGGTTATACTTTTCATTTACTCATCATCATCATCATCATCATCATCCCCTCCGACTATGTTGCTATTGGCTTCCAAACTAACCGCGGCTGAATACCATTATTTGCCTGCCCAGCTTTACCCAATTCGTTTGTTTATTTAGAACCTCTTATGCCGTAAAACCAAAGAGATGATTAAGTACCTATATATATACAGAGGTGAATTTTATGGATTTTACATTCAACGATTTTCAAACAAATAGTCTCAAATCTATTTCTAAAGTAACAAAGTTTTACGGTATACTTAAATGAGTGCAGCTGATTCAGGTGAAGGCAACACGGCGATGGGAAAGGCTAAGGTTTTGAATGTGACCCCATAGAACTTCGGTCACGATCACAACAATATAGAAGCCTTCTAAGGACGTATTGGGAAAGTTGGTATACACAAGCTCTTTGGATAGAACTGGAAATCGAAAACATTTTTTGTAACCCAGCTTTATAATTGTAGCGTAAAACGAAAACAATAGATACCTTTTTAAAAGTATTGGGCGCATCAAAGATTTTTATTAATGGATTTGGCATAGCTTAATACAAGCATTTATAGAAGTTATTTTTATAATACTGGTACTGGTGGCACTGGTTGTATGTTTCTAAATATAATATTTTGATTTGATTTGATTTGACTATTAATATTTCGTAATATACTAAAGTCTTAATTAAAGCTTATTTGGTTGACGTACAGTATTTTCTTGAATATTTTGATTCCTACTAACTACTCAAAATCAGCGTCGTCCCATGTAAGGATAAGGTTGGGTTCAACTGGCGTGGTACTAACATTTTGCAGGGAAAGGATAAAACAGCCTACTGAATAAACAAGGCATTAAACTGTTTAGATCTTTGACCTAGTTAACTTCGTAAAGCAATCAACCAATAATAACGTTCATAATTTATATTACATTACTACAAGTATTACTGGCAAAGTGCAATTCAAGACGAATACTGTATGTTCTGTTTCTTAAAATTTAAATGGATATCATTTTATGTATGAAAGGAAGGCATTTACAATTTGATGTCTTATTTGATTTTAGGAATCACGTCGTAAAAAGATACAACATTGTAGGAACTTCTTAATTATAAAATGAGACACGAAATTGATGATCAATAAACAGTACCTACTCTTGAAATTTGCAGTGTTATTTTGTTTCAGCGAATATGAAGGTGAGGTTAATGCGAAGTGGGTTGTAATACCGAGGTAAATGAAATAGATAAAAAAAAATGGTGTGAAACCAGATTATCAGCAAGTCGCGCAACAGTATTAGCTATTTTGTTTTGTATATCGGACTGGTAGTCCGGTCTATTTAGACCAAAAAATGAGAGTGAAGTTACATAAAGTCCCAACAAGCTGAATTTCAGTGAAATTGTTCAAAATATAATTATAAACAATGTCTAGAAGTTCCCCATCATTCCCCTGTAAGGAAAAAAAATAATTCAAGGTCAAAGGTCAAAAAAATGAGTTTTTCGCGATTTTCAGCAAAACGGTAAGTTTTATCATAAAAGTAACTCAGACAAAAAATGTAGATCATAAAATTATCTATAAAAAATAAATCAATACTTTTTTTCTAACGAGCCACCGTTTCTGAGATATAACGATTCAAAAAGTTATAAAAGTTGTTATCGTCATAATATGCATGAGTACGCCACGTATACGTCTAGAGTTGTAATATTTGATATAATATATATATGTATGTATATATATATATATATATACATACATACATATTATGTATTATATATTAAATGTTTAAATATTTTTCTATCGGTCATTGTAACTTATACTTACAATATAAAATATACATAAGTTTTAACTACAAGAATATCAGGTAAAATGAAACCCAGTCCCTTAATCTTTAAGCCAGTGTAACTTCGAGACATCTGTCTCTTGTTCTATTGTGTGCGTGGCTAGGGTCTTATACCTGCTATAATAAATGAAATACTGTTTCGTTAAAAATAATAAAATAAAAAACAAGTTCAATTAGCTTGTCTTCCTCCAACCTCAGTTGCTGCTCACCAACATCTTTTTCGAGTATATTACCAAGTTCAAGTGTGGCTTGGTTATCAGCTAGACCCTACAGGCTGGGGTTGGAAGTTGGTCAACAATATATTAGAGCCAGTTTAAACTTTACTTCCACCTGCGCCGGAAAAACTGCTGAACACCATTTTTTGCAACTACAAAAAGGGATGCAGTGCTAAATGTGGTAGCAAAAAAGTCGGACTGTCTTGTTCTTTGGCATGCAAAAATTGTCAAGGCCGGTCGTGCTCTAATATTGAATCACAAACAATGGAGGATTCGTTTGACTCCGACGAAGTATCGTGCGATACATCGCTATTGACGCAATTTACTTGCATCCAAAATGAAGATGAAGAAGAAGCAGGAGAAGAAGAACAAGAAGAAGATCAAGAAGAAGAACAAGACTTTGAAACTTACGAATAAGACGAATAAACTTCAACACTTTTTTTTTTCATTTACATCGCTTTTATCTTTCCCAATCTTTGAAAATTTCCGTTATTTTGCAATAGTTTTACATTAAACAGGATCACAACTGACCCGTGGAGTAGGCCTACTGGGGAAACCACTTAAAAAAAACGCGCTAAGTACACTACCTCATAGGTGGCGTGAAAACGTGTGCATTATGACGATAACGACTTTTATAACTTTTTGAATCGTTATATCTCAGAAACGGTGGCTCGTTAGAAAAAAAGTATTGGTACATTTTTTATAGATAATTTTATGATCTACAATTTTTGTCTGAGGTACTTTTATGATAAAACTTACCGTTTTGCTGAAAATCGCGAAAAACTAATTTTTTTGACCTTTGACCTTGAATTAAATTTTTTCCTTACAGGGGAATGATGGGGAACTTCTAGACATTGTTTATAATTATGTTTTGAACAACTTCACAGAAATTCAGCTTGTTGGGACTTTATGTAACTTCGAATGTCTAAATAGACCGGACTATGGTGTTCGCAACTATAAAAACAATATATCATAAGCTCTAGTGCCACATACAATTATGATTTGACACCATTACTTTCTTATATAAGAACTTCTAATGGAACGTATCCTACAACCTCAATTCAATATTATTTATACTCTTCCTAGCTGCCTAACCTTTTCCCAACTATGTTAGGGTCGGCTTCTAGTTTAAATGGATGCAACTGAATACACACAGCAACTGCTTATCTAACGTTCACAACTTAGTGACTGGATTCCACGATATCTTTTGATTAGGCTGATTGCCAAAATTTCGGAGTTCTGATTTCTCTCGTGATGACTGCCAAAAATCGAAAGGTCTTGATATTTATGTAATTTTGGCCATCCATCTATGAACCAACCTCGGCAAGCGTAGCTTAACCTTCGATCTACCAGTGACATTTATAAAAATCAATGTTTGTCTGTTCATATTTTATGCGGTGGCATATCGTTTATCTGAATGCGATTATTTGTCAATTTATTTGGTATACCGTTCATCTGATTGCGATTATTTGTCAACTTATTGCTTGCACTTGTGCGAAGGTTGCATTCTTAGTAGTACACACATGGTACATGGCGCTGGTGTAAGTTAATAAAATAATTATTTATGCATGACAATATTATAGAGGTAAAGTTTGTAAGTTTAGATGTAGGACCTAACTTCCGGAACTACTCAACCGATATGAAAAATTAACCAAGAGCCATATCATAATTATGTTTTATAGCAAACGAAGTTCTGGGCACTAGCTCGTTATATTATAATAGATTAAGAATACTCTCATTTAGTAGTACCAACATCTCTAAAAATTACAATAAATGATAACTTTAATAGCTTCATAGGATCTTACAATCTCAATAAAATGATAACTTGTCAACAATGTGGTTAAAATGGAAACGTTTTTAAAAAAATACTGGGATTGCTCCAAAAGAGTTATTTTTTTAATGTCTGTTGAGATGAATCAATTCCGTCGATTGTCATAATATTGATATGCTGGGGTCCAAAAAATATTTTCGTTACCTACTCAATAATCTACGTAAATGGGCTGCTTGCTCAATTTTCAGGTGCCATTCTTCCGTCTCGCGGTCTTATTATTCCGCGGTTATTTCACAGATGCAATAACGTTCCCACTGACGTTATTGTCACACCAGTAATGTTGTGGTGGTCGGTGGTACGTCGCCAGTCTAAGTGCGGTTGTGAAGTTAAAAGACTTCATGAGGAAGCTTGGGATGTTGTGACATTGTGGGGAATAAATAGTGACAACTCTGTGGTCTTTAGTTGGATGGAGAATACTTTGAGCAAAGTAGTTCGGAATCAAGAATTCATAATCTTTACACATTGTCTATAGAGCTGATACTGAACTAGTAAACCTGAATCAATAAGTGAAATTACTTTTCAGGGAATAATTAATCAGCTTAAAAATGTCTGTGACATAAAAACTTGTTTTATAACTACCAGCCACTCGCAATTTCAGTAGTCTGCGTATAATTTTTAACATATTAATAAAGTTTTTGTGTTATTTACAGTAACTATAATATATAGTACTGTAAAGTTTTAACAAAATTTTGCGTGAAAGTGTAACAAAATAATATCCCTACATTCTCACAATCTTTTAGGTACGTTTGTTTATTATATTATAAGTAGAATATTTACCAAAACATTGACATCAAATTTTAAGCGTGTAGGTAGACGTATCCTTGCTGATATAAATTATCATTTCATCATATTACTTTATTTCATTATTCCTCGTTACATGATGAATTCTGATAAAGATTTAGTTGGTAGATATTAAAACATAGTATCGGGTTAATCTTTTGACCCAGAAAGGTCATCCCAGCTTTAATCTGTACGCCGAACTCGACAGCCTGTCATTACATCACAAAATTATGACAATGCCAGAGTTTTTGTAACAACACAATGTGTACCTAATATGCATTGTATAAATTGAAATTAAGCTACTAAGTTTACTCTGGAATATTCAAAATAATTGTTGTTAAAAATTTAATTATTTCAAAAAGGTACAGATATCTTCATACTAATGCTTGACGTTGACAGTTCACTTTACTCAAATATTCAAGAGGTACAAGAGGACTATTATATGTACACATTATGGAATGCAATAAAGTATTGAGTATTGAGGTGATTTTATAGAATTGACCGGCAGGAACGAGTATGGAGAATGACGAATGCATGTGTTTAGAAGAATCTGGGGTAAATGGTTACTGACATTGACACTTGCCACTCTACTTTGTAAAAAACACAGTGCGAAAACTTGTGAAGTGAACTGTCATTCCCTAGCATTAGTTTAGGATGACACTCACATTAGTTTCATTTAATACAGTTGTCACGGGAAAAGAAAGAAGAATAATTGTCCCGTGAAAATTTGGAAGTGTGTAGTCACAATCTCGTCTCAGCGAAAAACAATGTCAAAAATGCACATGTATGTGGAAATTGTACATAATTTTGACAGATTAAGATTGCGATTCGTGCGCTATCGAAAATTCGGGAATTAACCTTCAAAATACAACTGCTGACTATAAAAATCAGACTACCTATTTTGATCACGATTGTGTGAGGTAAGTCTAGAATTATACTTCCTCAGGAAGGTCTAATCATAACGGAAGGTTGGTGTACAAATTAGAGTTGCAGCGAGAAACAAGATAACTTTGAAAATCAATTGTCTGTTATATCTTGTTTACATAATGAATCTTGTAAAAACTAAAATTCAGTGTTTTATTATGTACTTGTACTACATTATAACATTAAACCTATGTTCTCCAAATGGTTCGGCAGAAGTTTATAAAGCTAAACTTTAACAAATTTGAAGAAGCTTCCATTCTCATTAAAGTCCTATCCGATTAAGTAACATAAAAGTTAATAAAGTTTGAAGGTTTTTAGAGATCTCCAAAATTAAAATGTAGATAATGTTAAAGAGCTCACTTGTATATATTTCAAAACAGAAAATTTCCGAGATTTATAAGATTATCTGTCATTGAAGCTTTTAATTATGAAGATAATAAAAAAATAACAAAACTACGAAACTTCTGTGAGTAAGTACTAATTTGGTGGAGATTACGTTAGGTTTGATGCAATAAGAAAAAATGAACTTACTAAGAATAATATTGATACATGTAAATGTTTGCAATTGATGCCAAATGGAGCGGCACGTCGAAATAATAGCAATGTTACGGACGACACAGTCTCGTGTAAAAAAATACCAGACAATTCCTTTTTAGTGTGAACTACAAAAGATTATGAAAAAGAAACATCGAAAAAGAGAATTGGACACGATCTGTAGAGAGTGGCGATACTAAGTAAAAGTAAAGAGATGTTGAGTGTTCAACAAAGCTAAATTTTTAATCCATATGTTTTTATACTGAATCGTACGTGATAAAAATCCCTTTGAAAGTTAACTTGTCTATTGTGTTGAAATAACCCAGGGATAAGTTAAGTGAAGTGAGCGTGAAGAACTGTCAATATCTAGCAATGCTATGGCTTTACCTTCACGTAAGTTTTCACCGATACATTTTTTTACAGCCAGTCGATCCAGATAAAGTCACCCTGTGAAAACTTGATTGAAGTGAATTGTCAATGCCTAGTGTAACTATGGAATGACAGCTCTAGTTTAGTTTTCACTTTGCCTACATTTTATCTTTTTTATTTTACAGAACAGCACTTCTGTTTTTATTTTGGACTTTAACTCCGATAGTCAAATGTTTCTGGTTATTTGCGAATTTAAACCTAATTACTTTTTTGACGCTTCTTTAAAAGCGTTGTCGTCTCAAGAAGGACTATAAACTTTTCCTTCGTAATTCATATCTGCGCAAATAGGAAATATATTACGGAAAACAACATTTTGAATTCAAACATTCTCCTGTTAGAATCTACCAATTGGTATACGCAAAAACTAAATGGGGTTCGAAGCCGAGGTAATATTTGTCGTAAGGATTCCCTATAAAATACCCCGGTTCCAAGACCTAAAATTTTCCGTAAAATACTTTGACTATATATTATAATCCGTTGCACAAAACTCCCGAAAACCACGAATTACATAATCACTGATAACGATTTCTTAACACTCACTCCGACGTGACACTCGTTTAGAAAGGTTTGCACTATTATGAATTATTGCTAAACACATAGGTATATACAAATATTTGCACTAATACTAACGAATTTCATTGCTGTGTGTCCTCTAAGGAAGATGCCAGTGAAATGTGACTGTGAAGTGAATCTGCCGCAATTTATACTTGAGCTTACTATGCTCAATATTTTGAGTGATATACATTCAGTACTGCATTCGCAGATCAACTGTTCAACCTTTTAATCTCATTCAACTTCTAACTTTACGCCAGACTGTTTAGAATTGTTTTTGTGTGTTGAATGTAGTATTTTTGTATCATCTACAAGGACCGGTGAATTATTTTGATTATTAATATAATCACTTAGAGGTACATAGATGTCTTTAGTGCCGACCTTGGGAATGTCTTAAAAATCTGTTTTGACAAATGGAGATGTAATTTTCATATGTAAATGGACTCCTTATAAGCGTTTGCATCGTAGTTTTTTTAGACATTCTATTTCACCTGCAACTAAATGTTTTAGCTACATAGTACCTGTGTTCAATAATGAATAGCATTTTGTTGTAAATGCTGTCATTATGTAAAGGTAAAGGTTATCTGTTGGATAATTTATTGGCAACACATAAATACTGTAATAATATTTAGGCACATTGCTATCAAGAAAAAACGTAATTGCAAGGAAGTATTTGTGAATAAATAGCTTTTAAGAAAGATGCTTTGATCATAACACTTATAAATTGTTAAAATACATAATGGATAGTGGTGTTGAACTTCATACGGACAAAGGCTTGAATATTTTTTCTCTTCGATGTAACATGTACAACACAATATATACATAAATTCAAATCAAATAAAAAATCTTTATTGTGGACCTTTGGAGGCAGGTGTTTAATAGTTGCAGTTCCAGTATGTCCTGCCTATTAGGCATAAAATAAATACACACACAACATTCATGTTTACTTAGTTTATCACCTGCCTGGCGTTTTCCGAAGTAAGTTGGGGTCGGCTATCTAACCAGATGTATCTAAATACCAGTATTTAAATGGACAGGTTGCCTATTTAACCACCAGTAGCTTAGTTAGTATTAGGTTATACGATTCCTCTTGGTAAGACTGATTACCAGATTTCTGACTACTTGCATCGACTATCCACAATATATATCATCTATCTATACTTATGATTTATGACTTATCTTTATATGCATTGTTATAACCTCATTGTGAAGGTCTTCTTTCTTTTAACCCTGTTCTAAGTAGCAACCTGGAGACTGGATCTGCGTCCGATTGATGGCAATAGGCTCACCCCTTATTACATAGGACGAAATGGGAGTGTAACCTAACCGAACCCTTAAGAGGATACTGGCTTTAATGTTATTTTTTGTTAATGTAATAGTTTAAACTAGTTATTCCTTCACTCTAAGTTTAAAATAGCACGACGTCATCTTTTCTTATAGGGCTATATATAAGGGACTGGGGTTGCAGAAGAGGTTGGACTGGAAAGTTGCCAAATAGTACACTGAACTGAATATATTTTGAAAGAGGTAAAGTTTCAATTCAATTTACGAATTTTAGAACGAAATGTACGCGGAAAAAGTCGCGAGCGAGGTAAAATGGGGTGAATAGATACTTAAGGGTGAATAGAAACAACATGTTTTAGGAAGTTATTCACGTAAGTTACAAGTTTTTAACCTTGATCATATCAAACAATATTAAACTAGCGTGAAAATCCTCCTCAAAGTTTTGTTCCTATTCACCTTTGAGTTTTTATTCACACCGTTTTACGGTATTATACAAAAATACACTTAAACTTCACCAAATTGATACAAAGTTCCTCCTAAACTCTTGTATGTGCGTGTATTCTCGACCTGTCCAGAGCCTTTGATTTGGTGGCGTATGATCTTGTGTGGGCAAAACTTGAGGGTATTAATATACCACCAGAACTTGTTACCATCTTTAAAAACACTCCTGAAGAAATAGTTAGCATGTCATGATTGAACAGGATTCAAACTCTAGTCCAAATCACAGTCACGTTATATACAAGTCTAATGTTTATGCATTGGGTCTCACAAATGTCGCTTAAGAGAAATAGGGCCACTAAATAGCGTTTGTTAACATTTAAGTCGATACGTACTTAGAGCTTAACGTACCTACTTGTGTTTTGTGCAGCTATTTGGGTAATAAATGTTTGTGTTGAGGACACGGATTTAAATGGTAGGTACTTAAAATGTAGGTTGTAATAAGTTTCAAAATAAAATAAAAATAAAAAAATCTAGATAAAAACAAATTGTTTTTCTCCCTTTTTAAGGTTCTTCACTAAAAGGGTGCCAACAAATCTCTATTAGGTACTATGCTTGTGCCTTCCGTTCGTTTGACAGCAGGTTAAACCTCATGTACTTGAACCATTAAATAATAGGAAGACGGTCAACAAACTAACTAAAATTAAAAAAAAGTAAAAGCTGCCTGCCTTTGTTGCTTGACCTGGTCAAAAGCCTTTGGGTGCGAGTTCGACTTACACTTTTTAAAGTACCTATTACAATAAACGCATTGGCATTAATACATAGAAGGCTATCTTTTTTGGGAAGACCTATACGAAAATAGCACCTTACGTAAAAAAATCTAGCAAAGACGAGACAAGATATCTTGAAGTTAAAAAAATAATAGTCAAGTGCAAATCGGATTCGCTAAAGAATAGTTCCGTACCATCGTGTAAGATTAGGAATACACCGATTGTTAACAACGAGCTAAAACGTCAATTAGTTCTTCCATAATTCATAAATTTAGCCAGAAAACGACCACTGCTGGACACAGGCCATTCAAAAGTTTCCACAACCATCGATCCTACACAAATGAAAGAAAGAAAGCTGAGTTTCTTTCGGTGTTTCTTCTCAGAGTAGTTAATTAGTGAAACACAAAACTCTATACTTAAAAAATGAACCAATATACAGGAATAAATAGGTATCATTTACGCTTTGTAGATGAGGTCCCAAGCCCCTATTTATCCTTCTATTTTCTCCTGGACATCCTTTTGTTAATGTGTATGAATATATATAAATATATATTTTTTTATTTGCTGTTTAATATCATTTGTCTGCCAGTTACAGTTCTTGTAATACAGCCAGACAGACGGAATGATAACGGAGGCTTAGTAGGGTTTCATGGTTTCTTGGACGCGGATCTCTAAAAGCGACGGTAAGATACCACGCATGTTTGAACATCGATAACGATATTAAATCTATTTGAAGATCTTCGCTTTTTCGCAATACTCCTCACGATCTCACTGGCAATGGATTGAAAGATTTACTATCACCAATTTATAAATTAGGCACATCATATACTACATTTTGTATGTACATATTTAATCACGGGTTTTGATGGGTTCAAAATACGGGAATTGCCTATTGTATTGAAACCAAGGTAGACTAATATATTTATCAACGTGGGTAATAATTTAAGTCCACATATTTTATAGCCGAGAAAACTATCATCACTCATTTTACAGCTTTAAAATTCCATGTAAAAATAAATGGCAGGTTTAGTAGCTGTTACGGACATCACGACTAAATTAGGTTGTGCAGATGTTAAGCTCAACTTAGTTTCTTTACAATGTGTAGTTACCATATTTGATAGGCAGCTTTTATATTATTTTCATTTAATAGATTGTATTTTGAAACAGAAATACATAATCAAAATTCAAGTCAAGTCATTTATTCAAACTAGGCTGAGGTTTAGTTGAACCTCAAAAAATACATAAGACATCACCCAAAACTCGCGCTTTTTACCACTTCCTAGTATTTTTGCTGGGAATAAGAAGTAGCAAAGCACCGATACTGCATGAGTCAAAGAAGCTACAGATGAAAATTATTTTCTAAATCAAAACTGTTTTAGTTAATCTGGAAGTGGTGCCGGAGATCAATGAGTTGTGTGTTGTTGTGTGGAAATCGACTGTAATGGTATAACTAAGTGATATGGAGGATTAAGAAAACTATTTCCGAGTGAATGTGGAGGTTACAAGAGTAGGAGCAGGCCAAAGAAGCGATGGAGGAGCCGCAACGTGCCCTCATTTCTGCAGTAGGCAGTGACTTGTCGCTGCCGGCCGTAGTCAGGTCGATGGTCGGCAGCGAAGAGTCCTAGTACACGGTCTCAGACGTCTTCTGTGAGACGACCATATCGCAGAAGGATACTGCGAAAAGGGAGACTCCTGGCGCAAGTGTAAGATGGAACACCGGGTTGGTTTTAAGTCAGTAAGACAGACAGACCCCACCGCCCTCTCCGAGGTGAAGGACACCCATGAACCATATTCTAACCTTGTTTAGTATCTACAACGCCACCAAGTGGCGAAAAGCTGAAGCATTCTGTCACGTCTCTAGAAAATACGTTGAATGTCAGTGTGCGTTCATACAAAGAAAAACCGTTTGTTATTTTATTAATATACGTTCATATTAAAACAAATAATAAAATCGTTATTAAAGACATCATTGCCCTCACCAAATAGGGAACAGTCCAACAAACCTGCTTCAAAAAAGGACAAGGAAACGATGGATGGATCTCCGTTGACGTACCTATTTATTTATTTTGGATTACCAACGAGCAACATTACAATGTATTATAAAATTAAAACTATAACAGAAAACAAGGTCTTGTAACGCAAACTCAATTACAGGTAACCACAGCTTAGACATTATCGAGTACACATAGGTACATGTTACAACTCATATATTGGCTAGAAAGGATGAGACTTTTTAGATGAAGGCCAATAGATAACTATGTAAATAGAAAAAGAAATGCTGTGTGTACTGACTACAAACAAATTAGTATAAGTACAAGAGAAGAAGAGAGCAGCGGTAGCCCAGTGATGGCGGCCCCGACTTACGAACTGTAAGTCGTGGGTTCGGACCCAGGCAGGCGCATTACTTTGTTGCATTTATTTCATCACCACTGCTCTCAAAAACGGTGTAGGAAAACATCGTGAGGAAACCGGCATGTCCTAGAACCAATAATTCGAAGACATGTGACATCTACCAATTCGCACTGGGCCCGCGTGGTAGATTATAGCCCATACTCAAAATACGCGCTTTGACGTGGAGTTGCGGATACCAGCCCGGTATCTTTAATTTTTTTTTTTTTAAGTACAAGAGTATGATAATAATGTCAGTTTGGACATGATTTTTAGGCGTTTGGCCCAACCGATAAAAAATACGTATCGCCCATCACCACTCTAGTTAACGTCGACCACACACATCTCTAAAATCGATTCGATATCCAATAAAAAAAAAACTCAATTACCGACACCAACATATGTATATGGTGAACTTGACATTTTGATACAAATATTTATGTAAGTCAATTTAAATTTATTGCTAGGCTTCCGTTAGCTTCAATATTTGTTTATTAATTTTATTTTGTATCGATGTATCGTAATTGATGTTATTAGTTGTAACATTCAGGTCAATAAAGTTTTAGAAGCAAAACTTGCGGTTTCGTTCATAAAAATTGTAATTTCTATATTCATTTTAATATTTTGCTCCAAAGCTTGGTGAATTTGATGAAATAAAACATCTGAAAATCAAAATTTATTTATTCAAATGTGGCTGATATACATAAGACAATCCCCTAAAACGCCCGCCCTTCGCCGCGACGTGTTTTGCAGGGAAGAAGTCCTGTTCATAATCTGCTGTGGCACCTGCACCTGCATGGGCTGTCTGTTCATCTTTGTCAATTGAAAATCTTTTTCTCGGGACCGACTCGACAGCGACGGCTCGAACTAATTATGTCAAAATTATATACTACGCCAGAGTTCTATGTTACGATCACTTCTAAAAAATGTAAATATTATTTCTACATCACTTAACACCGCGACTGTATTTCCTAAAGGACTAGACAGAGTTGTACCCATAATACAAGCCAACCCACACTTCACCAGCCAATTCTTGCCTCAATGCAAGGCGCAGTCCTCTTCTTATAAAGAGAAGGCATGACCATTAATCCAAACTTATAAAAATAAATGTTTTATGCCTTGCTCCTTCACCACACATACACACAAAAATACAGTTAGACATACAGACTAACATTTATTTATATTACATACATACAAGGATGCTCTTATTCCGGCACTTGAAATGTCCAAGTAATTTAAGTGTGATTCATTAGTATTGATTGCAAGGTAAACAAGTGCACTGTAAACTTTGTTTGTGATAAAGTGGTATAAATGATACTTCAGCTAACATATATGTGGTTACAGAAATGATATAATTCGTGGCATTAGAATAACATCATGTACGGACTGAAATAGATTTGATTATTATAGTCTCAGTCTAGTCATCATAATCGTTTATTATTAATCTTTATCTATACAATTAGTATAAACAGCAGAGATTATGTATGTCACAAATGAACTTTAAAATTACTGGACCGAATTGAAACATTATTTCACCGTTGGGGAGTTACACTATCCCCCGGTGACAAATATATGCTTTTTTTTCCTACGCGGGTGAAACCGCTAGTTCTTTGTGAAGTTAAAATTTCCAGTCATAAACAGAATTCATGCCTCAGGATTTTTTTACCAGTTATAATATTTCTTGATAAAAAATATCAATAAAATGCAAGAATAAACTTATACTTACGTAATTTTGATTAAAAATTCTACACTTCCGAAATCGGTCTGTGGATAGGTACATATCAAAAGTACTTAATGACGTTGGTCCCGACTATCATTTGTAGATATATGATAGTTATTACGGGTAGTCAGAAGCCCGTAGACTAACATAGGCAAACGATATTTCCGAAACTTCAAGTCCCGTTTCGTCCGGATTTTAATTTGTATGTCAGTAACGACAAAACATAGCAAGAACTTTTACTACTGTTAAGATCCATAATAATGATACCTATGTTTAACAAATAAATAAATGATTATGATTAAAAAACACGCTATGTATGCAGCGGCCTTTAGACTAACATAGGCAAGTCACATAAACTTTTTGTTGAAGCAATAAAGGTGTGACAATAATATTTAACTACTGTTAATATCGTCTACTGCTGAGCATAAAGGCTCTTCTCATGCGGAGAAGGATGAACATTATGTAATGGATGATATCGTGAGTCTGTTCATCACCTTGCCTTCTGAAGCATGGACTGATAGAGTAATCATGCAATTGGTGGTGACTCAGCCATCCACCGACCTATGCAAGCGGCACGGCTGTTAGTACTTAGCCATTAGCCCCTCGGGCACTAGTCTTGATCTATGATTATTAGACATGTAAAACAAACAGTATTTATTTTGTAATCACCTAATAGTAGTGTAGGAGAGTAAATTGAAACTTTATGCAAAACATTGTATTATTATAATTAGACACGAATAATAACATTGTTAAAGCTACCTATTATAAAGATGACTTATTTAGTTAACAAACTGTAAGAGCCTTAAGGTCGCAGCATACGTTCCGTTATCTGCAGTGCTATTAAAACTCACCCCGTGAGAATGTAGGTGAAGTGAAGATGGATTGACAGTTCATTTCACTCAAGGTTAACGGGTTGATTTTTACTGAGTCGACTGGCTGTTCAGAACGGGACGTTTCAAATAAAACATATAGTCATACATCCGTGACGTACCAATGCTCATTTGTTTACATTTTCTATGAATAAAACGATATTTCCGAAACTTCAAGTCCCGTTTCGTCCGGATAAAAAACACGCTATGAATGCAGCGACCTTTAGACTAATATAGGCAAGTCACATAAACTTTTTGATGAAGCAATAAAGGTGTGACAATAATATTTAACTACTGTTAATATCGTCTACTGCAGAGCATAAAGGCTCTTCTCATGCGGAGAAGGATGAACATTATGTAGTGGAGGATATCGTGAGTCTGTTCATCACCTTGCCTTCATTAATAATGTTAATCTATTACGACCCGTTGAAGTCTCAAACATCAATTCATCACCTTGTTTTCACTTAAACACGTTTATCCATAACGATTCTATCAGGTATCAAACAAAGGTCGGAGTCTTATGGACATAGATTTCAGAAGCCCATAGTTCAATGGTGTTCGATTTAAAAGAGCTTTCATCAAATACTAATCATCTATCATGGCCACAATTCATCATGATCTAATAATTTGCTAACAAGTACATGCTAAAACTATCAATCATTACAATAAAATGTTTGATTCAACACGTGACGTAAGATGTCATATATAAAGTGACGAAGGACGGTCGGCAGCGAAAGTGGCTTAACTCAAGAATAGGTAGCATTGGTGCGTGCCTGGATTTGAATTCACAACCTCTTATTTAAGAGGCATGACCTAAACACCGCACGCCTCACAACTAAAACTACGAGCTAAAGTCACCACCTGTGTGGTACAGACCTCAGCCTATGGCGTCGTCATAGAGTCTTACACGACTGCAGCCGTTGACGAGGCAACGGCAGCCGTCGGCATTCTAACTTCGAAGATCAGTGGCACCCATCATCAGCTTTTTTTAGTATAGGGAGTCAGTTGGGCTACCGAGACATGTCGAGGGCTGCAGTAACCTCTGCCGTTGGCAACATGCCGCTCGTGATTAATAGCTCTAAGACCTGTGATAAAAATAGGGAAGTCTTAGAACTTAGTTGAGGGCATTGGAATTTAAATAGATTTAAATGTCTACTCTAAATAAGATTTTATCACAATTATTATAATTATTCATCAAGGAATTCTTTTACCAAGTAATATGCCTTTACACCTCAAAAACAATCACCGCCATAATAAAATTATATCCCATTCCAAAAAACAATCGAACCCTTTTGCTGACTGTATAACCAGTAGGCTCAAATGTTATGTACTGATATATCATTGTCTTAAACAAAGTTTGGTAATACAAGATTGATTACTTTTCTAACTTCATTAAAGGGAGAAGGGTCAAGAGGTCAGGGTTAGCGGTCTAAGAAAGATTGAGGTTTTTTAAAGTTTGACGTTCAAAAGTGCCTCTTAAAGGTCTAATTTAAATGACGAAAAATAACCTCACATTCTTAACCAGATCATGGACTATCCGTTGTGTCAAATTTTATCATAAACATAGGTACAGACGCCAGCACATCAAGTTACCCCAATGTGTCAAAATTTCCCAATTGAATATGAACCTTATGCTGTTTGACATAAAGTTGAAAAACGATCAAAGAAATTTGACACATTGGGGTAACTTTACGTGCTGGCGTCTGTACATTCGTATTTATCTTCTAGTCTTACTAACTGCCCCGGCAAACTGCGAACCGCTTTAGAATCAATCAAAGATATTCAATACCTATTTACTACAGACGGGTCATCACGAACAAAATTTTCATCTGTTACTTGTGTCCTAGTTGACACAAGTCTATGAGTTTGTCTTAGTACGCTCCGCTGCCGCTCTAATATTGCTATATTATTCTAGATGGCGTTACTGAGACATGGGATCAAAGTTTTTCTATGACATTGCATCGCATATCCTCTCTATAGTATTTTAAATCTCTTTGGCATCAATAAATGTTGTGTTACCTTCTTAGTTTTCGCTCAAGACTTGTCAAATGTCAAGTTGTCACCTGAAAATGGACTGAGAAGATATTTGTCACCTGTCATATTGTCATCCAAGATGGCGCTGCATCTTAAATAGGTTTGAAAAAAAAAATTCTCGTGATATCTCTATTTTTTAATAGTCAAAAGATAGCACATGTCGGTATTAGAGATGTGATCTATCTCCTTGCCAAATTTCATTACGATCCGTTTAGCCGTTTAGTCGTGAAAAGCCGACAAACCAAAGTAATACTCCTATTAATACTTGTAGACTAAATCAGAAGTTAGATTAATGGAAATATAAAATACTTAATAGGATATAAAACATTTTAAACTGAAAATTAATAAAGCGCTCTTCCTCTCAACACATTTGCTGTGCCCGACAGGGTCCATATTGTTTCTATTTTTTATTTACCACCTGTGTACATTATGGATTTAGCAATAAACGATTTGATTTGACTTGATTTAATAATTGAATATAGGTGACAGCAGACTCATAAACGCTCAATCTGATAGGTACCATGAGTTCAGAACATGTTATCATATTACAGGAATTGGCATTCAGGTTACCTACCACATCTAGTTTAATGACCACTTATAATTGTACTTGTAACAAACTTTTGACACATCGAAATTAAGAAAGACAATCAGAATACAACATACCTTTTATGATATCTCATTATCTTTTTATGAAACTTGCAACTTTGAACCAATTTGTTACTAAAACAATTATTTTTGAAATTCTCTGAGTCAAACAAATGGTTAGCCTTGGACTGTATGGAGATGGTAGCATCAATCTTAATTTGTGTCTGATGCACGTATTACATGTGTTTTCTTTGTAAATAACTGTATGTTTTTGTTTAATTTAGTTGAGTTACATACGGTTTTTTGTCGAGGTCATCAAAATAGAGTATGAAGGTAAATAAATTGGGTAACGATACGCGAGACAAGCTTATCAACTGCCTAGACTTTTCCCAACTATGTTAGGGTCGGTTTCCAGTCTATCCTGATGCAGCTGAAGACCAGGGTTTTTAATGTTATGAAATACTGCTTGACTACGATCCCACCTGGTATTAAAAAAAAGTGATAAGCAGTGATGCAGCACTCTGCCTTACACTTCGGGGTATGCTGGCGTGATGTTGTGTTTGAGGTTTTTCTCTATGCTACTTAAGTCTTACCTTGATGACTGATGTAATCTTCATTAACGAAATCATCAGAAGTGGCAAGGTCACAGTGAGCTTCAAATCGGATATGTATTGGCATGTGCTAATTGGCTATTTTGTTGTAAACTAAATTATACGTCTTATAATAAATTGAAATGTTTATATAATTACTGGTGCTGTAATATAGCAGCAAATTACGAACGATTGTGTTGAAAGTATGAGTGGGAGTATCATTGAAAACCAGCGTCAGGCTCTAGTTGCCTGTGAATTTTGTTAATCTGGTTCTAATTGGCACATATTATCCTTATATTACATAATTATTAATATGATTGTAGTCATCATAATTTGTTTTTTTTTTATTGTTTGTTGCAATATAATTTCATTTGTCGTCTATATGTATATTCCTTTTTTTTTTTGTTTTGTGTTCTATTTTCAACATCTTAACTTAAATTACTGGCATAAAATGAATCTTCAAGACTAGAGTTAATAAACTAGTGCGCTTCACCATAATTGATTGCATCACAGCTTACCATTAGGTGGTATTGCAGTCAAGCACTAGTTTATAATATAAAAAAAATGTTAATATTTTGGGTTTGCTTTTTTTTCCTTTCCTTATTTTTGATGAATACAGTGTAAATAGTACTTTGTGTTGCCTCTTCTACATTGTCTTTCTTTTTCATTTATATTGCATGTACTTTTAGTCATAAAATAAGTTTATTTTGAACATTTGCTTTTTGTCTCTTTCTGTCGTTGTTTATTAGTCAATAAGTTTTTTTTTCGTCTTCTTAGTTTTATTTAAAATTTTGTGTCCACACTGTATCTTTGTTTAAAGTAATATGTGGAAACGTCGTGGATTGTACACTAGCCTATTTTGAATATTCTGTTTTATTTACTGTAACATATATTGTACAATTGTTTGTTTTCGTTAAATAAATAAATAAATGAATGAATAATTTACCCTTTCTTCTAATTTTTCTTCCTTGGAACAAAAATTGCAGCGGAGACCGATTATTATTTAGTCTATTTGTCAATTGCTGTTTTGATCAATCAGGATATTTTAAAGCTCATAGTTCACCTGTCATACGGCAGACCATAATGTTTAGCCCAAGCCTACTTAAGACTTCCCTACATACAGTTGTTAAAGCTTCTAGTTTCAATTCAGCCGTGTCTAATTCAATATTCGTAAACCATTGATTCCAGGAAGTAACGTACGAGTATTCTTGACAGTATTGCTAGAGAGAGACGAATTTTCAAGCGCCGCCGTGATATGTGAAAGGTGACAAGTTAAATAAATACGATTTATATTTAGTAGGCATATTGTTGGTTTAGGTATTTCGTAATACATACTATCATAATTATCTTCATTTGTGGGCAGAGCTCACGACGTTTAAGGTTGGGTTTTGAAATTAGGGATGTAAAAAAACCTAACTTATAAGTTAGGTAACTACGAAAACTGTGCAGTTTACATCTCCGTCTCCTACGGAGAGAGAGATGTAGACTGCAGAGTTTCAAGGAGGCCAAGAGTAGAGATTACATCGTCTGCAGAGCTTTTTCCCAACTTTTGGGTTCGGTATTCAGTCTAACCAGATGTAGCAAAATACCAGTATTTTACATTGAGCACTTAGTTAATACAATGCCACTTGGTATCACTTTTTTTCTGGATTTTAGTATTAGTTTATAAACGCTAACCCACCTTGAATATGCTTGGTGATCAGTGTTCGGGGCTTTAACCTGCAGAAATAGCTTGCTAGAAATGAAAAATCTCATGATTGCATAGACATTTGTACTAAACCTTGATATGCTTTCCAATGATCAAAAATGTCACCGCACGATCGTACATAACAACTTCGGTGGCAAAAAGCTCACGTTTTGCCGTTAAACAATTACTGCACGCGGTAAATCCTTTTACCAGACCTGGTAAAATCAAAACCCGACCTTAAACAACTGAGTTTAAAGTCTATAACACTTCGTGACTACGTAGAAAAATTCTGTGGATGATGATACGATAGGAGGAAAAGGGAAAATAGATTTTATAGTTACCTAGTGAAGGTTGATTTTGATGTGTGCATTAAGTAGATGAACTTTTGGATAGGATATAGAGCACATGCCGTTCTAAGGTTGGTCCGGAACGACACGTTCAATACGTTGAAAACTTTATTAAACCTTGGAATTAAATGATATTTTGTTAGGCTGTGGTATTTCAATTTGTAGGTATTGTGTGGCTCTTGAGAAAGGGATTTGAGTGATAGGTTTGAGGTCGATGGGTGTTTAGATATTCACTACTAAAAAACAGGCTGTCAATAACGACGCGTATTTGTGTCTATGAGTAAGACAAAGACAGAAAAGTTTTGATACATATATTTTTTTGGTGTTTTTGTACAAAAATACTTCCCAAAGTTTAGTTCTTTTTCGGTGGATGTTGCAAAAATATGTTTCATACTAACATGACATTTACCTGTCTGGTACAACAAAAAAAAAGTCGATCGAGCCGTTCTGCAGTGATGATCTTTGAAACGCGAGATTTATTTAAGTAAGATTAAAAGATAATCATGGCATAAAATTACATTGAATAAAATCTAAGGATTTTAAAAATGGGATATTTTTGGTCACATAAAAAAATATATACACAATATAGTGTTGCACATAGAAGTTGATTTTGTCACCTAGTTATATACTTTTTACCTATATGTCATACAAATAAATTACTTACTTGACTTGACTCAAGTCAAGAGTGAATAGATTACTTCTAGAAAAACGCGCTACATCGTCGACCACATCATCGCTTACCATCAGGTAAGATAGTGGTCAAACGCGAGCCTATAATAATAAAAAGGTAATTATTACGTAAATGTGTACTAACCGAACTGGAAATCCGTCAAACATATCAATATTTTGGACCCATGTATCATTCCATTCATCAATCACGGCTCACGATCTTTATTCCTCATCTGTGACAACCTTGCCTCATTACATACACAATCATGGTTGCCGTAACTCTTCGTAACCGCTTAACCTATTGCACCCATGGTAAAAGTTAAAAATTACATGGAATGCACATCAAGTGATATTATTAAAGTTGCCAAATGTTTGTGAGATTAGAACAACCTGTTAATTGTAGGGTATTCACGGTTCAACTTTGATCTTTGGTTTTGGTCCAAGTTTTAAGCGTAGCGATCAGAAATGTTCTAAGTAATAACCTCACGTAATTACGTGAGGTTATTGAACTACAGCGTCTAAGTCAGTAGCCTGATAGCTATACAAATTTGTCACGTCAGCTATTTTGATTACAATTGTAATCAAAATAGCTGACGTGAAAACGAAATGAGTCACTTCTTACTTGTCAATAATTATTGACAAGTAAGAAGTGACTCATTTCGTACTTATTCCTTTTTTATAAGGATAGGTTTTTATGGTACTCACTATTTTCATTTTGTTTTATTTGTGTAATTTATAAGCGAACGGACTTAACTTAATAATAGTAATATTTTCATCAAAAACAAAAGAGATCATACAACATTAAACATATCGTCTGCCAACGGTAAAAATGGTCAAAAAGTTGGCAGTATGAGCACAGTCAACGAACATTCTGGCCCAATAAGACCAGCAGTTTTGATCATGTACAGAATCAATTACCCTCCTGGCGATGTCACTTGTAAACATTTACTAAGACTACAAAAAAAAAATGGAATATTGGAACAGAAAACGTGTAAACAATTATTTATTTCATCATCATCATCATCATTTCAGCCATAGGAAGTCCACTGCTGGACATAGGCCTCACCTTTAGATCTCCAATAAGACCGGTTGGACGCGGCTCGCATCCAGCGCGTTCCTGCGGCCTTAATGAGGTCGTCTGTCCACCTTGTGGGTGGACCTCCACTGCTGGACGTAGGCCTCCCCTATAGATCTCCAATAAGACCGGTTGGAAGCGGCTCGCATCCAGCGCGTTCCTTCGGCCTTAATGAGGTCGTCTGTCCACCTTGTGGGTGGACGTCCTACGCTGCGCTTGCCGATACATGGCCTCCACTCGAGAACCTTTAGACCCCATTAACCATTAATTATTTACTTACCACCCGTCAAATATGTATCTTTGATCAAAAAGATAAGTTGAAAAGCTTATAACTTAGACCACACTCATTTCAATAATATAACATGCCAGCTAATTAGAACCACCTGTGGAATACTACGACTCGTTAACACCGGCGTGTGGTCATAAAAAACTAAGTTCTTTCTATTATTTCCAGATATTTCATAATAGTTGTGAATCAATAATATGTTTATGTAGGGAGATGTTTATAACACTTAAAAGTTCGTTAGACAATGCCTTAAGGCTTGATGGTTGACCCAATAAGAAACATTGTGTCAGAAAAAAATGATGTAACTGAGGATTTAGGTAAAGCATATTTTTAAACATCGATCAAGATAAGAGTTCTTCTATCAGATATCGATAATCATTACGAGTGTTGTGGTCGTGTGGTTTTTAAGCTCTTTGGGTATAGTTCGTTTCTTCCGTATATTAAGTTCAAGGGCAAATTGAAATTAAAAATGGCTTAAATTACTTTAAACAGGGCAATTATTTTAACGCTTAATTACAATTTTTCTACGAAACTTGCTACCTATGAATAGTTACGAACAAGATGTTACGAGTCTAACTCAAATTAAAAATCAAAGTTTTATACCGTTAACTGCCGTGTTGGTCGCAAGCGCTACTGCTGAGCACGAAGTTTCGGGTTTAATCCCCGGGTGGGGCAGAACATTGTTGAGTTTTTCTATGTGGAATTTCTCAATAGCAGCTCGCAGTCAAGATTTGTGCCCGGTTGATGGCAATAGGACTTTAACATACCTGGCAAAATGTGGGTGTACTACACAGGTACTCCTCTGCCGTACCTCTTGGGGATTACTGGCGTGATATTTTGTTATACAGTTTAAAGCTAAAAGAACTAGAATACAATAGAATTTTCTTCATTGTACACTACACAAAATTACAAATAATATCATAAGAGCTACATAGTGTCTTACAATGGGCGGCCACAAACAAATACATGAAACTGATAACCCACGTACAGACGCCAGCACGTCAAGTTACCCCAATGCGTCAAATTTCTTTGATCGTTTTTCAACTTTATATCAAACAGAATAAAGTTTATATTCAATTGGGAAAATTTGGCACATTGAGGTAACTTAATGTGCTGGCGTCTGCTGTACCTAATCTTTAAATCCATAATTTTTATAATGTTGTAATACATGAGCAATGTCAATTTATAGAGCTTCAAGTACCTACTTGCTTTAGAAGTGGACACTTGATTTAATGATTCATTTTTGTTACAGCAATATTTGTTGTCAGTAGGCTTTGATTGTGAAATTGAATGATTGTGACTTTGGAGCGTAAAAGGCGAGTTTGCTAGCGATACTAATGAAAATAATGAACATAATTTGGATAAAAAATACAACCGACACAAAAAATAACACTTAAGGTTTTTTGTAAGTAAAGTTTCCGAAGTCTGTGGCTTTCGGCATTTTCTTTGATAATTACCCGCATTTAAAGAATTCCGAAACGTTTTTATAGTGTTTGTTTTTTTTTGTATAAAAACTTTTTTTTTTCATGTTGTCATTGAAGTCACTGACTGGCCTGTTGGTCTAGTAGTTAGTGACCCTGACTGCTATGCCGGAGGTCGTGGGTTCGATTCCCACCCAGGACAAATGTTTGTGTGAAGAGCACGATCATTTGTTCTGTGTCTGGGTGTAATTTATCTATAATACGTATGTATTTAGAAATATACATATAAGTATGTTTAACAGCTGTTTAGTACCCATAACACAAGCTTAGCTTGGGACTAGATGGCGTTGTGTGAAAAAGTCGTGGAATATTTATTATTTATTTATTTAGTCACTCATTATTTTGACATGTATTAAGATTGGAGCGATTTCATTTTCTTTCATTTAACACTAGCAGACGTCACGCAGTTTCACCCGCGTAGTTCCTGTTCCCGTGGGAATACGGGGATAAAAATAAGCTTATATCATCCGGGAATAGTTTTTTTTTGTATACAATGGGTCTACTCCTCACCTCAATCTTGACCTGCGGTCAGAGATGAGGTCGACGATGGAACGAGCTTACCCAAAAAAAGCCTATTAACTCGCGACTATTGGGGTCATATGAACTCGGAAACACTGATGCAGGCAGGGAATTCCACTCCTTGGCTGTGTGCATAATGAAGGAACATGCAAAGCGCTTTGTGCGAATGTGTAGAACATAGTGTAGCTTTCCACCAGCACAATAACTTTTAAAATTGGATCATACGTTCTAAAGATTACCCCCTACATACAAACTTACAAACATACAAACTTACAAACAAACACACAAACAAATTTCACCTCTTTATAATATTAGTATAGATTAGTTATTATTAGAAGTACCTACTATTCTGTAAAAGTCACCTCGTGAAAATATTGTTGAAGTGAAGGCGAATTGAACTGTCATTTCACACTAATGCTAGGCATTGCCAGTTCACTTCACCTAACTGTCATTCCACACTAATGCTAGGCATTGCCAGTTCACTTCACCTATGTTATCACGAGGTGACTTTTATTGAATCGCCCGGGTTTTCTTTTTTTAATAAAATTTAAAATACTTAAATTGAATACTTACTTAGCGCTAGAAGACATAAAATAGTGACCTAAAAAAAAGATGTCATGATGAGCGATTGCGGCCGTCGTATAAGAGAATATCCTCATATAATAATATTTTCTTGTTTCATACTTTTTAAAGTTAGATATTTTAGTAGTCGGGTTGTAGTTTTTGAACTTAATATTTACCTTGAAAAAAAAAACTCCATTCGAAGGATCATCTTAAACCTTACCGAGATTAATAAAATAATAACAATAACACAATTAGATCCTTCTTTTTACAAGGCCATACTAATTATTAACAAACACTTTATTCAAAACACTTAAATCCGGTCTATCATTAAATAAATTAACTGTAGGTATTTCTCAAACAGTAGTTCAATTAACTGCTCGTGGAGATGAAGCGATCAAATTATGCGTACTTGAACTATTTAATATAAGTATGGTTTAAGTTGTAAAAGTTATGGTTTATCGCCCATGAGGTCGTTGTTAAGTGCTATCGATTCTATATTGTATGTGCGAACATAATCGATTATTTTATCGATCATAATATGTAAAAGGTGTAGATTCTCGATTAAGCTGGAAACTGCGCTTGTTACCTTCGATGGGAACTGTGACCTGTGCTATTTTCTGGCTGATACATTTTAGTTAGGCTTTTTTGTATCTACTAGTGTCTAATGATGAACTGCATCAATGTTTGCATGCCAAAATGGTAGAATGTACAAGGATTCTTCAACAGTTCTGTAACCACCTTATTGTAAATACCTACATTGTGAGCAAATAAATTAATGTTATTATATTATTATTATTATTGTGTATCTCCGTTGACTGTTCATAGGGATGATCACCGGGCAAAATGTTCAACGATTAAGTTACTGTCATTCAGCTAGTTTCGTATTGGCTATCATCAGTGTGTATCTAGAATAACGTCATGCGCACTCGCTGAGATGTGACGAGGCGAACAGTTCCCCGTCTGATAGTCAGTATAAAACTTGAAGCCAGTTGTAACTCGGGGTTAGTGCATTGACATTTTTTATAAGTTCTCTGTTGTCGTCAAATCTCGGTGAGCAACTGGTTGCCGTTAGCAAAGACATTCAATACCTACCTATAGACCGGACATCACGAACAAAATTTTCGTCCGAAAAAGTGTGTCCTGCTGGATACAAGTCTATGAGTTTTTTTGTAGTATGCTCCGCTGCCGCTCCAATATTCATATTTTATTCTAGATGGCGTTACTGAGACATAGGATCAAAGTTTTTCTATGACATTTCCTTGACATGCCCGCACTTTAGTATTTTAAATCTCTTTGCCAGTTAGTCACCATGAAAAGTTAACAAACAGCCCTGCTAAACATAATGCTGACTTTTGCACTTTTAGGGACTACTCGAACTTATTAAGCTCCTCTGTGCAGCAAACCGGTGTTTTCCATGGCAAAAACTGAACCTTTGACCATAGAAAAAACCATACGAAACGCGTACAAGTTGTTCGTACAGCTGAAAGGGCGCAAACGCAGCTCATAGAAAAATAGTGCTGCTATGGACAAAATCTGAACGGAACTGAATGACTGCTAGGGGTATAAGCACAGGGTGTCAAGTTCCGCCATAGAAAAAGGAGGATCCTCCGACCAGACGGGCATTGTGCCAACTAATGCCTGACGATTGTTGTCGGGATCTTGTATACGTTCAATCGCGCGGATAACTTTAACATCGCGATGTAGGATATCAGTCGTTAGTTCTTATGTGGCGAGATAGATGTCGCTACACACCTTTTGTTTCCGGTATTACAGTTATGTGTTAATGGTACCTACCTACTAGCCGTAATACTGGAGACAAATAAATTCTTGTTTGTTAAGTGTCTGTCTATTGCATGGCTCCAGATATTTATAATAATAAACTACCCAAGTGCTGAAAGGAAACCTGGGCTGGGTGGGCTGAAGGACTTCTAATTTCAAAGTATAGAGCATATTATAGTATAAGTGAATTCCTGAATGAAATACAATTTATAATTATTCATTAGTTAATCTTAATAATATAATTAATTCAAATTTATAATAAGTTAATTTATTTTGATGGTTTAGTTTTGTTAATATTATAATTATGTTTCACGTATTTGCATGCCTAGTGGTAAAATATGGCTGAATCAATTTTATTTTTCTGTACCACCAATCATGTGCCCAAATTTTCAAATCAAAATATCTTTAGACCAATGTGATTAAAATGACAGCAGGTACTCTGGTAGTTAGTCAAACATGTATTTAATGAAATACACTAATATAGGTAGCTTGCAGTACCGACCTACTTACTACTTATTCAAAACGGAAGCTTCAATTCAATTGCAAATCTTACTGAGAATCCTGAATATCTCATAATATAATCGGTCTTACGAAGATCCTGTATCCGGGTACACTAGAGGCCGACCCAACACAGATGGAAAACCGCTTGGTAGAAGATGACGTCTAGGTATTTACGCACTTAAATCGCAAAGGTATTTTACCCACAAGAATTCCGATGACATTTTCGGAACACCTTGTATCACATCGATAAGTTCGGAATGCCGTGCGCAGTCGCAACCGGAGACGTGCCCGTAGATCACGACGGTGGATCACGCGTCGATCTAGATCGCATTTATCATCAATGTCGAATGTTATCATAATCGTCTTGATTGGCGCTTGCACAGAAAGTTAATCAACAATTAGGCAATTGGTTGATGACGCTGTTAGCGATGAAAGTAATTGTAAGGGATTGTAAGTTCGAAGATCATCACGGTTTGCTGATGAATTGCTTGTTGCGATTGCTTATTTTATTGTGTAACACTAACTTATTTACTTGTTTACACTTAAAAGTCTAGTGATGGCTCAGGGGTAAAGTTCAATTTTATAGAAAAAGGGACTTGTTCAGTAAAAAAAATCCTTTTTCTATAAATTTAGAACTTTAAAACAACACTCACTAATTCAGTCATCATCCAGTACATCAATGTCATATGCGTCCTCGTCGAGTAGTTGTTCAAAAGAATCTTCTTCATCTAGTGTCCTATGTAATAAGTCTTCTTCCTCTGTCATCTTCATTCTTTTACTTGGGATCCCGCTACCGCTGGCTAAGTGCTCCTGTTGTGAGAGAGCAGATGGGCCAATGTTAAGTAGAGCTCCTCTGCTATTCTCTCTATATATTCCCCTACGTGCCTGCTTAAGGTTGACATCATCTGGTATTGGATTGAGGAATCCTTCATCACAGTGCAAGCTGTTCCACAGATGTAGCTTTTGAACATGCCCCCATTTTTGATCTTGTTGGCATTTCTCTCTAAGTAGTAAATGCTTCTTGTAGGTAGTTCTTCGTCAACTACTTCCATAATCCTATATCCGGATAGCATCCCTGTTATCAAGGTCTCCTTATAGGCGCCTCTCGTACACGAGATTGTGTGTCAAATCCGGGCAAGTACGGATGACTTTTTCAATTCAAATTATGTTGGTGCTTTCTAATTGGTTTCTTGGTTCTACTTTACACATTCTACCCAAAAATTGGCTAATTAAGGCAACATGATAAATGTTAAAGAAAGAAAGACAAATATTGGTGTGACCAGCAGATTCCCAAATCATAGATAGGTCTCAAATTCGAACCCAAGGCACGCGCCTTTGACTTTTCGGATTCATGTGCGTATTGTATAATTATCACTTGTGGGTCGATCGAAGGTTAAGCTACGCTTGACGAGGTCGGTCCGTGGATTATTGACCATTTATTACATACCAAAACTTTTCCGGGCCTCAGAAAGCACGTTAAGCCGTTGCTCTCGCCTGTCATTTGTAGATCTTTGACTGTCGTTACTTAATAATAAATAAATAATATTCCACAACTTTTTCACACAACGCCATCTAGTCCCAAGCTAAGCTATAGCTTGTGTTATTTACACCCAGACACAGAACAAATGATCCTGCTCATCACACAAACATTTGTCCTGGGTGGGAATCGAACCCACGACCTCCGGCATAGCAGTCAGGGTCACTAACTACTAGACCAACAGGCCAGTCTTGTACTGACCGGCCTAACTTGTAGTCAGAAGCCCGAAAGTGTGACAACCAGCATGCCTAGCCTTTCTTTCTTTCTCTTTATTTCTTTTTAAAATCAGGCAGGTAAAAGGTTAAATAAACATCTATCGCAGTGGTCAGAACTTCATAGATCAATAAGTAGGGTCGTTTGTTCGCAGCTGCATCGATCGACAGACGACAATTGAAATAGTGACAGGTCGTTAGCACAATGATATATGACAATGACCCGACTTTGCTCAAGTCACTAGAGTGTTGTCAGTCATTGTGTAATTTGTTATCACAGCTTGTTACATAAGTTTCAATATCGTGTGAATTGGTTGAGCTAATAGAAAGGAAGTATTTCAGGTCCACTTGCACAGGAAAATACACACATCAAAAGTGTCTAGGGATCAACATATATTTTTGCAATAACTTTTCACCTGATTGATATTAATTAAAATTTTCTTTAAGGATTCATCAAATAAAGTGTTTTCGTTTGTCACAGTAACGATAAACCAAGTCACCTTTGCATTAATAAAGAAATTTGCCATTTTCCTAATAAAGGGATTTTTGACATTTGAACCACTAACATTAAAGTTCGAAAAAAGACTGAAATAACAGTTTTCTTTAAAATTTTATTGGGTAACTTAAACAATTAATAATCCGTGTTTCTACCGCGAACACTAACAACACAAGAACATCGGTTTGGCATACTCAAAATGAGTTCATCCAAATCACGCTGTGGAATGGCCGCCCATGTTCGTTGCAACAACAAAAAAAGGTCTTCTTGCGACTGGATACCCTCCATATTCGGCAGAGCTCTTCTCTGTAGCATATCCCATGCATGCTCAATCGGGTTCAAGTCTGGCGACTGAGCAGGCCAGGGAGGACATTGATGTTAGCTGCGGCGAGAGTCTGTCTTACAACTCTTGCGGTGTGCGGTCGTGCATTATCATGCATTAACTGAAATAAGGGACCGATTTGCACTTGTAGAGGAACGATGACGTCTGATACAATCGTCTCAGCATAAATTTGAGCGTTGAGGTTGCCTCTGATCCAATTCAACTCAGTTCTTCCGCCGATCCAAATACCCGCCCATACCATGATGGTTCCACCACTATAAGGATGGACTTCCTGGCAGGATTTTAATCGCTGTTGGCGTCCAGGGGTTCTCCAGTGTCGTATACGTCTTGTATCCGGTCTCATACCAAAACGAGACTCATCAGAAAAGCATACGAAACGCCATTGTTCTTCTGCCCAATTTCTGTGTTCAAGAGCCCATTGATATCGAATCCTACGATTGTGCATTGCTATAGGTGGTACCCGTAGCGGTCTTCGGGAATGAAGGTTCACTTCATGCAAGCGGTTTCTGACTGTTTGGTCGCTAATTAAGTTCCCTGAAGAGTGATGAAGCCTCACGGCTAACATCATGGCGGTTATTGTTGGAGCTCTTCGAGTTAAGATTTGAATGTATCGGTCTTGTCTCCGTGTGGTGCAGCGATACCGTCCTCCATGGCGCTCAGCCACGGTACCAGTGCTTCGGTAACGTGTCCAAAGTCGACTGATAACACTCTGACTTGTATTCAGAGCTAAAGCCACAGTACGTTGCCGGGAACCAGCTTCTATCATTCCCACGGCTCTGAGCATTTCTTCCCTGCTTAAATGACGTCGCCGCTCCATAATAACGTTGGTTTTAATCAGTAGTAGGGAAACAGTAGCACTAATAATGTCTTCAATGCGTTGTATGTTTTTATAGGGAAAATATTGACAGCTGATTTTCATCTTTTACTCGAATTTGATTCACAGTTCCTGATTCAAATTATGAAATGCACCATAAAGGATCCATATCTATATATATAAAAGAAAGTCGTGTTAGTTACTTCGCTTATAACTCAAGAACGGCTGAACCGATTTAGCTGAAAATTGGCAGGGAGGTAGTTTAGAGCCAGGAGAAGGACATAGGATACTTTTTATCCCGTTCGACATCATAAAAATAAATATCAAGAATATCGGTTGTCTCAAACATTTTTCAAACGCAGCGCCATCTTGGATGACATGACAGGAGTCAAACTTCCCAGTTCATTATCAGGTGACAATTTGAAATTGACAAGTCTTAAGCTAAACCCAAGAAGGTAAGGTTGTCAATTTATAATACGCACCTACACGTTATGAAATTTATTTTGTTACTAAACTTAGAGGTTTTATGTAGCATAAAAAAGTCTTATATTTCAGAAATCAATTTACGTAACTAGCAATGATGACAGAGACGAACTTTAATAATTCTTTGCAAATAGAACTTATTTTACTGTTAGGACTTTAATTAAAGTAGACCGGGAAAACTATAGGCATAAATTATTGTATGTAACATAGAGGCAATAGTTCAGATTAAAATTATGAATTTAGTATTTTTTAGTAAGGTAGTTAGGTTAGATAGTTGGGTTAGCTATAGGATAGGTATGGTCAGTTAGGTTAGGGTATATATACATGTTGTAATTTAAAAGTAGTAGTAGTTATTATTGGTTTGGATTTATTTGTTGTCGTCTT
The DNA here is from genome assembly GCA_921972225.1 of Euplexia lucipara. NCBI lineage: Eukaryota > Metazoa > Arthropoda > Insecta > Lepidoptera > Noctuidae > Euplexia > Euplexia lucipara. Next base: position 18,495,043 of record OV179159.1, read on the forward strand.
ATTCAACGTATGTATATCTAATACAAAAAAATGATAAGAGTAATAAATTGACTCTAAGGCGCAACGAAGTTTGCCGGGGCAGCTAGTAAATTTATAAAATCATAAATTTATTACAAAGCCACATCTCAATCTCAAGAAATCCGCATAAAAATGCTTGATCCCTAGACACTTTTGATGTGTGTAGTTATAAAAAAGGCAAGAATAACTAGAGATGGGTAGTGGGTTAAAACCCAATCATTCCACCCGGGTTAAAACTGGGTTATAACCCAAATCACCCAGTTTTAACCCATAATCACCCATTTTACTGGGTGGAAATGCATATTGATATGTTTTTAATTGTGTTAAGTACTACTAGTAGCTACACGCACTACTAGCTTGTCTAAACTAAGAGCCTGCACACAAAATCAGGCACTTTTATTATTTACTTGAAAAAAAATCAACAAATTGACATCATCACTTGCATCAAAAACACAGAAATTTTTTCCACAATAAGTTGTTCCGTAATTAAGTGTTGCATTTTATGGAGAACTAGTAACTTAGACTCTTTATTGGTTATTTTTTACGTAAATAACCTGTAGCAAGTTTGTTATGCTCCCGATGTTACTACTTGCTGTAGCGTCGAAGGTCGGGTTACCAGCTTCCTTGAAATATGGCGAGGGGAGAAGTGGCTGATCTTTGCATTATGCTCGTGAACGGCTGCTGCTTGTGGTAACTGGTCGTCTGGCTGGCCTTGGTTTTGTTATTAGGAACTATTAGCTTTTTATTGATTTATTTAACTTTGATGGTCCTAGATTATCATTTTGTGACATTGTGTTGCAGACTTATAGATATCATCCAACACTACACGTGTAAGCAGGCACGCTCTGTATACCGGGAGGTTATTTTTCAATAAGTTTACATTTGCTTGAGTTTAGGTAGGGTTAATGTCGGTAGCTATAAATTATTATTACTAGAATCCTGTGTATTGGAGTATGCTAGCTAGCATCACAGTCTAAAAACATACAGTCGTCCGACGAAGCTGTCTAGACAGGGCAATCGTGCGGGGTGTGAGGGGCGAGACGCGGGAAAGCCGCTCCCGCACTGCGAACAAACCGATGTTCGTAGTGCGGGCGGTATTATTCAAGTCTAACGCGTGTAGAAGTTCTCGGCTTTTTTCCAGAGATCAAAAGCGTCGTACTACTGTATTAATATTATATAATACTGCGCTAGCATGTAGTAAATACTTTAACGGGGTTGATTTATAGTGATAACTAATTGTAAGTACTGATAAATTCAAGTTCTTCTAACATATTAGACAAACGTGTTGCTGGGGAGTCTGTTAAGCCACTTCTTTTTCTTAGTGTTTTCGGTACTTTTAAAGCTGGAGTAAAAACTGCCTCATTGCGTATCGCAGGGCAATGTCAAAGTTTCACAAGCTTTTTATACCCTAACTATTTCTGCAAGTAAAGATGTTAAAACTTATTTTTATCATTGAATGCAGAGTAAATTGAACGTGAGCTACACAGTTTATATAAGTAATGTTTGGATGATCGTCGTTCATGAGACGGGAAACTTACTGCATATTAATTGCATTATATCCGATCATTGTAGCAAACCTGCCTGATCTATATTTACATTTTTTTATATTTTTTTCACATATCTAATAACTTAAAAACCGATTTTCTCCCGTCTCAATACTTTAGATTAAGACGAGTTCTGGTTGTACTATCATTACATTAATTATTCTTTCATTCGTACAATTTGACCAACCAAATAGCACAGCAAACATGTTTGTGATTTCTTGTCTTCTTTTAAATCGCAATGCATTTCCCTATATGTTTTGTAAAAGAAAGTGGTAGAAATAGTTTTCTGGTAGGCTTTTTGCACAATAGCTGAACTTTATCAAAAGTTGATATTAAAAGAGAGTGTGTTCTACGATCGAAATGGGTATTTCCGAGACGTAAGAAGCGTAACATTTAACTTTTTTTTATTTTAATTTACGTTCGTTGTCAGACTCACTGCCTTTTATTGACAAACTTTAACTGCCTGTAACTTGCAGTTTTCGGGGCCATTTTTGCAAATACTTAGTTATTTTGTTGCAAGTATAAGTATCGCGAAGCAATAGCTACAGCCAATATGTTTGCACTTTCTCGGAATGTTACCATTTCAGTTGATTTTTTCGTCTGTTGCCCTAAAACAAGTAGGTTAGCTCGATAAGTTACGTAGGTACAGACGCCAGCACGTCAAGTTACCCCAAAGTGTCCAATTTCTTTGATCGTTTTTCAACTTTACGTCAAACAGATAAGGTTCATATTCAATTAGGAAAATTTGACACATTGGGGTAACTTGATGTGCTGGCGTCTGTACATATAGCGCTAACAAAATAATTGGATAGGAAGTGTCTTAAATTAGACTGTACAGTTACCTTAATAGCTGAGAAATAATTAAGCTTAGTAAATATTTATAAATAAAAATAATAAAATAAAATTTATTTATTTCAGATACCTACATCCCATATTAAGAAAATACACACAATCATAATTATAATAAAAACATCAATAATCAGATCAATAATATTAACCAAGTAGGTTTTACAGTAGTCACTTACGTGGGACACTGTATGTAACTTGTCTGTCACAGTATAATTACCTACGTATTTTTTTTGTAATTTTGCGCCCCCCCCCCCCCCCCCCCACCACAGTCCTATTAAGTGATGTCACCTATCAAAACCGGCCCATTCTTATGTGGTTGTATCACTATTTAACCTGATTTTCCTGTAAGTGTCATAAAATTAAAACATCCAGCCAGGGTTATTATTATTATTATTAAAAAGGTTAAAAACTAAGCGAAAACACGCCCTACATGCGTAAATATTTAAGAATTAGAAATATTTAGTTTTCACCCGGCCAAACCACCCAGTGGGTGGAATGAAACGGGTGATAACTAGGTTATAACCCACTACTGGGTTTTAACCTGGGTGATTACCCATCTCTGAGAATAACGGGCAATCTTGGGTTTTATCACGCGGACAGTGACATAGGCGTTTTCCAAACTATATTAGCAAAATAGCAAAGTTACTACAGTGCCGGGTAAAATGGGGTAAATAGAGACTAGGGGTGAATAGAAACAACATTTTCAGGAAGTTATTCACGTAACTTAAAAGTTGTTTGTTATGTAAACGAGAACTGTAATGCTTTTAAATAATTGAGATAAATAGTTTTGACACCTTGATAATATCAAACAATATTAAACTAGCGTGAAAATCCTCCTCAAAGTTTTGTTTCTATTTACCCTTAAGTTTCTATTCACCCCGCTTTACGGTACCTACCTCAAACCGCATTATAAATTTATGCTCTCCTGGTAACAGCGACATCTATAAAGAGTAAAGGAAACTTCTACTAAATTTAATGACGATCTAATCGAGCCACCACTTGCTCTGAATAATATTAGAATGTTTCGTAGACGTTGTAGTGTTTGTTCGGGTAGATTGTAAATCTGAAAGTTCTCGGTGGGGTCGTTAGATGGCGCTGTTTGTCACTACTGTACATAATTATAGTATACGTAAGTTATAGATTTATCAATATTTATTTTTGTGCATTTACTAACGCGTACTTTGGAATCAACAAAGTCAAGCTTGGCGCGTCGTTCAATATTTAACGAATAGATGGCGTAGGTAGTCTGCTGCTTGGGTAGTAAAATAGTCTGTAATTAAATTCAATTTTCTATGCAATAGTCTGCTCCGCGAGCAAGTACGTTTGCTCCCATCATTTTGATTTTAATTTTTAAAGTGAAACATAACTCATTTAGGATTCTTTTGGAATTTGATAAGAGGAAGAATTTGAAGACTGACAAAGGTTAAAACGATTCGACTGTATTTACACACTCGATAACAATAATATTATATGAAGGTACCTATGTTACAAAATGCTTGGATGATTGGATTAACTATGCAAAGTAACATCGCAATAAGGAGTTCTATAGAAAGGACGGCCGTAATAACGGAACCTGATTCATTCACTTGACTTTTAGCAGTTTTGCATAATCAGAATAATTCGATCCACATAATGTTGCCTACCTACTCCTTGAGCATTGAAATCTAACCACACCTATATCGTAAAATCTAATTCAAAATGTGATTTATAGTTTTAAAAACATTATTATGTTAGTACGTCATCATAGGCTAAACAATAACAGCCACACGGGTTGATAGAAGGTTAAGCTCCGCTTGCCGAGGTCGATTTGTGGATGGGTGAGATCACTCTCTGATCTCACGGGAAGTACGCTCTCTCAAACAAAAAAAAAGATTTTTCAAATCTGTCCATGGACGCCACATTAGAAAAAAAAACAACCGAATTCAAAACCTCCTTTATGACAAGTGGGTTGAAAATAAAGAAATTATAAATCTTTTTTGGAACGAAGTTCCATATCGCGCGTTGCGAAAGGGGGCTGGACGGAAAAAAATAAGACCAAAAGTTGTAACGACACTTTTTGCTATAGTTTGTTTTGTTTTTGCTTTTTGTGTTGTGTTGTTGTTGTGGAATTTCGATCCTTCCGGGTGTCCCTTGACACCTCTCAAGGTTTTTTTTTCTGGTGGGTGTCAAGCCTTGTTGATCAAAGACATTCAATACCTATAGACCGGACATCACGAACAAAATTTTTGTCCGAAAAAGTGTGTTCTGCTGGATACAAGTCTATGAGTTTTTTGTAGTACGCTCCGCTGCCGCTCCAGTATTCATATATTATTCTAGATGGCGTTACTGAGACATGGGATCAAAGTTTTTCCATGACATTTCCTTGACATGCTCGCTCTATAGTATTTTAAATCTCTTTGTTGTTGATAATAGTTCTAAATATTCATAAATCCTAATAAGGACATCTTTGAGCACAATCCAATAAAACTTTATAGGTATAGCACTTTAAGTAGCTATAATTTGAAACTACAAATCAATACCCATCTCGATTGACTGATGAAATAAATAATTGCGAATTATTCAACACTTCAATATCTAACATATGGGAACTCGATTAGTATTTTAATTGAAATGACTCAAGAAATCAGTCATTAATTTTAATGTTCTAATAATTTGTCTGGTTTCAATGCTAAAATTATTTATAACCGTTACAAGCTATTTATGAATCGTTATAATCAATGTATTAATTTCCGGCAGATATCATCTTTAATTGAAGCAAATACTTACAGAACACACTACATGTAGGATTTTTGTTATAAAGTATTGGCCCATTTATAGTAATACGATGACACCTAAATTCATAAACATCACGCTTGTATTTCCCAAAGGGTTAGGCAGCGGTCTTCCTATATTGCTCCCGGGTGAATATTCAAGTGTTTACCACCGCGTTTTTTATTTTAATAATAATATTTTTATTTATCTCCCACAAAGTACAGTAACAATATAGAGGTGTTACAAATATTGGAGGTTTGTGGGAGACAGGAATTCAAACTAGGATACTCTGTGCTATGAACTCCTGGCCCCCCTACGCCAAGAATTGAGATAATGACAAATTCTAGAGCGTAGGACATGTCATTATAGGACTATTGTGGAAAAGAATTACAAACAAAAAAGTACTAATGAAATAAAATCAAAAATACAAAATTAAAAAAAAAAATGCATGTGTGTGTTTGCGTGTGAAGTGGAAGCTGTTGTATGTGGTGTGGTGTTGTGTGTGTGTATTTGTGATAGCGAGATTAAGATAGTGTACTAGTGTGTAATGCGTGTGTACGTATAGAGATGGATGTGTATACAAATGTGTGCCTTCCCATAAAGGTTTAATGAAAGAGTTATTGTATTCAATATTTCAGCAATTTTCCGAATCTGCTAAAGTATCTACCAGAATCTGGAAACAATTCAATTTAATAAGATAAGACAAGATAAGCTTACTATATTAAACAAAAACTTAAAATAAATAAATAACTAAACATAACAATAAATAACTACAAAGTGTCAAAAAATTCTTCCGCATCGCTGCCAGCTGGTAAAATGCCCAAAAGACTGGCGCCATTGCCATCTGGAAATGGCTGAAATATTCCATTAAATACATTCTCTTTGAGGCAGGTCAAAATGTTAAGGGAGGAGAATGTATGCGAATGTATGTAACGGCGGTTGAAATTTTAATGCTCGGATATTCACCCACCCACATTTCACTTCTTTTATTTACCTGAGTCCCATGTAATAGGGATAGGTAACTAGTCACGGCTGCTACTGAGAAATTTCACATAGAACAACGCTATAACATTGCCAGACGTGGGAGTAAAACCCAACCCCGCTAAGCATAAGGTTCTAGGTTCGATACCCGAGTTGAGTGATTGGATTTTCCCATCTGCAATTTTTCAGTAGTAACCAACAAATAGATTTGTGCCCCGTTGATGGCATTAAGCTCGTATCCTACTACGCAGGACCTTAAAAAATAATTGGTGAAATGTACTCGTGTAATCGGCATCCTTGCGAGATATTTCTTAATGGCATGTGAAGCCATGTCAAAGGCTCAAGGGCGGCAAAGTTAGTCACCAGCCACACGTTACCTCTGGGGCTTAAAGTTATAATTCCTAAGTTTTTACGATGTACAATAAAGAGTATTCTATTCTACCTATCCGTTTGGGTTATACAAGCGTTATATTTTGATGTGCAGGAATTTTTTACGAGCAATCCTCTTACAGCTCGTCGTACCGGCACTAAGTAACATGTTTTTTCTAAAATTATCTCATCATCTAACACCAGACCTTAATTAAGACATCATCGAAATATCCATTCACTTCCTGAACCATGATTCATTACAATACACCTACCTGGAGCTCTGCTGACATCCGAAACAAACGTGGGGCGTACACACATGCATCAAGCAGCAGATATTCTCACGAATTTACACTTCAAGCTGCACATTTCCAGTATAAGCTGATCTATTATTGTATAGGATTTCCGTACAATGCGAGGTAAGCGTAAACTGGAAATGTATAGCTTGATGTGTAGCCGTGTGTACTCTAAAATCTGCATTGTTATGCCATGTTGTAATTTGTAACCGACCGACTATTATTCTTGCTATGTTTTTGGTTGTAAGGGGGCAAAGATTAAAGTGGTGCGAAAGGGAAAATTAGATTTGAGGAGTTTTGTGCCTATGATGTTGTTGACTCTGTGAGGTAAATTATAACAAACTTTTTCAAAAAGATAAATTAAAGTGTGAAATTGTTTAGAAATGTTGGTCGTTAAACGTAACCAAATAAAGGTTGGTAGTCAATCTGAAAGCTGCCTGTAATATGGCTTTAGCGATTAGCTCGCCCTTTTTAGTTTTTAAAGTTAATATTTGGAAGTTTTACAATAAAGAGTATTCTATTCCATTAATATAACTAGCCTCTGCCCATGACTACGGACCCTTAAAAGACAATCCTTGGTAGGTACTATAAAACATATGCTCAGCGTTTGTAAGTTTTTATAAAATATAAAAAGAGTTTTCTACATATTGTGTAACAAAACCATACAATTATTACATTGTTGAATACAAATATGAATGCACTAAAACTGTTCCCGTTTATCATTCGTAAAAAACCAAAATCCTTATGGTTTCATCGTGGGATAGCAAGGCATAAAAATGTAATACAATTATATGTAGCTCACATAATAATATACCTCATATTTACGTTATTTAGTACGTATTAATTTACAAATTAGGTACACTCTCAAGCTTTTTGCGCCTAAGTCTTACGATGTATATTGTATATTAAGAAACATTCTAAACGCCTAATAGCAAAATGTCACCGCGTCACCTTTCGTTCGATCAATCAATGTGGATCTCGATTAATCTAATCTAATCAAAATAATGTCAGTATGTTGTCTGTTCAGTCATTATGCGTACATTATGGACATACGGATCCTTTAATGAACTGTGCTTTCGTAAATGTCACTTTGGCGGCTACTGTCTACCAAATTATCTATGAGATGTTTTTGTCGTAGGTAAGTGTAAAGTATGGGAACTGTAGTTCATTTTGCGGGGTAGTTAAAATAACAAACATTTAAACTGACATGCACTAATAGTAAGACCCGGGAAAACAACTTGAAGTCGATACAAGTATTTGTTACGGGCCGGAATCGAACCTCCCACTCGCAGCATAGTAACCAATTTTTCAGCCACTGCACCAATCGTGTTGTCAAATTAAAAAAGGTATGCGCAAGAGGAGTGTGTTAGAATCGTGCTTTCATTTAATTCTAACCATTTATTATATTTTTTTAACACTGATTGTTCTTGTAAGAAAACTTACTATGTCACACATTATTTAATATCTTAACAAAAAAAAAACACGGAAAAAATGTCATGTCTACTCAAATACACTCTTAGTCTTTGCCAGGGTGAAGGCCACATATTCATTATTGTGAGGTCACCCGAAATATGTCTGCCGATGCCATCTCAGTAACCGGGGAAATGTTATGATCAGAAAACAATTGAGATGTTAAGACATTGTTTGATATTTATGTATCGAGGTTTGAACTGATATTGCAATGATAGCCTTGCGTTGTAATTATGTGGATAGTTCACACAGTCCGTTTCTTTGGCATAGGTTAAGAAGCGGCCATTTTGAGCGAAGCTTAATTTTTAACCGACTTTCAAAAAAGGAGGAGGTTCTATGTTCGTGTGTATGTATTTTTTTTTGTTTTTTTTTTTTTTTTTTATGTTTATACCTGATTTCTCCCCCATTTGTGGACCGATTCTCAAAATTCTTTTTTTATTTGAAAGAGTATACTCCTGAGGTGGTCCCATTTTCATTTGATGAAGATCTGGTGCTGATCTTCGGAGATATACAACGGAACTCTTCAAAAATAGACGGCAAATCTATCGTGATTGCTGGAATCGCTTGGATGTTTATTGTTTATACAACATCATGGCGTATCATCAAGCCTGTATGCTCAGAGGGGTAGGCAGATGTGTTCAATATACCTAGATTTCGACAGTTAGGTATGTTAAGTTTCATTTATTAGGGTTAGGTGGATAACCCTATTATAATGACATGTATTGTTAACAATTAACAATATAAAATGAATTCATGGCAAATGTTTGTATGGGAACAACTAAAAATAGAAAAATAAAAAAACTTTTTTACAAAAAATAAAACCGACTTCAAAAATAACACTAAACGGTGTAAAATAACTCTAAATTCGGAAGTCGGTGGCCCATCAAGAATAAGACAAAAGCACCAAAGCCACAGACTTCCTAATTTAGAGTTATTTTACACCGTTTAGTGTTATTTTTGAAGTCGGTTTTATTTTTTGTAAAAAAGTTTTTTAAAATTGACGAGTTGGTTGTAAGTGATGTCGTGTGCGTTTATGTCTTTTGTTAGCGAAACCTTTTTTCCTGTATGTATATTTCTGGGATGACCCACTGGTTAACAATGCCAGCTTTTTCGGCTAATAGGCCAAGTTTCTTTGACACCTTATCATGTTACCCCAATGTGTCAAATTTCTATGATCGTTTTTCAACTTGTTAAACAGATTAAGGTTCATATTCAATTAGGAAAATTTGACACATTGAGGTAGCTTGATGTGCTGGCGTCTGAAGTGTCAGTGCATACAGAGAAAATCTGCGGTAGGTGCCTTTCATCAAAGGCAATAATGGACCTCTGTAAGTTGGCTTCAGCCCATCGTACGCCTTCCATGGGTCCAAAACCCAAGGGTTTCGAGAAATAAAAACGTCAAAAAATATTAGTAACACTTTATAATTTCTTCATTTTTACAATAAAATTATAATAACTTTGCATTGTTTAAAGCCTAGCTAGCTTAGCTTGTAAATCTTAATGTATTAAAAAATCGCGTCACGATATTAGTCCGGGATAAACTCGATCAATACTTTTTTTTTTAAGTTCGGTACATATTATACAGTGTGCTATTTGGCCAATTTAATAATAATAATAAATATTTTTTTTCATCTTTTTTTTTTAATAATAATAATATGACCTTATTTGCTTAGAATGCAGGTACATACAAAATAAGATGTTCAATAACATAATTAGATCTGTTTACATTCTGCCTTGTTGGCATGCAAATACAATAAATTATTATACAAAATTAGTAGTAGGTTATTAGAATATATCATCTAGGAAATCCTGGACAGAATAATAACATTTATCTACGAGTAATTCTGTAAAACATTTTTTTAAATTTCATCAATGGCAAGTTTTTCGGAGTATTCCCGTGTGAGCACCTATTTATTGAGCACCTATGCATTAACCTATGGGAAATGGGTATACTTTTGGTGCTAAATGCATAGGTGCTCAAAAAATAGGTGCTCAGACGGGAATACTCCAGTTTTTCATTTGATAAGGAATTTTATTAAAGATAACAGGAGCCATACAGATCACACTTTTTCTTAATAAGCAAGTTTTAAAAGTGCCAGTGCATAGTAAGTTTTGATATTGTGATCTTAATGCTGTATTTCGTTTATGTAGAAGTTAAAATAGTTTTTATTTTGATTATTATTGACCTCAGCGAACTACTTGAGTAACAGCAACGTGTGGCTGGGTCAGCTAACTACTTAAATGTAACTTTGAATGTGCAAGCAGTGAACCGGCGATTACCAAGTCATAGGTCTCGAGTTTTTTTATTATTATTGATAGGCACGCGTTTGACCACTATCTCACCTGATGGTAAGCGATGATGTGGTCGACGATGAAGCACGCTTGCCTAGAAGCAACCACTCACTCTTGACTTGAAGACCCCTATAATAGGTTGAAGCTATCAGGTAACACCGACTCCGGCCGGGAATTCCACTCTTTAGCTGTTCGCACAATGAATGTGTTTCCATAGCGTTTAGTACGTAGTACCGTACGTCTGGTGGTCCGTTGATTAAAAGGGCTTGGTGGAATTAAATCGTGCAATTCCGATGCGTACTCTCCGAAATATAACCGATAGAAAACCGACAGGCTAGAAACTCGGTGTCGATGCTCAAGACTTTGAAGTTTCTCCCAAAGACACCTACATTTTGGTATTCATGTGTGTATTGTAGAACGGCATGTGATGCCAAGTCACAGGCCAAGTGGTGACATAGAAACTCGCAAACCAAGTTAATCACTAATTACACTACAAGAAGAAGACTGTGTGTGTCTATTTATGTATTTTTAGCAAAACCACAATTCTCCTTATGTAACCTAACCAACCTGTGTGAGTGCCCAAAATACTGGCAACATTAGAATACAAGGTCATTACTACTTAAAAATTAACAGTAAAAGAAGATCAAACGTCCAACAAATCATTTTTAAATGACGAATTAATGGTCTGTTAAAACTTTTCTAGATTTTTTAAGCACTCATGAATTCATATTAGTCTAGTTTCTATACATTTCTCGTTTTGTAATAAGATGGGTTACAAAAGAGTGTGGAAAGAGCGGGCCTAGTTGTAAATTAGAATTCGTAGATTGCAGTAATAAGTGGGAAATTATTAGGAACATTCAAATCTTAGTTTGAATCTGTCAAAACTACGTCTAGTTTTCCTATATACAGGGTGTCTCATTCAAATCGGTCAGTATGGGAAAGTCTGAAACTATAAGACATACGAAGATCTGTTCTGAGGAACCATGTCATCGATTTTAAAAAACATCTGTACTATTGTAGTAATATTGTAAGCGTGGTCACTTCGAGCACCTACTAAAATAAATTAAAGTATGTGGAAACAATGCATTTTATTCATTTTAGACATCATGTATCATACAGACATTTACTTCTTAAGACCTACACAATCGATATCTAAATAGAAATAGTGTAGGTTTTTTTTTCAAAATAACCGGGTTCGATTCCCGAACGGAGTACAGATGTTTTTTAAGATGTTTGAATGCACTTTTTCTTATTATTAAAATCGATGACATGGTTCCTCAGAACAGATCTTCGTATGCCTTATAGTTTCAGACTTTCCCATACTGACCGATTTGAATGAGACACCCTGTATTTATGGAAAATACTGGACTAGACACATTTTTGTTTGAAATAATCATACATACATACATTAACTCACGCCTTTTTCCCAAGGTCGTAGGCAGAAGCTACAGAGCGCCATTTGTTACGATTCTTACATACTTCTTTTGCTTCCTTTATATTCATACATGTTGTCATACACACACGCCGGTTGCGAGTACTACGCACCTGACCTTTCTGAAGAACCTCACCAATAAGGTATATGTATATTAAGTCCATATTTTTGTTTGAAATATTCGAAAATCTATAATCAATGACACCGGTGTCCGCGCTGTCATTGTCTTTCTATTGTGTCTCTAATTGTCACGATTGAAAGGTTAAGCTTAAATTCGTCACAAGACACTTCTAGATACACATAAAATTGCTGTGACCTCCAAAGGGTTAAATACGACACTGTCTTTGAAAATGGCACCTAGAATCATTTTTAAATTTTATTTTCTTGTAAATTTAATGCTCTAAAGTGAATTTTCTGAATAGTCCGCAAAAGGACTATTTCACAGCAACATTTTATTATTATCAGTTTATAAGAAATAGGCCTTGTACGTACCATAATAGCATTAAAAACCAATTAATATAAGGATCTAGAATAGACGTCGATTCATTATGACCACAATGATCTTGTTTATAACCCATTGAAGACTCATTAGTTCCGGATTGAAGACGCATTGAGACTTGACGACCTCTCTATAATAACTTCAGAATAATAATTACAATATAATTGCGATTGTATGTAATTTAATTAAAGTATCGGAATTATGGATGCCCCGGGCTTCATGGTGGGTGCTGATTTGGTTAGGTTAGTGATAGGCAGAGCGGGAAGCGAGACGACCGATTTTTTGCAGTCAAACTATAATTTGGTTTATTTATTTAGGTGAAGATCTCCAACAAAGGATACACAAATACTATTAAAATAAAACATTAATATAAAAGCTTCTCTTACGTTTGCTCCTTCAATTATGGGAGACCACAGCATTAATATATAACTAGGTAAACTTAAAAATATAAAATAAAAGAAAAAATACATTTAAGTAAGATTTTCCGGTGGACAAAATATTTTTGTATATTGAAATAGAGAGGGTTATATCTTTGTGAGAAAAAATAAAAATGCACCATATAGCTTATTATTCTCCTATAAATATTTGGGAAACACAGACGTGTAGCTTTTAATCATACAAAAATGCTCCTTCGAAGACATTTTGTTTTTCAACAGTTACTTGCATGATCTGAAAATCTTTCATTTTAGCTAGAATATTGTGTCTACGTAATTAAGTTTATTTACTGCGTACTTCTATCGGATGATTACAAAAAAATATTTTGTGAAAGTAATAAATTATCAGGAGATATACTTACACGTGTTTTTATAAATACTGTTAATATAGCTGTATAGTAGATAAGACTCAACCCAAGGCCAATATGACCTTTTGTAGGTCTCCTTACCTTTTTATGGCCTAGCAGTGAAGACTAACAGACATAATGATAAGATCCCCGTTTCTAGTTTTCCGCTTCGCTTATCACCATGCGCTGCATCCTTCCTCATCACAAACAACTGGATCAGTTAAAGCCCATCTCCTAAATGTCACAGCCTTGCAGCTAATTCCTTATGACTGACACGACATATCTGTGTCATTACAACTTAAATGTCACATAAATCATTGCTCATGAAAACATGAATATCTGAAGAATTTCAATTAATGAATATCCTAAGAATTTTAATGCAGTTGTGTTATAATTGTTTGTGACATGATTGCATTTTTGTAATTCATGGTCTACTGTGTGTAAATGGTATTGTATACAATAGTAATTGCTCTATATAAATATTATAGTTATTGATTGGTGTTATTTTGATGTATTGTCCTGTAATTGTCACATAGTTAGGAATAATTTTAACTTTTGTTTAGTTTTTTGTTGAGAAATTGTTAGTTCTAGATCCGTGTTGTTCTTAGTACAGAAAATACACTACAAGCTTTAGTCTGCAAGAATCTGTGATCACTTTGTTGGACATCTTAAAAAAGATGGATTTTAATTGAAAGAAAATGTTTCATATCTTATATATATATATATAATGGGTCTTCTCTTGACCTCAATCTTGTCCTGCGGTCAGAGATGAGGTCGACGATGGAACGAGCTTACCCAAAAAAAGCCTATTAACTCGCGACTTAAACAGATTGGGGTCATATGAACTCGGGAACACTGATGCAGGCAGGGAATTCCACTCCTTGGCATTGCGCATAATGAAGGAACAGGCAAAGCGCTTCGTTGAATGTGTGAATACCTACGCTATAAAAAGGCTTCGAAACAAATAGCAAAAGTAGAAGTGTACTCAGTACAACATTACGCCAGTTTTTATTAGCGGCTACCATATTACAAGGAACGAGCCTATTGCCATCAACTACATAGGCACACAGATACAATTGCCTAACAGAATATCAGATGGGCGGTTTTAGGTTAGGGGTGTCGTATTATCTAGTCAATGGGGTTAGGAGTCAGCCCAACAACGGGTTTCGATAACGAAAAACTAAAATTAGATTTTCATTGGCTCCACGGATCCGCCAAATACCAGCTTGATGTGCTTCAGTCTATTGAGAAACGAGCCAAGAAGATCATCGGCAATGATGCACTCGTTGAGTCAAAACTTCAAAGTCTTGAGCATCGACGCCGAGTTGCTAGCCTGCCGGTTTTCTATCGGTTATATTTCAGAGAGTGTGCATCGGAATTGGACGATTTAATTCCACCAAGCCCTTTTCATCATCGGACCACTAGACGCACGGCACTACGCCACCGGTACATGGTAGACATCCCAACCAAACGTACTAAACGTTTTGGGAACACATTCATTGTGCATACTGCTAATGAGTGGAATTCCCTGCCGGAGTTGGTGTTTCCTAATAGCTACAACCTAGGGGTCTTTAAAGTCAGGAGTGAACAGGAAGCTTCTAGGCAAGCGTGCTTCGTCGTCGACCACATCATCGCTTACCATTAGGTGAGGTAGTGGTCAAACGCGTGCCTATAAATAATAATAATAAAAAAAACAATGTAAAAAAAATACATAATCTTTAAGACACTTTCGTAAAAGACAAAAGAAAAAAAATGCTGATATTGATGTTCTAATTATAAACTAAAGACATTCGTTTAGTTTTTTCAAACAACCGACTCCTTCATAAGACCATCTGAAGAAATGTCTTAGAAAAACTAGCATCCCATGTCTCAGTAACGTCATCTAGAATAATAGACCAATATTGGAGCGAACTATATTAAACTCCTAGACTTGAGTCCACTCGGTCACAAGTATCGGATGGAATTTTCGTTCGTGATGTCGAGCCCATAGTAAGTAATAAATGTCTTAAGAACTTACTTAAAAGTAAGACTTATTTAAAACGCAATACGCGCTTATTTATTTACGCAATCGTGCGGAAGAAAATAGCATCTGTGGCAGCTAGAACCCGAAGCAGTAGCAACAGCATTCTGAAAACAGTGGCTGGAAGTGTGTTTTCCCCTTTTCTGAGGCATTTTGTGTAGATGATGACTGAGTAAGTTACTTGGTCATCTTCTGTACAAAGTGGCTCAATTTTATTTTATTGATTTTATTGATTGGGATGCTATGTCTTTGTGAATGTTCGGCCCGTATTTATTTGTTTTAGTGGGGTCATCTCCCAACACTTCATCAAAAATTTCGTGTGGCTCAGTTTCAGCCGAGTGCTCGAGTACTGGTTTAACTTCCATCTGTTCAGCCCCAGGCTCGACAGTTTGTTCTAAAGCTGGTTCCGCAATTTGTTCTGGTACAGTGACTATGTTGTCTGTTTGTAACTGACAATGTTCAGGCGAATGTTCTGAAAGAATGACAATTTTTGTCATTTACTGAGCAATAACAATGTATACGAAATATACCTCATCGAGTATATTCTCATATTATGTTTCAGCTTGGAATAAACCACGACGTAGGTACTTCCAGTACGTCAGTATTTGTACACGAGTATATTCTCAAACGTTTTAAAATTATCTATATACATATAATAAGACTGTAAAAAAACTGTGTCTGTACATTGAATATATTTAAAAAATAATAATTGAGGGGGGTTTAGAAACAGTAATAGAGCACGAATCCAAAAAAAAAAGTCTGTCTGTTTGTCTGTTTGTCTGTTTGTTTGCACACGCTAATCTTCGGAACTACTGGACGGATTTGAATGATTTTTTTTTTTGTTGTATAGATATTAAGTCTGGTCAACACATAGGCTATAATTTATCTTGGAAACTGGAACACCTGATGCAGAACCGCAACAGACCAGCTAAACTATAAGCGATACAAAAATGGCCCCATAGCAAAAATTGTTCCACGTGATGAGCATTTTCTGCTGAGAGAATAAATTTGAAGATCCGGAACACCTGATGCAGAACCGCAACGGACCAGCTAAACTATAGTAGATACAAAAATGGTCCAAGAGCAAAAATTGTTCCACGTGATGAGCATTTTCTGCTGAGAGAATAAATTTGAAGATCCGGAACACCTGATGCAGAACCGCAACAGACCAGCTAAACTATAGGAGATACAAAAATGGTACCATAGCAAAAATTGTTCCACGTTATGAGCATTTTCTGCTGAGAGAATAAATTTGAAGATCCGGAACACCTGATGTGGAACTTCAAGAGCCCAGCTACACTATAACATATATTGGAATGACGTCTTAGCAAAAGTTGTTCGGTCTGATAGGCATTTCCTGTTGACTTATAAAAATCGAAGATCAGAAACATTTGATATAGAAATTAAAACTATCACTAATTTCATTGCATAATTATAAAATTACATAAGTAGGAGGTACTACGCGGTGAAGGCGGGAACAGTTCAGGACTGATTTTCGATGACGATGGTATATCGTTGAAAATTAGACTCTACTGGCCACAACTCCCATTTTTTTATCGTATGCCTTCGGGCTTATGTTATTTGAGTGTTTAATTTCCTTTTCCATTTATCTTCGTTACACGGTAGCTTACCCGGTAACGCAGGGGAGCAGCCACTTAGATTTTAATTGATCAGGTATCATCACAATAAAACTATAACCATGCCTAGAAAGAGGTCAAATTTTTCCCAATGTTCCAAAGGTGCTAAATGATTAAAGACCATAAGATCCCAACAATCTACCGAAGATCGTTAGGAGAGACTTGATGCTGTTCGAGAACATGAGGCTGCAACTCGCTCCGTGGAAACTTCTTGGGATCGCGAAGCACGCCTGCATTCTCAGCGTATTTACGCATCTACATCCAGGTCTCTAGAGACCAGTGAAGAATATGTGCGCGACTGACCGCTGATCGTGAACATCATGCACTGTCTCGCGAGTTGGAGACGTTCACGGAAAAAGCATGACGCTTGAGTTTTCAGCGTATATACGCATCGACTCTAGAGATAAGTGGGGGAAGGAAATGCGCGACTGACCGCTGATCGTGAACGTCACGCAACATATTATAGGCTATAATTTATTTTGGAAAATGGAACACCTAAAGTAAAAGAGATATAAAAATGGTGCCATTGCAAAAACTATTCCACGTGAAGAGTGTTTTCTGCTGTGAGACTAAATTTGAAGATCTGGAGCACCTGTAGGGGAACTCCAAAGCCCAGAGACAATATAACATATACATAATAGAAATGACGTCTTAGCAAAAGTTGTTAAGTCTGATGGCATTTCCTGATGACCAACAAAAATAAAAAATTTGGAACATCTTGAATCGTCTCGCGCATCCCATTGTTTTCCCGTCCCCGGGCTTATAGAATTCGACATCAGATGTTTCAGATCTTCGATTTTGACGACCCCGTTGTCGCTGGCATAAGCAAAAGGTTCCGCGTACGAAGTCGCGGGCAGAAGCTAGTCAAGAAATAAGTCTCACGGGTGGAAAGTTCACCGCACGGAACAAATTCTCAAGATATTTGCTTTTGATTTCAGATTACAACACCAGATTAAAAACCGTTGGCGGCTTTTCCTTTTTTTTTCTTCCGTGTAGGTACCTAGACACGTTTCACAATTTACTCACCTGCTGTTCTGCGTCTTTTCTTCAGGGATTTCTTTAGTTTCTTTATTTGTTTATACAAAACGTCGTCATAATCCCTGTCTCTTCGTTTATCCTTACCCATTTTTTATTTCTGAAGATCTATTCCGTAGATGAAGAATTCTATTCCGTGGTTCTTCGGCGTGCACGAAAACGTTAATGACATGACAGGTGACACAGATGACGCAAGCAAGCAAGCAAAGGGTGCGTTCAGTTGCAAAGCGTTAAAAAAAAAAAAGTGTTTTTTTTTTAAATAACTGAAATACGTGGATAATGGCGACGCGATAACGCTACTACAAGTTAAAAATTGAAAACGACGTCTTGGACCAACACACGAAACATAATTTTGAAGTCAAAGAGTCCAAAATCAAATAGCAACATTCAAAGTTCAAGGAAACGCTCATACGTAAGAGGAGATGGTTCATCTTTATTGTTTTTTGACTGACAATTCGAATATGTTATGCTTCGAGTCTGTGATCCGTGATAAACCTTTCTTGTTAATTTTTTTTTTATTTTTGTTGGGCGTTTTGTAAAGGTATTTTTAGATGAGTTGATTGACACTAGAGCTGTCAACGGGATTCCATCCAGACGTGTGTACAGTATTATATTATACTAGCTGATACCCGCGGCTTCGCCCGCATGGATGTCGGTTATCGCGCACAGCCTCCAGAAGGCTTATTTTTCACCTCCAACAAATATCATTATATTTTTGCCAATGTATACAAAACTTGACAAATCATATACTAAAAGCTTTCTTGAGAACCACTCTGTCCACAGGTGACAGAATCGGCGTAGTCATTTTTGAGTTTATCGCGGACAGACAGACAGACGGCCGCGAAGCAAGTGCGGATCCACCTTTGTAGGCAACCACTCGATCAACCAGACCGACCAGACTTTATGTATGGAAGTTATGACAATTGAGTTAAATTATTACCTCTTACTACTACTTCAAATACTACTACCTACTCTAGTATTGTATGTAACATAGAGACACGCAGCGCTGTAGTTCAGTTTAAAATTATGTATTTTGTAACTTTCAAAATCAATGCATTGCAGTAAGGTAGTTAGGTTAGGTAGTTAGGTTAGCTATAGGATAGGTATGGCAAGTTAGGTTAGGTTATATGTATATATGACTGTATACTAAATTTGTACCTTCAATAAAGTTCTCTGTACTTTCGGATTTTCGTTTCAGATTGAAAAAAACAGAGTACTTTCATACTAACTTTGCCCCCCTTTTACCCACTTAGGGGTGAATTTTCAAAAATCCTTTCTTAGTGCCTACGTTATAAAAGAAACCGCTGTGATAAATTTCAAGTTTCTAACCACTATAGTTTAGGCCCTGCGTTGATATGTCATACATTGATTCGAGTCGGTACAGTCGTCAATTATTATTATCATACATTTTGTGTTTGTTCGTGTTCTTCTGCAAATAGGATTAAGATTAACAAGATTGCGAAATCTACCTTATCTTTGCAATTAAAGGATATTTATGTCAAAAGCACCATTAATCTGTATCTCAGTCAACATTAATTCGTAAAATATGTTTGGATCTCTTTACATATAGTTTTGGATGACCATATCTTATTCACTATATTGTGACAGCTATCCTAACCTGCCTCTTACAAATTCCTTCAAAATATGTATCAGGTCTATCTTATGCATTTCAATTACCTTAAATATTAGCAAGATATAAGCTTGATGCAAAATTGCCTAGGTACAGACGCCAGCACGTCAAGTTACCCCAATGTGTCAAATTTTCCAAATTTGAAAAACGATCAAATAAATTTGACACATTGGGGTAACTTGATGTGCTGGCGTCTGTACCTAATTAGCGGAATTATCTCTTAAACTTTTTTTAGTTGTGATGATCAGGGACATGCAATGACACGATAGTCGAGCAAGTACTCATGTGATTTTTTCAAATTATTTGTGTACTTTTTAAGTTTATCTTAGTATAGAATGGAATAAATTCTTTTTGCTGGAAGGTGCCGCGGCAGACCCAGAAGAAGATGGCGGGACGATCTAGATAAATTAAACGACCGGTTGCCCAGTTTAGCCCTAGATCGAAAAAACTGGAAGTCATGGGGAGAGGGCTTTGCTCAGTAGTGGGATGATGCAGGCTAACAGTGTCAGTATCAGAATAATCAATTACTTTATATAGTAAAAATATAAAAAATATAATTAGAAAATGTACAGACGCCAGTACATCAAGTTACCCCAATGTGTCAAATTTATTTGATCGTTTTTCAACTTTATGGCAAACAGAATAAGGAAAATCAATTGGGAAAATTTGACACATTGGGGTAACTTGATGTGCTGCCGTCTGTACAACCTTTGTAACTGTACACTGAAAATAAACAATGTTGCAAGCAACACTGGAATATTCCACGTTGCCTGCTACTTAATATGTTCTAAAATCACAAAAAACGTTTTGCTTGCGCCCGCACCGGTGGCGATGACAAACGGAGCGTCCAATCACATTAGTGACTGCTCAATTTACTTACAAATTAGATTAGAGTGCGTTGTAATCGGTGTTGCCATCTATATACTTATAATAAATCTGTATACTTATAATAAATCTGTAGAAGTAAAATTTCTGTACATTGAAAATATCAAAAAAATAAATAGCAGGGGGTGTTACTAGACCGACAGCAAACCCAAAAATATGATTAAAAAAATTTTTGTCTGTCTGTCTGTCTGTCTGTCTGTCTGTCTGTATGTTCAGGTATCACGCAAAAACTACCGGTTCGATTACGATGAAACTTGGTATACTTATTCTTTAATATCCTGGGCACAACACTGGGTACTTTTTATCCCGGAAAAGTATATACAATAAAAAACAAACTTAATTTTGCGGTTCGACCCCTAGACCCGATTACTGTACCAACCGCAAATAATAAGTTTGTCGTAGGTTACGTCACCCGCAGTGGAGTTCACCAAGGGGCGCTGCACACGGAAGATATTATAATATTTTATCTTAAGATACAATATCGCCATCCATACAGTTCAATGGACTATCACACACTACGAAGATAATTATGTACATTCAATATATATTCAAAATTAATATTGGAGGATGATTGGTGATCGATAGTGATGCCAAAAATGCAATCAGTAAATGTTTTGTCTGTCTGTCTGTCTGTCTGTCTGTATGTGCACGCATAGTTCAATAACTATTATAGGGATTGGGATTGACTTGGTACGGTTGTAATCAATACGCCTGGGTAGGTTGATCTTAGTCTCAGTTGTTTTACACATGGTCAGTTGTACGGCGCTCTTTCCCGGGTCAGTAGTTCCAGAAATCTTTATGCATACATACTGGAAGGATCAACTTTGAAAGTAGTCTATCTGGAAGTATTATGCTAAAATTATTACGTTTATACATCATGTATATCAACGCACAGCCCAAACCGCTGGTATTAGAGACATGAAACTTGAAGGGGACTTCTTAGTTAAGAATAAGTATCCACTAAAACACGATTTTTGG
The DNA here is from genome assembly GCA_921972225.1 of Euplexia lucipara. Lineage (NCBI taxonomy): Eukaryota > Metazoa > Arthropoda > Insecta > Lepidoptera > Noctuidae > Euplexia > Euplexia lucipara. The sequence goes on from OV179159.1 coordinate 18,516,507, forward strand.
AAATTCAACCCTTAATGGGAAAACATAGGGGGCGGAAGTTCGACATCCACGCGGGCGAAGCCGCGGGCAAAAGCTAGTATTAAATAAGCTTTGATGTTATTTAAGACCTATCGCAACTCCTTGCGTTGCAAATGGGGTAGGTGTCAAAGTGTAATCCGTATGACAGTAATAAGGAATTGAAAATTACTCAGTAAATCTTATTTATTTGATTTAGACGTCTCGTGGAGGTCTAGAGATTTACGGATCCGTAATTAGTACGTAAGGTACAGACGCCAGCACATCGAGTTACCCCAATGTGTCAAATTTCTTTGATCGTTTTTCTACTTTATGTTAAACAGACAGAATAAGGTTCTTATTCAATGCGAAAATTTGACATATTGGGGTAACTTGATATGCTGGTGTCTGTACAAGTTTTATTTGTTGATAGGGTAAGTCGTCTTAATTAAGAATCGGCAAAAGAACAGATTTTAGAAACATTGCTGCTGATTATAGAATATTGCTCGATATTATAGACTATGGTCGACTGAAAAATCTACACATTTCGCACAAAATGTGTTTCCAAAGCGTTTAGTACATATGGTTGGGATATCTACCATGTACCGGTGGCGCAGTGCCGTACGTCTGGTGATCCAATGATGAAAAGGGCTTGGTGGAATTAAATAGTGAAATTCCGATGCTCACTCTCCGAAATATAACCGATAGAAAACCGACAGGCTAGCAACTCGGCGTCGATGCTCAAGACTTTGAAGTTTTGACTCAACGAGTGCATCATTGCCGATGATCTCTTAGCTCGTTTCTCAATAGACTCCAGCGCATCAAGCTGGTATTTGGAGGATCCGTCCCAAAGATGAGAGCAGTACTCCATACACGACCGAAAGGTAAAGGTAAAGGCTTGATAAAGGTTCAGCAGCTGTTCCGGCGTGAAGTAACGTCTCGCCTTTGCTAAGATACAAACTTTTTTTTTTTTTTTTTTGTGTGTTTGTTATGCGATTTCTCCCCCATTTGTGGACCGATTCTCAAAATTCTTTTTTTATGTGAAAGAGTATACTCCCGAGGTGGTCCCATTTTAATTTGGTGAAGATCTGGTGCTGATCTTCGGAGATATACAACGGAACTCTTCAAAAATAGACGGCAAATCTGTCGTGATTGCTGGAATCGCTTGGATATTTATTGTTTATACAACATCATGACGTATCATCACGCCTGTATGCTCTGAGGGGTACGCAGATGTGTACAATATACCTAGATTTCGACAGTTAGGTATGTTAAGTTTAATTTATTAGGGATAAGTGGATAACCCTATTACCATGACATGTATTGTTAACAAATAACAATATAAAAATAAATTCATGGCAAATATTTGTATGGGAACAACTAAAAATGGAAAAATAAAAATCTTTTTTGCAAAAAGTAAAACCGACTTAAAAAAAAACACCAACCGGTGTAAAATAACTCTAAATTCGGAAGTCGGTGGCCCATCATGAAAAAGACAAAACCACCAAAGCATACCGTCGAATTGAGAACCTCCTCCTTTTTTTGAAGTCGGTTAAAAATGATGCTAAACGTAACTCAATTCCAAGTTCTCATAAAGGCAGGAACTACAGCCAAGCCCTGATGTCTTTACTCAAAGGCGCCAGACACATTAATATCATTTATGATGTGTCACAGTTTGTAAAGAAAAGATAAATGCGACATCATTTAGCTATGAACTCCTTGCTACTGATTTATTTGTCCATCGTACTTACGTAAACGATTTATCACTGGCTGTGAATGTAAGGGAAGACATGGAGATGTAATATAGTAGTAGGTGCTCATAGTGACTTCATACTCGACAGTTCGTTTATTTAGTGAGAAAGATTTGAGTATAAAGGTGGAGGGAAGAGTTAGTAGAGAAAGACCAATTAAATCAAGGATGTTTTGTGTGGAAGATGTTATACTCGAAATGAGGTGACTATTCAGATTACTGATGTTTCTGCGCTGACCACAAATCAATATGAAAGAATATGAAAATATTGCAAATCTTTTTTACATTTTAAAATTTTTGGACTGTTTTTTCTGGACGACTCCTACTCCTCCTTCAGAAGTAAAATAATTTAGTAGAACACGTCAGTCTTCTTCTCGTAGATGTTCAACGTTAGACTCTCAATGACGTCAAAAACATGCGACAAAACATCTAAGTTAACTGCTTGAAATCTTGGAGCCTTTATTGCAAGTGCGATTGGAGCTAAAAGCTGATTCGCGAAAAATTACGTCACACTTACTGTAACTTTTATCGGTAGGTAGTAGAAAACTTATTAAGTATTTTAATAATAGACACTAGATTTGTAATTGTCTTTTGGGTTTGTAATTATTGTTACCTGTAGACCCGTAGACCGGTCAAACAGTTAGCATCCTACCATAGGCTAACTGCGAGATGCCCAATAAAAAGAAATCGAGCAGTAGCATTACAATATTAGTACTTACATAAAAAATATATTTAAAAACGTTTACTTACTTTGATAGATAATAATTTAAAACTGCCATTGCTTGAAAAAAAAACTTACGTACCCCCATAAGTGCGTAAGTCTACGGTCGACGTTCAGAGGTTACTAGAGATGTAAATAAAAAAAATACTTGCAAGTTTAATTATCTACTAGGTATTATGTGACTGTTACTAATATAGATGCCCGACAGAAGTCACTTACCAACCTAAACTTTCAACCAGTAACCCCACTTAACAATTATCACCAATTACAACGCCACCGTAAATCCCAGCCCAAATAGGACAGGACCTTTACTTTTCATACGCTTTACAAAGTTAAGCTGACCAAACAGGTTGCATAGCTCTTTGATCTCACATTAGATACCATAAATTATTGAAGCCATCGCTTGCTTTACCTCTCCATATATTACGACCATTAACTGTTTGGTAATTTGCAATAATATAGGCAAGCCTTTTGAACGAATTCTAAGCGATTTGATTTCATGGTGAATTATTCATTAATGTTATGTATGAATTGGCATTAAATTGAGTTTGAGTGTTATGATGGTAGGTATTAATCATCGTAGGCTTTTGTGATTGGATTATGGGTTTGAAGGATTTGGAAAAATATATTATTATTACGTAAAGGAACCTCAGTATGGGTGTGGAATATCTGTGATAATACTATTAGACTTGTAATTTATAAGTTAATTCTTATAATTCGAACAATAATATAGTTTTCTTAGTTTGCGCTTATTTTGGCCTTATTAATTAATAGTTCTAAGATATAATATAGTAGTAGTTGTAGCTCATAAGTCTTTATATTTGTTAAGACGTCACGCAGTTTCACCCGCGTAGTTTTGTTCCCGTGGGAATACGGGGATAAAAAGTAGCCGGGAATAGTGTAGCTTGCCACCAGTACAATAATTTTTAAAATTGGATCATTAGTTCCGAAGATTACCCCCTACATACAAACTTACAAACTTACAAATTTTACCTCTTTATAATATTAGTATAGATAGTATAGATAGATAATAAATTCGCTTACTTAAATTCTCTTTCCCTTTTAGTAGATTTGTTGGAGGATCATTAGCAACCAAATGTCACCGTTTCACCTGCCTACCCTTTGCACCCTAACCTGTCCAGCTGAATACCAGTATTTCACAAAGAGGGACTGCTTATCTGATTGAGAAAATTCCCTTTAGTTAAACTAGTTCAGTTAAGTATGTCAGACTTTCGAGGTTTTATCTAAAGCTACAAGAATAAGTTACTTACTCACCAAAACTACCAAAAGTATGATAACTTAACTAACACGATTAATTTAACACCAAAACATTCACCATTAATTATTCTGGCCGTTTTGGACACTCATTAGTTACACTCAACTGATAAATTAAGATAACGAATCTATTTAAAAAGAAAACCTACGAAGTAACAATGAAGTTATAGGTAAACAATGCCCACACGTAGGAAGATGCACGTTTAAACAAAAATGGCGCCTTCTTAACACCTGCTACATAATATGCAGTGGCTCTCAAACTATGTCTGGGAGCAAATAAATCGAGACACTTCTTTTTTTTACGCATGATTACTTTTTCGATAAAAATTACCATTTTTCTCTCAAAGCCAAAAAACAATCAATCAAAAAAAAAAAGAACATTCAATGGCGATATATGGTTTAAATTGACACGTTCCCTATTACCAAGAATATAAACGACTTTACGTGAAAAAGGGAAGTGGCTCAATTTCCTTGATGTCAAGAATATTTCTGACAGAGGTAAGAACACGGATTGAAAAATAATGTTCAAATAAAATATGTGACAAATCGTCGAGTCATCATCATGTCCGTGAACTTAGCAGATCATTTCCCAGCAGAGCATAAAAAAAAGGGAGTTCTATTCGCATGCAGCATAGTTCTAGAGTTCCCTATACTTTTCAGGAATAGTTCTGGCGTTTTTGCCTGAAAAAAGTAATATGAAAATATGATCTGCTAACTTCCGGTAGCAGATCATTTTTTCCAAAACTAAAATTTTAAAATTAATTTAGGAGCACAAAAACGACATAAATAGTTCCTGATAGGTTTAGGAAATAGTTCTGTTAATTTCACCACAAAAAAAAATTAAAATGTTCATTGAAATAGAACAGAGAATTAGTCGATCATTTACGTAAATCAGCCCTCAATTGCATAATAAGTGAATGTTAATACGTGATTATGATAGAAAGTAGTAATGAAATAAAAGGACTATTGAAAAACAGCAAAAACAGGTAACTAACTCTCACACAAGTATCAGCAAAGCATGTGTGAAGATTAAACTTTGAAAAAATATAGAGAAATAACTAGTGCTTAAGTAAATAGCATAAAAATATTTTTAAAATAACGTGGCTGATTAAAAAGTCCACTATTCCTGATAACTTAATAACAGAACTATTAAAACACAACAGATTCAAACTTAGAACTCTCAATCACATATCAGCAGAGCATAGGTGAATATAGAACATAAAACAAAAATTTAGAAAAACTAGTGTTTCAGTCAAAAATACCAAAAAAATAAAAAAAAAAAATGTTCAGGAATGAGAACTCCTCGATTTCTAATATATATATAAAAGCACTATACAAACACAAGAGATTAAGACCCAGAACTCTCACTAAACTATCAGCAGAGCATAGGTGAAGATTGAACATTGTACAAAAATTGAGTAAAATTAGTGTTTCAGTCATAAATACCAAAAAAATATAAAGAAAATCATTAGGAATAGGAACTCCTCGATTTCTAAGAGATATATAACAGCACTATACAAACATAAGGTATTTAGACCCAGAACTCTCACTCAACTATTAGCAGAGCATGGGTGAAGATTGAACATTCAACAAAAATGTAGTAAAATTAGTGTTTCAGTTATTAATACTAAAAAAATATAAAGAAAACCTTCAAAAACGAGAACTCCTCGATTTCTAAGAGATATATAACAACACTATACAAACATAGGGTATTCAGACCCAGAACTCTCACTCAACTATTAGCAGAGCATGGGTGAAGATTACCAATTCTACAAAAATGTAGGAAAATTAATGTTTCAGTTAAAAATACTAAAAAAATATAAAGAAAACCTTCAGAAACGAGAACTCCTCGATTTCTAAGAGATATATAACAGCACTATACAAACATAGGGTATTCAGACCCAGAACTCTCACTCAACTATTAGCAGAGCATGGGTGAAGATTACCAATTCTACAAAAATGTAGGAAAATTAATGTTTCAGTTAAAAATACTAAAAAAATATAAAGAAAACCTTCAGAAACGAGAACTCCTCGATTTCACATAGATATATAACAGCACTGTACAAACACAAGAGATTAGGACCCAGAACTCTCACTCAACTATTAGCAGAGCATGGGTGAATATTGAACATTAATTTTTTTTTGTAAAATTAGTGTTTCAGTCATAAATACCGAAAAAATATAAAGGAAATCATTAGGAATGAGAACTCCTAAATTTCTTACAAAAATATACCAGTTCTATACAAACAGAAGGTATTAAAACCCAGAACTCTCACCTAACTATCAGCAGAGCAGGGGTGAAGATTTAACATTATACAAAAATTAAGTAAAATTACTGTTTCAGTCAAACATACCAAAAAAATATAAAAAAAATCTTCAGGAATGGGAACTTCATAATTTCAAATAAACAAATATAAGCACTAAACAAACATAAGAATTTTAAACCCAGAACTCTCACTCAGCTATTAGCAGAGCATGGGTGAAGATTACCAATTCTACAAAAATGTAGGAAAATTAGTGTTTCAGTTATTAATACTAAAAAAAACCTTCAGGAACGAGAACTCCTCGATTTCAAATAGATATATAACAGCACTATACAAACACACGAGATTAAGACCAAGAACTCTCACTCAACTATTAGCAGAGCATGGGTGAAGATTAAACATTCAACAAAAATGTAGTAAAATTAGTATTTCAGTTATTATTACTAAAAAAATATAAAGAAAACCTTTAGAAACGAGAACTCCTCGATTTCTAAGAGATATATAACAGCACTATAGAAACATAAGGTATTTAGACCCAGAACTTTCACTCAGCTATTAGCAGAGCATGGGTGAAGATTACCAATTCTACAAAAATGTAGGAAAATTAGTGTTTCAGTTATTAATACTAAAAAAATATAAAGAAAACCTTCAGAAACGAGAACTCCTCGATTTCACATAGATATATAACAGCACTGTACAAACACAAGAGATTAGGACCCAGAACTCTCACGTAACTATCAGCAGAGCATGGGTGAAGATTGAACATTCAACAAAAATGTAGTAAAATTAGTGTTTCAGTCAAACATACCAAAAAAATATAAAAAAAATCTTCAGGAATGGGAACTCCATAATTTCAAATAAACAAATATAAGCACTATACAAACATAAGAATTTTAAACCCAGAACTCTCACTTTACTATCAGCAGAGCATAGGTGAATATTGAACATTGTACAAAAACTAAGTAAAATTAATGTTTCAGTTAAAAATACTAAAAAAATATAAAAAAAACCTTCAGAAACAAGAACTCCTCGATCTCAAAGAGATATATAACAGCACTATACAATCACAAGAGACTAAGACCCAGAACTCTCACTCAACTATTAGCAGAGCATGGGTGAAGATTACCAATTCTACAAAAATGTAGGAAAATTAGTGTTTCAGTTATTAATACTAAAAAATATAAAATAAACCTTCAGGAACGAGAACTCCTCGATTTCTAAGAGATATATAACAGCACTATACAAACATAAGGTATTTAGACCCAGAACTCTCACTCAACTATTAGCAGAGCATGGGTGAAGATTAAACATTCAACAAAAATGTAGTAAAATTAGTGTTTCAGTTATTAATACTAAAAAAATATAAAGAAAACCTTTAGGAACAAAAACTCCTCGATTTCAAATAGATATATAACAGCACTATACAAACACACGAGATTAAGACCAAGAACTCTCACTCAACTATTAGCAGAGCATGGGTGAAGATTAAACATTCAACAAAAATGTAGTAAAATTAGTGTTTCAGTTATTAATACTAAAAAAATATAAAGAAAACCTTTAGGAACAAAAACTCCTCGATTTCAAATAGATATATAACAGCACTATACAAACACACGAGATTAAGACCAAGAACTCTCACTCAACTATTAGCAGAGCATGGGTGAAGATTACCAATTCTACAAAAATGTAGGAAAAATAGTGTTTCAGTCAAAAATACCAATAAAATATAAAGAACATTATTAGAAATGGTAACTCCTGAATTTCTTATAGCTTAATATCAGTTCTATATAAACATATGGTTTTAAAACCCAGAACTCTCACGTAACTATCAGCAGAGCATGGGTGAAGATTGAACATTCAACAAAAATGTAGTAAAATTAGTGTTTCAGTCAAACGACGAAAAAAAATAGAAAAAAAATCTTCAGGAATAGGAACTCCATAATTTCAAATAAACAAATATAAGTTTTATACAAACATAAGAATTTTAAACCCAGAACTCTCACTCAACTATTAGCAGAGCATGGGCGAATATTGAACATTATTTTTTTTTGTAAAATTAGTGTTTCAGTCATAAATACCAAAAAAATATTAAGGAAATCATTAGGAATGAGAACTCCTAAATTTCTTACAAAAATATACCAGTTCTATACAAACAAAAGGTATTAAAACCCAGAACTCTCATCTAACTATCAGCAAAGCAGGGGTGAAGATTTAACATTATACAGAAATTAAGTAAAATTGGTGTTTCAGTCAAACATACCAAAAAAATATTAAAAAAATCTTCAGGAATGGGAACTCCATAATTTCAAATAAACAAATATAAGCACTATACAAACATAAGAATTTTAAACCCAGAACTCTCACTTAACTATCAGCAGAGCATAGGTGAAGATTGAACATTGTACAAAAATTGAGTCAAATTAATGTTTCAGTTAAAAATAATAAAAAAATATAAAAAAAACCTTCAGAAACGAGAACTCCTCGATTTCTAAGAGATATATAACAGCACTACACAAACATAGGGTATTCAGACCCAGAACTCTCACTCAACTATTAGCAGAGCATGGGTGAAGATTACCAATTCTACAAAAATTTAGTAAAATTAGTGTTTCAGTCATAAATACCAAAAAAAAATAAAGAAAATCATTAGGAATAGGAACTCCTCGATTTCTTACAGAAATATACCAATTCTATACAAACAAAAGATATTAAAACCCATAACTCTCACCTTACTATCAGCAGAGCAGGGGTGAAGATTTAACAATATACAAAAATTAAGTAAAATTAGTGTTTCAGTCAAACATACCAAAAAAATATAAAAAAAATCTTCAGGAATGGGAATTCCATAATTTCAAATAAACAAATATAAGCACTATACAAACATAAAAATTTTAAACCCAGAACTCTCACTCAACTATTAGCAGAGCACGGGTGAAAATTGAACATTGTACAAAAATTAAGTAAAAATAATGTTTTAGTTAAAAATACTAAAAAAATATAAAAAAAACCTTCAGAAACGAGAACTCCTCGATTTCTAAGAGATATATAATAGCACTATACAAACGTAGGGTATTCAGACCTAAAACTCTCACTCAACTATTAGCAGAGCATGGGTGAAGATTGAACATTCAACAAAAATGTAGTAAAATTAGTGTTTCAGTTATTAATACTAAAAAAATATAAAAAAAACCTTCAGGAACGAGAACTCCTCGATTTCAAATAGATATATAACAGCACTATACAATCATTAGGTATTCAGACCCAGAACTCTCACTCAACTATTAGCAGAGCATGGGTGAAGATTGAACATTCAACAAAAATGTAGTAAAATTAGTGTTTCAGTTATTAATACTAAAAAAATATAAAAAAAACTTTCAGGAACGAGAACTCCTCGATTTCTAAGAGATATATAACAGCACTATACAAACATAGGGTGTTCAGACCCAGAACTTTCACTCAACTATTAGCAGAGCATGGGTGAAGATTGAACATTGTACAAAAATTAAGTAAATTTAGTGTTTCAGTTATTAATACTAAAAAAATATAAAGAAAACCTTCTGAAACGAGAGCTCCTTGATTTCAAATAGATATATATCAGCACTATACAAACACACGAGATAAGGACCAAGAACTTTCACGTAACTATCAGCAGAGCATGGGTGAAGATTGAACATTCAACAAAAATGAAGTAAATTTAGTGTTTCAGTTATTAATACTAAAAAAATATAAAGAAAACCTTCTGAAACGAGAACTCCTCGATTTCAAATAGATATATATCAGCACTATACAAACACATGAGATTAAGACCCAGAACTCTCACTTAACTATTAGCAGAGCATGGGTGAAGATTACCAATTCTACAAAAATGTAGGAAAAATAGTGTTTCAGTCAAAAATACCAATAAAATATAAAGAAAATTATTAGAAATGGGAACTCCTCAATTTCTAATAGCTTAATATCAGTACTATATAAACATATGGTTTTAAAACCCAGAACTCTCACGTAACTATCAGCAGAGCATGGGTGAAGATTGAACATTCAACAAAAATGAAAAATTTTCCTACATTTTTGTAGAGTTGGTAAACTTCACCCATGCTCTGCTAATAGTTGAGTGAGAGTTCTGGGTCTTCATCTCTTGTGATTGTATAATGCTGATATATATCTCTTCGAGATCGAGGAGTTCCCATTCCTAATAATTTTCTTTATATTTTATTGGTATTTATGACTGAAACACTAATTTTACTCCATTTTTGTAGAATTGGTAATCTTCACCCATGCTCTGCTAATAGTTGAGTAAGAGTTCTGGGTCTGAATACCTTATGATTGTATAGTGCTTTTATATATCTATTTGAAATCGAGAAGTTCTCGTTTCTGAATGTTTTTTTTATATTTTTTTAGTATTTTTAACTGAAACATTAGTTTTACTTAATTTTTGCACAATGTTCAATCTTCACCCATGCTCTGCTAATAGTTGAGTGAGAGTTCTGGGTCTGAATACCTTATGATTGTATAGTGCTGTTATATATCTATTTGAAATCGAGAAGTTCTCGTTTCTGAAGGTTTTTTTTATATTTTTTTAGTATTTTTAACTGAAACAGTAATTTGACTTAATTTTTGTACAATGTTCAATCTTCTCCTATGCTCTGCTGATAGTTGAGTGAGAGTTCTGGGTTTAAAATTCTTATTTTTGTATAGTGCTTATATTTGTTTATTTGAAATTATGGAGTTCCCATTCCTGAAGATTTTTTTTATATTTTTTTGGTATGTTTGACTGAAACACCAATTTTACTTAATTTTTGTATAATGTTAAATCTTCACCCCTGCTTTGCTGATAGTTAGGTGAGAGTTCTGGGTTTTAATACCTTTTATTTGTATAGAACTGGTATATTTTTGTAAGAAATTTAGGAGTTCTCATTCCTAATGATTTCCTTTATATTTTTTTGGTATTTTTGACGGAAACACTAATTTTCCTACATTTTTGTAGAATTGGTAATCTTTACCCCTGCTCTGCTGATAGTTAGGTGAGAGTTCTGGGTTTTAATACCTTTTGTTTGTATAGAACTGGTATATTTCTGTAAGAAATCGAGGAGTTCCTATTCCTAATGATTTTCTTTATATTTTTTTGGTATTTATGACTGAAACACTAATTTTACTCAATTTTTGTAGAATTGGTAATCTTCACCCATGCTCTGCTAATAGTTGAGTGAGAGTTCTGGGTCTTAGTCTCTTGTGATTGTATAGTGCTGTTATGTATCTATTTGAAATCGAGGAGTTCTCGTTCCTGAAGGTTTTTTTTATATTTTTTTAGTATTAATAACTGAAACACTAAATTTACTTCATTTTTGTTGAATGTTCAATCTTCACCCATGCTCTGCTAATAGTTGAGTGAGAGGTCTGGGTCTTAATACCTTATGTTTGTATAGCGCTGTTATATATCTATTTAAAATCGAGGAGTTCTCGTTCCTGAAGGTTTTTTTTATATTTTTTTAGTATTAATAACTGAAACACTAATTTTCCTACATTTTTGTAGAATTGGTAATCTTCACCCATGCTCTGCTAATAGTTGAGTGAGAGTTCTGGGTCTTCATCTCTTGTGATTGTATAGTGCTGATATATATCTTTTCGAGATCGAGGAGTTCCCATTCCTAATAATTTTTTTTATATTTTATTGGTATTTTTGACGGAAACACTAATTTTCCTCCATTTTTGTAGAATTGGTAATCTTCACCCCTGCTCTGCTGATAGTTAGGTGAGAGTTCTGGGTTTTAATACCTTTTGTTTGTATAGAACTGGTATATTTCTGTAAGAAATCGAGGAGTTCCTATTCCTAATGATTTTCTTTATATTTTTTTGGTATTTATGACTGAAACACTAATTTTACTCAATTTTTGTACAATGTTCAATCTTCACCTATGCTTTGCCGATAGTTTAGTGAGAGTTCTGGGTCTTAATCCCTTGTGTTTGTATAGTGCTTTTATATATATATTAGAAATCGAGGAGTTCTCATTCCTGAACATTTTATTTTTTTATTTTTTTGGTATTTTTGACTGAAACATTAGTTTTTCTAAATTTTTGTTTTATGTTCTATATTCACCTATGCTCTGCTGATATGTGATTGAGAGTTCTAAGTTTGAATCTGTTGTGTTTTAATAGTTCTGTTATTAAGTTATCAGGAATAGTGGACTTTTTAATCAGCCACGTTATTTTAAAAATATTTTTATGCTATTTACTTAAGCACTAGTTATTTCTCTATATTTTTTCAAAGTTTAATCTTCACACATGCTCTGCTGATACTTGTGTGAGAGTTAGTTACTTGTTTTTGCTGTTTTTCAATAGTCCTTTTATTTCATTACTACTTTCTATCATAATCACGTATTAACATTCACTTATTATGCAATTGAGGGCTGATTTACGTAAATGATCGTCTAATTCTCTGTTCTATTTCAATGAACATTTTAATTTTTTTTTGTGGTGAAATTAACAGAACTATTTCCTAAACCTATCAGGAACTATTTATGTCGTTTTTGTGCTCCTAAATTAATTTTAAAATTTTAGTTTTGGAAAAAATGATCTGCTACCGGAAGTTAGCAGATCATATTTTCATATTACTTTTTTCAGGCAAAAACGCCAGAACTATTCCTGAAAAGTATAGGGAACTCTAGAACTCTGTTTTTTTCATGCTCTGCTGGGAAATGATCTGCTAAGTTCACGGACACGTCATATCGTCTTTTCTCTACTTTTTTAAGCTCGGCTTTTAGTTGATATACCTGGATCAGCTGAATGTACGGCTGACGCCTCCACTACCCGGTTTAGAACTGGATTATACCTTCTTTGTTAGGTTTAGTGCTCACACTTTCGGGTTTTCAACTGCCTATTATGTCTGCCTAAGATCTGTAAATTATAGCCGAAACCAACGATAAGATAACTAATTTAAAATATTTTCGCTTTAGTGTCTTTCTTTATGTATAGCAGTAATAATAAATAAGATAGGCTGAGAAATCAAAATGCTCAATGCGTATTGCTAGCAACACAAAGCAATGATTTTGTATGTGTGATGTGTAGATAGTTCTGATTTACCAATTGATTTTAGATTTATGTACAAAATGAAACATCCACTTACTTTTAAAATTTAAATAAAATTTAATGAGGCATTTATCGAAATTAAATCGAAACATAATTTCGCCAAAGCTTTCTGTTTTCCTAGGTCAATTCTTTTAGAACCGCTGACAGTCCCTCCATTTTGGGAACTCAGGGACGCTTGTAAGCACAAATTAAATTACTTTAATAAATCTGAGACGACCTCATCTGGCTTCAGTTAAATCAATTAACTGACTATTTTAGGATTCATGCTAAGGTTGATGTAATTGTTTGGTTACCAATGACTGGCTTTAATTTTGTAAGGTATTCATGAGCGGCATAAACTCCGTTACCAGGGTTGGACAGTAACCACACAAAAAGTTAGTTACCCAGTTGTCAATAAGAAAGAAGACACAGAAGCCATTGTTAGACCAAGAGATATGATTGTATTTGAGAATTTGCTTGTATTTTATTTATTATTAGTTATTAAATTTATTTTTCATGCAATTTAAGTAATCTTATTTATTTACATTGATGAATTGAAATGTTGAATTATTGCTATTTGACATTTTAATATAATTTAATGTTTGAAATTTTAATTATATCCGGTTGATTTCATTTGCTAATGTTTTACTTACATTATAATGCATAATGCTTCCTCTACCCTAATTGACTTAATTTTCTGTGCCCGACAGAGTCCATATGATCTAGTTATAAGATTTACCACCTAAGAATAAACATGTGGAATGCAATAAAGTATTGAGTATTGAGAGTGTTGATATTCACGAAATCTCATCATCATCTGCCTAGCCTTTTCCCAACTATGTTGGGGTCGGCTTCCAGTTTAACCGGATGCAGCTGAATACCAGTGTTTTACATGGAGCGACTGCCTGTCTGACCTCCACAACCCAGTAACTGGGTAACATAATACCCCTTGGTTAAACTGGTTGTCAGACTTTCGGGCTTCTGACTACAAGTAACGACTGTCAAAGATCTACAAATGACAGCCGGGACCAACGGCTTAACGTGCTTTCCGAGGCACGGAGGAGTCTTGGTATGTAATAAATGGTCACCCATCCACGGACCGACCTCGTCAAGCGTAGCTTAACCTTCGATCGACCCATGCGGCTGTTATAATTTAGCCACAAGCTCCTCCAAGTTGATATTCACGAAATCTATGCAGTACTATTTATTTACATACAACACTTGTGTTCTGATACACTATTAACATTTAAATTACTAAAATTACTTTCACGTAGCCAAAATCCTAACTATTTAAAATCATGATACGCACCTAGATTTTATGAAGCCCAAAGCAAAATAAAAACGTAATTATAAATATCTACACAATATAATTACTTTATTTAAACAATGCTGGCTTTCTACTCAGTCTCAAATAGGCCTAGCGTGACGGTTGCGCAACTGACGTAAGAGTTAAATGTTATATTAAATTATAACTACATACCTACCTATTATAATTCGACTGCTTGCCTATGGTAAATGAACGCTCGTTGTATAGGTTTTGTTGTAATTTTGTAGATTTGAGACTTTTAGCTTTGTTTTCGCGTATACTTCTAAAATAGTTTGCAAATAGAGCAGTATTATAGTGCTGATGATGAAGATAAGACCTGATGGCTTAAAGACTATTTCTACTGTTGTTTAATGCAATGCTGTCATGAAAAACTCGTTTCTGCGGAAGCAAACAGAGTTAGACTTCGCTAAAAATGAAGCAAACAATATTAAAGGATGTCCTTACCCGAGGCATGATAAAGACAATATTCATTTCAATTAACAAGACAAGATTGATGTCAAGAGTAAACCCATTATATATAATATATAAAAAAATACTAAATAATGTGACCCCTATTATGTAGTCTATCAATGTAACAAACAAGGTGGAACTAACGTAAAAATCCTCTTTAAAATATGTCTCTATTGGCCCTGCGTTTCTATTAAACCCAGTATTCAATGAAAAGCTTCTTCGCCTACAAACCTCTCATCAGTAGACAAACAAAGTCTTAGGTCACCGTGTGGGCTGCAACAAATTAATGGTTATTACACTAATAGTACATTACGAACATTCCCAGTCCACAATATTATTAATAACAGATGCTAATCATCTTCTATTGTGCGCTTGCATCAATGCTATCCTGGTGAAGACTGTAATACAAAAGTTGATTTACTTGTATGTTTGTTTGATAAATACGATCTATTTTTGCAAAATTACAACGCTAAAAAAATAAAAAAATACTACTAGTGAGCTGATGTCAGTGTGAATATCTGACTACTCTCAGAAGATACACTGAAAGAAACTCATAAGTCACAGTCTCTTTTAAAGTCCAGACATAGTCATGGTCAGATTATCTGAGGCTCGGTCTGGTCTTTCGAAGCGGGAACCACAGATATAGATAGCTAGATAAAACATTTATTTAGTGCACACAAAAGACACAGACAAACACACAATACAAAATCAAAAGTGATAAAACAATGAACGATGAATGATTCAGTGAGGCAGTCTCAAGGCTGCTCAAAATGGGAGTCCAGCTCTGCATGGCCAGGCAGATGTACCTGGCGCTGATATTCTGCTGGATCCGCGCAGTGGCGTTCGGACGCCAAACAGACAAGAAACAAAAAAAAAATAAGATTGAGACAATGAATTCTGTTGTGAAATAGGTAAGTGGACCTCCTGAGTCAGTGTACGCATTTGCCAGTAATAGTAAGCTTATTTCAGAACTAAATTATTTCAGCTGGTGCGTTCATAATTAGAGTTAAATAACTAAACTGGCTACTTCATTTATTTCCCTCGTCAGACAAAGTGTCATCGGATATTTGTATTTGGTTTACCCCAGTAGGATTTCGAAGTCTCTTAGCAGAGAGAAACGGGACAAGTCAGTAACCATTATTAGTTACTGACTTGTCCCGTTTTTACATGAAACTCACACGTAACTTGCGAAATGTATATGTACTATACCTGTGGTAAACCAAACAAGGGCCCTGTTTGATTGATATATGCAGGTGAGTTATATAATATAACATTATGTTATATTATGATTATGATAAAATTTCGATATTTGACTAAAGCGCTAAATTAATTCCTTGACAAAAAATATTGGGACTAATATTTTTTGTACGCTTGAAACATGCAATACAGTTTTCTATTCAACGAGATACAGGCTATGTAGTTAAAGTTCATCTTTGTCTATTTACATAGAAATCTCGTTGTAGAATTTATAGAATCACGTTATATATGTTTATGTCTTTCACATGTTAATCATGTGGCGTTGGTATGGTATTACCCATTACTTAGTATCATTAATTAAACACTGAGTAATGGCTATAATTAACTACAAAGCAATAAAAACCATAGCTTGATTAGAAACGGAACTGCCTGCCTAGGCATGATGCGCTGACAAGTAGATTGTGCTGAACTTACTTACTGAAACTTTTTCACCATCGAGCTTATTTCTTAAACATACATAAGCTCACACATTTTCCCATGCATGCAGATACTATAGAACTAGTTTATGTTGTCCCTTGAGTGCAACCCCCAATTAGTATGTGTAACTTGTGGCTTAATAATAATAACCTGATAGGTCGATCGAAGATTGAAGATGGATGGGTATCCATACTATCCATTCATTATATTATACCCAGTCTCCTCTGTGCCTCGGAAAGCGAGTAAAACGGTTGGTCCTGGCTGTCATTTGTAGATCTGAAAGTCGGAAACCCGAAAGTCTGACCACCACTTTAACAAAGAGGTATCATGTTGCCAGTAACTGAGTTGTGGAGGCTGGTAGTAACTGGTTTTCAGCTGCGTCTGGTCAAACTAGAAGCCGACCAGTTGGAGATAGGCTAGGTAGATGATAAGATATTTTTGATAAATCGCGAAACATACACTGCAATTGGGGCAATACCTGTTTCATGACTGTTTCTTGCAGCAAGCTCCAACCAACGCAAGCGCATTTTCTAAGAATGTATTACTAAACAATGACGTCATCCGCCGTAGAATCTTAGTAACACAGAAAATGCGTACAACATTGAATTAATTATCGTCTATATTGTAAGATAAGACAGTTTAATCACAGTATCAATCACAATGAGATACAGATGCGATTTGTCTGTCTGTCTGTCCTGTACATTATGGTAGTTGTGACCAGGAGTTATGTGGATTAGAGGATTTTCTGCAATTCGCTAATTAATCTGGTTAGCTTAGTTTTCGATGACTTCTGGTTTGAACTTTGGGATAATTACGGTGTGCTTGCATGTTGTTTAGTACATAATTATTTTTGGTTACATAATAATCTATCTATCATTTGATTTGGGCACATTTAGTTTTTTTTTGTTGATAACGTGAACCAGGTTTTAACGTAAAATTAACTAAGTAACTTGTAATTACGCTTAATTGTTTGGCGTGTGTGTATGACAACATGTATGAGTGTAAACGAGGCAAAAGAGGTATGTAAGAATCGTAGCATATAGCGCTCAGTAGCTTCTGCCTACTCCCATGGGAAAAAGGCGTGAGTTTATGTATGTATGTTCTTGTTGGAAGCCTTTTGAGAAATCTGTAAATGCAGTTTAGTTAATTTTATAAAATAAAGCAATCTTTAGTTTAGATTTATTTATCTTAGAGTTAGAAAGTCCTTTTAAGGCTCATTATTTTTTCCACTCTGTCTTTTTTTTTATCTAAAATAGGTATCCTACCTACCTAGAAAATTAAAACAATACAAAAATACATCCTTCAAAGTCCCACAGACCTGGTGATCATAATGACATCAAGACAGGAAGGTGTAGTTACACGATGTTGCGCCCACGCATCGCGTATTTACATACAGTTGTATTAATTACATTAATCAAAGTTATGAGAATGAAAGTGAACATTTTGGAAAGTCGTTACGGTGGCTCGTTAGTGTTATAATTGCTGGTAAAATTTGCTTTACTTACGATAAGGTATTTTGGTAAAAATAGATTTAAAATTACGTGTCTGTGATATAATATATTATTATAATGAGTTTTTTTCCACTGGTCCCTTACAACTAGGTATATTTTCTACTTAATATAATGTAGGTTTTACACGTAATGTTTTTTAAGGAACTGTGAGAGACCTAGTTATTCCTGTGGTCGTAACTATAGAATCGTTAATCTTCCTAAACAACAAATTCAATTAGAAACGTAGCCCTCAAGCGGCGCAAATACTATAACCTCATTGGAAGTTTTGAGCCGTTTGGGTCGAAACGCTCGGGTCATGGCCCAGTCATGGGTCCGCGTGCACCCAGCCGATTCAAGATTTCTCGCTGACTGGTCGACACTTCGCGTGACCAGAAGGCTGGCTTATTCGTTGGCCAAAGAATTAGCATTGCCATCCAACGTGGCAATGCTACCAGTCTTCTGGGCACGTTTCCAGATGACAGCGATGGGGAGGAGTACTTTGACGCCTGAGTGTTTCGATTTTGTTTTCCTTGGGGTTTTTGCCATGTCCATCGGTTTTGGGAGTGATGTGCTCCGCCCACTGCCACTTGAGACATTTGGAACATGTCATGTGTATTTTGTTATCTTGCGAATCTCGTTCATTTTTCATTCGATCACGCAGCGGAACTCAGAGATCTCCCAAAGAGCAGTGGACCCTTTCCTTTGCTTTTTGGATGACCTAGAGTCGTCTTAAGAGAATTTACTACTCAATATATTCAGTCTCGATGTCACTACTACTCATGAAGTTTTAAGAGACGAAAATGCTTGAAAGGAAGAAAAAAAGAAAATGAAAGATTTACGTCAATGTATATCACAAAACACAATACTACGCCGCGCCCTTCTAATCACATTGCTATTTCCCACACACCGATCAAAATGAGGAAACAATAAAATGTTCTACCAAACAGCGGTACATAATAACATCGAAACATTAGTTAAATAAGCTATTTACATACTAATACACGTGCGATTGTTCGCCAGTGAATCATTGCACCTTGACATGTGCGTGGGAGTCACAATAGTTGGAACGCGCGAATTGAAGCCTGTTAGAAGGATTTTCGGGGATTGTAGGTAGGCAAGGTAGTAAGTTAAATTATGCGATGATGAGGCTTCGGGAAGTAGCTTCCGGTGAAATAATTATGCAAACTACTATTCTTCTTCTTGTGTCGGCTCCCGAATGCTTTGCCAAGGCAATTAACTTTCCAGCTTACCAAGTTACGCCGGCTGCAATGCTCTTCTGTAAAAAACACCCCGTGAACATGGAAGTGAAGTAAAGGCGAATAAATTGAGCTGTCATTCACTCATTCCATATTAATTCTAGGCATTTATAGTTCACATTGATTGAGACAATATGCTTCGGCTTTCAGCGATGTGAACCGCTTAGGTGACCATCAGCCACATGAAGGTCACCACACTCCACAGTGAGGTGTGAATTTGGTCAGTCCAGCCCCCCTAGCCAAGTTACAAACGATTCGTATCTATTCTCTTTCTACAATCGAGAACGCCTCAAATCCCTTTGTTTTGACCACGTGACTTAGCAAAAGGTGATAAGTCACGTGGTCAAAACAAAGGGATTTGAGGCGTTCTCGATTGTAGAAAGAGAATAGATACGAATCGTTTGTAACTTGGCTAGGGGGGCAGAGCATGAGACTCCTTCCTATCTAGAACTACAGGTGATAGATAGATACATGCTAATGTTTAGATTTTAAAAGTGACCCTTGCAAGTAATTTTTTTCTAACCCGCAACAAATCTTATTTAACCTATTTCGTTTTCTGTACAAGTTAGTAAAATAGATCCAACTAATGTTATAAACGCGAAAGTTTGTGAGGATGGATGGATGGATGGATGTTTGTTACTCTTTCACGTAAAAACTACTGAATGGATTGTAATCAAATTTGGTACGGAGTTAGCTGACACCCTGGATTAACACATAGGTTACTTTTTATCAATGTATTCCCATGGAAACGGGACCTACGCGGGTGATACCGAGGGCCGTCTGCTAGTACATAATATTACATGAATAGATTTTGAGGCATCTAGTTTATTAAAAGTCCAAGTTTTCTCACCGGAATTTTCTGAACCAATATCATTGATGTTTGTTTAAGATAAACTTTTCACTAAGGTTTAGAACATTGAAAAATTAAATTATGTACCAATAAGTTTGTTTGAAGTAAGGTTCATGTCCGGGATTGAACTCACGAACTCACGTATCGCGGTTTAAAAGATGACTATCTACGTTTCGAGATTTAGATTAAACTAAGAAATGCATATATGATTCACGTCATGAAATGAAATTCTAGTTGTATGTTCAGTATTTTGCAAATAAATATTATAGTTTTTAAGTAAGTCCTATAATAACAAATGAATGATGCTGTTAAAATTAACCTGTAAAGGTAAAGTAAAGGCGTAGTGAGCGGTCAACTAATCGTTATAAAATACAGCCTTAAATTTGAATATTGTGAAGCACAGTTCCAAATATCATTCGATATTGTTTAACAAGCATTCGTCATTTTGATCTGATTAGCTCTCATTATGCATGTATTTGTAATGTTATGTTGTAATTAACTTTCCCTTTATCATGATTTTAATAAGTAATAATAATTAAGTGTTTTTTCACTCACTTAGAATGTTGGTCGACCTATTACTGACGACTGTATAAGTCTGATGCGTTGTTACTATTATTCTTATGTATTGCTGTATACAAAAGCTATTGGTTTGCGTTTAATAAATAAATAAATAAATAAACAAGCTGCCACTAATATAAAAAAGCGCTGTGTACTCAAGCTCTTTTAAAAATATACTGAAAAGTTTCCTACTGAATAAGTGTCTATATACTGTGGGAGATTTATAACAAAATTCCTCTATATTATTTTGTAATTATACATTGTAATATTTCTTATGTAATTTTCTTTTTCGGTCATATGCATCATGTAATTTTTCATATACAATTTATTGTTCATGAATAAATGACTAATGACTAATGGTCATCCCATAATAATGCTAGAGATTGACTGTTTATGCTAACTTCATCTAATCTTTAACAGGGGGTTTTTTTAATGACTAGTACGTCTCGCAGTCAATCCCTCGCATGGGATGACAGCACCCCTTTGCATACTACTTTGCCTTTGCCTTTGTTTTTACCTGTTGCCAATAAATATTTTTCTTTCTATCTTTCTTTCTTTCTTTTCTTTCCTTTCTTCTATGTACAAATTACCCTGTAAAAATGTACGTGAAGTGAAGACGGCTTGAGCTTTTATTCCATACGTTGACCGTTCACATCACTCAAGTTTTCATTCAAAGTAAAAATTTACAAGATTTTTTACAGAATGCCACTTCAGGTTTCTAGTTTCTACCAAGACGGTAGAATAGGTTTTTACAAACACTTTTTGTGTGTGCTTAAGAGATGCAACCCGCATAGTTTTGAAATAAGATGCCTGCGAACGTTGACTGACATACCATTCAATGTGTCTGTCAGTCTATACGCAATAATCCTTTTGTTGTTTTGTTTTGGAATGGGATAGGCACAGATATGAAGACTGAGTCTTAATTATATTTAGTATATATAGCAGTCAAATGGGCATAAATCCAGGCTCCGGGCTGCCACTGACGAATTTCAAATTACAGAACCTAATAACACTGCCCGATTTCTTAGAAGCGGCCCGAAGTCTAGAATTGTGCCCAGCCTTGACCTCTATTACATGGGACTTTAACATTACTGGCAAAATGTGGGCGCACTAGAGGTACACCACTGCCTAACTCTACGGATGAATGGTTATGTTACCTTACCCGGGAATCGATTCCGGGCTTTTGGAGCTCGGTGATGGCGCTTACGGACGCTTGGCGAGGCAGTTTTTATTCACATCAGGTTTAATAAATGAATTGTCGTATGACATTTTTATCGTTATTTTTCCAATCTGCATATTTTTTATGCCGTATGAAGTTTTATTACAGATTAAAATTTTATTCTAGTATGAGCAAAAACTTCCGGAATCCAAATTAAAGAAGTCAATTGACTGCAATCAAAAAAATGTTTAACATTTACGTACTTAATTAACATTTACATTTTAATGTCTACAAAATCATCTATTTTACTCGTAAACAGAAATATTTTACTCGTATTTTTGTAATTACTTTGATTACAAAAATACGAGTAAAATATTTCTGAAATCATCGCTGATATTATTAATCGGGATTTAGTTTTGACGAAATATATAGTAATTATGAAAATTACTTCTTTAAACGATGTTGGTAATTAGCTGTAATAATGTTGTGATTCCAATTATTAATCATCTGGTATAACTGAGTTATTTTTAGGGTTCAAAATGGTAAAAATGGGAACTGTAAGGCTTCTTCTGTCTGTCTGCCCATTTCAGGAAATATATTAATTATTCTATTCACTTAAATTGTGACAGAAACCGGGACTCATAATTAGAATAGAATAGAATATAATACTTTTTATTTTACACCATAAAAACTTACAAATTATAACTTTAAGGGGTGCATAGGGTGTTACAATGCGCGGCCTTATCGCCAAAAGCGATCTCTTACAGACAACCTTTAGATGGACTTGATATTGGAGGAGAAAAGATGAGTAGGCAGGTTGTGGACATAAATTATTATTAAAAGTCTGAAATTGTAAGCCTCTTTGTGCAAGCGTGATGATAATAACTCGTGCCATATCGGAATATAAAAGTAAAAGCCTTTCCTCGCCAGTAATATAGTAATAAGCTGGTATTATTAAAAATTACTAGTCAATTTAAAAAGGTTAGAATAAAATAAAAAAATGGGTACAAAATCATTTTAACAACGACTTTGATTTGAATTTTCTTCAAAAGTAATGCACTTGAAACGTAGTTTTTAGCTCTGTTAAAGTTATTGTTTTTAAATGACTAAAGAATATAATATGCAAACAAATAACATATTGATGGAGATTCATGTAATTACAGGAATAATAAAATAATCTCTTATAATCTTTTGACTGGCCTGTTGGTCTAATAGTTAGTGACCCTGACTGCTATTTCCACCCAGTTCGATTCCCACCCAGGACAAATGTTTGTGTGATAAGCACGATCATTTGTTCTGTGTCTGGATGTAATTTATCTATAATATGCATGTATTTAGAAATATATAAGTATGTTTATCTGTTGTTTAGTATCCATAACACAAGCTCTCAAGCTTAACTTGGGACTAAATGCCGTTGTGTGAAAAGTTGTGGAATATTTAATATTTTATTTATTTATTTATTTAACCTTCTAAGTTTGTTAAGAGAGAGCTTTTTAATTTGTTAGAAACTGAATATAGCCCCAATCAATTTTTATTTATTTATTTATTTATTTATTTTATTTATTTTTTTAAACCTTTTAGGTTCCCAACAACTGATCTCTATAGAATTAGTAATTTACTATCAGTTCGAAAATTATATATTTTGAAAACTGCTTTAGCTTTGCATAAAACAATACCCTTTGATCCAGATACACAAAATAGAAGACGGAAAGACATTGTAGCTTACATCTCAGGAGTACGAACGGTCTTTGCCAAACGCCAATATGTAACACAGTCATCCTATATATACAACAAAATAAACGTCGAACTACATATATATCCCTTGTCGTCGCACAAGTGTAAAAGTATTATAGCTGAATGGCTAATAACTCTGACTTATGAAGAAGTTGAAGAAATTCTAATTAGATCTAGCTAAACACACAGGTACACTACATCAATACCCACATACTAAAACACTTTCACATACATACACACCCACATACATACACACCCCACTACATATATACACCCACAGACTCACATAAACATATTACACTCTGTAGCTGCCCTGTCGCATGCACTTGCCACATTTCTTTTTTTTTTCCTTTTAATTTTGGTTTTGTTTTAGTTTTAATTTGATAGTTTTATTGTTAAATGGTCTCAACATTGTTTTATAAGGAAAGGAGCGAGACAGCCCCAACACAAGTACTTTTGTAACTTACTGGGGCTGCCTTAATTTATTTTATGTATGCAATGTTAGAGGAAATAAAACCCTTTTTATTTTTTTTATTTTTTTTTTATTTATTTAAACTGTCTTTGAATATGATTTTTTTTTCTGCCAAGGACACTGTTAAGATAAATTAGCCAAACTCGGTCTTAACCGTTTTTTTTTTCTTTAACTTTTTTTTTCAGTTAAACCTACGAAGGTTATCAACACAATTTGGTTTTAATGTTCAATTCTTCCTCAATATTATGGTAATTAAATAACAAAACGCTAATTCGAAGCTATAATCAAGAAACAATTGCAGCTGATCATAACAAAGTAACTATTAATTTGAAATCAGTAATTTTTGAGTCACGTTGCTGATACAGTATTACAAAAACAAGTCATAAGTAAACCCACCAATCACCACTTCTAGCGTTCTGCTGAGAAGAAGTGGTGCTGCAACAAAATCCTCAGTTAAACAAGACGATAATGAATGTGAGATTGCGACTAGATTTGAAAGTCTTAAATTACGGGAATTGGCTTTTTGATCATAGTTGCACGACGGTGGCGAGTCTACGTACCTGACCTATAGAACAAGGAAGAAAAAGGTGCTATGTACAGTATTGACGCCAGCACATCAAGTTACCCCAATGTGTCAAATTTCCCCAATTGAATATGAACCTTATTTTGTTTGAAAGTGGTGATTTGTGGTGGGCGTTTTGGAAGACGGTAATTATGTAGTTTTTGACAGCTGCGATTAATTAACAGCGGCATGGGTCGTTGTCAAAAATCAATGTTGCTTATTTATCATCTTGAAATGTCAAAGTTTAAAGTTTTAAAATAAGTTATTCTAGTTGCCCTTTCCAAACGTAGTTTTGTATGGAAAAGAACATAGAGCACTTAAACATAATTGGCGAACACACAGGCGAGATGTATGTTACACATACCAACAAAAATACCATAAGACTCGTTACCTTTGAAATTCTGACAATCAGGCATCTCACTATGTAAGACCAAAACTACTACTTCGAATCTTGGTAAACTTTACACAATTTTATGAATGTAAATGATTTAATTTAAATGTAAATGCATTTTATCGCAGAATTAAAGCAATCATATTAAAGCAGACCATTTCTAGTGACCTCACGTGTCGTGTAGTATCCATTTCCCTTAAATAATTTACAATTCACATCGTATTTACATACAAATATCTAATTAATGATACTATTTAAATATCTGTGCATGTGAAGAAATCTATTGGCAATAGGATAATGATTGTTTTATGACTAAAAAAGCGTAAGGCTTTTACATTTAAAGGCTTGTTTACACGAGCGAGAAACTACATGATTTTCTCGCGTCAAAAGACGAATATCATACGAATGTCATGAGTGAAAGCAATTGGTGTGGTCATATACATACGCTAGCATATTTTAGCATCAGTCAAATTTCCTTGATGTTCAACTTTATTACAAGAATGGTTCATATTTTATTCCAATGGAAAAAATAATAGTTTTGTATAGCTTAATGTGCTGGCATTAGCTGATACCTAATCAAGAAAAATAAATAAAAAACCCAATCAGAAATGCTCAACGTTATTTGTTGGAGTTTATCCTGGAATTGTTATTTAAAACTGAAAGTGTTACGCCTTTTTCTTCAAAAGGCTATTTCTAAAGAAATGCTAGGCCGTTTTAACCTTTCAGCAGACAGTATCGTGAGTACAGATGTAGTATTCGTGTAGTATTCGATGTAGTATTGTAAAGTGAGGGAACGCGAAGTCATAGTTTACTTCACCCTTACTTTACCTTACTTGTCGTAAAAACTCCTGTTTCAGAATAGATAATAGAATTTTACATAGGCTACCTTTTTTCCTAACCACTATCGCCTACGGGAGGCGAGTCCTTTAATTCGTGTAAATGAGCCATGGTTTAAAGGCGAAGCTCTTTCAATAGACCTTAAATATGGCTATAAAACCATTACCATTACTGAAATGTCATCCGTTAATTGACTTTTATTGGTCATCTATTTCAGCAGTGCTCTTTACATGTTAATAATTGGACCTGTTTCATAATGATGCATTTTCTCAGAGCCATTGTGTAAAATGTGTCATTTATATTTAATACCATATCTGTCTTTATTAATTGCCATTATAGAAACTCGATTTTATTCAATAAGTCATGTTATGTGATATTGGCATTGGTAGTAATTAACAAATTATTAGTAGGCATGATTCGATCGGCTGAACCCAATAATAAATGTCCAATAGATTTGCTTGGAGAAGATAGTATTTTGAAATAAGTAGGAGAAAATTCCCGATTTCAGTATCTTTTTGTCAAATGTACGTCTAATTTCCCTACATTTTTACTTTATTGACATTGATTCTCCCTGAGATGCGCTATTACTACTAGATTTTGATCGTTTCCAGTAACGGGAATTGGTCTAAAACTCCATAAGTAAAGCAAAATTTTAACTTTGGTTAGATGTAAGAATTAAATTAACAAAAATAATGAATAACATTTAATTGTATGAGGATGTTGAGTAATTACCAGAAGTTTTAGAGGGTCGTTGGCTAAAGTATTTTAGTTCATGTGTCGATGTTTCATATTTCTTTGATGGTTTTTCAACTTTATTCTAAACACAATAAGGTTCATGTTCAATTGGAAAAAATTGACAGTTTGGGGTAGGTTGATGTGCTGGCGTCTGTACAACCTGTTTAAAGAAAGACAGACAGATAGAAGAACGCACAGGACAAGGACAAGTGAGGCTTAGTAAAAGAAAACCGTTGACACCTTTTGGACCCTTAAACACACAGAAAAGACCCAGCCGCAAGAAAATAAAATCAGCAACAGTAAATTGAAGATCAGTAAAAGCGTGCCAAGTTCACTACAGTTAACAAGATTATAGCATATTTCAACAACTATACTACGAAACATACTACTATAAAAGCTTATTTATCATACCTACTACGATATTTCAACTACGTATTGTGTAAAACATAGTAAAGAAGAACTTGGCCCCATTATTTATAGCAACCGATTCAGTTTGACATATTCGGAGTACATCGAAACACGAGACGTAACTCGAGTGATTTATATCGATACATTTTATCGATTATTACGTAATATTAGAACTAGAAGTTGGATTTTTAGACATTTATATGATAATTTGTATTGTTATTTAAGTTTTTGGTATCTGATTTTCAAGTTTTACGTCGATCTTGGCAACATGTGTGGTAAGTTGAGGTCCATATTTATGTCAACGATCCATTTAAGTCTAATGTTAAATAAGTAGACCTCCCACTAGGTAAGTATGGTATTTAAGGTAATTTGTAGGCAATTTGTCTCCAAAATTATTTGTTAAAGCGAAGTAAGCTTGAATGTAATATGGAGCAATGATTTTAAAATTACCTACATCGATTTGATTGCTATATGTATATTATTGTTTTTGTAGCGTTTACTAAAACCTATTTTTTTTAGTAAAAGTGGTTTTCCAAGAGAGTCGTGTCTGTATAGGAAAAAAATCATTTAGAAAGTTACATTTTAATATTATCTGACCGCAAAGTTAGGTTTGTTTATAAAAACTTTTAGCTGATGAATATAAAACATAAACCTTCATCAACTATTTTTTTTTTATTTCAGAGGTATAATGACTATTATATACGGGACTCCAAAAGGCCATACTGAGAAGATACAATTATAATTACCTTAAAATTAAAGTAAAAGGTTCGTGTAGTTTTTGAAATGTTTTAAACATTTACTGAAATTGTCGACAGTTAACATTGTTATAATAATTTCGAATGTTTTACAATAAGAAGTTATGGTCTATTCAAGGACAAGCTTACGAAAGTTGTAAGACTACGTTTTATCGTGACTATGTCCCATCCCATCCTTAGTTTTGTTTTTTTCTGATTATTCAGGTCGCTTCAAATTTATACGATTATTGTAGGTAAAGGAAAAAATAAATGCAATATATCGCTATGCAGTTCGACTAAAGTTGAAAATTGACGTGAGAAAATTCTAAAGTTTTTTTCTTTGAACAACGACGACAAGCGTCAAGCGTATTCCACTAAACCAACTCTCTGACCCACGATGAACTACAAAAAGATTAATCGTGATGCTGTTCCTGTAACTGGTAGCTAGCTGACAGAGATTTTAATCAGATTTCCTCTTCATAGAAAAAACTATAAAGATAGCATTCTACCAAAAACGAAGAAAAAAATACCTTTACCAGTCAAACGTGCTTCGCAGCTTAACCCTTAATCAAACGGAAAGCTTCTTAAGAGATTTTTAAGAGATAAATAAAAACTGAGACTTGTTTTTAGGTAAGTTTTGTCTGTAGATTTCATAAATTTTGATAAAATTTTGGAAAAGGGTGGCGAAAGGGGGGTTATATTTTTAAATGGTTGACACTGTTTGAAATAGCCATTAAAAAAATAAAATTTATTTTGTTATTTCATACTAAGTGGGAAATAATTTCCCAGTATTTGATTAAGGGTTAAAGTAAGATACAGGTCAATGTTGAGCCTAAAAAAGAAAAAAACTAGACTATATACAGACTAACAATCCCACAGCATTATGACATAGTAGAAAACCAGTTAAAACTCAATAAAACATCAATAATGATAAATTACACTAGTTCAAAGCTCGCCTGATGAATAAAACTAATTAAAGGCAATAAAAATCTCGTAAACACATCTTTTGTACATAAAAAGATAATATCGAAAGATATGAAAATATAAATTAATCTTACAGCTTTACTTTTAAACGAGATTTTGGAGGATGTGGCTATGGCAATCAATCACATGGACCAGGATATTGGAACCGTGACCAGATTATCTTATTGATCTTGATTTTGATGACAATGGTTATAAAGTTGAGGTTTGTCATTTTAAGGCTCTGAAGGTGTAAACCACTTTTAATTCTTATGATTTTTTTTACGTAAAGCAATGTTAATGCAAAAAAATAAAGGAATGTTTTCTTTATTTTGAAGAAAAAATATAATTGTATTCATAGATTTCTTAACAAGCATAGGTACAGACGCCAGCACATCAAGTTACCCTAATGTGTCAAATTTCTTTGATCGTTTTTCAAGTTTATATCAAATAGTATAAAGTTCATATTCAATTGGGAAAATTTGACACATTGGGGTAACTTAATGTGCTGACGTACATAATCCAGCTATATATTCAATAACGTCCTTCTTTTTAGAAGGTGGTTAAACAATAAACACTAACTTTTATATTTTACTGACGAATTGAATTATTTTTCAGGATATAATATCGCTAGTAGAGCTCCTCAAGTTTCGAGTTGAGCTCACGATAACTGACAAATGCTTGCACTGACCGATCTGGTCCCCTTATATCTGTGTGGTTCTTTCCCCAAAAGACCATTATCACACATATGGTTCTTACATTATCTGACCAAGATAATGTCTGGACTTTAAAAGAGACTGTGACCTCTGAGTTTCTTTCGGTGTTTCTTTTCAGAGTAGTCAGATATGAAATACCGACCTCTTCTTTTAAAAAAATATGACATGTAAAAGTGTTTATATGAACCCATTTATACAAATAAATATCATTTATCATTTATCTAAAAACATTTGTTCTAAAAAAAATTCTGTCTGTGGCAAGAACCATCGCAAATGAATTCCTGATGTTCGAAAGTACCTTTTACCGGTCTAACTGAAAAATATATTTGACTTTATCATTGATTATAATGAAACCAATGTTAACTAACTAAAACTAAACTAAGCTAAGCTGTGTAAGCTTTTACACTTTCCACTAGAACGTAGTTAAAGATTCAGAAGTTTTTTCGACAGTTGTATTTTTTATCATAATAATATGTTTTTCTTGTAAATACATTATTCGATTTTTATCGTGACATTTGCTTTTAAAAATGACCCTAGATATGATTTACTGAGTCGGTTTTTGTCACAAAGAATCGTGCACTCTTCAAAAGCGCAACTAATCTATGCAGGTCTAAAATGTCAATTCAAATGCAATCTTTGCCACAACCTGTAATTACCATAGGGTATTAGTGCTAGATATTATCATTGATAATAACAGCCTAGAGCATTCCACTGCCGAATATAGGCCACTAGAACACTTAGGAACCTCTTGTAGAAATATTCTGACCATGATTGGGATAAAACAAACAAGAAAAAGTTATAAATAGCAGCAACACAATCTACCTGTATATCTTTTATTCGTAAATTTCTATTATAAAACTGCCCCACATTAGGAATTTCTCTTGTATCGTAGAATTCGTAGGTGCGTTTACAAAGATTAAAACTCACATACACATACAACTACCTGTAGGTCCCTAAAAATGTCTAGTGCGGGAATCAAACCCACGACACGCAACACAGAAGACAATCGCTCAACAACTGTGTTATGTCACTATCTGGTGCATCCAAAGGTTGTCTGTAAGATTTTTTTAGTGATATTAAGGACGTTCTATGTAGCCTTTTAAGTTATTATTTCTAAGTTTTTAAGGTCTATAATGAAGTGAAATCTATTCTATTTCTAAAAACTGTCTCTACGGGTCTAATGTCGTGATGGTCCCGCTGTTAATGCGTCTGCCTCTTATGCACGGCGGTCGTGGTTCAAATCTATGCATGTTACACTCTTTGATGGATACACGTACATGTTACTACTACTTTTCTTTCGACTGGCCTGCTGGTCCAGTGGTTACTGGCCCTGACTACTATGCCGGTGGTCGTGGTTTCGATTCCCACCTAAAACAAATTCGTGTGATGAGCACAATCATTTGTTCTGTGTCTGGGTGTAATTTTGGAAAAACTTGACCAGAAATGGGCATTTCCCTTTAGCGAGTAGTCAGTCAACCTTGAGGGGTCTAAAAATGGCCTAGTATTAGGTAAGCGTTAAAAAGTGTGAAAAAAAATACCTTTTTAATAACAGGTATGTAAATCTAAAAACACAGTCGCTTCAATCAAACAAATGCTCTACAAAGAAGCGTTGAAAATAATTTTGACAACTGGATCTATAAATATTACGTACAAGGATGTCATACCATTCTGACTACCGGTTGACAGCCGCAGAAATAAATTGTTGTTAGTTAGGAACTTACATAGTAAATATTTTAGAGGCTCAATTAACACTATAATGGTGATCTGATCTCTCTGTTTGACCTTACTTTAATAACATAAATAGAATGCCAAAAGAAAATCAGAGGTCTCTTTTTAAGACCAGACATAAGATTGTTTTTATTGTCTTCCAATTTAGGGCAAAAAAAACCTGACGTTTCTGTACCTATTAACTTATAATAATATGTACCTGAGTATAGTTTCGCATGAATACTGTAATTGTTATTCTGAGCGATTTCAACGTGTTATTCCCAATATTTGAAAGCTTTTGTCTGTAACGATTTAAATTAATTTTGATTGTTAATTGACTAAATCCTAATCTCATCAAAAGGCGGATATCAAAAATTAATTATAAATTGATTTTAATGAATTATTTGACAGGCAAACCATCGTACATTATTTGCAGAACCAATAAAAAAATTAATTAAATATCAAACTTTTCTATACAATAAATTAAATAGTAATTAGTTTTATTGGATATGTAACCTTTATTGTACGCGTAAGTTCAAAAGTATTAAAAAATCGAACTTGCGTATGAATACCCTTTCAAATTCCGAACGGACCTAATTAAAACCATCATCTACGTCTAATAGTGAATCAGATCTTCTAATGCAACTTTGCTTGACCGTGACCTTGACTCAGGATATCAGGTCGACACCTATATATAGTGGAACGAGGACTAACACCAGCATTCTTCTGCCAACCTCAGACCAGATAACATCATGAAGTTGGTAGGTGTATCTTGCTTTAGACGAATCGGAAAAGTCACGAGAATTTGTGTCGCAAAAGAGTTTTGCTATCGTTTTCAATACTCTTTTGTAGTGTCAGTTGATTTTTTTTTTCTATCGTGACGTTTGGTTTTCGTGATCTGTGCAGCAATTTCTTAATGGGGTTTTGTTGTGTTTTCTTTGATAATATTGTTTATGTAAAACGTTTTGACAAATGTTACCGTAATAGCAGAGTGTTCTTGTAATTGTGTTTTGATGGGATATTGTGTTGTTTTGTAAAATTTTGGGTTACGAAAGTTTATGTGTAAAAAAATAATAACTAAATTGTGCAAAGTTTTCACTTCACTTCAGTGCTATGTAAAAATTATAATATAATTTTTTTTTCAAATTCGATTTATTAAAAAACAACCTTATTAAAATTGACATTAATACAGTGTCACTAAAATAAAACAAAATCACAATCTCATAACAATTTGCAACAACTCTGTTGAACACACACGAATTCTCCCAATTCCCAAATTCAACTTCAAAAATTCAACCTTATTCACAAACATTTTCTCTATTCAGATCATCCTTGCTTGCGTGATCGGCGCCTGCGCTGCCGGTGCCCTCCCCGGCTACATCGCCCCTCAATACCGCTACCCCTACAACTACCAGGACTCCCGCGCCAGGGCTGCGCTGGACAGGAGCGCCTCCATCTTGAGGTCCGAGTCTGAGGTCAACGAGCAGGGATTCCGATACGCTTTTGATACGGAGAATGGTGAGTTTATCTTATAATCTGTTATGAATAATTTATTTCAATTAAATAACATGGAGACAGTTGCAATTACAATATTACGACGATATAACTAAAATAAAGATGTCTTAAAACTAGCATGAAACAGTTGACTCCCTGGCATATTTCCTCTCACAGAACACTAGATTTATAAAATAATGTAAAACTTTTTTGTATATACCATTGTATGTTGGGAACTTTGAAATTGGGTCAGTCTCCATATTTTTTTAAAAGCTCACTAGTATTGTGGTTCCACAATACTACTACTAGTATTGTGGAACCCACAATACTGGAGAGCTTTAACCCTCTCCAACTAACCTTAATATGCTTGTCTCTGGAGTGAGTTCACGTCAATAGTTCAATGCGTGGGGATTCAATCTCTCAACCGGCAGTCTAACGCCTTAGCCATTGGGTTATTGCCGCTTAAGCTTATTAATCTTTCCCTAATTTGAATATCAAACATTGTTTGCGTTATATAAACCTCTACAGTACCTACTTAACTAAAAGTGTAAACTTTAGACTAATAATTTTCTATTCTTAGTCGTTTTACGTCAAGTATAACACATTACCATCTGCTTACCACACACATATGGTCGCGAGATGATACTTACGCTTTACATTATTAAACTAATCAAGCCGAACGTGGGTGCGACCGTACGATGCGTAACTTTGCGTAAAAGACCTCATTTCAAATCTATAGTCTACGGTTTGGTGCAGACCATTTACTTAGAGCGTACAATTGACTTACGAAGCCAAGTATGAGAAAGAATAAGTAATAATCTAAATCAAAAAATAACGTAAATAATATAATTTGGCCCAGTATGACCCACAACAATAAATAACTTTATTTTTCGCTAGGTGTTCTGTAACTTTTTTCTCCATGTTATGGAGGTGACACATATATGATAGGTACATAGTATTTTGTTACGTCTTTAGGAATCAATCCAGAGAAACCGTATCATCGACACTAAATTAAATTTTGTTTAACATAAAACAAAATATACTGGACTGACTGTTATTTAATTCGTCGATTGTACAGACCCCAGCACATCAAATTACCCAATGTGCCAAATTTCTTAGATCGTTTTTCAACTTTATGGGGTTCATATTCAATTGGTTAATTAGACATATTGGGGTAACTTGATGTGCTGGCGTCTGTACATATTTGTTTCTGTAAGTAGATCAACTTCAGACACTTCTTTACATCTATGTGAAGAAAATATGTTAGAACCTAGACAGCATTTCATAACTGACTAAATCCCTGAGAAGAAATGTCGAAACTAACTCATAGCCTCAAACTACTTACCCGGGATAAGAACCAGATGGTTTGTGCAATACAAAACTGTTCACAAATAAGATTGAAAATAACACATTTATAGTACGATCCATATATTAGATTGTTGCACATAATTGCAGACTTCACTTAAGTGGGTAGATCTTATCTGAGGCATTATTACTTGCCATTTCCACAATAAGCTTGAGTTTAGGCAAACATGTGTTAGAATTTGAAACTTAGTTTGTGTTACAATCTGTAATCGTTTGGCTACAAAAATTGGTGCTGAAATTGGTTTATTGGCGGCTAACTATATTTTAACTTAATTATGTGAAGTATTTTAGCTAACAAATTGTGTTATTAAAGTGTGGACGTTGGCGAATCCCCGCAAAAATACTGTGCTCTTTAACACAATAAATTAATTGAAATATTTAAACTAAAAGTATTCAGAAAAGCAAAAAGAGAGCAACAGAAAGTTTTGTTGCTTTTCGCTAGATATTTCCAAGTTCCATGTTAAATAGAGCAAGCTTATTAGCACAAATCCAGACTCGCTGTTAATAAGAAAACATGATGGAAAAACTCAAAGACATTAACCCGTTCTGGGAACTAAACACAGCACTAGTTGTGGCTGTATGTTCCTGTACGTCAATCTGGTGAATATAATAATTCAATACCTCAGTATTGACAGTGGATTTTTGCATAGATAGTCAAATGATATTTCGCTTTTATAAATATTATCACAAGTAAATGTTAATAGCATGCCAAGAAAAATTAAAAAATAATAAAAACTTTCTTGCAAACCAGAGATCCAGAAAAAATACACAATAAAATTACACATAAAATCACCCATCCACATCTTATCAGCAAACGTCATAACAATACTTACTACATTTTCAGATCTTAATCATTAACCTGTATCATCATTCCAGGCATCCACGCCGATGAATCTGGCGTCGAAGCCAACGGCATCCAAGCTGCTGGTAGCTACTCTTACACCGGTGATGATGGCCAGGTCTACAGCGTGACGTACACCGCTGACGCCAACGGCTACCAACCCCAGGGTGCTCATCTTCCGACCCCACCTCCCATTCCTGACGCGATCCTGAGATCGCTCCAGGAGAATGCGAGAGATGAGGCTGCTGGAATTTACGATGATGGTAACGGTTTCTTTTCTACTGATTGATGATTGGCTTGTAATTTATATTAAATAACTTACAATGCGTCAAATTGGTCAAACTGTTAAAATTTACACATTTTCGCAACAGGTGCTGATTATACTTATTAATCAACATCACTATTTTTATTTGGTACAAAAAAAATGGGCTGTATTCGTACCTGCTACTGATAATACTTGCGTAATCAAAAGTAAAAAAAAAACGAAATTTCATTTTGAATTTTGCCACTATTTAGTTAACTTTAATAACGAAAACAGCTGTTGGAGGCGGGGAAAGCTTGAGCGAGATCACGCGAACGTCAGCGAGAGATGACGAATGAATACTACTATGTCATAAATAGCCTGTACAATATTTCATTAAATTGGGTGACGTTTCGGGATATAAACATGCGCCAATAACTTTGGTGTTTATGAATATTATTTATTAATACTTTACAAGTATATTATAATGAGATTACCGTCTAGAATAAGCCCTTTAAGTATTTGTACTAATTAAAATTTTGTGGTGCTTAAAGAAAAAATTGGAATATATGCCCATTTAGGTTTTGTCTGGTTACTCGTGTGGTTATTGACCAATCTGGTGACAGAGCTTTTATGCCGCCCGTTGGCCTCTGATTTGGCTTCAGATGCTGTCGAGAATTATCTCTCGGGCATGCAAGTTTCCTCATAATGACTATATGGATTCTCAAAACAACGATCACTGTTTCAAGTAAGCTGTTGACGACCTTAATGACATTCAGTATTGGAACCATTAGATTCAAACAGGGTCTCAAATATTATCTATCAGGAAATGTATTTTCCCACAATCATTTAAATTAGTTTAAGAAATAATGTCGTCCCATATGGATACGAATGATTAGCTCAAAGTTCAAGAATTACCAATCTCTATTAACTGTACCCTGTTAACTATACCACTGAGCTGCAACTTTGTCCAAAGTAACGTTACGCTTGTAATTACACATAGCTCTAATTGGGTTACAAATATCTTCTAATTGAGACTTCACATGTAGCAACCATAATACAATTAATAGTCCCTACGTGACGGCTCCTACAAATCTGTTAATCCCACATAACACTGCTATGTCAACCCACAATTTTATTGGAACGTTAATCAACATTTTATCGTGTCCAATGTAATAACATATCCATTAATCTAGATATCTTGCTAATAACGCGATAATTATCGCGTTAATTATCACCGTAGTGAATGGGCAAATACGCCCATAGGCTATCACCATTAAGTGAATAATTGTAGCCTTTGCACATGTTATGGTATAGTTTTTTACAGTGTGTTAATGTTTTTCGCTAATAATTAAAGTTCAAAGTGACGCTTAACGCCTAAGGTGTAGCAAATGACCGTATGGCTGAAAATCGTTGAGATTTCTATCTTATCCATGTCATTAGCAACTAGTCTGTTTTTACTTTTAACAACACACATTCATTGGACAACTAGAATTAGATTAGAATCATAA
This sequence comes from Euplexia lucipara, assembly GCA_921972225.1. Classification (NCBI taxonomy): domain Eukaryota; kingdom Metazoa; phylum Arthropoda; class Insecta; order Lepidoptera; family Noctuidae; genus Euplexia; species Euplexia lucipara. The sequence continues at coordinate 18,553,045 of OV179159.1, forward strand.
CAAAATTGGAAGTAGATGAGTAATTCGCAGCTGAAACCATGCAATTTTTATAATCTTTTACAAAATTGGTTTTTAAAATATTATAAAACCAGCGGTTGCTTATTGAGGATTGGAGATTTTAAACTCATAAGTCCGCAGGTTGCCTCTTGACCTATTCTTCACCGATGTTACAGATGAAGTTAAAAAGCACGTATAAATTGCAAAAGCCACATTGCTCAAATTTGTACGGTGCTTTTACCTATGGGTGAGCCCGACTACCTAACTAAATTACCATTATTTTACTGTCTTACTGCAGCGTAAAGACCTCTTCTCATACAAAAGGCATTTAACCTTTCAATCATGTCAATTATAGACATAATAGAAAGACAATAATAGCGTGGACACCGGTGTCCTCTTTGGGTTTAATGAATCAATTAATTTTTATTAACGAAGATCTTTCTCCATTTTTTAGGAAGCTACCACGATGCGAGATACGCACCTGGCGTGGTTGTAGCTCGCAACCAGTACCCCACGAGATACAACCCCTTCCGTCCATACCGTCGCTTCTAAGATAGCGAGACAGACAGACAAGCAATACAGCAACATTGTACAGTGCCATTTGATATTAGATATTATTAAGATTATATTTTTACAATGAAAAGAAAAGGATAGAAGGTCCACAATGTTCTTCGTGTGATGACAAACTCGCAAACCTTTGATGTCGAGCAACAAACGATTGTCTTTTGTTTCACTGGTCTTTGCGATTATTTCATCGTATGTTGTAAGGAGTGGGTTTTCTGTACGTTATTTTGTATATTGAAGCAATAAAGTTGCAATAGTATTTTTAATTGTTGTTTTATTTTAAAGGTATACCTTTACCTAGGATGTGACATCGTGAGGAAAACTGCAGCGTTATTCTGTAAATCTTCGTGTGAAAAGCTCGATCAAATGATCGATGAGGCGAAGTTTACCTTTGTGATTTTTACAGGATAGGTAAGCAATAAGAGTAAAATCACCTACCCGCCTTGTGCAGGCGCTATGCTATAGCACAGTCTAAAAACCTACAGTCGTCCGACGAAGCCGTCTAGACAGGGCAATCGTGCGGGGTGTGAGGAGCGAGACGCGGTAAAGCTGCTCCAGAACTGCGAACAAAAAGATGTTCGTAGTTCGGGAGGTATATTCAGGACTAACGCATGTAGAAGTTTTCGGCATTTTTCCAGAGATCAAGGGCGTCGTCGTCCTACTGTATTGATATTTATACTGTAGTCATAGGCTAGATTCTCCTCTGTATGAGAATAAACTTTTGCGCTACCTATAGGAAACGGCGAAATGCGGGCTTGTGTCAACGTGGACATTCAAAGAGTGCTTATTCTCAGCCTAATTTGAATAAAAGAAGTTTGGTTTTGCATTGGGACAGTAACAGGCAGGTATGAACTTTGACAAATAAAGAAAATAAAAATAAATAAATGTTCCACAACTTTTCACACAACGCCATTTTAGTCCCAAGCCACAAAAAAAAAAAACAAAAAAAAAAAACAAATATTCCAAAATCCAAAAAAAAATAAAAAAAAATAATCATTTTCCAAATAATTTAGAGACGAAATTGTTTGTTTGTTCGGTACAAACAAACAATTTCGTCTCTAAATTATTTAACTCAACTATTAGTCAACTCAAAAGCTACTGACCCGATTTCGTTAAAATTCTTCTACCATTAGAAAACTACATCATCACCTACCTATATTAATTTATTTTCATAACTTTAATGAGGGTTGAGGGAATGTCAAAATTAAAAGAAAAAGTATGACATTTTCGTGGCCGCAGTGTTAGTTATTAACAAAGCGAATCAAAGAACAGTGTTATATGTTCCTATATTGTTGCAATAAAGCTATAACATTTGATAGACTTCTTTAATTCTTGTACAATCTCAACGTAGTCATAAAATTATCTTTATTACTGTTTTTTATACTGAGATGGGCTAACCGTTATGCCGTTCACGTTGAGAATATTACTATAGGTTATAATTTCAACGTGTTAAATCTAGTTTTGATGGCAATTAAACTGTGTTGCTATAATTTTGTTAGGTGATTAACCTTGGATTATAAATTATAGTCTTACAAGTGTTCAAAAGCATTTGAACGCATTGTAAGATTTGTTAGCAGTTGAAAAAGCTTTATCAATACAAAAATAACTCATTTAAAAGGTACCCTAAAATACGATTGCCCAACACACAGGACTATTGGATGAACAGACTGAGTATCTTTCAATATGTCTCTGATCTAATTTACTTTATTGTTTTTAATCAGCATATTAATGGTTCTTTAACTTACCAACTTCATTACTTTAATCAGGCACCAGCTATTTTATAAAATAAATAAATCACGTAAGACACCTTTACCCCATTCATCTGATTTTAATGAGTGTTTTGACACGGTGCTGACACGCATTCGGTCTCTAGATCTCAACAAACGAAAAACATACATAGGTACATAAATACACTACTTACTATCTATAGTATAGATAAAAAAATGACGTGTGGCACTCGGAGACTGCCACGGTAAAGCTATTGCATAGCATTTTTTATCAACTCCTCTCCCCCTCCCCATTCCTCCCCTCCCCCACACCTCCCACACCCCTCCCCTCACCGCTCCCTCCCCTTCCCTCACCCCTCCCTCATTTTCCCTTCCTGTTCCCTGCCTCTTCCCCTCCCCCTCTCCGCTCCCCTCTCACCTCATCCTTCCCATTCCCCTCGCCCTCCTTCTCCACCCCCTCTCTCTGTCCTCCCTCTCCACTCCCCTTCCACTCCCCTCCACATTCCTCCCCTGCCCCTCCAACCACTCTCACAATTCCCCCTTCCCTCTGTCACAATCTCCCCCCTCCCCCTCCCCACCCCTCAGGATTCGGTTCCCGCGCTCAAGGCCCGCGATAGAAGCTATGCAATAGCTTAAAACTAATATTACTTTGTATTTTTACGTTGGATGGACGCGTAAAAACACAAAGTAATATTAGTTTTTTTTTAAAAAACAGCTTATTTTAAAATAATAATATGCCTGAATAATGATTGGTTTTTAAGACTATATCATTTTATGCACTGAAGAAAGCATAAATTTGCATTTAAACTATGCTCAAATCAACCGGAATAATTTGAATAAGTTTTGAACCGTTCTAAAGACACATTTTATTTTACCAGTTTCTCGAAAACGTCTTAGAATTCTCGCTATTTATTCAAAGGTCTATTTGACAATTTTTTAGTTTTTAGTCCCTTATCTAGATTACAAGAAAATATTCAACACATTTAACGGCGATACATCAAGTCAAAATGTCGCATGACGTCACTAGCCAGTACAGTTTAAATACTAGATAATGACGTTACAAGCCCCCTCTCCTCATCTTTAATTCGCTTTATTTAATTCCACCAAGCCCTTTCCATCATCGGACCACCAGACGTACAGCACTGCGCTACCGGTACATGGTAGATATCCCAACCATACGTACTAAACGCTATGGAAACACATTGTATTCATTGTGTGAACAGCCAAAAAGTGGAATTCCCTGCAGGTGTCGGTGTTTCCTGATAGCTACAACCTAGGGGTCTTCAAGTCAAGAGTGAACAGGTTGCTTCTAGGCAAGCGTGCTTCATCGTCGACCACATCATCGCTTACCATCAGGTGAGATAGTGGTCAAATGCGTACCTATCAGTAAAAAAAAAAAAAAACTAACTTAGAATAAGCGAATTAAAGTTGAGGCAAGGGGGCAGTAAATCAATTTGAAAAATAAAACAATATATTGTGTCAAACATTTTTTTGTTATCTAGATGAGGGACTGAAAACTTAAATTTTGTCAAATTAATATGCTATTGTTATTTTTTCATTTATCAAAATATCACCTATAGTTTAATATACTTAGTTAGGATTAAATTTCGAACTTATTAGTGAAATCTTTTTAATAAATATACCTGTTTACTATTGAAGTCACAACACACAAGGATATCTAGGTATAGTATGGCCAAACACATTAATCATTCCTTGACTGCTTAGACATGTTCCAATTCCTAGTCCCCTAGTAACCTTTGAAGGAACATCAAGCCATTTCATCACATACCATCCTTAATTTCAAATCTAATTCAACACCAATCAATATCGATTCATGTCAGTCTGTATAATCATGTGGTATTATTAACATCTGTCCCCATCTGGTGCGTTTAATACATTAATCATTCTTTGTTAATGTCATAGTGGTGCTCTTCATGCTTTGTGGCCTGTGGAGGGGCTTGTGGCTAAATTATAAAAGCCACATTGGTCGATCGAACGTTAAGCTATGCTTGACGAGTCCGTAGAAGGTAATTGTATATCAACATGCCTTGGAAAATCTAGGCATTGCCCGTGGTCCACCTATTTGACTGTCCTGTTGGTCTAGTAGTTTGTGGCCCTGACTGCTATGCTGGAGGTCGTGGGTTCGATTCCCACCCAGGACAAATATTTGTGTGATAAGTATGATCATTTGTTCTGTGTCTGGGTGTAGTTTATCTATATTTATTTGAAATTAGTACTTAGTACCCATAACACAAGCTCTGCTTAGCTTGGGACTAGATGGCGTTGTGTGAATAGTCGTGGATTTTTTTTATTATTATATTAATTAAAATCATTTATTTCGAGCACATAGTCTAGTGAGTTAGTAAGTATACACACAACTTACAAACTAGTGTTAATACAAAAAAATAATATAGTTTGGCCCAGTAGTTTAATTTTTTTTTAAAGATATTATTTATTTTTAAACATTTAATGAATGTTTGTACACCGATTACGCTAAGATTTATGATCCGATTTACGTAAATCTTTTTTTTTCTCTTTTTTTTTTCGTGTTATTTGACTAAATTTTAGTTTTTAGTCCCTCATCTAGATTACAAGAAATTATTCGACACGTATTTTTCTTTTTTTCAAATTGATGGAAAACTGCTTAGATTAGGTGCATTAAAGTTGAGGAGAGGAGGCTTGTAACGTCATTAACTAGTAAAAACTGTACTGTATCGCCGTTATTTTTTGAATACGTGAAAAAAGAAAAAATATGTGTCGAATATTTTCTTGTAATCTAGATCAGGGACTAAAAACTAAGTCAAATAGCCCATTTCATGCGGAATAGTTGCCATTTGGTCCCATAAAAATTGAACATGGTTCGGCCTGGTAGTTTTCATTTTATGAACATTTTTGATTTTTTCTATTTGATTTTATCCAAATTTGTTCATTTGTTTGATTCTTATAATAAAGCAAATGGAAAAATAACGAATCATTTAAATAAAACTAAAAATTGTTAAATAAAAACTTTTTTTACAAAAAATACAACCGACTTCATAAAAACAATAAGCGGTGTAAAATATCTCTAGATTAAAAAGTCGGTGGCCAATTTATAATGAACTAGACAAAACCACCAAAGTCACAGACTTCCCAATGTAGAGTTATTTTACACCGGTTAGTGTTTTTATGGAGTCGGTTGTTTTTTTTTGTATTTTTTTTATATTTTCAGAACTAGGAGGGGGTTGAGGGGATATTAAAGTATGTAATGCATGCGGACGAAGTCACAACAAACGAAATTCTAAGTACTAGTGTAAAATAAAAACGAAGAGTAACGGAGCTGTCTCATCAGTGGCCATAACCGTTTAATATTCTATTAGCAATGCAGTCACTAATAAATTAAGATTATCAAGCTAAACATTACACAGAATGTGACATCGAAATGATTAATGGCAACACCACCCAAGCTCTTACAAATGTTCATCGACCTATAACCCAAAAACGCAACGAACATAACGCAACATTACGCCTGTATTCTCCAAAGGGTTAGGCAGAGGCGTAATAAATTGCAAGCCTTTTACTAAAAACCCAATTTAAACACTGGGCTGTATGCTTCAGGTTGAAACAACAACTAAATACTTTGTTCGACTCAGGAATCTAATTCAGTACCTAATGCACAGCAGCAGCCACCACTAGACACCAACGCAGTCGAACCAAAGGTTTAAAATTAAAAAAAAACCCAATGAGCTTTAACTGGCTTTAAGCTTTAATTTTTTTTATGTTAGCTGTACTTTTAGTCGTTGCGGGTTTTTTTTAATGCAAATCAAAACGAATCCAAACACGACAGTCTGCTATTATATTATGAACACAAAACGGCTAATAACATTTAAACGCCTGAACCGATTTTTATGAATCATAACTAAGAACCATCGCAAGAAACCCTGCTTCGAAATAAAAAAATAACCGCATATAAATCGAATATAAATAAGGTTTACCCGTTCAAGCGTTACGGTGCTACAGACAGACAGTCAGACAGACACACACATATAGCTGTCAAACTTAAAACACCCCTCTTTTTGCATCGGGGGTTAATAAATTGACCATATAATCTAAGATTTATGAAGACCACTGAATCATCTGCCTAGCCTTGTTTTACCTACGTTAAGGTCAGCTTCCTGAGGTCCAACTGGGTTCAGCTGAATACCAGTATTTTATATAGAGCGACTGGTTATCTGACATCCACTAACTACCCAATGACTGGGTAACGCAATTTCAATTGATTGGACTGGTTGTTAGACCTGTCGAGCTTCTGACTGTTCTTAACGATTTGTCAGAGATCTCTAAATGATAGCTTCATTGTTTGTTACGTCACTTTATGTATTTCTGAAACCTTTTCGTATGATATCAAAGAGATTTAAAATACTATAGAGCGGGCATGTCAAGGAAATGCCATAGAAAAACTTTGATCCCATGTCTCAGTAACGCCACCTAGAATAATATGAATAATGGAGCGGCAGCGGTGCGTACTACAAAAAAATCATAGACTTGTATCCAGCAGGACACACATTTTCGGACGAAAATCTTGTTCGTGATGTCCGGTCTATAGGTATTGTATGTCTTTGTTTGATATCTTCTTTGAACATGTTTATCAGTTAGTTCAAGTTGGCAGTTCTTAGTAATTTCGTTTTAGTTTCCAAACTTATCAACGAATAGGAATAAGAAGTTTTTATTAGTATAGAATGTAGGTATTACAATAAGATGTTAATAAAAGTTAAAGAGTCCTTGTACAGACGCCAGCACATCAAGTTACCCCAATGTGTCAAATTTCTTTCGTCGGTTTTCAACTTTATGTGAAACAGAATAAGGTTCATATTCAATTGGGAAAATTTGACACATTGGGGTAACTTGATGTGCTGGCGTCTGTACATTCTGCCTTTCGGCATACAAACATTTATCAGTAGACACAGGTACATACTTAAAACAATACAGCTTACCGGCGCAGAAAAATATGTTTATTATATAGGTACTAGCACCATAAATCATCATTGAAAAATTCGGATATAGAATTATAATATTTTTGTAACAATAAGTCGGTTAATCGTTTTTTGAATATTCTAAATTGTTGTTCTTTAACAATTTTGGGTAACTTATTGTAAACCATTGGCGCCATACACATTACGCTTTTCTATAACAGTGTGGTGTTATAGCTACCTGTGTGCAACAAATTTTGATACTGAGATCTCATAGAAAGGGATATTGTGTTACTCATTTACTGGGTTATGAAGGTCTGAAGGTCAGATTAGCAGTCGCTTCATGTAAAACACTAGTATTCAACTGCAACCATTTTGTTCAGAAGAGGCTAGGCAGATAATGATGATCTTCTTTAAAAACCTATATAAGAGCAGAAGTAGATACTTACAAAAACATTGCATTATTCGTCTTAATCTAAGTTAATCTTTGAATCCATTATTTATTACAGTCATTTAAGGCAACATTATGGGTGGGTAGATCTACATGTAGAATTTACTAGTAAATCATAACAACATAGGTACGCCTTCCCCAATGAGGCCTTGATAAACTACGAGGACTTAAATTAAGAAGTGTAGATTCCATTGGAAGCTATGCTAGTGAAGTGCTACCTACTATGGAGCGCTCAACCTTGGATATCCTAAGGATAATATCTTAGTGTATCAGTTCCACATTTTAATAGTGTGGTACTTTTTTAAAAGAGCGAAAAAAAAATCAACTGTACCTACTTCAAAACATTTTTATAATATTTATAAAAGTGGCCAGACTTCTGGATACCCTTCCAGATGAGTCTACTATTGAGAGGAGTACTCTAACAGTGGTATTTATAGGAATGATAAAGAAGGCTGCTTTTCTTATTAAGTTGATTTAGTATGTAGTTAAAGTGTAAATAGGTAGGGAAGTAAGTAGGTGGTTCTAACATTGAAATATGTAAAATCTACGAAAAACCAGCTGTAATTAATGAGTCACAATTGTTTTACGTTTGTTTCCGATCTTTCGGCGATTTCACCACATGGCAACGAGGCACAGGTGTGGTCACAAATAATTTGTCAAAAATCTAATCCTTATTTAGTTAATGGCATTAGATGTAGCAAGATAATTTTAAAAGCTTAGCTTATAACTCGAAGTATAGTGAAGACTTTTCTCTCTCCAAAAAAACACAATTTAAGCATCAAATAACTTGAAATAATGTTTAAAAAAGCTATAACTCAATAGAAGCAATTGGTTCTGACATTTTAAATAGGATTCTGTCTAAAATTGTAGTTAAATTTGAATAACAAGGATGTTATTAGATATTTATGAGATTTTTTGTGATGTTCAAAAACTGTATCAAATGTGAATTGATTGAATAATTTTGTTTTTCTTTTAACTACAATAAGATAACGTGTATTTCTAAAGTTTAAAACGTTTAAAATGTATTTAAGTTAACAATTAAAGGTTGGTCTTCTCAATTCTTGAAGAGTTGTTTTTAGAATTTGTTTCATAACGGTGAATAACTCTTTCGCATCTTAGGATCATTTTGAATCGAATAAAAATAAAGAGATCCACAAGAAGAACCACGCTAACTAACATAGGTAGCCTAAAGGATTGCCAAACTGAAGTGGCAACAATGGTCTTCGAGCTAAAAGAATTTTCGTGTGGGGACCGCGTACCGGAAGACGTAGCTTGGGTGTACCGTAAACTGAACTGATGATGATTTGGTAAAAAAAAATGTAACATGTATAATTGTTGTGTGTTGTTTTGTACTGTTTTTGTAACTTTGCCTTAAAAACGCTAATGCGCGCGCTTCGCTAGAATAGAATAGAATAGAATACTCTTTATTGTACACCATTAAAACTTACAAATAATAATAAAATAATAATTTGTGAATAAGTAAAAATTATTCCGCGCGCTTTTTCTTTTCGCTGTAAGTATTGTTTTTATTTGAAAATTTCAGTCCGAGTTCTATTTATTCCTCTCAAATATGTTTTAAAACGTCGTATGACGTAAGTGCGCTTTGATAATTTTCAACTTTCAGCACTTATATTATAGTGTACTATTGTGGGAGGTCCATGTCCAGCACTAGAGGTAATTTGGGCTCAACTGACCAATAAAACTGAGCTGTTTTATCCTATATTTCAGAATTGGTTCCATAGTAAAGTTTTTCATATTCATGAGTAGGTACGTTTCCCCCTAAAATATTAACCATTTATTATAATATATGTAAGTCACCTTAAATTTGCAAACCAGTTTTTTATTCTTCATTCAACTTATTTTTCTTATATCTTTTTGAACCAACACTACTGTTATACTTCAACTCTTGAAATAGTCTCAATCTAAACTAAAATATCTGCGTATTTGAATAAAATAACTCTAAAAGCAACTACTTCACCTCTTGATAGATGCTGCTGTTAATTGCTTTGATCACTAATCTTAAAAGTAAATTGATGAATATTCATGAATTGTTCTAGAGTTGCTAACTGTGTGCTGAAACTAGGATTAGAGGTTTTATTATTTTTAAGAAATTGTTATATCTGTCTTTTTACACACCAAGCGAGCTATGAGCTTGTGTGACCATCTCCCATTCTATTGACAGCGATGTGGATAAACTAGTTTATGTTTTGTTTTTGTATTTATGATCCATGTTGGTACAATGTACATACATCATCATACATCATCATCATTAGTCAGGAACCAGAAAGTCTGACAACGACGACAATATTTATTTATTTATTTAATACTTCAAGCACTCAAATGTATAGAGGCGGACTTAATGCCTTCGGTATTTTCTACCAGTCAACCTTTAGGTCATGCAGAGACAAACAAGGTGGAAGGTGCAATTCCGTAAGAAATATAATTTTTTCCACAGATAAATAGATTTTCACATGACTACTTAATATGTCTGTTATGAGGCAAGTTTTTACTAACCCGTAGATAATATTTAAGTACTGGCATAACATCTTTAAGTACATAGTAATCATGTACAATTCAATCAATCATCTGTCGCGATTCGATTCAAATCGTTACATAAAAATCGAATCGTAACCCTGATTCCTATACCATTATTATGGCTATAAGATTATATAAGGTATCACAATTAAATTGTATCATTGTATTAGCTAATAGCGATATAGAGTAATTAGTATTGCAGTAACTAGGTTTCTATTGATAAGTATCTTTGTAATTTGTTTTCTGGCCACTAGGTATTTTACTCCCAAGTGTAACTTATTAAAGACTAGCTTCTGCCCGCGACTTCGTTCGCGTTTAAAGAGGAATAATTTCGTAATACTTGATGTTAGCGTAATTTTAACCGTTTACGCAGCGCACGCAAAGAAAACTTTTTTTCCGCTAGCAACATTTCTTATTGCTGCTCCACTCCTGTTGGTCACAGCGTAATATTATATAGCCTATAGCCTTCCCCGATAAGTAGACTATCCAACGCACAAAGATTTTTTAAATTCGAGACAGTAGTTCCTGAGATTAGCGCGTTTAACCAAACAAACAAACTCTTCTGCTTTATAATATAACTTATTAAAGAAAACAGTTTTGACCATCTTCTCTTCGTGTGGTAAGCGACTAAATAAGTGTCCGAGTTCATGGAGTCCAAGATTCATGACATGCCGTCGAGTAATATCTTTTAAGGCATGGCGGTTTCCTCTTGATGTTTTCCATTACCGTTTTTTAGCAAGCTGAAAAGCCCACCACCACTTCAGAAAAAAAAATATGGTAGCAGCAACTTTCAGTTCAATGAAATACTCAAGGCGTCTGCGTTGTAAAAAAAACACTTGAGTCAACTTTAGCACAACCCGCTAATTTAAAATCTGTGATTGAGATACGTACCTAACAACACAATTACACAATTGCTAATTTAAATTATACACTGAACAATTGTTAACTGGAAATACTAAGGCATAACTATGAAAAAAAAAAGTTTAAACATAATACTTACTAGGTAATTGACTGTGATTTAATAATGTGTCAATCAACCCAAGACTTGTATCATATTGTGCTAAGTTAGCACCTGTTGCAAGACAAATTGTATAATACCTCGTTATAAGCTTATTGTATTGGTTAGGTCATTATATGTTGATCTGAATCGAGCTCAAACTTAGTTTGTTATTTCAAGAAATACTTAAAAAAACACTTACCTAGTCTTCTTTTTCTTCTTTCAAATCGTTGGCACGTAGCATAACATCACACCTATGATCCCCAAAGGATTAGGCAGAGGTGTACCTACAGATAGACCTCTGCCTAATGCACTACAGTGCACCCACATTTCACCAGTTATTTTAAAGTCCTATGTAATAGTGGGCGAGCCTATTGACATCAATCGGGCACAAATCGGGATCTCCAGGCTGGTAATGAGATGGAAAAACTCTACAGGTAGGTAACTTTTTGCCCGACCCGGGGATTGAACCAAGAAATCGTTGGTACGTCTTGCCAAAATACTGAAGGAGCACGAAAGAAAGAAAGAAAGGCTGTATTTCCCACGGAGGAAGTGAATGATTGTAAAGTTGCTGTGTTGGAATACTTCGACAGAATCGTAACAACATTAGCGAAAACGTGTTTACGCGCAAACGATTGAGTGCTTTTTATACAAGCTTATAGTCATATTTAATTGGTAGATCCATGGCATTGTATCTGTACGGAAGAATTCTATACTAAGTCAAAACCATCACATATTCATAACATTCATTCATTCATTCATTTTGACTGCCTTCATCCCCCGCCCCTTATACTAATTTATTTAGTCCTTCTTTTCCATTTTAATTTCTAGCTGCATTCATCTTTATAACCTCCATCTTTCACGTTCAAACGTTTCTTTGGTCACTGTCTACTCTACTAATGCTGCCAGCTTTTTGAGCACTTTCCCGTTGACTAGAATGCATTTTTATGCCTTAATATTCTCATTTTTGTTACCATACATTTGTTACAAACACGAAACACAAAAGTTGCATTGACATATGAAAATGCTGGTGACAGACAGTGATTTTAAATTACCATAGTTGCGTTTGTACGACACAAATATTGGTTTTACCGACTATCAATAAAAAACAATAAAAAAGTCAAAAACATTGTATTTAAATTATAGCAAAAACCAGTCGACTTACCTGCCAATTGACTCCAGCACGCGCCATAATTAAATGCTATCATTTCAAAGGCACAACTATCTACTTACAATAATAGCATGTAATCATCAAAAACTTCCAATGGAATCTTAACTGACCCAGTGCTCCACTTGTCAATCATTACCGTCTGAGGTGCGAACAGTTACATAATGTCACTATTGTGTATCTGTTATTAGTTGATACAAATAATATCGACTGTTTGGACACCGCGTCATGGAGTAAGTTCGTTACTTAGTGCCCATAGAGTTGGGATTGTTTAGATAGTAGGTACGCAATTCAATGCGGCTTGTTGAAAAGCAAAATTGCCCATTGAATTTTACACGAAGAGTCACTCATGTGTATAAATTAATTTTATTTTACTTCGTTGAAATTAGATGATTTGTTTTTTTATTTGTACTCATACTGTTTTGCCTAAGCTTTTGTTTCTATATTTTTCCTTTCCATGATATTTGTACATTGTATTTGTATTGTGAATTATTGTAATACATTTGTTCTTGCCCAATTTGTTGTACACTAGGCTATACATCAAGCTATGCAATTCCAGTACAAGCTAATCTGGCATTATATGACATTTCCATACAATGCGAGGTCAGCGGAAATTGGGGATGTATAGCTTGATGTGTAGCCGTGTTAAGTGAATGATGTGAATGATCAGCATGTTAAGTGAGTGATGTGGTCGTCTACAATTTGGAAAAACATACTTGTATTTATCCCAGTACATAATAATGTAGTACACATGTAACTGTGGAGCTAGTCTACGTGGGCATTTCACTAAATAAATAAAGGAGAGTACCTAAATGATTTACAGTGCAAAAACATGAACTATAACTCTTTTTATACACATTAGATTAATTTATTTAAATCTTTAAACATATAGAGACGTACATTTTTTAGTAGTCAACTTTTTGGTTAAACAGAGTCAAACAAATGATTTTTACTTATTATGTTAATGAAATATAACATTCAAATTAAATTACAGATTGAGAAGAGATCGAGCATTGATTAAACATTCTAAGTAATCATTTATTTAAATTTTCAATTCATTACAACATTCAGATCATTTCAAGAACGAATACGAGTGGTTAACCACTCGTATGCCATAATTATAGAAACAATTAAAAAGCAATTTTGTCTCGCGTAGATCTACGTTCTGGCACATGTTGGGTAAATCAAAAAATAGTTAGTAGTGTTCATTCACATACTTATACAATGGGCTATTTAACAAAATTTTAGTTTTTAGTCCCTCATTTAGATAACAAGAAAAGATTCGACACATATTTTTTCCTTTTCAAATTGATGGAAAACTGCTTAGATCAAGGGCACTAAACTTGAGGAGTGGGGACTTGTAATGTCATTAGCTAGCATAAACTGTACTGGCTAGTGACGTTATGCGACATTTTGACTCGATGTATCGCCGTTATTTTTGATTACATGAAGAAGTCGTAGATGTCGAATATTTTCTTGTAATCTAGATGAGGGATTAAAAACTAAAATTTTGTCAATAGCCCATTTTGCGAATCCAGCCACTCTACTTATCCCACAACCTACAACCGGCGAGAAGTCATCAATACCACGTGACACAGACACCTCTATCCATTCCTGACTCTGTAAATGCTCCACATGTTCAGCCTTCGGGCGCATCTCGTTACAACTGTTACCTAACAATGATCTCGGACTTGAATCACATACCGAAGTGAGTGCGGTGACTGTGGAGTTGAGACCAATACGAAATATACATACAGCAGTGCTATTCCGTAAAAATGTTGGCGTAGTTGATGCAAATTGAGCTGTCGTTCAATGCTAATTGACTTTTAATTCATTGATAGTTAACTCCTCGAATGTCTTAAGTTACACAGTTCGACATAAAAAAAAACGCTCCAAGTGTCTTAAGTCGGACAGTTACACTTAAGGGCTTGGTCAATCTTCCTTTTTCTGAAGGCCTACCTAAAGTTATTATCTTACTCGTAAAAGCGTCGACATTGTCGTAATGTGCGTGTACGGAGGTCGACACCCGAAAGGTTGAACAGAAATAAAACTGCATTCACATATTTCTCGAAAGGCGTATTAAAATTTAAAAAACCCCCATCCCAAAAAAGTAAAACGTTTAAAAAGAACACTTTAGCCATGAAATTTTACTTCACGTCGGGGTACCGCTTCAGTAAGGAATGTTCCTAGTACTTGTAGGTATGTAGGTACTTATTTTAACGGTACCCCGACGTTACGTAAAATTTCATGGCTAAAGTGTTATTTTTAACTTTTTAAACGTTTTACTTTTCTGCGATGGGGTTTTTTTTAATTTTTAATTTAATTTTTATTTTAAAAATTTTAAACGCATTAATTTTGTTTTATAGAGTTTACAGTTATGAGAATTTTTCAGTGCATTGTATGTAGAGTCAAATACTGGTTAAAACGAATCCAAACACGACATATCTGCTATTATTTTGTCAAGAGTCTTTCTACTGGTGTGCTGGATAGCCTGGCTGCAGCATCAGCTCATCCTGTTGCCATCAGTGCATTGTGTTTAGAATAAAATGCTGGTTGAAATGAATCCAAACACAACATATCTGCTATTATTTTGTCAAGAGTCTACCTACTGGTGTGCTGGATAGCCTGGCTGCAGCATCAGCTCATCCTGTTGCCATCAAGGCATTGTGTGCAGAATCAAATGCTGGTTGAAATGATTCCAAACACTACATATCTGCTATTATTCTGTCAAGAGTCTACCTACTGGTGTGCTGGATAGCCTGGCTGCAGCATCAGCTCATCCAGTTGCCATCAGTGCATTGTGTGCAGAATCAAATGCAGGTTAAAATTAATCCAAACTCGACATATCTGCTGTTATTTTCCCAAGAGTGTATTAGTCTGCTAGATATCCTGGCTGCATCAGACCAAATGCACCATAATGTTGCTTATTAATATTACACACATGGGTGTTTGAAATTTTAAGACACACATATGTTTTTAAGTAAAGTTAATACCAATAGACGTCTAAAATAGCCACGGTAGCTAACACAAAAGAACTGATAACCTTGAAACGGCTAAACCGATTTTGATGAATCATGTCTAAGAACCATCGCAAGAAACCCTGCTTTCAAATAAAAAAAATTGCATCAAAATCGGTTCACCCGTTTGGGCGCTACGGTGCCACAGACAGACAGACAGACACACACACACATAGCGGTGAAACTTATAACACCCCTCTTTTTGCGTCGGGGGTTAAAAACCGGGAATAAAAACAGATAAAAATTTAAAAATAATATTATTGGGATAATTGTTCAGGATAAAATTTCTTAAATAAACAGATCTCAGAGATCCTAGAACTAATGTTAAACATTATGAAATCTTACATTAATTTTATTCTATCATCAACTGTCCCGCACTGCAAGCATTAAAAAAAATATGTCTAGATTTATTTTTTATTACCTGATTTTCTTATTTATTACCATAACTTTGATCTTAATAATAAAATAAGTTTATGACGGTATGACATCGGTCAGGTTAGGTTCTCTGGTTAGATTAGCTCCAATATATTATTTATAATATTTGGAAAGCGTGGGAAATAGTCATGGACGCCCCACACTTACAAACTGGTGCGTCAGTCTGGGCAATACCGGACTCTTGCTGGCAAAATCTGTAAAAATATCATTTTAGTCTTAAGATATAAGTTATTCATCGATTAAAAACTGGACCCTAAGTCTTGAAAACGTTACTTACAGATAAATTATTTGGATATTACAGTTATTGGAAAAAAAACGTTACACTCACTGTGGTGTACTAAATATTTTACATTTCAAGGAAATTGTGCTGTATTAGTAAGACAGACGAGATTTTATCTTCAACATTGACAGCACCGACCAGCCGGTCGATTCAGTAAAAAGTCACCCCGTGACAACTTGAGTGAAGTGAACTGTCAATGCCTAGCATTAGTATGGAATGACAGCTCAATTCGCTCTCACTACGCCTACAGTGGTGCTATTCTGGTCAAATCACCGCGTGAAAACACAGGCGTAGTGAGCGCAAATTGAGCTGCCATCCCATACTAATGTTGGGCATTGACAGTTCACTTCACTCAGGTGTTCACGGCGTCACTTCTACTGAATCGACCGGCTGGTGGTGATTTGACCAGAATCGCACTGCAGTACTGATATTTATAACATAACAAGTGTTTATTTTTGAACTGATTCAATTCCCAGTTTAGGTAAGCTTGACTAGAAATCTGCGAATACAGTTTACTTTCTTTTAAAAAAATGCAATGTTTTCTTTAACATGTAGGTAATATTTTTTCTTCTATCTTAAGGTCTTCAATTGGTTCCATTTTTTATATTTAGATAAAAAAAATGCAATAACCACAATAAACACAGAGGCTACAAAGTTTATACAGGGTGTTTTTGAAATCGTGGGCAACATTTTCACAGGTTGTGAAAACCCACGATTTCAAAAACACCCTGTAAGCATAAACATAAATACAAGATTTATAAATACAGGGTGCAAGAAATTAAAATGTCGCAAGTTCAGAGCATAGAGAGTCATTTCTATCTCAAGTGTGAGTTCATACATCTAAGCGTACTCGGAAATTTTTCGCTATATAAGCGAAAGAAAGAAATTATAAACTCATTCGTTATCCAAGTGCCTTACATTCAAGTGCTTACTACTTACCATCATGAAGCTGGTACGTCTAGGTCTTACAATTAGTTTTAATTCTAATTAGATTTGTGATTTAAATCTTTTAATTAGGTGTCTAGATGTAAGATCTAGGTTTAACATTAGAAGTGACATAAGTGAAAGTATTTTTGAGTTATCCTTGGTGGTTATTTTGGAAGAAATTTGTGAAATTGTCCGTCATCCAGGGTTGAATATTTTTGGAAATTGAGGCTACAATAGGAGGTCTTGGTTTTAAGTTCTGGCAGAACTAAAGCCTTTTTTTTGGTGGTGGAAAATCTTCATGGATGTCCTGCGCCCCGTGGAGGACGGAGGGATCTGTCGTACTCTTACTGACTAAAAAGCGGGAGTCACGGGAACAAACGATACTTCCGCAATCCTCGACGCAGAACTAAAGCCTGACGCATTATATTAGAAATTATGACGTCTGTATTTACCAAAAGATTAGGCAGAGGTATTAGACAGTAGAACAGTAAAGGCCAGCACATCAAGCTACCCCAATGTATCAAATTTCTTTGTTTTTTTTTTTACAAATAAAATAAGGTTCATGTTCAATTGGGAGAATTGGACAGTTTGGGGTTCCTTGATGAGCTAGCGTCTATACATCCATCCACATTGATCATTACCTGTTATATTGGATTCCCATTTAATAGGAGGCAAGTTAATAACATTAACCGGACACATATCCAGCCTCCTAACCTCTGCTGGGAAAACTCCGACTTATCTGCTTAACTTGGGCATCTAAACCAAGTCTTTATGACCAGCAGTAATACTTTCAACCACTAGACTAATGTGGCAGGCTTATTTAATACCTGGAATAGTAAGGTTTCTAAAGATCATTTGTTCAAAATACCTATTAAAGTGTTTAAAAATATATGTGAGTCATCTGCTGGATTCCATTTACAATTATGCATATACGTAATAACCACACTTGGGAGCAAATAAATCAAGCCACTTCCTTTTTTTTACGCATTCTGAGTACCAATTATTTTAAATATAATAAAACGCATCGACCTGAACCTTATATGGCCTAAGAAGGTTGAAATTGAAACGTTCCATATAACCAAAAATATTGACCATGATACACGCGTAAGAAGTGGACCGATTTATATGCGCCCAAGTATATATCAGCTCTAAAATAAGCTTCAATTAGAACTTTTAAATATTTAAACTGTACAAAAACAAACTGTCATTTTGCAGCTCGCTCCAATCGCCGCTTTCATCGCCGCTGCATCAGCTGGCCAAATCTACACAAGCCAATCAGCGGAGGGCTACGCGCAGTCGGCTGAGAAGTACCAATCGGCACTTGAGTATCAACAGCGTGGATTATATTCTGACCATTCACAAGCGCCACAGACGTTCTCAGGACATGAGGGAGTTGGACATGAAGCTACCTATAACAGCAGGCCGACTGGGGAGAAGTCTGCGAGGATCCTGGCCTTTGATAATGACAACAATGGCCACGAGTACAAATACTCCTATGAAACTGAAAATGGTGAGTTGACACACATTGATTTTGTTACTTTTTCAAGATCAAAATAAAATCAAACGTCAAATTTGGCTGAGAATCAGCATTTATTGAACTACAAATACTTATTACCTAAGACAATCCACCAAAATGCCCGCCCTTTACTTTCACCTTCTGAAGCCAATTTAAAGTAGGTACTTGGGTAAAGTTGATGGGATGATGATATGTTCTGGCCCAACAAAGAGAAGATGGGTTCACCTCAACTAACTCGGAAGTCGTAGTAAAGTTTAGATTTAGGTATTATAACAAAGTTTTTTACACCAGTACATCAGCTTTAAATTCAATATTGCCTAAATGTGTTGTGTTAAGTTTGAAAGGGATTCCGACCTCATAAGAGATAACGTTTGTGGATGAACTAGAGCAGCGGTGGTGGTAGCCCCGACTTACAAACAGTAAGTCGTGGGTTCGATCCCAGGCAAGCGCATTAATTTGTGTATTTTTTTCATCACCACTGCTCTCAATAACGGTGAAGAAAAACATCGTGAGGAAACCGGCATGTCCTAGAACCTAAAATTCGAAAACATGTGACATCTTCCAATTCAAACTGCCCAGTGTGAATTGGAAGGTGTGCCGGTGTGGTTTGCGTGGTAGATTATGGCCCATACGCAAAATACGCGCTTTGACGTGGAGTTGCGGATACCAGCCCGGTATCTTTATCTTTTTTTGTGGATGAATTTTCGTGAAACTCATCCTAATACCAACAACAAAAAACCAGTTATTCCATACCAAGGAAGTTAAACCCAACAAGGTTCGAAGCAGACCTAGGCAGAACACATAACTATTATATCACGCACACACACAAACACACACACAGAACTCTGTTTGTTAAAACCCTGGTTCATGAAAGTATTTTTTTAATCTAAAACCCCATCTTCCTACTCTTTCAGGAATAAAAGCCGAGGAAGTCGGCCAGACATCAGAACACGGCACGGTCGCCCACGGCGCATACTCCTACAAGGGTGATGATGGCCAGACTTACACCGTGACGTACACAGCTGATGAACACGGCTTCCACCCACAAGGAGCTCATCTTCCTACCCCACCACCTCTACCTGAAGCTATCGCAAAGAGCTTAGAACAGAACGCTAAGGATGAGGCTGCCGGTATTTTTGATGACGGTGAGATATTTGAAGTGATTAAATCTTTTAAAACTAAGGGACTTAGGGTTAAGCAATAACAGATGAACAGGTCGGTTAAGCTTCGCTTGCTGGGGTAGGTCTGTGGATGGGTAACCATTCAATACATATCGAACCCCTGCGTGTCTCGGAAAGCATGTTGAGTCGTTGGTTCCGGCTGTGTTTTGTAGGTATTTGTCGGAAGCCCGAAAGTTTGATTATCGGTTTTACCAAGGGGTATTATGTTACCCATCAATTGGGCTGTGGTGGTTGTCGCTCTTCATGTAAAAAACTGATAATCTTTTCAGCTGCATCTTGTTAGACTGATGATGAATCGTTTTTGGAACTTACTGATATTATGAAAGTTCAATCAATAACTGAAAGTTTATCTAGTGATTCGATTGACCGTTTATTATTTAAGTCAAATCAGTCGAAAATATTTTTTCCTGATTTGTCTTGAAACTATAATTTGTTACAATGCTTGTTACTTTGCTAGTAATTGCAATAAATTGAATATTTTATAGTACAATTTAGTTTTCACACGAGACACCTAACATTTTTATTTGGTCTAGTTTAAAATATAAGTATTCGTAGCAGTAGCGCCATCTATGATATGCAGATTGAACCACCAACACAATGTTTGTCGAATGTAAGGTCAATAGCAACCATCTCTGTTGGAACTATACGATCACAAGCTGTTCAAGTGCTATAGACAAAAACTGCTTAGTACTAGTACAACTGATGCCATTTTCTGCCGCAAAGCAGCACTTTGTTCTGCTTGGTTTGAGGGTATTATTATTATATTTTTGGGCCCTTTTTAAGAATGGTGCGCGCATGAAGTAGAGTTAGATTTGGCATAGTAAACATTGTATTTGGAGAAGGTAGAAATTTTTGTTTCTTCGGCATAAAATATTTAATTGAAGTTGTAGAGAATTTTATTTTTCCAAGATGGCGGGTGTGGTACTCTTACAAGAGTTGCAACCTCACAAACTTCGATTAAACTTTACCTTGATATCTAGAAAGTAAAAATGCGTCCTCTAACAAATGCAACCCCAAATGTAGCTTTGAGATGAACGACTTGGTTTTTCCTGGGAATACTTTTGTTTTAATGAAGTTTTACCAAAAACACAATAAAATTCGATTAGCTTTTACTTATCATAATCATCATCATAATGGAAAAAAGCTTGAATCACTCGCTGCATTTAGGAATCAATATGGCGCCCGTGACATAAGATATTTTAATAAGGGGATACAGTTTAGTAGATGATCTAATTATGAGCACCAGCGACATGATATACAGCCATTTAAGATTTTCCACGTCTCGTCAGAATTTCTGGTGGTGTGATTGTGTCTGTAGGTCAATGATCACAGATGGTGCTCTTATTTACCTACCTGTTAGTGCTCTAAATTAAATCCTCTAATTATTTTATTTTCTATTCCAGGTAAATACAAGGAGCAATCAGGCCAGGGTATGGGTCATGGCTACCAGCAATACGACGCCAGTTACCAATCCGCCGGTTACCAAGCACCGTCTGACCATTCTTCTGGCGCGGAATTAGCGTATCATGTACCCTCAGGTCACTCCTCTGGTGCCGATTTAGCGTATCATGCGCATTCTGGTAACACCCTTTCAGGTGTCTCGGGTCACTCATTTGGCGCCCAGTCAGCGTATCATGGTTCCTCGGGCCATGGTTCTAGCGCCCAATTGGCGTATCAGGCTCCCTCGGGCTTTTCACCTAGCGCCCAAATAGCGTATCATCATGTTCCCTCAGGACATTCTTCAGGCGCCCAATTATCGTCTCATGTGCCTTCGTCTCATTCTTCAGGTGCGCAAATAGCGTACAACGCTCATTCAGGATACGCTCACTCTGGTCATGCCTCTGGCCCGGAATTGGCGTACCACGGTCATTATTAAAAAGTTATCTAAAGTGTAAAGTGTAGTGAAATGAATGTTGCAAAGTGAAATGAGTGTTCTGAAGTGAAATGAGTGATTGACTAATAATAAAGAAAAATATGACGGATCTGTAAAACATAAAATGTTATCGATAAACAGTGTTTGTTAACAACTACATTGTTACTTTCGGTTTTTATTATGGAGACTATGATCAATCTTCAAACAACTCAACAATCAAAATAAGGATGTTGAAATGCAATTTTAGTATTCCCCGTATAAGTTAATGTTTATATCGTAGTGTTCTTTTTTTAATCTGCAATGTTAGCCTGTCTAACCAAAATCTATTGTCTATTTTTTTTTAAATATTCACTAATCATAGTGAATATATTTTTAATCTACTAAAAAGCAAACGTCAATCACAATTGCCAAAATGGCGGCTTGACACACGTCAATGTCAAACTGTCATGTCGATGAAGACATCTGTATTTAATTGATACTTCAGTATTCGTCGACGGCTTTATTATGTATTTAAATACCATCTTTTATACAGATGAATCGATGGATCTTTAACAAAATCTTTATATAATTCTTAAACTACCTATTTCCAAATTATTTCATAAAAACCTAGTCAATGGATTTGCAAAAGTTTTTGATGTTGGAACTTTTTGTAGCAAAATGGCTGGCAAATCAATCTGTGACTAATATTTAAAACCTAGTGTTTATAGTCAGTTTGATGTTTTTAGGTAGACATGTCTAAATTATATTGTTATGTATTTGTTTTATTATGAAATAAACGTTTTATTTGATACTAGAACTGTTTTTGATTAAATATTGTTGTCGTCTTTGAACTGGTTAAATATTACGTTAGTAAATATGTATTAATGTTGTCAAAGTCAAAGATTTATTTGCAGATAAAAATATGGTTAATTAAGTTCAGTGTTTGTCTCTAAAAAATAGTTTAAAACAGCAATAACAGCAGGAACAGCATTTTGAAAGCAGTTGCAGATAACTTCTATGGGAAATAGAAGTTATCTACTTGTCCTTAGATTAAGTTAACTGTAGTTTATCAGGCCCCGATCAGAAGTCGGCTTTCGCAAACAAGTGGTAATTAAATTGTCTGGAATTCCGGTAGGTGATGATTAATGCGTTTTCTTTTCGTTTTCGATCGCATGAAAGACGTCGTTTTGACAATGCCTTAACTTTGAAACAATAGAGAATTCCGTTACCCAACTACACTGGATAATATTACACACATGCTAAAACCAATAAAATTAGCACCTCTCACAACTTACTAATCAGACGCATCCTAAAATCCTAATAAATAGAAACTCATGGTGTAACATTACGACGTGATACAGAGGCCAGCACATCAAGTAACCCCAATATGTCAAAATGTATCGATAGTTTTTCAACTTTATTGCAAATGAAATAAGGTTCAAAATTTAATTGGGAAAATTTGAAAGTTTGGGGTAGATTGATGTGGCGTCTGTACAATCAGGGGGCTTACCATGATCTTCTAAAATACTTGCCAAGTGCAAGGCAGTTCAACTGAGCAGTTTAATCTGGCAGGTTTCGTTTTTGTACCATGAATGTTTCCGGCTGACCTGCATTTTGACCTGCTTCATAGTCTCTGATCAGTAAGCTGACCGCACAGATTAAATAAGATTAATTCAATCGGTCGTTCTGAAACGCGTAGACGGTTTTACGGTTTTTATACAAGTTTAATATGTTTTAACAAGTAAAGGTTAAAACAAAAGAGATTGATGAAAGAAACATTTTTCCGTGTCCAAAATGGAATTTCACATTATTCTTGAGAGAAAACGAGTTCCACATTCATCAAGAACTTAAATGTTAATGTTAAATGTCTTTACATTTATTTCCGAACGTACCTATTAATGACAAAAGTAACATGTCATGTTCTGTCTAAGGACAAAAGTAGAATATATTATAAGAGGCAATTTTGAAATTCAAGTGGGTTAGTTTTAAAAAAGTTTTATGTTAACCTGAGTGTTGTTAACTGTTTGTGAGTGAGTGGTAACCGTGGTAGGCAAGTGCAACTAGGAAGAGTTTTTTTACTATATTGCATGAAGGGTGTGCTACGAACAATTGGATACTTTGTGGCTTATTTTTAATACTAACAGAGATATCGCTACAAAAAGAAATGATAAATACGATTGCCGGAGATGTTAACATTGGATTGGAACATTTGGGAAGCTGTAAGTTTTACAATTAGATCAATGGTAAGCGTAAATTCTAATCACGTAAATAAGTACTAATCTTTAACTCAATCAAAAAGTTTGTTAATAAAATAGGGCGTCGCATGAATGTTTGTAGCTCATATTACATTACAGAGCTCAAATGACCCCTTATTAAGTTTAACAAAAGTATTGACCTGCGACATTTCAAATGTATCTATCGAGTTCCTCTAAATCATTATTTTAATTTTAGCATGTTGTATAAGTCTTTTGCTATCACTATGTTTCTTAAAAGCACAATAAAATATGTTCATCTCATATATAAAATAAAAGGTAAACGCAGTGCTTAGAGAAGACTTTCTATATTTCACTATACTTTGAAATAACGTAAGAATTATATTTTATGCACATTTTAACAATACGTAGCGTTTTTGTATTCCAATTTTATAGAACAGGTCAATAAAAGTTAGTTTCACAGACCTGCAAATTATGACAGTAGGGCAGGTTAATTGTTGATTGTCTATATGTCAAAAAGCCTTTATGGTAGGAAACGTTGCAGGCCAGCCGGCTGGAGTGCTGTCACGTGGTCACTCACCGGCTCAGGTCACGTGAACGCTGGCTCGCCTGCTTCTATACTCACTCATGGTACAAAATAACAGGGCAGGTTATTTTTCGTGTAAAATTGACCTGCTATAAGAGTTCATGGTAAGCCCCCAGTTTCAGCTTGTTTCTAAGAATAAAGCCTACTTAATAGTTTCCTTTGACTGCTTATAACCTTGGATATAGAAAGGAGTGAAGTGATAGGTAGAGTCTATGGTTCGTTTTACATTTGACATTTCCTTATAAGAGAAAAATTTTGGAAGTCTATTGTAGTAGGCGCAGAAACCGAGTGGTTTTTGCGTTACAGTTTGTAGGTTCACATCTTGGGTGGATTAAATACTTTATTAGTTGAATTTTTTTATTAGTTATGTGTGTATTTCTGAATGATCACATGTGGGACTAGTTTTGATTTTTTGTCAACGATATGAGTAGTCAAAAGCCCAAAAGTCTGAAAAGATGTTTTAGCAAAGGGGTTTTTGGGGGGTATTTGGTTGACCTATGACTGGGTTGTTCAGTCAGTTATCCAATCGCTCCACATAAAACAATGATATATAGCTGTATCTGCTTAGATTGCAAGTACCTACAATATAAGCTAGGCAGACGTTATGATTGCACAAGTTTCTGTTTTTACCAGTCCAAGTATGGGAAGGGAAAACCCGGATGGTTTATACTCAGTTGACATTTTGAGGATCGAGCGGGTGATACGTAATGATGCATTATCTATGTGAGAGAAACCTAAAACATTAAGTCCCAAAACCAATCATACTGAAACATTATACCTAAAACAATAAAACTATGACGCAATGCCATTAACCACAATTACATCCTACGAGTCTCCTATTGTAACACATTCCTATTGGATCTCAACAAGTTTGTTCCACTTTGACCCACTGACATTCACACAGTGGCCTCGGGCGAAACATCGGTAACGCTACGGAAAAAAAAACGAGTGGACCAGATGTGATTTATATCTAGTTGGGTAAGCTTTGGTAATACTTAGTCGTAATAGTGTATTTAAATACGGCCTTGAGTAGTGTATTAAAGTTATGGCTTAACGAGATTATGCGTAAATGTTATGGTTTCTGTGCGTAATCGTTTCACGCTTTACGTTAATGAGATTTTAATTCATGGGCACAAAAATGGCTCATTGTTAGGAATATCTATTTATTAACGGAACTATGCTTGACCTAATACAGCGTTAGTAAGTGGGTTTTATCATCGCAACCGCCGCCGTTTGACGTCTGCGTCACATGGAATGAAGCAGGTTAAATATTTTTATTTGCACCGGTGGTGTAATTTATTGCTGTAATGCGTTTTGATACAAGGACAAGTTATTTTTTTTGAATTATTGAAAAATCATAAGATCTCCGCACATCAACCAAGAACACGGAAACACTATACGGCATAAAGTAATTGTAATTTATGAAATAGCACTCACTGACAGTTGTGTAATTGAACGATCATTTATGGCGTGGAACCTCCCATTCGTTCTTATTTAATTTAGATAAAAGTATGCGCCCGAGAATTAAATCGTTTCGTCACTTCCTTCGCCACGTCTGTCTATTTGTCTGAACGCGATACATGTAATGAACGGAGTGATTCATGAGAAAGGTTGAGGTGTGAGATTCATTAAGGTTTTGTGTAAATGAGTTGACATAATTATGTCAGTTTGCCGATAAAAAATCCCTTCGGCCACCCCATGTCAGTTTTATAAATTCCTCACAGTACCCAATCTACGGGTGCATAACAGAATAAATTCATTGATACGCTTCACAAGGACACGATTATGTTCCTATACACCGATCAGTGTTGGAAGCTGCATAAATTTTAGATTAGTCACCGATCTATTGTTATTAGGCATACATACGTGTAGGTTTGATCTAATAAGGGTTAATTAGACAGTGGAGGAGTGCGACTTATTATATATTTTTTTTTATTTATTACCTACACATACAGACAAACAAATATAATATTTTATAAATTACAATAACATTTAATTAAATAGCAAGAGCCCAATGGCTAAACTGGCAATCGAAAGTTCTTGAGTTCGTTCCTGAATGAATGTGTAACCAAAATTGCTAGTGAGCTTTAAAAGAAAAAATACAATAAATTAATTAATTATACAATTATTTAAATTAATACACATTTGTAAAAGAGCACAATAAGACAATCAATATAATAGGTACCGTTATTATTTCATTACTATCTTTAATCAATTATTATTTATTATTCAAGTTATACTTCTTTTGGCGCGTTAGGGAAAAATTATGAGAGTAAATTATTACGATACGCACGCACACCGTCACGGAAAACCGAAACTCTAAAGTTAGCTATAGTCAGCATTTTAGTTTTTTTTTCTATTACCTATTAGTACCGTTTTTTTTTTACAAACTTAAGATAACGCGAAAGACAAAATTTTTAGAAAGATTTTTATCGTGTTACAAAAGAAGTATAATTTCTAACGAGTATACACGCCTACACTTTTCCATTGCAGCTTGAACATAGAAAGAAAAGAAGGAAAGAAGAAAGAAAGAAAGAAATAACATGTATTGGCAACAGCTTGATACAAGCGTAGTAAACAAACAAAATAACAAAAAAAAATGGCATGTCTCACGGCTGCGCCAAAAGGTTCATTTCAGCGGTAATGCCAGACAGACGCTGAGATGCTGTCTGGCAACGAGTTTTTTAAATGAACCTTTAGGGACAAGTGACGGATGACTAACATTAACAATATCTATACATCTATACATAGGTATAATAAGACAGTAAAAAAACTGTGTCTGTACATTGAATATATTTAAAAAATAATTATTGAGGGGGGTTTAAAAACAGCAATAGAGCACGAATCCAAAAAAAAAAGTCTGTCTGTTTGTCTGTTTGTTTGTACACGCTAATCTTCGGAACTACTGGACGGATTTGAATGCTTTCTTTTTTGTTGTATAGACATTAAGTCTTGCCAACACATAGGCTATAATTTATCCTGGAAACTGGAACACCTGATGCAGAACTGCAACAGACCAGCTAAACTATAGGGGATACAAAAATGGTACCATAGCAAAAATTGTTCCACGTGATGAGCATTTTTTGCTGAGAGTATAAATTTAAAGATCCGGAACACCTGATGCAGAACCGCAAGAGACCAGCTAAACTATAGGAGATACAAAAATGGTACCATAGCAAAAATTGTTCCACGTGATGAGCATTTTCTGCTAAGAGAATAAGTTTGAAGATTCGGAACACCTGATGCAGAACCGCAACAGACCAGCTAAACTATTGGAGATACAAAAATGGTACCATAGCAAAAATTGTTCCACGTGATGAGCATTTTGTGCTAAGAGAATAAGTTCGAAGATTCGGAACACCTGATGCAGAACCGCAACAGACCAGACTTATAAAAATCGAAGATCAGAAACATTTGATACAGAAATTAAAGCTATCACTAATTTCATTGCATAATTATAAAATAACTTAAGTACCTCCACGCGGTGAAGGCATGAACAGTTCAGGACTGATTTTCGATGACAATGGTATATCATTGAAAATTAGACTACTGGCCAAAGCTCCTATTTTTTTTTATCGTATAAATATGCCTTCGGGTTTATGTTATTTGAGTGTTTAATTTCCTTTTCCATTTATCTTCGTATCATGGTTGCCTACCCGGTAACGCAGGGGAGCAGCCACCATGCCTAGAAAGAGGTCAAATCTTTCCCAATGTTCCAAAGATGCTAAATGATTAAAGATAATAAGATCCCAATAATTTACCGAAGAACGTTAGGAGAGACTTGATGCTGTTCGAGAACATGAGACTGCAACTCGCTCCGTGGAAACTTCTTGGGATCGCGAAGCACGCCTGCATTCTCAGCGTATTTACGCATCTACTAGGTATCCAGGTCTCTAGACACCAGTGAAGAATATGTGCGTGACTGACCGCTGATCGTGAACATCATGCACTGTCTCGCGAGTTGGAGATGTTCACGGAAAAAGCATGACGCTTGAGTTTTCAACGTATATTCGCATCGACTCTAGAGATAAGTGGGGGAAGGAGATGCGCGACTGACCGCGGATCGTGAACGTCACGCAACATATAGGCTATAATTTATTTTGGAAAATGGAACACCTAAAGTAAAAGAGATATAAAAATGGTGCCATTGCAAAAACTATTCCACGTGAAGAGTGTTTACTGCTGTGAGACTAAATTTGAAGATCTGGAGCACCTGTAGTGGAACTCCAAAGCCCTGCAGCGACAATATAACTTATACATAATAGAAATGGCGTTTTAGCAAAAGTTGTTAAGTCTGATGGCATTTCCTGTTGACCAACAAAAATAAAAAATCCGGAACGTCTTGAATCGTCTTGCGCATCCCATTGTTTTCCCATCCCCGGGCTTTTAGAATTCGACATCAGACGTTTCAGATCTTCGATTATGACGACCCCGTTGTCGCTGACATAAGCAACAGGATCCACGTACGAAGTCGCGGGCAGAAGCTAGTACTTAATAAATAAATAATATTTTACGTAATTTTTTTTTTTTTTTTTTTTTTTTTTTTTTTTTTTTTTTTTTTTTTTCATATTTATTTTCAAACATGCGATCGGTTCTTGAACCATAAGCAGTTGTTTATCAATGTGTTTGACATTTTACGTAAATAAATAGATTTTTTTTAATATAGCAAGCTGCATCTGGATAGACAGAAATTCAACCACAGCAAAGTTGAAAAAGGCTAAGCAGATGACGTCTTGATGTATGTATTATGTAAGACAAATACATAACAGACTCAACTGAATAAGCAATAGCGATGACTTGATCAAGGTAATAGATCTCTATTGGAA
This sequence comes from Euplexia lucipara, assembly GCA_921972225.1. Lineage (NCBI taxonomy): Eukaryota > Metazoa > Arthropoda > Insecta > Lepidoptera > Noctuidae > Euplexia > Euplexia lucipara. The sequence goes on from OV179159.1 coordinate 18,582,263, forward strand.
GATCATGAATTAGTCATTCGATCTATTGTTATTTCCGAATGCATTAAACTTGAATCGCAAGTTGAAAGACAGGTGAAAAGGTCGTGTTCGTCGGTGAAGGTAAAATGATCCTTATCTTCGGGTATTTAGGAATGCCTATTGAAAGAACTGAAATGTCAGTACTGTTAGTGGGAGTATGCAACTATGCATACTATGCACTGTAAACTTGAATCGCAAGGTGAAAGACAGGTGAAAAGGTCGTGTTCGTCGGTGAAGGTAAAATTATCCTTATCTTCGGGTATTTAGGAATGCCTATTGAAAGAACTGAAATGTCAGTACTGTTAGTGAGAGTATGCATACTATGCACTGTGCATTATCATCTGCCAAGTCATTTCCTAACTTTGTGGAGATCGGCTTCGAGTCTAACGTGATGCAATAGAATACCAGTATTTTATATGGTGCACTGACCAGCCTGATTGGGGTAATTTTCGCAAGTGCTGCTGCTAGGTCCTGGATTCGATTCCCGGGACGGTCGAGGTGTTATTGGGTTTTGTGCCATCTGGAATTTATCCGTAACAGCTCCGAGTCTAGATTTGTACAAGGTTGATGGCAAATAGCCCTATTGCATGGTGCATTACAATTCTTTTTGGCCTTTTACAGTTTTAACAGTTGGTAGAAAAAACTTTGACATAAAACCTATTTTCTTAATCAATCATCAAGGACTAGGTTTAAACCACCTTCATTTGTATTGAATTGTAGAGAATCCTATCAAAGGTGTCGAAATTTCAATGCATCGATTAAAGTTGAATTGATACTCAAATACTTTGCTTAAACCTAATTGTAAAATCATTACTTCTGCTTATAATTACCTATTTCAAATGTGTTTTGATTGCTTTGTTAATCGATATGTGTGTACCTATGTTTGTTACTTCTTCACATTATAGCGGCTGAACAGATTTCGACGATGTATAGTTTGTACCTAGAATGAACAAATAGGCTGCTATTTATATTCAGAAAGTAAAGTATTCCCGTTGAAATCTTGATTCGTCTCATTTTGTTTCTAAACAGCCAGACGTGACTCGTATTTTCAAAAATATTGGTAATTGGCTTAGATGAGTCTTCGATTGGGAAAATATGACATTTTGGGGTAGTTTGATGTGCTGGCGTCTGTACATCGTCTTAACACAAAAGGTCACAAGCCAAGCCAGAGTGCGAACAAGTGTTAGTAATTATATGTTCAAGTAAATTGTTAAATTAAATTGAAATGGTCAGTAAATCCTCTATTAATCTGAGTATATTAATGGTGTGTAACTTTACTACAAAAAATCTCGACCTGAGACAAAATCTTCGAACGGCCGTGTCATGACAAAATGGTGTAACTATATTTGAATGGGTTCATTGAAACAGGACTCTATTGTATTTATTTAAGACTCATTGCTGAAAATCTGTATGAATCAGTGAGAGCTCAAAAGTTCTTTAGTTCTAGTAGTAGTAGCTTGTCGTTCTTATAGTTCTGTTCTGACCTGTACGTCGTGGGTTCGATTCCCACCCAAGACAAATGTTTGTGTGATGAGCTCGATCGTTTTTCCGGTGTCTGGGAGTTATTGGAACGAAGTTCCTTATCGGGCGTTGCGAAAGGGGGCTAGACGAAAAAAATGAAGACAAAAAGTTGTAACGACACTTTTTCCTATAGTTGTGGGTCGTTCGGCGTGCGCGTGTTTCTCTGTTGTGTGTGTTGTGTGTGTGCCAGTTGTGGGAGGTGGGGGTGGGAGAGACGGAGGGAGAGGAGAGTGAGAAGGGGAGCGGAAGGCGGAGAGGGAGGGAGAGGGGGAGGAAGGAGGGAAGGGAGAGGTAGAGAGATTGGGACCAAAAGTTGTAATGAAGACGCCCGGATGGAACGACGTTCCTTTCGATTTTTCTTGAAGCAATTTTACAATTCCTTCACTAATAAATCGAAGGGAACTTCGTTCCATTCGGGTGTCCCTTGACACCTTTCAGGTTTTTTTTTATCTCTAATAATATGTATGTTTATCAGTTGGCTAGTACTCATAGCAAAAACTCTACTTTGGGACTAGATGGCGTTGCGTTAAAGTTGTGGAATATTTATTTGTTTTATTTTTATCTATCGAGGAATTCTACTTACAGAATTATTTAAAACCACTCTTGATCTAAACACAGTTAAGCTATTCCAGAAACCGAAACGAAACAATTTTTTTTTGTACTGCTTCAAACTTCGCCAAAGTGGTCCACCAGCCGGTCGATTCCGTAAAAGTCACTCCGTGAAAACTTGAGCGAAGTGAACTGTCAAGGCCTAACATTAGTATGGAATGACAACTCAATTCGCCCTCACTACTCTTGCATTTTCACGCGGTGATTTGACTAGAATCGCACTGCAGTTTAGAAATATTTTTGATTTTCCACGAACCGCTCCTGAATGCAGTTTGCTGTGATGAGGCTATGTAGTATGGGAAAATGATTATTTTGCAGTTTTTTTTTCATAATTGCTTATAAACATTGTAAAAGACAAACTAATGAATAGATACAAACATCAACTGAAGTTCAAATACACTATTAATGGACGCTAACACATTAGACACTTATGTACAAGACTTCAAACAAGTTGTTACAAAATTTTAGCCCGACCGCACCGAAATAAAGCGAGGTAAAGCTATAATCATCATTAATCATCTCGAGCGTTGATTGTGAACAAATTCGCACGCCTCTTGCGACCTAGTGACTGAATTTTGAAAAATTTTGGAGCTAGTTTTAGATAGTAAACTGTCTCATTTTATTTAAATAATATTTTAGTTTCACAATAAGGATTGCATCACATGTCACAAAATAAATTTAGCGCTTAACCAATTCAATACATTGTTCTGCCTGTTTAAATAAAATGTCAGAAATAAAAAGACGTCATGTATGCCCTAAATCTGGAATTCGCCTAGCCATTGCCTAACTATCTTGGTGTTGGTTCAAGTCTAACTGTATACAGTTATACAGGGTGTCTCATTCAAATCGGTCAGTATGGGAAAGTCTGAAACTATAAGATATACGAAGATCTGTTCTGAGGAACCATGTCATCGTTTTTAATAACAAGAAAAACTGCATTCATACATTTTAAAAAACATCTGTAGGTACAGTTAGTTATAATTACAAAATAATTAAAATAAGTTATTCACTACACTACAGCTAGCACACTTAACAAACGTACGTCTGGATTCCCGATGGAAGAAAGGAGATGGTGGAATGAGCTCGTGGAGCTCCAAAGCACACTCACCGAAATACAGTTCACTTCACCATCAATATAGCTATCTCACCAGCAGTAATAATATTATCATATTGTTTAGCAGCACTAGTTTAAATCATTAAAAAAAATGCAAAATATTTAAATAATCGCTTAATAACTTATTCAGAGAAAGAAGTTATCTGTGACCATTGGCCATAGCAAAAACACTAACAAACAAACGCAAACTTGGATGCGTGAACCCACCTACTTCACAGCAACAACACCTCGCAAAGATGTGACCTTTGGCGAGAGATACTTAAGCCTCCTGAGGAATTCATTGAGCCATCAGAGAAGCACCACCTGGGCACACACTGCAATGGCCGACTTGGAAATCTCTGAACAGACTCCGCACCCAGGTCGACCGCAGCAAGGATAATCTCTTGAAGTGGGGTTTCGCAGCTAGCACCGACCTTCAGTGCCTGTGCGGTACCTCTCCACAGACCATGGCCCACCTTTTGTCCTGCGCCGCGTGCCCTGTCACCTGCACACGTGAGGATCTTATGGTTGCGTCGGTGGATGGTGTTGCGGTGGCCGAATTCTGGGCTAAACATTCAATTTAGAATTTAGTGACTTTGTTTGCCATCGACACGCTAAGAAGAAGATAGCAAAAACAGTAGGATTAGTCTCGGTTGAAATTGCGTACATATATTAGAAGTACCTAAGGTTTTGCAAACGGTACCGTAATAAACATTAAATTTTACTACCAAAGTATACACCATTACGGTAGTGTATAACAATACACTTTATTTCTTTAATTCTATTAAAATGTCAGATGCCAAGTCCTGATTCATTTACGATTAACCTTTTGGTGGTCCCTTCGAGCCCTTGATCTTCAAAGACCTTTACATGAAGACCAGCATCTTAGATTAAGCTTTGTAACTGAACTATGGTTTGCATGAGACGTCACTTGTGGAACTTAAGTGAAACTAAACTTTTAAAGTTATGGTCATTTTCTGAAATACACTATTTAGTGTTCGTTGTTATGGAAATCTAGGTCTCTAAATTTTATGCGATATAATCTATATCCTTTAAATAAACAAACAAAAGCTAAGTGCGCATCAAACTCGCTCATGAAGGAACTTACTCGTGCAGAGGCTAGCACATTAAGTTACCCCAATGTGTCAAATTTATTTGATAGTTTTTCAACTGTATTACGACCAGAAAAGGTTCATGTTCAATTGGGAAACTATTACAGTTTGGGGTAGCTTGAAGTGCTGGCATCTGTACTTATACCATCTTACATACAAGACAAAGACACTATGTACTTATTTAATATTTATCTATATTTTTTTTCAATTATTACATAGCAACTGAGAGTCACTTAAAAATTAAAATTCCATGCTTTAAAGAAAACCGATAAACAATTTAACACCGAAGGAAAATATGATTAAAGTGAACCGTCAATCCCTAGAATTAGTAAGTCATAGCTAAATTCGCCTTTACTTAATTTTTGCAGAATGGCCCTTTTGATCTTATGACTTATACATTTTAACCTAAATGTCTGATTCGCGTAGTGGCCGAACGATTAGCTGCTGCGTTGCGTGTTGCGGTTTCGCTTTCTGCCCGGAACAAATATTTGTTTTGCCTACAGGTAGTTTTGCCTACTGGTAGTTTTGCCTAGTCTCGCTGTTTGTGAATGTGAGAACACACAAGATACAAGAAAATGTTTATAATTCGCCACAGACAAACTAGCCCACTAGATTATTATTAGTGAGTGAGACAAGAGCTATGTCTTCACTTCGTACAGGAATGTGACCTTTCACAAGCTATTACTTGTAACGTTATTGTTATATGCCTCATCGCTTTGTTTCTTCTGAAGGTTATCACATTTTTAGTTAATACCTACACATCGATGTAGGCAAGTGGTTTGGTGCCTATTTCCTACAAAACATTTTTAAAATATTAATATAGTCTCGTTGGCATCCTATTCAGCAAGTATACTACTTCATATTAAAATCCATATTTACATTCTTTTAAATTCGTAATTCGCCATTGTCAATAAAGCTTCTAGACTGCTAGGGTTTATAATACGTCTCTCTAAATGCTTTTTGGATGCTAAAACACTAATATTTTTAGTATTGCACTTATGTTAGAAGTCAGTGTTATAGTATAATAAGGTCAATCTGTCGGAAATAATGTTAACTAAACTACTGTTTAAATTAAAAAGACATCATTTAATGACTACTATAGAAAAATCTCACAAAACTTCCAAAAACTGTAAAACAAACCGATCTTAAATAAAAAGTACTTTTTGACACAAATTTGTTGACATTTTTGGAAACTAAACTGCCAACACAGAATACCAAGTTGCATGTAAATTGTAGGTACGTCCTATACTAAGTACAGACGACAGCACATCAAGTTACCCCAATGTGTCAAATTTCTTTGATCGTTTTTTGACTTTATGTCAAACAGAATAAGGTTCATATTCAATTGGGAAAATTTCACACATTGGGGTAACTTGATGTGCTGGCGTCTGTACATAATAATGACAATTATTATCATCTTTCTGAGAATCCTTAACAACATAACAGGCTTCTGTTTGAGTAACTGTTTTCTATGTCTGGAAATCAATGAGATCTCTCGTAGTTATTTCCAGTTGTTAGACGCTTTGTTCTAAATTGGCAATTGAAGATAAACTATTGCAATGTTATACTTACATGTTGTTAACATTATAATAACCGGTGTAACAACCCCATGTTATTGGCCACGTGGATACTTGTGCGAGTTTTGGGACCTGTAAGCCTATCTGTTCATTCCCAGTGACTTACTAGCGTCCAAATGTACACCTTACTTTGATGACAACTGAAATAATAATAAATAAATAATAATAATAAATATTCCACAACTTTTCACACAACGCCATTTAGTCCCAAGTAAAGCTTGAGAGCTTGTGTTATGGGTTATGGGTACTAAACAGCTGATAAACATACTTCTATATTTCGAAATACATACATATCTTCTCTCCTCCACTACCTATCAAGTCCATCCAAAGGTTGTCTGTGAGAGATCGCTTTTAGCGATAAGGCCGCCCATTGTATCACCGTTTGTAGCCCTTAAAATTATCGTTTGTAAGTTTTTATGGTGTACAATAAAGAGTATTCTATTCTATTCTATTCATATTATAGATAAATTACACCCAGACACAGAACAAATGAACGTGCTCATCACATAAACATTTGTCCTGGGTGGGAATCGAACCAAAAATAATGGTACTGCATTGTACGGTGCACTTTGTTCAATCTCTGCAAGTGACATGATCCTTGATACACACTGATGATAGCCAATAAAAAAGTAGCTGTTTGACAGTTAATCGTTGAACATTTCGCTCAGTGATCGTCACTATGAACTGCGCCATAACCCTGCAGGATTCGGTTCTTAGGTCTGGAAATAAGAAAGGTTTTCATCATTAGCCTTTTCTTGTTAGGTTTGAATTTAAAACAAACCAAATGAAGCTAAATACTAGTAATTTAAATGGAGCGACAGGGGAACCCTTCTATTTGCATAATGTTCTTTGTCCTAATATACTTGGGCAAAACGATTTTGGCACAATTTTTTTGGCTTAATAATAGTTCGGCATAATTTTTTTAGGCATACATTTTACTAATTTATTTCCAAAGAGTTTGCTCTCAAAATCAGGACTTGGGGCACCCCGACGTTAATATGAAATAGGAGTCCCGCGTAATGCAGCTCCGACGACTTATTATGCGTAACCTGTTATGCGAAAATATAATTACGCCAAACAAAATTATGCTAAGTTATCTTAGGTCTCAAAATTTTATGCCAATGGATAGGGAACCGAGCGACAGCCTATTTGGGTATCACGATATCTCTTAGTAAAACTAGTTGTTAGATTTTTGGGTTCCTCACCATACGAACGACTGTCACAAATATACAAATTTATGACTGCCCGGACCGATGTTTTAACATGCTTTCCGAGAAATGGAGGAGTCTAGAATTGTAACGGAAGGTCACTCGTAAAGAGTAATTTGAAATCATTTTATTATACTCATAACTCATTCATATCCCACTGATAGACTGATTTGAACTTATCCATCAGAGTAATACCAAATAACTTAATGATAGTTTGACATTGAACTATAACCACAAAACCACTTTTAATAATCTTAAACGAATGAAACTAATGGTTTCTTACATAAGTTATGTTGTTAATCTAATTAAAAGTTATGTGAAAAGGAAATGATTACATTAATGGGTGTGCATCGTAATATAATTCATCTCATAAACTCATTCTAAATATAGTGTGGGAATTAAAAAAATATCTACAATAATTACAATTTTTAAGAACACCGCAGACGGCCCGACGTGTTACGACAATGCGATGACATTCCTGTATATAATTTTTGTTAGTCGATTTTTTTGATCGACCTCATCCAACGCTAATTTATTTATATTTATTTCGTGGCGCATAAACTGTTTTAAAACTCATTAATTGAAATAATAAATATAATTTAAACTAACGCGTTGTTGCGTTGCGCCTGTCTGCTGGGGCCTTTATTCGTTACTTATATGGACGTTGCTCTTTCTATAGTTTTATTAAGAAATGCAAACATACGGACCACCGTATATCGTACCATTACTGACAGCCATGATAGTGACAGATATTCAGGAAGTATCACAATATGTCAAATTTATTTGATAATTTTGAAGTGAAACTTGTGTTATCGACGTGTGGGAGAAATTTTATAACAATGTAACGTTTTTCTGTTACTGGCCATCTTGTCACATTTTTTTGTTACGTGCCATATTTATTTGTATCCATGTCTTTGGTAAAACTTTTTGTTTAAACTTTAGCTTTATTTAACCAATTTTGGTAAAGTTGAAAATAGTAGATTATTTTTCGAAAAATCTTGTCATAAAGAACAAATTGCACTTTTCACGTGTGTAAGAAGTGCAACTTCGTTAATCTTTTAATAATACACACACTTGTTTTTTCACCATTTTTAGTTTTAAGCTTGACGTGCTGGCCTCTGTACAAAATTGTATTTGACTTTTGTAGACAGTTTTAATTTAATTTTGTAGACAGGAGAAAATTGTTTAGGGTCAGTTTTTCTTCTTCTCCACACACACCCAAAATTTGTGCTTTCTCGCACAAACGCAATGGACTCTTCAGATTTACCTTGAATTCAGCAATTATTCGGGCTACGATGGATTGCTTCCCCTACATATCTCTTTAATATGTCTGATTCTATTTGACTAGCAGACGTCACGCGGTTTCATCTGCGTAGTTCCCGTTCCTGTGGGAATACAGGGATAAAAAGTAGTAGTAGTAAGTGATAGAATTTTCCAAATCAATCCGGTAGTTTCGGATCCTATTCAATGCAAACAAACAATCAAATCTTTCCTCTTTATAATATTAGTAGATACTCGTAATCTATGATATTGTGAGTGTGGCTAGTTAGCCACATTTTAACGTGTCGCTTGCTGAGCGCTTACACCTTTTTTTTGCTTGTAGTATATGTCTGATATTAATAAATAAATATTCCACAACTTTTTACACAACGCCATTTAGTCCCAAGTTAAGCCTGAGAGCTTGTGCTATGGGTACTAAATAGCCTTTTAAACATACTTATATATTTCTAAATACAAACAATATATTATAGATAAGTTACACCCAGACACAACAAATGATCGTGCTCATCACACAAACATATGTCCTGGGTGGGAATCGAACCCACGACCTCCGGCATAGCAGCCAGAGTCACAAACTACTAGACCAACAGGCCAGTATATTCAAAGCGAAGAGAAGATTGAAGAGGTTCACTATCCTTAGGGTGACTTCCATTCTTCAAATCAGATTTATTATGAGCTTTATAAGGTAGCCTATGTCAATGATGTCGTTTGATTGATATGATGATGAACATTTAATATGATTTTGATATAATCACAAATTATTCTAACAAATACTTACCTACTTATAAATCTGTAATGACATAATTATCCAAGTTATTATAGTAATGATACAATTTATTGCTCGAAGGTTTCTGAGTGTAACTTGATTTGTTTTATTGATACATGGTGTGTTAATACATACTGTTTTGAATACTTAAATACATTTTTTCTTTATATTTTTTAGCGTAAAAGAATAATATACACATATTAGTGAGCGTAAGCGTGTATGTGTTAAAATTGGTCTTCTTTATTTTATTTTTACAGTGCGTGCATGTTTTTACCTGCAGCCAGTAAATATTATTTCTTCCTTCTTTCTCTTTGACTTAATATACCTAAGACAGGCTCCTGAAAGCACAAAAAGAACAAAACACAAGGACCTTGGCCATTAGCCGGAAATAATTATGCTACGATAGAAAATATTTAAGCACAAAAATGATATGCCTATAAAATCTGTCAAAAGGATACACGGTATACTCGACTTGGTACAATGGCTACTGATGGCATAGAATTAATGATGCATGAATTTTAAATTTAAACGACGGATGTGAAAATTTTATTGATATAAGGAAAAGTGATGAAATATAAAACCGAAATGATGAATGAACCAAAAAATTGATGACATGTGACATCTACCAATTCGCACTGGGACCGCGTGGTAGATTATAGCCCATACGCAAAATACGCGCTTTGACGTGGAGTTGCGGATACCAGCCCGGTAGCTTAAATCTTTTTATGTGATGAAATATGTATATCTTAATATAATATAGTATTTTAAAGGAGAGATTGAACTTTTGATTAGTTTTGGTAAGGATTTATGAATTAGGTATTTATTTTTTCCACATCACCATCTTTCTGCCCATATCCGAAAATAAATTTCTTCCAGACACCATAAATGGCGTCATTTCAATCGTCACTTTCTGCGTAGCCACATTACCTATACATAGTTTGTTCGTTCTACATGTACATACATGTTTTGAAAATATTTCACCACATTATAATTTCTTACATAACTTATCTAGGTAGCTAATTTTTACATTGATCTTTTTGAAGCCTAAGGTTAAATAATTATATCATATGTAATAAGATAGTAAGTATAGTGGTGTTATATAATAATTTGACCGATGGCTTTAATTTAAGTTTTTTCTTAATCTATAAAAAATATAATAAGTAACTCGTAATTATCACTTAATGTAATCATTAGGAAATAAGGAAGACCCAAATTTACCAAAATAATGTGGTTTTTTGCCTTCTCAGTGGCCTTGGACCAAAATTCTTCTGAATAACCTTTAGTTCCTCGAACTGGTAGCGGTGCACCGGCACCGGCTAAAAAAAACAACCTAAAAGGACCACATCGGTAGAATATATATATTGAGACTGATCCTTCAAAAGGCCTTATACCATCCAAAAGCCCTTACTGTATTTGATAGTTATAATTATTTTGACAAAGCAAAAAAAAGTTCTTAAGTCTTTATTATGCTATCTAAACGTTAGTTAAGCACTTAAATATTTTGCTACACGTACTGTAGTTATTGTTCCTAGCATTAATTCATATATTAATTTTCTTTTTATTAATATCTAAGTCTATGCACAGCGTTGTGGGTTACGTTATAACCAAATTATTGTTTTGTTAATCTAGTTGTAAGTTAAAAAATAAAATAAAGCACCACGGGATTACCAGCTAAAAAAGGTCAAAGTTCTTTTGTTCCCTAAAAACAACCAAATTTTATATGTATTAGCATAAGCTACACTGGTTTTTAGCGTGGCCTTGTACCAATGATCCAAAAACACTCATATTTCATCTTCCAATCATTTCACTAAAATGTCATTACTTACGCAAAAAAAATGAATCCATAGTATGTTTGTTAAAAAGTGGCATCATTACGAACTAGAATGAGTTTTGTAATGCTCCTATCATCCGATGTGTATATATATGCTGGTTTAGCCGTCGTTGTTACATTCAAGTCTTCACCTCCGACCTGACAATATGCAGCTGGTAAGTCGCGATAGTTGATTCGATTCGCTAGATTTAATCGAGTGGGCGGGAATCGATTTAGGGAGTTGCCGTGGTGTGTTTCTTGGATTTCGGATTTAGAATTTCTTAATCGTGCGTTTGAAGTGAGGATACGGGTTTTTATTAATTATTACTGGCTAATATAATTTTATTTGTGATTATAAGAAGTTTAGTTTTTCCGGTGATTTCAAAAACGTAATAATTTATTTGTGTGTGGTAATATATTTATTTATAGTTTATCAAAAACGTTAAACAATTTAAGCATTTAAATATTAATCAATAAGGTAATTTTCACAACATTATTTATTATAAAATTTAATTAATTTCTAACCCATCAATTTCTTTAGACAGACAGTTATGACATGTGAACAATTGCGCCAAAAATTCGCACGGGGAACTCTTAAAGATTTTAAGCGCTTATTTTCTCACTTAAATAAAGTTAGTTTTTTTCGCCGAGATAGCTTTTGCCTTTAATAATAAGCGTGAGATAGAGGCCTTTTTGGTCTGAAACTTTATGGCTCTATAAAATACTAATAATATAAATATGTAACAAAAAAGGGTAGTGTGGGCATTCTGCTGAAGAAGAAACCAAAATTAATTCAAACTTAAACATGTAAAACATAAAAAAATCGTAAGGAAAACAAATTATAATTTAGTGAAACACTTGTTTCAAATTGTTCTCGTACTTGAAGTGGTGTCAAAATGTAAGACAATGGGTGGGACGGTGATAATATCTGATCTATTGCACACTTGCGCAATAGTCCTACTTGTGCAATGTTAACGGTCATGTATCAAAGTTCGGGGTGATTTAAGAGATGAATGTAGTGGTTCCGCACAAAAAAATACAGATGAAGTAACTAACCTAACCATAGTTTTATTCGTAATCAAATAATAAAATAACTTTGATATTAGTATATTATGTAGGATACAGTTAATTATGACTGTTGAGCTAATTAAATAATTTATTCATTATAAAAATAATAGTCCTTAACTTTAAATGATTAAATAATTTCTTACTAGGTAATGTTAAGCGAAAACAAATTAATAAAAAAAAATTGTTTGACTTTAACTTACACGGAACCCCAATGGCTGTAAAGTATAATTATAATGGCCTAAGGGAAGTACATACTAATTAAACTTATATAATTTTACTATTGTTTGACACGTTAATTATGTATTGGATATTATTATGTATTCTGTGATATAACCAGCAGTGCTCTTCTGTAAAAATCTCTTGGTTTACTTAAATGTAGGTGAAGAGATGGTAAAATCTAGTAATACAGCTTAATTTGGACCTTTTGTACGGTGCCTAATTAGAAAGTAAAATAAAATATACCTACTTCTTTGTAAAAAGCCAATACAACGCTCAAATTTAGTGTAAAAAATAGCACTATGAACGTTAAAACTCTAAACCAACCAATTATGTACAGGATGTGGTTATAATTGACAATAAAAAAGCAAGAAAATACATTTATTTGGGCACGCACAGGAATTTTAATAACAATAACTAAGTTTAGCATATACTACAAGTCTACATAATTATCATAAAACCAAAAGCTCTATCCAAGGCCAAAAAAGCCCTTATCTCAGCACGATGTCACGACAAACACATTCAATTACAAGAAATTGTATGAAGGTATTTGATAACGTAAATCAAATAAACTTTGTCCACGACTGTGTTTTCACTAAAACGCCTATTAAAACGTTGTCACCCGTTAATAACAAACTTCTAAAACGCGGAGATTATACCAGTATGTTCGACTATGAGTACGATTTACAACTTCATATTTTTCACCAGATCCTGATCTCCGCTCTCTTCGGCATCGCCGCGGCCGGTTACGCCTCGCCAGCGTACCCTGAGCAGTCAAACCGTCCCCAGGCTTCCTTTGAGAAGACTGCCAGGATCATAGCCCTGGACTCTGACGTCAAGGAAGACTCCTTCAGATACAACTATGAAACCGAGAACGGAATCAAGGCTGAGGAGCAGGGTCATGAGGTATGTGGAAACTTCTTCAAATATTTACTAAAACTGTTTAGAGAATTGTAGTCTAACTTCTTCGAAACGAGTATTTTCTCAAAGGTTTAACTGAGTTGTGAGCATAAACGCCTAGACATAATAGTAATGGCAGAATGTATTGGCCAGCCATTTTAATAAATTAGAGGGATTCAATTGTTTTATAAATCGAAATGTAAGAAAAATAGTACCAGAATCTAAGTTATATAACATCATCCTTGACACGAAGCATTTGTTTATTCTCAACGCAAATGGCATTTTTCCAAAATTACTACCTTTCCGTGCCAATATTGTCAAGCCATTGTTATGTGGGAATCGAATAAACATACAAACGAACTGTCTATGGAGTAAAACATAAATAAGACATTTATTAGAAACGACAAACTTCATAAAAATGTAAAACATTCTGTTTTCAAAACAAATGTCACAGTATTAACAAGATTTAGAGAAGACATGTCATAGAAAAACTGTGGTCTAAGTCTCAGTTTCGTCATCTAGCATAATATAGCAATATTGGAACGGCAACGAGCGTACTAAACTCAACTGATCGACTTGTGTCCACTATGACACAAGTTAGTATGGGATGAACATTTTGTTCTGATGTTCCGTCTAAGTATTGAATGTCTTTGCACAGTATTGATTTTTCTCTTACACAGCATTCGACAAAGTGTGACTCAAAAGTCGTTTACGCGTCCCGCCAAAGCAATCGCTAGGCTAGGCCTACACGATAAAAACGTAAAACTATTAGGTCACAAGTGAATGTTGGCCTTTCAATTTTATCACTTATTAGTTGCTTACAACACCTGCAATATGGGTGGTCCAACTAAGACCTTACAATTTTAAATTAATTATGAATTTACGGTTTCTTAAGTCTTCCCAGTTAAGTGGATGTTTTGTGTAATTGACAGTTCTATAGGAGTCCTAACTGATTTGAATTACGGCCTATTGATTTGTAAGTCGATAGGCAAACGCGAGATTGTAATTATTTTTACTCATCGGAATCAATTGGTTAGGCTCATTCAATTATTATTGAATTTTTCGTCAATGAATCCTTATGAGAACTAAAACTTAATAAACCTATTTGGTTTGGTTTTGAGTTTACCCAGATGGAGCCAAGCCAATACCAGTTTATTCCATAAACCAACGGCCTATCTGACGCCTATAATACTGGTTGTCAGAATATCGAGCTTAAAATTACCCGTAACGACAAAAATCAAAAAATGTCAATTGCTCTTTAATTAATAGACGGTCACCCATCACCAGACCAACCTCGACCTTTAAATGACCCATCCTTTAGTAACGTAATAAAGTCGCAAGGTCCATAATCGTGTCGTATCCGTCCCTTCTAAATCATTTATTAGCAGATGACCTAGTAATCTTTTTCTCAACGACTCACCCATGTGAGGTGATTCTAAAAGGGCACTGGCCAGTTAGAAAAGGTCAGAATTATGCGAAATACTTGCGGTTTGTAAGTTATTAGATCTGTTTGTATGTTTTCAATCTTTTTAGTATGCCACAGGTGTGGACAGTAGCACTGTCGCATCGGAATAAATATATGAAGAAAATTATCTGATACTAGATGTGCCTCGGTTCCGACCGCTTCTAAACGCTACAGCGTGATGTTTTCATTTATTGTAAAATTTAATTTAATTTTTGTAACGTTAAAATAACAAAGACAGTCCACTAACATAGCCGCCCTTCACCGCCTCCTAGTATTTTTGCTGGAAAGAAGAAGTGGCGTAATAAACCTTTGCTTAAATTTTTTTAAAATTAGGCTACCAACCGCGTTGATTTTTTTTCAAAATCAACTGGTAGTTTCTTATATTAGCGTGGTGAAACAAATACTTCAAATTGAATATATTATCTGTATTGATTTAAAATAAACGTGACGTAATATAAAAAAAAACTTGACGTAATAAATATGCATGATCATCAATTGTTTGATTAACGACACGTCTTTATGCTACACCTACTTATTTTTTAGCCATCTGCTTTAAAATCAAAACTGTAGGCCGCAGTTACATAAAATCGAAAGTGATCATCAAAAACTTCTAGCATCCATCAATTTGACATTTTATGATTAATAGATAAGTTTCAAGCTTAATTTGTAAAGTATTGCAGATTCGTCCTTCTTTTTTTGTAGGGGTTGAAAATGTTTAATCTTATTTAACTAGTTGACTATCAAAGATAATAGTAATAAAATTAATTATGTCTAAAAACTTATTACTAAAACAAATTACGAACTTGAAAACTCGTTTTCAATTTTACTATTAAAATTGTAACAGCTAAAAACAGCGGTAAGTTGTCAAAATATTTTGACAAGTCTAGATCTAACGAAATGGTTTGATTAAAATGAGTTTTTATTGCCATTTGAAATTAAAAAATCACTCCGAATTAAAAAATCGATGAACATTAAATGACATTAGCAGCTGTTAATTATGCAGCCGTAAAACTGTATGTTGTTGCGAGAAATAGCTTAATTATTTACAATTTACTTAACTGTTTAAGTATTAAATAATATATTAGGTTTACGATTCGGACTTAAAGAACAAAAGTTTTCGCGTAAGATCTTTATTGGATTGGTGTATGAGCATAACCTACAAAACCTCTCAAATGTTAAGCGTTTATTAATTGAGTTTTTTTTATTAATTCAGAGAACTATTTAAATTTCTTCAAGTCAACGTTTTGGAAGTAACATTTTTAGTCGTTATATTAAATCTGTACGATTTAATGTTACGACTAAAAGATTTTTTGGGTCATTAAAATGTTCCGTGTGCTGTAAGGGTTAATCTTATTAAATACCTAATCTTTGTACATCAAGTGAGATTAAAAAAGTGACCTTTCCGTAAAACCACAATATGTCAAGGTCTCAAGTAATATTTCAATTGTAATTCATTCAATTAGCCTCGATCCTCGGTGAACGTAATATGTAATAATTTACCTACTGAGAATTTATTATTGCATTGACATTTAGGTAATAACTATTTAGTCCATCCGTCTTTTTAAAACAAAAATATAAATTGTAATGGGTACTTTTAGTATTGACTGTGACAGAATTTTACATTAATACCGCAAGGCAATCAATGGTAGATAGGTACCTGTATTTGGCATTTTTGTGCCCCCACTTTCAGACGATCCTAAGGGCCGTAGGTTGATTTTGAATCTTTGTTAAAATCTATTAGCCCTTGAAGAATTTGACTATTGAATGCAAAAAGAAAAATTATACGTCATTGGCAGTTTCACAGATTGATAGATTCAAACAAATTAAAAAACTTTAGCTTTGTAGTATTATAATTATGTAAAGACATATTGAAGTATAGTTAAGTACACAGTTGCCAGGGAGTGTTGATGGTCTCTGTTGCATGGGACTTAAACATGAATCCTTCGGGATTACAGGCTAGATGTTATGGTGCTATGTAGTTATCAGAGAAGCCAATTTAATTTACTAAACTATCATGCTTCAAAAGTGCAAAGTCTTTTCTAACTCCGAGGAATTTTACCGCGAACAGTACAAATAATAAACTGACAGAAAAAAATGTGAAATAGTCTTTCATGCAGGATTTTATCATATATAGTCATAAATGCTAGCACTAAAAATAAACTTGTACACACAGATGTTATCAGCTCATAACATCCTTCACAGGAATTGTTAATGATCTGGATGAGTAACGGAAGACATAGGTCAGTTTTTATGAGCTCTAACGTTTCTAGTATCTACTAGATATCTTAAACAGCCATCTTAACAGGAAAAGTACGGGTTAATCTACACATGTAGATTTTTGACTGTCGTTGTTGACGGACTATACTGAGTATCGTATTAACCAGTTACTTGATTGTGGAGTTTAGATAAGCACTTAACAGTCAGTTCATGTAAATCACTGGTATTTTGCTGCATACGGTTAGACTGAAAGCTGACTCCTGTATAGTCGGAAAAAAGCCAGGCAGCATAATAAATGTATAGTGTTAACTATATATTTATTATAATTTCCATCTTTTACTGTAGTTCATCTTCAACATCATCAACATCATCATCATCATCTTCATCTTCAGTTCATCTTTTACTGTGTTTTTGTTTGTGTATGTTCTTTTCCAACTAACAAATAAACATTACAAAGTTTTATAGATACTACAACTGTAAGTTATTCTCCACTCAGCAGAAACTGAGACAACAATGATCCTTTCCGAAAAAAGGTTGTGTTTTGAAAAGACTATTTAATCTTCAACAAAACTGTATGAGCAAAACCATAAGTATCAAAACTAGGAGACACAAACTTAGAAACAACCTTTAAATCTTCCAGGCTGACGGCATTGAAGCTCAAGGTGGCTTCCAGTACACCGGTGATGATGGCCAGGTCTACTCCATCAGCTACAACGCCGGTCAGGGTGGTTTCCAGCCCCAGGGAGCCCACATCCCCACTGCTCCTCCGGTACCAGAAGAGATCCTGAAGGCTCTGGAACAGAACGCTCGTGATGAGGCCGCTGGCATCATCGACGATGGTAAGTCGATATTTCTGGATGATTTGTATAAATAATTTAAATTTGAGTGAGAATTGTGAGAAGATTAAGGAATGCAGAATTAATAGATTGGTGGTTCTGTAGATTAACAAAACCACTAGTAGTAGACAAGATCATGGCTTGGTTTGTAGCGAAATCTATCTCTTCGAACTAAACTGATCTACATCGCGATATTAATATTATCCGCGTGATTGAACGTACATAACGTCCCGACAGCAATTACCGGCGGACAGTTATGGTAGCCCACCAGATACAAAACCCGTCTGGTTGGAGGATCCTCCCCTTTTCTATAGGGTATATGGAAAATACCATATTTCTCGTACCACCCCCCTTTAAGCAACACCGTGATCTCCAGAAACTCTCATGCCTCTCTAACGTGACTATATTTGTTCCTGTCAAGTAACTCAATTTAAAAATCTTTTAGAATTTCACATTAAGATCTCCTAACCAGTATTAATGTCAGATGCTATCGACATAAAATATCCAATTTGTAATAAAATTCCTGATTAATCATTACAACCAATAACTTAACACCTTCATAGTCGTTCCGTTGGACATTAACGATGTCTCAATTTACATTAGTACGGTCACACCTGTCGTCGTAAAGTCCTGACATATGGTACGGTGTTGCAAGTAGTGATAAATCAAGTCTTATCTAAATCTTTACAGATCTGGGAATCTAAGTTGATGGATGGAAAAACCACAGTGCAGCTAGTCATGAATTTGAGATGAATATTATAAATGTTTAGGAAAACATAAGCTTTATACTGAATATCGTATTTTTCTTATTTAATAACGCATTTTTAACTTTCATAAAGGCTGATAATAATATCAGTTTTGTAATACCAAAATCATCAAATGATAAAAGCCTCTCTCCCTATAACATGGGTTTAACAGTGGTGTAATTAATTTAACACTTCGAGAATTACTGGCTCATATTATGTGAAACAAACACCAGTAGGCAGATGGATTTAAAAATTTAGTCCGGCCTAGTGAAGTAGAGTCATTCAGCTTTAGTATAATTATTACCATACAGGCATACACTACTTCTGTCATGCAAATTAATACATTTAAAGAAATCCCAGACTTCACTATTACGAAACACAACAAAGACTCCTCAAATAACATACTAACAAGCAAATCGCTTTAGGATGGCATTAGACACAGACTAATAACAACGATTAGTAATCAGGTAGGGCGCGGTAATCTGTGGGAAATGTCACTCTTTATACTCTATGGGTGGTGTTTTAATGTCTTAGTCACTCTATAGTTTGGAGGACTATTCTGTGAAATTATTTGTATTACTAGCAGTAGTAGTAGTACCTCTCTTTAGGAGTGTAATGTAATTTTGAATAGCCTTTGTAACCAACTTCAAGAATTAGGCAATCAAAATAGTTTTTTGGTAGTTCTTAAATCTTCAAATCACAGTTTGTTTTAAGACTCTGATTCTTGATTATGATTTTAATCAACCAATTTCAATCGAGAACCAACGTCCATTTAATTCCGTTACTGGACTGGCGCAGTAGGTACTGTTTCAATAGAATGAGAGGACTGCCTATATTATTATACAACCTATATTGGTATCTAATGGTCAATCTAAAAGAGTTTTTGGATGATATCCCAATTAACATCTTATTTTTTCACCTTCACGTAAACGTAATCTATCTCACTTACACTAAAAACGGAAAGCCTCTTTCAATAAATAGCACGTAGATCCGAATATTTTTAGAACAAAAAACTTTTTTGCAAAAAATAAAACCGACTTCAAAAAAAGCACTAAACGGTGAAAAATAACTCTAAATTAGGAAGTCTGTGGCTTTGGTGGTTTTGTCTTATTTATGATGGGCCACCGACTTCCTAATTTAGAGTTATTTTTCACCGTTTAGTGCTTTTTTTGAAGTCGGTTTTATTTTTTGCAAAAAAGTTTTTTATTTTTCCATTTTTAGTTGTTCCCATACAAATATTTGATGAATGAATTGATTAAAACATGAATTTATTTTATACTTATTGTTAATTGGTAACATTACATGTCATGATAAATAGGGTTATCCACTTATCCCTAATAAATGAAAATTAACATATCTAACTGTCGAAATCTAGGTATATTGTACACATCTGCGTACCCCTCAGAGCATACAGGCGTGATGATACGTCATGATGTTGTATAAACAATAAACATCCAAGCGATACCAGCAATCAGGACGGATTTGCCGTCTATTTTTGAAGAGTTCCGTTGTATATCTCCGAAGATCAGCACCAGATCTTCACCAAATTAAAATGGGACCACCTCGGGAGTATACTCTTTTGAATAAAAAAAGAATTTTGAGAATCGGTTCACAAATGGGGGAGAAATCAGGTAACATACATAAAAAAAAAAAAAAAAAAAAAAAAAATACATACACACGAACATAGAACCTCCTCCTTTTTTGAAAGTCGGTTAAAAATAAAATGCATTATAACAAACAATACATCTAGAAACAACAGAATCACCTGCGGCACTTGCACTAGTACACTGACCTTTCCAAGATTACCCAATGACCTGTATGACCGTTCAGATTCACTCTTCATTTACACCTTATACTTTAAACCTAAAGTCGAATTTCCCTTGGCAACGATTTTAAAACGCTTCATTAAGCTTCCATCTTTAAACTACAGTTGTGCCATACTTAATAGCTTGTCAGATAAGGTTCAGTTTTGTGTGTTTGTGTTTTGAAATAAGTTTGTAAATTATAATGTACGGGAACTAAAGTTTGTGGAGGATAATAGCTACTGTCTTACTGAACAATAGGTCAGTGCAGTGAAGGGAATGTCCCACGAAGATTTTAAGGTCATGTGGAGATTAGTGGCGATCGGGGCTTTGGAATCCGCGTGTGGTATTAGTTATTTTGGCCGGATGTGTAAATACAGAGCAGCAATGCAAAAATCTGCCGTGAAATTGTGAAGTGAAGTCTCATAGAATACTAATTAACTGGACTTACTTTACTTCACGCTCACTATAACTTTTTGGTGGTAATCTTTACTAAAACATAGTAAAGGAGGGAAAACTTTTTTAATGGTCACCTCTGTTGATTCTGGCTTTTAAAAGTTGTAGTGGTCTGAGAATATTGTAGTGGGATTGGTCCAAAAAAAACGAAAATACTAGTACGGAGACCATAAGCTATCACGATTGGCTGACCCAAATGACAATTGTATTGAAAACCTAAACCAAAATCTTTTTTGCAAAAAATAAAACCGACTTAAAAAAAACTGTAACCGGTGTAAAATAACTTTTAATTAGGAAGTCTGGCTTTGGTGGTTTTGTCTTATTCATGATGAGCCACCGACTTCCGAATTAAGAGTTATTTTACACCGGTTAGAGTTTTTTTAAGTCGGTTTTATTTTTTGCAAAAAAGATTTTTATTTTTCCATTTTTAGTTGTTCCCATACAAATATTTGCCATGAATTTATTTTTACATTGTTATAATTTGTTAACAATACATGTCATGGTCATAGGGTTATCCACTTATCCCTAATAAGTGAAACTTAACATACCTAACTGTCGAAATCTGGGTATATTGAACACATCTGCGTACCCCTCAGAGCATACAGGCGTGATGATACGTCATGATGTTGTATAAACAATAAATATCCAAGCGATTCCAGCAATCACGACAGATTTGCCGTCTATTTTTGAAGAGTTCCATTGTATATCTCCGAAGATCAGCACCAGATCTTCACCAAATTAAAATGGGACCACCTCGGGAGTATACTCTTTCAAATAAAAAAAGAATTTTGGGAATCGGTCCACAAATGGGGGAGAAATCGCGTAACAAACACACAAAAAAAAAAAAAAAATATATACCGTCGAATTGAGAACCTCCTCCTTTTTTTGAAGTCGGTTAAAAAGGTGATTGGAGAAAGCCATGCTTGTTAGCGAGTATTATTTCTGTTCTATGAATTTTGCATTTTTCTTAGTAACATTTTCCTCAACAAAATGTTCTTCCATTCCTTAAATGTCAGCTAATTACAATATTAATGTACTGTAAACCTGTAATTTTAGAACACTCTAATGTTGTTGTAACTGTCTTGTTGCAATCTTTAACATTTACGGCATAGGTGATCGATCAGTGAGCAATGTTCTTATAATTCATGTTTAGTACTCTTGTGTAATTTAATTTTCAAGCAACCTTTATGAGAATTATTGTGAAGATATAATGTGAAGAAAATGCATATTGAAAAATATCGAAATTCTCAAGAATTACAAGATTAATATTTTAAATTCCAACTGGTATTTGCGAAGATTGACGTGTTCGGATAAAAAAAGCAAACAATTTACATCTTATTACATTGAAATAGATTTAATTTGGCACTATGACGATGACTGCCTTATGGGTCTAGTGATCGCAAGCGCTCCTGCAGAGCATAAGGTCCCGGGTTCGGCAAAGCGTTGTTAAGTTTTTCCACCTCTAATTTCTCAGTATCAGCCCGGAGTTCAGAATTGTGCCCGATTGATGGCAATAGGCTCGCCCCCCTATTACATGGGACTAAAAAATAACTGGCAAAATGTGGGTGTACTATTGGTACGCCTCAGCCTTATCCTTCGGGAATTACAGGCATGACGTTATGTTTTATTTAAATTAGCAATAACTAAAGTTTTAACATTTTTTCCATCTGAATTTTCCAGGTCAATACAACCCCGGCAAGTACGGAGACGCACCCAACGCAGTCCCCGCCTACGGTCAACAGGCGTACGCGAGAGCGCAGGCTTCCTCTGGCTTCAGACAAACCAACAAATACTAATCACAATACCATACCAGTATTTAGCTATATTTCATTTAAAAAAAAAATACAAAAAAAATTAAGTAGAGCATTTTTCGTATCGTTTGCATTACACACACAAATATGGATTCGATCTGATTGGTTGAAGAAAGTATGCACACCAAATAACACAGTGTCATGATTCGAAAATGGAACAAGTGCATAATGAAACGATGCGAAATATGCTCTACAACATTTTTTATATTGAGGCTCATCTGTAAGTGCATTTTGGTAAACTTATAATACATTATTTCTTCGTCAAAATACGCTTACAGATAGTAATAAAATTGAAAGGCTATCAATTAATATGGAGTATTATAACATTGAAACGTGATGAGTATGTGTAATCTGATATAGTCATAATGGTTACCAGTGAGAAGTTGGAAGATGCGATTATTTATTCTATGAATAAAAACTTATACTTTTTTTTCTACAAATTACCTTTTGATTTTTATTACGATACCCGACGTGTAAACACTACAAAATAGCGTTCTGCTTATAAGGCAAAACATTGTTTAAGTTACATCCAAAGCAAAAGGAATTATTTTTCAAAAGAAAGGAACTTAGGGACATGGGCTAAGCTTCAGCGCACACACACTTTGTTACCTCTAAAAAAAAACTTTCTGTGAAAAAGCTTTCACGACACACATCCAATGATCGCAACTAAAGTAGGCATACCTACTAAATTGCAGTTTATTTGTTTATTTGGGCCAAAAAAAAGTTACATGCTCCATAACTCAGATACACACTTAAACTACATTTGACAAACATGTCGTCTACACCATTGTATACATATCAATTATGAAAATTAAGGACAAGTAAAAATTTTAAAAATTAAACAATAAAAGAACAAATGTTCCAAAGATGCTGTGATTGTTTGTCCTAACTTTTATTAACATAACTTAATTTACTCAGTAGCAGTTAAGATATCCAGAATCATTTTCGTAAATGATTGACAATAACTGTTATCTATAATTTCTGATGTGGGGTTGGGAAAATAGAAACTTCAATGGACACATATATTTCTCAAATAAATTGGACTTGAGCGGTTAATGGGTGCTTCTTTGTAGCGCTTTAAGGAAAAGGCTCATGGCGAATGGACAAAATCTGACAAGAATCAATGCACCAGATGTATCAAAAGTGGAAGTTTCATACAACTCTGGTTAAATGGCACTTATTCGTTGTTTGACTGGCCTGTTGGTCGGTTAGTGGTCTTAACTGCTATGCCGAGGTCATGGGGATTCCTACCCACGACAAATGTTTTTGTGATGAGCACGATCATTTGTCCTCTGTCTAGGTGTAATTCTCTACAATATGTATGTAAAATATAATATTTGTTTAATATATAAAATTCTTGTGTCACAGTGTTTGTAACAAAACGGGGTTTGACCGATCCTTATGAATGTATTGTGTGTATGTGTATATTCAATAGGTCTGAGAATAGGACGTAAATTAATAAAATGATTAACTAAAACTAAATTGAAACTAAAATCTAGAAATTCCATTTTTCTGTACACTTAGTTCGCAATAAAGAATTTGAATTTGAATTTGATTCTTTCACCTTAGAAGTTTGCTGGGGCAGCTAGTAATTTATGTATGTATGTAAAATTTTTAATTATACTTATCAGTTGTCTTTAGTAGGTACTCATAGTTTTGCTTAGTTTGGGACTAGATGGCGTTGTGTAAAGTTACGGAATATTATTATGTTAGTAAGAAAAAAATACTAAAGAAAAAGCGTCTATTAAAACAGACATGGATTTGCAAAATCCGGTCAGTAACAATGATTAGTATAATCAGTTGTCTTTTTTGTCAACTCTGTTGAAGTCGCTTCCAGTCTCACTGAACGCAGCTAACTGTCAGTGTTTTGCATAGAGTTGCTGCCGATCTAACTTCTTTAATGGTAACACGACACTCCTTGACTAGACTATTTCTCAGGCTTTCGAGCTTCTGAAGACCATTGAAGACTGTTAAAAATCTATGTACGACAATTGAAAACAAAAGCTAAATTGAAAAGGCACGGAGGGGATCAGAGTGTTTCACCAATCCACTGACCAATCTCAAGAAGCATTTCTTAACCTTGAAGATCTACGTGACTGTTATTACTAAACCATGAGCCTCTTCTGCTCAGTTATCAGAATTATAAGAAGACATATCAACAAAAACAAGTCTTGTAATGAACGTAATGAGATACTTTTGCAACAGTTAGTAAAGATATTTGACCTTCATATGAGGATGTGGTGTTCGTTGTTAGACATATCATGATGTTACAATATTATGACTGATGCAAGAAATTAGATGACTGACAAGCAGGTTGATGGATGGAGGTGTTTCAGAAATAGATGGCGCAAGTAGGCCTAAATTTTGAATATTTTTTTAAAGATTCTTGCATTCAAAATGTCTAAAGTGGATCGGAAACTAGTTGTGTGAAAAAAAAAAACAAAATTAAACCTTAATTCTCTCTTTTTATTTAATACTAAGACGTCACGCGGTCTCACCCACGTTTTTCCTGTTCCCGAGGGATTACAGGGATAAAAAATAGTCTATGTCATCCGGGAATAGTGTTGCTTTCCACCATAATTTTTAAAAGTGGATCATTGGTTCCGACGATTACCCCCTACATACAAACTTACAAACAAATTTTACCTGTTTATAAAAATAATATAGATTATTTGTAAATATCTGTCTGTCTATTAACATACATATGGTTTTTTATCAGCTACATTGCTTAATTTGTAATACTTTATACATTTTAGAATAGAATAGAATAGAATATATTTTATTGTAAAACACGAGTATACAGCAAAACAATTATGTGTAAGGTCTTAAATTAACAGATAGATCTGCGTGTTCTGCCATTTATGGCGTACAAAGTAATAGTAAGATTGGTTTTTAACCATACAACGTTTGAGTCTATACATTAAAAATTGGAAAAGAGAAACAAACAAAAAAAAAACAAATAGGTATTTGTTTTTTTTTTTTTTTTGTTTTTTATATTTTTCTAGGAATACTTACATCGTCTTTTCAGTCATAATAATTACTTATGTCTAAGTCGTAATGTATGAAAAACTATTTTAAAAGTTCTTTGCTTCATTAAAAACCACGTTTCAGATTAAAAAAGACAGCTAAAAAATGTTCAAAGTGCCTTTTTTTAATGGTTATTTGAAATACCTTTTTTGACCTAGATTTCTTATAAGCTTCAAAATTGTGTGTTTTTATTTTCATTAAAAAGGATGGAAATTTAGGGATAGTCGCACACACTAATGCCATGAGTTGCGTCGGTTTATTTCTATTTCGGTCGTGGGGTCGATTCCTACCCAGGACAAATGTTTGTGTGATGAGCACATATTTTGTTCTGTGTCTGGGTGTAATTTATCTATATTAGGTAGGTATGTATTCAGAAATGTATAAGTATGTTTATTAGCTATTTAGTACCCATAACACAAGCTCTCAAGCTTAACTTAAATTGGGACTAAATGGCATTGTGTGAAAAGTTGTGGAATATAATTATTTTTTTCATCTTTTTTTATGTTATTTTTGTTTACAACTGTTTACAGAACCATGAAACAATCATCATTTCCATCTAACTCTTAAACTCTATGATGTTTTTTTCTTAGTCAGTCAATAAGTCATTTGTTTCATTAAAATTCTCATTTGTTTGGACAGAGGTTGCTATTTTATACGATATTGCAAAAATAATATCAGGAAAATCTTGGAAATTAGGAAAAACCAACAAAATATTTAAATGCTGGGTATCCGAATATCGCGTTGTCCCTTTCTACATATGTAGACAAATAGACAAGCTAAAGCCATGCGTAATGTTGACAACAATCAACGACGGCGACGACGTGTTAAAATCATTCTCATGTCAAGTGAACGAATTGCTATTAAGTCGCAGCATTTAATACGAGTGAACTGTCTTTTGTCTTTAGTTTTTTAATCTTTTCTCGTTTCTTTTATTATCTGTATTGTTTTTCTTTTGTGTTATGTTCTTTGCGTCCAAATAAAGTTTTTTTTTATTACTGATAGGCACGCGTTTGACCACTATCTCACCTGATGGTAAGCGATGATGTGGTCAACGATGAAGCACGCTTGCCTAGAAGCAACCTGTTCACTCTTGACTTGAAGACCCCTAGGTTGTAGCTATCAGGAAACACCGACACCGGCAGGGAATTACACTCTTTAGCTGTTCGCACAATGAATGTGTTTCCATAGCGTTTAGTACGTATGGTTGGGATATCTACCATGTACCGGTGGCGCAGTGCTGTACGTCTGGTGGTCCGATGATGGAATGGGCTTGATGGAAGTAAATCGTGAAATTCCGATGCACACTCTCCGAAATATAACCGATAGAAAACCGACAGGTTATCAACTCGGCGTCGATGCTCAGTCTTTGAAGTTTTGACTCAACGAGTGCATCATTGCCTATGATCTTCTTGGCTCGTTTCTCAATAGACTCAAGCGCATAAAGTATTTTCTTTTCTTTCTTTCTTTCTTTCATCATGCTGGGTGGTATCCAATCTTGCCACAGTCACAAATACACTTTATATTTACTATTTTATACCTTTATTTTAGGTTGTGACTTCACTAATTACTACTGACTGGCACCTGGCTAATAATATTTTCAACACTATGAATTATTATCTAGGATATTTACTACTACTGGCTAAGTAAATAAAATATTCCGCAACTTTCAGACAACGCCATCTAGTTCCAAACAGAGCAGAGCTTGTGCTATGGGTACTAGACAACTGATAAACATATTTATATATATCTAAATACATACCTACATCTTTTAGATAAATTTATTACATCCAGGTACAGAACATGATCGTGTTCATCACTTAAACATTTGTCTTGTGTGGGAATCGAACCCATGAACTCCGGCATAGCAGGCAGGGCCACTAACCAGTAGATGACAGGCCAGTCGTAATGTACTCTTTTCCGTTAATCTTTTTTTATTAATAAAACTATACATTTTTTTAAAATTAGGTCAAATAATTAAGTATTATATGTTTGTGCTGGTCTGTTTATTTGTGGTATGGACGTTTTCTATGGCAATTAACTATTTTTCATTAATTCTTTTGGTTTTTTGTTTGACAATATTTGTTGTTTTGTTTATTTTCTTAACATTTCAGTAGTAGAGTCAGTCAGTTGTAAAAAATTGTCATTGGCAAAAATATCGTTCCAGTAATGTCGCTATAAACGTGTTATAAAAACACAAAACTTCTTAAGTTCATAAGTAATAAGTTTAAATTTAACAAACTAGATACTAATAATTCATTGATAGTCATAAGTCATAAGTAAGTAAGTCATAAGTATTTTATTTCGTAACAATAGGAACATTGTGTTGAAAATTTATAACATAACGAATTGCAAATAAATTAAATTAAAATAACATAAAATTTTACATTTAAAATAGATCAATATTCATTAAAATGTATCGAAACTACGAAACTAAATGAAATTGGATTCAAAATTACTCAAAACATAACTTTAAAAATTTCAATTATTACATTATCATAATCATTATCACTTACATATCATTATCATATATCATATCATTTCATTTCATTTTCATTTTATTTCATTTCATAACCGATTAAAATAAAACATAGCCTTTAAAATTACAGTTCAATCAGATTAAAATTCATTTTATTACATTTGAAAAAGTTAGTAAATAAAAACAATAACAGTCAATTGAAATATCGGGTAAAATAAATTATATGTCAATAGCAAATTTCAAAGTAAAATGTAAATATAAAAGTAAAATAGTAAAAGTAAATGTCAAAATAATAGTAAATATCAAAATAAATGTAAATGTCAAAGTAAATAGCAAATTTCAGAGTAAGTTACATAAATTACAACTTCACAATTATAAATTACAATGTCCAATATCCTCTATGAACTCCTTGACACTATAGTAGCCTTTCCTCAACAAATAAGTCCTCAATTTGTTCTTAAATAAATTGACACTATAAATACTTTTGAATTCTATGGGCAATTTATTATATAAAACTGCTGATTGATACCGTGGGCTATGATGCACAATCTGTAATTTTGGTTGAATGTAGTTGGGGACATCTTTCCTCCGTGTACTAGCTCTAGCTACTCTCTGCTCATCGGTCTCAATTTTGTGCAAATTTTTAATGAAACTAGTGAGTAAAACCAAAATATAAAGGCATGGCACTGTCAGGATTTTTAGTTTTATGAAATACTCTTTACATGAGTCCGTCTGTTTCATGCGGAGCATTGTCCTAACAGCTCTTTTTTGTATAACAAATGCCCTTTGCATGTTATACTTGTAACTGTTGCCCCAAAATTCGATGCTATATCTCAGCCTGGACTCAACCAAAGCAAAGTACACACTCCTAAGTTGAGGCAAAGTTAATACTTCTCTAAGGGTTCGGATCGCATAACATGCCGAGCTAACTGATTTCGTTAAAGCTAAAGTCTCAACCTTCCAATTTAAACAATCATCAATGTGTACACCCAGGAACTTGACACTATCAACTATATCGACATTGCTTCCACAAGATACAATGTGCAACTTAACGTCATTCCGTACAGTAGGCTTAAATAAGACACATTTTGTTTTATTAACATTCAGTTTCAAGTTGTTCGTACTAAACCAGTTTTCAAAAGCAATTAGGAGAGCATTGAGTTTGGATTCTAATTCCAGTACATCGTCTGCAGTAACTATTGCATTTGTATCGTCGGCAAAGATTATTAATTGTGTGTTCTTAATACGTTTTTTTATGAACTCAATTAGATCATTAAGAAATACAATAAAAAAGATTGGACCAAGTACGGATCCCTGAGGAACACCACGGCACACAGTAACTAGGTTAGACCTACTAGTTTTTTCTTCTCCATCTATTACCGATTTAATTTCTACATACTGCCGTCGGTAATGCAGATAAGAGCAAAATAATTCCAGAACATTCTCTCGTACACCATAATGTTCTAACTTAGCCAGGAGAATACCATGGTCCACTGTGTCGAAGGCAGAACTGAGGTCAAGAAATATACCAGCTACTTTTTTATTACTATTTAAATTACAAATAACATCGTCTATTAATGCCTCTATTGCATCGGAGGTTCCTCGTGATGTTTGGTAACCAAACTGTTGATTATTTAAGATATCGTACTTCTTTAGATGCTTTAGGAGCCTATCCTTTATAATTTTTTCAAAAATTTTTGATAATACAGGCAAGAGAGAAATAGGTCTGTAGTTTCCAGGGTCCGTCTTTGATCCCTTTTTGAAAACCGGTATCACTCTTGCGATTTTAAGCTGCTCAGGAAACAGGCCTTTTTCGATGCACTCATTATAAAAAGACGCTAGTGGCGTCGCTAATAAATCTATATTCTCCTTAATTATTGTTAAGGGAATTTCATCATGACCTGAAGAAGGCTTATTGATCATATTATTTACTAAGTTAAAAATTTCTCTTGGTGTGACAATATCAAAATTCATTTTATATTCAACCCGACTACCAGTTTCAGACAAGAATGCCAATGCCAATTCTTTGTCACAAGCCTCTAAGTGGACTGAGTTGTCGAATCTTTTGGAAAATATTTCAGCCACTTCTAGTGCATTATTAGTTGCTGCGTTATTACTCTTAAGTGTAATAGGATCAATATTTATGTCTTTGGTAGCATTGCGCTGTCTATTAACTATTTTCCATATCATTTTACTACAACTAGATGCCATGTTTATTTGTTTTCTGACATCATTCCTTTTTGCACAACTCACTACTTTCCTAAACATCCGGATATAGTTGTTCCGATACTCCAAAACCGAATTGTCGCAATGTGTCCTATCCAATGTGTTAAGAAAACGTTTTACTTTGCTAGCAGTTCTTATTCCATTTGTTATCCATCTAGAACCTCTGTTCCTGTTAATATTAACTTTTATTTTACTCTTCTTAAAGACGGTACAATGAATTTCTTTAAATTGTGTCAGGAATGTATTAATACCCGTGCCCCAGTCAGTCTCAGATAGTATTTTTCTATATTTACTTTTGTTATCATCGTTATATCTTCTTTTACAAATACGTACATAATTTGACTGCTTTTTAAACTTATTTTTTTCTAACCGCAAAGTGCAGAATATACCAGCGTGTCCATCAGCTAAACCATTTTGATCGATATATGTGTTCTGTATAAGGCAGTCTGGTACGTTGGTAATGAAATTATCCAGACATGATTCGGACTTATGTCTCCGAAAAGTAGGATCATTAATTAGGTACCTAAAATTGTAGCAAGTTAATAATGATAAGAAAGAACTATGCCTCAGATCATCTTTCAATATGTCTATGTTAAAATCGCCACAAATTATGCATAATTTATTGAGGAAATGCTGTAACAGCTTTTCAAGGCCATTCATGAAGTTGTCAAAATTTTTGTTTGTCGGAGCTCGATAACAACAAATAACATTTAAATTGGTTTCAACATCTCTAACCCCACATACCTCAAAACAATCAATTTTATATAGTTGCTTACACACTTGTAGATCATCTATCTTACTATTTCTGTGTGTTAAAATCATAGAACCTCCCCTTTTCTTATTGAGTCTAGCATTGTAAGACCCCATTCGGTAATTAGTGAAATTAAACTGTTTCGCTAAAGTATCATTTAGAAAATGTTCAGTTACACACAAAAAGCTTATTTCCTTGGAAATTTCTCTAACGTATATTTCCAGATCATCTCTTTTATTTGTAATGCCACACAAATTTTGATGGAAAATATTAATAACTGAATATTGATTGTTGCTATTATTTTCAAGCTTACTATTAGTTTTACTCTCACAAGTTATATTAGGAACGAAAAAGCTGTTCTTTTATTATGTCAGTACCAGTCTCTAAATATGGTTCCTCAATAAGTGTAATAAAAGAATCCGTAAAATTGCCAATATAGCTCTTAAGATTGTCAAAAATATTTTTCATACCATAATTGTTCAGAATTCCTCGTCGTTTATAAAACATTGTATCATCGTATGTCAGATTTAAATTAGAATCAAATATCATTGCATAATTATAAGTACAAATATCCTGGTAAAGCAAATTACTAAAAGTCTCTATTCTGGAGTTGAACATAGAACTAATTCCATCAAATTTATAAGTCGGTAAACAAAGTAAAATGTTCGTGTGTTGTATTGTCATTATTCTGTTCCTTAGAGTATTGATTAATTCGTAGTAATTGTCAGTTTTCTTAAAATCTTCTTCGCCTATCAATATTAAACAATAATCATCCATTGTATAGTTTGTTAATTTTCGTTCCAGATGGTTGATCAACTGTAATATTCCACAATTTGTAGAAATGAAATGACATATACGATCATTCGGAAATGTAGTCTGTGCTATAGGTACTATTTTATTTGTTTTGTTACTACTTATTATGCATAGTCTGCGCTGTTGTCGTTCCAAGAATTTTGATTGTTGTATAGTACCAACAACATCTTTCTGGGTCCCCACTTCAACAGATGTTTCATTGCTTGCTCTATCCGATTTTACGTGTAGTTTGGATGTGTCACTGGTGGCGCCATCTGATGTCACCTGCGCAGTGTCAACAGATTCAAGCCCAAGGTCTACACAGCTACTGTTGAATTCCTCATTCAAAGATTGCCTTAGCTCTCTTGAGATTCTTTTCTTTCTCTTGCTTTTACTTTTATGGGTATTACTTCCTCTAATTTTCGTTTCCGAGCATATTTGTTGTAAATGTTTTGATCTATTCCTTTCTTTGTTTAAGACCGTTTTTAATGCTATGTTTTCCTCATTTAGGCTTTCTATTTCCGCGTGTGCACTGTATAACTCACTTTTAAGCTGTGTTATTTTTGCCTTTAATTCGTCTATATCACTGTCAAGTACAGTCGATAAGTCAGGTAAGCTGTATTTCCTGATTTCAGAGTCAGTAGATTCAAAAGAAATATCTAAGGATTGAATTGAAGTAGTCTTAGGTCGACGCACAGTTATATTATTAATTTCCATTGTATCAAAAACTTGTATTGCTTAGAATGCGTGAAACGGAGCACAGTCTCAAAAGGCTGGTATTCAAGACTTAAAATTTTTGTTAGTAGTTACTTTCCGAACGCCAGCTTTTACGTCAAATGGTTCTTCGTGACTTCTGATTGGTCAATAGTTTTAGCAGATTGACAAATGAGACAGCTGTGTTTTGTTTATACTATCAAAACTTCGTGAATTTGAATTAATAACTGTTTTCAAATGTGTTTTTATGCCGTAAAAACATTTAATTGTTTTATTATTATTGCAATGTTCACTCACAATTGGCAATTTAAGTGTATAATCCAGCTTCATGCACTAATTTGAAGTTTTTAACTTGCTGATAGACCACAATCACCAACAGACACTGGTCTTGAATTTATTGCTTTATTCACTGAACCCCTTTATAGCTTACAGGGATAACACTCTCGCAATGTTTTTATCGGAAACTAAGCGTATTTCTGTAAGTTTTAACTTAGCAAAACAAAGATATAATTAAATTTGTATTTAATAGAACACTGGCACAGACCCGCCGCCGAGGCCGGTGTTGCCAAAGCATTAAATAAAAAGATTTATATGATTTTTGATATTTCAGATATTTGATAGTATAATATAATCAACCGCAGATTATTGATAGTATAATCAACCGCAGTACTCGCAACCAGCTTATGTGTATGACAACATGAAATGTATGTATGAAAGAATCGTAGCACCCCGATGGGAAAAAGGTGTGAGTTTATGTATATTTGTGTGTATATCTAAAAAGTATGAACAATATTTTTCATATATTTGCAAAAATAAATAGTCCATATTCTGTAGGTATCTATTGTGCAAAGTTACCTAAAACACCACAATATAAACGATGGGCTCGCCCCTAATATGGGCAAAATGTTGGTAAACACGGCAGGCACGCCACTGCCTAAGCTTTTGTTGAATGCTGGCGTGATGTTATGTTATTGAAAGTAAAACACTACTCGTGTCAAAAACAAAAACTACGACTCGTGTTGTGTTAGTCTGTGGTGTGTTAGTTTGTCCTCTGCAACACAGATGGCGTTAGTTAACCCAGCGCAAACGCAATGCTTGCAGAAAAAAATCTTTCAGTGGTTTTTTAGCTGTGATCTTCTTTATTAAACCATTCTTACTTTTTATCAACATTTTAAGTACATTCAATAACTACTTATTTCTAAAACTTAAGTGCTAGTATCCAGTCATGTTTCAAATTGTAAAAAAGATAATATTTGTCAATATTTGAAAAATACATCGCAACCGCAACTATCTTACTTCATACAACATTAGGTATATGTAACTATTTTTCCACCAAACACACCTTCATAATACAAAACTCAGGATTATAGATAGTTTCTAATATTGACAAATAATATTGCTGAGGATTTTAAAATCAATACTGATAACCACTGTTGGAATTGAATCCTCCTTGATG
Source organism: Euplexia lucipara (assembly GCA_921972225.1). Classification (NCBI taxonomy): domain Eukaryota; kingdom Metazoa; phylum Arthropoda; class Insecta; order Lepidoptera; family Noctuidae; genus Euplexia; species Euplexia lucipara. The sequence continues at coordinate 18,616,217 of OV179159.1, forward strand.
ATTAGCAGATCCAAAGCCTCCATTGCCACCTCCGCTACCACCTCCGTGCTGTTCCGCGTGGTATTTACCTGGCGAAAATAAAAATTATGATTAAACAAAAAAAAAAAATTTTTTTTAAGGTCTTGTTTTGTTGCGCATTATTAATAGTCTTGTTGTTAAGACAAGAATAGTTATTTAACTTAGTTGGAGGGGTCCTATTAGGCTAATTAATTATGCCTTGTGTCTGGAGTGGGCTAACGTCAATTGTGCAATGGGTGGGAATCAAACTCACGAATTCTCAATAGCCCTGTTGACAGCTTAGTCATTATAGGCTATTGCCACCGAGTAATTAAATCGAATTAGATAGTGCTATACCAAAAATTTCTTTTGTTGCACTTTGTAACAATTAGCTCACATTGTTTACAGTTCTCACACTTAGGTCCCTTCTCTGTGAGAGGAAGTAAGCAATACCCCAATAGCCATGTGGCTTGGTTTATTGCTTTTAAAATATGACGACGTCAGATTTAGATTATTTCAGCATATCTAAAAGAAATATTTAAGGAAATCATGACTCTTAAACATCAATCTAGGTCTGCTTACCATCATCAAAGATACCGGCAGCCTCATCCTGTTCATTTTTCTTCAGTGCTTCCATGATAGCTTCTGGAATGGGAGGAGCAACTGGTAAGTGTTCACCCTGAGGTCTGAAGCCACCTTCTCCTGAGGTGTAAGTGATCGTGTATGTGATGCCATCGTCTCCTTTGTAGGAGAAGCCGCCTTGCGCCTGAGCTGGGTTGCCGGCTTCTTCGGCCCGGATGCCGTTGGAAGTTTCATAGCCGAAGTGGTAGCCTAGAAGAAGTCAGAATTAGTATATGACCAAAAAGATACAATAAAAAGGAGGGTACTAACTATGATAAAGAACGAAAATTAGATCAAAGTAATGTTCAGATTGTGGTGCTGGTTCCAATGGTCGGTTGGAATTCTAAATACTTTGACATAATGATAAAAAATATTAGAGGTTATTGATGTTATATTTAAGGAAACGCCTATGCATAGCTTGAGAAGTGTGGTTGATGATAGCATTGAACAGAAAAAATTTACTTTGAAAAACTTCAGAAACGCCATACAGATTATGTCGACGAAAGAATAGTTAAAGTAACCGATTGTAGAAAAAGATCTGCTGATGCTCTAATTCAATATTCTTGTCGACTGCAGAATCAACACGTTTCTTCTCTTCAATCTTGACATTGCCATGCTCAAGATGCAAGAAATGTTTTTACAATCTGTCACTTGGTTGATTTTTCTTCTCCTGCAGGAAATGTAGAAAAACAACACTTGTATGTGTGGATACAAATATGTAGTTGTAAAGATACTACAAAGATGTGAATGGAGATACGAATCTAGAGCACGCACGCGATGGGCACAACGTTGTTATTAACCTTGACATTACCAATACACGGCAAGGGCACTTTCATTATTGTTTCGTGAAATACAAAGCACTATTCAGTACAAAAGCTTTGTTAACTTACAAAGCTCTGGTATATTGTGAATGCTTCAGAATTCAAATTGATTAGATGTTGAATAACAATATAAAATGTATAAAGGTCTTTATAACAATCTATTTAAGCATCATTCTGTTTATACACCTCACTTTTATAAATGTAGTGGGCATATAATATATTCTTATAGAAGTAACAACTTAAAATAGGTACTGTTAGTATAAGTTTGTCTTGACAATTAATTAAATATCAGTTTATAAGATCTGATGTTCAAGCCGTTTATAATTAATAAACTCGTAGTCTTACTTGAACACTAAAATTAGATACTGAATTTTAATTAATAACAAATGAAGCAATAGTTTTTGCCCCTAAAATGAAAGTGGTTGAAAAAACCACGGCACCTACTACAGGGGACTTGAAGTTATCTGACAAACTTTGAGTGAACTATAAATGCGCCTGTGCAAAACTCTTTGCGATGCATGTTGTAATGTCAATTAAGTGGTAATGCCAACATTGTTTATTAGACGATCCTTAGAGACTAAAATAACTACCAAAATAATATTGTTGTAAAATACATTACTTCTCACTGACAGGACTAAGTAGGCCAAAACCAATCAAGTTCCTTATAATTAAAACTACATTTTTATGTTTTTAATGCCACTTACTTCCATCTTCACTAGCACCCTGATCCTGTTTTAGAGTAGCAGCATTCTTCTCAGAGTTCTGTTGGGGACGCCTGTTCCCATCTCCACCTCCTCCAAAAGCGGATTGGGATCCTTGATGGGACTGGTAGCCACCCTGTCCTCCTTGACCGCCTTGGTTTTGGGGGATGTAGTTCCTTGACGGGACTTGGGCTGCACTTATGGCAAAGACTGCGCTGATGATTAACTGAAAAATTAAAAAGAATTCATAATAAAAGTACTATCACCCAGGTGAATGGTGTTCTAGCCTGTATTATGATGTTGGAATGTCGGCTACCAGATGTAACTGAACAGCAGTGTTTTGCAATAAGCGATTGCCTATCCGGCCTCCATAACCCAGTCAATAGGTAATGCGATACTTCTTAGAGCCATCATCGAGTTGAAAAGTTTCAAATACAATTGTTAGCTAAGTAGATACAGCAGTGATAGCCTAGTAGTGTGAGCGGCGGATTGCCAAATCACAGGTCTCGTGTTCGAACCCAAGGCACGCGCCTCTGACTTTTCGGATTTATGTGCGTATTGTTAAATTATCACTTGCTTCAAAAACGGCGAAGGAAAACATCGTGAGGAAACCGGCATGCCTGAGAGACTATTCCCGACGGCATGTGATGCCAAGTCAGAGGCCCATGGGCGGCATTAAAACTCTGACACCACGTTAGTTACTAACCACACGATAAGAAGAAGAAGCTAAGTAGAATTTTGTAATGCGATAGTGCAGTGTTAACTGTCAAATTATCCCAATTAAACATAAATCTAATTCTGTTTGTGATAAAGTTGAAAAACTAACAAAGAAATTTGACACATTAAGGTAGCTTGACGTGCTGGCCTCTGTACTTCCGTATCCAAGCTAACTAAGCCTCAAATATATTCAAAAATCTTTTCCAACTTCATCTAGGCATTTGATTTGAATTCTTTAATATTATTTTTTTCTATTTACTTACCAAATTCATTGTTGGTATACTTGTCCTTAGCTTTTCACTACAAAACTCAAACTGTATCATTGCCTAGAACTTCATGCTCTTTTATATGTTGACAAAAGTCGTTTATTTTCTCAAAATACAATATTATTGGATGACACCGCGAACTGGGAGCCTTGAATGCTTAATTATTAAGTTGTACTTGACAAAACAATATCAAAAACTTGAGTACTTTCTATTTGGGTCTGAGAATGAAACGCACTAATTGTATCGTGGTCTTGATCTTCTTGAAGGACACGACCAATTTCGGTTTGCATATTCTCAACTTTAGCGCCATTGTTATTTACTTCGTGTACTCGTATTAGCCATTATTTAAAGATAAATGAAACCTATATATTTAAGGGATAAAAAAATCATGTGTTGAATGAAAACTAATATTGAAGAACTAATTATGACAAAAGTCCTGCAAATACAACAATGGACAAATATTTTTGATATTAAGTCTTCTCATGTCTTATTGGACGAATATAACGAAATACATAATCAATAGTTATAGTAGGTATGTCTCAATAAAAATAATAATACCAGCCCGTTATTGTCCCACTGCAGGGCAATGGCCTCTTTTCATACAGAGAAGGCTCGAGCATCGATCACCACGCTTGCTGAAGGGAAATTGGCGAATTCAAACTTATATCTATAAGTCCAGGTTTCCTCACGATGTTTTCCTTCACCGATGTCAATGATGTCTAAGATAAACTTAGAAAGTAAAATTGAAAGAGTCACATTGTTACTTACCCGGATTTGAACCACAATCTCGTGCATGAGAAGTAGGTGCTTTAACCTCTGGGCCATCACGACATGTCTAAATGATTAAAAAAACTTGATGAAAGAACTAACAATGTTTATTTATTTGGTCACGATTTCAATAATGAAATACGAATATTAATTATGTAAATGAAATTTTTATTAGACACAGCCAATTTCAAAAAACGTTAATGGCTTTTTAAATGTGGGTATACCTATGAGATGTGGAATTAGAATTATTAACAGAATTGGTATTATATTATAATAATACAAGTAGTATTAGAATCTAAAAACTAGTCTAAATCAAATCGATTACTTCGATGAGACTAGAATATTATATTAACTATCAAGAGTGTATCTACATTTTGGTCAGAAAAGCTTTCAAGATAACTTTTGAAGCAGCAAGTTGGAATCGATGGCATGATAATAAAGATTTATTTTTTATCTGACTACTTTCTGCCCGTGGCTTCGCCCGCGTAAAAATCTTTATTGGCCAGATTAACCAAAGGAACACATTACCGGTATAAAAAATACCCTATTAATAATTTTAATCCAGGAAGTGGGCTATCTATGCCAATTTATCTGTGCAAAATTTAATCCAAATATGCTCAATAGTTTACGCGTGATAGAGTAACAAAGATTTAAACATATAAACATCTTTAAAACATTTACCTACATTCATAATATAAGTAAAATGTCACCAATCGCAACAGACTCCTTTAAAAAAGTTTTTCAAATCGCCAAAAGTCAATCAACACATTTATTTATTTATTTTTATTTATTTATTTAATACTTCAAGCACACAAATGTATATAGGCGGACTTAATGCTTTAGGCATTTTCTACCGGTCAACATTTGAGTTATAAGATAAATCAAGTGACGACGTAGGTAAAAAAAACAAAAATCGGCTCACATATTTTGTCTCTACGTAGAGTTACAAAGGATTGAAAGGATACATTACCCACTGTTTTGTTTAGGTGGATCAGACAAAAAAAAAACATCATCATCATCTGCCTAGCCTTTTCCCAACTATGTTGGGGTCGGCTTCCAGTTTAACCGGATGCAGCTGAATACCAGTGTTTTACATGGAGCGACTGCCTGTCTGACCTCCACAACCCAGTAACTGGGTAACATGATACCCCTTGGTTAAACTGGTTGTCAGACTTTCGGGCCTCTGACTACAAGTAACGACTGTCAAAGATCTACAAATGACAGCCGGGACCAACGGCTTAACGTGCTTTCCGAGGCACGGAGGAGTCTTGGTATGTAATAAATGGTCACCCATCCACGGACCGACCTCGTCAAGCGTAGCTTAACCTTCGATCGACCCATGCGGCTGTTATAATTTAGCCACAAGCTCCTCCACTGTTTTGTTTAGGTGGATCAGACAAAAAAAAAACATTCCAATGTATATTTAGTAACTTTTTAACAACAACTGTTCTTTATGTACAGACGCCAGCACATCAAGTTACCCCAATGTGTCAAAATTCTTTGATCGTTTTTCAACTTTATGTCGAACAGAATAAGGTTCATATTCAATTGGGAAAATTAGACACATTGGGGTAACTTGATGTGCTGGCGTCTGTACTATTGATTAAATATAATGAGCAGGTTAATCATTATGATTATTAAGTCTTTGTTACAACCACATGGAGGTCACTATTTGTTCTACATAAGTACGTGGAGATTAACAGTCTGATAACCGACGTCCTTTCATGTGAAGGGAGAACGATTTCACAGATGTTCTTTTAATTAATTGTAATAAAGCATGTAACGTCTGATTTATTACTGCCAAAGCATATTACTGTCGTGTGTAATACAACATATTATGTATGTGTTCTGAAGAACTAATGTTACGAATCAATAAATACTTAGGTATACGATTGTACTTTTTAATTAATAAATTGACTGGCCTGTTGGTCTAATAGTTAGTGTCCCTGACTGCTATGCTGGAGGTCGTGGGTTCGATTCCCACTCAGGACAAATGTATGTGTGATGAGCACGATCATTTGTTCTGTGTCTGGTTGTAATTTATCTATAATATGTATTTATTTAGAAATAGATAAGTATGTTTATCAGCGGTTAGTACTCATAACACAAGCTCTTAGCTTAACTTGGGACTAGATGGAGTTGTGTGAAAAAGTTGTGAAATATTTATTTATTTATTTTATTTGCAATTTTCACAATTATATTAAATAATTTTGCCTTTAAGTAAATAAAATTTTGCCTGCCTAAAGTCACTATGTATTTTACCAAATTTATTGTAACACCAGTTTGTATTAATTACCCACTTAAATTTCCATGCAAATAAGTAAATCTATCTAAGCATGCCCCGCCTCCAACAGCTGTTTTCGTTATTTAGTTAAACTTAAATAACGAAAAACCCCCACCACAAAAAAGTAAAACATTAAAAAAATTAAAAATAACACTTTAGCCATGAAATTTTACTTCACGTCGGGGTGCCGCTTAAGTAAGGAATGTTTCTAGTACTTGTGTGTATGTAGGTACTTAATTTAATTTTTATTTTAAAAATTTTAAACGCATTAATTTTGTTTTATAGAGTACCTATACAGTTATGAGATTTATTCAGTGCATTGTATGTAGAGTCAAATGCTGGCTAAAACGACATATCTGCTATTATTTTGTCAAGAGTCTGACTACTGGTGTGCTGGATAGACTGGCTGCAACATCAGCTCATCCTGTTGCCATCAGTGCATTGTGTTTAGAATCAAATGCTGGTTGAAATGAATCCAAACACGACATATCTGCTATTATTTTGTCAAGAGTCTACCTATTGGTGTGCTGGATACCCTGGCTGCAGCATCAGCTCATCCTGTTGCCATCAGTGCATTGTGTGCAGAATCAAATGCTGGTTAAAATGAATCCAATCACGACATGTCTGCTATTATTTGGTCAAGAGTCTACCTACTGGTGTGCTGGATAACCTGGCTGCAGCATCAGCTCATCCTGTTGTCACCAGTGCATTGTGTTCAGAATCAAACGCTGGTTAAAATGAATCCAAACACGACATATCTGCTGTTATTTTCCCAAGAGTGTATTAGTCTGCTAGATATCCTGACTGCATCAGACCAAATACACCATAATGTTGCTTATTAATATTATATACATGGGTGTTTAAAATTTTAAGACACACATATGTTTTTAAGTAAAGTTAATACCCAAAGCCGTCTCAAATAGCAACGGTAGCTAACACATAAGAGCTGATAACCTTGAAACGGCTGAACCGATTTTGATGAATCATGTCTAAGAACCATCGCAAGAAACCCTGCTTTCAAATAAAAAAAACCGCATCTAAATCGGTTCATTTGGGCGCTACGGTGCCACAGACAGACAGACAGACAGACAGACAGACACACACACATAGCGGTGAAACTTATAACACCCCTCTTTTTGCGTCGGGGGTTAAAAACAGCTGTTGGAGGCGGGGCATGCTTGAGCGAGATTACGCAAAATTGAGCGAGATATGACGATTAATGATTACTACTATGTCATGAGACCCCGGCATAGCAGTCAGGGTCACTGACTACTAGACCAACATGCCAGTCAAATAGACTTGTCATGTAAAAAATACGCAGTACAATATGATATGCCTGTGAATAGCTTGTCTTCGTATTGAGTTCTCAAAGGGGAATGCCCACCGGTCATAGACACTTCGGCCACGGGTGCCCACATATAAAAGCATATGGAAATGATAGTATGCAATAAAAAGAATGAACTGGTTAAGGAATTGATTTAAAAAAAGTCCGGATTTTTAAGATATAAAGGTTTTATATTTTCACATATTACAGTTTTACAATAAGGTATTTTATAACCTTATACATCATTTGTATCATAAACAATCAGCACATCATCAAGGAATTGAGCAGGAGGTAAAATATTAGTCTGATGCCGTGCCCAACCCAAATACCTACCATAATACCGTCATAACATGGGCACAGCATCCTACCGTTCGACGGCCGACAATACAACTGCAACAATACATTTTTATTGCACTTCTACCGGAATCATTGCTATTAGTTAACAAAATAACACAAATGCAAACGAATTCGACTTTTGGTAATTTAGTTGTGATCACAGAGCATGTAAACACTTGTAATTTCGCGTGACAGCTAACCGATTCGATGTTGCCACTTAACAGACGCATAATCGATATCGATTTTTCATTTGAATTTTAATTATAGTCTATAAAGCGCTTTAAGTTCTGCACGCCTAGTAAAATACATTTTCTTGTACTTATTTAAATTGTATATTAAATGTTTTATAGAAAGGATTAGAATAATTGTGCATTTTCGTTATGATCTAAAGAATTATAGTAAATCAACTAGCAATTCACTTGTTTCATTATCATAACATCAGAATAAATTATAACACCATAAAAATCGATCGACAAACAGAGAATCGATTTTTTTTAACGTGATTAGTAATTGGCAACACTTTTTTTTTCTCCGTAACCTGCGGATTTGTCATTTATCATTTCGTTACTTTTTATTTGTGCAATATTTTTCCAATCTTCTTTGGATAAATGAATACCGCTATTTATAACCATAAAAACAGACGTATTTTTCTAACAAAAGCAAATTGTTGGGCGTTTCATGGCCGAAAATGGGCATTTCCCTTTGTACTTAGTCCTGTTTAAGCTAAGTAAAGGACTTGAGCTACTGTTGATGAATTAGTCTTTTAATTTTAATATTAATAATATAAATAATAAAGATTTATTTTCTACCCACATTACAGAGAAATCAACAAATTAAGTAGTGAATACATATCTAGGCTATTTATGTTGTGGGAGACTGGTGCCTAAGCTATTTCAGGCCACCAGGTCTCCGCCCCTTGAATAATAATTACATTACATGGTTATGTACCTACTCGTACGATCTAATGTGCAGTAAAATTATTTTTTTATAATATAGTGCTAATGATATAACTTAATTATTTTGGTTGCAGCCATAAAACAATTTTATTGTGTTGTAATTCTAGGTACTAATTTGTACAATTTGGGTTATATTGTAACTATATAGTTTTGCTACTCTTTGTTACATTTATGAAGTAAAATAACATTACTAATTAAATAGATTTGATGACCCGCTACTCAGAAAAGCTGTAACAATCCGAATAGCTGTGTAGAGCGTATGTACCCTTCTCTTTATATACTATCCAAGTCACATTAAACGTTAAAGAAAAAACCTAAAGGCTAAAATTAAATATCAATACCCGCACGGGACAACCATAGGGAAGCCTACATTTGTGATCGTTCCCTACATACCAAGACTCCTCCGTGCTTCAGAAAGCACGTTAAGCCGTTGTTCCTGGCTGTCATTAGCAGATCTTTTATAGGGTTCCCTATCCATTTGCATAAAATTTTAAGACCTAATATAACTTAGCGTAATAAATTTTGTTTGGCATAATCATTATAAAACGCATATTAGGTGGACGGAGCCCCGTTACGCGGGATTCCTATTTCTGTCTTCAGGGTTTAAAGGAACCTAACTAACCTAACGTCGGGATGCCCCAAGTCCTGATTTTGAGAGCAAACTCTTTGGGATTAAATTAGTAAAATGTATGCCTAAAAAGTTATGCCGTAGTATCATTATGCCAAAACAAATTGTGTCGAAATCGTTTTGTCGAAGTATATTAGGACAAAGAACATTATGCGAAAAGAAGGGATCCCCTTTTATAGTCGTTATGGGTAGTCAGAAGCTTGAAAGATAACAACCAGTTTAACCAAGGAGTAACATGTTAGTTACCAAACTACTTGCACTGACTGATCTGGTCCCCTCATATCTGTGTGGTTCTTTCCTCAAAAAAAAACATTTCAGGCACAGATCTGCATGGTTCTTACATGATCTGGCAAGGTGATGTCTGGACTTTAAAAGAGACTATGACCTCTGAGTTTCTTTCAGTGTTTCTTCTTAGAGTAGTCAGGTAGTGAAATACCGACCTCACCTTCTAGTTAAAAAATGACATGTAAAAGTGTTTGTGTGTGAACCTATTTACAGAAAATAAATATGATTTATGACTTGGTTGCCACTCCACGTTCGAGTGGAGGCCACGTATCGGCAAGCGCAGCGTAGGACGTCCACCCACAAGGTGGACAGACGACCACATTAAAGCCGCGGGAACGCGCTGGATGCGAGCCGCTTCCAACCGGTCTTATTGGAGATCTATAGGAGAGGCCTATGTCCGGCAGTGGCCTTCCTATGGCTGAAATGATGAAGATGATGATGATGATGATGATGATGATGATGACTTGGTTGTGTAGGTTAGACAAGCAGTCGCTCCATGTAAAACACTAAAATTCAGCTGCACCGGTTTAAACTAGAAACTGAAACCATCATAGGAAAAGGCAAAGCAGATGATGATAAATCCAAAATGTATAGTACCTACTCAGCATTTTAAAAGTTTACGGATTTGGGATTTATCAAACTTCGTTGTTGTTTTCGTCAAATATGACTTTGTCTAAGCCTCCCGACACATACGTTTGACGAAAGCAAAAAGTCAATTTAGACGTTTTTAAAACTAAAATTACTCGTTTCACACAAAACATTTATTTATTTTTACGACTTCATTCATATATATCTTTAAGTTGGTGGCTTGCCTCATAAATTAAAAATTAAATGCTATAAGATAGTTGTAATTTCAAGTTTTATCATCGTACGAATTGACGTTAATATACCTCAATTATTCTTTCTATGTATATTCGGAACTATCTAAGAAGTATGATTTGACGACTATCTTCACTTACGTAGACGTTTTACGTAGACGTTCATACATATGAAGTTATTGCGACACAATAACTTCGTAAGACATTGAAAAACCAATTTAATAATCCTAATTAATTACTAATGAAATGAAATGATGATGAAATGACATTTATTTCAGTAAGTAGATCTTCTCAGATACTTTTACACGTATTTTTTTTTTAAAACTAAATGGCACTAAATGGCATTTCCAGAGTGACTGATCCCTTAGAAGAAATGCCGAAAGAAACTGAGGGGTCATGGTCTCTTTTAAAGTACAGACATAAGATTGTACTCATTTATTATGCGAGGCTCACGATGCAGGGCAAAGTCTGGAAAAGCCTTTTGAAGAAACAATCAATTTATCTTTGAGTTGACCTGTCCCAACAGACGGCATGAATGCTTCAGTCATCGTGTAGCTCATACCTATTTCAGGGATCTCGACGACCCACCACACGACGCTATTTGCCGGTCATTTGCGTAAGCCACGTAAAAGTGCTCAAAACCGCCAGATAGTTACGGACTCATGTATTTTATCTAGCTTGAATGGTACTCACATTCACATAAAATATATTTATCTTAAACTATGATACCCATATTCTCTTATGTCGAGATAATAATAAGATGCATCAGATCAAAGTTACAGTTAGTTAGTTAGGTACTATCGAAAAGTCGGGTCTAAGAACGATAAAAAACAAAAGAATAAATACCTATTTCGTCGTATCCTACGAATAGGGGCGTAACTGCATAATAGCTACTTTTCAGGAGACACTTTTTTGTGATTATTTAAATTACTTATGAACAGTTATGTGTTTGTGGTTCCATATAATGTGTATGGGTATCATATGGTTCGACTAGCATTTTTTTCAATAAATTACCTTTATATTTTATACGCATTTTGTCCCTTAAATCCTTATTCTCAGTTGTGTTAAGGCAAAGTAGGGTTGGACTTGGGCAATAAGTTTCATTACGCCTTTTATCTGCGGAAATGTTTAGGTCACAGTCGCCATAATAAAAGACAAAAACATAATTTGAACGTAGAAAAAAGACACAAACGTAATTAGGTCTTAGTCTCTTCTATACATATCCAATTTAGCCATTCCATAGAACACGGCCACAATCACCATAAGGGCTTTTTTCAATGTACCCAATAGTGGCCGAGCGGCGCTTGCACGTTGCCCGGCGCTCGCGCACCCTCACTACTCGCGAAGAAAGAGGGCGCGACGGCTATTGTGGCTTTATTCTTCGTTGAAACGTAGTGCTTATAATTGTGGCTTTTTTGAAAACCTAATTATTTGATAACTTGTACCGTTTTTAATTGTTTTGTTGAACTGATTACATGTGGTATGATGAGTAGAATTGAATAATGCAATAAAAAAAGAAAGCCCTTAAGTTCGTTAGGGCACTATTCGTAGGATACGACGATTTGAAGATAAACGAAAAAAAAACCTATCATCACACCAACGTCAATGGTCAAGTTCAAGATAAAATATTACTTTACAACATCCATTGAATGATGAAACAAAATCTAAACTAAACTTACAAATTAAAACAAAAAACTCAAGTAAAGATGGCGAACGATTAAAAGCCAGGTGTTTATTAAAAAACCTACAATAAAAACGAATTATTTTTGTTTGATACGAACCGTATCGAAATAATAATTACTGTGGTGAATGAGAATCGATTAGCGATGGCTCTTTTGAGATACTATAAGATCGAAGCAACAGTATGTTATACATGTAAGTATGTATTTTAAAATGATTACATAACGCTACGCACTATTTGAAGGTGTTGAATATAATACTGGATCGATGGGTCACCGACGCACAAATAGAAGGTCAATTTGTAAGGCTCAACTCACACCAAAACAGGGTACTCGAACAAGTCGATTTGCCGGAATTCCCGCGGCGCCGCGGGCATCCGCGTGACTCCTTCGAGTTTCTCATGCTATAATAAGTATTATAATAATGACAATAAAGTTAAAATTCATATAACACTGAAACTGCGTTACGCTTCGCTGCGCTTCGACGCTCTCTTGGTGTGAGTTGACCCTAAGTATTTAAATGTTCACAATCTAGTCACAATCACGTGTCAGCGGTACTTAATGTCATAAACTTTAAAAAATGTGAATAAATTGGATGTATTTTCAACAGTTTAAGAAAGGTTAGTGTGTAAACTTTAATAAAATACGAGAATTGCGCTTCAAATATCACTAAACTATATTACTTTAACTACTTTACATTAAATAGATCCACAAAGTTTACTAAAAAGGGAAGTTCCTTGTGCGACACACTTAAATGCAGATGAACCATATAAAGTAATGTATGCTAGGGTAAATATAATTATGTTGTATATTTGTTCACTGTACAAATTATGACACATTATACTTTAATATTTTAAAATCGTTATCTGGCTAGTTTTATTTATTTATTTATTTAATACTTCAAGCACACTAATGTACAGAGGCGGACTTAATGCCATAGGCATTTTCTACCAGTCAAGTTTTCATCTAATTTTGCTCAGTCTTCCAGAGAATCGCTAAGTGTTTTCAAAGGCCAGATGCAGCTGAATACCAGTAGGTAGTGAGGCGAGCACATCAAACTTTTAATTAGACTGCAATAATTAAGCGCCAACTAATTGTAGTCAAACTTCTGTCAAAATACACTTGGATACAAATACAAGCGTTTAGGAATAACGTTGCATTAAAGTATTTTTCAAGCCATGCGTTTACTTACTTACTATTACTCAAAGAAATCAATGAATTACTTAGTACTGTTGTGTCGTCATTAATGATTTTAACACCAAAAAAACTATCAATGAAACGATGATAGGTTTTGTCAATGACAGGTCAATCACCCTGTGTCAATTATCTAAAAATTGGCCGTTATAGATCAGTCGTTTGAAAAGTTGTACCTATAGTAGAAAAAAACATTTTTTTGCGATTTCTATTAGCCAGTTGGGTCTATGTGCTAATTTGATACGCAGACGAAATTGTGGAATATCCTGGATGAGGGTGGCACAAGGATGGGGAAGCTTGGAACTAGAAAAGAGAGGCCTAAACCCCGAATTGGGTGAAGTCGGGCTGTCGATGATGGTGACAATGAGTTGGGTCTAAGAGCCATCCATGGGCTTTTGTTGCGATGGCACGTCGAATTTCTTTCTAGTATTTATCATAAAACCAATCTAATCCAGGATCCGAATGGAGTAAATAAACTAAAAGCTTAATTTAAATTTACATTCATACAATACTCCACTCGGATAGGAGAAAGAAGAAAGCCCATTTCTGGTCACGTTTTGCCCATCTTTGTACTAAATTTTAAAATTATACTAATTAAGTAACTTAAATGTTGGTAATGAGTAAACCAAGGGTTTTTTTATGACACTCAAATGTTTATTGCATTCTAACATTTCCGAAAGGTGGATATCAAAATAGGGATTGCAATCCCTAATAAAATAAATCCCGAGGAGTTCTATATGAAAAGCAGCGATTGTTTCCTTAACTGTGTGGTCAATCCTATTGCCTATTATTTATTTTCTCCATGTGCATTACTTCGCCAAAATTTCCTTAACAAAAATGGGCATTTATTTAAACTAGGTAATTTATTTAAAAAAAAAGAATTGCATGCATGAGCAAAATGCATAAGCATCTTTCTTACTACATACATACATACATACATAACGTCACGCCTGTAATCCCCGAAGGGCTAGGCAGAGGCGTACCTGGTAGTACACCCACATTTCGCCAGTTATGTTTAAGTCCCATGTAATAGGGGGCGAGCCTATTGCCATCAATCGGGCACAAACCCAGACTCCGGGCTGCTACTGAGAAAACCCAGATGGAAAAACTCAATAACACTTTGCCCGATCCGGGGATCGAACCCTGGACCTCATGCTCAGCAGTAGCGCTTGCGACCACTAGACCAACGAGGCAGTCACCATCGTCGGCATCTTTCTTACTACTTATTCCTTTTTTTATTTCTACATGTTTGATGTTTTACTTGTGGGAATCCTGACACATACAGGCTCACCATCTAATTAAGGGTCATGACTACCGCATTTAAAAATAATTTATAACGTTAATGAAATCCTTGAAAACTTACAGAGAAATTTGACGCAGTAGGTCAATCACGTTCGGTAGCTTAAAAGCCTCTAACTAATTATATGAGGTATGATAGCTCTGGTTTATTATCTTAGCTATAAAATGACGTCAGACGCGTGTGATCGGGATCGGCAGTAGATGGTATATAATAGGTCAGTCGACTCGCAGCATCACAGTTCAACTTGAGCTTCATCTACATTCGGTTTTGAGTGTTTCGACAACTTATATACAATATGAAACTGGTAATTAATTATTCTTTGTTAGATGCAAAATCTTTTGTGATCAATTTTGTTTTAACACATACACAATTTTGGTGCTAAAACATTGAGAGGACCAACTCGCAATCTCACCATGCTGAAATTATTTCCTAAGAAATGTGTAATATTATCGCGTAAGTGTAAGTCCTGGTCTCTTCGATTTAAAGTTAATCTATTATGTTTTTATTATAGTTTGTGTTCGCTGCTCTGGTCGCCGTAGCCGCCGCAGGTCGCCTGGAACACCTGGAGCGCGGCTACCTTCCTCCCCACGGTTCTAACGGAGGCTTCGGTTCTCCCAGTTCCCATGGATCCTTCGGAGCTAACTCTGGTTCCTTTGGCGCTGCTGGAGCTGGTCTGAACGGTAACAATGCTGGCGGTAACTTCGCTGGTGCCACCTCCAACCAGTACCTACCTCCTGACCACGGACCTTCTTCTTCCAATGGTGCTCCTCAGTTTGCTGGTTCTCTTCAAGGTGCGGAAAATATTCAATGATTTTTTTTCTTGCGTAATGATTTTGCATACTTGTGTACACAGTGGTGGAAGTTTGCTGATCCATAATCAAAATATTAATTTGCTACATATCCTTTAATTACCAATGAACATTATTTAAAAGATCAAACAAACGAATAGGATCTGTTTATCAAAGAGGTTATATTTTTTTGACTAGCCTGTTCGTCTAGCAGAGTGACCCTGACTGCTATGCTTGGTTCGATTCCCACCCAGTACAAATGTTTGTGTGATGAACATGATCATTTTGTTCTGTGTCTGGGTAGATCTGTAATATTTATGTATTTAGAAATATATAAGTATGTTTATCAGTTGTTTAGTAACCATAACACAAGCTCTGGCTTGGCTTAAGACGAGACGACGTTGTGTGTAAGTTGTGGAATATTAATTTATTTAATACTAGTAGATGTCACGCGGTTTCACCCGCGTAGTTCCTGTTCCCGTGGGACTACAGCTGGATAACAAGTAGCCTATGTCATCCGGGAATAGTGTAGCTTTCCACCAGTGCAAGAATGTTTTAAATTGAATCATTAGTTCCGAAGATTACCCCCTACATTCAAACTTACAAACAAACAAATTTTACCTCTTTATAATATTAGTATAGAGATATTTATATGATCGTGGTCATCTTTAACTTTATCCTCCAGTTCGTGGTACCTAATTTTCTTAATACTTCTTATATGCAAACACAAGCTTCAGTTGTAATAAAATACTCTTCATGTTTTATTCTCTCAGGATTCGGTGGACAGCAGAGCTTCCATGGCCAGCAGTACAGCGGTCACCAGGCTGCCCCTGCCCAGCAGTACTCTGCCCCCAGCTCCCAGTATGGAGCTCCTCAGGCTGGAAGCTCATTCGGTGCCCCCAGCTACCAACAGTACCCTCAGCAGTCCCCAGCCGCCAGCCGTCAGTACCTGGCTCCCAAGACTGGCTCCTACCAGGAACCTCCTCAGCAAGCGTTTGATGAGCAAACCGGTTACCATTACTAAGTGTGTTCAGTACAAAATTTAATTGTTTTAGTCAAATGTATGTAATTATTGTTTAATAAATTTCTGTACATTAGTTAATTTTGGATTTGTCTTATACTCTTCGGTGATCATCTGCAATGATGACCAAATTAACACTTTCAGCTGTGTATCCGGGTATTCAAAAGTTTGTTGCGCGGCGCACTATTTTCTCATACAAAATAAATGACGATTAGTGACGTTCGGTTTTTCATACAACCAAAGATAACATAAAATGTGATACAACCGTTACTACACGTCGACGTTTATCCATGTGTGAGAATGTATGCGTAATTAAATGTATGTGTGCGAGTAGCCTTATAAAGTGCACAAAAAAACTAACCTGGAGTGGCGCTAGCAGTCCCAAAATTTAAAGTGATACGGCGCGATGACGTAGCTTGAAGGAATTTGTATAAGCCTCAGCCGTTTATACACGTTCTTTGAAGAAAGACATATTTTTTACTGACGTGATTAAACGTTGTGTTAAATAGCGTTTATCAAATTTTACGTATTATAATGTTGCTCAGTTGTTTCAACCCCAAACGGCTCGAAAGTATAACTACCAACAAGGCAAGTCCCAAGCCGCAGCAGCAGCGCCAGCACAGCATGTTGACCCAGGAAGATGGGATGGTGCAAGAGTATCGACACAAGTAGCGTCAAAAAAAGGTAATTTAAAAAACTCGAAAATCCGACTGCTTTTCTGAGTATTCATGAAAAAGCCCTCAAACAAGAAAGTCGTTGTACCCGATTGCACTTAACTTAAGAATCGCCAGTATTACAATATTTTAAATACAAGATAAATTGTAGCAGTCTGAACCCATTCTAGAAAGTCAGCCGTCTAGTTAGTAGATTGGAGTAATCTGCAATGGTATAGAGGTATGTGCTCTCAATTCACTAAGCCTCCATTTCTAGAATGGGCCCCAACTGCTAAAAATAAAAAAATACGGTGATATGACATTGATCAAGTTGGGTTTGCTCTGTTCAGTTTCGCTTATAAATGTTAGGGTCACTCAGGTTAGGTATGATGCCGCCTACACTGATGCAACAGTCTGGGCAGTGCCAGATTTTTAGCGGTTAAATGATTATAATTATATACAAAATTATTACACTATTATTCCTCAATCCTCATACTTAAGTTATTTAAAGATAAACAAACATATTTAAAATACTAAAGAGCGGCATGTCAAGGAAATGACATAGAACTACTTTGATTCCATGTCTCAGTAACGCCATCTACCGTTGACAGAAATTGCAATGGTTTGAAAATATAACCTGTTGCATCAAGGCTCTTATTTCAACTCAAATCAAATTTAAAGAACAATAGGATTCCGACATGTCTGTCGAATGCCGTACGAGGTATGAGCTCGTAAAATCCAGAATTGGTGCCCTACAGTGCCACGGGGCCGCGGCAGACCAAGAAGGAGATGGCGGGATGACCTGGATGTCTACCTTGAGAATTGGAGAGAGGTGGCGCAGAATCGCGACCGATGGAAGGAATGGAGGGAGGCCTTTGCCCAGCGGTGGGACAATAGGTAAATCCCTGTAATGATAGATGTAAGCGTGGAAATAAATAAATAAATAAATTCGGGCTAAATAATAAAAATAAAAACTTGAGAGGTGTCAAGGTACAGCCGGATGGAACGAAGTTCCCTTCGATTGATTAGTGAAGGAATTGTAAAATTCCTTCAAGATAAATCGAAAGGAACCTCGTTCCATCCGGGTGTCTTCGTTACAACTTTTGGTCCCAATCTTCTCTCTTATTCCCCCTCCCTCCCTCCTTCTCTCTCTCCCTCTCTCCCAACGCCACAAAATACGATTCTTACACACTTCTTTTGCTTCTTTTACGGTCATGCATCTGGTCATACACGCATGCCGGTTGAAAGTACTACGCACCTGACCTTTCTGAAGGACACTACCAATAAGGTCTATGTATGTCTTACTAGGGCGTCCCTTCCCGGCGCGGCGTGTCCACTTACATTTAGCCTTATAAATACCAAAACAATAAAATGAAGAAACTGGATACCATTAAATTAGCTGTTACTAAGTTGTGATATAAGCCAATAAGATGTCTTCATAAGCGGTGTAATAGAATATTCAAGATCGCGACCCAAACAGTGATCTTATTACTGATACGTATCAATTACTTGAAATACTTTCGTCAGCAATCGATCTAATTGCTTCTAATGCGTTAGATTCTGTTTTTGATGATCTACATTGGTGTAATAAAGATTAGAATATTGATCATGTTATTATTTCAAGATCCAGACTTTGACTTTCAGAGGGTTTTTATTTCATTTATTTATTTCAAATAGAACGTACAAAACCAATGGGCTATTTGACAAAATTTTAGTTTTTAGCCCTTTATCTAGATTACAAGAAAATATTCGACACGTATTTTTTTCTTTTGCAAATTAAGAGAAAACTGCTTAGATTAAGCGCATTAAAGTTGAGGAGAGGGGGCTTGTAACGTCATTAGCTAGTATAAACGGTACTGGCTAGGGACGTCATGTGACATTTTGGCCCGATGTAACACCGTTATTTTTTGATTACGTGAAAAAAGAGAAATATGTGTCGAATATTTTCTTGTAATCTAGATGAGGGACTAAAAACTAAAATTTTGTCAAATAGCCTATTACACTATTTAAACATAATATGTATTTTGGTATCGGTGAAGGAAAAGATTTTGAGGAAACCTGGACTTAGTCATTATATTTCTGAAATTCCCAATCCGCCTTGAGCAAACGTGGTGATCAATGCTCGTGTCTTCTCTGATTGAGAAGAGGCCTTTGTCCTGTAGTGGGACAGTAACAGGCTGGTAATACCTATTATTATTTTGTATAATTTACTTACCATTCATGAATAAAAATTTAAACATTCTGACAGTATCGTCTTCCATTCGTTCGCAAGACATATGTTTGTCCAGGTCTGTGTTTAACTTCTGTAGTGCAATTCTTTAAAAATCACCCCCAAAATGTAGGAAAAGTGAAAGCAAATTGAGCTGGCAAGTCATGCTTGGTATTGTCAGTTCACTTTACTCAAGTTTTCACGAAGTGATTTTTACCGAATAGACCGGCAGAAAAGCGGTGAGTACCAAAAGACCACGTCATAATCGAGTACTTTGTGCAAAGAGTTCACTAATATCCTTGAAAATCACAGAAAAATTTGACACACGAGGTCAATCACGTTCGGAAGCTCAAACTGATTCGATCTAATTACTTAGTCTATCATGGCTTTAGTTTATTATCTTAGCTATAAAATGACGTCAGGCGCGTGTATTCAGGATCGGCAGTAGATGGTATATAATAGGCCAGTCGACTCGCAGCATCACAGTTCAACTCGAGCTCCATCTGTATACATTCGGTTTGAGTGTTCCGACAACTACTATACAAAATGAAACTGGTAATTAATATGTATTCCTTTTTTGGTGTCAAATGTTTAATGATTGTTTCACACTCTTGTTAAAATAACAAATTTAATGGCGCTGGTCTTTTATAATTTGTATTGTCCCATCGAATTTTGTTTTCAAGGAAAAGTGTCATTTCGGGTTCATACAGTGCCATAAAACTCCCTTTTTAAATTAAGTGACTGGAAAGCAAAGTGTGCTACCATCCCACACTAAACATAACGATTGACAGTTCACATAACGCTCACTTTAAAAGAGAATTAAACTTTAAACTCGAAGAGTAATTTCGCGGAATATATTGGCTCTTCTTCTCATTTTACACCATGTGCTAATTTGTGTCTGCAGTTCGTGATCGCTGCTCTCGTCGCCGTAGCTGCCGCAGGTCGTCTGGAACACTTGGAGCGCGGCTACCTTCCTCCCCACGGTTCTAACGGCGGCTTCGGTTCTCACAGCTCCCACGGATCCTTCGGATCTAACTCTGGTTCCTTTGGCGCTGCTGGAGCTGGTCTACACGGTCACAACGCTGGTGGTAACTTCGCTGGTGCTACCTCCAACCAGTACCTGCCTCCTGACCACGGACCTTCTGCTTCAAATGGTGCTCCTCAATTCTCTGGATCCCTTCACGGTAAGAACATAAATAATAGCTTTGTCTAGGATTTCGTTCGTGATGATTTTATTTATTTGCATGCAGTGGCAATCCGATGATATCTCTGTAATAAAATGTTGTAAGCTTAATTGGCATTAGATCAAATATTATGACGGTTTTATGGCTATCATTACTTAGATCACTAATGTTAAAAGTCACTTGGTAGGTTTATCAAATAAACAGATCGTCGTGCTCATTTCCGACGTTATTCGTGGTTTGATGAGACGATGCATTTACCGCTACGATTAATAACCTAAATACTGGTATAAGGGAAACCTCGTCGTTGCTTTAACACTCTTCTTCTTCCAGGATTTGGTGGACAGCAGAACTTCCATGGTCAGCAGTACAGCGGTCACCAGGCTGCCCCTGCCCAGCAGTACTCTGCCCCCAGCTCCCAGTATGGAGCTCCTCAGGCTGGAAGCTCATTTGGTTCCCCCAGCTACCAACAGTACTCCCAGCAGTCCCTAGCCGCCAGCCGTCAGTACCTGGCTCCCAAGACCGGCTCCTACCAGCAACCTCCTCAGCAAGCCTTTGACGAACAAACCGGTTACCATTACTAAGTGTGCAAACTAATTTAGTTTAATTTTATAATCGACTCAGTCAATTGAATAATATGTATGTACAAGTTTATAATAAATAGCTGTGTATAATATACTCCTAAATTATTGAATGCCCTAATTACAAAACAAAATTGGTAATTGTCATTTTTGATACACGAAATGCTATAACTTAAACCAAAAAGGAACAATCAATTGATTTGTTAACAGCCATGACAATCCTGTTATTAATTTTATTTTATAATCATTCTAGCACGTGGTATAACAATCATATAAAACATAGTTTGATAAAAACTTGATAAATTGTCTGTCAGAAAAAAACTTTAACTTTAACCGCCGATCATCGTGAATTTGATGTTTAAACAACGCTCTAAATAATCTTCAAAATGAAAACTTTTAAAGATTATTTAGCTAGTTTCCGTAAAGCGAGAGCCTTTTAAGCAGTCAGAGGATCAGCACCGCCATTTAATATGGCAACGTGTCCTGTCTTTTGGGTACGTTTTCCGTTGAGAGCTACTCTCTACATAAATATTATAAAGTACCTAAACCCATAACCTCATAGGTTATTTTTATTAGAACATAGTAAAATCAAATATGAAAATGATTCTAGTTACCCCTTTTAAATGTTTATTTCATATGGAGATGAGTGGGCTCCATTCTTACTTTTTGGAATATTTTTTCACGGTATTCCACATTCACCGAGTACATCGTCGATCCAGATTCTAGGCTTTTTTGTGTTTTCTACATTTCATTTCGTCTATATTTTTATTCTATCTATATTATATTGAATCTTGAGCAATTTCAATTAAGTTTAACTTTTTGTCCTAATTAATAAATCATACATTGCCACACGCTGCAGCTTCGCGTTTCATCAATGACGTGTATTCACGCATTGTAATTAAAATGTTCAAGAGCGCGAACCCGACACTGAACTCTTCAATGCTTTTGATTCAACGTAATGGATTATGGTTTGGCAATATAATACTGTGTTATTTATAGGATTTATAGACTGTAACATGGCTTCTCTGAAGTAGCTTAGTGTAGTTTGATTTTATTTCTGTTTAAAAGCTCTAAACTTTACTAATAAAGCCAAAAGAGTTTTTTTGACGTTTGTCGATGTTCGGTGAGAAGAAATATTTTTGCATTTGATAGCCTAAAAGAGGAATAAATTTTTCATCATTTAACATAAATTGTCTGTTGCCAATTTATTGGACGGTAAGTTACAGATTCAAACTTTTATCAAGATTTAAGAATCCGCTAAAATTATATCTTATGGACCAGTATTTAGGATGTTTGAAAAATATAGCTACGAGTATAAGCAGGTAAACATACACACGAAGCCATTTTTTGGAAATCTGCAATATTGAAGTTCCTTGACAAAAAATATATATTATCTAAGACCCAAGCCTAAACATCAGAAAATTGTACCAACAGAAAGAGATGTCAAAAGTCGCTCATATGTGTTCTTTTTAAGGCTCTCGTAAAGAAAAAAAATGGTAAAAACGTTTTGTTTCTATTTATTAATTAAAGCCTGCTAAGTGCTTATTCGGATCGACGCATGAGGGATCTGTTACTATGGCATATTTAATTGATTAATGTGACGTATGGCTGAGGGAACTTATGAATGGATTTATTACGCATCATCTGTGAGTAGCTAATGACGCAGGGGAGCATTATTACACACACGGTGTGTAGTGCAGCGACATCTATAGTGCTAAGCAAACTAAATTTATTATTATTGTGTTTATTTGATTTATCCTTTGCATTTAAATTATATTTGCAAAAAAAGAACCAAAAGTCAAATGTCGACACGTAATCCGTCGTACTGTAAATGTAATTAAATATCTACAGCTAAGGCAAGAAATCGAGTCCACATCTCAGTCAACGAAAGAGTGCCCAAGAGGTTTGCCGCATTGCTACGTTGTATGACAATGCTGCCATCTGATTTCTTCTATTTTATTTACTTACAGACTCAATTTTCAGAGGATTTTAAACATTTCTTTAAAGTATCAATTTTACACGGCGCCGCGGCTTGATTTATTTAATTTGATTTAAATAGGAAATAATTACTTTAGTCAGTCAGTCAGTCAGTCAGTTCTTTAATTATGTATGAATTTACATTAATTTGACTATCTGAGCGTCGCAACTAAGTCTTTCTCAGAATTTAAACCGTATGCGAACAAACTCAAAAGATAGAACTTCCTATCTTCTTTGTTTAGACAACCTGTATCTAATTTTTGAATAATAGGTTTTGAATGAGTTTCCAAACTTTAATAAAGAGTATTTATAAAAAAAAAACAATATTTTATTCCACCGAAGGTTTAATAATAATACATTTGATATTATATTTTATAATATTTTTTAAAAAACGAAACTTATCCAACCAAGGGTTAGTATTAATAAAAGTACATTATAAATTACACACAATTTATACCCCACTGACGCACGAGCAACCGGAGAGCAAAGTCTAAGTCCGGTAGTGCCCGGTTTTCAATGTTTTTTTACAATACCTAGGTTTTTTTTAATAATACATATCAGTTCCTTTATCTTCTAGTAATCGAATAACATACATAAAAAAAGATTGGGACTAACTGAAAACCTTCTCTTTTTTGACTATAAAAAAGAGAAGGATTTCAGTTAGTTTTTTAGTTATTTCATTGAAAAGAGTATGCTTAGATGGTTTGGTCACGTTGAAAGGATGAATGAAAGGCGACTAACGAAAGGTATTTACAAGGCAGATGTAAGTGGGAACGCCGGGAGGGGACGCCCAAGAAGGACATACATAGACCTTATTGGTGATGTTCTTCAGAAAGGTCAGGTGCGTAGTACTCGCAACCGGCGTGTGTGTATGACAACATGTATGAATGTAAACGAAGCAAAAGAAGTATGTAAGAATCGTAGCATATGGCGCTCTGTAGTTTCTGCCTACCCCCATGGGAAAAAGGCGTGAGTTTATGTATGTATGTATGTATGGATTTCAGTTAAAGAAAAAGTTTCAACGTGTCTGTCATTTTCAATTAGTTCCGAGATGTGGAGTATTTATTACATTACGTATGCATTAGCGTTCAGTTTAAAAACCGCAATTTGTAAGTGTAATAATAGTCCATTAGTTAAAGTAGCCTAATGACATAATACATTTGTGTTGCGCGGTTAGTTAAGTGTCAAAGTTACAATGAACTTGGACCTTGCAAATTCAGCGGTCATTCAACCACGGGTAAAATATTTCTCTAAAAATGAAAATACAGGGTTTAAAGGACTTGCCTGCCGGGCACGACCTTGGAATGCAAAGAACATTAGGAGGCATCCGGATAGATTTTAATCAGTAAGAGTCTGATACTCCCTTTTGCATTATGGGAGGATTCACTTAAAAATTCCCATCCTTAAAAGAAGAAGGGTGTAAAGGACTTCAAAGCGCATCTGGACACCAAAAGTTCCCTGCATCCGCCTGGATCACCAAGCTTTGTAATTTTTCGCACAATCAGTTTCATCGCTCAATCAGTTGTGCCTCGGTATTGAGATGGCGGTCAGAGGGCGTAGTGCCTTAATATGGTGTAAAGACCAAAATGTTTCGCGGCGGAGACTATCTGTCAGTGCTCAGGGCCGCTTTAGTTCTGATCCTCCGAAAACTATTTTGGATCATGTTGAGTATCTTATTTCCAAGTTTTACCTGATGTTTTTACACTTAAAACTTAATAAAATCGTGATTCCTGTCAAAATGAATGGAATTTTAAATGAAAGAAGTGGCTTATTTACTTTTTAATCAAAATCTCATACGGTAAGATAGAAATTATGATCTTTTCGAGGTACCTATTTCACAGTTGACCAAAAATAAAATCAGAAAAAAATCGTATGGTACGATTCCATCCTGTATAATTTCGAAATGCATTATTTTAAGTAATCGCGTTATTGAAAAGTATATTTAAATTCCAGGAATTTGAATTTCAGTGTATTCTCTATTTTATTGTGCAAATATTAATTCTAAATAATAGAAAAAGCAAATGATTGAATTTATTTAATGTGATTCTAAAAAAGAAACACAGAGATACTGCAACGGTACCTGGAATAAGATCAATTTTTTTCACGCACGTTTCGTAAAAAAAGTGTTGACTGATTCATCTTCTTACAGCCCTTATATCTGTTTGTTTCAAGTCTGTACAGCATGTTTTTTGCTTCCACACCGTCATCACGTTTATCCATCATTTCAAACATCACCTGAAACTAGTTTGACTTACCGACCTTTACGTTTTTTTAGTTTTCTAAAACGTAAACGATTGTAGATAGTCAACTTGGCTAGGCTTACTGCTCTCAATCTTTTAGCAATAACATCTGTCACAATCAATCCATCGTTTATTTGTTCATGTACCTAGGTACTCTGATCTGAAATTCTTCATAAATAGTATAGTCGTTTTGACCATTGCATGAAACAGCAGTATGTATCCATTACTAATTAGGTAATATGAGGTAGAAAAGTAAATCCAAATTAATATATACCTCTATTTATTATATATACAAACAATTAAATTGACTAAGACAGCTACATTTTAAAAACGTCTTTAGTAGTGGTATCCGGTTTGTTCATCGAAGGCTTGCTGAGGAGGTTGCTGGTAGGAGCCAGTCTTGGGAGCCAGGTACTGACGGCTGGTGGCTGCGGACTGCTGGGAGTACTGCTGGTAGCTGGGAGCACCAAATGAGCTTCCAGCCTGAGGAACACCAAACTGGGAGCTGGGGGCAGAATACAGCTGGGCTGGGCCAGCCTGTTGACGGCTGTACTGCTGCTGGCTGTTCAACTGACCACCGAATCCTGTAGAAAAAGGAAAATAACATATTAAGATAATAATCTCACTAATATCCTGTACGATTTTCTTACTAATAGAGCTTGGTATATGAATTAACTGTTATAATTTAAATTCTCGTGGTCCTTATCATAATAAATGATGACAGCTAATGAAATAAATCTAAGCAGATATTATAATTTGAGTTTTTTTTCTATGAAAATTCAAATAAAAGCACGTGCTTTAAAACTCGTTAATTTTATTAAAGTCAAATATCCATAAAACATCACACTATTGGTTTTGGAAGTTATCAATTACAAAACAGCAATATCTTGTTTTAATAATTGACATTCTGATGCAAATGGTTTGATTGCTATCATAATTGAATGATTCGTGATATATATAATTAAAATTTATGATCCTAAAATTATTCATATTTTGAAGGAGCTTGTGGACAATAATAATAACGGTATGGGTTGATTGTTAAACTTGCTGAAGTTCATCCGTGGTCGGAACCAGTCAGTACATATCAAGACTCCTCTGTGCCTCAGAAAGGGCTTAAAGCCTGATGCCGTCTGTCATTTGCAGATCTTTGACAATGGTTACGAGTAGTCAGTATTAAAGCGGTATCGTACTACCCAGTTACTGAGTTGTGGAGGTCAGATAGGTAGACGTTCTATGTAAAATACTAGTATTTGGCCGCATCTGATTAGAATTGAAGCCAATCCCAGCATAAAACTCCAAAATTAGGGATAAGACTAAGCAGATGACAATCAGAAAAAATCTTGTCACACACTTCAGTTGTAGTATTTATCTGAGGTAACTTACTATGAGACGAACCACCGAAGTGGGATCCACCGTTGGAAGCAGAAGGTCCGTGGTCAGGGGGCAGGTACTGGTTGGAAGTGGCACCAGCGAAGTTACCACCGGCATTGCGACCAGCTCCAGCAGCGACAAAGGAACCAGAGTTGGCTCCGAAGGATCCGTGGGAGCTGGCAGAGCCGAAGCCTGAGTTAGAACCGTGAGATCCAAAGGATCTGGCTACGCCAATAGAGTTGTCAGGAGGAAGGTAGCCGCGTTCCAGGTGTTCCAGGCGACCTGCGGAGGCCATGGCGACGAAGGTGGCAATCACGAACTGTGGAAACAGAATAACATTCTTAACAGGTTTGAGCTACACGATGACTGAAGCAGGCATGCCATCTGTCGGGACAGGTCAACTCGAAGCTGAATTGATTCTTTCTTCAAAAGGCTTTCCCAGACTTTGCCCTGTATCGTAAGACTCGCATAATAAATTAATACAATCTTATGTCTGGATCTTAAAAACGACCATGACCCTTGAGTTTCCTTTGGCATTTCTTCTCAAGCATCATTCACTTTGGAAATGCCATTTAGTGCCATTTAGTTTAAAAAGAAATTACATGTAAAAGTGTCCGGGAAGATCTACTTATAGAAATAAATATCATTTCATTACATGACATTATCATTTATAATTAAAATCATTACGAACCCTGTAGGGCCCACCAACAAGGCAGGAGTGCAAAAGCCTTGTTTTACGAGATCATTTAATTTCTTATAATTTGCGTTGAAATATTGAAGTATGTACTTAAAAGTTTCATCTTCTATACATATAATAAATCTGTAGAAGTAAAATTTCTGTACATTGAAAATATCAAAAAAATAAATAGCAGGGGGTGTTACTAGACCGACACCGAACCCAAAACTATGATTAAAAAAATTTTTGTCTGTCTGTCTGTCTGTCTGTCTGTCTGTCTGTCTGTCTGTATGTTCAGGTATCACGCAAAAACTACCGGTTCGATTACGATGAAACTTGGTGTACATATTCTTTAATATCCTGGGCATAACACTGGGTACTTTTTATCCCGGAAAAGTATACTGAATAAAAAACAAACTAAATTTTGCGGTTCGATCCCTAGACCTGACTACTATACCAACCGCAAATTATAAGTTTGTCGTAGGTTACTTCACCCGCAGTGGAGTTCACCAAGGGGCGCTGCACACGGCTAAGATAGTATAATATTTTATCTTAAGATACAATATAGTTCGCCATAAACTCAATGGACTATCACACACTACTAAGATAATAAATAATATATTCAAAATGAATATTGGAGGACTATTGGTGATCGATACTGATGCCAAAAATGCAATCAGTAAATGTTTTGTCTGTCTGTCTGTCTGTATGGTACACACATAGTTCAAAAACCATTATAGGGATTTTAACCAAACTTGGTACGGTTGTAATCAATACGCCTGGACAGGTTGATCTTAGTCTCAGTTGTTTTACACATGGTCGGTTGTACGTCGCTCTTTCCCGGGTCAGTAGTTCCAGAAATCTTTATGCATACATACCGGAAGGATCAACTTTGAAAGTAGTCTATCCGGAAGTATTCTGCTAAAATGATTACGTTTATACATATATCAACGCACAACCCAAACCTCTGGTATTAGAGACATGAAACTTGAAAGGGTGTTCTTAGTGAAAAGTATCCACTAAAAACGACTTTTGGAAATTCAACCCTTAAAGGGAAAACATAGGGGACGGAAGTTCGACATCCACGCGGGCGAAGCCGCGGGCAAAAGCTAGTATCGTATAAAACAGTGTTGAAGGTAAATAATGAAATTTATAACTCTGTATTTCTTTTATCAATTTTAATTGAAAACCCAACATTACACCTATTAAACCATCGGGTATGCCATAGGTACTCATGAACACCCACATTTTGCTGGTTTTATTTATCTCATCCCCTTGGTGCCAAGTAATAGGGGATGCAAAGAACATATTGCCGAGTATTTTTACATGGAAACATCCGACAACCGTTTGCACGACACGGTGATTTAACGCTGATGTAATTGGAAAATTGAGTTTTAAAGTAAAATAGAAAAGTGCAATGATAAAAAATAAAAGAGTCTTATTATCAAGCAAATATATGCTCAATTAACCTACAAATAATGCTAAGTATTGCACTAAGCAAAAAATAATTACCAATTTCATTTTGTATAGTAGTGGTTGGAACACTCAAACTGAATGCAGATGAAGCTCAAGTTGAACTGTGATGCTGCGAGTCGACTGGCCTATTATATACCATCTACTGCCGATCCTGAATACACGCGCCTGACGTCATTCTATATCTAAGATAATGAAGCCAAGATATGATACTTCATAATATAATTAGTTCAAAGCTTTTTTGAGCTACCGAACGTGATTGACCTCGTGTGTCAAATCTCTGTGTTTTTGTTTGAGGATTCCATTAACTAGGTACACATGGGAAAGAGGACTATTGATCTTTAGCACTAAATGTAGTTTAGACGTTGGTCTAGTAGTCAAATGAGCTACTTAACATAACATCGCGCTTGTTATCTACGGCGGGTTAGGAAGAGTTGTCAAAATCAAAAACAAAATCAACAATTTTACCATATAGTTTAACGATGAAAATAATTTCTTTACTTGTATCAAAAGCAGGTTTTATAATAATGGCGTTTGTTTTTTTATTTATTTAATACTTCAAGTACACTAACGTACAGAGGCTGACTTAATGCCATAGGCATTTTCTACCAGTCAACCTTTAGGTGATGAAGAAAAAAGCAGTGGTAGGTGCAATTAAAAATTAACATAAAAGGAATCGAAATAATACTAATACATATCGATACTGGAAATATGAAATAACGTAAGGGACATTTTGTCGAAAATGAGTTACAAAATATACATCGTTGGATTCGGAATTTCTCGTTCTAGCGATTGGTATATTTTGATTGAATGTGAGTGTATTGTAAATGTTAGTATCAGATATACTCCCAGTACATTAGCAGATATCAAAATATGTCCATTATTAGGTAAAGTCTCATCATCTGTAGTCTTCTCCCAACTATGTTAAGGTCAGCTTCCAGTTTAACCTGATGCCGTTGAATACCAGTATTTTACACATAGCGACTGCGTATCTGACCTCCACAACCCCAGTTACTGGGTAACATGATAACCCTTGGTTAATCTGGTTCAGGATTCTGATTACCCGTAACGACTAACAAAAAAACTTTTAAAAAAAAAAGTTTTTATTTTGTAATTTTTAGTTTCTTTGTATGTAAAGAAAGTCTTTCAAAACTTGAAAAAATCATTGAAATTGGATAACAATTGCTAAAGAAGTTCTATCTCTAAACATTAATCTGTACATCTCTGCCGGCCCCTTTTAAAATAGAATGGCGTAATGTTATGTTGTAGAAATACAAAAGCTCAGCATAGACATCTGACTATAGCAATCGCGAATAATTTGCTGTTATGCGTTGAAGAGTTCCGTTGCCTGTCTTCTTCATCAGTTTTTCTTCACCAAATGATACTTTCTAAATGAAAATGCTTGATTTGTTACTAAAAATGTTGAAATCGGTGCATGTGTGCCTATATTTTTTGAGGAGTTCCCTCAATTCCTCATAGATCCCTCATCAGATACGAGTTTTGATACAAATGGGACCAATCTGTTAGTATACCCTATCAAACAAAAAATGAATTTTGGAAATCGGTCCATAAATGACGGAGTACTGAGGTAACAAACCCTAAAAAAAAAAAATATACAACCGAATTGAGAACCTCCTCCTTTTTTGAAGTCGGTTAAAAATATACAAATGAGACCTGGGATCAACGGGGTACTGTTTGAGGCACAGAAAAGTCTTGGCGGCTTATGAATGGTCATCCATCCGCGAACTGATCTCGTTCGCGGTTGGGTGACCATTTACACTTGACCCGTGCGGTTGTAGTTATTTAATCACAAGCTCCTTCATAATGTTAACTGTGATAGACACACAAATGATTATTTCATTCACTCCTTCTTCTTAGCGTGTCGGTAGCAAACAAAGTCACTAAATTCTAAATTGAATGTTTAGCCCAGAATTCGGCCACCGCAACACCATCCACCGACGCAACCATAAGATCCTCACGTGTGCAGGTGACAGGGCACGCGGCGCAGGATAAAAGGTGGGCCATGGTCTGTGGAGAGGTACCGCACAGGCACTGAAGGTCGGAGCTAGCTGCGAAACCCCACTTCAAGAGATTATCCTTGCTGCGGCCGACCTGGGTGCGGAGTCTGTTCAGAGATTTCCAGATCGGCCATTGCAGTGTGTGCCCAGGTGGAAGTCTCTCTGATGGCTCGATGAATTCCTCAGGAGGCTTAAGTATCTCTCGCCAAAGGTCACATCTTTGGGAGGTGCTGTTGGAAGGTGGTGGGTTCACGCATCCAAGAAAACTACACACAACTAACACACTAACTATTCACTTGAGGAGCAATTAATTTCATATCAGACATATTTTAAAGGTTTCAGAATCTCATTAAAATGATAAATGATATTTATTTTTGTAAATAGGTTTTCACAAACACTTTTACACGTAATTTTTTTTAGTAAATGAGATCGAAGTTTCACTGTATGACTACTCTGAGAAGAAACACAGAAGGAAACTCAGAGGTCATAGTCTCTTTTAAAGTCCAGACATTGCATGCAGATTAGTGTATGAGATGGTCTTCTGAGGAAAGAACCACACAGAATGAGGGGACCAGATCAGTCAGTATAAGCATTTGTCAGTAATTGTGAGCTCAACTCGGAACTCGAGGAGCTCCACGTACCGACGAACAATACCAAAGAAAGACATTTGGGTTGGTACCATAAAGAACTCAAACTGCGATACAAAATGTAAAATAAATAAATAAAACAACTTAAAAAGATTTAGAAAAGAAAATCTAAAAAAATGCAATGCATACCTATTTTTGTAAAACGCCTAATTACATAACTACACGAGCCATCACGTCATATCGATTCCAAACGAAAGTCTCAAATCAAATCGATTCATATCAGTTCACTGTCTGGGTCGTGATCTTGAATGTTTAATTGCATTGCGTGTCTCGATTATAATAATATCGATATTATTTCGTGCTTGTCGCAATTAGGAAAATTAGTTTCGTAGTTATGTTCAAATGAGTTGTGGAGATGAGGCGTTTAATGAGCCTAATAACTTCGATGGAGATTTCCAAACTAGTTCTGTGGATCATTACAGTTTGCCAGAAACATTTATTTACTTGTCTTTATTAAAATTATTTTGTACTAGCTGTTGCTCGCGACTTCATCCGCGCATAATTTAACAACTTAATGTTTATTTAAAAAAAAACGACAGTTTAAGTTACTCCTTATAGCATCATCTATCAATCTATGTAGCAAAAATTCTGTCATAATTGCTCCAGGCATAATGGAGATTGGCCCAAACTAACACACAAATAGACAAACAAAAATTATGAAAAATGATAACTACCAAATAATTTTACATGTTTTAAGCGATAAGCATTGTTACATAGCACACATACACTGCAATGGTATTTATTTGTACCTATAGGTGTATCATTTTGAATGAGTAGGTATACTACATAATTATGGAAACGTCTGTATATTATGTGAATGTGTATGTTTGGGTACCTACAGAATTCTCATTCAGACGTGTTGACAGATTGCTTCTTTTAAATGTGTGTCTATTCTAGTTAGTTAAATGATTAGGTGGTCATTTTGTCAGCCGTCAAAGTCACAGTGCTGTACCGGTCACCAGTTAGGTTAATCGCGTAGGTGAAATAGACGAGTAGAACATTAATTTGTATTTTTTCACGCTGAACGAGGATCACACAAAAATCACGCAGTAGATTAAAATATACAATACTCTTCATAAAAATTAACAACTGAGATTTTATAGGGCCTAACAATGGCCGACTTAAATCGTCGTAAAGTCCAATTTCAAGTCATACAAATGATTTGAAATTGGAGTTAATAAAGACGGAGAAAATATATTTGTTGACTCGCGATTTCGTCCGAGTGCATTTAGTACTTTAACTTTTGGTTAAACACGACCGTTGTAATTAATTAAATAAATAAATAAAATAAATAAACATCCCCTACAACCTCTCTCAGTATTGAAAATAATATCTACATAGCCTGCAACACTCACAAAGTAATGTGGCTTTCTATTCGTAAAATAATTTGGCTGCTGCTACCGTGAGTCGGACGAGAATTTTTGATACTTTAGTTTTTCTTATATTTATTTTGTATTTTATTTATTTTTCTGGAATACCGCTAATTCATACTTAAATGAAGACAACAACATGTGAATGGACCATTTAAAAACGATAATCACGTATTTTTACACATATTTATTTGATTGTAAAAAAAACAGTTTATAATGATTATGTTACTGTAACTGAAGCTCCAATTTCATTTTGTCGCATTTATTAAAATCATCCTGTATAACTTTCAATTTTGTCTGAAAGTGGCTTACACAAGCCTTTTCCCAACTATGGGCCGGCTTCTTATCTAACCAGATGCAGATAATACAAGATACACAGTGTCTGACATGAAACGATTTTCTATCTGACCTCCACAATCTAATTGCAGGTCAAGATACCCTTTGGCTGTCGAACTGTGCCTTTTACCTGCCCTATAATGACTGCTGATTTTCAAAAAATGACAACAGCTTAAAGGCTTTTCGTAAAACGGAGACATCTTGAAATATACCTAATTAATAATCATCTCACCACGAACTGACCTCGGAACGCATGGCTTAGGCTTCGATTGACTTGTTGAAATTAAGCAGACGTCCCGCGGGTTCACCCGCGTAGGTCCCGTTCCCATGGGAATACAGGGATAAATGTATGCCTATGTGTTAATCCAGGTTGTGAGGTAACTCCATACCAAATTTTATTAAAATCTATTCAGTAGTTTTTCCGCGAAAGAGTAACAAACATCCATCCATACTCACAAACATTCGCGTTTATAATATTAGTAGGATATAATATTATGTATAGCCACTTCTTATATCAAAATGTATTGAAATCAAAGCGTAGAACATTTATATTGTTTCACAGCTAATAAGGACCAAACACAAGTCGTGCATCATTCAGACAATCTGAACTAAAGCTTCAGCTTTTATCCATTAGTATCTATGTAGATATAGAACCATTGATCTAGATAAGATGATTGATTTGATTGTTTTTAAAGTAATTACGCTATATTTTTAGACTGTTGTTATTCCTTCACTCAGAACGCAATAATAATTAATTATTTATTGCATTCCATATTTTGACTAGAGTGGCCCTGACTGCTATGCCGGAGGTAGTGCGGTGTATTCCCACCCAATCCAAATCAAATTTAGATGAGAATGATCATTTCTGTTCTGTGTCTGGATATAATTTGTTAACCGACTTCAAAAAAATGAGGAGGTTCTCAATTCGATGTTTTAGTTATTTTTTTTTTGTGTTAGTTACGCGATTCCTCCGCCATTTATAGACCAATTTTCAAAATTATTTTTTTATTTGAAAGGGTATACTACCAGGTTGGTTGCACTTGTATCAAACCTGAAATCTGATGATGGGATCCTCAAAGAATTGAGGGAACTCCTCAAATAATATAGGTACACATGTACCGATTTTTACATTTTTGGTAACAAATCAAGCATTTTCATTTAGCAAGTATAATTTTTGGTGAAGAAAAACTGATGAAGAAGACAGGCGACGGAACTCTTCAACGCATAACAGCAAATTACTCGCGATTGCAACAGCCACATGTCTGTGCACGGTTTATGTATTTCCATAACTTAACATTACGCCTGTCTATTTTAAAAGGGGCCCGGCAGAGATGTAGAGATTAATGTTTAGAAAGACTTTCTTTTGCAATTGTTAACCGATTTCAATGATTTTTTCAAGTTTGGAAAGACTTTCTTTACATACGAAGAAGCTAAAAATTGCAAAATAAAAACTTTTTGCCAAAAAAATAAACAACCGACTTCTTAAAAAAACACTAACAGGTGAAAAATAACTCCAGTTTCGGAAGTCGGTAGCCATTATTGAAAGAAATAAAACCACCAAAGCCACAGACTTCCGAAACTGGAGTTATCTTTCACCATCTGCATTTTTCGTGTCTGGATATAATGTATACATATAAAGTATGTACAGACGCCAGCACATCAAGTTACCCCAATGTGTCAAATTTTCGCAATTGAATATGAACCTTATTTTGTTTGACATAAAGTAGAAAAACGATCAAAGAAATTCGACACATTGGGGTAACTTGATGTGCTGGCGTCTGTACCTAGAAAACCTACCTACCTATGTATTTAGAAAATATGCTTAAGTATGTTTATCAGTTGTCTAGTACCTACTCATTGTGCAATCTCTGCTTTGTTTGACTTGATGGCGATGTGTGCAAGTTATAGGTTATTATTATTTAACTTAAATTAAACACTTCGAAGCAAAATATAAATATAAACCCTTAATGTGGAAAACAGATCAGCCTAGGTAAATATCCTGGTTGAAAGTTGCTTTTAGTAATATTTTGTTAACCTTTTGACTTGTTTGACTTAAGTATTGGGTTTTACCATTGTATCAAAAGGACACGTTTTATGAAATTTTCGTCATTATGAGATTACTGTTATTGTCTACACTATTTTTGTTATTATTGCTTGACCTTAAGGTCCACAACTCTGTAAGTTAAAAAGTAGGCGCGCGCCTATTTAATACTTCATACTTCCTTAGCCAAATTGTGTCAAAACTAATATGTTTTTGAATATTATATTCAAATTCATAATTATATACGAATATTAACATTAAGCGCGTGAAAATTAAGTTGATTCCTGAATGAGTCTTAAAGACTGTTCAAGTTGTATCGCAAACTAAGCTTTACGTGCCGACGTTAAAAGTTATATTTAAAAAACTCGTAAACATACATATATTTTTGAAAATGTATCTGAAGATAGATTTTCACATTGGCTCTTAAAGCAGACATTTTTGATAGCTGTATCTTTTAAATTCATACTACCCACATAAATGATAAACGATATTTATTTCTGTAAATAGGTTTTCACAAACACTTTTACACGTCATTGTTTTATCTTACTCCGATCTCATATCGGAGTTTCACTAATATAATAATATCACAGTATAAATATTAATACAGTAGGACGACACCTTTAATCTTTGGAAGAATGCCGACGGCGTCTCACAAACTACGAACATCATTTTGTACGCAGTTCGGGAGCGGCTTTCCCGCGTCTCGCCCCTCACACCCCGCACGATTGCCCTGCCTAGACGGCTTCGTCGGACAACTGTAGGTTTTTAGACTGGATTATACATTATTGTAGTCTTTTGTAAAAAGTTCATGCAAAGATTGTCTGTCAGACATCGCTATTAGGGTTTAGGCCTCCCATTGTAACACCCTATGTAGCGCTCAAAGTGAGTGTGTGTGTGTAGTGTCAAGTTTACTTGTAAATTGTTATGGTGTACAAACCAGAAAATTTTATTCTATTATATGCCAATACTTGCCTGGCCTGTTGGTCTAGTAGTTAGTGACCCTGACTGCTATGCCGGAGGTCATGGGTTAACGATTCCCACCCAGGACAAATGTTTGTGTGATGAGCTGCACGATCATTCGTTCTGTGTCTGGGTGTAATTTATCTATAATATGTATGTATTTAGAAATATATAAGTATGTTTATCAGCTGTTTAGTACCCATAACACAAGCTCTTAGCTTAGTTTGGGACTAAATGGCGTTGTGTGAAAAAGTTGTGGAATATTTATATTTACTTGCCAGTTTTGCGTTCTCGCCTCCTTGGTGTATTTTCTTCTTACAATGTAAGTATTACATAACACTGTTACGCGGGTTTACTTTTTACCTAATACCCTGATAGAGCACGTTTTTCTTGGACCTTAGAGTCATTAGTTATAGTTGTAAAACCAGAAGTCTAGATGAAATTATGAGGAAGTACTCAGAGTGTTTGGATCACGTACCTACCTATAAGCGTAAGCTGAATAGTTCAATTAGTAGCTTGCTGGCTCTTCTAGAAATGCATAACTCAATGATTATAAGTAATCTTACTAGCCTAAGTACCTACTCTCACTTCAAGAGTACGCCGCCTTGGAACCTTCTTGTAATAATTATTGTACTATTTTTTCCACTTTAACATAAATAATTATATCGATTTTTAAAATCCGGGAGTTCCCCGTGGTGTCCGTGGCGTCCCCACCTACGTTAATTCACCTGGGCTGTACCACGGGTTGTTTTTATTCCCATGATCCTCTAGTCGATTTGCTCCTGAATAAAATCGAGAAAAGGACTAGTACCTACTTATTAAAAGTAATAAATGAAATTAATAAAAATTCTAAAAAAAGTAGCGGAAAGTGGACACATTAAGGTATGCGTAGTAAATAAAATAAATATTCCACAAATTTTCACACAATGCCTTTTAGTCCCAAGTAAAGCTTGTGAGCTTGTGTTATGGGTACAAAACAGCTGATAAACATACTTATATACACACATCAAAAGTGTCTAGGGATCAAGCATTTTTATGCGGATTTCTTGAGATTGAGATGTGGCTTTGTAATAAATTTATGATTTTATAAATTTATATGGATCCTTTTTGGTGCATTTCATAATTTGAATCAGGAACTGTGAATCAAATTCGAGTAAAAGATGAAAATCAGCTGTCAATATTTTCCCTATAAAAACAAACAACGCATTGAAGACATTATTAGTGCTACTGTTTCCCTACTACTGATTAAAACCAACGTTATTATGGAGCGGCGACGTCATTTAAGCAGGGAAGAAATGCTCAGAGCCGTGGGAATGATAGAAGCTGGTTCCCGGCAACGTACTGTGGCTTTAGCTCTGAATACAAGTCAGAGTGTTATCAGTCGACTTTGGACACGTTACCGAAGCACTGGTACCGTGGCTGAGCGCCATGGAGGACGGTATCGCTGCACCACACGGAGACAAGACCGATACATTCAAATCTTAACTCGAAGAGCTCCAACAATAACCGCCATGATGTTAGCCGTGAGGCTTCATCACTCTTCAGGGAACTTAATTAGCGACCAAACAGTCAGAAACCGCTTGCATGAAGTGAACCTTCATTCCCGAAGACCGCTACGGGTACCACCTATAGCAATGCACAATCGTAGGATTCGATATCAATGGGCTCTTGAACACAGAAATTGGGCAGAAGAACAATGGCGTTTCGTGTGCTTTTCTGATGAGTCTCGTTTTGGTATGAGACCGGATACAAGACGTATACGACACTGGAGAACCCCTGGACGCCAACAGCGATTAAAATCCTGCCAGGAAGTCCATCCTTATAGTGGTGGAACCATCATGGTATGGGCGGGTATTTGGATCGGCGGAAGAACTGAGTTGATTTGGATCAGAGGCAACCTCAACGCTCAAATTTATGCTGAGACGATTGTATCAGACGTCATCGTTCCTCTACAAGTGCAAATCGGTCCCTTATTTCAGTTAATGCATGATAATGCACGACCGCACACCGCAAGAGTTGTAAGACAGACTCTCGCCGCAGGTAACATCAATGTCCTGCCCTGGCCTGCTCAGTCGCCAGACTTGAACCCGATTGAGCATGCATGGGATATGCTACAGAGAAGAGCTCTGCCGAATATGGAGGGTATCCAGTCGCAAGAAGACCTTTTTTTGTTGTTGCAACGAACATGGGCGGCCATTCCACAGCGTGATTTGGATGAACTCATTTTGAGTATGCCAAACCGATGTTCTTGTGTTGTTAGTGTTCGCGGTAGAAACACGGATTATTAATTGTTTAAGTTACCCAATAAAATTTTAAAGAAAACTGTTATTTCAGTATTTTTTTCGAACTTTAATGTTAGTGGTTCAAATGTCAAAAATCCCTTTATTAGGAAAATGGCAAATTTCTTTATTAATGCAAAGGTGACTTGGTTTATCGTTACTGTGACAAACGAAAACACTTTATTTGATGAATCCTTAAAGAAAATTTTAATTAATATCAATCAGGAGAAAAGTTTTTGCAAAAATATATGTTGATCCCTAGACACTTTTGATGTGTGTATTTCTAAATACATACATATTACAGATAAATTACACCCAGACACAGAACAAATGATCGTGCTCAACACACAAACATTTGTCCTGGGTGGGAATCGAACCCACGACCTCCGGCATAGCAGTCAGGATTACTAACTACTAAACCAACAGGCCAGTCAGAAAAGTAAAATAAAGTTATTTTCCAAGACTATAGGTACCAACATTTGTTTTTTAGTGATTTAGGTTTGTGTGGCTGTCGTTTTACAGTAAACAAAAAGATAAATGCTAGAAACCAGAACCTTACTGGAACAATGTCGTGGAGTATTTTCAGTACCTATACTTTAACATACATATTTTTTTAAATGCTTATCTCATCAAAAAAAAAACAAAAGTGAGGACACTCTTGACAATACTTGCTGTGTCCATGACGACTGAACTGACGACTGACTGACGTATCCTGATCCTAAATCCGTCCTAAGACGTTGGTCGACACCCATTGCTATCAGACATCATGTAACTAAACTGGGGTCGGCATCCAATTTAACCGGATGCAGTTGAGTACCAGTGTTTTATATAGAGCGACCTGTAGAACACTGGTATTCAACTGCATTCGGCCTGCCTGACCTCCACAACCCAGTTACTTGGTAACACGGTACCTTTTGGTTAAACTGGTTGTCAGACTTTCTGGCTTGTGACTATCCGTAACGACTGTCGTAGATCTACAAATGACAGCTGGAATCTTTATTAATTAATTAATTAATTAATTAATTAATTAATTAATTAATTTATTTATTTATTTTGTTTTTTATTTATTTATTTATTCTTCAACAAAATTACATTTGTGTCGAACAGTAGGTACAGTAGGATTTTAAAATATAAATGTTAAACAAAAAATTAAAAAGGTAATAATCGTAATCTGAGGAAAAAATAAATAAAATTAATAATAACATATTCCACATTGGTCATAACATAAATTAGTCATAAATTAAAAAAAAAAGAAAATAAAAGAAAACAATAGAAAAAAAGTAAATGTCAATTTAAATAAATTCAAGAAATATAATAATAAAATTAATTA
Source organism: Euplexia lucipara (assembly GCA_921972225.1). Taxonomy (NCBI): domain Eukaryota; kingdom Metazoa; phylum Arthropoda; class Insecta; order Lepidoptera; family Noctuidae; genus Euplexia; species Euplexia lucipara. The sequence goes on from OV179159.1 coordinate 18,656,063, forward strand.
TGGTGTAATGTCATGACAAAATGCTAAATGTACCATTAAACTTATCGTCGCTGAGCCTGCAAAAACCGCTATGGATAAAAACCGAACTTTTCAGGAGAAGCAAAAAACTATTTTCTATTCAAACTGTTACTATTATTTTAAAACTTAATATGTAGAAAATTAGAATTTATGTCGGGACATTCAGAAATATATATTTTACGCCGTTTACTCTGACATTTCAGGGGCTACAATTTTTTTAAGTGAATTTGGGCACATATCGGTTTTTTTTCAGGTCGTAAATACCGCTACCTGACTTTTCACCACATGACGGATTTTTGTTTTTCACTAAGTAATTTGCATTTTTGCGCTTTCCAGAACACTTAGCGGATTTACCAAACTATATTAAAATAATGAAATCGGTTTAAGTTCACTTATAAAGTATTTATTATACTTAATTAGAAAAGTATTAAACAAAATTAAATAAAAAAACAGTAAAATAAAAATATGATGGTATTTTCCCAGCCTTATTACAGTGGGGAATAGACTCACTGACCCCTTGGCTGCTGAAAATCTACCGATCCTGCCTAGCCCACAGATATGTACCACTAGCATGGCGTGAAGTGTAAGTTATTTTCATTCCCAAGCCAGGCAAATCAGATTACACACAACCAAAGGCTTATAGACCAATTAGCCTGAGATCTTACTAAAGACCCTCGAGAGGCTGTGCGATAGGCAAATCCGTGATGGACCCCTTCGCAAGAAACCCATTCACAAACAGCAACACGCATACTCAACTGGCAAATCCACAGAATCCGCACTGCACAGCGTAGTCTCTAAAATTGAATGCGCGATAGACCACAAACACTCATGCGTCAGGCCTTGAAAATAGTAGAGGACTGGTGCGAAGAATACCACCTAGCAGTGAACCCTGCTAAAACCGAACTAGTCCTACTTACAAAGAAAAATAAACTGACAACACTACAGCTTCCCCGCTTCTTTGGAACAACACTAAGCCTATCAAGTGACGTCAAGTACCTGGGAATCTACTTGGACAAACAGCTAAACTGGGCAAAGCACTCAGAATACTCCACAACAAAAGCCAGCATATCCCTGTGGCAGTGTAAAAGACTGCTGGGTAGGAATTGGGCTATCAACCCAAAAATCACCCACTGGCTATACACCACGGTCATCAGACCAACAATCACGTACGGCTCCATAGTTTGGTGGCCCAGGACCAACTTAAGCACGGCTCAAAAAGAACTCGACAAACTGCAACGCTTTGCTTGCGTTGCGATCACTAGCAGTATGAAAACAGCACCCACTGCTGCCCTGTAAGCAATGTTGGGGCTACCACCTATACACCTTATCGTGCGAGAGGAGGCGGCAATGGCAGTCTTCAGGCTAGGTAAATGTGGTACCTGAGGAAACGACTCCAGAATCAAACACATACGTATAAAAACGATGCCATCAAGTGGCAACCCATGATGGTATCACCAAACGACAAAATACCCAAGACACACTGCTTCCAAAAACACTACCTCGTACAACTAACCGAAGAACAGAGTGACCACTCAGGTCCAAGAGAACTAAGAATCTACACAGACGGGTCAAAAAGTGATAAGGGAACAGGAGTAGGAGTGTGCTCCAATGACTTGAACATCAAAATATCCAGACCGCTAGGCACACTCAACACAGGCGGAATGTCTGGGCATCATCCATGCGGCCCATGCCATAGAATCCAGGAAAGTCATGGACACCCACATTCGCATACTCTCTGACAGTGCGTCAGTACTTCAATCCCTTGAGAAAAACTACATCACCTCGGGACTAATACTAGAATGCCACAACGCACTAGAGCGTATCACAACACTATACCACAACACGGTAACACTACAGTGGATAAAAGGACACAGTGGATCACTAGGTAACGATGCGACGGCGAATAGCGGACGAATTGGCCAGGAGGGAATCTGACACCGTGGCCGTCGAGCCCGAACCCGTGGAGCCCATCCCCTTCAACCAACTACGCGGATAGCTGCAAGAATTTACCCACACACAAGCAGAAAGATGATGATCCTCGTCCCCGGGCTGCAGACAGTCAAAGGAGGCCATGCCTACCCAGGACAGGAAACTCACCAAACGCCTTCTGCGCTTGGACAGAGTTAGCTTGCGCCTGGTGACCGGGACCATCACAGGACACTGCCTACTAAACAAACACTTACATACTATAGGCGTAACGGATAGTCCTCTGAGCAGAGCATGTATGGAGGAGGAGGAAACGGTGGCGCACGTGCTCCTTGAGTGCACGGGTGTCGCCGAGATACGGAAGAGGACTCTCGGTTCACCGGAACGTTTCGTAGACGCACTGAAATGCTTGGGAGGCTTAATCTGCTTCTGGAAGGAGGTGGGCTGGTTGGAGTATTCCCCCAACAAATTCCGATAGATAGATAGATGAGATACAAATAATTACCTACTGATACCGTGTCCAGGTGACCAAGTGACGCTCAATTAATTAAAAAACTTAATACGTACGAGAAAGTAAGAAGGCCCGTCAACATTACAACACTTTATACCTATTACTGATCTTGAAGATATTATTTTATAGTTAAAATAGCTATTTTTGAACAAGCGCTTCACAAATTATAGGTTAGAAATTGCGAACCTATGTGATCAACAAGAGGCTACTTACATTAATTACACCAAACCAGGTATCTATAATGAGTTTTGTTACACTATCTAACACTTAAAACTACACACATCAAAAGTGTCTAGGGATCAAGCATTTTTATGCGGATTTCTTGAGATTGAGATGTGGCTTTGTAATAAATTTATGATTTTATAAATTTATATGGATCCTTTTTGGTGCATTTCATAATTTGAATCAGGAACTGTGAATCAAATTCGAGTAAAAGATGAAAATCAGCTGTCAATATTTTCCCTATAAAAACATACAACGCATTGAAGACATTATTAGTGCTACTGTTTCCCTACTACTGATTAAAACCAACGTTATTATGGAGCGGCGACGTCATTTAAGCAGGGAAGAAATGCCCAGAGCCGTGGGAATGATAGAAGCTGGTTCCCGGCAACGTACTGTGGCTTTAGCTCTGAATACAAGTCAGAGTGTTATCAGTCGACTTTGGACACGTTACCGAAGCACTGGTACCGTGGCTGAGCGCCATGGAGGACGGTATCGCTGCACCACACGGAGACAAGACCGATACATTCAAATCTTAACTCGAAGAGCTCCAACAATAACCGCCATGATGTTAGCCGTGAGGCTTCATCACTCTTCAGGGAACTTAATTAGCGACCAAACAGTCAGAAACCGCTTGCATGAAGTGAACCTTCATTCCCGAAGACCGCTACGGGTACCACCTATAGCAATGCACAATCGTAGGATTCGATATCAATGGGCTCTTGAACACAGAAATTGGGCAGAAGAACGTTTTGGGCGTTTCGTGTGCTTTTCTGATGAGTCTCGTTTTGGTATGAGACCGGATACAAGACGTATACGACACTGGAGAACCCCTGGACGCCAACAGCGATTAAAATCCTGCCAGGAAGTCCATCCTTATAGTGGTGGAACCATCATGGTATGGGCGGGTATTTGGATCGGCGGAAGAACTGAGTTGATTTGGATCAGAGGCAACCTCAACGCTCAAATTTATGCTGAGACGATTGTACCAGACGTCATCGTTCCTCTACAAGTGCAAATCGGTCCCTTATTTCAGTTATTGCATGATAATGCACGACCGCACACCGCAAGAGTTGTAAGACAGACTCTCGCCGCAGCTAACATCAATGTCCTGCCCTGGCCTGCTCAGTCGCCAGACTTGAACCCGATTGAGCATGCATGGGATATGCTACAGAGAAGAGCTCTGCCGAATATGGAGGGTATCCAGTCGCAAGAAGACCTTTTTTTGTTGGTGCAACGAACATGGGCGGCCATTCCACAGCGTGATTTGGATGAACTCATTTTGGGTATGCCAAACCGATGTTCATGTGTTGTTAGTGTTCGCGGTAGAAACACGGATTATTAATTGTTTAAGTTACCCAATAAAATTTTAAAGAAAACTGTTATTTCAGTCTTTTTTTCGAACTTTAATGTTAGTGGTTCAAATGTCAAAAATCCCTTCATTAGGAAAATGGCAAATTTCTTTATTAATGCAAAGGTGACTTGGTTTATCGTTACTGTGACAAACGAAAACACTTTATTTGATGAATCCGTAAAGAAAATTTTAATTAATATCAATCAGGAGAAAAGTTATTGCAAAAATATATGTTGATCCCTAGACACTTTTGATGTGTGTATTTAATTAAAATAAAATACGCTCGTAATCATTGCACCACAAGCCCGTGTCACGCACGTCTCCTGGGGGTCGAGTCTGCTATTGCAATCGTGTCTCAATGACCGGTCAATGATCGATTTTTGGCGTTTAACGTCAAACTTATGACACATTTCCCATACAAAAACTGTCAAAGTTGTCAAATATTCGATCAATGACCGGTCATTGAGATACGATTGCAATAGCAGACTCGAGCCACTGTTTGTTTGATAAACCCGCTATGTGTCATTTCAAGGCGCAGTTCCAAGGGACTCGCTTTGAAACAAAAATACGCTATGTGTCTCCTGCACACATAGAGGGTTTTTTAAGTTCGTTTTTGACCAAAATTACATAGCTGATTTTGTTATCTTCTTAGCCAAATGAGTTATGAGAAAACGGATTTTACAGGCGCACGTGGCTTGAGAAATACTATAAATTAGCATCAAAAACCAATTTACAAAAAAAATACATAGCGGATTTTGCAGGCGCAGCGACGTTATTAAAATAATCATATTAGTTTGTATTATTATTATCTTTGAGATAGGTACTCTTCTATGCTGTAATAACATTTCCTCAATAACAATGACTTTAGTTTTCTCTTCAATGGCTTAACGTCCTTATCGAAGCACGGAGGAGTCTAGATATGTAATGAATGGTTATCCATCTGCGGACCAACCGAAATGACTTCATGGAGTATAATTAATAGTTTGACTCATGATGAAGAATCTTCAAAAAAACAAAGCGCATTAATTTCAACCTGATTCCTTTTCGTGACTGACAGAATATTAGTTTGCTAAGCAGAAGGCACCTTGACGGTAAAAAATCATCACTACTTAATAGTTAGTGCTTAAAAATGTAAAAACCTACATTGATTAACTAGACACGATTTTGACACTAGTTTCGAAGCACTATGTATGTATTAATTTAATATTTTACTTATACCTATAATTATTTCAGTAGCAACTTGTAGCATCAGTGAATACAAAGTTTAATGTATTACATTTAATTTTTATAAAACTTTTTTACAAAAAAAAACAACCGACTTCTTAAAAAAACACTAACAGGTGAAAAAATAACTCCAGTTTCGGAAGTCTGTGGCTTTGGTGGTTTTGTTTCGTTCATTATTGGCCACCGACATCCGAAACTGGAGTATTTTATTTTGCAATTTTTAGTTTCCCCTTAAGTCTTTACATACAAAGTCTTTCAAAACTTGAAAGAATCAGTGAAATCGACTTACAATTGCTTATGAAGTTATTTCTAAACATTAATCTGTACGAGTATATCTCTTCCGCCGGGTCCCTCTTCTGTGTTTCCTTTTGTATGTAATGAATGGTTACCAATCCTCGTGCCAACCTCGGCAAGCGTAGTCTTACCTTAGCTTAACCCGTATGGAAGTTATTATCAAATCAAACCCAACTATTTCTTACAGCCCACAAAACTTATTTAGGTTATGATCTGCTTAGCCTTTTATTTATTTATTTATTGTTTTAATACTTCTAACACACACATGAACATAGGCAAACTTAATGCCTTAGGCATTTTCTACCAGTCATCCATTAGGTCATGCAGAGACACACAGCGGTGCAATTCCGTATTTTTGCTATTACGTAGGGATCAGTTTTCAATGTAACTGAATGCGGCTGAATACCATTGTATTGCATGAATCCACTGCCTATCTATTTGTTCTCCATACTTCACTGGGTATTATAATACCCTTGCGTTGGCTCGAATGGTGATCATAACCGAAAAGGCACGCCTATTTTTGACTGGCCTGTTAGTGGCCCGACGGCTATGTCAGAGTCGTCGAAGTCTTGGGTTCGATTCCCACCCAAGACAAATATTTGTACGATGAGCACGATTATTTATTCTGTGTCTTGGTGTTATTTGTATAATGTAAATGTATTTAGAAATATATAAGTTTGTTTACGAGTATCAGCCATCTTGTATTGCACAAGCTCTGCTTAGTTTGGGACTAAATGGCTATGTGTGACAGTTGTGGAATATTTATTTATTTATCTATGGCAGAGATACCATATCTTCGTCACCAGCATTGTGCTGACTTAAGTGACACACAGCACAGCTGGTGGTCAGTGCTACGAATATACAAGCATTAAAATAAAATAATTAAGTAGATATTTGCAAAGTGTTAAACGGTTTTGTCTCAATTATCTTAAAAAAAAACTAAAGATGCCAGTGATCTTCGTCTGAGGTCTCGTGACCGACAACCAAAGGTTAATGAATATTTTTTTGCGAATGTAGGTACACTATGCTACTAATGTATAATGTGTGAAATAGATTTCATTATTACATAGACATATTAGACAAGTAGGCAGTTTGTGTCCGGTCACGATTGTAAGAAGTAACTTTGATGGAGACGCTTCCTACATACATAGGTACGTACGTACCTTGGTTTAGTTTTTTTTTATGTAAGAGGGCAGTTGGCTGTTAGTTGATAGTCACTAGGAGGATCAAATATTTTATTTATTTATTTATTATTTATTATTTATTTATAGCCTCTTTCAGACGTTTACATTATTTGTTTTAAATCTTTATTTGTTCCTATATATAGTTTTATTTTTATTCTGTGTGCCCTTTGGCAAATGCCTCCTCCAACCCCTTCCAATCTTCTCCCTCCCGCGCCAGTGTAGTCCAGGATTTTCCAGCTATTTTAGCCATATCATCTTCCCAGCTTCTGAAAGGTTTACCCTTTTTTCTCTTTCTCTCTCTTGGGTACCACGCTGTTACTACTTTGTTCCATTTCTTTTCTCCTCTGATTACGTGGCCAGCCCATTTCCACTTTAGCGTTCTTAATTTCAACACAACATCTTGGGTTTTTGTTGCTTTCCTAATTTTGCTGTGATTTATTTTAGGAGGATCAAATAGTATTCCCTATAGAGTAAGACAGAAGAGTAAAGACACAGACAGAAGAGTGAAGAGACAGAGGAGTCTTTTATAAAAATTATAATATATTAATACCAGCCTGTTACTGTCCCACTGCAGGGCAAAGGCGTACATACGAATTGAAAAAAACTCACATTGGTACTTGCCCGGATTTGAACCACTCGTGTATGAGAGCAAACCTGAACCTCTGGGCCATCATGACATGAAATATAACGCACACTCACACCCATACATATACACACACGCACACTCACACTCACACTCATCCACACGCACACTCACATTTCCCACTATGTTCCTTGTTTTCCTGTGGTTCAAAATAAGAAATAAAAATTACACACAAATTTGTTACTATTATTTATTTTATCTTTTTGCTATGGAATAGCGGGGACTCCTAACACGGCATCTCTTGCTTAAAAGGATTCCCCAAACACTACCACCCATTGTTGTAAGTATTTGTGAATAAAACATTTTTGTTGTTTTTTTTTCATTAAATAAAATTTGAAAAAAAAAAAAATTAAGTACTACTAATGCACGGTAGTCGGAAGACTCCGGTCTTCTAATTGCAGGCTTAATACGCTTAAAACCGGGCTCCTATCACCATTTGTTGTTGCAAACTAGTTAACTTCAATAAACTATTTTTAGTTTTTATTTTCAATATGAGGCGAGCCCATTGCTACCAATAGGGCACCATTCCACGAACTGCTAATGATGCAGTTCCATAGGCAACACTTTTTCCGACCCAGGAATCAAACCAAGAATTAGCTGTAGCGCTTGCGACCACAAGACCAACGAAGCAATTAAATAAGCTACATTTAATTGAATTAGATACGGAATGTATTATTAACTTGATATTTTTTTAACTTAAATGCATGCGATAATGTCTTCCTTGCATTGTTTGTTTTAGGTTTTTTTACATTTAGTCTATTAGTTTAAGTTTTAGTCTATAAGTTTAAGTTTTAGTATATTAGTTTTATCTTTGGCCACGCTTATTATTTTCACACTTCTGTTTCCTAGGTTTATACAGGTTGTTGAAAAGAGTTAAAATTATACTCCTTAAGCAATATAACATCCGACATTTGCTTCACTATTCCTGTTAAGGAAATATATTGAGTTTGGCAATGAATTCAAACGAGACAATTTGTGTATAACCCTTCAATCGTGGTCAAATAAATAAAAAAAACCGCATCTAAATCGGTTCACCCGTTTGGGCGCTACGGTGCCACAGACAGACAGACACACACACATAGCGGTGAAACTTATAACACCCCTCTTTTTGCGTCGGGGATTAAAAAACATAACACAACATAACATTACGCCTGTCAACCCCGAAGGGTTAGGCAGGGGTGTACCTGGTAGTAAGTAAAAAAAAACTGCTACTAGAATAGATTGTTTACACACACACTTTATTTATGGGCAAAGTGTCGTATTGTCTGGATTTTGGGGCAATGTTATGACCAAATTCAATCAATTGTAATTTCCTCTGCCCCGAGGTCTGTCAGACTCTTACTGACTAAAAACCACCACGATGTTTCATCTCACACCTGTACAGGGGGTCACGGGAACAAAATCAAAATCAAAAGTCTTTTTTCAAACTAGGCTAAGAATCAGCACTTTTTGAACGTCAAAAAAAATACATAAGAACAGAAGATACTTCCGCAAACTCTTGTCTGAACCTACATTGTCATTACTACAGAATGGGACAGCAGACATTTAAATTTAATTATAGATTACAGAAACAGAACACAGAGCACTACAGAATACTTTCTGAAGGGTTTGGGTGATGTTTCCCGTGATTCAAAGGCTAGCTGCTAGCTTCACAGACAAAGCTTTGCAAAACAACGTGAAAATATCACCAATCTCACAGGATCTTTGCCATTTGTCAGCGATACGGAGTAATTAATGACACAATACTAAGACTTATTTTTAGGTTTTGTTTAATTGGTATGCATTTTTTTTACTGTAAATGGATTATTTTGCTTGTAGACTATAAAAGCAGTAAAGTAAAGTAATAAATATCATTGCTAAAATTAAATGTGGCGATATACATTTTGGTTTCAAACAGTCTATTTATAAATATTACGATTGCCGATGATGGATACTAGGTACCTATAATTAATCGATTATAAACAAAAAAGTTTATTGAGAAAAATTACGTGATTAATTATCTGATAAATACATTATGATGTTGCGAAATTATATAGATCTTTTTTAAATCACTATCAAAACATCTTCTATTTTATATATCTACTGTCAACAGTACCGTTTTTTTATGAGATTCTTCATCAAATATCGTAAATCGAATCGATTTCCGCGTACGTAATGATCCCACGCTTAAATTAACAGCTCTTGATGGGATCAATTAACCATTTTTTATCGATCAATCGGTTCATGATCGGTTGTTTATGATGATGTCGTGAATATTTGAAGGCTCCGAAGTCTAAACGGAACTGTACCGTATATAAATGATGGGTCAATGGTGTATGGAATCACTTTGATTGAGGCAGGTCTCTTGTAGTTTATTCAAAGGTGGGCCGAAATCACCTGGAATTGCGGAAGGATCGTTCTTTACCACGACCGGCGTAGGCGTGCGAAGTAATACCGGCGTGGTTTTCAGTCTGTAACAGTCCACAGCCCAAAATCTGACAACCAGTTTAACCAAAGGTTATCCAGTTATTGGATTGTGGAGGTGAGACAGGCAGTCACTTCATGTAAAATACTGGTATTCAGCTGAATCCAGTTAAACTGGAAGCCTACCCCTGCATAGTTGGAAAAAGACCAGGCAGGGGACGAGTCTGTCAGCCCCTCCACCTCCCAGGGAGGGCGTAGGACATCCATGAGAATATTGAAAGCAGAGATTTAAAAAAAAAACAACTTTTTTTTATTATTATTATTGATAGGCACGCGTTTGACCACTATCTCACCTGATGGTAAGCGATGATGTGGTCGACGATGAAGCACGCTTGCCTAGAAGCAACCTGTTCACTCTTGACTTGAAGACCCCTAGGTTGTAGCTATCAGGAAACACCGACTCCGGCAGGGAATTTCACTCTTTAGCTGCTAATTTGTTATTGCAAGGCAATGGCCTCTTTTTTTTTTAAATAAAACATGATTATAAATTACCACTTTTGCTTGAGGCGTGTTGGTGTTTTATACTTTGAAGTCCAGCAGAGTTCTTCTTTAAAAATATCCGGCGAAGACTCAGATGTAGTTAACTCTCAATTATTACTATGAGGACACGGGACAGTACGCTTTACCTTGACTATATCTACGAGCATGTTGCTTGTATTAAAATGTGGCTTTCTCACATTTTATTTATTTCACCCATGTTAGTAATGTCTTAAATCAACCTGTTTGAATAAGGAACTCCTCTTACCAATCGGTAACAACAAAAAGATCTGCAAAGCTATCCTGTAGGACTCTTCCTTTAAAAATTGACGTGAACTGTATGTAGGTACTGCTAATCCCAGCCTTATTGTGGTGCCTAGCTTAACAAATGACTTTACTTTCACTAAAAGAATGGTGGCCACTGTCATGGCCTTACTTAAAATTGAAATGCATTCCCTAATCAGAAGCTGTTGGCTTACTATACTGCATCTAAGAACAGCTGTTAGGTTTAGCGATTACTTACTAATTGCCTCAAACTGCTATCTGTATGTTTCCGTTAGTAATCGTAATTTTAACGAAGCGTTGCCCTAACCCTCTATACATTTATCCAACACAATATCACCAACGAAACGGAATAGCTTAACGGCTGATTGCGAATTGGCAAAACGGTTCGTTTGATCTTTTACTTCAAGAGGTGCTTACAGAGTAAATTACAGATGGCTACAGTTTGTTAAATTGGTAACCTATAAAGTTTTATACTTTGATTCTTTGACTGATAATAATTGGCAGTAAACATAAATCATAATATTTATTAATTACAGGGAGCATTGAGTTACAGGTACTATCGTTTCTAACACATCTAGTTTTAAAGGTTAAAAAGACCAAATTCGTTTCATCTATATATATAAAAGAAAGTCGTGTTAGTTACTTCACTTATAACTCAAGAACGGCTGAACCGATTTAGCTGAAAATTGGCAGGGAGGTAGTTTAGAGCCAGGAGAAGGACATAGGATACTTTTTATCCCGTTCGACATCATAAAAATAAATATCAAGAATATCGGTTGTCTCAAACATTTTTCAAACGCAGCGCCATCTTGGATGACATGACAGGAGTCAAACTTCCCAATTCATTATCAGGTGACAATTTGAAATTGACAAGTCTTAAGCTAAACCCAAGAAGGTAAGGTTGTCAATTTATAATACGCACCTACGTTCTGAAATTTATTTTGTTACTAAACTTAGAGGTTTTATGTAGCATAAAAAAGTCTTACATTTCAGAAATCAATTTACGTAACTAGCAATGATGACAGAGACGAACTTTAATAATTCTTTGCAAATAGAACTTATTTTACTGTTAGGACTTTAATTAAAGTAGACCGGGAAAACTATAGGCATAAATTATTGTATGTAACATAGAGGCAATAGTTCAGATTAAAATTATGAATTTAGTATTTTTTAGTAAGGTAGTTAGGTTAGATAGTTGGGTTAGCTATAGGATAGGTATGGTCAGTTAGGTTAGGTTATATTATATACATGTTGTAATTTAAAAGTAGTAGTAGTTATTATTGGTTTGGATTTATTTGTTGTCGTCTTATTGAACGTATGTATATCTAATATAAAAAAAAAATAAGAGCAATAAATTGACTCTAAGGCACAACGAAGTTTGCCGGGGCAGCTAGTTAGTGATATGAATGGCTGACGTCCTCGCTATTCTAGTGGTCAGAAATGCTGCCGCGCTATCAATATTAGCAGTAGTACTTTTGACTTAACTCAGTTTAATTTTGATCCTGATCAGCCCAATGAGAGACGTGCTTACGGCTCAGTTTCGTTAAGATTAGCACTAACGGCTGATATCACTGAAGACAATGACTGTTATTGTTTATCCTTAATTAAACCCTCCTACCTGATCTGGCAAAACAAAGGCTTTCAGGGGCAAAGTCACATTTTCATTAACAAAGTTCAATAAATCCGAAATATATGAAATAGTCATAACCTTTTGAAGTTTGAAAGTGGCACCTGTTACAGTAAAGATTAAAGGGAGTCGTTTGGCTTAGTATGGACATATGATAAGGAGGGTTGGAGCACAATATATGAATAAAAGAGTGATGAATTTGAATGTTGATGGATAGAAAGAAAGAGGAAGACCATAGACAAGATGAATGGATTAGGTGAGAAATGATACGAAGGAGAAATGAGTAAATAATAGTATGACGAATGACCGAGGAAAAAGAAAGAAAAGAACGTGTGGCGCCGACCCCAAATAATATGGGACAGGGGCAGAGAAATGATGAAAACTGTGCCTAAGCCACCTGCTTTGTAAATAAACGCGCAGCCATTGCGTAAAAAATGGGCCAAAATGTAACCGCATTCCGAAGATGTCGCGAATACCCTGGAAATTTATCCCAGATCTTTTCTACGTGCAAAATTAGACGTGCCAATCTCTAGTATATAATAAACTAGAATAGACCTTAAACCTTGACGTATACATAAGTGAGGCTATACGTGGGGCTATAAAAGGATTAATTGAATTAGTAATAATATGAGAATGATGAGCACTAACCCTTATCTGATTTAGAATGAATGATGTCAGTTGTTCGTGAAAAGAGATCCTAATAGGATTTGGCCTAGATTTTATTACTATTTCTTATATTGCCATCAGGCAATAGGCGTCTTGGGTACTGGACTTCGTGAGATACTATCCTTACCTACATTGGGAAGAGCTGAAAAGTTTGTGACACTTCTTCTCAGCAAAAACACTAGGAACTGTTAAAGACGTTTTGGAAGTCGATCTCATTTAATTTCTCGATAGGTACTTAAAAAGTTTTGAACATCAGCCTAATTTGAAGAAATTCATATTGTTTTTTTTGTTTATAACATGCTGCTCATATGTTTTATAAATGCGAAAGTTTGTTACTCTTTCACGCAAAAACTACCGAATGGATTTTAATGAGACTTAACAGTAATATAGTATCATATTATTTCTATATTTATTTATTAAAACTTTATGCACAAGTAAAAAAAACTGTACAAAGGCGGACTTAATGCCTTAGGCATTTTCTACCAGTCTACCTTAAGGTGCTGCAGAGATGGAACGAGGGTGATATTAACACATAAGCTATAAATAATTCATTAGGAATATATTATATGACCTTGGGCAAGAATAAACTACTCGAAGTACTAATCCTGCGCAGACGAAGTCGCGGGCACTAGCTGTTTGGAAATATGCTAGGCAGATAATGTAAAAAAACTTTTTCAAAATCAAAAAAAGTCCTACAAACAAAGAAACCAAACATAAATCATTTTTTCTTCTAGATATCAAAACGTGATATCAATAGAAACAACCTAATTGGTTCATACAAATGAGATCAGAACATAAACAGATTACAGAATCGTGTACACACTGCATCTGATAGAAACTAATGAAGTCAGATACATATTGTTCATTTGCCAAATTGATATCACAGACCTTCGTTTGATGACCTACTTTGTAACGAAGATGCAGAGCAATTTAGTTATGATCACGATAATAGTGAGGTCCGAACTGTTGCAAGATGTTTGATTTAAATATAATTATGCTGGCAGGCTTTGTCGGATGCGATTCTCAAAAAAAAAAAACACCTTTTTGTGTGCCTCCTCTGTTATAACCACAGTTAATTAACACACAGTTACGAAGGACACAGTACCCCGTATGATAGTCAACGTCACTTGAAGTCAACTTAATTCATTAAACGAAGAAAGCAATGCTTAAAAAAAAAAAAAATGGAAAAATGTAAATTCTTAATGGGAATTAAATAATAAATAAATATTCCACAGCTTTCACACACCGCCATCTAGTCGTAAAATATGCAAAGCTTGTGCTATAAGTACTAGAGCACTGATAAACATATTCGTACTTATATGTTTCTGAATACTCAATACTCAATTCTTTATTACATTCCACAATGTAGGCTTAGGTGGTTAATACATACATAAATATATTACAGACAAATACCACCCAGACACAGAACAAATAATCGTACTCCTCACACAAAGATTTGTCTTGGGTGGGAATTGAACCCATAACCTCCGACATAACTAAGCCACTAACAACTAGACCAACCAGCCAGTCAATTAATGGCTCAGTTCTTTCATGTTGTTTTATTTCACATCCTTTCTTTGGACTCTCAAAATGTTTTATCCCTTCTTCTACATTCTGTTTTATCTTTTCCTTTAAATTGTAAAATATTTTTGATAGGTACTCATAGTCTATAACCGAAATTATGATATTGGTTTAAGCGGCGATATCCCTTCGACACTGTTTTAAAGATAAGTACCTAGTTGTAGTGTTGTGTATGGTAGAGAATCTGACTCCTAGAAATAGACTCCACTTACTTGTTTTATTTTCATTAAACCCTGCCTTTAAAAATAAACAGTGTAAAAGACAAAAGCGCCACTGCCCTATTGGTTTTGACTGCCTTTGTTGTAACTATCGAAGCAAATCTTAGCAGCGGCAGCGCTTACGCAGTGATGTGAGCTTACTAAGCTCCTAGCAATTGTAGTTTACACTACGATCAATAGATGGCGTTAGAACCAAAATGATTTATTATTTATCATTGGGAATGATACAAGTGATTTTTTGGTTGGTTTTCTAAATAAATAAATTTTCAGTTTCATGTGTTCTATTTCATGTACTTATTTAAAATGGATGTCCCTGATCACTGCATCCAACCCGTGACATTTTACTAAGATTTTCTGATGAAAAACTTTCTTTGAATCTCCAGTCAAGAAGAGGCATATATTTCTCCATCTATCTCCTGAAACAATACGATGTCTGCGCGTTCAAAATATATTATTATATAAAGGCTTCGGGATGAAGTTAACACAGCATAAAATACCGACAACATTCTTTGGATTATTCTTTTTTTTTGTTTTATATTGAAATAGGTACCTACTAGAATTTGAACACCATGTTGTTTAACTATTACTTTCACCGTTTATTATATTGATTTACCGATACTTGTGTCCCACTAGGGTACAAGTATCGGATGCAAATTTTGTTCGTGATGTTATGTCTACAGTCAGTATTGAATGTCTTTGGTTATGTCCGTCGCAACCTGGGCATTTGACTTCTGTGGAATGGCTAATTATATCACCCTGATGGCAAATTCAAGCTTTTTTTTAGTACCTACCTATGTTTGCCGTCGACACGCTAAGAAGAGGATCCACATTTAGGTCCCATACTAGACCAAAAAAAATATGTTTGTAGCACAGTATATAAATATTAATACAGTAGGACGAAGCCTTTGATCTCTGGAAAAATGCCGAAAACGTCTGCACGCGTTGGCCCTGAATAATACCTCCCGAACTACAAACATCGTTTTGTTCGCAGTTCGGAAGCTGCTTTCCCGCGTCTTGCACCTCACACCCCGCACGATTGCTCTGTCTAGACGGCTTCGTCCGACGACTGTAGGTTTTTAGACTGTGGGTTGTAGTGTAGGTTCTTCTTATTTGATTTTAGACATTATCGTTAAATATCAATTGATTCATAATGTGCTAAGAGATAGTTCAGACACATTGCAATATTGCATTACCATTCAATACAAGCCACCATTGACAAATCTATATTCCCTCAATTGCATTTAATATATTATCCTCGTCTTGTTTCTCGAACTTGTCTAGGAGTTCACTCCATACATAGACATGATGCGTCCATGTCTCGACGATACGACCGGTTTTTTTTACTAAAGAACTAACATCTTATGTTTGCCTTTTAAAGTCTGGGATGTTGTCTGATTTGTCCCCTTTTTAGGGTTCCGTACCCAATTTGACTCCCTTATACCTTCGGTGCATTTGTTAATGCGTCTGTTTTGTCCGCCTGACATTCATGACATACTGTTGGCTGCATTATAGCTTTGTTTGGCCGGAAAATTTATTCCTTGCTGGTCTATTTTGTAAAAGTCACCCGTGAAAATTTGAGTAAATCCCTAGCATTTGAATGAAATGACGGTTACACACAGCTACAGACAGTTTTCTGCCTACAATTTTACGGGGTGATTTTTCCAGAATACACAGCAGTGCTGAACGCCCAAAAAATATATAGTAAAACTAAGCAAATCTTACCTACAGACCACATACATATTGTAATTGAGAGATAAAAAAATCAGCGCAAATAAGCGTGTGAGTCTCATAACTCAATAATGTATATAATGTTTCAAAATTACTTTTCATTGCATTTTTTTTTAATATCGGTTTGAGTTACCCTGTGACAATAATAATATAAGTACAAATTTATTTATTTGCAGTCGTTAAAATTAATTTGTGTTTGTAATACACTTGCTTCAACCCGTTTACGGAACCCATTACTGTTTGTGGTCTGCTCACGAATGTGGCCGGCTATGTTCAATCGTTTTAAAAATAGGAGATACTGTTTTAATATTCATGAAGTGAATGGCCCTAACAGTTGTTTTTTTCTTAAAACGCCGTTGTTTTCGCAATGAATCCTGATAATATAAATATTCTTTTATTCATAGAAAATTAACCCAATTTTCTTCAAAACATACAAAGCGCCACCTATCACAATAGCCACGAACTATAGAAAGATTCATTATAGTTTTGTATGTTTCATTATTTATATTTTTTTTATTTATGTGTAATGTAGAAAAAACTTTTTCTTTCTTGTGTTTTATTTTTGATACTTAATAATTTACTAATTATAAGTTTACTCAACGTTTTTTCTGCATATGCACGCAATGCATTAGATGGTTGTTCATGAAATTGTGCTATTTGCACAAAAATGCAATTTCAACGTCAAAGAACAATCATTTCTCTTCCATGACAATTTAATCAAAGCAGATTTTGTTTTTCATAATAATTAAAACTATGGTGAAGTCTATCTCTTTCAATGCATCTAGATTTTTTTTTAAACTGCTAGGATTCAAATAGGAAAATTATCTGTCTACTTCAGAAAACGGTAGTGTGATTCGAGAGTGTGGTGTGTATATCAGTCAGATAGAAAATGCTAGGCCATAATAATAGTTTTAATCAACTTCACTGTTTTCGCCATTTTTGGAATAACTTTCGATTGTTCGGGGGTGGGTGGCCAATTCTGCTTGGTCCCGGAAAAACAAACGTCCTATAAAAATGACGATATCTCAAAAGTTATGTATTGTAGCGCCATAGGTCTTATATTGCCACAATAAAAGTCAAACTCATTAGTCCAGTTTAACTTTTATAATGTTTTAGATTCTTATTTGAATCAGTAAAAGTGATTTTTCTCCCATTTTCTTTGAAAAACTTATATTTTGACTTGTAAAAGTGTCCGTAATGATCTACTTGTAGAAGAAAAACTCAATTCATTACTATTTCATTGGCATATCACGTAGTCTAAAAGTTCGATGAAATACAACCAAAGATTTACCTTAAAGCCTACTGTTAGAAAAGATGTTTTTTTGTCCCACATCAATTTGTGACACGTTTTCTTGATTAGTCATTTTATTTTGATGATTTAGAACTTTCTAAATTCCAATCTAAAAATATCAAGCTAACTAAGCAGCTATTTGGTTTATTATTGCTTTTCATATATAAGGTGACTGGTAATTAGTGACCGATACTTAAACACGTGATTGTACTCATGAATTTGAATAACTTTCCCAAAGAAACTTTTCTTTGTACTCATTAACTTTCAATTAATTTATTTATTTAATAATTCAAATACGTCAGTACTGCACAACGGGAGCGGTGTGAGTGGCGGAGGAGCGTGTGACGCTACTACTAGTAGATTGTGCTCTTCCCGAGGTCAGACTATCAGCTGATAGATCGTGCCGTTTCGTGCCTACTCTGATCGATCACAGGCGCGCGCGCGGGAATTTCAAACAGCGTTTTTGTTATTTTATTGTGTTATAAGTTATTGTGTACAAAAAAAAGTTTATGTGGAAAAAAATATTGAAATCATGAATACAATCACGTGTTTAAGTATTGGTCACTAATTACCAGCCACCCTATAGACACAAAACGTATTGTTTTGCAATATAATAATAAAATAATTACTTCAGATTCAGATAATATTTGTCAAAATGGGCTTATAGGAAAATCTACACAATTATCTAGGTTATGGTGGTCAGATAAGAAGTTACTCCATATATAATGGTATTTAGCACAATCCGTTTAGACTGGAAGCTTATTTACGATAGTTAGACAGGTGAGGGTTTAGAAAAGCAATAATAATCATTTATTTTTGCATTAAGTCGTATATTCGTTGCTTTATATTTACAATTCTTAAACACTAAATGTAACTTTTTTTATACATTTTCCATCTTACTTTATATTATACTGTCCTTGCATTGCTGTTTAAAAACTTATAACTATCATTTTTAACAGGAAGAATATAATTTCAAAATTGAAAAAAAGAGATTTATACAAAGATTTGAGATCATATCATAAAGAGAAAGAGAGACAGTAGTATTCTATATAAACAAAAGTAATAACAATAGGTATTAAAAATAATCATCACATGTATCGGTTCACAGCAAATTATTCGTTATTTTCACATCACATACCAGTGAATGATGGAGGAGGGTAACTCGATAAAAGAGAATGCGAAAAAAAATTAAGACAATAAATACTATGTTCAATAACAAAGATAAACGAAAATATATTAACGACTGTGCAAATCAAAACATTTTAAAATTTTGGTGTTTACGCCACAAAAAAAAAATAGAAAACAGTTACTTTAATTTTTATAAAAAATCAACGTAATTATTTTAATTTTTTCAGTGACACACTTTTACTTGAACTTTAATTGAAAGACCTAGATTTTTCACTCAATTTCTGTTCTACATTTGCACAGCCATCACCTCCATGCATCACCACAAGAGTATCCATCTTAGTACCGGTATCCAGTCTGGGAGTTGAAGTTTCCTGATCCGGATCCTCTGCCTCCAGCGTTGGGGGCAAGGTACTGACGGGAGGCAGCACCTCCGAAGCCACCAGCTCCTGCACCACCACGGCCAGCTCCAGCTCCGCCGAAACCAGATCCAGCACCACCATGGCCTGCTCCACCGAAGCCGGATCCAGCGCCACCAGCGCCTGCTCCGCCGAAACCGGATCCAGCGCCTCCGAAGCCTCCTGCGCCAGAATAGCCGCCAGCTCCACCTGCAGGTCCGGATCCGTAGCCGTTGCCGCCAGCGCCGGCACCCTCACCGCGGTAGGTACCTTGAATGAAAAGAATTGTGTTTGAGCTTAGGCTATAAACAATAGAATCGGTTACAAGTTCCTCTGGCGTTGAGGAAATCAGTCATAAGTTGGCTGATAGCTATGCAACTTTTGGGATAGTTAGATATGTTTTAGAAGGAAAAGTGTGTATTATTCTGTCTCAATTTTGCTTTATAGTTGCTTCGTAGATATATTCCATCTAAAGATGTCACGAACCCGATCACACAACTAAATCCTGTTACAATATAATAATACCAGGTGTTATTACAGTGAATGCTCTCAATATATCAGCATCAGCATCAGACAACGTAATTTATGTGCAACCTGTCGTTCTCAGGGCATTTCACGCGTTGAGTTCACAAGCTTAATGATTAACAGATTGGTTGCCAACAACAACCAACATCCCAACCTTTCAAAGAAACATGTTTGTACTAGCTTTGGACGTTGGCGTTGGCCAAGAGTCATCAAATGTTGGCCTTGTAAAGGGCATGCAGGTTAATGTTATTCAAATCTTATTCGTCTGACTTTCTGCTTCCTAAACTGTGTGAATTAAACAAGTTTAATTGTACAAATAAGCTATTTTAACTATATTTTTATTCATTTTAAATGTGCTGCATTAAGAAAGATTTTTGAAAGAAAATTAGAACGTTCTATATAAGTTATCAGTCTTTTCGAATTGTTCTCTTACAACAGAAACCTAGAAAACCATTATTGTAATCATAGTAAAGTGGTATATTACTAAAATCGTCTCGTAAGCTATGTCTACATAAATGATGATTAAAACGATGTGTATTTAAAATGACCTTTTGTAATATATAATAATTTGTGTACATTTTCAATTACGAAACAATCCTGTAATTTCGATCACGCACATAATATTTCTGTATTGTTTACTTTGGAGGCCGTAAAGTAAGCGTTGCGTGCATATATTATAATTATCTACGTTTATTTTAAATGATTGTTGTTTAGAATGCCATCATTGTGCCAGAATGATCATTGTCAAAGTAAATTGTTAGCCTAGAGTAAAACTCTAAGGATTCTGTTGTTATTATTTAGATGTGTCTTTTGATTTGTCGTTTGTAAAATGTGTTGCATTAAAATTGACAAAACTATTGTTGCTTTAATCTTACTTAAAAACATATCGAGAAATTAATTATATATTTCACAATAACACACATCCGAGTTTTTTAATGATTCCTGGAGCGGACTTCTCTTCGGATCTTCAAATCCCAATTTACGATCATTGCGTGCATGACGCGAAGTATAAAACTTAGCTAATGTTTCTAAGGAGCTGAGTGGCAGAAAGCCGAGATAATTCAAATTGAACTCGGCGACTACTATTGCTTATTAATGACAGACTACTCTTCAGTCTCCAGTGTATCTAGTGTTCCCGCTTATTTTGTGGCCACACTGAATTCATCGAAAGCTCCAAGGCTAGCAATGTACGCTCTCGTTAACGTTCGCTGGAATTATTTAAATTGTATCGAGTTATTTAGAATGCGAAGATGACCGCACTACATGGGTATGCTGGTCCTAGGTTAAACGCAAGCTTACTTAATGACTGATTGGAGACACCTGAGACATTTAATACATCTGAACGAAGTGGTATGTCTGTTAAGTTACATAAATGACAGATTTGAGTCTAAAATTTTGATCCAGAATGGTTTTGTTCGATATCAGTTTTTGCTGGGAACGATTGCGTCACTGTTTACTATCAGGTAGGATCACAATCAAGCAGCAGTTTATATCATATAAAAACACTCAAACTTCCTTCCGATGAAAAAATATTTTTCAACCGATCTAATGTATCATCTTCGCATAATCCGTATTCCTAAAATTTTTAGACACTTCCAGATGCAACGTGCTAACTCTGCTAAAATTAGCGTGATGTAATTATAATCTGCCCATCTCAGAAATCGCATTAACTTCATTATCAGCAACTACCTCTCTCCTAACTAGCTCATCACTGACCTGTTATGTAAGTACTTTAGTAAGACCGCTAATCTGTCAGTCAGTTTGACAGGTTACGAAAAGATAGTCACAACATTTTTATGCGCACACTCTTTGCGTAAATGTATGTAATGTTGCTTATAAGATTAGAAAATTATTGTGAAGTCCGCCACAGTAATAGTGATTATGAGACAGTAATTTGGATGAGAAACTGTATGTAAATCTGATAATCCCTGGAAATATTTACTTGACATGCTTTCTTCTAATAGTGACTCTCTAAAGGCTGAAAATGACAGTATTTTTCAACCTCATAAATAATTGTTCTACATAAACTGGCACTACCTATTATGTAATAGTGAATCTTTATAAAGCAGGTCAAATACCAAGAGAAGATGAAGAAGAAGAAAGTATAAACAACTGAAGGCACGATGATGATAAAACAAAAGTTGAATTACTAACTAATCTTCGCACTCAAGCAACAAAATTGAATCATTATAAAGCTCCTGATAACAATCAAACACATTAACAAAATCTTTACGCTCTTTAACCGATGTTAGATCTAAGATTCAACTTCATTCTAGTTTCCCAACACGTTGTAAATTTTGAGGTAATTAATATAGCGCGAAATATCTTTGCATCTAATGTTCCCACATTTTGTAACTATGACAATGGCGAACAAAGCACCATAACTGCTAACATACATGTAAAGTTCTAAGAAAATATTCTTTATTCCGTTTTGATATGTGTTGATAATGTTAATATTTGTGACTTTAGACCTCCTTTGTTGAGAGTGGGAGAACAAGTGCTTAAAGTGGTTTTTTTTCTAGTGTGTATTGCAAATCTAGGTATTGTTTTTGATATCCATGGCGCTTTGAAGGTATTTAACTTATTTTTACCCATGGTTTTGTTATGAAACGGCTACGTAAAGAGATCACAATCGCATGGGATACGATTTTTTTTAAAAGATTTAAAAATGAGAAAATATAATACTTGCTCAAAAGAAATTAAACATGAATTGATGTTAAAAAATATATTACATTTAACTGTAGCTGTAAATATTATATTTATATTCTAAACATTACTTTCATTCCAAGTCCGCTTCTTTAGAGATCCCACCAACACTTTCGCTAAACTTAGCAAAAGTTACAAAATGTAAAGCTCAGTGCACATCGGTGTTGCAACGCGTCATTATCTAGATGAAACCTTTATTACTGTAGCAGGAGTCATTAATATTCGCGATTACCGCCCATCTCTCGTAAATGCACTCATTATGGTATGTTTGCTTTTGAGTAATTCGGTAATGCAACTGCCAAGACATTTGTGTTTTGTTGGTGTTTTTCTGATAACTAGGTGAGCTATAATCAGTCGATATAGACAGGTTGATCTAATAAATTTTATTGGTCTAGCTTCATAAGCTTTGACACTTTTTTTAATGATGGCCAATGATTTCTCTTGTACAGTTTGTTTTATTTGAATGTTAGTTTTGGCATCATGGTTAAGAATATTTTCATTATTCAACATTTCTTTCAGCATCATTGTTTGTATTTCTTTTTTGACGAAATCTACATCTTTTGTTAGGCCATTATTTCCCTCCCCTATTATGTCCCTCTCGAATTTCATGGAAACAAATCACGAATACTAGATGTCATTCTGCAGTCAATATACAGACTGCACATGTCTGACCTTTCATTTATCTGTAGTCTGGATCATGTGCTCCACGCCTTACGGTGAGTGGTGCGGTCACGTCGTGACCCAGTGGAAGAAGGCAAGCATTAGTACCGTCCTATATTGTTAAGAAATTGGTCATTCTAAGAATACTGTGTGAATCGCGATAATTGTTACAAACTGCTGGATTTTGTTTTAGCGTTTCGTCTATTGAATGGAATTGATTATTATAACATAACATCATTCCTTCTGTATTCCCTAAAATATTAGACAGAAGCGTTCCACAGTCCATCTTTATTTCCAGTTATGATTCAGCTATGTTATTGGAAGCAAGCCTATTGCTATAAACCAGGCTCAAATCTGGGCTCCGGGCTGCTGATGAGAAATGAAAGAGCGAAAAACCCAATAACACTTTTCCCGACCACATCATCATCTAGAGCTTGAGGAGCTTGTGGCTAAATTATAACAGCCGCATGGGTCGATCGAAGGTTAAGCTACGCTTGACGAGGTCGGTCCGTGGATGGGTGACCATTTATTACATACCAAGACTCCTCCGTGCCTCGGAAAGCACGTTAAGCCGTTGGTCCCGGCTGTCATTTGTAGATCTTTGACAGTCGTTACTTGTAGTCAGAAGCCCGAAAGTCTGACAACCAGTTTAACCAAGGGGTATCATGTTACCCAGTTACTGGGTTGTGGAGGTCAGACAGGCAGTCGCTCCATGTAAAACACTGGTATTCAGCTGCATCCGGTTAAACTGGAAGCCGACCCCAACATAGTTGGGAAAAGGCTAGGCAGATGATGATGATGATGTACTGCCAACACAAGTTTTGTTCTCGATAAAAACTTTTAAGATCCTTTTATCAAACCGACAAAATAACTAAGGGTTAATAAATGATTTTGAAAAAAAAAGGAAAGTCAAAAGCGTCATAAAATGTTAGCTTATCTAGTGCCCTATATTGAAATTATTAAGAAATCGGTTATTCCACGAAGAAACCGAGTGTGATTCGGGTTAATTGAAGCAAAGATTGTAGAATAACCTTTGAGACACATATCTACTACAGTTCATGTAAGCCAAGACGTTAATATTATCGCTATTGAGAAATTGGTCATTTTGCGAACAAGCTTGGTGTGAATTACAATGACGACAATTTGATGTTTCGATTTGTCTCAAGTATATTAGTTTAAGTGTTATTGGTTTTTGATTATGCAATGTTCTTAAGAACTATTGTTTTGTGCCTAGTGACGTGACTTGCTGGCTGATAAACAGTAAAGGTAGTAAGCAACATATTTTCCTCAATTTTTTTGACAATAAGAAAAACAATTGAGAATTGAATGTAATTTTTTAAGAACGCTAAATTCGCTGAATCATTCCCAAAAGCATGACTAAATTCATAATGCAATCATTTGGTTAAGATACATCAGAATGCTTAGAGACGTGATCAGACTCATCTGTGCGTTAACTAATCAATCTTCAAACTCGTCACTTTGGTAACTTTAAAGATAAATCTATAGTTTATTATCTTGACTTTTGGTTTAGAATTTGGTATTTGTTTTGATCTTAATTGTATTAACGGTCTATAAACCCTCAAGAATATTGAAAGAGATTGTTTTTAGAATGTAATAGTGGAATGGTGTCTTAGACAAATGTAATGAGATGGAAGAAAACTTGGAGTATTACATAGAGCGGCCCTTATATGGATCCTTGGGGCAGCCTTTTGAAAGGGGTATATTCAGCAGTAAAATGATAGCAAAGAATACCCTTGAATGAATTTCATTTGATTTGCATGCAAGGCAAACACTGATAGAAAAGATTACAGCACAAAATGTATTTTAGTAAAAAAGGATTTCATTGTAAAATTTACCAAGAAACAATTTAAAGAATTTTCACTTGTTTTTTTTCTGTCACTGGACAGTTTTGTGAAATATTTTAAACGTCGAAAAACAAGTAATATACAGTACTCAATACTAAGTTCTACTACCTCCATGAAACTGTCATTAATCTTGAATAGCCCTCAATTATGATCGAGCAATTTCCGTCTTAAAATATTACACACTGAAAATTTATTAATGGTTACCCAAGATCGATGATGATGCTTGGATGACCAGATTAAGTATCGACGTTCGGAACATGATCAATTTGCTTTCAAACGAGTACTCGATCGCTCGTTAAACATCGATAAACTTTAATAGAACACACAAAGGTGACAATGCTGTCAATAAGCAATGAAGTAGAAGTACAAAGTGTTGCAATAAATCAGTCTCGGTCGTCGTTGGAGGCCCTTACTATCACTGGAAGACACTTAAAACAATAGAACGTTTCGTTATAAAGTCTAAGTTTATCTGTACTAGGCAAAACACAGGCAATACCAATTACTTAAAATATTCACACGTCTCGTAAAACCATCTGATGTTTAATTCCCTATTCCTCTCAAATTCTAAAACTTGTGGAAATATTAATTGATTTACTACCGAATTATTATAAATGAAAATTCTATCAAAATTTATGGAACTGACCATTTCAATAAAATATGCAATGTGGGATAGCCAGCCAAGAATCCTCATTTCGCAAGGTTGACATGCCTTCAAATAAGGCTGTACACTTTATAACTGCGTTCTAACCCAATAATTTACATTGTAATGCCTATTTATGGTCAATCAAAGGCAAATAGTTTGATTTAATTAGTGCATCTGCCTTTAATTTGTAGGATCTTGACTCCGTAGGATCGACAAGGCTCAATGTTTATGTAATGCTAATTGAGAGAATTTAAAAAGGAATATCTTGTGACTTTTTATTCATGTTTTGGTCGTGAATTGATGCTTCTGTTTCTTTTTACTTACATTTATCAGCAAGTTGAAACACTATCTTTAGTGTGATGTGAAACTGTTTCATGTAAAAGTTTGTTACTGTGTTAAGTTAGAAAATTCAAGTCTTTATTTTCGCAAAAATAAAAAGTAATGGTCCAATTTTAGAATAAAATGTCTTTTAGAACCAAGCCCATTTATTTCTCCCCTAATCCGTTAATCTCTAATGTTCAACCAGAATAGCTGTGAAATCAATTAAAATCCGACCTATGCAGTGCCTTACTTTGCTTCAAGCCAGATCACGATGCATGATGCAACGATCTCACGTCATTTTGTAACTCATCAGTACTAGGGTACTCAGGGAACGAATTACATGCTACACAGATGCAAAGACTCCTTAGATTCTTACCTGCTTGCACTCACACATAAGCAACAGTCGTTAACATAACATTTGACGGGGATGCAACTGAGATATTTACGAGGTGTCTTTGGTAGATATTAAATTATGTCTATTTGTGTGCAGGGCGAAGTATTAGGAACCATGTTCTTGCAAAGTGAGTTATCTCTAATTCAAGTTACTCAGGTAATGTTGGGGCTTGACAAGATGAAGTACGTGTCTAGTGTTGCTCAGTGTTTTGTTAGTAAATTGTAATGTATTTGTAAATGGAAGGCTTTCTAATGGCAGGGCTAATATTATTACGGTTGGATCTGGTAGTTTTTTGGTCTGTTTTGCATGGAGATGTTATGATGCAGATATTGGTAAAGTAAGACGAATAAATTGTTGATGTTTTCGATTTTATAATAAAACGCAGAGTTAACCTTAAGAGACATTAAAGCTTTAGTGCACTGCAATATTATATTAACGACTAAATAAAACTGTTTTAGATCACCTGTCATGTATGTATAGGCTATTTTTGACTTGTTTATATCGTCAAACGTTAGTTAACCCTCAAAAGAAAGACAAAAATGTACGATCAATATTATTTTTGTCAAAAATAATTACAAATTTTCTTCCTATTTATTCCTGTGTTTCTAGTTACCCCGTTAGACTGTACCTATTAATATATATATCCTTCAAAAATCTAAACTAATGATGTCCATTAAATTTCATGACATTACCGACAAGGTTAATCGGTTTCCCGCACTTTTAGGACTTGTGGTCAATTTTAAGATTAGCACTATTTTTTTTTCTTAAATCAACCACAGGATGAACCATTATAATTCTCGGACAGTACTTTATAATATTAATGATTGTTTTTTAGCGTAATCCTCATCATAACCTCTTTGACCACTAAGCGAATGTTTTGTACCACTGGGGTTATTAAACGCGATTAGGATACGTTTTTGCGGTTAGCGAATTTTTTCTACTCAATAAAAATTTGGTTTTAGTTAATGTGAGCAAATTAGCACAAAAAAGAGAAGTTAGTTTTTAAATTGAATTATCTATCAATCAGTTATGTCAACATTTTTTCAAGAGAGCTAAAATAGTAACTGCAATTAAAATGGTTTTTTTTGTAAGTTTTTATGTTGCACACTAAAGAGTATTTTATTTCATTCTAAATTATCGATATCGCTCGTCGACTATTTATAGAATAGAACTTTGAAGTTTTCATTATAGATTTGGTATTTTTACTATTTCAGTTTACCTTTGGTTTTCAGATCTTGGTAACAAGAAAGAGGTAGTAATAATTTGTCACTCACCATCATCACTGATGCCAGCGGCCTCATCGCGGGCGTTTTGCTCCAGAGACTTCAAGATCTCTTCGGGGATCGGGGGAGGAGTGGGCAGATGAGCACCCTGGGGCACGAAACCGTTCTCGTCAGCGGTGTACGTGATGCTGTAGTCCTGGCCATCATCACCCTTGTACGCGAAGCTGCCTTGAGACTGCACACCGTTGGTGGCAACGCCTTGAGCGTCAGCGCGGATGCCGTTTGAGGTTTCGAAGTCGTAAGAGAAACCTTCAGCGGTAACTTCACTGTTCAGCTTGAGGATCTGAGCGCTAGCGTCAGCAGAGGCACCACCACGAGCATTGTATTGTCCACCGGCGGGGGCGTTGTACACGTTACCAGCGTGCGCAGCTCCACCACCGAAACCAGATCCGGCACCACCGCCAAATCCGGAGCCAGCGCCGCCGTAACCTCCGGCTCCACGGCCACCAGCACCAGCGCCGAAACCACCAGCGCCTCCAGCGCCGAAACCACCACCACCACCGGCTCCTCCAAAACCACCTCCGGTTTTACCACCAAAGCCAGGAGCGCCGGCGGCACCGAAGCCGGGGCCAAAACCACCAGCACCAGAGTTACCTCTGGGGGGGAGGTATTTGTTGTCAAGGCGGTCTGCTAAGCAGACACCGAGGACAGCGGCTACCACGAGCTGTAAAAAGGACACAACAACTAGTTAATTGATGATCTTGTCAACATAAATAGCTTTTACAACTTCAACATTTCTTATAAAGGGAATGAAAGATTTACGCAAACAAGAGTGTTAGAAAAAAGTTTACTATTTAACCCTGCCCCAATTCGGTTTAACCTAGATTTTTTGCTTCAAATAGCCATTACCTCATTGAAATTCAAATATATGATGAGCATGTTTTAATTATAGACATTTTATTTTAATTGCACTCCTAAGTTTATGTGTATGTTCGTAATTATACGTCAAAATGTCGATTTTATGTTGCGAATGATAGATGCATTCTTCACGAGAATTTGAAGTACCGTTAATTCATTTTCTACGTGATTTTATTTTTGCAACCATGTGCAATGGATTAAGATAACTTTTTTGAAATCACTGTATTACTAAACGCATGAAGAAGATTAGCTTGCCACATAAACATGAAAATACTCAGATAATTTAAGTTCAAAGCAGGCAATAGTTAGTAGCTGAAACGCTGAAAGAGCTTTCGTAATAGTTAGGATTTTAATAAAACGGAGTTTCAGTAAGTTAAATTTGAAAGACTTACTAATTGTTATTATAAGTCAAGCAGTTACTGCAATTTAATATTTTTTTCTGATGAAGAGTTAAGGTGGAGGTATTTTTTTTTATATTAATTTTACAAGCTTTAGGGTGGGTTTCCCTGATAATTAGACCAATTATCAGACTAGCCTGACAGTCAGGTATGAAGGTAGATACTGAAAATGCAGGCTGACATGTCACTGTTCTCGTCCGAACAACCGTAAGGGACCCCCTTCTACAGTGCGAACCCCAAACTGCACCACGATTCCCGATAAACGAATTCGACTTACCAATTTCATGATTTTATATTAAAATATAATTTCTAAGGAAGACGACTTGTGTCTTGAGCGATAGTGCGCTGACTGTGATGTGCACTAGCGTTCCGACCAATATATACCACTCTAGATGAGTGAGAATCACTCTGAAAATGATATCAGGGCCGCTGCATAGTCGTAAGAAGGTTGGTCTTCCTATATTAAGAGAATGTGATCGAGAGCTGATATACATATTTTTTTATGTCGACATCCGTGTTCGTCGAAGGGTTGGTTTTTGACATGTACGTAGTCAATTGGACCTTTAACCTGGTAACAGGTTGCGTTGCAATTTCAAGTGATAGTAAAAGGTGTTTAGGTTCGATAGATGTCGTCGTGTTTTGTTTAAGTGTTTAGGTAACTATTTTATTATTGTCTTTTAAAGAACACTCTTAGACATTAAACAAGCAAGACCTAACGTTGCCCTTCGTTATTAATATTATGTAGAATGTTTCAGAGTTTAAAAGGGATTGTCTATTTAGTTTCTTAACGTGGTTTACTTTTATCTTTCTATTATTTTAGTCTTAGCCCTTAGTCTGTAGGTATGTGTGCACGATTGATAGCGATAGGCTCGACCCCAAATAATAATGTGGATTTAAAGAAATCTAGCGAAATTTATCGTGTTATTGTAATAGGATTTACGTATAAACGTAATAATAGTTTGATAACGAACACTTAGTTTTGTGCGAAGACATAGAGTAGCAAATGAGATTTTAGATTAAAACGATGATTTTATTAGTAATTTTACATTTTAATCATGTCATTAATAAAACAATTGAACTCGTAATGACGTCTTACAATTAGTATATTTTCTTTTAATAATATTTACTTGGCTATATTTTAAACGCCTGACAACACACAACAACAACAACAAACAACTGACAATTGACAATTGATTGACAATTTGTTTTATGTAGGTATATGTGGCTCATGTTTGAAAAAATAAAATTATATGAAGCAACATGTACGTTATTGGAATTTCTCGAGACGCTTGTGTCTTAAATCTTCAGTAGACACCTACTAAAGATTCGGAACACAAGAGTTTATGTCTAAGGCCCGAAGCAAACTCGCAAAGGCTTTTTTAATCAATTAAGACAGCAACTGACAAGTTTACTTCCATGCAATAAACAAGTGCACCGAAGGATAAACCCCGTTGGGGTAAGACTATTGCCGGCACAGAAAACAAAATATATTGAGCCATGGAGACGGTTGACTATACTGAGCTCATAAACATTTTTCTTTAAAATAAATTTCCCAAGTAGTTTTTTTATATTGTTACCTAATTAAACTAATTAAACCTAAATTTGTATTTGGTGTCTGGGTGTAATTTATCTATAATATGTATGTATTTAGTAATATATAAGTATGTTTATCAGCTGTTTAGTACCCAAAACACAAGCTCTTAGCTTAGTTTGGGACTAGATGGCGTTGTGTGAAAAGTTGTGGAATATTTATTTATATAAAGCATTTTAGCTGCATCCGAATTTGGTTCGGATAAAATGCTATGAAAGGCACTAAACATGTTTATAATAATTCGAGTAAAATTGATAAGCAAGTTCTAGAATAATGTATGATGGAGTTGTCATCGTCGTAATTTTATCAAAAAAAAAAGTCAAATCATTTATTTCAATTAGGCCATTTAAAAGGCACTTTTGAACGTTAAACTTACAAGTTAAGTAAAATTTAATGATTCTAGTTGCCCCTTCCAAAAGGTAGTTATGTATGGAGAAGAATGGGCAAGAAACTCCATACTTACTCTTTTAAATACATTATATCTTTTATGTACAAAAATCCCTTGTAAATCAATAAAAAAAGAAAATATAATATTGACACTTTTCGTTCCGTATGGGAAGCGTATTTATGTGTGGAGACCGCAAATCTGCTAACGTAATGTAGGACATCCTCAGGCTAGGTGGACGATTCTCGCAGGATAGTTGGCAGTAGATAAATTTAATGGCATGCAATAGAAGAGGCCCACTAGTCCCGCTAGTGGACTGTTATAGGCTGATAATTATGATGACGAATGGAAATCAAACCAGTGTCACGCAGCACTGCAAACAATTGCTCAGCCACTGAGCCGTTCGTGTCGATAAATAGAACTTAATGTATAAGGTGTTCTGAAAGACTTCATTATTACACGGATTATTATGAATATGATTTATAAAGGACGTTTTGTTTGCCTTTAAAAGAGATGGCAATCCTATGTTTTCATAAAATTTATATCTAAGTATCATTTTGATCTCATTAGCTCTCATTGTGTATGTATTTGTAATTTCGTTATGTTTTCTTTTTAACTTTAATTTGATTATTTGTAATTTTAATAATCAGTAAGCTAATATTGATTATATGTTTTTTCAATCACTTGAATGTTGGTCGACCTAATTATTGGCGACTGTGTATAAGTCTGATGCTTGTTATTATTATTCTTATGTAATGCTGTATTCAGAAGCTGTTCGTTTACCTTTAATAAATCAATAAATAAATAAATAAGTAACAATTTTACACCTCTTGCAATAAAATGTAACCCCAATAGTAATTTCGACGGCAATAAGCTTAAAGCGTCTTTAAGTGCTTATTAACCTGCTATAGAATAAACACCTATTTTTTTAGGGTTCCGTATGAAAAGGAACCCTATTGTATGATATCGTCTGTCTGTTATAGCTGGTTATTCCAAGAGCTGTGTGTGTTTTGAAATTTTATAATCAACTAGCTTCTCCGGCAAACTATGTTCCGCCGATGTTATCTAAGATGGCGCTGAATTTCAAAACGTTTGAGACAATAAATTTCTTTAAAAAAAAACGTTAATTTTTCATTGTTCTTAATAGACAAAAGATAGGTCAATATTTTGGAGATGGATAAAGGCTATCTCCATGCTATATTTCATTACGATTCGTTCAACCGTAATGAAACCATAATTTGTTTATTTAATTGAATGTCAGGAAAACCGACAATCAAATACCTAATTAAACAAACAAACCAACTAAGTTACTTTCTCATATAATATTAGTATGGATGCTTGTTGTATGCAAGTGTATAATATAACAATTAAAAGAAATGCATGTAAATTAACATAGTTATCATAGCATTGATTCAAGTTGTTTAAACTAATCAGTCAGATGTATTGCAGAGGACTTTGTTGCGCTACTTCTTTTTCCCAGCAGAATCGACTGTTTGGTATTTTTTACTGTTTAGGAGTACCAACAGGTTATTGACCCAATTGAAATAATGTATTTTAAGAAAAAAGTATTTTAATTTTCATAATATTCATCGTACATAGTTTGTTGAGTAATCATAGAAAACCACTACAGTTATACTCGTATACATAATATTATCACTAATTTTTTTTCAAGGTACGGGATCCATGTTGGGAACGGCCTGCTCTCTATTTGGCCTAAGTACTATGTAATCCTTTTCAACGAAACTGCTGAATCTATCGCTGGTATTTAGTAGTGTAAAAACCTTAATTTTGGGGCCAATAGGGTTTATTAATTAGATCAGCCAATTAATAAATTTTATGCCCCAAATAAATTGTGATAAGAACAGAAGCATACTGATTTTAATGAAAAGGTGGGATAATGATGAAAAGGTGTGCTTTATTTTAATCAGTTTTTAATTAAACAAAATAAAATAATAAACGAAAATATAACAACCTTAATGGAAGTTATTTATTTGAACCGTTTGGGGTTAAAACACTCGGGCCATGGGGTCCGAATGCCCATCTAGTTTTCCGGGACATCGCGAAGCGTTTGGTCGACTCTTCACTTGACCAGAGGGCTGGCCTTTATTTCGGTCAGAGAATCAGCATTGCCATACAACGTGGCAATGAGGCCAGTCTTCTGGGCACTTTTCCCGTTGATAGCGATGCGGATGAGTTTTTTGATGCCCTATGTTTGTTTATTTTTAGGTATGTATGTAACCAGTTAGTTAGTTTTATTGTATAGTTATAGTATTAATTATGATTATTAAATACAATGTTTTTAACTTACCTAAACTATTTCTTTTAATTCTGCTCATAGCTGACCTTTGAAACCCAGTTACTATATAACACGATAAATCTTGGTAAGACTGGCTGCCAAACTTTCAGGCTTCTGTCTGCCTATACAAGACCTGTTTATTTAAGTATTTCTATAACATTTATTAAAGCAATATGATATACCTACTTAGTAAAATATTACGACTATTTAGAATTACGGTTGATCACGTTTTGTTGCAGTCAAGCTAAATAGAGTTCAGAGTAATATTTTAACAAGATGTGGTAATTTTGCTTCAAGCAATAATATAGGTGGTTAGGAGTAGATTAGGTAGGTTTAAGAAGGCTGTAGTATTTAAAACAAAGGTCGTACATCTGTATAAGCTGAAAACTGATTGATCAGAAGAAAAAATAACAGTTGCTGATAAGTAATTCGGTGGCTATAGTAACAATAATATTGTTGTACCTATAGTAACAAAATTTCTATAACTGGACCTAGATAAAAATATCAATGCAGCATTGCATTGAAATTTTTAAAGCATTTGGCCTCCCTAATTAAATTACTTGGAACTTATCTTGGTTTACACCCGTGAGATAAAAAAAAATACCAGGTACAGCTAGCAGCTGTACCTGGTATTTTTTTTATACCTGAGAAAGTGAACTTAAAAACAACACAATAGTGATAATTTATTTTAGAAAATAATTCCCGTATACAAAAACACTACTAAATTTATAAATGGTTAGTATTACTTACAACTATGCTAGTAGGCACTGGCACTGAACAGAAAACAACAAAACGTACTTACAAATTATGAACAGGTGATGTTTATGCTGTTTTCTAGCAAAACTTGAAAATTTTCTTTTAACTATTGTTGTTGCAAATAAAAGCAAAAGTAGGTTAGGCCTAGATTTGAATTCCCAAGAAAAGATTTCCGTCTCTTTCCTTGACTTAACACGGAAACGGATTAGTAAATATTGTTAAAGGCACTATTCAAATCGTTTTCATCCTTAACAAAGGTCACAAATCAATCACTTGTTATTGAATCCTCGATTTTATAAATCAGATGGGTATGGCGATAATCATGGCGTTTCTGAATTGTAACCTTGTCATTGCAACAAAAACAAACTTGAATGTCAGTCTCTTTAGGTACACCACTAACACACATACACACAAACACACACACACACACTGCACAACATTCTCTGATGTCAATACCTGTACTTTTGCTAACATTTCTAACTCTAATCTTACTCTCAATCTGTCAAAATAGTTGTAAAAAACTAAAAAGTAAGATTTGACAGCCATCAAACTACTTTGTGTTTTGAGAAGAAAAAAAAAACGGATGCTATAAAATTCGATTCGATTTAAAAATAATATAACACAATAATATTGTGTATATTTATTACTAAGCAACGATTTTAAAGTAAATCGATTGCATTCGGTAAAACAATGGCTTTTAATGATTACAACACTACGGTAGCCAACCCATAGACATGGAATGGCATTGTAATAACGTCCTGACGGAATATTAATCAACGATGAGCTTGTGGTTTTGAGTGTTTTTTTTTTCAATATGAAATATAGCTTAACGCTTACTAATGATACTCGTCGTTATAGTGTATGGGTATCATAGTAGTTAATTGAGATTATGAATTAGGTTTTTCAATGTCTTACGTAGACGTATACAAAGTTATCGCGACACAAAAAGAGAGAAAAGTTCCCTGATGGAAAACCGTAAGCTTATCACATTAGTTTTATTTTTCTGCGAAGCGCCTTAATTTATAGGCTTATTAGCCACGCATTTAGATTTACTTTTGGCTTTAGAATCAAAACCAAGTCTAGTAATCGACAACTAACGAAAATAGCTTTACACAGTGCGCTTGATGAATTAACTTTCGAAGAACGACAGGTCTTCAGTTTGTAAAAAAAATAGAAAAGCTAAATGGTTATATTTGTATTGAATATATTATTATTTTTCATCATTTTTTTGTTATTATACGAGTTATACATAATAACAATAACACACCTTTTTATAAGACTCCATAATACACAAACAGACTAATCAATCAAGTCTAATATTTTGAAGAATGCTGTCTAAACTGTTCAGTGGTGTCATTAATAATAGCGGTTATTAAAAAAAGCAAAGACATGAGAATTAAATAACAATAAGTTTTAGTAACAGACTTTGTTTATTAATAACTCGTTTTGTAATATGGAACATATTGTTAGTAATATAATATGGTTTATATGGTGATAGGTAGATATCCCAACCATACGTGCTAAACGCTATGGAAACACATTCATTGTGCGAGGTCTTCAGGTCAAGAGTGAACAGGTTGCTTCTAGGCAAGCGTGCTTCATCGTCGACATCATCGCTTACCATCAGGTGAGATAGTGATATAGTGAGATAGTGGTCAAACGCGTGCCTATGGTAATAAAAAAAAATGTAGTTTTTTTTTGGCCAGTTCTTACAAAGAGTGCATTAAAAGGGTAGGTATATATTAAAATGTCCTTATCATAATTTAAGTTGAAACGAAATGTGCAAATCAATTTTAATTTAATAATAATGCATTTTTTGAATTGCCTGTCGGTCTGGTGGTTAGTGGCCACGACTGAAACCCAAGACCACCCGTCGTGGGTTTGGTCACTTTTTTTTTGAGGGGTGGAAAATTTTCATGGATGGCCCCCGTCCGGGGAGGGCGGAGGGGTTTGTCAGAAACCACCCCGTGTTCTTTCTCACACCTGCGCCGGGGGTCACGGGAACAGAAAATACTTCCGCGACCCCCGACTGGTGCCGGCCCCGCGGGCCTCGCCAAGACAGCGAGGGGAGTGAGGTGTTAGACTAAACGGGGACGCGACGTCTAAAAGGGGTGCGCGTGAACACGACGCGCCGCCACCTCGGGTCCATGTACGTGGGGGGCGGCGGACGTGTGGGTTTGGTCCCTAACCTAAGACAAATGTTAATGGGATAAGCGCGATAATTTTTTGTATGTCGGGGTATGATTTATCTATAATCATATTATTATAAAGGATCTACTGGATCTACTGAAACGACTTAATTCATTAACCTCAAGCGGACGCCAGCGTCCGCGCTATCATTGTCTTTCTATTGTGTCTCTAATTGACACGATATAAAGGTTAAAAAAGTCTATAATGTGTATGTATGTATTTAGAAATATGTATATAGTGTGTTTATCAGTTGTCTATATTTATTATTTATTATTTATTTATTTATTATATTTTACATGTCATAGGCAAGATCGATGTGTAAAATTAACTGGTTAAGTAAAGGATGCATTTGAAGGACAGATAAGGCCAAGATTTTTATTTATTTATTAATTTAGGATCTCCAACAACAGAGGATATAGGTACACAGACACATGAAAAAAGAAAATATTGACGACAACAGTATTATGTAGGTGTACTCCTTCACTTACAGGAGACCAGCATGCATAATAAAATTAATAACTAAGCTAACAACAAATAATCAGAATAAAATTTAAAACGTTTTCGGAAAGAAAAATTGATAAAACAAAATAAAATAAAATTAAATAAACAATGTCATAGAAGCAGCAATAGAGAAAAAAAATCAAAATTAAAAATTAATACTAAAAACAATAAAAAAATAATAAATTAGATTTGAATACAAACTTATAATAATTAACAATTAGCTATTCTTTTTGAGACACTTTTTATGATTTGAAAGAGTATCACAGCAATTGGTGGTCTTAGACAAAGAGAGCAAGAAAGAAAGAAAGAGCTAAGCTAAGCAGTATGAAGTACCCGATTCCTGGTTCGGGCAATTTGTTATTTTTATAACCATCTAGAATATCGGTGGCAGCCTGGAGCTTGGATTTGTGCCCGGTTAGTGGCATTACGCACGCTTTCTGTTAAATGGGACATAACTGGCGAAATGCAGGAGTATTAAGTATAGGTATACCTCTGTTTAATCCTTCGGGGAATACAGGCGTTATTTTATGTGCAGAATAAATTCGTAGTCACGCATCAGGACTCCCAATATGCAACCACAAAACCAACGACATTCCATACTACACTACACTATCATTCTACACTATCAAGGCACTAAAAACTTCCGTAGAAAACCAGAACAAATATAACATTGAATATTATCCTAATGCGTTTGACCCACGACCTGGCGGTGCGGGCGCAGAGCAGTCGGGCATTCTCCGCCACTGCAGCGCTTCTGTTGAATTATAGCATTTAGATTAGATCGTTGAGACCTATCTGGTAGATCTTGGCTTAGACTAAAACATTTTTTTAACATTTACTTTTACATTTTAGAGAAATTTTTCATTACGCCTGGCAGCTCGGAGTTTGCGCTTAGTTGATTGCAATTAGTTCATCTCCTACTGATAAATTTAATTTATACATTTGCAATGTAATATTTCTTTAAAAAATACGTAGACACATTTATAAACTCACGCCTTCTTCCAATGAGGGTAGGTAGAAACAATAGAACGCCACTTGCTACGATTCTTACATAGTTAGTAAATAAGACACTTCCTTCATTTGAATCCCATTAATTTTGAAATAAATTACGATTTAACACAGTTTAAAATAAAAATAAACATGAGGCAAAACTTTGAACTAAGGGAACGCTAGGGGGTCCAAGTTCGATATCCTTTCCCTTGTATATTCTTCTAAGGCATCCCCTCCTGGCGTTGAAACTAACATTAAAAGAAAGAAAGAAAATATATTTATTGGGAGCACGCACAGGAATTTAACAGCAAAAAGTAAATCTTACATATTAAATAAACAAAAGACCTATGCGAGGCCAAAAAGGCCCCTACCTCAGCACGATGCCACGATATTTAAAGAAAGACGAATAAATACCGCAGCGCTATTATTCTGATAGGGCCTGCTATAATGCCATGAATACATTTGCACATCTGCACTTAGTCCTTAAAAAAAACTAACCCTGAAAAGTAAATAAGCCCATGAGAACAAAACGCGATGCCTGTTCTCACCCAACAGCCACTTTAAATTGCCTCACCACAAACCTACGATAAAATGAAACGTTACAAAATTCAACAAACACATGTTGATCTGAATCAGTGAGTGGGTCAGCAGCATTACTCCGACCTGCAGCTTATTATTGCCTATTTTTTGCCAACTGTCCATCATTCTACAAACTGCTTATTATGTCAGATTATAGGAAGATGTATGGCGTGTTGTTCAATGTGATTGGAAGGTTCTGTACAAGTGGTAATTGTTACTGTAAATTGGTCTCTGTAGCACGGATCTTACAGACTCTTGAATAGGTTTGACAAATTTAAGAAGAAACGCCGAAAGGTTGGAATATTTTTTAAATTTGAGTTTTTTTAGCGTGTGTTTATCATAGGACCATGCAGATAGTGTCCAAGATGGTCTTTTGTCTTCAAATGTGCCCGATATAATTACTTTTTTTCGCGTCAGTAATAGCTAGTTAAGCTTGGATTGCTTGTAACAAGTGAAAATAATTAATTAAGTAGATAAGGACACTCCATGAGGGTTCTTTAATATATTTTATCATAGAACGGTTATTTTTTTTAAACAAACGCTATGTGTAGTAACTTATTTTGTTTACTAAAACTAAGGAAGAAGGACAAATTGAAAAAACAATACTTCCGCGTCAAAGAATTCCTACGCATCACTGTCCTCGGAAAACGTGCACAGAAGACTGGCCGCATTACCATGTTGGATGACCAATTATAATCCATTGGCCAAAGAGCATTACCATGTTGGATGACCAATTATCCATTGGCCAAAGAATGACCCAGCCTGCAGTCTTAGTACCATACTGCAAAAACCTCTCAAGAAAAAGTAGGTAAAGTGAAGGCAAAAGGCGGCTGTCATCACATACAAATACCACAGTATAAATATTAATACAGTAGGACGACGCCTTTGATTTCTGGAAAAATTCCGACAACTTCTTCTACACGCGTTAGACTTGAATAATATCTCCCGCACTACAAACATCGTTTTGTTCGCAGTGCGGGAGTGGCTTTCCCGCGTCTCGCCCCTCACACCCCGTACGATTGCCCTGTCTAGACGGCGTCGTCGGACAACTGTATGTTTAAGACTGTGCTAATACTAGGGATTGATAGTTTACTTCACGCTCACTTGACGTAGCGTTTTCTAGGGAGATTTGTATATAAAAGACCAGATGGCTGATTCTGTAAATGTCACCCAGTGAAGACTTGAGTGAAGTGAGCTGTCAATGCCTACCATAATTATGTAATGGCAGCTTAATAAAATTCTCTTTCACTTTTCACGTGGTAATTTTAACAGAATCACACTGCAGGCGGTGTGGTCTGATAAGCGATTTGTTGACCAACCGGCGCCATTGCGCCAAAACTGTTAAATATACAGTAATTTCACCATTTCTGTTGTAGATATTAGCTTGTCGATAAGAAGGTGTTTACAACTATAAATCTCTTATTTCCCAAATAAATAACAATTGTTTATACTTACTTACAACTTACATTTAAACTTAAGATTGGGATCACAACATAAGTTACCATGTTTTTGGAATGTTACATTATGTAATTCACTTCGATTTGTACTTGTGACCTTTCGTTAGCCAGTCGACCGTAGCTAGTGCCCTATTGTCGATTCGAATCAATATTTGACTAAAAGCTAATGGTCCCTTTAATTATTTCGTCATAAATAAACTTAAATGCTTCTTAGAACTCAATGCAGTAAACAGTCGTTTGTAGGATTGGCATGATTTGTATGTATTCCTTTGTATAATTTACTAAATAGGATGACTTAATTATGTTCACTGTGCAATAAAGATACATGAGTTAATCTACATAGATTCCTTAATATACATACATACATAAACTCACGCCTTTTTCCCATGGGGGTATGCAGAAACTACAGAGCGCCATATGCTACGATTCTTACATACTTCTTTTGCTTCGTTACATTCATATATGTTGTCATACACACACGCCGGTTGCGAGTACTACGCACCTGACCTTTCTGAAGAACCTCACCAATAAGGTCTATGTATGTCCTTATATAGTTGTTTAAAATTGCTTAGTACGTACTTGTTATCTATTTTTTAACCGACTTAAAAAAAAGGAGGAGGTTCTCAATTCGGTTATATATTTTTTTTTTTTTTTTAGGGTTTGTTACCTCAGTACTCCGTCATTTATGGACCGATTTTCAAAATTCTTTTTTTGTTTGATAGGGTACACTAACAGATTGGTCCCATTTGTATCAAAACTCATACCTGATTCGAGGAATTGAGGGAACTCTTAAAAAAATATAGGCACACATGCACCGATTTCAACATTTTTAGTAACAAATCAAGCGTTTTCATTTAGAAAGTATCATTTGGTGAAGAAAAACTGATGAAGAAGACAGGCAACGGAACTCTTCAACGCATAACAGCAAATTATTCGCGATTGCTATAGTCAGATGTTTATGCTGAGCTTTTATAATTCCACAACATAACATTACGCCATTCTATTTTAAAAGGGGCCGGCAGAGATGTACAGATTAATGTTTAGACATAGAACTTCTTTAGCAATAAAATTGTTATCCAATTTCAATGATTCTTTCAAGTTTTGAAAGACTTTCTTTACATACAAAGAAACTAAAAACTACAAAATAAAAACTTTTTTACAAAAAAAACAACCGACGTCTTAAAAAAAAACTAACAGGGGAAAAATAACTCCAGTTTCGGAAGTCGGTGGCCAATAATGAACAAAACAAAACCACCAAAGCCCCGTGGCTTTGGTGGTTTTGTGTGAAAAACAACAAAACAACAGGTGAAAAATAACTCCAGTTTCGTAAGTCCGTGACTTACGAAACTGGAGTTATTTTTCACCTGTTAGTTTTTACGTTTGTCGTCCTCCTGCTTTTATCCGAACGTATTTGGGGTCAGAGCAGTGTAGTCTTTTCGATACAAATCAAGTATTCAAAAAGTCGTGTTGCCTCAGAGGTTAAGGCGCCTACCCCTCACGCACAAGGTTATAGTTCAAATCCGGGCAAGTACCAATGTGACTTTTTTAATTTAGTAGATACTTTGTAAGTTTATATTCTAATATAAACTTACAAATGATGATTTTTTCCTTCACTAATGTCGATGATGTAGACATCATGTAGACATCATCGACATTAGTGAAGGAAAAAATCGTGAGGAAACCTAGACTTATAGCAAATACATAAGTTTTAAATCGCCAATTCGCCTGGAGAAAGTATTGTGATCAATGCTCCTGTCCTGCCTTCCCTGTGTGAGAAGAGGCTTTTGCCCTGTAACACACTGGTATTTCTTCTTTTTTATCAAGAAATATTCTTCCATATATCTTCCTCGTACTCGTACGTCTACCTAGGACAAGTAGTCCAGTTAGGTAGGTCCGACTTCAAGGAAGAGGTCAGTCGCCGAATCCAACTCGGCTGGGCAGCGTTCGGAAAATTGCGTAATGTCTTCTCGTCCGACATTCCTCAGTGTCTCAAGTCGAAGGTTTTCGACAAGTGTATGTTGCCAGTGATGACTTATGGCACTGAAACGTGGTCCCTCACTATGGGCCTTATGAGTAAGCTCAACGTAGCCCAACGAGCTATGGAGAGGGCTATGCTCGGAGTCTCTCTGCGGGATCGAATCAGAAATGAGGAGATCCGTAGAAGAACCAAGGTTACCGACATAGCACAGCGGATTAGCAGGTTGAAGTGGCAGTGGGCAGGGCACATAGCACGGAGGACTGATGACCGATGGGGTCGAAAGGTTCTCGAGTGGAGGTCATGTATCGGCAAGCGCAGCGTAGGACGTCCACCCACAAGGGGGATAGACAACCTCATTAAGGATGCGGGAACGCGCTGGATGCGAGCCGCTTCCAACCGGTCTTATTGGAGATCTATAGGGGAGGCCTATGTCCAGCAGTGGATTTCCTATGGCTAAAATGATGATGATGATGATGATATCTTTCTCTGTAGGATCTGTATTTGTTTTCATTTCAATAGTCACCTCCTTACTAGCTCTAAAGCCCATCATTATCACTCCTGCCCCTTATTCCAATTCATGTGAAGTTGACGTACGGAACAAAAGTACATGCGTATTTTTCTTTCATACATGTCTATTTACTGTCAGTTCTAAATTATCCATCATCTTCTTCATTCATCTGTAAGTATAATTAAATAAATAATTTATTAGCAAATCCGACAGATGTTGTCCTGCGTAAACAAAGCCTGTCTAATGGGGCACTCTAACACACAAAAAAAAAATAACATCGGATCTGCCGTTTAGAAGTAACTCACTGCTGATACACACGTAACGACAGTAAGATTATGTGCATAAAGATAAATGACTAAACGATGTATTCTTTAAAATTACAGCCAAAATATTAACTGAAAATTATCGTACATCTTGTTCTAAACGCAAACATTTAAAGTTATTTCTCATTGGTGATCCACTCACAAACATTACAATGGTTTTGAAAGTGACACTTGAGAGCTTAAAATTAGTTTACTTATGATAAACTTGCGAGCGTTTTGATGGCAGTTGCACGGAACCCTATAAATAAGCACCCATTACAGTCACGTTAGGAAACTGCGCAGACGCTTGTGTTATCTATTAAGTTATTGTGACGACAGTAATTATGCTTGCTTTGAAAAGAAATACGGGATGGTTTTATGTGCAGCAAAGTCAAAGTCAAACAATTTATTTCCATTAGGCCCCTTATATCGATTTAAATAGCTTGGCCACACGATCGGATAAGCCACTTTTGAACGTCGAACAAAAATTAACTTTTAAAAAATGATTCTAGTTGCCCCTTCCAAAAAGTAGATTTGTATGAAGAAGAATGG
This sequence comes from Euplexia lucipara, assembly GCA_921972225.1. Taxonomy (NCBI): domain Eukaryota; kingdom Metazoa; phylum Arthropoda; class Insecta; order Lepidoptera; family Noctuidae; genus Euplexia; species Euplexia lucipara. Next base: position 18,699,036 of record OV179159.1, read on the forward strand.
GCAAGAAACTCCATACTTACTCTTTTAAAATAGATTTACAATAGTATTTGATGTAATACGATGCACCTAGAATAAAAAGTACTATACTAAGACAGGTTTAAGCAAATAAAAATTAAGCAATAGCAAAAAGTGCATGACTTTGGACCAAAGCCAGTGGATTCAGTAAAAGTCTACCAGTATAAACATTCAATGAGTGAAGTAAACTGTCAATGTCTAGCATTATTATGGAACAACAGCTCAATTCACCTTCACTTCACCTACGTTTTACAACTAAAATAGCACTTCAGCAGGCCTGTTTACGTATCTCGGTTGACAGTTCATCACCATGGGCACTGGGCAGTTTTCAACGATTAACTGTTTTGACAGTTAATCGTTAAGCAGTTTCACATTGCCTATCCTCATTGTATATCTAGGATGTCGTCATGCGCACTCGCAGGGATGTGACGAAGAGCACAGTACCCCGTATGAACGTTACTTGAAGTCAACTTAAAGTTTTTTTTTTTTATACCACGACGGTGGCAAACAAGCTTACGGCCCGCCTGATGGTAAGCGGTTACCGTAGCCTATGGACACTTGCAACACCAGGGGCGCAACACGCGCGTTGCCGACCCTTTAAAAATCTATTTACTCCCCTTTTGAAGAACCCCATACTTGTAGCCCAATCAATAAGGTTGCAATACGATTTATTGTGAATTTTTAGTTTATATTAAAACTCTGTGTGCACCTGGACGCCAGTCGGTCACTGATAATTAAAAGCTCCAATAGGCTCTCAGTTTTTTAGACTGCCTCGTTTGTGTATGGGGGACATGGGGGTATTTTTTTTTCTTTGCAGACGCCTGAGTTAAGCCTATTTTCAATATTCAATCATTACAAATAATCATTATCATCATTCATCATTTCAGCCATAGAAAGTCCACTGCTGGACATAGGCCTCCCCTATAGATCTCCAATAAGACCGGTTGGAAGCGGCTCGCATCCAGCGCGTTCCCGCGGCCTTAATGAGGTCGTCTGTCCACCTTGTGAGTGGACGTCCCACGCTGCGCTTGCCGATACGTGGCCTCCACTCGAGAACCTTTCCACCCCATCGGTCATCAGTCCTCCGTGCTATGTGCCCTGCCCACTGCCACTTCAACCTGCTAATCCGCTGTGCTATGTCGGTAACCTTGGTTCTTCTACGGATCTCCTCATTTCTGATTCGATCCCGCAGAGAGACTCCGAGCATAGCCCTCTCCATAACTCGTTGGGATACTCTGAGCTTACTCATAAGGCCCATAGTGAGGAACCACGATCACGAGTTGGATTCGGCGACTGACCTTTTAATCTTAATCTCTACAAATAATAACTGCATCTAATTAATAATCAAGTTACTTTTATAACGCTGGCAATACAGGTTTAACCTAGTACAGGCATTATACTTTGCAATACCCATAAGATGTTTTTGATTTTTATCATACCCTCATTTTTTAATAAAAAATTATATTTATTCTAATTTTCGTCTTATGACAGAATTAAAACGTTTTTTTTTTCATAGATGTTGTGTTAGTAACCTTACAAAATAATATGAGGAACCGTTGACAGCTAACATGGTTCGATTTGCAAATCATCGTTACATTTAAATGTACATTACGTCATTTCAATCAACTTATAAGCTTTCGGAGCACCTTACAATAACATTATTAATATCCTACACACAACGTATCAAAATTTTCTAGATAAATATCTAGTGACCTCGCAATGAGATCACGATAAAGAATGATCTCAGATGATCTCATTAATCATCCCAGGATATCCGTTAATAAGCAAAGCCCTTCTTTATTAATTATTAACAAGGAATTACACATATCACAGGTTTTCTTGCCCTTAAGGGGTCGGCAGGTGGCTACTGCGTATATAGAACCCTATTCAATGAACTGGTATCTTAGTAAATAGTTTCTACATGGCAGTTTTACGAAGAATGTAACATTTTAACACGTAATAATCATTCCTTAGTAAATGCCAGAGAAGTAATGTATGAACAGAGGTGTTAAATCTAATTGAATGTTTATTGGAAATTAAAAGGAACAAGGGACACAAAGAATTCATTAGCTTTAGCTTGTAAGAAAGCAATAAATGTTCATCAATTTAATCAAAGTATGTATTCGTATGTATGGCTCGACGCAAAATCCTTTCGTATGTTTACAACTATCGTGTGAACACGAAAGATTTTGAAACATTCTTTTAATACTCATCTTCTTTGTAATAACTTCTCAGTAGCCATTTTAGATAATACAGACATTTGATTGGCTACATAATTGGCCCAATGATTGGCCAAATGTTCAGCTGGACCAGACTTTTTGTCGACATTAGTCATTGAATTTTGCAGTTATTAAAGTTTTAGTTTTTGAAGGTATTTATTTCTTTTATTTATACTCACACACACTTTTCACGGCACTGTTTTATTGTAGCACTAGCTTCTGCCCGCGACTTCGTACGCGGATCCTGTTGCTTATGCCAGCGACAACGGGGTCGTCAAAATCGAAGATCTGAAACGTCTGACGTCGAATTGTAAAAGCCCGGGGACGGCAAAAAAATGGAATGCGCGAGACGATCCAAGACGTTCCAGATTTTTTATTTTTGTTGGTCAACAGGAAATGCCATCAGACTTAACAACTTTTGCTAAGACGCCATTTTTATTATGTTTATGCTATATTGTCGCTGGGCTTTAGAGTTCCACTACAGGTGCTCCAGATCTTCAAATTTAGTTTCACAGCAGAAAACACTCTTCACGTGAAATAGTTTTAGCAATGGCACCATTTTTATATCTCTTTTACTTTAGGTGTTCCATTTTCCAAAATAAATTATAGCCTATATGTTGCGTGACGTTCACGCTCAGCGGTCAGTCGCGCATCTCCTTCCCCCACTTATCTCTAGAGTAGATGCGTATTTACGCTGAAAACTAAAGCGTCATGCTTTTTCCGTGAACGTCTCCAACTCGCGAGACAGTGCATGATGTTCATGATCAGCGGTCAGTCATATGTTCTTCACTGGTGTCTAGAGACCTGGATACCTGGTAGATGCGTAAATACGCTGAGAATGCAGGCGTGCTTCGCGATCCCAAGAAGTTTCCACGGAGCGAGTTGCAACCTCATGTTGTCGAACAGCATCAAGTCCCTCCTAACGCTCTTCGGTAGATTGTTGGGATCTTATGATCTTTAATCATTTAGCACTTTTGGAACATTGAGAAAGATTTGACCTCTTTCTAGGTATGGTTATAGTTTTATTGTGATGATACCTGATCAATTAAAATCTAAGTGGCTGCTCCCCAGCGTTACCGGGTAGGCAACCATGTAACAAAGATAAATAGAAAAGGAATTTAAACACTCAAATAACATAAGCCCGAAGGCATATTTATACGATAAAAAAAAATGGAAGTTTTGGCCAGTAGAGTTTAATTTTCAATGATATAACATCGTCATCGAAAATCAGCCCTGAACTGTTCCCGCCTTCACCGCGTGGAGGTACTTATGTTATTTTATAAATATGCAATGAAATTAGTGATAGCTTTAATTTCTATATCAAATGTATCTGATCTTCGATTTTTATAAGTCAACAGGAAATGCCTATCAGACCGAACAACTTTTGCTAAGATGTCATTCCTATGTGAGTTATGGTGTAGCTGGGCTCTTGGAGTTCCACAACAGGTGTTCTAGATCTTCGATATTTATACGTCAACAGCGAGTGCTCATAAGGCTGAACAACTCTTGCTAAGACGTCATTCCTATATATGTTATAGTGTAGCTGGGCACTTGAAGTTCCACATCAGGTGTTCCGGATCTTCAAATTTATTGTCTCAGCAGAAAATGCTCATCACGTGGAACAATTTTTGCTATGGTACCATTTTTGTATCTCCTATAGTTTAGCTGGTCTGTTGCGGTTCTGCATCAGGTGTTCCGGATCTTCAAATTTATTCTCTCAGCAGAAAATGCTCATCACGTGGAACAATTTTTGCTATGGTACCATTTTTGTATCTCCTATAGTTTAGCTGGTCTGTTGCGGTTCTGCATCAGGTGTTCCGGATCTTCAAATTTATTCTCTCAGCAAAAAATGCTCATCACGTGGAACAATTTTTGCTATGGTACCATTTTTGTATCTCCTATAGTTTAGCTGGTCTGTTGCGGTTCTGCATCAGGTGTTCCGGATCTTCAAATTTATTCTCTCAGCAAAAAATGCTCATCACGTGGAACAATTTTTGCTATGGTACTATTTTGGTATCTCCTATAGTTTAGCTGGTCTGTTGCGGTTCTGCATCAGGTGTTCCAGTTTCCAGAATAAATTATAGCCTATGTGTTGCCCAGACTTAATATCTATACAATAAAACAAAAATCATTCAAATCCGTCCCGTAGTTCCGAAGATTAGCGCGTGCAAACAAACAGACAAACAGACAAACAGACAAACAGACAAACAGACAGACTTTTTTTTTTGGATTCGTGATCTATTACTGTTTCTAAACCCCCCTCAATTATTATTTTTTAAATATATTCAATGTACAGACACAGTTTTTTTACAGTCTTATTATATGTATAGATAAAGCGTGTTTTAAAATAACGAACATCACGCCAATATGCCCAGAAGAGTTAGGCAGAGACAAAAGATTTGGAAAAAAACCTTTTTTTTTCTAATTCTATTTTTAAAGAACCATGGAAAATGAACCATGGTTTGTAAAGAACCATGAAAAGTTAATCACTTCTATAACCGTTAACCTAATGAGATTCTTTCTTAAAAAGTAAATAAGCCCTTTCTTTAATTTAAAAATCCAATGCCTTAGATATATATCACGATTTTAAACAGTTTGAAGCAAAGAGAACAGTTGGAAAATGTTTGAAATTAGGAAAAGACGACGAAATATTTGAATACTGGAGAGTCCAGAGTCATGGGTTAAACTCATGGTGGCCATGACCCAACCCATTCTGTATAATGGATGGCCCCATCTACGGATTGACCTTGGAAAGAGTAGTTTAACATCCTGTTGACCCGTGCAGTTTTCATTATTAAGCCATGAATATAGGCTAGAGGTACATATTATATAATAATTAAATAATGATTATGTCAGTCATGAATATACCGATGAGTTTACTTTGTTGAGCTATGATTAAATTAGTACCGTATAATTTTAATTACGCAACTAAGGATACGTTTTAATTAAACGTATTGATTTGTCACACTATTATGTTTTTATTTTTTTATATTAATTCATTTATGTATGCGTATTAATAAAACGCGGTAATATCTTTGGTCATAAACCTACTTATTTGATAAATATTATAGATCAGGCCATGAATACTCATGGGGCTGAATATTCCAGAATTATAATGGGAGAACTTGTATATAAATAAATAAAATAAACATTAAAGAAAATTTTGAAATGTCGTTCTCTCAGTTAACTTTGATCGTGCAATGACGTCAATAGTGTAATTTATTCAGTTTATAATAATAGTATTCTAAGTGTGTTTGATACATATGGCCATACGGTTATTATAAGGCTACTAGCATTTAACTTTTGCAAATATTCTGTGGTAATAATAAGTAATATATGAGTTTGAAATCGCCAATCCGCCTTGAGCAAGCGTGGTGATCAATGCTCGAGCCTTCTCTGTCTGAGAAGAGGCAGTGAGGCAGGCCCTGCAGTGGGACAGTAACGGACTGGTATCATTAAATATTCTGTATTCACTTTAACACTTAAGTGATCTTTACTTTAAAATTTAAGTGGTCTGAAAAAGAAGATTGCAAATACGGAAGTCGGTGGCCAATCATGAAAGAGACAAAACCACCAAAACTACAGACTTCCTAATATAGAGTTATTTTACACCGGTTAGTGTTTTTTTAAGTCGGTTTTAATTTTTTGTCATAGTAATCCACTGTTATAAATTGAAATCAGGATTCAAGCTACCGGGCGGGGATATTTGCTTACAATACGAGACATATTAATAAAAATAAATAAATAAATAAATAAATAAACATGTTTAGATTTTGATTAAAAAAGTCATAAAACATAAATTCCTATAATTGAAATACCAACAAAATCGTACATTGTAGCCAGTCAATTATTAACCCTAGGTGAGGTGAATGTACATAGATACAGTCCGAAATATCATTACAGGGTATTGAAGCATGCATCGTTGGCAGAGATTACAAAATTTATGACCACTTAAAATGTCTAATGATAGTGAAATGGTGAACTAACCTATTGAACTTAGTTGATTAAACTAGTGACAGCCCGCGGCTTCGATCGATATTAAGTTATGGGTTTTAGCGCACTTGGGGGCCTGACTTGGGAACTTAGGTCAGATAATTGGCTTGATTGTCACCTTTATCGTATAACTTCTTGTAGCGTAATCCGACTGAGATAGCTATGAAGAATTCTTAGAGATCGTATGTTATTTCTATAAGCCATTTTAAACTGTCTTCTGAGTAAGTATTCGGAGAAAAACTTGGAAAAATGTTATGATATAAAATAGACGTACTTCAGAGGCCAGCATATCAAGCAAAATTTCTTTGATAGTTTTTTAAGTTTATTGCAAACTAACACACGTCACGCGATTTCACCCGTGTATTTCCCGTTCCCGTGGGAATACAGGGATAAAAAGTAGCCTATGACACCCGGGAATGTAGCTTCCCAACGGTAAATGATAAATGATTTTTTTTGTAAATAAGTTTTCACAAACACTATTACACGTCATTTTTTTTAGTAAATGAGATCGGAGTTTCACTATTTGACTACTCTGAGAAGAAACACCGAAAGAAACTCAGAGGTCATAGTCTCTTTTAAAGTCCAGACATTATTTTCAAATCATGCAGATTAGAGTCTGAGATGGTCTATTTAGGAAAGAACCACACAGAATGAGGGGACCAGATCAGTCAGTGCAAGCATTTGTTAGTAATCGTGAGCTCAACTCGGAACTTGAGGAGCTCCACGTGCCGACAAACAATACCAAAGAAAGAACATTTGGGTTGGTGAAAGATTTTTCCAGGAGGAAAAAGGAGGGTGGGAGTATTCATATATACATACATACATAAACTCACGCCTTTTTCCCATGGGGGTAGGCAGAAACTACAGAGCGCCATATGCTACGATTCTTACATACTTCTTTTGCTTCGTTTACATTCATACATGTTGTCATACATACATGCCGGTTGCGAGTACTACGCACCTGACCTTTCTGAAGAACCTCACCAATAAGGTCTATGTATGTCCTTCTAGGGCGTCCCCTCCCGGAGTTCCCACTTTCATCTGCCTTGTAAATACCTTTCGTTAATCGCCTTTCATCCATCCTTTCAACGTGACCAAACCATCTAAGCATACTCTTTTCAATTTTTCTTACTGCATCTTCTTTCATTCATATATCAAAGACTTAAATTGAAAACTAGTACTAGTATTTGTTTAAACATTGTATATGTCGTAGGATAATTTGATACTTCGAATTTTCGCGAAAATCCTAAGAAATCCTAGGGGTTTTGCGAAAACGCGGATAATTAGACATAATGTTGGAATGTTGGTTAGGTTAGGTTAGAACCATGACCATTAGCGCGCGAAGGCGAGCGAGCGAAGCGAGCGTGCCGCGGCAGCGGCCGCCGAGCGCCAGATCTCTTCTATTGTTGGTGAATCATGTTGGTTAGGTTATAATTATCAAATCTTACTGGACTTTGTCCAGTAAGATTTGATAATATTTCGCCTATGTCTAATTATCCGCGTTTTCGCAAAACCCCTAGGATTTTCGCGAAAATTCGAAGTATCAAATTATCCTACGACATATACATACAATAGCATGCAAGATCTTACAGTGTTATGAGTCCAACCATGTTTAGCCGTGACTGTTGGCGTACAAATATTTCCACAGCTAACATTGAAAGAAGAAAGTCAAAGAAATACCGAGAATTTCTATACGATGTTTTCCGTCCGTGTGATAAACTAAGGACATAGAAATTGTATCTATCTTATAGAAAAAATCTATTAGCGAAATTATTATCTAGCGAAACTATCTTGTTCCAGGGTAAACATACTAGCGTTTCAACTGCCGTCATACTTTGTTCTAAATGTTAAGGGAAAAGAATGTTCAATGTAATATTTTGGTACTCAAGCACATTCTGAGAATTGCTGAAATATTGCATTATATACTTTCTCTACCCTTAACATTTAGGGGAAGGTAATGACGGTGGTTGAAATGCTAGTAAATTTAACCTCCAATGAGTAGCAGACAAGGGTGTTAAATGGAAAAGGTCCAGCCAATTCTCATGTTAATAGGAACGAACAAACCGACAGTGAACAAATTTTACATACTTCGGCAATTAAGTAATTAGGATAGTTCTAGCTCCCCACTTTATGGCCGTATAGCTGGCAATTATTTAATTAATATTTCGTCGGTACAGTAATACTGTGACGACACGAGAGCGTCTCAGTAAAATTACAAATATATACTTAATGGATTCATATGTACAATATATGTAGTTGCTAAATTGGCATAATTATTGACCAGGAGTCCTAAAATACAGGGCTGTCCTAGTGTAGGTTTCAGTCCACTGCATTTATTTGATAATGTCTGTACTGTGTTTTCAATTAGTGTGGAAAATAAATCTTACCTAATTTTTACTTTTCCTTGGAGGGTTCCTTAAGATGAAAAATACCAAAGAAACGATGAATGGATTGTGTGAAAGAAGATAGGTTTGCTACGAAGGACCTAAGTAATTGAGATGGTGGTAAATAGAGATGTATGGAAGAAGGTATCGGGGGCTTGATGGCAAATAAATTAATTTAAGGGTCGGTGGATTTTTGTAGACGAGAGAATTTTTAAAAAATGACAAAAAAGTCGACAAAAGAAACGAAATTCAGCTGTCTATATGTTTGTAATTGAATGCTGCTTCCCTCTGATTATTATCCACTCTTATAAACCCTTCCACCGAGAACATAACACACATACACACGCAAACACACACGCACAAACAAACGCGAATAATACAAACACTAATTCAATAAATTATAAATTCATATTTTCGAATTCTACATCAATAACCTTATGTTAACTTTAAATCTTAATAGCATTTTTAGAAAGATCTTGCTCTGCCTACAATTTTTATTGTAAAACTGTAGTATGTATGGGCCTGTACCAGAACCCTTAATACAGGTTATTATATGTGTACTACCTTAATTCAAGTGTGAATAAATACATCATTATTATCATATAAATTCCTTCTAGGCGGGTGGACCGATTCTGATGTTTTTTTTTTGTTTGTGTTTCAATGGATTCAAGAATAGTTTAGATTATTAGCAATTATACCCTGTAATTAATAAATAAATGATTATGATTATATAGATTACATAGTACCTTAACCATTACATAGCAGTAAATATAATAGTTCATCAGTCGTAAGTGGATGACCTTTTGACTATCACTTCGTCTCAGCAATTGGTTCAAGCAGGTATGCGCCTTCGTAATGTCTAGACTTCTAAATATACTTTTTAATTAGCCCATTCAGTTGATGAGAGCCCGTTCTGTTTAAATTGCGATTGGTGAGGCTATAAAATATTAAACCGCCTTAGACGAAGTCGTACTTAAATATTTGGCAAGACTCAATTATTGGGTACCTAGGCCCGCACAAGACGAATGATGTTTTGGGAATCTCGTGCATAAGAGACCAAGTGCAGTTTCGGTCGATATAAACCTTCAAATTGTATTTGCAATGTCAATGTCAAAAACTAGTCTAAAGTATAAGTAATTAAAAAGGTGGTTAACAAATTAAGGGGCAAGATTTGACTCGAACAAAGTACTATAATAAATCTTGTCAGACTGATTTATTGTAATATGTAAATTCAAGTTCGCTCAGTTTCAGGTAACTTCAGAATTCAGAACTTCTATTAAATAGACAGATGTGTTGCTTGAGAGTTTTGTCGCCACTTCCCCGCAAAAACAGTAGGAAGTGGCATGGTGCGGGCATTTGGAGAGACTGTCTATGTTATTTTGACGTAAATATATAAGGATCTGATCACCATCGTTCTAGGTAATTATTAACATTTTTAAGTCTTATATAAAAAGGAAGAGGTTTCCAAATTGGTTGTATGTTTTGTTTTCTAATGTGCATCTTAACTCGCCCTTCCTTATTCCGCCATCACCTTTTCGCCATCGGATAACCGTACGGCGTAAGCCTCACATCGTTGGCACCGGCACTACGATCCGGACAAAGCGTTTTGCCTCGCGAGTCGTTTGTAGCACGTAGGTACATCGAAAGACTGGATCAACTTGCCTGCTGCGGTCTTCCCATCCGATTATAAATTAGGTGTCTACAATGCTAGAGTAAATAGGCTCTTAATAAGCTACAACGCGTCGTTGATAGCATTACTGCTTACCATTATATCATCAGGTGGGCAATTTTAGACAAAATGTTAAATAGAAGTTCAGATTTCCCCACGAAAATAGATAATAATCAATTGAGGCAAAGGACGCCTATAGAAGTTAAATATATTGTGAACGATCAATAGGTAGGTACATACATTTGTTATTGTTGGCAAATTTACTTTTAGGTAATCTTTTGAAATTCAGATAATAACATATTAGTTTTACTACAGAACTGTGCACTTCTAAAGCTTCGAATTCATAAAGCATTCAATAGCCAATTGATGCTTGACGCCTCCGAGAAGAACAGTTTCACTCAAGACATTACATTCTAAAGTAAAGTTAAATCGATTGAATAGAATATCGATTTGACCAAACTGTTCGTTTGAACAATGTTGCTAATAGACATGTCTATTGATAGAGTAATAAAACACGCCATAATCTGCCAAACCTTTTCCTAACTTTATTGGAGTTTGCTTTCGGTGTAACTAGAAACTGTGCAGCTGAATACGAATATTTTAGGTTCAATTATTTTATTCTCAAAAAAATGAGAAAGAAAGAAAGAAAGAAAATACATTTATTGGTAACAGCTTGATACACGCACAGTAAAAAACATAATAACACAAAAAAAGAGACACAAAAATGGCATGTCTCACGGCTGCGCCAAAAGGTTCATTTCAGCGGTAATGCCAGACAGATGCTGAGATGCTACCTGACGCTGAAAAAGAGCCACTTACATTAAATTAAATATAAGATAACATTATGTATGTAGACTCGCTTACAGTTTGTTTTAAGGGTTTCGTATCCGAAGGGCAAAAACGGGACTCGATCACTAAGAGTGCTGTCTATCTGTCTGTCAGTCGCTAGGATGTATCTCATACACCGTGATAGTTAGACAATTGACATTTTTACAGCTTTGTATTTCTATTGCCGTTAACAAACACTAGTAACAAAATTCAATAAAAATTTAAATCGGGTTGCCGTACATCAAACATATTTTATGGCCATTTTTTGATACGGAATCATTCGTGCGCAAGGTGGACTCGACCGAGAAAAAATGTTGTTCAACATCACCGTTTTTGAAGTAAGTGATAATTATACAATACGCATATGAGTCCGAAAAGTCCGTTTTACAGTGGTCATGCTACGCGTGCTGTTGTGGATAGTCACCATTCTACATCCTGAACTTGGCAAACGTTGCTTAACCTTGAAGATCGGTCCGAATTGCTGGTACTACTCAATAATTACAGTGCATTATGCTTGTACCATAGTTGCATGGCGTTGTCGTCGTTCACTGCAACCATTTCCTTTTTGCATTCTCAGTGGGCTTAGGACGAATTTGACTGGTTTTATCAAACGTCGAATATTTTTTGGTAAATTAAAGGAATGTTAATGTTTGATTATCATATCACGTCAAAAGAACAAGTCAATTAAGGATACATTTTGCAGGTGACAAATTTTCCAGATGTCAATTTATTTGGCTCGGTGAAACATCTATTCTATTGCCTTCTTCTATACGTCGTCATTTTAGTAGTCCCTTCCTTTCTAGACATATCATATTTCATAAAATCCATCAATGATTACTTTAATTGAATATGAACCTTATTACGTTTGTCATAAAGTTGAAAACCGATCAAAGAAATTTGACACATTGGGGTAACTTGATGTGCAGGCTAGCGTCTGTACCTGCCTATGTATTTGGTTCTCGATGATTGTAGATGTAGCAATAACATATGCAACTACCTATAAACTAAAAAAAACTCAAGAATATCCGTCCGGAATATCCGTCCAGAATATCCGTCCGGATTATCAAAATCAAAATCAAAAGTATTTATTCAAACTAGGCTGAGAATCAGCACTTTTTGAACGTCAAAAAATAGTCCCCCAAAAACGGCCCACCCTTCGCCACTTCCTAGTGTTTTTGCTGGGAAGAAGAAGTGGCGGAACAAACTCCCCAGCAAACAAACCTATCCTTCGGAATATCTGTCAAGAATATACGCCCAACGTTTACACTGTGTCCCTTTATTATCCATTTAAACTCAGTTATGATTTGGTTAACTTTTATTTCAGCTAATGATAAAAAGTAATTTTACAAATACGATCATCGTTACGTAGTCATCAGATTATTTTATCGTTTCAGTTTTTTTTTATGCCAGAGATATTTTCTTTAAAATAAACAAAATTAATGCTTCACACTAATATTAGCAGAAAACTTTTAGTTCCATAAGGTGTGGAAAACGGGTCGGATTTGTATAGGTTATGTAGGTACCGGTGACCTATGTACTACAGCTTCTGTGTTATATAAATAACTAATGGTTATAATTTAAGGTGTAACGTTAAGTTCTCAGGCACTTGTGATATTAAACTAGGATTTATAGTTAAGTTGGTTAAGTAACTGTCTACTTTTTCGTGCTTTGAGATAGTGAGTACGAGTATGAAAACCTTGTCTTTTAGAGTGGTTAATATCACAGAAAAAACTTCGCAATAATTACAATAAAACTGTTATGTTATATGCTCAGATAGGAACTACCCTTATGTTCCGATTCCGTAATGATATTTTAAGTTATTAAATAAAAAAATCAAGTGTAATTGTGCTGTAATTGATTTATGTACAGACGCCAGCACATCAAGTTACCCCAATGTGTCAAATTTTCCCAATTGAATATATACCTTATTCTGTTTGAAATAAAGTTGAAAAACGATCAAAGAAATTTGACACATTGGGGTAACTGGATGTGCTGGCGTACATACATTTTAAAGAAGAATCTTCGGCATAATATTTACCACACTGTCTATTGACTTTTTGTCCCTACTTAACCCAAAGGATGGCTGGTAAGAAATTCTTATGACATGAAGTCCCACCTCAGTATATTTGTGTGCTCAAATGATTTAATAAACAAATCTAATCAAATTAAAAATAAAAATCATTCGAAAATTAGCGTTTCACCCGTGCCGTATGTACGTGCCCTAAGCTGCACAAAGTCCTTTGTGTGTCCATGTCACCTTCACTCTCTTGATCGTAACAGTAAATGTCAAACAGCCATCATTTTACTATGCATACCATATTACCATATTTGAGTCAGCCTTATCGTAGCGAAACACTTCTTCAGATAATCACTTATATGGCAGGCAGACTACATTTGTTATGGACATGCGCTAGAAAGATTATCTCGGCAGTTGCGCAGTCAGAATGAAGCCTAATTGTATGAGTTATGTTGAAAGACGTTAGATTATAAGTTTGCTCAGTAACATGTTATTTGCACTCTATTTGAGAAAGATGAACGTATACTGATCATATTTCGAAGGTTCAGGTTTCCAAGTTCAGTCCGTAGGTGGCTTTAAAAACCTCTTGTCATTTTCAGATCTTTGAAAGACGCTAATCGTTTATCGATCAATTAGAAACCCAAAAGTCCAACAACTAGCTTAGCTATTGGGTATTATTGGTGAGCATTGTGAACTGTAATTATTAGAATGGGTTGGAGATGGTAGAAACACTATTAGTATATTAATTGCTATTTAATACTAGAACAAACTATGTACAAAGCAAATGGAACACTGACACTTGACAACATGAGAAAAAAGTAACCAAGAAAATAGAAGAACCATTCAAAATATAAATATTCTTAAAAAAGGTGGCATTCTAGACAGTCGCCAACAGGTATCGTATCACTGGAGTATCATATTATTGGATTCCAGTTGTTCTATGATAAACACTGGTATTCAACTGCATTCAGATAGACTTGCATTAAAAATTGCCAGTATGCAACTGGATGCAACTGAGCTCCAACGTTCCTTCAGAAAAAAGTTTCTTCTTCTATAATCTATTTTAGAGCTTTTTGGGTTGCACATTACGAGTAGTCTTGCTAGCTCCTCCAAGTAAGCCATATATGCAAGAGTCTGGAGTGGGTTCACGTCAGTAGAGCAATGGGTAGAGACCGAACCCACGACCTCTCGATCGTCAGGCCGACGCCTTAGCGATTGTGCTATTACCGCTTTTTGTCATTGATACTTTGTACCACACCCCATGTATTTAAGTAGCTTTAAGTTTGCTCTTTTTTTTTTCTTGTTTTTTACATGCCAATTTTTTTTTGTTTGTTTTATAATTGTTTATTTGATTCCAACACTTAAATTTGTCCCCACTCCTCAGTATTAAGATGTACGTAACCGAGTAATAATTTTAACTTTGTATATTTTGTACTTTAAGTTTGCCCTTATTGTTATTACACGCTAAGCTAAGTATTTTGTTTGGTAATCTGTGGAGAACGCCGTGAGTGGTGTATTTGTTAACTCTATTTTTTCAGCACTCCAATCATATGTAATATTTAATATACTGCTGTTTGATGTCCTTATTAAAATAAAATAACAAAAAAAAAATTGGTTCGGCAGTTAGAGCTGCGACCTCATCCAAACAATCGTACATTATTATCTTCCATCACGTAAAAGATAATTTTTAATCCAACCGTACACGGATGTCTGTTATTTTCTAAACGAAGCTGCTAAATGATATATGATATTTATGTCTGTAGATAGGTTCATACAAACACTTTTACATGGAATTTTTAACTAAAAGGTAGGTATAGTCGGTGTGGCACTTTCTGACTACTGTGAGAAGTAACCCCCAAAGAAACTCAGAGGTCAAAGTTCAGACATTATCTTGGTACAGATAAGTGTCTGAAATGGTTTTTAATGAGGAAAGAACCTTACAGATATGAGGGGACCAAATCAGTCAGTGCAAGCGTTTATCAGAAATCGTGAGCTAAACTCGGAACTTGCTGTCATGTGACCTCCAGGCAATCCTTTGTACTTGATTAAAATCAATTACAAAGTTAAAACAGTCAACATTACTCATCAAGATGCAGCCCTTTAATAGCCACATAGACGTCATGTAGGTGTTGCCAGTGGAATTATAATTATTTATAACCTATCACAGTGCGTGTAAACAAATCAGACACAGATCTGAGTGGACGTACTTCGTCGGTGTTTCATCATCATCATCATCATTATTTCAGCCATAGGAAGTCCACTGCTGGACATAGGCCTCCCCTATAGATCTCCAATAAGACCGGTTGGAAGCGGCTCGCATCCAGCGCGTACGCGCGCGCGCGCGTCTAGCTAATTTGACAGCGAACGATTGGCTTCTGACCCCTGTGACCTTAGAATGCCTATCTTAGAGTGGTAGGTATATTGTATCTACCTGTCTCTGTCCAAAACGGATGGTTATTTACCATTTCGGGATCCTGTGAAATTTTTCGGCAGGAATTTCTTCTGTAACTTTTGAACCTGAACAACCGTTACAAAAAAGGATTTAATACATAGGTTTCTTTCTATTCCACGGCAGCGTTGATAACCAGTTTCATCCTAATAAAAAAGTGCGTAATTCTGGACCCCCAGAATTCAAATTGATTTGTTCTTTTATTACCATTTCAACTTTTTAAATTGATGTTTGTTTTTACTTTAAACTGTTAGGAATCTTAAAAGAAAATCATCATAATTTCCTTAGGATGTCAGAAAAACTCTGTTATCAAAGCAAAAACCAACACGGACATGGGGACGGGCGTCATCATGAATTGAACTCATCAAATTTATCAAGTTCTACGTCTATGTCCTTTCTACCCTGTATTTTATTTATAGACGCCTGAAGATCAAGCAACTTCAATCACTCAAAATCTAAAAAAAAACGGTTTCGTATTTAATTGGAAACATTTGACAGTTTTACCCCCACTACTTTTTATTTATTTATTAGTAACCAAGTTTACAAAAATCTGTACTTAAGCTATGCCCCACAAAACCGTTTTCATGGTTTGTCTGAGTTTGGCTTGATGTGATAGCTGGCGTCTGTACTTTGCAATTGCAGTAAATAAGACACTGTTTAACTAACCCAAATCACCTCCAACAGTTTGAACAATATGAAATCCACAAAAACCACACTTCTTTAATTCATGCATGTCATCTTCACTAACTGCACCTGTCATTTATCTAAAAAAAAACTGGTTTCTTCATCCACAGTCAATGAAGGTCCGGATTACACACGGATCTTGTAACACCTTTACATCTGACGAAGGCCACTGAACAAGATCACTTCCTAAAGAAAATGTCAAAGGTTCTAATGTCATAGGACCGCTCCCACTGGTCGGATGTCGGATCCGTTTTTAGTTGTATATTGGGCTCAAATACCTCTCTACTCGATAGTGTGAGGATTGGGGTTTCCTCTGACGTGACGAAAGAGATGTTAACACTGATCCTCTAAAATAAAAATATCATAAAAATATCAATAACAATTTGGTAATTTATTAACATACACTGTCTCATCTGTCACTCTTTTCTACAGCCACTCAAATCCATCAGCAGTTTTCAATAAGACTTAATAAATCGTGTGATAAAAAAGACTGAACCTCACGATTCAGCAGGCCTAGCTATATTAAAAATTCTATTTCTATTATCTTAATCGATAAGGCGACAATAGAAAGAAAATGGCGTATACGGAATCAGCTGTTTGTCAACTTTCAAGTGTTAACGAGTAAAATTTGTAATATGGCTGAAAATGAAATACACTAGACAGTTGACAAACAGCTGATTCCATATACGCCATTTTCTTTCTTTAGTAGCAATTTAATTTTTAATATGGCTAGGCCTGCAGGGTATTCTTGTGTGAGGTCCAGTATTTCTAGTTTTAACCGTTCATATGCCTGCCAGTAAGTGAATAAAATGTAAATTAAAAAGCAGTTTCTGCAAACAACAATAAGTTAGGTTAGTCTGTTATACTTACTTACTTACTTATCCAATCTAATCTTTAATGTAAAACTTTTAGCAATTTTTTGTACAAACAACTAATTATTCAAACTAAATGTACTCCGAACTCACTAGCCATAAAAATCCAATAAAGGCTTCTGTGGCTTTTCGCATTTGAAGTAATGTAATGTAAACTCAGCGATCTTGAAAATGAATAAAAATAAAATATCTATATTTATTTATTTATTTATTTATTTATTTATTTATTTATTTATTTACCCTCGCATCAGAACGCCGTACAGCAATTACACTAATGGAGCAAAATGAATAAAAAAATAAAATAATATCAACCGCTTCTTTGTACCATTCTATCCTGGGTCAACGAACTGGTGGTGGCTGCTGTAGATTACACATACGTCGTGTCTGCATTATTTAAAGTAGTGAAATCATAATATCAAACGTAATGATATGTCGAATTATGTCTGATTTTTTATATTTCAAGGATCTAGGTCTAGTTCAAAAATTTTATGTTCAGTACTTCTGTGCTGCAGCAAAAAAACAACCCTTGTGTTATTCTCCATGACCGAATTTCATAGACTTATTGCAAACGATTAAAAACGTACTCATTTCACAAGTGGAAACGGGCTGTAAGACTCCAGTAAAAACCTAAAGGTCTCGCCAACATTACTCCTTTGACTAATTAGGTAAGCGTAAGATTAATAGCGATGTTATTTTATCGGTTTACGTTTATGTTTATTTATTGATATTATACAGAATGATATTGGGATCGTAATTAACGAGTACCTGTGACCTGCAGTTAGTGAGGCACCAATAAGTTTAAGTTTCTTGTGGTATAAATTATTATAGGATGAGGACTAGAGGCCTTTTTTTTTTGGAGGGGTGGAAAATCCTCATGGATGTCCCCCGCCCAGGGAGGCGGAGGTGTCTGTCAGACTCTTACTGACTAAAAACCACCCCGTGTTCCTTCTCACACCTGCGCCGGGGGTCACGGGAACAGAAGATACTTCCGCGACCCCCGACTGGTGCCGGCCCCGCGGGCCTCGCCAAGTCAGCGAGGGGAGTGAGGTGTTAGACTCCCCTCGCGACGTCTAAGAGGGGCGCGCGTGAACACGACGCGCCGCCACCTCGGGTCCATGCACGTGGGGGTGGCGGACGTCCCCGCGTCCGTCGCCCTGGACCCATTCATGGGGGCTGGAAGAGGGCGTTGTCCGCCCTTCGCCTGCGCCCGGTGCGTCTGCTGCGGGCAGGGTGAGTCGAGGTAATCTCCCTCTCCCTTTCCGCAGCCTCCTTCTGCGAGATGACTGTTTCGCAGAAGGACACCACCGCGTCCCAGGACTCGACGCTGCCGACCATCCTCTCGGCCACGGCCGGCAGCGACAAGTCACTGCCTACTCCAGAGACGAGGGCACGGCGCGGCTCCTCCCAAGCGGAACACTCTGCCAGCGTATGCCGCGCCGTGTCCTCCCGACAGTCGACGAGGACTAGGGGCCTACCTCTAACTGTCATGTCTATGACAAATTCCGTTCTTTTTCCTTAAAACTTTAATATATCCCCCGACCCCCTCGTGTTTTGCATATATGTCACTTGGTAATAATATAGCTTTGTAACGGTGAAAGATTTTTTAAAACGGTTAATGAATTTTTGAGTTAAATACTTACAAACAAACTAACAGAACATAACACTTTCCTCTTTATAACTTACAATATTTTATAAGTGTAGATACGTATAGATGAACTATCTCATTCCCAATCTCAATCCCAATCTCAATCTCAAAATCTGTATTGCATTCATGTGTACATTTGTTGTTACATTTAATATAAGTTCCAACATGAAACTATTGGGAGTACTTTACCTCTGTTTCTTTCCGCTTATGTTTGACCCATGAATGATAGTAATAGTTTAGACTTATTTATTGCGCGCCCTCTCAAAACCTCTTCAGACGAAAACTATTGACTAAATAATACAAAGTAATAAGCTCAATAGAATTTATGACGTAACTTGCACACCAATCCCATACGATAAAGATTAGGAATCCGGGCAATGTACTTAAAACACATTAGCACTGAGTAGATAAGTTGCAGAGTCTAAACTTTACAGAGTAGTAACAATCTTAATCTATTAATTCAACTGTTACTGTTATCGACCTTTAGGAGGTTTGACTATTGATGAAGAGCAAAGAGATTTAAAATACTATAGAGCGGGCATGTCAAGGAAATGTCATAGAAAAACTTTGATCCCATGTCTCAGTAACGCCATCTAGAATAATATATGAATATTGGAGCGGCAGCGGAGCGTACTACAAAAAACTCATAGACTTGTATCCAGAGGACACACTTTTTTCGGACGAAAATTTTGTTCGTGATGTCCGGTCTATAGGTAATTGAATGTCTTTGATGAAGAGGTTATTTTTTTTGTAGGATCGGGTGGTGAAATGAAATGGCTTGGTAGCAGAAAACTTATATACTTCAGCGAAATAATAAGAATTAATATTGGGAAAAAATCGTCCTACAATTGTCCATAATTTCTGTTGCACACCGCCATCTTCCTTTTCTGTTAACCTTGTTCACTTGTGTGAGTCACTGGATGGTTTTTTACAGTAAGATCCAGTAGACTGTGTTTCAATCAAGACCACGTTTGAGCAGGGCAACGTCTGTAGGTCCGATAATTTCAAATAACGTACGCTGAGCTCAAGTTTCGGCTGTCGTAGCCATAATGAGAATTGTCACGGGTAGTCTATTTCTATGAATAATAGTTGTCACTTACTGGAATGCTTGGTTTATATGGGAAGGGGTAATAATGCCGTCTCTAATATTAGCTGTCGGTGTTTCCTGATAGCTACAAATTCATCTAGGTTTTCTTTTAATCAAGTAACCTATTCAAGGTTACTTCTAGGCAAGCGAGCTTCATTGTCATCAACATCATCGCTTACAATTAGGTGAGATAGTGATATTAAACGCGTGCCTATCAATAATAATAATAATAAAAACACATATATATAAAGTTAAGTCTCCATTTCTTACCTCCTCATGTATACAATCTTAATAATCTAGCTTGACCAACCGTAACGAACTTGTGAAGACGTTAACAGTGTTTGTAAAGCTCAGTACATATCAGAAATGCAATGTATCCCAAAGATATTGATTGGATCGTATAATTTTATGTGGAGCTGTTAGGTTAAAATTCATGTTAGTATAAAGATTTCATTGGGTTTAAAGATCAAGCCGAGATTCTGATGGCGCAAATTCCTGTTGTGTCAATGTGATTTTAGAACCTTATCATGTACTTATTGATAGTTACACGATTCTATTAAATTTTAAGTTTTCTTTGTTTGTAAGTTGGAATATTTTTTTGATTCAATAGTAATTATATTCCGCACCTTTCACACAACGGCTTCTAGTCCCGAACTAAGCAGAGCTTGTGCTATGACTGCTAGACAACTAATAAACATGCTTATTGTATTTCTAAAAACACAAATATAAACTTAATATAAATAAGCTTAAAACAATTATAGTAAAGTGTATATTATGTTTGAAAAGGAACGAGATGATGATGAGAAGGAACATTGCAGAAAGCGCTTAGATGAGCGCGGATTTACAACGCTGATTTACTGGCCCAAAAAAAGGTCGGGTGATTTCCCGAATAACTATATGGCGCTAATTTTATCTATGCTTCTATATTAATATTAAAAAGCAGAATAGGTACTTTGTTTTTTTGAACACGGACCTTTACCACAGTATAAATTTTAATACAGTAGGACGACGCCTTTGACCTCTGGAAAGTGCCCACAACGTCTACACGCGTTAGCTCTGAATAATACCTCCCGAACTACGAACATCGTTTTGTTCGCAGTTCGGGAGCGGCTTTCCCTTGTCTCGCCCCTCACACCCCGTACAATTGCCCTGTCTAGACGGTTTCGTCGGACGACTGCAGGTTTTTAGATTGTGCCTTTACTAACACTAATCTAAACACTTCCAGTTAGAATCTAATCAGTTCCGTTTATGGTATCATCATCATTATCATCATCATCTGCCTAGCCTTTTCCCAACTATGTTGGGGTCGGCTTCCAGTTTAACCGGATGCAGCTGAATACCAGTGTTTTACATGGAGCGACTGCCTGTCTGACCTCCACAACCCAGTAACTGGGTAACAACATCATCAACAACAACAACATCATCATTATAACCATCATTATATCTGCCGTAGGATGTCCACTGTTGAACATAGGCCTCTTCTATAGATTTCCAATAGGATCAGTTGAAAGTGGCTTGTATCCAGCGCAATCCGTAGTTTCCACCAAATTGTTTGTCCACCTTATGGTATGACCACGCACCGACAAGCGCATCGTAGGACGGACGTCCTAAGAAGAAGGAGGAAGAAGAAGTGGTGGAACAAACTCTCCAACAAGACATCTGTCTGATTCGTTTGAAGAACTGGAATCTATACAATGAAATGCTCAAAACACAGCATTAAGGTTTATACACTTTGTAAATCATTTTATAATGATTGTCACGTGTTAGCTTGTCTAAGAAGAAAGACAAATCTATTAATATATGTAACGATGCAGAGCCAAGTCTGGAAAAGCCTTCTGAAAAAAGAACCCATAAATTTGAAGTCACAGATCCACAGGTGCATATCTGGCGACTCAAGAGTGCTCAAGATATAGACCATTTAAAGTCAGGAGCATATCTAGTCACAAATTAATTACAAAAGCCTATGACGGGGTGATTCAAAGTATGTAAGTTAACATAGCTAATTGCTTGGACGTAAATGCTTGGACTTTGATTGGGGCTGTGGCCGAGCTATTGCATTCCTTGCCATTGGCTGGTCTCGGTGGTCTAAATTTACGCACGTGCAACATATTTGCACAGTTTGTGGAAAAACTAGATTTAAGCTTACCTAACAAAGCCAAGCCAACCTCAAACATATCTTCAAACCCAACGCATGCACCTCAGACTTTTCAGATTCATGATCACCTGCTTCAAAACCTGTGATGGGACCAACGTGAGGACACCAGCGTGTCTGAGAGATATTTCGATGGCATGTGAAGCTAAGTAAGAGTCCCTTGCGCGGCAAAATAACTTTAACACCAGGTAAGTCACTAAACATTCACAAAGAAAAAGAAGTATATAGGGTGACTGGTAATTAGTGACCGATACTTAAACACGTGATTGTATTCATAATTTCAATAAACTTTGCCAAATAAACTTTTTTTTGTAGTCAATAACTTATAGGTACATAATGAAATACTTAGCAAAAACGCGCTTTGAAAATCCCGCGCGCATACCTGTGATCGATCACAGTAGGCACAAATCGGCACGAACTAACAGCTGATAGTCTGACCGGGCAAAATCCACTAGAAGTAGTAGCGTCACATGCTCCCCCGCCACCCCCGCCGCCCCCGCCGCCCCCGCCGCTCCCGTTGTGCAGTACTGGCGTAATTTAATTTATTGAAAGTTAATAAGTTTAAAAAAAAGTTTCTTTGGGAAAGTTATTCGTATCCATGAGTACAATCACGTGTTTAAGTATCGGTCACTAATTACCAGTCACCCTATAGAGGTCAGAATAACATCAAAGCACCAGCAAGTTGGTTTCCTCATCATCACTAACCACTTCATACAAAAGACGTCAGGAAATCTAACCCACTATACGCAGTACACTATCTACTATCCAACTCTATTCCATCTACTATTCTACTATCTACTAGCTACTATTCCAACCATGCCATTAAAGTCTAAAGTTGTTTTTGATTAAATCCAGCACCAGTCAATATTTAGTTCTAGGTTAAAAGATTGCAAAATGTACTCCTTGAGCAACCTTTAACCTAGTGCATTACTATACAACAATGTTTTTTTTCTGCCTAAAGAGCAAATTGCGTGATTCAATTGTGTTAGACCGTAGAAGGAAACAAAGAATCGCGTAATGATGACTTGTAAGTTTGTAATTCATGAGAAACGCAATCCTTCATTCATCTAAATAGATTTTTATCGAAATGTGGTTGTTGACGTCTGACTTGCTTCTTCGAAATCATATCGAAACATTCTCAGGTCGTGATAGGGTTATTGTTTTTTAACCTTTCGATTATTATTAATTATTATTTAGCTGTTTTAAATATATTTAATTAATAATTATTAGGTTTATTATGTAGTTTTAATTTTATTTTAATAATAAAGATACAAATATTTCTTTTTAATAGAAGTGTTCTATGTTAATATGAATGGACGAAGATTTTATTGACGTACCTACCGAGATATAAAAAACATTGCCCTGTACTAGAAATTTTTCGTGTATCGTGTGCGTTTATAAACATTAAAACTCTCGAACAAAAGCAGCTGTTTTTTTACAACTAGGTATCTCTTGGTGATACAAATATTTGTTCCGTGCGGGAATCGAACTCGCGACAAGTAGCGGAACACGGTCGATCACTCGGCTACTGGGCCAAATGTATCGTCGGATTTTTTAAAGTTCACTTTGTTTATATTTGATTTTTTTAACCTTCATTTTCATGTTTTTTTTTTTTCTCTATGTATAAGCTGTCCTTGGGGCTAGGTCCCGTGGTCACCCTCGCAAACGCTGGCTGGACGTCGTCAAGTCCGACATGAGAGCCAATGGCCTGACTGAAAAGGATGTTGAAGATCGGGCAAAGTGCAAGAAGCTCAGTCGAAAGGCGGACCCTGGCAATAGCTGGAACTAACGCCAAGTGGAAGTAAGTATGTATAAGCTGTGTATTTTATTAATTTAATACGAAAAAAAAAAAATAAAACCTCAGCGACAATCTTTGTCAAAAACTTGTTAAATTGTAGAATGAAGCAGAGTATTTTTTATCCGATTGAGACTATAAAAGTGCGAATGTTCATAAAAATTAAAGACCTCAGATTGAAATATCTTCATAATATGATTGACAACTTTATGACGGTAGAGTTATGATTTATTTGCATAGTAATAAAATTCAGATTGATATCAAAAAGCAATAAATTTATTAAAATATAGCTAATTAATGATCTTGTCAGCCTCGGTTTGCAAGTGGTTGTGAACGATTGCGGTGCTGCCGAGTACATGAAGATCTTTCTCCAAAATATCTTTTCAGACTTTTTCCTGCATTGTCAGACTCATACAATGTATGTTTGAACTTTAGAAAAGATCTCTCAGTTTGTTTTGGCTTTGTTTAAATGATAAATGTCATTAATTTCTGTGAATAGGTTCATTCATACACACTTTACACGTCATTTTTTAGCTAGAAGGTGAGGTCGTTGTTTCGCTATCTGATTACTCTGAGGAAAAATATGAATCAAACACAGAGTTTACAGTCTGTTTTAAGTTTAAGTTTAAAGTCCTGACATTGTCTTGGTCAGATCTTGCAGATTACTGTCTAAAATGGTCTTTCGAGGAAAAAAATACGGACATGAGGGGACAAGATCAGTCAGTACAAGTACATGTCAGTAATCGTGAGCTCAACTCAGAACTTGAGGAACTCCACGTGCTGACGAAAGGAAGAACATTTGGGTTGGTCCTATAAAGTACTCACGCCGTCAAATAAAATGTTAAAAAAGATATTAAAATATTTAGAAAAGACAATAAAATAAAAGGAGTCTTGTCATCTATCAGAAGCCGCTGTTCAGTTATTTTCTAAATATTGACCATACATTGACGACATGTACAACAAAAATAAATCATTACATCACATGCATGCATGTATTCCCCATGTATTCCCCGAAGAGTTATTCAGAGGTTTCAGTTCTTTTTGAAGTCTCATGTAATAGAGCCTCCATTGCTAATAAGTAATTAACATATTATTGTTTTATTTTATTTAGAAGTGTCACTAGCCAGTAGTACATTTCTGGTAAATATATAGGTGCAATAAACACACTGTATGAGGGGCATTTCCCGTATTTAAAAAAAAAAACGTTCATGCTAATCTCAGTTTTATTTTGCCAAATCGCGTCTAGTTTTCGAACGTTTTCAATTACAGGATTAGCCTTCTGCTGCCCTCTTCGGAGATTCTTGTTAGAATGGTACGTTAATTAATAAACTATTTGCTACTGATATCCATAAAACATAAACACAACTTGATTCATCTCCTAGTCACGCGACGATGAGAAATATGAAACATGTTGTACGGAATGGAATTATTAATTTATAATTAATCGGTAATGATTACGAGTATATCAACTATCTTGTAAGGTGTGTATTACCTATTAATATAATTCTATAAACCATAGTAAAATATATATAGTTTCTGAAAAAGAAAAAAAAAACTTTATTGCATATCATTTTGGCTTAAATTACATGTCAGGGAGTCTTCATTTAGGCATAGAAATGTCTGTAGTTGAAAGCTCCGCTCTTCCCTTACATTATAAACATATAACTAGGCAAATGACAAAAGGAAAAAAAAAGAATAGAATAGAATAGAATTGAATTGTTCACCATTAAAACTTACAAATTATAATTTTAAGGGCTACAAACGGTGATACAATGGGCGGCCTTATCGCTAAAAGCAATCTCGTACAGACAACCTTTGAATGGACTTGATAGTGGAAAATTAAAAAAATAATAATAAAGGATCTATTGGATATGTGTCTGAGTGTATTTGGGTGTGCCGGTGTGCGTGTGTGTGTTTGTGTGTGTGTTGTAAGTGTGATGGAGATGAGACTCGACATTCTCCTTTATCCGAGGTGATAAAAGGTAGGTCCCGTTTGGAAGTACTGAATGATTCTGAACCTTTCAAAAAATATATTAAATTAGAAAATAATATATTATTGATTTTTCCTAATTTTTACGCTTTTTTCCTAATGTTTAAATTATTGTTCAAACTCGTGAAAGGATCATGAAAAAATCATCATTCAACAAATATTATGTAAAAAATACAAGCTTCTAATACATTTTCTATAAATATAGATGAAAAAGCTTAAGATTTATTTAGATTTTTTAGAAGTGGTCCCATTATGAAAATCATTCATTCAAATCATTGAAATCATCATTCATTCATTCATTTTTTTCATTTCATTGAAATTTATGGTTACCCCACTGTGTGATAATTAATATTGAATACAGTCACAAAAGTAACCCGTAAAAACATGCCTTGTTGTTGTTATATATTATTATTAGAGTAACTTCAAAATTTCGTCTCAAAAAAATCGATCACAAATTCTTTCCTTGGCCTCTAACCTCCAAATGTAGACCAAATCCAATTATGATTACACAAACGATTCTTCATATGCATAGCCTTTAGCTGTTCTCCTATGAAATTTTCAAAAGATGTATAGTATTTAATCATCATTATTAAAAAACGTCGATCTTCATTTTGCTTGAGGCAATATTTCCTAAGCAGGTATGATAATGTGTACTAGGAGCGTTATGATTAGCATTCTCTTGTGGCTGGTCATCTGATTGTATGATGTGTGTTCGTTCGTGTTGCTATTGGTGTAGCCAAGGCTCTTCTGGTGTGGGATGGGCACGACTTCCACTACTGTAGCTATGA
Organism: Euplexia lucipara; assembly: GCA_921972225.1. NCBI lineage: Eukaryota > Metazoa > Arthropoda > Insecta > Lepidoptera > Noctuidae > Euplexia > Euplexia lucipara. Next base: position 18,725,623 of record OV179159.1, read on the forward strand.
CAACAAGAATTCAAGTCGGTAAACAAGATTGTTTTTGCAAAATGGACAGTTGACGACCATTAGATATTCAGGTTTTATTTTGAGTACAGAGTTCTAAATGGGCAATTTTTTTTTGTGTAAGTATAATGGGTCCACTCTTGACCTCAATCTTGTCCTGCGGTCAGAGATGAGGTCGACGATGGAACGAGCTTACCCATAAGAAGCCTATTAACTCGCGACTTAAACAGATAGGGGAATTTATATAAAACGTTGTGATTTCACACTCAAGAGATTATGACCCCAGAGTTTCTTTCGGCTTTTCTTCTCATAGATCAGTCTTTAAAAAAGTGCCGGCAACTTCTAACTTTATTTTAAAAAAATGATAATATGTAAATGTACAGACGCCAGCACATCAAGTTACCTCAATGTGTCAAATTTCTTTGATCGTTTTTCAACTTTATGTCGAACACAATAAAGTTCATATTCAATTGGGAAAATTTGACACATTGGGGTAACTTGATGTGCTGGCGCCTGTAATTTTAACATGTCTTTCTTTCTTTCCACAGGAAGAAAGAACAGGCGTATTGAAGGACAGTTTTATGCATGTTTTGACGTTCGAAAAGTACCAATCTCACTCTCACCCTTTTTAAAAAAAATATTTTTTATTTTCATTTTCATTTTCCATTTGGCACCCCGTTAAAAGCTTGTAAACACGAGGTATTCCTCGAAGCGCTACTATTTTGAGGCGCTCCTAATGAGGCGCTCCTATTTTATTCCTCGGAGCGCACCTTTTAGGAGCGTTCCCTTTAGAAATTAAAAAAATATATTTTTTTTCTAGGAAAAAAAAACAAATATTTTTATTAGGAGCGCTCCGAGGAATAAAATAGGAGCGCCTCATTAGGAGCGCCTCAAAATAGTAGCGCTTCGAGGAATACCTCGTAGAGGCTGAAAGCTTTTCAATCATTAGATCATTTTAAAAATGGTACTGATCTGTTTACTGATCAGGATTATAAAGGGTCAGCACAACAAAAATACCTTTGTCCCAAATTAACTTAATTGTAACTTATTTTTGAGAGGTTCAGAATCATTCAGTACTTTCAAAAGGACCTTCATTTTTCCACCCTGGATAAAGGAGAATGTCGAGTCTCATCTAGTTTAGAAACTATAATTATTTTACTAAGGTTGTAGTAACCACGGCAAGAATTAAATTTCCTATGCATTGCCCACAGATACCTATAATTCTGCTTATACCCATTACAAATATAACAAAATCATCAACAGGCACTAACCTTTATCCTAAATAAGAAGGGAGTTCTTAACTCAAGGATATAGACTACCGCACAGAATTTCAATTCACACTAATTAAAATCGACGGTAAACTAGTGTATGTGAGATGGAGCAATTAATATTACTGGTATCGACTGCCTTTATGTTATGTTAAAATGTTTGTTTGTCCGGTTGTGATAAAGTGGTTTGATGTCGCTTAGGGGTATTTTACTTTATAATTATGAGTCAGGATTAGCGTTGAAAACAAATTATGATTTTTTCCGTTTCTTTCACATGTTATAAAGAAAATTTAAAGAAGAAATCATTTGAAAAGAATCAGTATTTTTCTAAAATTTCTTTTAATGTTTTGAAAAGTTTTATTGACATGGAAATTATATTTTAATAGGCAAAATACAAAAACCATAATTTTATTTCCACGTATTATTATGGAAAAAGTTAAAGCAAGTACGTATTTGAAAAAAAAACATGAAGTTTTCAGATTTTTTCATATTATTCTGTTTCTTTCGGTTTTATTGGAAAAAAACATTGAATATTATAACAAATTGGAAAGAAACGGGAACTTTTCCTGCTTTTTTCAACGCTAGTCTAACTTGAGATTCATAATATTACTATGATACCAACTAAATAAAACACAAACTAAATAAATTCAAAGAGCACGATATAAATAAGACAAGTATTACATTTTCTCTCCTACAATATTTGCAAGAAGGAAAAAAACCAAGGACTTAATCATAATATTGTCAGTTCAAAATCTTTTGCCAAACAGGCAGTGAGTGCCGCAGGCAAAAGTTCACCTTTCTTAATTACAGTTAATTCAAGTGACCTAATAAATAAAATAATCAACTGTTTTATGATCTTATTTCGCTAATTGCACATCTTTTATAATTCATAAGCTACATAAGTAAAATTAATGTTACTTGAAGAGCCGTTCGTGGCATTTAACTGATCGTGAATTATAGCCGTGGGTACATAACTAAAATAATGTATTCAGAGCATCAATTTATTATAATAATTACCAAAGAGTACTTGCATTTCAATTAATTTTAAGAACATCCTTGTAGAAATAGATTAATTTTCAGTTTAGCATCATTGAGTGAGCTAGAACCAGTATCTGTCTAATGTGTCATCAGTGTTACATACACCAAGTGTCTTTGTATGAACGCGAGTGTATCAAATTGTTCGTATTATAGACATTCGGTGTTAATACTGAGTGTACCGTTTACTGAGTGTCGTAGTCTGAAATGAAATGAAATGGAATGATATTTATTTTCTGTTAGTAGATCTTCTCAGATACTTTTACATGTCATTTTTTTTTAAACTAAATGGCACTAAATGGCATTTCCAAAGTGACTGATCCCTGAGAAGAAATGCCGAAAGAATCTCAGGGGTCATGGTCTCTTGTAAAGTCCAGACATAAGACTTTATTCATTTATTATGCGAGTCTCACGATGCAGGGCAAAGTCTGGAAAAGCCTATTGAAGAAAGAATCAATTCAGCTTTGGGTTGTCCAGTCCCGACAGATGCATGCATGCGTTAGTCATCGTGTAGCTCAAACCTATTTCTAATCAGACCATAACCTTTTTCCAATTATGTTCGGGTCGTCTTCAGATTTGCCGGTTACAGATGATTAGCAGTATTTTACGAGAAATGACAGCCTATCTGCCTCCATGTTACCCATTTGCTGGGTTATAATATTAACCTTTGGTAAGACTGCACGCGCGACATGATAACTGTATAAACGGGTTTTGTTGACAGCAGAATCGACAAAGTATAGTTTAATATAGCATTGTTGAAACATTTCTGCGGAATCGTAGAAATTATACTCGACATCGTAGACTCTTGTCGTCTGAATAAGAGCTGGTTCCCATTAGGTCAGACCGACAGTTTTACCGGCCCGACAAACGTGTCGGATCCGTATTGGCGTATGTATGTCAATAGCGCCGTTCACATTAGGGCGACCCGACCAGACTGTCGGAGCCGACACAATTACCGTACGTCCAGCCACGATTTCTGTCGGATCGGACATAATATTGGCGTACCAGCAAGTATGGCGCCGTTCACATTTGTCGGCGCGAAGCGGCGGCGACACCTGCCTGCCAACATCCCACCCGCCCTTACCCCGCTCTCGGCACTTGCGCAAGCAGTTTCGTCGACGTGTATGCAGAGAAGATACGTTTCAATATGGAGGCCCAAATTAATGTAGAAGTTTTGATTTCTCTTGTGGAAGACTAAGAGGAGGAGTTTACTGTGGGATAAAACGTGTGAACAGTTATATTCACATTCGGTCCGACCCTATGTGAACCAGCTCTAATCGTCACATTTCTTCTATGCACTCTCAACAATGTCATGCTTCAAACGAAATAAATATTTCTACGAGCTGTCACACGTCGATTCTTACTTAGACAAAATCAATATAATAACAAGTCAATAATTATAATCAATGTCAATAAAACCCAAAATGATGACAATAAAGGAAAATCTTGTCGTTTACTCAAGTATGTACACTTGAGTAAACGACAAGATTTTCCCAAATTCTAAATATAAAACAACATGGGTTAAAGTGCAAAATTCTTCAATAAACCCAATAAGGAAGATAATTACGAAGCAAATAACTGGTTAATTGTAACAATTTTAAATTAATACAAGATTCAACCTTTACTTAGTAGCGTCTACAATTACCCACAGGATGTGTTCAATTAAAGCTGTTTTAATTATTTCATGGTAATTAGGTTTAAAAGTTTATCTTAAGTTTCTATTTAGAAGACGTTAAAAGGTGAATCAGTTGTTTTTTTTCGTGTCGCATAGAAAACACTCTCTCTCTCTCTTGTGGCTAGATAATAGCAGCCCCAGGGGTAGACCAAAGGTTCAGCAACGTTTGTTTAGGTCAGCTTCGAGTCAATGCAGCGTCGAGTCCTGGGACGCAGTGGTGTCCTTCTGCGAAAAGGTCATCTCGCAGAAGGAGGCTGCGGAAAGGGAGAGGGAGATCACTTCTACTCACCCGGCCCGCAGCAGACGCACCGGGCGCAGGCGGAGGGCGGACAACGCCCTCTTCCAGCCCCCTGAATGGGTCCAGGGCGACGGACGTGAGGATGTCCGCCGCCCCCACGTACATGGACCCGAGGTGGCGGCGCGTCGTGTTCACGCGCGCCCCTCTTAGACGTCGCGAGGGGAGTCTAACACCTCGCTCCCCTCACTGACTTGGCGAGGCCCGCGGGGCCTCACCAGTCGGGGGTCGCGGAAGTATCTTCCGTTCCCGTGACCCCCGGCGCAGGTGTGAGAAGGAACACGGGGTGGTTTTAGGTCAGTAAGACTCTGACAGACCCCTGAAAGCCCATGAAGCTGTAACCCTTCGTTGTCGTTTGTAGAACATTGACAGTCGTTACGATAAGTCAGCAGCCAGTTCAAATAAAACACTAGTGTTCAGTCGGTAACTCATCCAGCTAATCTGGAAGCTGACCCGAACATACTTGGAACAGGCTAGGCAGATTGTTCCACAGGTAACTCTCTGTGTGTGGCCTACAAGTTCTATGTACACATGTTTAAAGCTAATAATTGCTCGGCGACAATCTCTTTGAATCGAGCGGAGCAATTAGTTGCTGTCAGTTACCGTGCCCAATATTGACTGCTAAACTATGTTGCTTATGTGATCGTTCAGCTATTTAGATAACCTAAGTCAGAAACCAATTAAAAGTTTGCTCTCGTACTGTTTATTGCTCTGACGTAATTCCGTACGAAAAGCTCGAACAAATTTAATTTTTTGAAAAAACTTGTGGTTCCACCCGCTTTCACGGATCGTTTCGATCGGCCAATATGTTCTTTATGAATTGGGCTATTAAATGCAAAAGGATATTTTAAAATCCAACCGAGTATTCTAGAAACACGGTCAAACTATTCAAAGCAATAGGTTTTTGGAACGAAGTTCCTTATCGCGCGTTGTGAAAGCGGGCTAGACGGAAAAAATTCTTACGAAAAGTTGTCACGACACTTTTTGCTATAGTAAGCTATTGTAAACTGTGCGGCGTCGCATGTTCGCAGGGAGAGGGAGAGGGAGAGGGAGAGGGAGGGGAACGGGAGGGAGGGAGAGGAGGAGGGAGGGGAACGGGAGGAGGAAGATGGAGGGGGAGGGGGAGAGAGAGAAGATTGAATAGTTCACTAATCAATCGAAGGGAACTTCGTTACATCCGGGTGTCCCTTGACACCTCTCAAGTTTTTTCTTCAAATCGCACTGTAAAATTAGTAATTTTACAGACAAAGACATCTAATGAGTTTGGTATGCACAAGGATCTAGTCGTCTGTGAAGAACATCCTAGTGCATCATGCAATAGAATTAGTTAATAGCGACGTGTTGGATCAAGATCGGCCTGTTAATAGCTTATAATGTGACCGCTCACCGCTTTACGCAGTGTGGTGGTGCAGTGGAAGCTAAGCAAGAAATGCGCGAAGCGATAAACCAATTAATTATAGGAATGCGTTGTATCGAGAGCAGTTTTTTAATCTATGTTGCGTTTATATATTACGAAGCTGAAGAGTCAGTTTGTTTCTTTGTTTAAACACGATAATCTCAACTTCTGAAGAAATTGGAAAATATAAACATACACTCGCCAACCCACTACATAATAACATTAAGTCCGTCTTTGTACAGTTTTATACCTATACATAAAGTTTTAATAAATTGAATTTAACTCATCAAAAAACACATTTCGTTCTTGATGGCCCTTTCCTGGTAAGTCAAGCTAAGATTACATTAAACGACCCTTAGAAGTACCTAAAACTAATTATTTATATTTAGACCGCTTATAAGCTTAAGTACACTACGTCATTGTGCTGTGCAAGGTGAGCGCAGAATGAGCGAAGCGAACTACATTCTAATCAGCGATAAATTTATTATGAGCTATCTGTAAATAACTCTTATAGTTACTGCTTACCAAGCTTAACATACTCGTAATAAACCTTTTTACAGTATTATTTTCCAAAAGATTTATTAGATTTCTTTGTTCATTTTTCATATGACAGTGCACGCCGCCATTTTATATAGAACATTTAAGTGCATGATAAAGAGCGTGGGTAGTGAAGTATTTGTGTAAGTTTGAGATTGTAATATTAAAATTAGCTTTATAAGTAAAGCACTGTAAATTACCTAGCAAAAGATCTTTGTGCGATCCCAAGTCAGTATTTAAACATAAAATAAATAAAAATATCTCCTTATATTTCATATCTTTAACTGCTCCGCGATCTCAAATCACCCGTAACAAGTGATCGTTGTAGCCTTGTAGAATATTGCCGGAACACATCAGCTGCGTGCGATCCTACTCATAATATTAATATTGTTGCTATTACGCGGATCTTCGGTCATGCTACATTTATTTTATTTATAATCATTTTGTAGCCTCGGGGTTTTAAAGAGCTTAAGAAAATTATGACTTTGCGTGTTAATAAAACTGTGAACTAATTGTAATACTCTTAACGAACCGCTTTGGATTAATTAATAAAGTAACTTTAAGGATAAATATTATATTGTGTTTTAGAACCTGGATTCTGCATGAAAAAGATAGTTAATTTAATTTGGAGTCAACAAAATGGAAACTTCTTTCATCACAATTAATTATATTATTATTATTTATTATTTATTACAAGTAACATTGACTCATTGTGTTAGTAACAATTTTTCTTATTCCTATGTTAGTATTCCTATTCTAATTACTTAACCTAAAACCTTACCTTATATTGCGAATGTGTATGATTAAATGTATTTTCAACCTACTACGTATAACTACAAAGCTAAAATCGTAAAAGCCCTTGGAATAGACTTACAATTTAAATATCTTTAGATAAGACCCAGTGGCCTAAAAGGAGAGAGGATTATCAAAGAACAGATTGATTGCGTAAAAGGTAACTATGTCTTGGAAGAAAGTTATTTTTTTTTATTAAATACTCAAGCACACTAAGGTACGGACGCTAGAACATCAAGCTACGCCAATGTGTGAAATTTCTTTGAAAGTTTTTCAACTTTATTACAAACAGAATATGGTTCATGTTCAATTGGGAAAATTTTACATTTTGGTGTAGCATGGATGTGCTGGCGCCTGTACTTAATTATACCATAGGCATTTTCCATGAATCACACAAACCCGTTAACGCAGAGACAAGCAATGGTTGGTAAAAAAATGATAATATTTATTTATTTAATTGATGATTAAATTAAGTGATGAATAAAATTTATATTGAAATGACGCTATTAAAAGGTGGATATAATAAAAGCGGAGATAAGGGTAGCAGAATGGTAGGTGATGAAAAACATCTGGCGGTTAAACTGCTTAGCATATTATTGGGATAGTTAGACGAATGTACCTGACTAATAGCATTATTATTAACGACTTAATTTTATTATCTTTTTTGTTTTGTTGACAATGTTTATTTTAACTAATATAATAATTTGCAAGCCGTAAGGTAGACTGTAGTCGATCTGTATGATGATGTATGATCACCTGCACCTGCACCTACACCTACATTCAGAGCAAATAAAGTTCTGATTTTGATTCGGATCATAGGTACAAGAAACTTCAAATACACAGTGTCGCAATAATAATCCATCTTCAAATAGTCAACTATCTATACCCTCAAAGATATTCCTCAAATGGTAATTACCATTAATAAAGCGTTCGCTCAAATAAAGATATTACCATTGAGTTTCAGAAGTGCAGAGGTGAGTTACTTACCATTGTCATGTTAAATTAGTAAATAGAGACATTAATGCTGTTTATGTAACTTGCAATGGAATTACTATGTTAATATGGCAAGTACAAATAATGGTCATCATTAGCTTATAGAAATACAGTTTATTAGAAATAAATTAAATTGGATAAGTTATCATGGCGTCATAGGTTCGAATGAGATTTTTAGTGGTCAAAACGACTCAATTCTATACAAATTGTAAGGTCCTAGTACAGAGGCCAGCGCCAAGTTAGCCCAATTTGTTAAATTTTATCGATAGTTATTCAACATTATTGCAAATAGAATAAGGTTCATATTCAATGGGGAAATTTACAGTTTGGGGAAGGTTGATGTGCTGGCGTCTGTACAAAGAAATTTGAGCTAAGCGTAGCAAAATAATTGATGGTTCTGTAATTGATTGAGTAATTTCTATATTATACTGTAAAGAACCATAAAACAATCGACATTTATTTAATTTAGACACACACACTACACGGTATCAATACCTACAGTTTTCAAATATGATCGTTCAGAAAATTAGAAGAAGAAAATATCATTTCTAGACACAAATGAGATTTTTCTTAAAAAGGATAGAATCTATTCTATCTAGTATCTAGTACTTATTGTCATTTATTTCACGCCTACGAATGTAATTATTATTATTATTACTAGCCTGTGTTTTCCCACTGCAGGGCAAAGGCCTCCCTACTTTCCTTCCACCTCTCTCTGTCAAGGGCTTTTTGGGACCAGTCCTTATCGAAGGAGTCCAGCTCGTCTCGCCATCTTCGCTTGGGCCTACCGCGATGTCGTTTGCCATGTAAAGGAACCCATTGGGTCGTGAGTTTGGCCCACTGATCGTCTGACATGCGGCAGATGTGTCCAGCCCAGTTCCATTTTAGCAAAGACATTCAATACCTATAGACCGGACATCACGAACAAAATATTCGTCTGAAAAAGTGTGTCCTGCTGGATACAAGTCTATGAGTTTTTTGTAGTACGCTCCGCTGCCGCTCCAATATTCATATATTATTCTAGATGGCGTTACTGAGACATGGGATCAAAGTTTTTCTATGACATTTCCTTGACATGCCCGCTCTATTATATAGTGTTTTAAATCTCTTTGCATTTTAGCGTAGCAGTTTTTTGAGTGACTTCAGTAATTTTTGTGATGGAACGGGTTATTGTATTGCACGAATGTAATTCAATCGATGCTATAGGCTGTAATAGTAACTAGTGACAAAATGGTAATAGATATATCTCGTATTTCTTTTATATAAATTGCGGCTATTGTTAGAAATATCTACAGACTGTAATGAATTGATTGGCAGCCACATTGATTACGAATGTCGTAAGAGTTGCGGGTTGACTTTTGTTTTATTTTTTAGAAATAAGATACTTTATCGAAATGTTGTGAGATGTTGAAAACACGTTTTTTTAAGATTGACATTTTATCTAAAAATTGTAGCTAGATAATAAACACAGATAAATTCGTGGCTAAGCAATAAAAAACACTGATGTTGATCTGGGGGTTACTGAAGGAGGTACCATCTGTTCCCGGGCCCTGCGGCTCTTTCTTAGTCAGTAAGAGTGCAACAGACTGCTTCGCCTTCCTTGCTTATTTTGTGTTGTATCTATGTATGTAATTTTATCAGCTGTTTTGTACCCATAACACAAGCTCTGCTTAGCTCGGGACTAGACGTTGCCGCGTTGTGTGAAAGTTGTGAAATAATGTTTATTTATTATTCCTCGGAGCGAAAAAAATCCATTTCCAAAAATTTTCCACCCCGCAAAACAAAAATAAGCTTACGCTTGCCGTCCATTGGTCAGTTGATAGCTAACAACGCTCAGCATCATGTTACAAGAACACTCTTCTGCCTTGGAACCTATGTAAAGTCTTTCGTCCTGGATGTCATTTGAAGATCTTTAGGCCATGTGCACGATGTCAATGGGCTGTGGGGGCCTGTGGAACGGGAAGTGCTGTTTGAGCGTTGCGCGCCAGTTGAATGCTGTCCGACCGTCGTTTACCGTCATAGAAACGTATACATGGAAAAATCTGAATAAATATTCATTTTTAGTCAAGTCAAATAAAGTTAAAAAACAACGAGTGCGGCTGCGCCAAACAGTTGTCTGGCATTTTCACTCAACTAAGGGCCTACCGACAAAATGCGCGTGGCATGCGGCCGTTCGCGCCACTGAGGGTGACCTCGCGACCCTTTCATGTTTTTCCAGAAATACTAGCCTTTTGAGTACTACATACTCATAAGAGTTTAAAATTATTTCTCACTGAAAGTGCTCGCCGCTACGCTGTCGGACGCTGCCATTCCGGTATGACTCGGCCCTAGTGCTAGAACTTGAGCGAGAATTCCTAACAATTAGTACCAGTAAAGTTGCTGGTTTTCAATTGGACCTGAGGTTGAGACTAACTAACAAGTCTTTGCAACACTTAAAACCATAGTTGAAATTACCAAACTATTACATAACTAATATTATAAAGTACGGGTACACAGGTCGTGGGATGGTCGAGTTTTTGAAAGTATTGAGAAACATCGAATTGCATAAAGTTTCATCATGGTTACTTACCGGTAGAGATCAGAGAAAAAAAAATGTATTACAACGTGAGTGAATAATTAGGTGGCCAAATCCCAAGGTACGATGCAATCTGATTAGACTTTCACTGTGAATGTAATGCTAGACAGGCAAAAACTAATCATTGAAAAAAATATTTACGAAATAATTTTACCGATTTTATAAAGGAAACCACCAAAAGGTGTAAAATAACTCCTATTTCGGGATTCACAGAAGCTAAAAATAATTTTCCGCAAAAAGATAAATTTCATAACTACAAAATAATTATGAAAACTCAAAAATAATAAAGCGACAAAATATGAAAACTCAAACATTTATGCTATTTTGATGTTCAATAGGTACCTACTGTTAATGCATGCTACTTTTAAGTTTAAGGACTATTTATATGTCTGATTGACACTTTAGTTTCTGAAGAGAAAAGACATAAAATGGTAGATAGTTAGAAAAAGAACAGGAATTATCACAACCGAGAATTATCACATCAGATTGCCATGTACCTTGCTATCATTAAATTTCATCACGGTACTAAACTGTGAAGATCAGTAGAACATTATATTGCAACAAATCGTGATTAAATAATTACATGGTGAAGTGTGCATAGTTAACACATTCATTACATACTGACTGACGATAATGTTATTAAAAATAATTATAAAATAACCAACTTAATTTTAAAATTAAGACAACAGTATTTGAAAGTGCTAACACATTTACCTCTACCGATGTCATCATTATCATCTGACTGTTATTTTCATACTGCAGAGCAAAAGCCTCTTCTCATACAGAGAAGCTAGGCTCAAGAATTAATCACCCCCTTGCTCAAGACGGGTTGACGATTTAAGGCTTATATGTATTAACAATGAGTCTAGGTTACCTATCGATGTTTTACTTCATCAATTAAACCAAATACATTGGGACTTGTCCCAATTTGAATCACAACCTCGTGCATGGGACGTAAGTGCCTTAACCTCCGGACCATCGTAGCCCTATCTCAATGAATTTTGGGGTTGTGCAGCATATTATCCTCTTATCCTGTACGTTTCTGTTTGCCGTCAGTCAAATAGCATCTAAGTGACCTTTACCCAACTGTCCCTACTACCGAACCAGTTTCCTATTAACCTTATAAAAAACCTGTCCAAACCGAAAGACACTACAATAAGCAACCCCACAAAAGATGTGTATAACATGAAAAAGGTTTAATGTACCGTATTAAATTACGTTTTACATTAAAAGATCTTGTTAGTTTTCAAACTGGCACTTATTTCCATAGCCAATTCAATTCTAAAACGATTAAAATATTCCATTTTCAATTCTAAATAAAATAAACATAACCATTGCATACTAAACGAGTCTGAATGGATACTAAATCGAAATTGATCTAAATACAAGTGATCAGACCATAACAGTGCGGGGCGATGAGTCGCTGGGGACTGACATGTTATAATTAATCAGCTGTACTAAGTCACTTGTTAAGATGTGACATGAGATAGAAGTTACATGGGTTGAGTTACGTCGGTCAAGTTTGACGAGCTGTTGATGACAAAGATGATGTGTTTTAATAATTGGATTTATAAGAATATTTCGTTTACCGTTTAAATGGGATATAAGGAATTACAGGCCAAGCTATATTACAAATTCTATCTCTACTAACGTAATCGATAAGGCGATAATACAAAGAAAATGGCGTATATGGAATCAGCTGTTTGTCAACTGTCAAGTGTTGACGAGAAGAATTTGTAATATGGCTGAAAATGAAATATACTTGACAGTTGACAAACAGCTGATTCCATATCCGCCATTTTTTTTTCTATAATGGATATAGAATTTAAATAGAATTTGTAATATGGCTAGGCCTGCAGACAGGGTATGAAAGTCCGATTTCCATATAGAAAAGGGAAGGATCTTACCACCAGACAGGTGTTGCGTCTAGTGGGTTAGGTACTCCGACAGTTGTTGTCAGGGTTTTGTACTTATTCAATCGCGCGGGAAACTTTAACATTGCCATGTGGAAAATGACGGTATTAGTTCGTATGAAGCAAGATAGATGCCGCTCTGTTCTACCCAAATGTTCAAAACACCAATATTGTCACTTTTGTTTATCGTATGTAACCCACGGAACACACGGAAAAAAAATACTGAGTTGTTATGTTAATCACTGACGAAGTGTCTTCTTTTGGATAAGTAATTTAAATTTTTAATTTCCTTGTCATCTTATGATCCATGTTTTATACATTCTCAAATTGGTCATCGTTTACCATAATTATAGGTTTGAAAAGTCAAAATAATTATGACACGCGAAGATGTTCAAGTTAAACTGTGCTTTCCTGATATTGACGCCATTAATGTATATATATTCATAACTTCCGTATATGAAATATTAACCACCTACCCAATTACTGCTACTACTGTTGAATAATTTTTAATATTTTATCGAACTATTTTAGACTAGGTATCAAAAATAAGTGTCAAAGCAGGGACTAGTCAAATTTTTGTTTTTTTAGTTATTATACATAATTATTAGGGTTCCTATTTCACTTGGAAAGCTAATCTCAACCCTGATAGTATATACCTTCTCGAGAATTGGGCTATAAAATGAAAAATAACTCTTCAAATCCGACTTGCTGCTAAAGAGATTAATTTGTTCAAACAAAAAGCGAATCTCTCACTTGTCTATGTGGTAAGTAAGTCAAATAGCCTGTAATAAATTAATGCATAGGTATACCTATGTAATTATTTATTTTAGATATATTTCTTTTCATGTATTTTATGTTAATTTACATGTATCATATACATATTTTTACTAGCTGCGTTTAGTTTTAATTAGTTTTTATTTATCAAGTTTCGTCCTATTCTCTGAACTACTGAATATTTTGACAAAATTCATAAGAATCGGCCACTCCGATTAGGAAGAGTTTTGTTAATAACACAATGATATGAGAACTTTGTACATTAGAAAAAGAATAAATTACATAGATACTTTAATATAGAGTGTAACATTGTTGACTTGTAGAAAATAGTGATATTGGTAATTACAACATATAACTCCGATAACACGTTATTTACCACTCATTTTGGAAAACGATGTGACCTCTATCGCATGTCGAGTTACAGATAAAGTGAAGCAGAACAGACACAAGGCTGTCTGCGGAATCGCACCTGTGACCTCTGGCGGCAGATGTGACAGTACATCATTTGGAATCACTAATGGATGAATGGATATTTGCTCACCTGATAAGGCGAGCAAATATTTTATTTATTTTATTATTTTTTTTATTTTTTATTATCAAGGTTCACCAACAATTGTATACATTTAGAAACAAACAAAAAGAAAATAACACTAGTACAACTAACGAAATAACAATGCAACAATTACTTATAGGTAAACTCCACATGCACTTCTTAGACAGTAACGTACTTTAAAATACTAAATAAAGAAGAAGAATTAAAAAAAATATGTTAACAAAATATCAAGTTATTCTCGAATGTCGTGATGGCCCAGAGGTTAAGACGTCTACCTCTCATGTACGAGGTTGTGGTTCAAATCCGAACAACTACCAATGTGACTTTGTCTATTCATATGTACTTTCTATGTTTGACAGTGATGTTAAGCATTAGCAATAATTATAATACTAGCCTGTAGCTGCCCTACGGTAAAGCAAAAGACTCTTTTCATACAGATTAGAAAGTGTAGGCACGTGAGCACATTACCAAATAGTTGAAAAATTTATGTTAAAGTTGAGTTAGCTGATTAGTTTCCGTAAATATAATATATCTTTATTTCTCTTGACTTCGTTTTTCTTTTAGTTTTATACCTATAAAAAAATCAGACAATCCACACACACCAATAGTACAGACGCCAGCACATCAAGTTACCCCAATGTGTCAAAATTTCCCAATTGAATATGAACCTTATTCTGTTTGTCATAAAGTTGAAAAACGATCAAAGAAATTTGACGCATTGGGGACATAACTTGATGTGCTGCCCTCTGTACATAAAAAAAATATGTATGTATCTACACTTTCAAGTTTTTGTTACTTTGTTGCGCCTACCATGTTTTGTCTCTGCATCACCATAAGGCAGAATAGTAGAGAATGCCTATGGCATTAAGTCCGCCTTTGTATAGTTTTTTTTTACTGGTGCAAATTATAATATTACATAAATAAATTAGGCACGAGCAAAACTGCACTGAATTAAAAAATGGTTTTTTATTTATTTCATTAAGTCGTGGTTTTTTCGCCACACAAAATACGATACATTGACATGATAAGTCATCAATTTCCATCACAATTTTAAAATTAGTGAATAACTTACAACTTATTTGAAAATCTTTCTTATCCACAGTAATATAATCTAAGCTAAACCACATACGGACCAGATTCGTAACATGCACGATCAAAGAAATTTATTACCTTTCTGCACTTGTTGATTAAGGTCAATTCTTTTAGTTTAGCCACTACACAAAAAAGTATAGAAGATAAGTTTGTTGAATGCAGTTAAAGTGTTAAAATTAGTTTATTTAATTGTATTGTTGTTTTGTTTTGTTGTTGTTCATTGCATGTCGTGGCAGGCTTTAATTAAGGCAACAATGGTAAATTTAAATAATTATTGTAAACCTTATCATGTATTTTGGTGTATGCTTTGTTGGTTGTCCTTAAATAAATAAATAACATATTAGCTGATGTTACGCGATTTTTACCCGCGTAGTTGACTGGCCTGTTGGTCTAGTAGTTAGTGACCCTGACTGCTATGCCGGAGGCCGTGGGTTCGATTCCCACCCAGGACAAATGTTTGGTGATGAGCACGATCATTTTTTCTGTGTCTGGGTGTAATTTATCTATAATATGTATGTATTTAGAAATATATAAGTACATTTATCAGCAATTTAGTACCCATAACATGAGAGCTTGTCTCAAGCTTAAATTGGGACTAAATGGCGTTGTGTGAAAAGTTGTGGAATATTTATTTATTTGTAGTTTTAGCTCCCTTGGGCACAGGGATTAAACATAGCCTGTCACCCGGGGATAGTGTAGGTTCCCAATGGTGAATGGATTTTTCAAATCGGTCCAGTAGTTTTTTAGTTTATTCGTTAGAATACTTTTTTTTTTTGTTACTATGTAAGTATAGATGTAGGTTATATAAACATGGTTTTACGCCACAGGTTCTTTGTTATTTTTAAATAGTTGACAGTAGAACGATCGGACATGGCAAAACTAGGAGGGTTTCTCATGGGCGGAAAAAAAATATCAAATGAAAAATTTAATAGTACAAGAAACGTATTTTTTTTTGCACATAGAACATAACCATTTGTGTGTGAGACTTTTACTGTCTTAAAATATTTTGTCTGTTATCACCAACAAATCCGATTTTAAATCCGATGTTTTTGTTGAGAGTTGAACTTCTGTCTCTTCATTTAACAATAACTGTAATTCACATATACATTACCAAATACACTGATTAAAACACTCAATATAAGTTTAAGATGAACTTTGTATCGAATTGTAATTGATGTATATATCATTATTTATGTTCCAATTCACTGACAAGGTCGGTTTTTAAATGTAATCTTCTTTGCTATAGATGTAACTTATGTGTATTGAACTTGTTAATATAAATGAACCTTACTATTGATTGGTACAATTATCTGTCTTTCAGAGATGTTACGCCTAATAATTAACTTTAATGTGATTATGAGTTGGCTTCTTTGATAATATTTAACTAGCTAAATTAAATACAATGTAGGCGTTGTAATTCACAACTGTTTTAAGGTGTTCTTTTGCTTAATGTTTTCGTATATTACAAATGCTAGAAGTTTTAGAAAAATACCCCATAGTATTATCTTACGTAGCTCTTGAAGTTATAAGTTTTTTTTGGTGAGTTTTTCGATATATTCTCTTATGAGCACGGTTCAAACACAAACTTTATAATTCAAGCTATTACCTACACTCAATGAACTAAGATTAGGCAATTCAAAAGCGTCACAGATTCACCCTTCCGATTAACATTTTTTTGTAACATATAGTACTCCTCGCCAAGTTTGTAACAAATTCCATAAAATTAAACAATCCGTAATTTTGCAATTGCTGTGATAATTCGGGACGAGAGGGTCAGATGGTTGACAACACTAGCGTCACAATAACAGTTCGTGTTTCGACTATTGAGTGTGGGCGAAATAGTGCTGTGACTTCTTAATATTTTATTATAGTTAATAAGTTAATTAATTATATTTTTTAGGGACTAACAAATAATTATGACAAGTTAAAAAAGAAAAGGTTAGGGATCAAACTATTCGTCCATGTATCGCTGTGAACTGGAAAAGGGTATTTAAATCTGATAAAGTACCACATTTTTGGATATTATAAGATATTCCGTTAAACACATTCACTTTCATTAATATTTGGGCATTGGCCATAATGGCCATGAAGGCGGTTGAACACATGTCATGACGGTTTAGCCAAACGTTTGAATATCACCAAGCGTTTGGTCGCCCAATTCAAAATATAATTATTAAATGACAATACAAACATAATTATGACAATATAAACATAAGATATGTTTTTTTAATAAAAAAAATCTGTACACTAAAACCTACACGTCGTCTTTATAGCTTAGAGGCTAAAACGCGCGCTTTTCATGCATGAGGTTGTGGTTCGAATCCGAGTAATTAGAAATATGTTTTTTTTTTATGAATATGTACAGACGCCAGCACATCAACCTACCCCAATGTGTAAAATTTCTTTGATAGGTTATCAACTTTATTCTAAACACAATAAGGTTCATGTTCAATTGGGAAAATTTGACAGATTGGGGTATGTTGATAGCTGGCGTCTGTACTTTCTAAGTTTATCCCATCATCGTCATCGGTCAAATAAAACATTGTGAGAAGACCAAGACTTATAGCAAGTATAAGTATGAATTAATTACCATTCCGCCTTGAGCAAGCGTGGTGATCCATGCTCGTGCCTTCCCTGTATGCGAGGAGGCCTTTACCCTGCAGTGGAACAGTAACAGTATGGTCTTATAACTTACTCGTTCTCATGATAATAGCGCACACTCATCTCTCCATATTAAACTATTTACCTTTCACAAACTTGAAAACGATCCAATAACCTTTGCAACCAGTTTATCGCTCCCTTATGTGGCTTCTAGTTCTATTTCTCTTCACCTCGTGTTCTTCTCACCCTTTTACAAACACGGCATAATGATACATAAATAAAACCGAAAATCTTTGCAATCGATGCCAACAATGAGAATACCAGAATTGCCTTCGGCTAGAAATACCGACACAATTGTTCTATTATAGTTCAAAATAATAAAATAATAGCTATTCATTCTATACCCATAGGCAGTTTGGTAATGTATGTACAAATTTTTAGTTTAATACACAGTATTAAGAAGACTGTAATTCAATTTTACATCATTTTACCTTGTAAGTACGAATGGTTGAAATTTCAACTCTCAAAGCTGCGAGCGATTCTTGAATCTATTGTGTTAATAATAATTGTGAAATATTGTAGCGATCAAATAGTATTTCGGAAGGCTATTTTGGATATTTGATGTCATAGGCAGAGTGTAACTTAAGCTGATGTGAAAAAAGTGGGTCACCACTTTGTACACGAAATACAGAACACATAAATATACTACTACTTACAAAATATCTTGTTCTTTTTTTGTGCAGTCTATTTCTCTGTGGAACGCTCTCCCCCAGGAAATCAGGATGGCAACCAACCGTTTACCTTTTAAGGTTAAGGTTCGCGAGCATATTCGTAAGAAGTTGGCAGTAGTATCTTCACAGCGGTAATGTTTTTTTTTCGTTTTTCCATCTCTTCGTAATTTAATTTTTATATATATTATATTTATAGTGTACATATTTATGTATTTATACTCATAATATGTATTAGTATTCTCTGATTCCTTTTATTTTTTCATTTTTAATTGCACCTATCACTGTTTTTCTCTGCATCACCTAAAGGTTGACTGGTAGAAAATGCCTATGGCGTTAAGTCCGCCTCTGTACATATCATACATAATACTTCAAGCACACTAATGCTTGAAGTATTAAATAAATAAATAAATATGCAATACATTTCGGGTACATGTTAATTATCGTGACATAAACTCAACTCAGAAATAGTCAGAATTAGTATCAGAGTATTTATACCGCTCTTGAGCCTCTGACATGTCTTCACATGCCTAATGCATGCATGCATCTCTCTTTTAAAGTCCAAATATTAGATTTAAATGTTATGTGAGTCTAACGTTGCAGGGTATAGTGGCACAATATTGTTTGATTTCTCGAATAGGGAACCTTCTTGTTCTAATGCTTGCACGCTATCTATACTTTATACTGATATTGTAAATAGGAGAGATTTGATTGTTTGGTTGCATTGAATAGACTCCGAAAGTATTGGACCGGTTTAAAAATTCATCATTGGGAAGCTCAATACTCAATACTCAATCTAAAGCTACACAATCCCCGGGTGACATAGGCTGCTTTTCATGTCTGTCTTCCTACGGAAACAGGAAATACATGGGTTAAACCGCGTGACGTCTGCAAGCCGTAAATAAAACTACATTCAAATCAAAAATATTTTATAGTCCCATCCCTAAACTTACATAAAGCTATGTTTTGTGGAAGCTAACTGCTCCCACACGTTTCATCTGCACGTTTCAAATAAAACTAAATTTAGTCTACAATAATATAATAGTTGAACTGTTTTGACGGCATTTAGTTTGGACACTAAGTTATGGGACACGCGCAAAGATTTACGATGAGGCTTCTGCTAAATAATTGAAGAATATTTGTTATGCCGCTCCCGAAATATGTAGGTGCCTTGAATATTGTTTATGGTGAAATATTTGATATTGTGGTGTAATACAGGTACACATTGTAGAGCGGGTATAACGGACTAAAAGTTGTCTTATGTCTTACCAAAAGGTATTACGTTGCCCAGTTACAGGATAATGGAAGTTAGATAGGCAATCGCTCGAGGTAACATACTGGTATTCAGCTGCATTCAGCTAGGAACATGATTTTCTTGTTCTCATGAAGACCTGACCCCAAGCATAATAGAGAAGGTTGAGTCAAGTCTCTTTTAGATCTGGAGTAGGCAGTGACTTGTCGCTGCCGGCCGTGGTCGAGAGGATGGTCGGCAGCGTCGAGTCCTGGGACGCGGTGGTGTCCTTCTGCGAAACGGTAATCTCGCAGAAGGAGGCTGCGAAAAGGGAGAAGGAGATTACTTCCACTCACCCGGCCCGCAGCAGGCGCATCGGGCGCAGGCGGAAGGCGGACAACGCCCTCTTCCAGCCCCCCTAAATGGGTCCAGGGCGACGGACGCGGGGATGTCCGCCGCCCTACGTACATGGACCCGAGGTGGCGGCGCGTCGTATTCACGCGCGCACCTCTTAGACGCCGCAAGGGGAGTCTAACACCTCACTCCCCTCGCTGACTTGGCGAGGCCCGCGGGGCCGGCACCAGTCGGGGGTCGCGGAAGTATCTTCCCTTCCCGTGACCCCCGGCGCAGGTGTGAGAAGGAACACGGGGTGGTTTTTAGTCAGTAAGAGTCTGACAGACCCCTCCGCCTCCCCGGGCGGGGGACATCCATGAGGATTTTCCACCCCTCAAAAAAAAAAAAGTCTCTTTTAGATGGGAAATAAAAAAACTGCAAACTGACAATGAACTTAATTATGTAGATATAGTTGAAAGTGTCTGGACTACCTATAAAGTTCTCAAGTAGGAAAAAGTTCAGACTCCGTGTTGCTACTGAGAAATTCTAGATCAAAAAGACAAAAACACTGCCCTTCTTCAAAACCTCATAGAACTCATAGTCAGCAGTAGCAAATGCATAAGCTATACAAAAGTTAAAAATAAAGATTTTACTCATTAGATTTAAAGAAAACGCCTTGGAATGAAATGACATCGTTGTGACTACATTAAGATCAAATATTCCAATACTTCAACAACAACTTAATCTGTAAGATAGAGTCAATTAAATATCGATAAAATCTTAGTCGTTCACACATTAGGCCATTAAAACATTATCATCGGCGATGGTATAAAATAACATTGCCTGCACCTATTAGGCAATGACCATATTGAGTATAGAATAAAATGTTATATGATACTTAATAATACCAGATTGTTACTGTCCCATAGCAGGGCAAAAGCCTCTTCTCTAACAGAGAAGACACGAACATTGATCGCCACGTTTGTTTAAGGCTTTAAGACAGACTGTATTATAACTACACTTCTACGGCAGCTGTTTGAATGCATATTAGGACAAACAATAGTTGTCAGTTTTAATGCAGTCATAAAAAATGCACACCAACTGAAAATTTGCAGTTAAAATGCAGTCCGTCTGGGTAGAGTGTATTGGGATTGCTGATTTTAGACTTAAATTAACTAGAAGTGTATGTTTCCTGACAAACTTTTTCTTTACCGATGTCAACGATGTCTAATAAGAA
This sequence comes from Euplexia lucipara, assembly GCA_921972225.1. Classification (NCBI taxonomy): domain Eukaryota; kingdom Metazoa; phylum Arthropoda; class Insecta; order Lepidoptera; family Noctuidae; genus Euplexia; species Euplexia lucipara. The sequence goes on from OV179159.1 coordinate 18,746,648, forward strand.
TAAAATTAACTTAGAAAGTACCTATATAATTATAAATTGGAAAAGTCATATCAAAATCAAAAGTCTTTATTCAACCTAGGCTGAGAATCAGCACTTTTTGAACGTCAAAAAAAAAATATAAAGACAGTCCCTCAAAAACGGCCCACCCTTCGCCACTTCCTAGTGTTTTTGCTGGGAAGAAGAAGTGGCAGAACAAACTCCTCGCACTTTGTACTACAATTTGTAAAATATTACATTTCACAATGATTGTCACGTGTTAGGTAGCACACTCCAAGAAAAAAAAAAGTTATAACAGTACACACTAGGATTAACACAAAACTAGTTATATTATTTATTTATTCATCTTTTGTATTATTATGATTTTAATTGTATAATATATGTGTATTCTCAATTGAGTTTTTCCACCTGGAATTTCTCAAAAGCAGCCCGGAGTCTGGATTTATTAATTAATGGCAATTGGCTCGCCCCCTATTTCATGGGACTTTGGCATAATTGGCGAAATGTGGGTGTCCAGGTATATTATACCTCTGCCTTACCCTTCAAGCATTACAGGCGTGATGTTGTTGAGTGTTGTTTGTATTCTTTAATCTCTAAATAAATAAAAAACATTATGACTTTGTAACAAATTCGACTCTTTTGGATCACTTCCATGGTCCTAGATTATCATTTTAAACTTCACAGCCTTATGAATATAAGCCAGCATTGGCATTTTAGGCAGCATTTTATACCTGGAGGCTGTTATTTTTCAGTTTTGTAGTTGTTTTGTGTTGAGTTTAGATTTCAATGTTAATATGAATTTATGTGTACTTTTTTTTAAATCTCGGTATATTGGAGTGTGCTAGCTAACACGTGACAATCATTCTGAAATGTAATGCTTTACAAAGTGTATAAACCTTAGTGCTATTTATTGAGCATTTCATTGTATAGATTCTTTGTATACCTAGTTCTTCAAACGAATCAGACAGATGTGTTGCTGGGGAGTTTGTTCCGCCACTTCTTCTTCCCAGCAAAAACACTAGGAAGGTGGGCCGTTTTTGGGGGACTGTCTTTATGTATTTTTTGACGTTCAAAAAGTGCTAATTCTCAGCCTAGTTTGAATAAAGACTTTTGATTTTGATTTTTAATTTTACCATCTCCTGTTCGCCTTCAATTAGCACCTATTAATCTTAGTCCTTATTAATAGCATGAGACTCTTTGTTTGACCTTACTGTATCAACTAATACGGTGTGAATGTGTGAATTGTGGAGCCATACCTATAATACAGTGCTAATCGTATACAATTGGGCCACAAGATGTCTGCAATGCTTACATTTCAATAGTGACATCTCCATCGAAGGGAATTGTAAAAAAATCTGCCTTGAAGTTGAAAGATTAGGTCAAGATGTGTCAGTTTTGTAAGTGTTCTAAATATAAAGGCCGAGTAACCGTTTTATTTTTATTTTTATTTAAGTAATTACTAGCTAGTAAGTTTAGTTTCCAACTTTTATCTGATAATAATGCCAGAACGAGAGCTATGTACGGTCTGTTTTATGCAACTTATTTCCAAAACAGCTGAATCGATTTGGACGGTACTGTTACAAGTAGATAGCTATGGCTATGCTATATCAGCATTGCCATTCAACGTGGCAATGCGGCCAGTATTTTGGGCACGTTTCCCATTGAGAGCGACGCGAATGAATTTTTTGATGCCATATAATTATTTTGCTTTTCTTTTAGTTTTTATTAAGTATGTAATAAAAGTATTATTGTTTTCATGTAATTTTAAATAAACTTGTTTCTTCTTCAATTCATCTTAAGAAACGATAGCTGATATTAAAAAAAGAAAATTAGATTTTAACTTTTGGGTTCAACGTTAAAAATGCAAACGAATTCATGGGTCAGCTGCTACCGTACCTAGATATATACTTTCTCATTGTAAAAAATTAGTAATCTAATTAGTCATCTTTGATGCATTATTTTTTCATTTTCAATCAACCTAGCGTTTTCACGATAATTATGTGAAAAACCTTTGCCCAGCTATACCTATAACGATTTAAGTAGAGCATTTATTTGGACGCATAGTAAATAAACATTTTAAACAAAAAACAGCAAAAAAAAAAGAAAATAGTTAAACCAAAAACCAATTATACTACCAAACAAAAGAAAACAAACACACCATTCCTAAATAAAACTAAAATAGACCTCGTTAAGTCAAGCTGTCAGAACTTGACCATGATCTGACATGACAGGACGCAGCCTGACACCTCTGACGGGCATTAAGCACAATTAGTATTTTTATTGATGGCACCCTCCGGCGGTTATCCTTCACCTACAGAACCGGATTTAGGAGGTAAATAAGAGCAGGTGAACTTGCTTTGCTATGAAGATTAGGCATGATTTGTGTTCTATTCTATTTTGAAACAACTTCAAAAAAAGAAGGAGGTTCTCAATTCGGTTATTATTTTTTTTCTTTAGGTTTTGTCACCTCAGTACTCCGTCATTTATGGACCGATTTTCAAAATTCTTTTTTTATTTGATAGGGTATGCTAGCAGATTGGTCTCATTTGTATCACAACTCATATCTTATGAGGGAACCTCGAGGAACCGAAGGAACTCTTCAAAAAATTTTGGTACACACGCACCGATTTTAACACTTTTAGTAACAAATCAAGCATTTTCATTTAGGAAGTATCATTTGGTGAAGAAAAACTGATGAAAAAGACAGGGAACGGAACTCTTCAACGCCTAACAGAAAATTATTCGCGATTGCTATAGTCAGATGTCTGATGCTGAGCTTTTGTTTTTCCATAGCATAACATTACGCCCTTCTATTTTAAAAGGGGCCTGGCAGAGATGTACAGATTAATGTTTAAATAGAACTTCTTTTGCAATTGTTAACCAATTTCAATGATTCTTACAAGTTTGAAAGACTTAATTTAGATACAAAGAAACTAAAAATTGCAAAATAAAAACTTAAAAAAAAAGCAACCAATTTCTTAAAAAAACACTAACAGGTGAAAAATAACTCTAGTTTCGGAAGTCGGTGACCCTTAAACGAAACAAAACCACCAAAGCCACAGACTTCCGAAACTGGAGTTATTTTTCACCTGTTAGTGTTTTTTTGTTATCAAATAAATCAGCGAGGCAGTCAATAAAATTCATCAACTTTAATGAAAAAGTTTTCAGTTAGACTTGATTTACATTTTATTTGTTCGTTGAAGTCTTTTCTTGGGATAATCAAATCGCTACAAAAGACATCAACGCGCTCAATTTGTTTCCAATCCAAAATAATTAATTTTTTACCTACCAAATACTTTTACAGAGTTTTTTTATTCTGACAGTTTTGGTAGGTTTATACCTCAAATGAATTTTTTCGTTATTGTTCATCGAATTGATCGTATTTTTCCATCGTATTATATCCGGACTTATAAAGAAACTGTGACGTCTTTTGTTTAAGTGTTTTTTTTTTCAGATTAGGCAACAACCCGTTTATGATTTTTTATTGTTTAACATGCCTTGTGTGCATTGTTTTCATTCGATTTATAAAAAAACATACATTAAACAATTGTTAAACCTTAATTGATATACAATTATTATAAAATGTACTTTGTAAGTTTATCGCTGATAAGAAGAATCAATACTTTATACTTTTATTGCATTCCACATGGAAATTCTTAGGTGTTAAACTTAAAATAAGATCATTTTATTATGGGGTTAACAAAATACATGAGTTAGGAGAGAGGAAGCATTTTTAATCATATATTATTTAAGTGAAACATTGTGTAACCTACCATTTAAAGTTAGGTACATAAAAAAACTACCTGTATAGTTCTGCGCCCTCCAGTGTGACCGTAACAGGCTGGTTTTACTATTTATTATAGATATTAACACATATCATTTGCCAAATATTTTATGATCAAAGGTCAAAGATCTGCGGCCCTACATTCGGGCAGTTGCTGCAACCCATAATGTGGTGTGTATCGCACTTCGTAATAGTTCGTGCTGCGGTGTTTAGCCTGCGGTTGAGCGCATGCGTCGGACTCTGTAGACGAGAGACTTGGCTTGAGTATAATATATAAATAATAAATAAATAAATATTCCACAACTTTTTCACACAACGCCATCTAGTCCCAAGCTAAGCTAAGAGCTTGTGTTATGGGTACTAAACAGCTGATAAACATATTTATATATATTTCTAAACTAATACATAATTACTAGCTAAATTACACCTAGACACAGAACAATTGAACGTGCTCAGCACACAAACATATGTCCTGGGTGGGAATTGGACCCACGACCCCCGGCATAGCAGTCAGGGTCACTAACTACTAGACGAACATTCCAGTCAAATACTGTTTTTAAATAAAAAAATACAATAATCCGGTTTTAATTCAAGTTTTTTCTAACCTATCAGACTGACGTGATGCTGGAGAGTTTATTTCGCCACTTCTTCTTCCCAGTAAGAACACTAGGAAATGGCAAAGGGCGGGCTTTATGGGGGACTTTCTTAAGAACTTGGATTTTGTAAAGTGCTAATTTTTAGCACAATTTGAATAAATGACTTTCAATTTTTGTTTATTCGTATTTACGGACTTGCCTGCATTGGCCAAGGATATAGAAGTCCTTTGCAGACGAACAGTTGTCTCGACGAATCGTTCCCCGGTGAAACGTTCTATCGATAAAAATAATAATGAAAAGTGAATCGTTCTGTCGGCGAAATGCTTCAGAATCGAAACTAATCAGTCAAAATATATGTCAATCATTAAAAAGAAAACAATAGTTTAACTTATCTAAATAACTGTCAAAAACAAGTATGATTTGCGTTGGAAAAAAATACTTTAATGCATCGTGCACATTTATCTTAAATCTACGAGTAAGTTGAAACAATCCTGTTGGATATAGGAGTGTCTAATAAGATATTATGCATTCCGTATAAATCAGTGGGTAATTGATAAAATAGACATACAAATATATTGCAACCAATCGATGGTTCGCTGACAAATGGCAAAAGCTTAAATCACTATGTCGTACATAATCAACTATTCTACGTTTGAAACGTAGTTTTCAAAAATATAAACAACCATGAGTTTATGGAAATCTTACCTTAACTTTCTCACCTAGAGTTCTGTTTGCAGTACAACTTCAACTACTTAATACTAATTGCAAAATCAATTTTCGACTCCCTTACGTGGTAATGACATTACTTAGAAATTTATATTTATAGATTTGAATAAGGTATAGCTGTGCCAATGGCGGCACTTGAACTGGGTTATGAGAAATAAAGGGAAATGTGACTTCTGTGCAAATGCAGTGTAGAGACAGTGTTGACTTACTAAATTCTAAGACTGAGGCGTCTTCCCACGATAAATAACAGACATACATAACTTGACGCCTTATCCCCGAAGGGTTTGGAGATATTTAGCAAAAATTACTTTAATCAAGAAGGAAACTTACGCTACAGAAATGTATTTGTATTTTTATTTAAACAAATTCAATCAAAAATATATTATTAGATTTTTTAAAAATAATTTATAATATTCACAGTTTTATTTATTTTTGAAAAACAAAGTAAACCACACAATGTTTTTCACATTTTTGTTCATTCAGCATCAATATTGATTTATCGATATTGACAAAAATAGAAGTGTTCAATAACTTAAACTAGTACATTCAAAACAGAAATAAGATTACACAGAATAAGATGCCATCGGTATAAATGGTTGGAATTACATCGACAGCGGGTCCTTCTTGCGAGAGACAAATTGCACCAACCTATTACATATTGGCTTTGCCTCCCTTGATGTTCAATCATAGTAAATACCTATTTATTTATTTTTTTGTTTGCTGGCAATAGGCTCGCCCCCTATTACATGGGACTCAAACATAACTCTGGCGAAATGTGGGTGTACTACCAGGTACACCTCTGCCTAGCCTTTCGGGGATTACAGGCGTGACGTTATGTATGTGTATGTGTGTAAAATTTTAAAAATTATTAGAATAATGTTGTAAGTTAGTTAAAGAACATGGATTAAAAAAAAAATATAGATTTTGCTTCCCTGGGGGACGAAAATTGGGATTATATTATTACTAGACTTATCATGCATTTAGAGACACAAAATGGTTTAATAATAATATTAATCTTTAATTCAGGTTATAAAAACCCATAGCAAGCAGCACAGTAATAATAGATAAAAATAATATTTAAACCACACTCGGTTTATGTCGTGCTTCATTAAAGCGTCTGAAAACTATTCCAGCCGGCCAAAAGTCAGTACTGAGGAAGACTGCTTTATGCGTCGCAGGAATTTGAAGGATGTAAGACTTGAAGTTTGTAGTCCTACTCGACTTCATCCGCGACAGCTTCAATAATGTTCGTTCCTCTGCACTGACTTGTATGGTGTAAATGTATGGTCACATAACTATCCAAGTATCCAATTAAATAGGTAGTATCACATCAGTATCATATCAGTGTGTCGTGACGGTCCAGAGGTTAAGACGCCTACCTCTCATGCTCGAGGTTGTGGTTCAAATCCAGGCAAGTGCCAATGTGGCTTTTTCAATTCATATGTACTTTCTAAGTTTAGACATCATTGACATCGGTGAAGGAAAACATCGTGAGGAAACCTGGACGTATAGTTAATATAAGTTTGAAATCGCCAATCCGCCCTGAGTAAGCCTGGTGATTAATGCTCGAGCCTTCGCTGTATGAGAAGAGGCCTTTGCCCTGCAGTGGGACAGTAACAGGGTGGTATTATTATATTATTATTATTATTATATCACAATATCAATTCTCGATCCAGCTTAAAACATATACAAATCAAAATAGATCTCAGAACAGCTCAAAAGTCGCCCGTCTACAACGCTATCGAACCGATTACTGGATCGAGGGATCTTTAGTACACTTGCGACATGCGATGTAGATCATCGTTGTTTTGTGCATCATTATAAGTCGGCAAGTGCCTTGATTGGTAGTAGGTGTTGCTTGGAATGTTGGTAACACAGGTTTTGATAGATTGGTCTGAGTTTTTGTGTTTTTAAGAAGTTTTTAGATGTTGTATGAAGGAGTTCTTAATGACGATTTTTGTTGCTTTATCACGTCATGCCCCTTAGTTCATCATCTTCTTTACTAAACTTAAGTAACGAATGATAGATATTTCTGTGATTATAGGTAGTTATTAGGGACTCAAAAGAAATAGTATCACGATTGAGTACTTTTAAAAGCAAGATAATCAACACAAAAAAAAAATGAACTTTATGAAAGACTTGCAGACGTCCCGCGGTTTCACCCGCATAGAACCCGTTCCCGTGGGAATACAGGGATAAAAAGTAGCCTTTGTATTAATCCAGGGAGTCAGCTAACCCCATGCCAAATTATATCAAAATCCATTGAGTAGTTTTGACGTGAAAGAGTAACAAATATCCATCCATCCATTTATCTCCATACTCACAAATCTACTATCATTCATACTCACAAACTTTCGTGTTTATAATATTAGTAGGAAGTAGAATGATTTGACTAGAAAAGAGGTGACTATTGAAATGACGGCAATTAAGGAAGAACAAGAGATAATTAGTTACCCCAAATCAAGTCGGATACTAATGAATACAATAGGGATTTGATATAGAAAAAGTTATAGGTGAACTCAGAAATACATTTTTAATTGACCCAATGACGTTACATTATTTTGTCAAGACTAATTTCATGATATCGTTAAAATAACCAACAAAAGATGCAATTTCAATAAAATAAGACATTAAAACTGCCATTAAGCACTTCAATAAAGAAGGTATAAACTTTAGAAACAAAAGCGTACTAATCTATTGTTCATAGAAAAACAATCACTTCGAGAATCGTGATTTCGTTACCAATACGACCGTCGGAGTCAACTGACGGTTATTCGATCTATATCCATTCATTCGGCGTAAGGTTGCCTCTAAAGGGTCAAGTCCCGTCGAAATGAACTCGCCACAATGCAGGCTGATTGCGCAAAATCTTTTGTTGTGGCAACCTTGATATTTTGTATTAGGTTTGACAGATTGGCAGGTAACTTTTTGGTTTGTTCTGCGAAGATTTGAATGAATCATTGGTTGTGGTTTGTGGTTCTCACGTTTTGTTAGGTAGCTATGTTTGGATAATATTTCCTTCTAACGCAGAAATAGCTTGGTTATTCATTAAAATTGTGGAAAATTTTTCTAGTTAAATTTGTTTTGTAAATGTTTTTATCGTAAAACAAGTAAATAAATAATAAATATTCCACAACTTTCCACACAACGCCATTCAGTCCCAAGCTAAGCTTGAGAGCTTGTGTTATGGGTACTAAACAGCTGATAAACATACTTATATATTTCTAAATACATACATAATATAGATAAATTACACCCAGACACAGAACAAATGATCGTGCTCATCACACAAACATTTGTCCTGGGTGGGAATCGAACCCACGACCTCCGGCATAGCAGTCAGGGTCACTAACTACTAGACCAACAGGCAAGTCAAAGAACTGCTGTTGAACGCCATTTCAAATGGCGGTGGAAAAGTGAGAATTCAAAAAAAGCACATTAAAAACTATAAATCAACTTATTTTCAAAGCTCTCGAAAAACTTTTCAGGTAAAACTACCAGATGACTAATTGATTCCCCTGTTGGTCTAGTAGTTAGTTGCTTTGACTGCTATGTTGGAGGTTGTGGATTCGATTCCCACCCGAGAAAAATGTTTGTGTGATGAGCACGATTATTTGTTCTGAGTCTGGGTGTATTTTTTATATAAAATATGTATGTATTGGAAATATATACGTTTGTTTATCAGTTGTTTAGTACCCATAACAGAATCTCTGCTTAGCTTGGGACTAGATGGCGTTGTGTGAAAGATGTGATATAAAGTTGGTTTATCTATTTATTTAGAAAACCAACAGCGATAAGTACATTATAATGTATAACAAATAAATATAAAACAGTTTAGTACAGCTAATTATAGGTTTCCTTGTTAAACTTAATTTGTGTATGCCATGCGAACGGACTTTAAACAACATGCAAAATATAATACTTATGTATTACGTTATAAAAAAGTGTAATCAAACCAATAAAACAATTATTATTACTTATAATTTATTATTAAGTCTACTTTGTACACTCTCTTCTCTCTTTAACGTCTATGTAACATAATAATCTATAGATAGAACACACAAGCGTGTGTTTAGCAACAGTCTATGTTAGGACTCTTTACCTACTACCTACTTCGTACCTGCTACCCTCACCTTGACGGCCCTTTCGTCTAGGTTTCTAGACTGTTTCGAATGCTCGTCACGTCTCCTAAAGATGAACGTCTTACTCAGAACTAGATTCCTAAGTCATGTTGCCGCACCCATACCGTTTTATAATTGATGTTTATCTATACAAGACATTATAAATCTCGTATTAGTAAAGTCGTCATTTATGTTGAACTAAAAAATACGAACATGATGATCGTAGATTAATTTTTTGGTTGATTTCGTTTTATGAATAAACTTGTGGTATTCATATTTCTTGTTTCATTATGGCTTAGTGGTGTAGGTCACGCCTTTTATTCATGACGTTGTTGGTTCAAATCATAGCCAGACCAATAGAATAGAATGGACCGTTTTTTTTCAATTGTCTGTTTGTTTGTCTGTATGTTTGCTTTTTACGACTAAACGGCTTAACAGATTGTAATGAAATCCGACATATATATATTTTTTTTTACTTTGAAAGTATATTATATATTTTTTTTTATTGTAAATGTTAGGACTATGTGGATTCTTTTTTAAATTTTCTTTTCTAAATCTTTTAAGTTATTTTATTTATTTATTTTACATTTTGTCTGGCAGTTTGAGTTCTTTACGGGACCAACTCAAATGTTCTTTCTTTGGTATTGTTCGTCATCACGTGGAGCTCCTCAAGTTCCGAGTTGAGCTCTCGATTACTGACAAATGCTTTCACCAACTGATCTGGTCCCCTCATTCTGTGTGATTCTTTCCTCAAAAGACCATTTCAGACTGCATGGATTTTACATAATTTAACCAAGATAATGTCTGGACTTTAAAAGAGACTATGACCTCTGAGTTTCTTTCGGTGTTTCTTCTCAGAGTAGTCAGGTAGTGAAACTCCGATCTCATCTACTAGTTAAAAAAATTACGTGTTTGTGAAAACCTATTTACAGAAATAAATATCATTTAGCTTAACTTTTGTCTCAAAAAATAATGTGAACAAAGTTCGTTTTCATAAAAAAAATTCAAATGCAGCGCGCGCTATCTTTGGTGACATGACAGACTGTGACAAATATCTGCCCAGTACATTATCAGGTGACAATTTGACATTTGACAAGTCTTAAGCTATAGTATAGTATAGTATAGTATAACGGGCCGGTGTCCGCAACTCCACGTCAAAGCGCGTATTTTGCGTGCGGGTGGGAGACTATTCTAACCATCCCAATTCCCCGAGAAAGGCCAGCAGTGCCCCGATGTTGCTGGCTATCTCGCGGAGAGTACCTGGGTTACCTAAGTACTTTGCCCTGTATGTTGCAACCACTGGGCAGTGCAGAAGCACGTGGGCTGCTGTCTCGTCTTCCTCCATGCAGGCACGACACAGGGGGCTGTCTGTGACTCCTAAGACAAAGAGGTGTTTATTAAAAGAGCCATGTCCGGTAATAGCGGCTGTTACTGTGCGCAGCTGTGGTTTGGTCAACCGAAGCGCGCGTTTAGTGAGGCGGCCGTCGATAGCAGGAAGTGCTTCCTTGGCCTGCCTACACTCGCCGTGGTCTAGCCACAGCTTGTGGTGTTGTTCACTAGTTCGTTTCCTTACCAGTGTGCGTAGGTATCCGAAAGGGAGTGGTACGATGGGTTCGGGTCCCACCGCTGCCATGCTCGATCCCCTTCTAGCGAGTTCGTCCGCAGCATCATTGCCCCGGGAATCGCTGTGTCCTTTGATCCATTGGATGGTTATATTATTGAGATTACCAACCTGGTTCAGGCGTTGGTGACACTCGTATATTAACCCAGAGTTCACTGTGTGGTTGTTTAGTGCTAGCAGTACAGCCATGCTGTCCGAGAGTATGCGAATTGAGTGGTCCACAACCTCCCTGGCTAAAATGGCAGATGCCGCCAGAGAAATGCCCATGCATTCGGCCTGAAATACCGTGTTGTGGGCCCCCAAAGGTTTGGCTATGTGGATGTTGAGATCCTCCGAGAAGACTCCAGCCCCAGTACCAGTACCTGTTTTAGATCCATCCGTGAAGATCCGTAGTTCCGCGGGGTTCAATCCCTCGCAGCGGTCATCTTCGTGGAGCTGAATTTTGTATTTCTTATCGAATACGAATTGTTTAGGTACCCGATCGTTTGTTGCTTTCGCCAGGGGGAACTCATTATAGAATCTTAAGCTAAAACTAAGAACGTAACACAACCAAGTTTGCCGGTGCAGCTAGCTAGTGTCTAATAATTCTAGAATAACCATCGCATTTGCCATTGATGACCGTTACTATGAGTCAACATTGACAGTTAGCAACAGCAAACCTATTCAATAACACCAGAGCTATTTTAGTACCAATCCCGGTCGTGCCGAACGAAGATTCAAATAGCGAACATTCCATAGTTGCCAAAGAAGAACGTCGATGTAAAGCTAGCTACACATGAATTTAAAGCTAAATACTATGTACTGTTTAAGAAAATGTGTGCCTTGGCGGCTCTTTCATGTCAGCTGATGCGGGTCACGAACGACGAACGTGACGTTTAAGATTTGATTCCGTATCGTGTAGCCGCACCCTGTTTTGAAGTACTCATCATTGACATGGCTGGGTTATTTTCGTGAATTAAATATTATGTTCGGTTCATGTACAACCTCACTTTTACAATAATTCATATAACTTTTCTTTTCCTGTTCCTGGATAGCCAAATTTCACCAAATTTTCAGTGAGGCCTTGTTATTATATCCTCCTAAAGATAAGGCTAGTTTCATCCAGTTGACACCTGGGCCCAGGAGTCTATGGAGTCGTTCCCTTCTCCTTTCCAAACTTAACATGAACCTTATTCAATTTGTAATAAAGTTTACCTATCAAAGTTTGACACCAATGTGTCAAACTTTGATTGTTTTTGAACTTTATTACAGCAATGCATCTTGGCAAGGGCATCTTTTGTTTTTATCATTGTTAATCTGTGGATGATATAGTAGGCTGCAACATTTTTATTTGATAGTGTTATGTTATGTTTGTTATTTGTATGTTGTAACTGTTTGTTATCCCTAAATAAAAAAAAAAAATTTGCTAGAAATAAAATCGACTTAAAAAAACACTAACCGGTGTAAAATAACTCGGTGTAAATTAGGAAGTCTGTGGCTTTTGTGGTTTTGTCTTATTCATGATGGGCCACCGACTTCCGAATCTACCCCTCAGAGCATACAGGCGTGATGATACGTTGTGATGTTGTATAAACAATAAACATCCAAGCGATTCCAGTAATCACGACAGATTTGCCGTCTATTTTTGAAGAGTTCCATTGTATATCTCCGAAGATCAGCACCAGATCTTCACCAAGTTAAAATGGGACCACCTCAGGAGTATACTCTTTCAAATAAAAAAAGAATTTTGAGAATCGGTCACCAAATGAACAAGAATACAGGTAACATCCATAAAAAAAATACATAAACACGAACATAGAACCTCCTCCTTTTTTGAAGTCGGTTAATAAATAAAATAGAATGCATTTATTTAACAATATCCCGTAAACTGTAGGTGAAGTGAAGGGACATTCCATATTTAAAGACTCCATTTACACCTGTTAAAATGATTACATTTGATCATAATAAAGTCTGTAACAATAATTACAATCATTATAACCGGAGTTCATTCAGGATAAATTTACGGCTATGATTCAGAAATCTTGTGTTTATTGCTTACGTCCTCTGCTTAACCCACGCGGCGTGAATTGTGCACTAATTGACTGCGTGGGCGCATAGTTCCCAACCTGTCACTGCCTTCACGACCTTTATGCTCGATATTATTATGACAGTCGCTATAATTGTAAGTAATTGGTCCAAGAGTTGCAGAATGTGTGCATACAAAACATTATGCGAAGTTGAGTATTTTTCACCGGCGCAGCGGTGGCGGCGCGGTTATGGCGTGCAGACGTATGAACGAGTTGGAAGCAAAATAAGTTATTTTAAGAATTCATTTTGCTTACACCACTAAGCTAAGCTACTGCTTTCATTGTTTTAGTGGCATACACCACTGATTGTTCACCCTGTGTTCTCATCTGGCACATGCTGAGCTGAGGCATGAACAATCTTGGTCTTTTGTTTATTTTATAGTAATAATAATGAACCTGCTCGGAGGAAGGAAGCATTCCAGTAAGGTGCTGGTAGGGATCTTGACCGCACTTCCGGGATTGTCCTGATAGCCGTGGAATGCCGCTCCACTCCTCAAGCACCTCAGGTTATGTTGCCCTCTTGTCGCTACGTCACTATGTGCTAGCAACCGTTACAGAGGGCCCATTACTGAGTGTGCAAGTCACCCCCTGCCATTTTATTCGTGTATTTATAAAGCATTAATAATAATAATAATAATAAACTTTATTTCAGGCGACGCAGGCCCAGAGATAAATACCTTAACCTAAAATACATATATTTTGAGGCAGGGGCCATAGTCCTTCCATAGTACTAAGTTACCAGTTCACCTTATCCACCCCTAACCCATAGCCCAATACATATTTTGTTGCTTTAGTCTGCAATAGTCCTGCCCTAGTCGTAGGTTTTCCTTGGGTGCATTTGCATAAATGCATACAGGGAGAATCTGCGATTGGTGCCTCACTTCATTAAAAACGACAAAGGGCCTCTGCGAGTTGGCTGAGGCCCCTTGTACGCCTTCAAAAATTCCGGATTTCAAGGGTTACGAGAAATCAAAACATAATAATAATACCAGCCCGTTACTGTCCCACTGCAAGGCAAAGGCCTCTTCTCATACAAAGAAGGCTTGAGTATTGATCACCACGCTTGCTCAAGGTGGATTGGCGATTTCAAACTCATATTAACTATAAGTCCAGGTTTCCTCACGATGTTTTCCTTCACCGATGTCAATGACGTCTTAGATAAACTTAGAAAGTACATATGAATTGAATAAGTCACATTGGTACTTGCCCGGATATGAACCACAACCTATTTTATAGTTATAATAAAAATAAAAAAACACAATAAAAAAACACAATAAAATCAAAAATACAAATAAAAATAAAAATACAGGCACATAAAATATTGCTCGGCTTGCTTAGGTCATAAATATCAGAATTACATACATCAAAATAAAATACAATGTGTGTGTGTGTGTGTGTGTGAGAGAGTGTGTGTGTATGTGTGTGTACATATGTTATAATGTGTATTTATTTAGGTAATGCCAATAAACACATTTATCTTTCTTTCTCTGCCTTTTGGATTCATGTGCGTATTGTATAATTATCACTTGCTTAAAAACCGGTGATGGAAAATATTATGAAGTAACAGGTAGGTCTGAGCGATTTTATACGTGAACCCCAGTCAGACCAGAGAGGCCAGCAGTCCTAGCCATATTACAAATTCTATTTCCATTTGTGGAATATTTATTTATTATTTTTAGAAAGAAAATGGCGTATATGGAATCACCTGTTTGTCAACTGTCTGGTGTTAACGAGTAGAATTTGTAATATGGCTGAAAATGAAATACACTTGACAGTTGACAAACAGCTGATTCCATTACGCGCCATACGCCATTTTCTTTCTGTAATAGAAATAGAATTTGTAATATGCCTTTTTAGTCACACGAAAAAAAAACAAGTAGGAATCGTATCAGTTTGTGGCATTCTATTGTTTATACCTACTCCGATGGGACAAAAATCGCAATCTAGACTGTTTGTTTTATGCAAGTGTGTTGAAAACTCTATCATTGACATTGAATTCACACTCCCAAACAACTTCCATAGCCCTTTAAGCAAAACCACGAGAAGATCCTACAGCAAAAACGAACAGCCCATCCTTAGCCTTGAGCTCATAATTAAAAGGAACCGGATCTAAACTGACCCGAAGCCATTAACATTTAACAAAAAGCTGAGGCAGACAAAAAATTATAACAAACATTTATTTATAAACTAGTTGGTGCCCGCGACTTCATCTACGTAGGATTAGCACAACAGAATAACTCGCAGATGTCAAAATTTTATCCTACTTACTTTTACACTTAACATTATAATTTAGACAATTCATTCAATATTCTTATATGTAGGTATATCATAACATAAGCTACATTATTGTTAAGTTTCGTTAAAATCCATTCACTTGGTTTTGCGTGAAAGAGTAACAAACATTCAAACGAATTTTCGCATTTACAATATCGTAGTAGGACTATGATTTGTTCAAATTGAGAGATACGTGATTGTTAGATAATTGTAATTTGCACGTTATTACTTATTAGGTAATCGTTATTTTAATAGGCTACTATTACTTTATTGGTTCTTAGGAGATTGTTATTATTATGATTGGTAGCATTTTTATCTTCTTTGATATCAACACAGATACAATTAGCGCAGTGGCTGAGCGATTGGGTGTTGTGCTGCAAGTTGCGGGTGTGTGGTGCCTTTTAAGATCTGTAGGCAAGCTCATTTGAGGATGAAGAATTCCTTTGTATAGAAAACACTTCATGATTGGACTTTAATTTGTTCATGGTCTTAAAATTTAAATAATTCTTCTATTACAATGAAATGACCACGTTAAGCAAGGCTTCCTCTCTGCTACCATTTTTGCTGTGCCCTACAGGGTCCATAATGATCTCATTTGTATCCCTACCACCTAAGAATACATATGGAAAGCAATAAAGATATTGAGTATTGAGTATTGAATTTATTTTATTTGTATAATTAACAAGGTTATAAATTGCAAGTGTGGCTGCTGACGCCACCGTACGGGACCGACTAAAAAAACAAAAGAAACCGTCATAGACAACTTTCTACAATCAATGTTGCCCGACATAAAACTTAATATCTGTGTAGGGATGCCAACAGCGGGTTTAATTCCCGTATAAAGCATATAATGTATCTGCGTAGCCTGAAAATAGTTGTTTGGGTCTGGCATTCATAAGTGTGAAGTAAAAAAAAAAAAGTACTAAATAACTAGTTGGAGGTATTTTTAACTTAATACGTTTTTGAGCAAAGATATGTCTATTAAGGACGTATCTACGAAATGTCGCGCTTCAATTCTAGGTATTGGGTCTTATAGCGCACAAAACACGTAAAGTATCAAATTTGGTATGTCAAATATTTTGTATTCGTATAACGACCTTATTCAACAGGAGTTGCTGCTTGCAAGCCACACACACGACGGTGGCCGAGTGCAAACTAATGTTTTTGGTTTTAAACTTTTGTGCAATAACTCACGACAGTGATCAGTAAAATAACCTTTTTGCCACCTTTATGAGTTGATCATGTCTCCTTACATAAAATATTTTTAAATAAACACATTACTGTTATTAAATAGAAGAAAAATGTTCCTAAACTCAAAACGAAATCGACAATTTTGTGTGAAGAGGTACAGGAAATGATTGTTTACAATATTATTTACCTAGACTTTACAATAAAAAATTGCAACCTTTTGAAGATGAAGGAGTAATCTGTCTATGGTTATTATTATTTAGATTCAGTTTAGTTTAGTTCTGCCGCAAAATGTACCGAAAAAAACTGTTCATTTTGGTCAGATTTGTAAACACGTCCTTAATAATCGTATGACTATTTTTACTTTAGTCG
Organism: Euplexia lucipara; assembly: GCA_921972225.1. Lineage (NCBI taxonomy): Eukaryota > Metazoa > Arthropoda > Insecta > Lepidoptera > Noctuidae > Euplexia > Euplexia lucipara. The sequence continues at coordinate 18,763,393 of OV179159.1, forward strand.
ATATTCAAGTGTAAGCAATGCTTGTCGAGATGGATATGTAGATTGTAGACTATCCTAAACACATCGATACCCCGCCGTGCCTTTGATAGCACGTTAAGCCATTATCACGGCTGTCGTTTTAAATCTTTTACGAGTCTTTTACGAAGCCTGACAGTCTGATAGCCAGTCTTGCCAAGATGTATTGTGACACCCAGTAACTGGGTTGTGAATGTCAAAAAGACAGCCACTTCATTTAAAATATGTACTCAGCTGCATTCAGCTGCATTTGATTAGACTGGAAACTAACCTCAAAACATTTGGCAAAGATTTGGCAAACTGTAGGGAGAGGATGATGAACAATCTTCCCGCAATATTACTCCATAAGTACTAGGATTTATTCTACATCGTGTGTGCATTAATAGACACCAATTTCGCATGCACGAATACCAACACCCGGAAATCATCTCTAGGCAATTGAAATGCTTGTTTCATGGGAATATCGCACGTACCGTGCGGTTTTAATTCTATTGTGAAATTTAATCTCTCTACCATCCTTTAATTCTAAATGTATACGTTCAATTGTTAAGACTGTTGCTTATATGAATACCTAAGATCAAATTAGGACTTATGGACGTAAATTTGAGTCCCCTACGAAAATATATGGGTATAAAATCTGGCATCAATATGTAGGTCTCTGTACCCAAAGGGTGCTAACAAAATAATGTTTGTTACCAAGCCTTCGCTATCCTGCAACCTTATTTCTGTCACCGGGCTGCATCACAGGACTAAAAGGTACCTAAACAGTTCCAACTTTTAGAGTTTGTATTTCTTTTGTTGCTTTGATAATAAATAACCAAAACAGAAACAGTCGGCTCTTGAATTGTAGGTAATAGGTACACAAATGAAATATCGCATTATAAAGTTTAGCAATAAGATAGCCCATTATATATCTATTTACTAGCGGACCCGCCAGACGTTGTCCTCCTCAAACGTTGGTTTTTTGTTGATCGCAGCTACCTGCCTTGCCCAATTGTGAATCTAAACTATTCAAGGCCCAATACAAATACAACGAAATATACCTGATTATTCAATTTGGTGCAGTCGTTCGGAAGTTATTTTTATTGTTACAGATTTATTTATAACAACCTTTGAAGGTAGTTTTTAGGTTGTAGGGTCTCTTCTATCCCAAATACTTCCACCCTACTCCCAGGAACTTTTGAACACATGTCCACGCCAGTTCCATTATACCTAAATCTAAAATACATGCCTTATTGCTTTAATATTACTTATGTACTAATTACTTACTAACAGATTATACACCATCTTGGCCTCTTTGGAGGTTGGTATCGATAGTATACTTAGAAAAAATCCTACAGCTAATTTATTTATTTTAAGAGTATCAACTATAATATCTCTCTGAGATTGGTTTCTAACGCATTCAACCAAAAGGTGTTGCACATCCTCTCTTTTTTTGACATAATTATGTCACAATTAGGTGAATCTACCTTTTTCATTAGTTTTATGCACCCCTTAGTGGCATGTGACCTGGGGGTCGAGTCTGCTATTGTAATCGTGTCTCAATGACCGGTCAATGATCGATATTTGACGTAGGTATAACGTCAAACTTATGACATATTTACCACACAAAAACTGTCAAAGTTGTCAAATATTCGATCTCTGACCGGTCATTGAGACACGATTGCAATAGCAGACTCGAGCCCCTGATCGAATTCTATAAGCTATACCAATAGTTTACGGTTAGATACAAAAACACATAAACAAAGGAGCGATAGCAGTGAAAGGCTACTCAGACGTGGGATAGCATTACAGCAACACCTAGAGCGATCCCAAGCTGGCCGGCGCCGGTAAGTCACGCCCAGTCCCACAGGTGGCGCTGTCGTCACTATCACACACGACCGCCATTTATTATAAACGTGTAGGTTTTCTCACGATATCACATCAGAAATGTAGATGATCAATTTATTGTGTAGACTATATGGAACAATAGTTTTGTTGCTAAATATACAGGGTGATTGGAAGATGGGTGCAAAGCTTTAAGGTGAAGATAGTATAGACAATTTAGGACCATTTAAGCCATGGTTGTCTTAGACGAAGTCTTACCAAATTTTTTTAACCAAATTTTTAAGTTTTTTTTCGGAAATTCTCAAAATTTAATGTAAACTGCATAATTATGGCCAAATTGAATGATAAATGAATTAATTTTTTATTTATTTAATTAAAGTAATGTGTAAGCAACCAAGCAAAACATGTTTTAGGCTTCTGTGTCATTAGACATTTTTTTTTACAGATATTTAAAGCTCAGAAAAAATAAAAAAAATTGTACAATACATCTTTTAAACCTTATTTAAAAAAAAAACGGAGGGTGCTTTTTTTGTTCAAACCTTTTTGAAGACATGCTTGATAATCGCTCTTTCTTTTGAGGTATCATTTATGCGGATATCTTACAAATTATTGAAATTAGGGCCTACAAACCAATTTGAGGGAGATTTTTTTTTATTTTAGGCAGACTAATTAAAACAACATTTGAATTAAAATTATTTATTTTTCATGTTCAAAATGACGGCCGTGATTCCTAATACAAGCACGGCCCCGTCTTCTAACTTCTGTAGTCGTTATTTTCAACATCATCTCCTGCTTCATTGTCTCAAACGCTGAATTTATTCTTTGTATCAATTCTTCTCTAGTGTTAATTTCTTTGTTGTTATACACCAGTTCCTTGGCCCGGCCCCACACGAAAAAGTCCAACGGGGTCAGATCTGGGGAGCGAGCGGGCCAAGGGATGGGTCCATCCCTGCCGATCCAGCTATCAGGAAAGCAATTGTTGAGGTGTTCCCTTACATTTAAAGTCCAATGCGCTGGACAGCCGTCTTGCTGAAAGATGACTGTTCGGTCTCTTTCGAAGATCGGGACACCTGATTCCTCTACCAGCAGTGGTAAATCAATTTGCAGAAATTGCAAATAATTTTCGCCATTCAATGGATCAGGCAAAAAGTGGGGCCCAATCAATGTTCTGCCAATTATTCCAGCCCATACATTCACAGAGAATTTCATCTGAAATGACACCTGCTTCTTAAAATGTGGATTGTTGTCTACGTCGGCCCATTCATGGATGTTGTGAAAGTTTGTAATACCTTCCCTTGAAAATTTACTTTCATCCGTCCACAAGATTGATTTCAGAAACCACGCATCTTCGATGTCTCTGTTGAGGAGGAAACGGCAGAACTGAATTCTTCTTTGAGGATCTTGCTCTACTAGACCTTGCACACTCCTGCCATGGAACGGATACTTATCATTTTGGTGCATTGTATGCCACACCTTCCATTGAGAAATGTTTAAATTTCGAGCTACTGCTCTAGTACTGGTAGTAGGATCCGCTTGAAATGCTGCTAAAATGTCTTCGTCGACGGCAGTTTCGTGTCTGCCCGGGTTGACTCCAGGTTCCACGCGGTGAAACCCATCTTGGGCAAGACGACGAAACGTGTTGTAAAACACTCGGACATTCGGTATCCTGCGATTCGGATAGCGCTCTTGATACATCCGTCGCGCCAAAGATCCATTGCCGTCTGCTCTACCGTACATAAATACGATATCCGCATATTCTTGATTGGAAAAAGTAGCCATAGTCACTTAACAATTAAGAAAAACGGCGTAGGAGCGCACTAAACGTCAACTCAACACAATTAAGTCAAAAATCAACACGTGCAGGAGCGCGAGGCTACGACTGGACACGGTGAAACAAAAAAGTTCAAAACTAACGCAAACAACACGTGCAGGAACGCAAAGGGCTACAACTGAACACGGTAAATTGTGAATCAACACGACAACGTCCACTCACAAGGGCAGTAGTTTGACTAATAAGTAAAATATGTAACGGCTTCATCACAGACCGACTGACCCTGACTAAAGAAAAACGACTTTGTTGCCTCAGTAACTAAGACCATTTTGCTGTAAAAACCAACTCTTTATCGCTTTTTGCTATTCATTGGGCGTTCTACCTGGAAATGCCGTCGCACCGCGGTCGGTGGCCATTGTTTAGAGAATCCCCTCAATGGGTTCCCCTCAATTGGTTCCTGCATGTGCCAAAAATTCTTAGAATTGAACAATGTTATCATTTCGAGCACATAAAGTATTCTTTTAAGCAAAAATTTTGTGTTTTGTTAGACTGCATAAAATTTAAAATTTCTCCCTCGATTTGGTTTATAGGTCCTAATTTCAATAATTTGTAAGATATCCGCATAAATGATACCTCAAAAAAAAGAGCGATTATCAAGCATGTCTTCAAAAAGGTTTGAACAAAAAAAGCACCCTCCGTTTTTTTTTAAATAAGGTTTAAAAGACGTATTGTACAATTTTTTTATTTTTTCTGAGCTTTAAATATCTGTAAAAAAAATGTCTAATGACACAGAAGCCTAAAACATGTTTTGCTTGGTTGCTTACACATTACTTTAATTAAATAAATAAAAAATTAATTCATTTATCATTCAATTTGGCCATAATTATGCAGTTTACATTAAATTTTGAGAATTTCCGAAAAAAAACTTAAAAATTTGGTTAAAAAAATTTGGTAAGACTTCGTCTAAGACAACCATGGCTTAAATGGTCCTAAATTGTCTATACTATCTTCACCTTAAAGCTTTGCACCCATCTTCCAATCACCCTGTATATGATGCGGGGGTTATCGTTCGAATCGTTTCGTAGCAATAAACTTACTACTGAGATTTTACTTTTTTGATTATTTTAGATTACTTTCTGCTGAGATGGGTTTTCTATACTAATGTTATAAAGAGGAAAAGTTTGATTGTTTGTTTGCATCGAATAGGCTCCGAACCTACTGGACCGATTCGAAAAATACTTTCACCGTTGGAATGCTACGATGTCCCCGAGTGACATAGGCTACTTTTTATCCTTCGATTCCCACGGGAACGGAAACTACGCGGGTGAAACCGCGTGACGTCTGCTAGTATTTTATAATCAGTAGGGCAATTGCGTATCTTCGTTGACAGTTCATAGTGATGCTCACTGGGAAAAGTGTTCAACGATTAACTGTCAAAATTTGATTTTACGAATTAAAAAGTTATAGTTGCAGTGGTTAAGTGGGGTCGAAAGGTTCTCGAGCGGAGGCCACGTATCGGCAAGCGCAGCGTAGGACGTCCACCCTCAAGGTGGACAGACGACCTCAGACCGCGCTGGATGCGAACCGCTTCCAACGGGTCTTATTGGAGATCTATAGAGGAGGCCTATGTCCAGGAGTGGACTTCCTATGGCTGAAATGATGATGATGATGATGAGTTGCAGTGCACTAAGTTTTTGAAACGACTTCAAAAAAAGGAAGAGATTCTCAATTCGGTTGTTTTTTTTAAGGGTTTGTCACCTCAGTACTCCGTCATGTATGGACCGTTTTAGAAAAATCTTTTCTTATTTGATAGGGTATACCTACTAACAGATTGGTTCCATTTGTATCAAAACTCATACCTGATGATGGGTTCTCGAGGAATTGAGGGAACTCCTCAAAAAATATAGGTGCACACGCACCGATTTTGACATTTTTAGTAACAAATCAAGCATTTTCATTATAAGTATCATTTGGTGAAGAAAATTGATGAAGAAGACAGGTGTCGGAACTCTTCAATTCATAACAGCAAATTATTCGCGATTGCTATAGTCAGATGTCTATTTAGAGTTTTTGTATTTCCATAACTTAAAGAACTTCTTTAGCATTTGTTAACCAAATTCAATTTTACATACGAAGAAACTAAAAATTGCAATATAATTCAATGTTTCTTATTAAAATTCTTAACAATACTAGCCTATAACTGATTTGTCTGTGACCTACTGGCGGGATAAATGCCTTTTAGTTTGCAGCCACTTAGTAAATTGGTGTTTTTTTAAAGTATTCATTATAACTCCACTGGTATTGTTGCGATGTATAGAAAGCAAAATTATATATATTTTTTTAATATAACTTCCGATACTAAGTAAGTATACAAATGCCATAATTAATAAGGTAGGTAGGTACTTTGATTATTTTTTATAAAGGGTAACAAAGGATAAAGTTTAGGTTTGAATAGCCTAAGGATAAGTTATTGAGTGCAATAAACTAATTTACCTGCCTCTTCATTTAATTACAGACCATAATTTGAAGAGACTTATTTTTAACATCTTCAACACTTAAAATAGCGCCATCTATTTTCTGTGCTCTACAACTCAAAGCTAATTTACATGTGTGCGTGTGATGCGTATGATCAGCGCCATCATAGATCATTGGCTATGAAGCTGTCAATGGTTGACTCTAGATGGAGCTTTCGATCTTTGAGTAATCATCACGCTACCTTAACTTAGTTGGAACAGCAGAAGTGTAATTTTTGTGGTAAATAATCTTTTATAGAAGTAAGAAGTACCTGATCCGTAAAGTTAAGCATCGATGGGTGTCGGCCTTACACCTCATATTAAGCGCTGAGTTTTAGTAGATAAGCAGGCATAATATCATAACCTTTAGCTACTTAAAAACGTTCTTCTTATTATTTTAGAACTATCATTTTATTCATTAAACGTGACTCGTTATTTCATTAAAAATTATAAATTTTACTATCGTGTTTATGTAAATGAAATTCGCTTTTGATTACTGGTGTTTAATCGTTTTGTATAATAACATGTGTAAAAAATGATCCAGATATCTCTTGATCTTGACATTTATGAAGTAATTAGGTACTGCATATTATGTGTGAAGTAATCGTAATTATATAGGAAGTTAAACATCGTTTCCTTTGACTAGATGTTCATCTGTGATTAATGACATTATTTGGGTAATTTTGTATCAATGCAGTGTATAATTACGAGGCGCAAAGTTCAGGATGAAATACAATTTAGGTAACAACGACTTTGAGTGTTTGATCCAATACATCCATGCTGAGTTAAGATGCCTTTTGGTATTGTAAAGGACTAATTGTGTAATAATATTTATGATATTTGTGGTCCTTTCATCTTTCAATTTTGTTTTGTGTTTGGGTTTCTTTCTTTGTCTTGTGCGAGTCTAATTGATACTTTTTGTTTGTTTTTTTTCGTTCTTTCAATACTCACATAATCCAAAACTCAAACACCAAAATAAAACGCAATTTCTAGTATAAATCTTTTTATTTGTTTTCAATATTGCTCATAATAAATTATCAGAAATAAATATCTCTTGAGTTCATTAATTATTTATAATGATAACCGGTCTTGGGGTCATACCTTTGAGGTTGTTTAGGTCCACTGAAGTCTTCACCAATAACTCTGGGCTGATCATAAGATCCAGGATATTTGCTAATCTGATCAGTACCTCCAAAGTTTTGTCCAAAATCATTTACAGGTTCTGTTGCTCCTTGGGTGGGATGTATGAATCCGGGATGTAAACCATCATGTTGGGTAGTAATTGGTCTGCCAAAACCATCAACCGGTCCTCCCACATACGTGTCTTTGGTTGTTTGGAAACCAGGACGGTAAGTGGTTGAATAGTCTTGAGTTGGACCACTGGTTTCAGACGGTATGAAAGAGCTAAGTGTAGTTCCTATAGTTGTGGGTGAGCCAGTAGTTGGAAATGTCGGTCGTGTAGGTCCATATTCGTATCCAGTAGTATCTTGCTGAGGTTCATGCGATCCGGGATATCTGTAGATAGGTTTACCTCCTGGCGTAGAAGATGCAATAGTAGTAGCATAATCAGGCGTAGAAGGTCCGTTTTGATAATTTCCTTGATATTTATTAGGTGAAAAAGTTCCAGGCGGTAAAGGAACTATCGTAGTACTCGGAAAACCACTAGGGCCTTGTTGATAAGTAGTCTGGTAAGGTCCTATAGGTGAAGTGGGAAATATTCCGGAATTTCCAGAAGATCCACCATCAAGATTAAATGGACCAGCTTTTGGAGGTCCATAATGATAACCGGCATGGAAAATCTCGTCTTGTGAAGGTTGTGACGACCCATCAGTTCCAAATGGAATTTTAGAGCTGGTCCCATGTGTATATTTAGCACTTGGCGGTGCAGCCGTTGTAGTAGGGTACCCCTGTGAAGGTCCATAGGTAGTAGTATAGTAGTCTTGAGGGATTAACCCCCCTGGAGTGGTAGACATCAAACCAAAACTAGGGTTAGAAGCACTGGTTGGAAAACCAGATCCTACATTTGAATCGAAATATTTGGAAACCGGTCCGGTAGTTTGGTATTTATTGCCAGACTGTCTTGTTTCGAAAGGAAATTGAGTAGTCACTGGGCTACTAGTAGCAGTAATAGAATCGGAGTCAGTAGTTGTAGGTCGACGCTGTTGAAGTTTCATTCTTCTAGGGATTTCAGTGCTTCCAAATCGGGAATTATGAGATGGCATCTGAGTGGTTGGTCCATAGGTGTATCCTGGCAACTTTGTTTCTGAATTTTCTGTTTTATGTCCGGGAGTTACCGTACCTTTTTGACTGACACGCGTTCTTTGACCACCGGGAATATTCTGAGGTCTTAATGTAGTCTGTGTTGCTTGATAAGGTCTTGAAGTAATACCATTTACAGCAGGAGCTCCAGTGGAATCAACTCTATCGTCACCAATATCTTGATCTGTCACATAATCATCGCCACCATCATAATCAGTGTAAGAATTATCCATAGATGATGTAACACCGTTTGTCGTGAAGGGTCTCCTGGTCGTGGATTGGCTATTTCTATTATTTTGATCAAATACGTTAGGACTTGATTGACTGTCCCTATTACTTTTGTTGTAAATGTTTGGTGTCATAAAAGGCTTTCGTGTCGTTCCTTCCCTATGCTCCGCTCTGTTCTGATCAGAGTTTTCGGTTGAAGATCCGTCTTGAGGACTGAATCGTGTTGGGAATGCATTCTGTTCAAATATGTTATTTGGCTGCTGATAATGGTAACCAGTACCATCTTGTTGAGTAGTTTTTTGTTGTGCAATAGCATTTTTGGAATAATCTGAAAAATTAGGCGACTCGATATTTTCTTGAGCCGCAGTTTCACTTTGGGGCCTATTATTTTTATATTGGGAGTGTCTATCGCCTGTTGATTCAGTTTGTGGTTTCTCTTTAATTCTTTGCCTTAAATTTATCTTTTTATTTTCAGCTATCGCATCACCAGTAACAAAATCAAGACTTATATTTTCACCTGATCCATAAGACATGATTGTATTACGAGAACCGATATCTTGACCATCGCTATTTTTAAGTCCATCTCTTTCTGTATCCGAATAGTCAGCACCACCCACATCTACATTAGATCCAGGATATTTATCCGTTATATCTTTAACACCATCAGTTGGGCGGTGTGTAGAAAGCTCATGATATTTCGTTTTAAGTAGATCATTTTGGTTAGTATCATCAGTTCCGATAATTGGCAGATCGACCCCATTCAACGTAGGTCGCCGTACTGAAGGTTCCTGTTTCTTCGAGCCAAAGTTGTTAACCTGATAGATTCCTTGTTTTACTATAGGCAAGCCATTTTTGTAGAAATCTTTCAATGAATCACCATCTTTCAAATCCATGTCTGTGCCTATGGGAATGTCTTGGATGTATTTTTCTCTATTTATTTCATAAGTAGGTTGTCTTTCCGGTAATTTTCCATTTAGAACTTTTTCAGTGCCTGTGACTGGGTAATTATTATTGATCTGGTCCTGTGTTTTCCCTTCGTTATATACGACGTCTTTAATGCCAGTGATAGGTCTAATGAGATCATCTTGTGATCGTTGTTTGTTTGATTGGTCATTCACAAACTGATTGGCATCTTGATTTTGTGGCCGACGACGATATACAGGTGCTTGGTAGTTTTTGTCACCATATTTTTCTTCATCATAAGAACCTGCAACGAAATAACTGTTATAAATCTAAGCTGATGTGCTAACAACAATTAATCTTCACAATCACAAGCGATGTGGCTGCTACTCTTACAAGATGAGATAAAAATCTTAAGTACTAAAGTGAAATGTGACTGTGCAGGTAGACATAATGCATTATTATTATTGTACAATTGAACAATTTACAGGCTATAAGATCTACAGTATAATAGTGGATAACGTTTCTTTGATTGCATTCTTGATTCTCACGAGAAAAAATAAAGTGTTTTACATAACACTATATTTTTCTCTTTACATAGTAGCTTTGAAGAAACTTACCATCGTGTATAATTCCAGCAGCTTTATCTCTAGCAGCCTGTTCAATCACCCTCTGGATAGCCTCAGGTATTGGTGGAGGCGTAGGTAAATGATCGCCACGAGGTTGAAAACCGTTTTCATCGGCAGTGTAACTGACACTGTAGACCTTTCCATCATCACCAATGTAGGAATACGCTCCTTGTGCTTTCGTTCCATTATCTACTATACCACTTTCATGTGCATGAATACCATTCGAGGTGTCAAAACTGTATGAGTAGCCATTTGGAGTTCGAATGTTTTCATAGTTTAGAATTACAGCGTTCCTATCTGATGCTGCTTGAGGCCTTTCTGGCCGATAGACTGGTCCAACTGAGGCGTACGTTGAAGTTAATGGTGAAATACCAGCTAGAGCAGTTGAAGCACCATTATTAAATGATGAAGGACTGGTAAAAGGTGTAGAACTAGGTTGGTATAAGTTTTCAGATCCAGTAGGTACTGACGATCTGTAGTTTTGGTTCCTATTAGGATATTGCGGCGTAACGCCTCCAACGTGATTAGGATCCTGGTTTGGGAAGGAAGTTTGGGTTGGTTGAGTTCCATCCAGGTTAGGTATATTAATAATAGGCTGACCATTGTAAATTTCTTGAGATATTGGTGAATGAGAGCCATCGTAGTTCACACGGTGTTGATTACCATCTGGTTGAAGATGTATTGGAGATCCAATTGACGGAATCACTCTTTGCTGTCCTGTTACTACCTGCTTGCCAGGAATTTGAATAACGCCTCCGGGACCAATCACGTTTTGTCCTGGAAAATCATTACGCTGATTATCAGGAGCATCAGTTAGTGGGAACCCTTGCTGTCCCGAAATTATCTGCCCGCCAGGATACTGTGACTGACTTGGATTTTGACTATGTATTGATCCTGGGATTTGAGCACCACCTCCAGGTGAAATCACGTTTTGTCCTGGGTGTGGGTGCAGAAGGTTGTTTGCAAATTGGTTGAAGCCTAGATTTCCATAGTTAACAGGTGCGGATGTAGCACCTTGTTGATCTAAACTGGGTTGAAGATCCGTTCCATAAGTTGGTGCTTGACTTTGAATAAGACTAGGCAAGTTATGAATATTCTGCAGATCTTGAGGAAAGTTTCCTGGCAATCCAGTAACAGGATTTATGGGCAACAGTGTAGTTTCAAAGCCTTCTCCAGATGGATAAGTCGTTGTCTGAGAAAACGCATAGGATGTAGTCGTTACTGGAACTTTAGGTATTTTATCACCGAAATTCACTGGTTCTCCATTAACTTCAAGGGTGGGTTGAGATCTGTCATGTCCTGTCACGTCAGGTTTAGGTCCAGAATGCGTATGATGAGGAGGTTCCAAGGGAGCATCATGGCTACCAAGGATTCCTCCAGAAAATTGGGCACCAGGTGGTGGCAGATAGGTGCGGTCGAGTTTGTCAGATGTTGCTAGGCCTAAGGCCAGAGTAATCTGAAAAAAAGCAGAATTATATCGTTAGACAAAATGACGAGGCACAACTATTTCTTTATAATTGCCTTAATATCAATTCCAACCAAAACGGCTCTAAAACGCTAATCACAGATCATAAATTTGAAATTCTTCAAACCGTTTAAAATCAAACTCTATTCCGAGAAGCCAAAAGCAACAATAGAATTTAGTCTTTATATAAAGAGTACCTAATTGCGTTAGATTTAAATACAAAGATGGTTCCTTACTGTATCAATCTTTAATGAGCGTACATTGTCACCGGCACTTTCATTTGCCTCTAATTACAGTGTACAACGCGGGACATGGAAAAGTACACAACAAAATTCTATACGTTTTTTTGTTTTAAGTATCATACTGACAACGTTTTACAGGTAATTAAACTGTAATACATGTAAATCATCACTTTTTTAAGGTAAAAAAAAATATATACTCATCCAATACTGTCTGTTTTAATTGTGTTAATTACTTCAAACAAATTTATTTTTATAAAATTAAATGTTATTGTATACCTACCAAAAACCACTTCATCTCTGCAGTTGTATCCTCACCAGGATTCACTTGAGATGTGTGATAATCCCAAAAAACAAATCATATTTATACCACCCATAAACCCATAATGACCATTTAGATGTTCGTGGGTACGTGACAGACGGACAGCGTGACAATCCTCTAATTGTTGCTGTCACTACACATAACGTATCAAGCGTATTTATTTTATTATTACATCACATCATACGGTAAAATTATAGGGCCTTGGCATTTTTATGGCCAGCACTGTAATTTGTTGGTGACAAACGTTTGCCCACGTTTTAAAAGTGACATAATGTGTTTGTTATTCCTTTCAAATGCGTACCTTTTTATTTGTTAACTTAAGGACTAAATTAGAACAACAGATATTAAGTATTTTTTGGCTCATACTGTTTCTTGTTTTGTGAGAATCAGTCTTACTATGTTCCAGTCATCATAGACTTACGAATACTTTATATTGGCAGCTATATCCTTAAAAAGCTTTGGTGCTACTGGTCTTGATTTTTTTTGTCCGCATGTGGAGGTTACTACTAACCAAAGGGGCTCTTTGCTAGTGCCACTCTTTCAAGGAATTAAAACGCTTAACGAATTTAACACTTGTTTCTCCTCTCAATTTGTGGGTCAGATATACTCAGAGGGCTACATAACAGCGGCCTCCGGGTTCATTACAACATTTTTTTTTTTTTTTTTTTTATATTATACTTTATGCACTAGTAAAATACACTGTACAAAGGGGACTTAATGCCTTAGGCATTTTCTACCAGTCTACCTTAAGGTGGTGCAGAGACAGAACATGGTAGGCGCAAGAAGGTAACACAAACTAGAAAGTCAAATCAATAATAATTTAGAATAAATACTCAATACTTTTATTGTATTTCACATGTATTCTTAGGTGGTAAAACTTAAAATTTGATCAGAACATGGACCCTGTCGGGCACAGCAAAATAAGTGAGTTTAATACATACATATTGTATAAAATCCAAATACAATCGATTTTCGGGTGTTTCTGAGGCTTCCGCGGTTCTGTAGTGCGCATGTTTGCCGAGGCAGGCATAGATAGTCTCGTTTCGTTTATATTTTTATTCAAATTTCATCCACAATATTTTTTTATTTTTTTCGTTTTTTTCTGTTTTAAGTTAACTTATTATTTCCGTTCTACTTCTTCTACCGTTTTAAACATTAATCACCATCTCTTCTACTTCTTGACTATTTCATACATTCAAGTCTTTAACTCGTTTATGAATTCTTTTTATTCTTAAACTAGCTGCCCCGGCAAACTTCGCTGTGCCTTAGAGTCAATTCAGTGCTCTTATTTTTTTAGATATACATACGTTGAATAAGACGACAACAAATAAATCCAAACCAATAATAACTACTACTACTTTTAAATTACAACATGTATATATACCCTAACCTAACTGACCATACCTATCCTATAGCTAACCCAACTATCTAACCTAACTACCTTACTAAAAAATACTAAATTCATAATTTTAATCTGAACTATTGCCTCTATGTTACAAACAATAATTTATGCCTATAGTTTTCCCGGTCTACTTTAATTAAAGTCCTAACAGTAAAATAAGTTCTATTTGCAAAGAATTATTAAAGTTCGTCTCTGTCATCATTGCTAGTTACGTAAATTGATTTCTGAAATATAAGACTTTTTTATGCTACATAAAACCTCTAAGTTTAGTAACAAAATAAATTTCAGAACGTAGGTGCGTATTATAAATTGACAACCTTACCTTCTTGGGTTTAGCTTAAGACTTGTCAATTTCAAATTGTCACCTGATAATGAACTGGGAAGTTTGACTCCTGTCATGTCATCCAAGATGGCGCTGCGTTTGAAAAATGTTTGAGACAACCGATATTCTTGATATTTATTTTTATGATGTCGAACGGGATAAAAAGTATCCTATGTCCTTCTCCTGGCTCTAAACTACCTCCCTGCCAATTTTCAGCTAAATCGGTTCAGCCGTTCTTGAGTTATAAGCGAAGTAACTAACACGACTTTCTTTTATATATATAGATGTAGGGTGTAGTCATCCCATTATCTACTAATGCTTGTCATTTACCATAGTCATTTAAAAATCTTTCACCCCTTTCTTTTCTTCTTCTTTTAATTTTTTGACTGACCTGTTGTTCTACTAGTTAGTGGCCCTGACTGCTATGCCGGAGGTCGTGGGTTCTATTCCCATTCAGGACAAATGTTTGTGTGTGTTTGTGTAATTTATCAATAATATGTACCTATAATATATATATATATATATAAATATGTTTATCAGCTGTTTAGTACCCATAATACAAGCTCTGATTAGCTTGGGACTAGACGGCGCGGCGTTGTGTAAAATTTGTGGAATATTTTTTAATTAATTTTATTTTCAATTTTTATGTTGGCACCTTTTTTCAGTTTTTAAATTTACATATATTTCTATTTTTTAACTGTGTATTGTGCTATGTCCCTTGTGTGCACCAAATAAATGGTTCTGGTGGAAATCTATTTTCTTTCTTATTTATATCTATGGAATAACAGTAACAAAAGAGCTTGTGGCTACATTATAATAGCCGCATGGGTCGATCAAAAGATAACTAACTAGCTACGCTTGACGAGGTCGGTCCGTGGATGGGTGACCATTTATTACAAACCAAGACTCCTCCGTGCCTCGGAAAGCACGTTAAGCAATTGGTCCCAGCTGTCATTTGTAGATCTTTGACAGTCGTTACTTGTAGTCAGAAGCCCGAAAGTCTGACAACCAGTTTAGCCAAGGGGTATTATGTTACCCAGTTACTGGGTTGTGGAGGTCAGACAGGCAGTCGCTCCATGTAAAACATTGATATTCAGCTTCATCCGGTTAAACTGGAAGCCGACCCCAACACAGTTGGGAAAAGGTTAAGCATATGAAGATGATCCATGGGATTACAGTTCACTTCAAGCTCACTTCACCTATTTATTCAATGGGTGATTCTCACAGAACAGATCGGCTGGCGAGATATTCTGATGTAACACATCGTCTGTTTAATACTTTCAAAGTTTCATCACATAATATTATACAGAGCTACATCAACGGTATGATAAGAATCTCGTCATTCATATAGAACAAGATGAATCATTAGCAGAAACATATAACACATCTAATTAATCATGTGTATCGCTGTAATTAGCCATTGTTTGAAAGGTTAGTAATGTAAACAGTAATAAATCATAGTTTAACTGTGTGTCTAGTTCAGTGCAATATCTTGGAGTGAGAACTATTTTATATTGCGTGATACACATACATACATACATAAACTCACGCCTTTTTCCCATGGGGGATAGGCAGAAACTACAGAGCGCCATAATATGCTACGATTCTTGCATACTTCTTTTTGCTTCGTTTACATTCATACATGTTGTCATACACACACGACGGTTGCGAGTACTACGCACCTGACCTTTCTGAAGAACCTCACCAATAAGGTCTATGTATGTCCTTCTTTAAGGGTAAACTTAAGATTTTCGGGTCCAATGTGAAGTCCGTGCTGCTTTACGGGTGCGAATCGTGGAAGGTCTCAAAGGACATCTCACGCCAAATCCATGTTTTCGTCAACCGCTGTCTTCGTCGCATTCTCGGAATTTACTGGCCCGAGACCATCTCCAACGTTGAACTGCTGGAGAGATGCCACGAGAGCCCGATCGACCACCAGATCAAGCATCGCAAGTGGAGATGGAATGGCCATACGCTCCGAAGGGACCCCGACCACATACCTAAACAAGCGTGGGACTGGAATCCCCAAGGGAAAAGGAAGCTTCGCCGTCCCCGACAAACCAGGCGTCGCACCGTTCTGGCGACCTCGCGGTAGGTATCAGCGGATTCAATACAGGACAATGCGACATTGATGTCCAGTTCACCGCCTGCCGCAGCGGTGCGCGGTTCCGTGTGTTAATCGCCTAAGACATGGGATCACTGTTGTTCTATAGCATTTTCTTCGCATGTCCTCTATATCTGAATCATGATAATAACTCACCGCTCCTACTTATCACGCTCCACGCATCATCCACATTTCCACTTTCACTCCTGTACCCTGATTTCCACCCGCTATCTTCCCCTTACTGTCCATTCCATACATAACCCTGCATGCACATACACACACATACAAACACACGCACACACACACACACACACACACACACACACACACACTCACGCACACACGCACGTACACGCACGCTCGCACACAGAGACACATACACAAATATACCGTTCTGATGTGTTAATGAAACTGGGTATCTTATTATCTTTTTCATCTTTTTTTCAAGTACTTAATCATAATTATTTTCTCATTTTTTTTTACATAAATTTTGTTATTACTGTTTACGGGCGAAGCCGATGGTCTCTATATTACAGTTTACACTAGTTTAGGGGCCAGAGGGTTCAAACTGAATCACCATGTTTTTATGTCAATCTATACAACGTGTTTTTTTTTATATCCCATAACTCTAGCGTATGGTTGAGACCATATCAAAGAATCAACTGGCATATGAATTATGTTTCAATCATCCTTTTTTTTTATCAACATACAAAATAATTCGACAAAGTCACGATGATTAATGTAAAACACCCTTACGTGAAAGAAAAGTGACGTTAGAAAGAAGATTCTTCGTACTGGTGACAATTTTTGAAAGAATTAGGTAATAAAAATAATATTAATAATACTTAATAATAATATTCCACGACTATTCACACAACTCCATCTAGTCCCAAGCTAAGTAGAGCTTGTGTTACGGGTACCAAGCAACTGATAATTTGATTATGATTGATGATATCTCCGAAACTATGCATTTTTGGACAATCTTTTCTCGGAGTTTTAGTATTATTTTTACCTATAGAATGTAACCCTAGAGTTATGGGATATCAAAAAAAACACGTTGTATATATTTATCTGAAATCCCTTTGGTCAGAAACCATTCTATCGTGTTACATCTGACTGAGATGGCTCACGTCACGCGTCAGTCGTATCAACGTTCGGCCTACAATACAAATACAGTGAAAGGTCGTCGGACACACGATCGGACATTTGTAAGATAAACGTTATTGTTTTCATAATTACTTGCTCGACCGTGAACTATGAACTTGCTTTTAAGGCTTATTTTTAGTTTAAGTAATATTTTAATTGACAGTAATCGTTGAAGGGTCAAATGTAAGCATTAAGGCACAGACGCCAGCACGTCAAGTTACCCCAATGTGTCCAATTTCTTTGATCTTTTTTCATCTTTATGGCAAACAGAATAAGGTTCATATTCAATTGGGAAAATATGACACATTGGGGTAACTTGATGTGCTGGCGTCTGTACATTTATGCACCTAATTGTTTAATTTGATTTATAAAAATATATTTTTATTGATTTTATATTATTTAACGTTCTTTTTATTTAAGTTAATTTTAATAATATTGTTAATCAAATTTTATAATATCTTTCAATTTTCGTTCATAGTGTTTAATTTATTTTGTTTTTATTTATAAACCTTATCATTAAGGTATTTCATTGTTTAATAACCTACGAAATGAGAGACGAGAACCGAAACAGAAATCATTTTTTGTATGAATTAGAGTAAGCTCTGGTAACACTAGGTGTAGCAGCTAATAGCTCGACTACTGCGCCAAGTATGCCGTCAAAAAATTCAATTAACAACAAACAAAACATAATAAAACTTAATAACAGAGACAAACAACAGAAAAAAAAAATTTTGGTGAAAAGCAAACTCCACCCAAACGTGGAACCGTGGAATGGACAAGAAAAAATCACAAAATTGTTTTGTTATGCACCCAGCAGAGGCAACTGTTTTCTGTCATCTCTAATCATATTGTACCATGGAATAAATAATATGGAAAAGAGCGGGAAACAGTGCGCACCGTGTCATAGTTGGCTTTTGGTACCTTTGCAGGTACTCATTACAAATTGGTTATAGTAATATTTTAGTAACTAAATTAGTATAATAGGTACTCGTATTTTTAGTATTAATATATTACAAAGATGGGTAAAGCATGGCTTGAAATGGTCATTTCCCTTTTCAAGGCCAGATGATTAAATTTTCATTTATCATTTTAATATCACACGTCATGCAAAACGTTTACCTATCCCGCCCGCCAAGCCTGAGTCCCAATACTCAGACTTAAGTCTATAATAGTAAGTAATTTTTACCTGTGGCTGTATATAATCGGATTAAATTACTACCTCCTCCTACTACTACTATTACAAATGATAAAATGTGCCTCAAAAAGAACATCTGATTGTTAATAATTACAAGTTTGTATTCAATCTAATTTATTATTTTTTGATTATTTTTATTTTTATTTTTCTATTTTGATTTTTTATTGTTTATTTAATTTAATTTAATTTTGTTTTATCAATTTTATTCCCTAATTTGTTTAAAATTTAATTCTAATTCTGATTATTAGTCGTTAGCTTAGTTATTAATATTATTATGCATGCTGTGGTCTCCTGTAAGTGAAGGAATACATAATGCTTTTGTCGTCAATATTTTCTTTTTTCAGGTATCTGTGTATATCCTTTGTTGGAGATCCTAAATGAATAAATAAAGAAATAAATACTCGTATTACTAGGTACTTTAGTATTGTACACACCATAGAGACACGCAGCACGGTATGTCACTTAAAAATTATGTAATTAGTATCTTTCAAAAACAATGCATTTCAGTAAGGTAGTTAGGTTAGGTAGTTAGGTTCGCTATAGGATAGGTATGCTGAGTTAGGTTAGGTTATATATGTAAATCTCGTCACTTTAATTCTTTATAACTCAAAAAGCTTAGATGGGAGCTTATTTGAAACTCGCGTAGTACAAAAGTTGTAGTAGTAGTAAGTATGTATTGGTAGATGTTACTTATTGTTTTGTATAGACTAATTTTGAAGTCATCTTAAAACTACTTAAAAGTATGAAAATATTTTTGTATGACGGAATTCTCAATGGAGAAGAGGGTACCTACTTTCTATATTTATTATGATAAGAATTTACACGACTGCCTCGTCGGTTGGTCTAGTGGTCGCAAGCGCCACTACAGAGCTTGAGGTCTCGGGTTCGATCCCCAGGTCGGGCAAAGTGTTATTGAGTTTTTCAATCTGGAATTTCTCAGTAGCAGCCCGGAGTCTGGATTTGTGCCCGATTGATGGCAATAGGCTCGCCCCCTATTACATGGGACTTAAACATAACTGGCGAAATGTGGATATACTGCCAGGTACACCTCTGCCTAGCCCTTCGGGGATTACAGGCGTGACGTTATGTGAAGAATTTACAAAAATATGTCAATTTATTTGTTGCAGAAAAATTGTGTTCATTTCAAATTGTCATTATTTTGTCTTTATAATTTTAACCGTCGCAAACGCGAGACCATCAATAATAAAAAGGCCTAAATCTTTGAGCTATTTGGGTTCAGAAACAAACATTACTATAACTTAAATAAACTAAAAATAAATGCATTAATTCACTAGTTTTCAATCCTTCGAACATTTATCTAGAAAATATTGTCAGTATCCTTTTCAAATTTCAAGTAATGGTGATTTCATTACTTGGAATTTCTAGTCACAAAGAGATATTGCAAACATGAATCGTTTGCACAATCTGATTGATCGATAATGTCTTCTATATCTGATTGAGATGAGTAATAAAAGGATTGTAAATCAAGCTTCAGCGATTGGTATCTAGGTTTTTGTTTCTGTATTAAACACAAGCGAGAAGGTCAAATAGTTATTTAATACTGTCCGTGCCTCGAGATTTTACTTGGTCCATAGGGGATAAGCCTTTTTTTTAAGGGGTGGAAAATTCTTATGGATGTCCTCCACCACGGGGAGGGTGGAGGGGTCTGTCAGACTCTTACTGACGAAAAACCACCCCGTGTTCCTTCTCAAACCTGCGCCGGCGGTCACGGGAACAGAAGATACTTCCGCGACCCCCGGCCACGCCAAGTCAGCGAGGGGAGTGAGGTGTTAGACTCCCCTCGCGACGTGTAAGAGGGGCGCGCGTGAAAACGACGCGCCGCCACCTCGGGTCCATGTACGTGGGGGGCGGCGACGTATCCGTCGCCCCTGGACCCATTCAGGGGGGCTGGAAGAGGGCGTTGTCCGCCCTTCGTCTGCGCCCGGTGCGTCTACTGCGGGCCGGGTGAGTGGAGCTGATCTTCTTCTCCCTTTCCGCAGCCTCCTTCTCGCGAGACGACCGTTTTGCAGAAGGACACTACCGCGTCCCAGGACTCGACGCTGCCGACCGTCCTCTCGACTACGACCGGCAGCGACAAGTCACTGCCTACTTCAGAGACAAGTCACTGCCTACTTCAGAGACGAGGGCACGGCGCGGCTCCTCCCAAGCGGCACACTCTGCCAGCGTGTGCCGCGCCGTGTCCTCCCGACAGTCGTCAAAGAGGTTCTCCCCTTGCCTAAGCTATGGTTCCTCGTGACTGTGCAATTGGGTGTTGGGTTGAATGGCATCGATTTCCGATTCCCGCATGGAACAAATTTTCGTATAGCCTACAGTTAGTTGTTCCTGGTTTAGCTCTTCATGTATGTTCATTTAAATGTTTGGAAATGAACCCACGATACACGAGAAATTCTAAGTCAGTGAGTTGAGGTGACTTCCTTAAATATGTAAATGTCGTTAAGCTCTCTTAGCTAGGAATTAGCTAAATATCAACAAAAACAACGTAGTCCTAATGACAAAAGACCCATGGACAGTCTTCCAAAGGCGTTTTCAGACTTTGTTCAGCATTGTTAGACTCACGTAATATCTTAATATAATGTTAAAGTTAACAGACCATAACATTTGAAATTGTTTTGGTATTACTTGTCGGAAATCAGTCAGCTAAGTCATACTGGCGCAATGGAATTTTAGAATATTGACCCTGCAATAACACGTGAAAGTGAATTAATTGCACCTACAATTGATTTTCTCTGCATCTGGTTAACTTGTATAAAATGCCCACTAGCACTCAAAAAAACACACTAGTGTACAGAGGCGGACTTAATGCAATAGCATTATGTAATAAATAAATAAATAAAACTATCCTCACCAAAATAAATAATAATGATTCTATCATTTCATTAGCTTTGTTTTTTTTTCGGAATTGATTGCAACATCTGTCATTGAGAAAAACAGTCTTTAGCAAATTACTCTAATTATTTAAGTGAATGCGGTACCTCAAGAGCACTCTCTAAAAGCATAAGCAAGCCTTTAGGCTACAAAACAAATCATCTCAATGATCCACAAAAGCTTCGAACAACATCGATAGCAAATGCCATCTATCACGCCATTCATGAACTAACCAGTCGACCTTCACCCTATAGCCTTACTCTGCTTACCTCAATAAGCGCGTGATGATACCGCAATAATAATGATTACGAGTGCTCTCAAAAGATCAATGGTGAAATACTTCAATAATTTCAGTAAAAGTAATGCTCAAATAATGATTGTGTATTAAAGTCGATATTAAGTTGAGATAGATATGTTTATGGGTGTTGAAACTAAAATTGGTGCAGTTGGTTGATCTGTAAAAGTCACCCAAAGTAAATACATCACCATGCCTGTAACCCACAGAGGGTCACAGACAGAGGGACAGAGGTCTATCTTAGTACACCTAGATTAATTTTTACAGTTAAGTTTTACGTCCCATGAAGTGTAGATGCTTAATGCCATCTATGGGACTCCAGGCTGCTACTGAACAATTCTGGATAGAAAAAGTCAATAAGGCTTGGCGCGACCCGGGAATCAAACGCCTGATCTCGTCTTCAGCAGTAGTGCTAACGACTTGACCAACGAGGCAGTCTAATAAAACATAGTAAATCGATTGTAATGAATTTGCTCTATACTATGGATAGCTAGCTACGTCTTCTTTGTGTAATCTGTAGGCCTAGCCATATTACAAATTCTATTTCTATTATAGAAAGAAAATGGCGTATGTGGAATCAGCTGTTTGTCAACTGTCAAGTGTATTTCATTTTCAGCCATATTACAAATTCTACTCGTTAACACTTGACAGTTTACAAACAGCTGATTCCTGATACGCCATTTTCTTTCTATTGTCGCCTTATCGATTACGATAATAGAAATAGAATTTGTAATATGGCTAGGCCTGCTGATATTAAGAAAACGTAACCTCACACTTAATTTCCATTGACGGTTTGTCAGCGGTTTGAGTTTACCAATTACGTCTAAGAACCATATAAAAGGGGGCGAGCCTATTGCCATCTACGAAATCTAGGGCTGCTACTAAGAAAACCAGCGGGTTACTGTCCCACTGCAAGGCAAAGGCTTTTGTTCATACAGAGAGAGGACAAGCATTGACCACCACGCTTTCTCAAGACGGATTGGCGATTTCAGACTTTTGTTGACTGTACAGGTTTCCTCACTAAATTTTCCTTCAACGATGTCGATGAACTTCTTAGCTTGTGGTTATTGACTAATCTAGTGTCAAAGTCTATCCCTTGCGCTTCTGACTTGGCTTCACAAGCCGTCGAAGCATTCCAGTTTCCTCACGATGTTTTCCTTCACCGTTTATAAAGCAAGTGATCACACATTAACAAAACACACACGAAAGAATGACAATGATCCATGCGCATGTCAATGATATCCTGCTAATCCTACTAATATTGTAAACGCGAAAGTTTGTGAGGATGTTTACTCTTTCACGTTAAAACTACTGAATGGATTTTAATAAAATTTGGTATGGAGTTAGCCGAGACCTTGGATTAACACATAGGCTACTTTTTATCCCTGTATTCCCACGGGAACGGGACCTACGTGGGCGAAACCGCGGGACGTCTGCTAGTCTAAGATAAACTTAGAACACACATCATAACATCTGAAAATTTTGAAGACCTTTAAATGGTTTAACGTAAAAAATTAGCTACATGTTTTCAAATAATTAGGGACTGTGATTGCAAAACTATTCAAGATAGTAGTTTGATCAAATTTCAAAAGCTTTTTAATTGATTTTCGATAGTAATGGGGCGTGCCAACTGATCGTAATTGATGCTTTTAATTATCATTTTAAGTTTCATATTCTGACCTCCATTCCTCATAAGGAAATTAGATTTTTATACAATTTAATGTTATCATTACGCCTCTTAATATTAAAACTATCTCAAGTAGCTTCACTAAGGTCATCTACAATTAGACTAGTCCATCCCCGAATCTCGATGATGAAATATTGACTGCTACTTGCGTTGAAGTAGATAGGACTACACCTAAGTATATATACCGTACTGATACGGCAACGTTATCAGTTGCATCTACAGCTTCTGGGCAGCAAGTTCAATTCAACAAATAAAAATGAAATTGGTAAGCTGCTTATATTAAAATGATTGCAATGGTAGTTCAAACAATTACCAAAAATTACGCACATTTCCCAAAGATTTGAAAAAGCAGGTGAAATGTGTGTACTATAAATTGGAGAACCTCTTCCCTTTTACAGTGAACATCGTCAATCGGGCACAAATTCAAGCTAATATAAAGCACTTTACATCTCTCGTTATCACTTAAAAGACAATAAAAATACATGAAATAAAAAACCGGCCAAGAGCGTGTCGGGCCACGCTCAGTGTAGAGTTCCGTAGTTTCCCATCCGTCACAATAAGTGTTCAAAATGCTTGCATATACAATTAATTATACTACAAACTTAGTCCAGAAATTATTTTGTACAACTTTTTGTCTTTTTTGTACAAAAACTGTTTTTCCATCCAAGTTCAAAATAATTTGCCTAGAAAGTCCGTATAAATTTCTACATTTCCGATTTTTTTCATATTTTCTAAACTTATGGTTCACAAGTTAGAGGGGGGGACACATTCTTTTTTACTTTTGTAGCGATTATTTCTGAAATTATTGACATTATCAAAAAATTATTTCAGTAAACCCCTATTCATTTTTAAATACCTTTCCAACAATATATCACACGTTAGGGTTGAAATTAAAAATAAATCACTTCCCACTTTACATATAGGGGGGCTACCCTAATAAAATATTTTTTTCCAATTTTTATTTTACCACTTTGTTGGTGTGATTGATACACATATTGGTACCAAATCAGCTTTCTAGTACTAACGGTCAGAGAGAGAGATTAAGCAAGGACGGACGGACGGACAGACAGACATGGCAAAACTATAAGGGTACCTAATTGACTACGGAACCCTAAAAATGAGTTCTGGAAATACGCTCCCGATATGTTATCCCATTATTAGAGCTTTATAAAAAAATCACTTATTTGTCATTTTTGTTTTCCATTCTCCAATATATTTTCTTTCTTTGAAAACTCTTTAGGTACTATCGTTTATTATCTTTTCCAGTTCATCGTCTTAGCAGCCGTCAGTCTGGCCCAGGCCGGCAAACTGGACAGGACCTACCTCCCACCTAATGCTCAAGGATCTTCAGGATCTGCCTTCCTCCAGACTCCCCATCAATCCAGCGGATTCCAGGATCAGTCTGGTGCTTACTCTAACAGTGGATTCTCTAGCCAAAACGCTTTTGCCCAGAACGGAGCCTACTCTGGCTTTGAAGCTCGTCTCGAACGCACTCAGGCTGCCCGCGAGAGGAACGCTGCTATCCTTCGTCAGGACAACTCTAATGATGGAGAGACTTACGCGTATGCTTATGAGACTGAGAACGGTATCTACGGCGAGGAGAACGGAGTGGCCACCAACGGAGTCCAGGCTCAGGGCGGATATTCTTACACTGGTGATGATGGCAAGGTCTACTCTGTGAGGTGAGAGCTGATTTGAATGATACAATGTGTTTGATAATTTTGCCATAAAAAGATATATTAAGTGATCCATCTGAATTTACAGGTACACAGCTGATGAGAACGGGTTCCAGCCTCAAGGTGACCACCTCCCCACTCCTCCCCCCATCCCCGAAGAGATCCTGAAGGCTCTGGAGCAGAACGCGCGTGATGAAGCTGCTGGCATTCTTGATGATGGTGAGAATTAGTTATCATAAACAATTTTATAAGACTGCCTAAGAAATAATAAATCAAATGTTTTAAACCACTAAACCGCGCGGAAATTCTCCCCCCGACCCAGTAATTTTAGTTCATAGTATTAGTATTAGTGTACTTATTTGCCAAACCTTTTAATATTACTGTATTTCATAGTTCGATGCAAAACATTAGAGATTCAATTAGATTTTTCATTTTCTATGACTGTCTTTTTAATGCATCTAGGAACTTACCGTGAAGCCTCATACTCCGGCAACAACCAACAACAATACTACAACAACAACGCTCAAAGTGGTAGCTCCATCGCTGAAGTCCAAAAAGCGTACCTCCCTCCCTTCGCTCAGCGCAACAGCCAGAAAGCCGCTGTGAGCCAACCCATCAACAGCATCATTCGCAACGATGCAATTGGAAGCAACAGCTTTGTCGCTGCTACCCAGAAGTCGTACCTCCCTCCCTTCGCTCAGCGCAACAACCAAAGAGCCGCAGCGAGACATTCAGCTTTCCGCAACAACAACAACGCTTTTCTCCGAAACGACGCTGCTGGAAGCAGCAGCTCCATCGCTGGAGTCCAGAAAGCGTACCTTCCTCCCGTCGCTCAGAGGAGGCAACCCTCTTTCAACGCGAGGGATGGCTACCGTTATTAGAGACTGCTGAATGTTAATGGATTTGTAAATAATATTATACTTGTAACCACCTATTTTTTCGTTTTATTATCTTAATTGTACACAAATCAACTGTTTACTGATCTTAAAATCGGGTTGTTCCATTCAGAGTGGAAGTAATATCGACACACAACTAAACTAAATAACATGAGCTTATGCCTACTCTAGATTCAACACACGGTGCATCACTTTTGTTCCGATGTCTACGATGTAAACATTATACCATCGATCACTAATAAAAACGATGCATTATACTGGAAAAAAAAACCTGCCATAGGCTATTACATGGGACTTTAACATAACTGGCAAAATGTGGGTGTACTAAAGGTAAGTACACTTCTTCCTTACCCTTTGGCGATTACCGGCTTGATGTTAAGTAAAAATGAAAACAAAATTTCAATTTATATCTGAACCGAATAAAATTTTCACTTTTAAGTAATTAATTCACTTCCTATATATTAAAATCTTGCTGGGTAAGATAGAAATCATGATCTTTTGTCAGAAATGTTATTTTGGAAGTTGAACTCAATAGGAGAAGGCATGGAGTTGAGCATTAAAACAACACGGATAAAATCTGGGGGCACGGGAGTGCCCCCGCCAAGACGAGCCAAGCAAAGCGCAAGGGCACTCCCTACCTTTCCTCGAAGTGTTTCGTCGTTTTTTTGAAGCCTCATAGAGTTAATTTCCGATGTATCAGAGAGTTCATATTTTCAGGATATGATGTCACTAATAGACTAATTAAACAAACAAAGTCTCAAAATACTTTAGATTTTATTGATATCTAAAATACACCAATTTCGTCACTGACTCACTGACTCACTGACACACTGATGATCTGCTTCGCTACCGTCGTGGAGGTGATGCGAATATTTAGTTTCTGAAGTACTAAGTAACAAAACGGCAAAGCCATACATTTATACTGATAATGTAGAATTTGTGAAGTTAGGGTCGGAAGATTAGGCCGTGTAGATTCAGAAGCTTGGCTCTACATGAGATCTGATATCTTTTTCACAAGGCAAACCTTATGTGGTAGTCTTGGCCACATTTTACATGAAATGTATTGGTGGGATTAAAACTTATAAATGATAATTATGTAAGCCCACAGTCTATTTCCTCTAAATACTATCTTGGACTCTAATCTGCATGATACCCACATGATTTGATCAAGATAATAATATCTAGAAATCAAAAGGAACCTCTGAGTTTATTTCGGCGTTTCTTTGCAGAGAGGTCAAACACCAACATCACCTCACTAGTTTAAAAATGACGTGTATCAGTGTTTGTAAAATCAATTTTTCACAAATTAAAATCATATAGGTATTATTCATAAACATAACATAACTTCACGCCAGTTATCCCCGAAGGGTTATGCAGAAGTGTACAAGTATTACATCCACATTTTGCCAGTTTTGTTTAAGTCCCTAGTACTAAGAGGCGAGCCTATTGCCATCAATCGGACACAAATCCAGGTTCCGGGCTAATACTGAGAAATTCCAGATAGAAAACTCAATAATGCTTTGCCCGACCTGGAGATTGAACCCGGGACCTCATGCTCAGCAGTATAGCGCTTGCCACCACTAGACCAACAAGGCAGTTTAGAGAGAGAGAAAGAGAGAGAGAGAGAGAGCGAGAGAGTTAGCGTTTTAGAATAATACAAAATCTAACCCACATTTTGCTAATATTTCGCCATTTGGCCACGCCAAGTCAAAAAAAGGAGTGAGGTGTTAGACTCCCCTCGCGACGTGTAAGAGGGGCGCGCGTGAACACGACGCGCCGCCACCTCGGGTCCATGTACGTGGGGGGCGGTGGACGTCCCCGTGTCCGTCGCCCCTGGACCCATTCAGGGGGGCTTTAAGAGGGCGTTGTCCGCCCTTCGTCTGCGCCCGGTGCGTCTGCTGCGGGCCGGGTGAGTGGAGTTGATCTCTCCCTTTCCGCAGCCTCCTTCTGCGAGACGACCAGGACACCACCGCATCCCAGGACTCGACGCGGCCGACCATCCTCTCGACCACGGCCGGCAGCGACAATTCACTGCCTACTCCAGAGACGATGGCACGGCGCGGCTCTGCCTAAAAGACTGGAAGCTGACCCAAGCTTAGTTTGGAAAAGGCTAGATTAAAATTATGACTAAACGTAACTATACTTGATGAGAAAATGTGAAAAAACGAAATAATGCTGTTACTTGATGAAATAAAATGACAATGTCAGAACATGATACATAGCTTGTTGTTACCATCAATATACCAGAACATGATAGATAGCATGTTGTTACCATCAATATATCTAGACCAGGGACTCCTTCAGAGAATTTGTCAAAAAAATGCTTATTGTGACTTGGGACTCCCATCAGAACCCAAAAATGGAATTCAGGTCCTCGGTGCTCAAGTCTTAGCGCTTGCAAACTGCAGAACCGCAGGCATTAAAGAGGCAAGATATTTAAATCAACAATTTTTTTTTTAATATTATAAACTAGTGCTTGACTGTAATCCCACCGGATGGAAATGATGGATATGAAAAGCTGTTTATCATGCTTAGTAATATAATCAACAAATGATTAATAAAATTTACACCATTAAATTATTCATCCGCATTTGAAGAACATTTAATGGCTTAACGTAAACAATTACCTGCCAACTTAATTAGAGATTATGATTGCTATTCAAGCTCCTCGCTTAGTAATTTGATTATATTTTAACAGTGAGAGCTCGTCGTAATTGATGCTTTTAATTATCACTTGAAGTATCCTTCTTCTGACCTCCACTACCTACGAGGAAATTAGATTATTATACAATTTAATGTCATCATTACGCCTCTTAACATCAGAACTATCTCAAGTAGCTTTACTAAGGTCATCTACAATTAGACCAGCCCATCCCCGAAACTCGATGATGAAATATATCTGCTACTTGCAATAAACTCGTAGACCTACACCTAAGTATATATATCGTACTGATACGGCAACGTTATCAGTTGCATCTACAGCTTCTGGGCAGCAAGTTCAATTTAACAAATAAAAATGAAATTGGTAAGCTACTGGGATTAAATAACTTCATTGGTTGTTCAAAAAGATACAACATAAAAATACGCGTTGATTCCCTAAGTTTTGCGTATCTCACAAAATATGGGTAACAAAACGATAGCAACATCTCATTATTCCAATATTACAATATGCCGTTAAATTGGATGCGATGAGCTTACTGCGGTCAAGAATTAAAAATAATAAAGTAAATCATTCTAACAATCTGTCAATAAAAAACAGCTATAATCTTTTAAGATATTTGTGCTGGCCTATTGCTTACACTAAAATCTCACCGTGCAAAGTAAGAAGACGGTTACAAATTGACAACTTGTGTCCGTTCTTTTAGTTATAAACGGCAATAACCCATCCGCCCTTTAGACTAAGATGTTTCCTGTGAACAATTATCATTATTCCTTCAGCAAATTATTATATAATTATTTTTGTTCCGCTTTCTAGTTCATCGTCTTAGCAGCCGTCAGTCTGGCCCAGGCCGGCAAACTGGACAGGACCTACCTCCCACCTAATGGTCAAGGATCTTCAGGATCTGCCTTCCTCCAGACTCCTCATCAGTCCAACAGATTCCAGGATCAGTCTGGTGCTTATTCTAACAGAGGATTCTCTAGCCAAAACGCTCTTGCTCAGAACGGAGCTTACTCAGGCTTTGAAGCTCGTCCTGAACGCGCTCAGGCTGCCCGCGAGAGAAACGCTGCTATCCTTCGTCAGGACAACTCCAATGATGGAGAGACTTACGCGTATGCTTATGAGACTGAGAATGGTATCTACGGCGAGGAAAACGGAGTGGCTACCAATGGAGTCCAGGCTCAGGGTGGATATTCTTACACTGGTGATGATGGCAAGGTCTACTCCGTGAGGTGAGAACTGATTTGAATGAAACAATGTGTTTGATATTTTGCCATCAAAGGTTTTATTACTGATTGATCTAAATTTACAGGTACACAGCTGATGAGAACGGTTTCCAGCCCCAAGGTGACCACCTCCCCACTCCTCCCCCGATCCCCGAAGAGATCTTAAAAGCTCTGGAGCAGAACGCGCGTGATGAAGCCGCTGGCATCCATGATGACGGTAAGCGTAATTTGACAATATTATTAGAGAAATAACAATTCAAATGTTTTATTAGTAAACTAAGTATTGTTAAACATTTGGCTTGTAAAGCATAGTTTATCAGTGACTGACTTATCTTTCTAATTAATAAGTTAAAGTTCTTAGAATTGTCCACTTTATTTTATGATTGTTTATTTCGTGCATCCAGGAACTTACCGTGAATCTGCATACTCCTACAACAACAACGCTCAAAGCGGTAGCTCCGTCGCTGAAGTCCAGAAAGCTTACCTCCCTCCCTTCGCTCAGCGCAACAACCTAAAAGCCGCTGTGAGCCAACCCATCAACAGCAACGCTTTTATCCGCAACGATGCTGCTGGAAGTAGCAGTTTTGTCGCTGCAACCCAGAAGGCGTACCTCCCTCCCTTTGCTCAACGCAATAACCAAAGAGCCGCAGCGAGATTACCAGCTTTCAACAACAACAACGTTTTCGCCCGAAACGACGCTGCTGGCAGCAGCAGCTCCATCGCAGGAGTCCAGAAAGCGTACCTCCCTCCCATCGCTCAGAGGAGGCAACCCTCTTTCAATGCGAAAGATGGCTACCGTTATTAGAGACTGTTGAATGTTAATTGAAAATAATGTACTTGTAACCACCTATTTTTTGTTTGAATACACGAGTAATTAACCGTTTTTTTTTAAATTGGATTGTTGATATATCCTACTAATATTATAAACGCGAAAGCTTGTTAGTATGGATAGATGGATGGATGGATGTTACTCTTTGACGCAAAAACTACTGAATGGATTATAATAAAATTTGGTATGGAGTTAGCTGACACCCTAGATTAACACATATGCTACTTTTTATCCCTGTATTCCCACGGGAACGGGACCTACGCGGGTGAAACCGCGGGACGTCTGCTAAGTGTATATATTTTTATAATGTATTGTAATCAATCAATAACTGGTAAACTTTCTATTTCTCTCGTTCGTCTGCCATATACAGAAAAAGTTGAAAATTTTCCAGTAACTGAGTTGTGGAGCTCAATTAGTGGCTTCAAGTAAAAGACTGCTATTCAGGTGCCACCACTTAGATTCTATAGCAGCATAGTTAGTCAAAATAAATAGATTATAAAGAATATCGCCATTGCTACAAATTTCTAAAAAATATCGCCCTAATGTAACTGTTAACATGTACAAATTAAATATTCTATTAAAACATAATAACAATACTTATCATGCAGTAATTACATTTGAGATCTGAAAGTGAATCAGATAAACTATAAATAAACTACAATAATTCCCATCCCACGCTTATCGTGGGACAAATTAGTACAAATTGTTCCTTAGTAATTGGAACTTTACAATATTGAGTAATTTGAAGTAAATGATTTGAAAAATAACGAATAAATTTGATAAACCATCTTTATTAGCGGCCATCGAAGCATCTACAACAAAGAAAAAAACAATTAAAATTGCGCGTAAAAAAAGAAAATATATTGAAAGTTATAGGTACAGACGCCAGCACGTCAAGTTACCCCAAAGTGTCAAATTTCTTTGATCGTTTTTCAACTTTATGTTAAACAAAATAAGGTTCATATTCAATTGGGAAAATTTGACACATTGGGGTACATTGATGTGCTGGCGTCTGTACCTACTTTTAAAAATACAAAAGACCTTAGCGAAGCACAGATTTAATCATAATACATAAAAAAAAAAAAAAATATGATGATAATATAAATTTATAGGGCCCGCTTGATTACTCTGACACACACACAGTCACAACGCTAATGATTTTTCCATCATCTGCCGGTCGATTTAGTAAAAGTCACGCCATAAAAACTTGAGTGAAGTGAACTGTCAATGCCTAGCATTAGTATGGAATGACAGCTCAATTCGCTCTCACTACGCCTACATTTTCACGCGATGATTTGACCAGAATCGCACTGCTGCAAGTTTAAGTGTAACCTACCTATTCATGTTTTTAGATTTAATATGTACAGACGCCAGCACATCAAGTTACCCCAATGTGTCAAATTTTCCCAATTGAATATGAACCTTATTCTGTTTGACATAAAATAGAAAAACGATCAAAGAAATTTGACACATTTGGGTAACTTGACGTGCTGGCGGCTGTACTTCAATGTGTACAGTTATTGTAAAGCATACTTATTTGTATACAACCTGTTTTTTAACCGACTTTCAAAAAAGGAGGAGGTTCTATGTTCGTGTGTATGTATTTTTTTTTTTTTTTTTATGTATGTTACCTGATTTCTCCGCCATTTGTGGACCGATTCTCAAAATTCTTTTTTTGTTTGAAAGAGTAGACTCCTGAGGTGGTCCCATTTTAATTTGGTGAAGATCTGGTGCTGATCTTCGGAGATATACAACGGAACTCTTCAAAAATAGACGGCAAATCTATCGTGATTGCTGGAATCGCTTGGATGTTTATTGTTTATACAACATCATGAAGTATCATCAAGCCTGTATGCTCAGAGGGGTAGGCAGATGTGTTCAATATACCTAGATTTCGACAGTTAGGTATGTTAAGTTTCATTTATTAGGGTTAGGTGGATAACCCTATTATAATGGCATGTATTGTTAACAATTAACAATATAAAATGAATTCATGGCAAATGTTTGTATGGGAACAACTAAAAATGGAAAAATAAAAAACTTTTTTACAAAAAATAAAACCGACTTCAAAAATAACACTAAACGGTGTAAAATAACTCTAAATTCGGAAGTCGGTGGCCCATCAAGAATAAGACAAAAGTACCAAAGCCACAGACTTCCTATTTTAGAGTTATTTTACACCGTTTAGTGTTATTTAATATCCCATAACTCTAGGGGATGAATATTCACATTTGGTCGGCGACGTATTGCGCTGAGTCGTGGTGCCATGTAGCCTTCCATGAAAAGGCCGATACACAACACCCGTCCACAAAAGTTGCTCCTTCATAAAGGTCTCCAGATGGTAAGTCGGAACCCGCACCAGAAAGGACCTACGTCGTTAACTACGTAGTACATTTGTGTGGTCAAAGTATTAAATGAATACATAAACACAACTGTTCGTAGATACAACCAGTCCCAACAAACTTGTGACGCAAACAGGTAACAGTAAGTGGTAATCTACTTGTTAAAAACATTACGAAAGTAAACTGATAAATACTGATCTAGACAGTAGGCTACTCATCAATTTACGCAATGGAGCCATCGTAAAAATTAATTTAGCTTTCAGACGTAACTTCAATTGCTACGCAAGACGCATCGTGCCAATCTTATCTGTAAGTAATTTGCAGAAGCGAGGCAGCTTGTGTAACTGTTCGTCTAGAAAAACTCAAATAATACCAGCCTGTTACTGTCCTAATGCAGGGTCAAAAGCCTCTTCTCAGATAGAGAAGGCACAAGCACTAAGCAGTACTTTTGCTCAAGGCGACTCGGCAAAAGTTGTCTTGGTGCGATAAAATTGTAACAAAAAAAAACTCATTTACTTTTGCTAGGAATAATCATATTAGGCTATGTAGGATTTTTTTTAGATTTTCAAGGTTCCTAACAGTTTTAGGCTATAAAACAATGAAAAGAAAACGTAAACACTAGGGAAAAAGCGACGAAAAATTAGATAGTCTAGAATTATTTACAGAACTCAAGGAATCAGTATTTCCGACGATGTCCCTTTTACTTTGCATGAAAAATTAAATGCTAGAAAAGCTATAGCTAGGTACTAAACAGAAGAAACTTTATTTAATACATAAAAGCTCAAAACTTCTATAGATGTCGACGCTTAAAAGGCAAAAATGACTAAACGACACGTTGGGCGGTAATTAATTAATTATTTTTCGTTTGTATTGTCAACAACAAAAAATACATAAAAAATACTAACATGTGTTTTAAAACATTTTTACGCTTTTTGGCTTGACTTTAAAAGCTTGCTTTGGTCAATAAATTGCGCCTTATGCGCTAAACTCACATACGCAAACATCCAGACCAGGAACTACCTGGAGACCATACAAATATATTTTATTTCCTGCGGGAATCGAACTCGCTTTAGCTTGAAGACGGCATCTTAACCTTCGAGTATAAAAGGCGTGATTTGAGTATTATACTGTGTGTTAGCAACGTAGAATGTTCCTCAGATTTTTATTTAATTATCCATATCGCAAGCTCCAACTGTATAATTGAGTATGTTATATAAAGC
The DNA here is from genome assembly GCA_921972225.1 of Euplexia lucipara. NCBI lineage: Eukaryota > Metazoa > Arthropoda > Insecta > Lepidoptera > Noctuidae > Euplexia > Euplexia lucipara. The sequence continues at coordinate 18,797,446 of OV179159.1, forward strand.
AGACCAACACTTTTTATTTCGTAATTATTGAATGGCGCATTCAAGATACAATGTCAAACAGCGTGATTTATAAGATCAATTTGTTTTGGTCATTAAAAACATGATGTTTTGTTTATAATTTTTAAGATCGTTATCTGACTATATGACATTATAGTGTTTTAGGTCAACAGTTAGGTCAGATCGGACAAAGTTGACCAATTGGCATTAGTCTACCGTTACCGTCTATGGCAGCAACCGTTGCTGCTGCTGAGCATGGGGTCCTGGGTTCGATTCTCGGGTCGAGTAAACAGATCAGTAAGAAAGTTTGAAAAAAAAAAATTGGCGCTCTGGGTGCCGACAGAAGTGAAAACTTATGTAATTGTACAATCTTATGCCAAATCAATTTTAGTGTCTAGAAGTGACTTATATACGAATTATATTGAATTAATTCTCTACGTTTTTTTAAACTATCACATTAACTAGTTAAAGCCGTGCAAAAAAAATAAGTTTAAATGAAAAGTTAATTGACTGTTTTCGTGAACTTATTCGTTTAGTGTTGCTATTTTATTTTCCAAAAGTGGTAATTAGTAGTACAGCTTGTGAGTCGTAATCATTATTACTAAATGAAATATTTTTTCTTCTTAAATAGGGTTACCTACAGTAGCATAGTGGTTATAAATGAATGCCATGAAAAAAATATTCTGAATTTTCACGAAGAATTGGGCAAAAGACTTGTGTCTTTAATCGTCCATGATTGAAAAGGACAACAGAACTTAAAAAAATAATATCATCATAGGGCTGCGAAGTGTTTTGGTTGGAATCGATTTTCGTACTTAACCGGTGTTGCGTCATTAAGTTTATTTTATCGATTTAAAATAAACAATTATTAAATCTGTTTACCGACTTTAGTAAACTCATAAAACGAGTTTTTGTTTATATATTATTATAAATACGATAAAGATTATCAGAGTCGTCTTAAATGTATTTGATTCCCTAGAAAAAGGAACGAAACTAATCGATTATTAAAAAAAAACCGTAAGATTGTAAACATTTGAATCGATCTTTCTAAATATTGAATCGTAATACCATCCGTAGTTCATCTCATCACGCACGTATAACTTATAAAAATTAAAAGTTTATGTTTGGATATCTTTTATTCTCGGCTTTCTCTAACCAAAATTCTTATATAAATGGTGTCAGGAGCTGATGCTTAGTAAAACAGCATTTTTTTTCATTTCAAGACATTGAAATTTAATTCGAAATAAAACAATGTATGTAGAGCTGCCATTGTTCTTTGTAAAGTATCAATAAATAATATTCATAAACAGCAAAGTTATTAGCGTATTGTTTAAGTATATCCCAAAAAGTCACCCAATTTATGGAAATAATTGTACAGGCTATTCATGACATACCTAGTAGTATTCATTAATCGTCATCTCTCGCTCACGTTCACGTGATCTCGCTTAAGCATGCCCCGCCTCCAACTGCTGTTTTCGTTAAAATAGAGGCATATTTAAAAATTGAATTTCGTTTTTTTGGTTTTGATTACGCAAATATGATCAGTAACCGGTACGGATACAGCTCAATTTCCCAAAACACAGATGTGTCGGTTACGATAACGGTGGACAAAAAAGACATTTAAAACATAACATCACGGCTGTTATCCCCGAAGGGTTAGGCAAAAGTGTACCAGGCAGTAGTACAACCACATTTCGCCAGTTATGTTTGAGTCCCGTGTAATAGGGGGCAAGCCTATTGCCATCAATCGGGCTCAGATCCAGACTCCGGGTTGAGATTGAGAAATTCTAGATGGAATAACTAACAACACTGTAACAGAACATTACAGAAAATTTATGACTTTTTAAATTCAATATCAACAATAATTCCTATAAACTAAATCTTTTGAAGAAACAATAAGGGTCAACTAAGTAAAAAAAGAATAGTAGGTACAAAACTCAGTCTTGCTCAATATAATTTAATTACAAATTCGTGAGATACGCAAAAGCAAATGGAATATGCAACTGTAACACGATTGCCGGAAACATTACTATACCTTGATCAGAAAGAAGCAATAGGTACTAGTAGATACATATGCCAGAACGTCAAACTATCCCTAAGTGTCAAATTTGGTTGATGGTACTTCAAACTTTATAACAACTGATTAAGGTTCATGTTCAAATACCTAAAAATAGCTTGATATATTGGCGTCTGCCCAAGCATTTTACCTATGTTACTTTTGGCCACGGCCGTCTTCAGCGGATGGTACTAATATTTCCGATTTTCGATTTGTTATGTCGGTAGTAAGACGAATCTTAAGTACATTATAGCGCTACTGTTTGCTGTAGGTACTACCATTCGATATCGCGTAATCATATTTTTATTACAGTTTTTTATGCAAGAAGAAATATTCTGAACAAGGAATACTTTGAACGTTTGCAGAATTAATGTTGGCATATTTACCTCTCCATATCTTTTTCTTTATTTTTCGTCAATGTAATATACATTTGTGGAAGCTTGTAATAAGCAACTGTCATCAATTTTGCAATGTCATTTGTAACTAAGTGTATTAAGTCAAAAGCTTATGTCTTTAAGCAAAGACATTCAATTCTTACTTATTATTTTAAATCTCATTCCATATCATGCTTGATGATTTCCTAAGATTTTAAAAATAAGTGTTGACATCACACCTGTAGTAGACCGACATTTTGCTAGTTATGTGTAAATTCCATGTTTAAACAGACCAAGAAAAACAAAAGAAAATAATTTTGTTTATAAATATTTAATAAGTCGTTTAACAACAAAATTAACAGTCCCTAATATTGGTAGCCGGTTCTAGAGTTGAAAGAAGATTGTCTCCTCTGGGCAAGCGGAGGGAGGTACGCGTTCTTCACTGCAGCGACGGAGCTGCTGCTTCCAGCTGCATCGTTGCGGAGAAGAGCGTTGTTGGTGACCACAGAGTCAGCGTTGTTGTAGTTGTTAGCTTGAGCGTTGCTGTTGTAGTACTGTTGTTGGCTGTTGCTGTCGTATTTACCTTCGCTGTAAGAACCTGAAGAACATAAAATAAATAAGTTTGAATTCCCGTCAAAGCCCAACATAACGACACGCCTGTTATCCTCGAAGGGCTAGGCAGAGGTGTTTTTGGTAGTACACCCACGTTTTGCCAGTTATGTCGAAGTCCCATGTAATACGGAGCGAGCCTATTGCCATCAATCGGGCACAAATCCAGACTCCGGATGATGACCTCATGCTAAGGGATATTGCCTGCGACCACTACACCAATGAGGCAGTAAGCAATAATTTAACAAATGATTTCAAATGCTAACCATCATCAAAGATGCCAGCGGCCTCATCACGCGCGTTCTGTTCCAGAGCCATAAGGATCTCTTCGGGAATGGGAGGAGAAGTGGGGAGGTGTTCGCCTTGGGGCACGAAACCGTTCTCATCAGCAGTGTACCTGTTAATTAAGATGAAGCAGTAAATATTAAATCTTAAGATGGTAAATTATGAAACACATTGTTATATTCAAATTAATTCTCACCTCACAGAGTAGACCTTGCCATCATCACCAGTGTAGGAATATCCACCCTGAGCCTGGACTCCATTGGTCGCCACTCCATTTTCCTCACCGTAGATACCGTTCTCAGTCTCATAAGCATACGCGTAAGTCTCTCCATCGTTGGAGTTGTCCTGACGAAGGATAGCAGCGTTCCTCTCGCGGGCAGCCTGAGCGCGTTCAGGACGAGCTTCAAAGCCTGAGTAGGCTCCATTCTGGGTAAACGAATTTTGGCTGGAGAAACCATTGTTGGAATAAGCACCAGTCTGATCCTTAAACCCGTCGGACAGACGAGGAGTTTCCAAGAAGGAAGATCCCGCAGAAGCTTGAGCGTTGGGTGGGAGGTAGGTCCTGTCCAGTTTGGCGGCCTGGGCCAAAGCAACGGTGGCTAAGACGATAAACTGGAAAATTAGAAGAATAATGATGAGTCATGTGTAAGAGATTTATTTTGTTTTTTGATGATCAACTCTATTTGATACCTCCGGATCAACCATGATTCTTTTTGATTCGCAGCAGGTGGCGTTTGATTATTTCTGCCTATCGCCATAGAAATGAGTGATACTTTCTCAGTATCATTTTTATACTTTTCAGGTCAAAATTCAAATGAAATTGTCCGAGGTCACTAACCTAACGACATATTTTACGATTGTAATTTCAATTTTCGGCTTGGACCTAGTGACGTAGAAGAATCATAGCCCCTATATCATAAGAAATCTAGTAATTCTGATAAAATTTAAATCACAAATAAATAAATAAATATTCCACAACTTTTCACACAACACCATTTAGTCCCAATTTAAGCTTGAGAGCTTGACTGTGTTATGGGTACTAAACAGCTGATAAACATACTTATATATATTTCTAAATACATACATATTATAGATAAATTACACCCAGACACAGAACAAATGATCGTGCTCATCACACAAGCATTTGTCCTGGGTGGGAATCGAACCCACGACCTTCGGCATAGCAGTCAGGGTCACTTACTACTAGACCAACAGGCCAGTCAAAATCACATCGTTGTTTAAAATGATATTATTTCAGTCAATAAGAAAGAGTTAGTACTTTCTCCGGTGATGAAAAAGTATTATTAGTATTTAGAACAGTCAAAAAAAATTATTGTAAAAAAAAAGAAAACAGTTGAATTTTTTCCCACATCTCTCACAAGATATACTAAGAATTCATTTAAAAACTGATAAACATCTCAGAATAGTAAAAAAAAAAAAATAGACCAATTTTCATAGACAGCATGAACCACTTTTCACACTCACCAATTTCATTTTTGTTTCTAAGTAGGTAGTATTTTATCAATAGATTGAACTTGTTACCCAGAAGCTGTGGATGCAACTGATAACCTCACAACGTTATCACGGTATTTATAGAGAGGTACAGATCGACCAATTACAACGTAAGTAGTGGTCAATGTTTCTTAATGACGATATAATATTTCGCCCGAGGATCGACTTGTTTAATTGTAGATGACCTTTGATGAGACTGGTCGGTAAGAAACGGTTGGTGTTAGGAATGTGTAACGATACCATACAGAAACTACTACCTAATCATCTAAGGGCTGATTTTTCAATAGTTAGATCAATTCCATTTGAAGAATGTACCGGTTTGACATTATCTTAAGAAAAGTTGAAAACTCGCCATTTTTATTCCTTAGCTAGAAGTTATTTGATGATTGAAAAATCAGCACTTTTTTTTTGGAAAAAACAACATTTTTTCAAATACACATACAGTCGGACCCGGAACCAAACCGGAAACAAACTAAAACCTGCCAGCCTGGCCTGAAATACACTTCACTGTTTGTCAACAGTCAAGTGTATTTCAATTTCATATTACATATTCTACTCGTTAACACTTGACAGTTGACAAACAGCTGATTCCATTTACGCCATTTTCTTTCTATTGTCGCCTTATCGATTACGATAATAGAAATAGAATTTGTAATATGGCTAGGATTTCTGTCTGGCAATAATCTTGCCTTGTATTACATGGGACTTTAAAACATAACTTGTATTATATGGGTGTGTTATTTGACTAATAACACACCCAGTGTTTAAATGGGTACACCTTTAGGCAGAGGTTACGTATGCTACGGGGATTACTTTACAACATGCGTGATGTTATGTTATGAATCCTGGTTTTACCAGAGTAAGTATAGCACGTTGACTGTCCGTGCATTACATGTAATACATTTTTGGGCTAGCTGTGACGTCCGTGTTTACATGTACCTAATGCATTCGCCAAAGGCAACTGAACTGCGGTTTTTTAGGCTAGACGTGTGAGCTAAAGTTATGATTGTTGGTTGTGGAGCCAGTTCCTATCAGGATTTTGTAGCAACTGGCGCAGCGTTTTTGCCAAATCTTCCCTTTAGCCTTTCTGGGTATACGAGTCGTTTTATGGCAGACATTACTCAGAGAATTCGTCGAACTTAGGTTAGACGAAATGTTTGATCTGTATGTAATTCATATCTGACATGTTATTCACGAAAATATAGTTGAGACGTCAGTGCATTACATGTAATTCATTGCTGAAATTTAGGCTTTCATGTATATTTATGCAGTCAACAATAAAACAGGCCATATTTGGGTATATAAAAAAGCTGTTAATAAAAAAAAGAAGTCATAGTCATAGTATTTTATTGAAACGGGATTCTTACAAGTCATATACAGATTAAACAATTATAAAAAAATACATTACATAAATTAACAAATTTCAAATCCAATATGTCAAACCAGTATTGGACTTACCACGAGATTATCCAAAATAGACGGGACTGTCATTCGTGCTAGGATTCCATTTTCTATAAATAGAAAAAAAACTTTTATGGAAAATCCCTCTTTAGAAAGGATATAGGTCAAGTAAATAAAACAATATAAGCTCGCCAACATTTAATTACAACTTCGTGAGATGCGCTTTTTGCGTAGATGGGTCAATAACTGGAACGCAATTACCGGAAACGTCTGCTCACCTTGACCAGTTCATATCAGTTCAGACGGATTATAAGTACAGACGCCAGCACATCAAGTTACCCCAATGTGTCAAATTTTCCCAATTGAATATGAACCTTATTCTGTTTGCGATAAAGTTGAAAAACGATCAAAGAAATTTGACACATTGGGGTAACTTGATGTGCTGGCGTCTGTACAAGTATTTTTATTTGTAATGGACTTGTGGCTTATTATTTTATTATTATTCGTAGGCTCGAGTTTGATCACTATCTCATCCGATGGTAAGCGATGACGTGGTGGACATGTTAAATATAAACAGCCGCACCAGATCCGAAGGTCAGGTTACCCAGGTTTGGACGGGCGACTCCAGCCCCCTCCGTAAGTTGAAAAAAACGCTAAGCCCTTTGTCTCTTCTGCCATTTATGTATTGATGTTTGATGGTCGTTACGGGTAGTTATCAGTTTATAATAAAATCCCTCAGTCATATAAAACATTGCCAGTAAATTTATTTAAAAAAACGTTTCGAGATTTGTTAACAGACAAGTGTTATTATAATATAATTATGACTTTTTGAATGATAGTATTTGACATTTTGTATTCTTAATATAGGTATTTTATTTTATTTCTTATTTTGTACATTACCTGACATTTATTATTTCTATTCAATTTGTGTGACTTCTACTGTCTTGTTTTATTTTGTACTTACTATAATTTTTGTTTTCTGTTAGTTGTATATTTTATAAATTTGTACGCCTTACAGGTGAAACATGTACGTACGAAATATTTTTTTTAAATGTAACATCCTGCATGCTTAACTAGCATCTATACACATGTTTACACAAATAAAATGATCTTTATCTTCTTTATCTTTATCTTCAGAAGCTCGAGTTTGACAACCAGTTTAACCAAAAGGTTGTATTGTCAACCAATAATGTTAATTAGTCACTGGATTATGGAGGTCATAATAGGCAGTCACTCTATGTAAAATACTGGTATTCAGCTTCGTCGGTTAGACTGGATCCAACCTGAAGCCATGAAAATGAATGGACAATCAATCATTCAATCGTCTTTATTTACAACAGTGTGCAATTTGTTACAATTATTTACGTTAAAGTGCTATAATTTAATTAAATTCAATTTAATATTTGTTTATTTATGACAACTAGGCTCAATTCTTAATAACATTGTTCTTAAAAACTACTGTTAGTAAAACAAAACACAAACAAAAAACAATAAGAAAATTAATAAATATTAGGTGTGGGTGGGGTCTTCTGACCAACACCTCCACAGAATGCGACAGCCAAGGTGCGTCGAACTTCTTTATTAACATACTTAGGATGCTGTTAGAACTAAACTGCGCTCTTGACAATATGGAATTCATTTTTTTGCGCATTGTGGCGTAAAAGTTATGAGTATGCGCATCTGCGAATAACCCGGACGCACTAGAATAGCGCGGCATTCCCAACAGCATCCTGAAGCAGTTATTATATTAAATAATTAATAAATAAAATAACAAATAAATAAATATTCCACAACTTTTCACACAACGCCATCTAGTCCCAAGCTAAGCTAAGAGCTTGTGTTATGGGTACTAAACAGCTGATAAACATACTTATATAGTTCTAAATACATACATACTATAGATAAATTACACCCAGACACAGAACAAATGATCGTGCTCATCACACAAACATTTGTCCTGGGTGGGAATCGAACCCACGACCTCCGGCATAGCAGTCAGGGTCATTATCTACTAAACCAACAGGCCAGTCAAAATATTATTGAATAAGTATTGAATAAGCAGGGCGTCTAGCGACCTCTTAGTATGCCTTCCCCACGACAGGCCGCTCTTGTAAAATGTTTGGCAGTACGCTTTAAACAGCGTAATCTTTCCCCTTGTTATTTGTTGATACCTTAACCCATTGAAATGAATTCACAGATACATTTTCTACGAACACTTTTTGGTACTAGAATACAACAGTGGCCTAATGAGTAACCATAATCAACTATAATTTTAGTACGCTAGCCGTGGCTTGCAGCCTATCCTATTTCTAAACAATGGGCTATTGGACCAATTTAATTTTTTGTCCGTCATCTACATTGTAAGAAAATATTCGACACGTATTTTTTCTTTTTCAAATTGATGGAAAACTGCTTAAACTAAGCGCATTAAAGTTGAGGAGAGGGGGCTTGTAACGTCATTACCTAGTATAAACTGTACTGGCTAGTGACGTCATGCGACATTTTGACTCGATGTACCGCCCTTATTTTTTGAATACGTGAAAAAAGAAAAAATGCGTGTCGAATATTTTCTTGTAATCTAGATGAGGAATTAAAAACTAAAATTTTGTCAAATAGCGCATTAGGATACCAAATTCAAGAAGATTATTTTTATAGTAATTAGAAAAAAAACATTTTATTTGATTAGTAAAGATTTACTAATTAAAATAGTTCATTCAAATTCAAAATAATTGTTATGTTAGTTTTGAGACTAATTTAGGCACCTGATATGACAATATTATTCCTTAGTCACTTTTAGGTTTAAGCCCATGAAAAGATTTTGTAATGTACCAATAATAATCTGGCTAAAATAAATAAGGCTGGTAAAACTAAATTATTAAGTGAAACATAAAGTTTGGTTATAAATATATTATTTAATAAGTCGTTCAGCGGGATTAATCAACAGTCTCTAATATTGGTAGCCGGTTCTAGCGTTAAAAGAGGATTGTCTCCTCTGGGCAACGGGAGGAAGGTACGTGTTCTGCACTGCAGCGATGGAACTGCTGCTTCCACTAGCGTCGTTGCGGAGGAGAGCGTTGTTGGTGACCACGGAGTCAGCGTTGTTGTAGTTGTTAGCTTGAGCGTTGTTGTAGTTAGCTTGAGCGCTGTTGTAGTTAGCTTGAGCATTGTTGTAGTTGTTGGCTTGTCCGTTGTTGTAGTACTGTTGTTGGCTGTTGCTATCATATTTGGCTTCGCTGTATGAACCTGGAGAATGAAAAAACGTCATAAGTAAATGTAACAACTTAAGTAATAATTGTTTGTAGGTGTAGTTATAATATTCATGATCAAATATTTTTTTAGTAATAACTAACTTAATCTTACTAAGGTTACAAAACTTGAAAATCTTCAAAATTCATACCGTCATCAAAGATGCCAGCAGCCTCATCACGCGCGTTCTGCTCCAGAGCCTTCAAAATCTCTTCGGGGATGGGGGGAGGAGTGGGGAGGTGGTCGCCTTGGGGCTGGAAACCGTTCTCATCAGCTGTGTACCTGTACATTTAGATGAGTCATAATAAATAATAGAGTAGTCAGTAAATATTTCGAATGAAAGCAAAATATCAAAATGATTTTTCTTTCAATGTTATTCATTTCTCACCTCACAGAGTAGACCTTGCCATCATCACCAGTGTAGGAATATCCGCCCTGAGCCTGGACTCCATTGGTGGCCACTCCATTCTCCTCGCCGTAAATACCATTCTCTGTCTCATAAGCATACGCATAAGTCTCTCCATCATTGGAGTTGTCCTGACGAAGGATAGCAGCGTTCCTCTCGAGGGCAGCCTGAGCGCGCTCGGGACGGGCTTCAAAGCCTGAGTAAGCTCCATTCTGGGCAAAAGCGTTTTGGCTGGAGAATCCATTGTTAGAGAAAGCACTGGTTTGATCTTGGAAACCGTTTGACTGGCGTGGAGTCTCGAGGAAATTGGATCCTGCAGAGGCTTGAGCGTTGGGTGGAAGGTAAATTCTGTCCAGTTTGGCGGCCTGAGCCAAGGTGACGGCAGCTAAGATGATGAACTGGAAAAAGTAATTGAAGAATTAGTGAAGGACTGTTTAAAGATATCTTCTTTTTTTTTGAATTATCATTGTTATAGTTGTAGATATAAATTTGCGTTTATATATAGTTAACACTTTTATGATATATTTAAAGATTTGTTTTAAAGTTAATTCAAGAAGCTATTCAGTGTTTACCAATTTCATTTTTATTGTTTGATTTCTATTGTTCGAATGAACTTGCTGCCCAGAAGCTGTGGATGCAACTGATAACCTTACAATATCAGTACAGTATATATAGTTGGGTGTAGGTCGATCTACTTCATCTCGAGTCGTGGTCGATGTTTCATAATCACGATATTATTTTATGCTCGTGGATGGACGCGTCTAATTGTCGTGGATGGCTTTATGTTAGGCGTCTCGTTTAGTCAGTTTTATGATTTCGATTTCGTTTGGCTGTAGATCTGATGAGATTTTTTATACCTTGCAAAAAATGTTTTATTTACAGGGTCGAAAAACGGCCTGAAATTAGCCTTGAAGGTCAAAGAAACATTTCATAATATTTATTTCCAGAAAAAAACCGCTATCACAGTATTCTCGACGAGTATACCTAAATGGGGAATAGAACCAGCTGAACAATCAAACAATAACAATCATTCAAATAATCTGTAAATGAAGTTAAGTATCTTTTAGAAATAACGCAATGTATTCATAAGTAAAATAATGCAACTTAAACACCCTAAGTAGTTCTTAAGTTATGATTTGTAAGTATTTATGGTGTATAATAAAGAGTTAGAGGAATTAAAGTAGTTTTCCTTCAGGGCCCATTGTTTTTCCTTTTCGGTATTCGAACGTTAAGGAAACAAAAGGAGTGTGTGTGGATCGTAGCAGATGGCATGATGGCATGGTCTTTTTATTATTATTATTATTTTATTTTTGTCTCTAGTTTTTTAATCTTTTTTTTTATTGTCTGTATTGCTGTTCTTTTGTTTTATGTTCTGTGCGTCCAAATAAAATATTTTCTTTCTTTCTTTCTTTTCTTTCATGAGAAAAAGGCGTGATTTTAAAAATGATAGTAGTAATACTAGTCAAAAAAGTTCTTCAAGAAGAACTTCAGAATTAATTTTCTCTGATTTTGGGCTCGATTTATATTTTATTAGTTTGTTTACTTATGTTTTATTACATATCGTTTGCTATTATGGTTTGTGGGTTTTTACGCCTGGCCTGTATTTCATTTTTAGAGCATAGTACCGGTCCGGGACAAAAAGTGTCCTATGCCGAACCCATGTTCCAAATTGTTTGCAAACCCATTCAGTCGTCGATGCTTATGTTAACAAACATTCTCACATTTGCATATGTAATATGTTACATGTCTTTACTAATTAAGAGGAAAAGTTTGATTGTTTATGTGTTATTGATTTTAAAAATTCTTTCACCGTTAGGAAGCTACACTATCCCCGGGTGACATAGGCTACTGTATATCCATGTATTCCCACGGGAACGAGAACTACGTGAGTGAAACCGCGTGACGACTGCTAGTATTTTATAAACCGGTGTGTGTGTGTGTGTGACAACGTAAGAATGTAACCGTGGCAAAAAAGTATGTAAGAATCGTACCATATTGAGCGCTGAAGTTTCTGCCTACCCCCATGGGAAAAAGTCGTAAGTTTATTTATGTATGTATTTTATTAAATAGTTTTCTTACTACTTATTAAAAAAAGCAAAGGTGACCATACTCTCAATCGCTAGACCATCGAAACTCTTCAAACTCGTTCGATTTTCTCATTTCACAATTTCGTGGGATCCAAACGTGTGTTGGTTCCCTCCCACATACCACGCTTGACATACAAATCCTATTTGAATGGTCGTATTACCGTACATACGGACACTTAGTCTCGATGGCGCATCAATTTTCGACCTTGCCCGCTTACAAATTCCAACGTGAGCTTCTCTTGTAGGCTGACCAAGCTTTAAGTTCAAACTAGTTATCTATTTCAGAATTACCATTTTAAAATAAATTATTTGACTTTAGTGGTGTTAAGTTCTTCATCCAGCTACTCTACTGCTTGACGGTTGTCGTCGGGATCTTGTATACGTTCAATCGCGCGGATAACTTTAACATCGCGATGTAGGGTGTTCGTCGTTAGTTCGTATGCGGCGATATAGATGTCGCTTTAACTTTGACCTTAAAACAAACAATTACATAGCTTTATGTAAATATAATAATTTTATTGTAGTTGGTATATTTAAATAAAATTTTGCATGCCTAATGGCAAAATCTTAAAACAATAACACATAGAGGCCGCGTTTAGCGCAAAATACGGCCAAATTGGGTGTCCACTATATTATCTTTGTGTGCGTGAGCCAAATTGTTATCTATGGAATATGATGAACTTTTTAATGTATTTTAAGATCTACCACCAAATTTCAAGCAATGATTATTATTTTTTTTATTTTATTTATTATAAAGTATCAGTACCTGATGATTCTCCTCAGCGTTAGTAGGTTGTGTAGTGAAGTGCCTCTAGCCTTTAAAATTAAAAATTAATTGCAGCATTCAAATGCCATTTATTTTGTCCTCGTTGCCATACACGCAAAAAAAAAACTTTGCACAGTAATGAATTTCTTTCAATAGAAAGCTGTCATGTAAAAGTAGTATCTCCTTCTTAAAAAAATTTGAAACTTATTTGATAAATTTTATCTACTAAATAATATTTCCATTGAAGTTCAGAAAAGAGTGCAACACGAGTGTCAAAATGTTATTTTAACAAGTTATTTACTGTGAAATGTGTAAATGTAACTTCAACATTTTAAATTCGAATCGCTTTTGATTTCATGTGACACGCAATATTCAAAAGCATCTTTTTTGTGAAATATCAATTGCAAAGACGAGAAAGAATCTACATTTCATAATAACTATTTATTTTCGCCTGAAACACAGGATTACTTAGTTTAGGCACGTAAGGCTTAGATGTATAATTTAGATTTTAGCAAAGGCAAAATTCTATTCTTATTTTATTCTGATTTTCATTTTAATAAGAATAGAATAGGATAATTTAAATTCTCAATTTTTTACAAAAAGCAATATTCATACTTTTATTTTTATTTTTATATAATTGGAACAACAAACAATTACCTACACAGTAAGTAATACAAAAATGTGGCCTTAAATCTAACAAATTAATGTGTAATCTACAGCATTGTTCACAGCATATACTTATATTTGTTTTGATAAATATATTATTATTACGAGTATTATTATTTTACATCATCAAGTTTTTATACAACTTTACCTTATCTCAACTATCCATTCCATTCCATTGTTGGTATCTTGAAGATGGGAAGGGGACCTTAGGAGGCGATATGGACAGTTTTAATGACACGAATTTCCCAAAAGCTATTCCACATGCCTCTCTCATCTAGACCTCTACCTATTCAAATGTGAATTTTATTACGTCAACAGTACTGGCAGACAACTCACACTTCAAATTCAAATTCAATTCAGTATACTTAATAACCCAAGGATAAGAAGGTAGGGCCTTCGTGTCCTTGGGTTCCCAATGTTTAAAAAATCTTCATTTTCACCTATTACTTATAAGGAAAGAAGCTGCAGTTGAAGGTTTTATAATTATTACAAAATTATCATTGTTATGATCAATTCGTTAAAAACTTCATAAAACACTATAATAATTATTTTCATGTATTTGGAGGACCACTGATAATCGTTATTGGACGAATCCATATTATTATGTTTAAATAAATAATTGAATAATTAAATTTATTAATATTTTGTGCGGCAAGTTATAAATATCGCCGTAATTACATAATATCAAACTTAAGAATGTTAATTGTTTAATTGAGTGTTTTTTATTTAATTATACAAAAGTACATAATTATAATCTTATTACATGTGAATGTTTTAATTGAATTACAATGGTTAACATTAATTTGTTTAACACTGAGTTTGATAGTAGTACATTTATCGATAAAGAATGCTCACGAATTATATTTTTGAGACAAAATTACATTGAGGTAAATAATAATTAATTCAGAATTCTATGTAACACAATATCCAGTCTCATCAATCCACAAGCACGTAACACGATAAATAATCTTTTTTGTTAAGTTTTACCTTTTAATCCCTAATCTTCTATTAACTGGCCTGATTCTGATCCTGATCCAGCCTGTAATACTCTGTCCATACTTTTTAATAGTTCATTAATTTTGTATGTATATTAATTTTATCTGTTAAAATTTTATTTAAATATTTTTAATATACTTAGTTACTCCTTATACTTTTTAAATGTGCATTATGTGGTCTCCTATAATAAAGGAGCACACTTAAGAGAATCTTTTGTAATGTGGGGTACTGTGTTAAATGTTACAATAAAATACCTCTTGATATATTAAAACTAAATGAAAGGAAATTTAAAACTTATATTCAAAGTACACTTTGTAAACAGGCATATTACAAATTAGAGGATTATATTCAAGATAATAATGCTTGGCAACATGCTGGTCCAGCTCGATAGGGCAATCAAGGAACTTGACAAAATCTTAATTTGCTATATTTTTGCAACACTCACGCTATTCTGCTGTGTATTTTTTTTTTATTATTATTTATTTAATATTTTCTTGATTTGTTTGTTGTTTGTTGTTTGTTGTTTTGTTTGTTGTGTTGTTTGTTTGTTTGTTTTGTTGTTTTGTTATTTGTTTGTTATTTTCTTGGTAGGCATTTTGCCAGTCTTTTTACACCTGCAGCCTGTGGGTCACTTACTCGCAGCGGGCATACAGCGACCTGCGTGTCCAATATAATAATGCACTCAGGGTACTGTTGGGGCTGCCGTGGCGTTGCAGTGCGTCGGGAATGTTTGCTGAGGCACGGGTGGATGGTTTTGCCGCCATCGTCAGAAAACGTTGCGCTTCCCTACTCGCTCGCGTTCGTGGCAGTACCAACAGTATACTGGGTGTGTTTACAGATCGGTGGGAGTCCCCCCTGCTGCAAAGGTGGGTGCGGCTTCATGCCGTTATTTAATATTATTATTTTTTTGTTGTTTTACTAACATTAGTTGTTTAAGTACCATTGTTACTAACATAATATGGACCTAGTCTGAAATAAATGTTTATTATTATTATTATTATTATTAAATATTAATCCGTGATTTTAATATTTGTTAATGTGAGAGTACCATGTATCTATCCACATAATTATGTACTTATCTACTAAAATGCTTAATCTATCTTAGCATAGTATGTTATTTTTTATTTATTTTTTTATTTTACTTTGTTTATTCTAGGTATATATATACAATAAAAAATACATTATACGTGAATACGATGTGTATTCACGTATAATGTATTTTTTATTGTATACAAATATTGTAAAAACTATTTTAAAAGAGTAAGTATGGAGTTTCTTGCCCATTCTTCTCCATACAAAATTACCTTTTGGGGCAACTAGAATCATTAAATTTTATTTAACTTGTAAGTTTAACGTTCAAAAGTGCCTTTTAAATGGCCTAATTGAAATAAATGATTTGACTTTGACTTTTGACTTTGAATGCTATTTTAATTGTATTTGTGTAATCTTTGTTGGAGATCTTCCTAAAAATTATATAAGCAAGTATGATCATGTTTCCATGCATCGATCACTTTTAAAATGGCTACCTATTCGTCAGCGCAGAGCCTTGAGGGCCTTGACAACCCTATTATCTATACTTCACAAACCCACGTCTCCATCATATCTGACTTCTCATTTTCAATATTTGTGTTCTGCACGCGATAAGAATCTTCGTTCCACAAATAATCGTCTTCTACGATGTCCTTCTCACCGTTCTGGTTTCATTCACTCTTCTTTTTTCGTCCAGGCGGTTTTCCTTTGGAATCAGCTTCCTCTGAACATCAGGATGGCAACCAGTTTGTTCACGTTTAAAGTAAAGGCACGCGAACACATTCACAAGGTGTTGGCAAACTTATCCCTAAGTTGAGTAAGCAGATTAGTTTCTCCATTAATATATCTTTTATTTTTATTTTTTTTTCTTTTCTCTTAACCTAGGTATCTCTGGATTTTATATAATATGTATGTATATATGTATTTATCATAAATAATAATTTATTTTTCTTTCAAGTTTTTGTTACCTTCTTGCGACTACCATGTTCTGTCTCTGCACCACCTTAAGGTAGACTGGTAGAAAATGCCTGAGGCATTAAGTCCGCCTTTGTACAGTTTATTTTACTACTGCATAAATTTTAATAAATAAATAAATAAATAAAAAAAAGTAAGCATGCAAGAATCATAGCAGATGGCGCTCTGTGGTTTCTGCCTATTTATATTTCACCCATGAGAAAAAGGCGTCAAAGTTGTTATATATGTTTCAATTACATAGAAATCTAGGTTTTACTTCTCAATGTTTTCTTTCACACATTTCTTAGATAAACTCGAAGTGAACTTTTACATATTCGATAGGTACATGGTCACCCTACACTGATATGACCTTACAGTATTGATCGGCTTCCGATGATCACGGCGATAGTGGTCTAAATCGTGATTAATTAACTTTTGCCAAATATTATCTACTAAATAATAAACTAATATAGTTTCGAACAAATATTTAAATACATGATATAAGTGAACATATTGTAAGTAATTGGTTATTTACGAAATATTTCGATTTTTAGATCAAGTTCTCTTAGAGGTTAATTTAGTTCAACTTTTGCGGTGAATTCAATTAAATTCATTAGAGAAGTAACTAGTCTTAGAGATACGAACTTGAAGGAGTAATTTTAATTGTTTATTTTTTTTTTAAATCGGTTGGCCCACACAACTTACTATTTAAACTTATGTAGAAAAACAGCCAGATCTGAAAAAAACTGCCTGGCAATAGGCAGTAGGTATTTATTTATTCAAAAAAAGTTTGCAAACCGTTACTGTTCTAAAGAGTTTTTTTATGATAAATAATACATGCCTCATTCTTACACAGTCGCCAATTATAGGTCAACCAACATCGACAAAATTCGCAACGACACATTACATTCGAATTACAAAATAATTTAATAATCATAATTAAAATCTATAAAATTAGACACAAATTGCTTACAATGAGTCCCAATATTGACAATGAGATCAAGTTAACAAAATACCTAATGAAAAAGAAATAGCAAAATAACGCAAATAATTATTAAATAGGTATCTGTTCCACGCAGGAGTCGAACCAGTGACACACAACGTTACTAATAAACCGCTCAACCACGGCACCAACCATACCATAAAAGTTGCAAGCAGTGGCAACTAAATAATAATAATAATAAAAATAATTTATTTATACATGTAAGAAGACAAAGCTAATCATTTGTTATAATTAGATCAGATTTTGCAATATAAATAGACACAATTCAATGAATGATTATTATACCATCAATAACCAAAATAATGTTAATGGCGTTTAGTTTTAAGCAACTTCAAAAATAAGAAGGTTCTTTAATTGACGATTTTTTTTATGAAGTGAAAAAACGGAGTATTCCCGTTTGAGCACCTATTTATTGAGCACCTATACATTAACCTATGGGAAATGGGAATGGCTTAGTAGGCGACTCGGACGCTGAGTCTCGTCCGATGCGGTCGAGACAGGAATTTCATTATTATTAATATTTTTGAGTGGTGTTTCGGACGCATCCTTTTTTAGAGGCAAAGTACCGTCAGACACAAAATTAAATAATACATATTTAACTTTGTCGCTATGGATAAATTATTAATTACAAATAAAATAAACATTAAAACACATTGCACATTTTGCGAAAAAAAGTGGCATCAGTGATACGCAGAGTGAGGGGAAGCAGCAATAGCGTTCTGAAGGTATTTTCAGAAAGATTGGAAGGGTCTACGATGGATAGGTTTATTAAGCAAGCTGCATGTCAGACATGGGTCTTGATGAATCCTTCTCGAGTTGGGAGCTGTTTATTTTGCTGTGTATAATTTGTGTTCTTGTGTGTGTCTAGATGTTACTACTAACATAGTTTTTAAGTTATTTTTGTACTGAATACTAACACGCTATGGGCCGTCAACGCCTGAAAATAAAGATTTTTTTGTATTTTTTATTAATGAGTGATGAGATGACAAGTATCCCTACTTGTCAGCTCACTCTTGCTTTGATACGATACCGATACATCGGTATCAGTACCGTATCCTATTTTTATATAAGAGCATCGGCTCTTATAAAAAATATCTGCTATACTGATACCGTAACAAGACAGGTTATTTTTTTAATAATATAAAAATAATAATAACAGGACAAACTAAACAAAATCATTTGAAACTATAGACAGCTTGAGATAAGTTAATAGTTTTAGTAATTAAAATTAACATTGATGAGATTTTTGTATCAAAAACAAAGTAGACGAGACAACACGCGCGTTTATTTTACATTTTCAAAGCGCGAAATTTAATAAGTTTCGTTAAATCGGCCACAAATATATCGCCGATGCCGATTTAACAGCAAGCTTCGAGTATTGCCGATATATCGGCATCGGTATCGGTATAGGATACTTCCTTACGGACAAGTTGGTTATTGAATCATTGTTATAAGACATAATTATGTGAAAATAAATAAATGGTGGTAATGGTGGAATATTGTTAAAATCCAAGACGACATGTACTTAATTTTGACATTGATTTTAAAGTAACGACTACCTAATTAAAATGATTCATATTGGACTTGTTGTCAATCATTAATTCATATAATTAATTGTACTTAGCTATTTATGAATGACATTTCAATATGTGTACACCATATGTTATGGTAGAGTTTATAGAACTTAAAAAAATATTAATAGCATACTATGTAAAACTACATTCTTAATATAATTAAATAAATTCTAATTCTAAATTCTGATCTCTCACGAGTCGGTTAGTTTTTGACTTTTGGCATTTTGCACGCACATTGAGACATAAAAACTTCTAGTTGGTAGACATAGGTACACAAATGACCTTTTATCTCCCCGCGCCGATTCAGACACATGCCATGCCACGATTATGTATTTTAAAATTAACTTTTATACCTTTTTGGAAAGCTTACAGAATAGGCAAGTTGTTTTATTTATTTGTACGATTAATGTCATAAATTTTTTTGTGACGAAGCAACATTTTTGAAGCGTAAAATGAAAATATTGGTAAGATAATAATATCTCTAAACAAAATAATTAAAATAATGAGCGATTTGAGATTATACTCATTAAGTAGTTTGAAATATGTCCATAGTTTAATTAAAGTGCCAGCTACAACATCATTCTTAATGGTACCCATTCAAATATATTTTTTTTTATTTGGAAAATTTTGGTTAAATATCGAAAAACCCTTTAAATTCAAATATCTCGAAAACTATTGAATTTCGGCCATAAATATGGGGGGTTCAATTTGTTGCATTTTGGCCCCCTTATCAGCCCCTCACGTCTTACCAGTAACCCTGTATAAGACTGATTATAGTAATTTACATTTAATATTCTTGTTGTACACGTTCCAAATGATATAAAAGACTGATTATTGTTGTTAACATTTATAATTATTATTTTACGCTTTTAAAGACTGATTATTGTGATTTATCATGGTTACTGTTGATTGTTGTAATTGTATATTAAACGTTATCTCTTTCTAACAATTCCCTGACTTTTACTTAAGTAATAAAACTCTACCTAAGGTTTTTCATTCTGACTGTACAAAATTTGCTTAAAAAAAAGTATCGTCCGAAACACCACTCAAAAATATTTATAATAATAAAATTCCTGTCTCGGCCGGATCGGACGAGACTCAGCGTCCGAGTCGCCTACTAAGCCATGGGAATACCTTTGGTGCTAAATGCGTAGGTGCTCAAAAAATAGGTGCTCACACGGGAATACTCCGAAAAAACTTTTTTAGATGCGTTGGATATTTTTGAGATGGAAAAAAATCATTGAACGCACATCACTGTTACCGTTACCGTAACTGACACTTCTGTAGATTAGTATAAATAATAATAAATAAATATTTCACAACTTTACACACAACGCCATTTAGTCCAAAGCTAAGCTTGAGAGCTTGTGTTATGGGTACTAAACAGTTGATAAACATACTCATATATTTCTAAATACATACATATTATAGATAAATTACACCCAGACACAGAACAAATGATCATGCTAATCACACAAACATTTGTCCTGGGTGGGAATCGAGCCCACGACCTCCGGCATAGCAGTCAGGGTCACTAACTACTAGACCAACAGGCCAGTATATTTTACGTCTTAAGCAATAGATTGCGATTTTTTATTTCCTAACGATGAGTGTCACTTCTGTTGGCACTCCCGGAGAACCTGTTTTTTTTTAAATTTGTTGGTTGGTTCGTAGGTCAATTAGTGCTCATTTGACTCGTGCTCCCAAGCGCTACAGACTACAAGGCATGAGGTCCCAAATTCGATCGGTAAACCTTTCATTCGTGTCAATTAGAGACACAATAGAAAGACAATGACAGCGCGGACAGCCGGCGTCCGCTTGTGGTGTAATGCATTAAACGTCATTGAGTTTTTACATCTGGTATTTTAGTAGCAGCCCGGAGTCACAGGTTCGGTGAGAAGGTAGTGAGGTGTCAGTCCATATTAATATTACATCACTATACTTCACCGACTTTATAGTGGATACGGATATCGAATAAAATAGTCCCAAGCTAAGCTTGAGAGCTTGTGTTATGGATGCTAAGCAGCTGATAAACATACTTATATATTTCTGCATACATTCATATTCTAGAAAAATTTCACCAAGACACAGAACAAATTATCGTGCACAACACTCATACATTTGTCCTGGGTGGGAATCGAACCCACGACCTCTGGCATAGCAGTCAGGGTCACTAACTACTAGACCAACAGGCCAGTCATAATAGTGACTGAATGAATAGTGGACTTATATTTACGGAAAATATCAACAGAACTTGATAATTGCTGCTTTTATTTTAAGCCATATTCATGGAAAATAATGTATGCTAAGACCATTATCGATTCAAATCAACCATCGCACCGTGAACTTAATAGAAACTTCACCGTATCCGTTTTCAGAGATCACGGTCACAAGTTCAATTCCCGCATCGCGACATAAATCTGTTTACGTTATAAAGCAAGTCTTTGAGACCGTTTATAAGCCTTTTAATAATGGCATTCAGAAAACAAAGGTTCATTATGAAGACATGACTGTTTAGAACGGTAACTGAGCGTCAGATTTGACTTGCGTGGGAATACAGGGATAAAAAGTAGCCCATGTGTTAATCCAAGGTGTCAGCTAACTCCATACCAAATTTTATTAAAATCCATTCAGTAGTCTTTCCGTGAAAGAATAACAAAACATCCATTCATCTATCCATACCTATTCACAAACTTTCGCAAGTATAATATTAGTAGGATTAGACATGTTAACGCCGTGTGTCCCATCTCTAGCGCGGACGCCCGGCCGGCCGCCATGACAGCGCGCCGCGAGCAGGACGCGCGACTGACGCCCCGCGACTCCACCACAAGGCGCATTCGCGATCGGACGTTACAATACAGGGTGTCTCATTCATATCGGTCAGTATGGGAAAGTCTGAAACTATAAGACATACGAAGATCTGTTCTGAGGAACCATGTACAACCATGTGAAAAAACATCTGTACTCCGTTCGGGAATCGAACCCAGTTATTTTGAAAAAAAAAACCTACACTATTTCTATTTAGATATCGATTGTGTAGGTCTTAAGACGTAAATGTCTGTATGAAACATGATGTCTAAAATGAATAAAATGCATTGTTTCCACATACTTTAATTTATTTTAGTAGGTGCTCGAAGTGACCACGTTTACAATATTATTACAATAGTAAAGATGTTTTTTAAAATGTATGAATGCAGTTTTTCTTGTTATTAAAATCGATGACATGGTTCCTCAGAAAAGATCATCGTATGTCTTATAGTTTCAGACTTTCCCATACTGACCCATTTGAATGAGACACCCTGTATAATATCAATGTTCATGTACAATAAACCCCTTAAAGTAACATTATCTTTAAATCTAAATCTATCCTCAACAAGACGTATAAGGAACAGGGTGTAAAGTTCCTCATCCACCATTGAAATGGGATGATCCTCTGACGAGACGGGTGTTGTGTCTGGTGGGCTTCTACTACCCGACGGTTGTAGTCGGGATCTTGTATACGTTCAATCGCGCTGATAACTTTAACATCGCGATGTAGGGTGTCACTCGTTAGTTCGTATGTGGCAAGATAGATGTCGCTAAAATTTTATAATGTATTTAAGACCAAACGCACGATCCAATGGATTTCTTTACATGGCAAACGATATCGTGGTAGGCCTAAGCGAAGATGGTGGGACGAGCTGGACTCCTTAGATAAGTACTGGTCCGAAAACGCCCTAGACAGAAAAAAGTGGAAAGAAAGTAGAGCCTTTGCCCTGCAGTAGAAAAATACAGACAATAATAATAATATAATACGCCACGCCTTTATTTTCCAAAGGATTTAAGGGGGGTTTAATAACTAAACAGTAAAAAATTGTAAGAAAATCGTTAAGTAAGTACCTATTTCTAATTAACATAATAAGATTTGAATTAGAAAGTAAATGATTTGCTTGTATCATTAAAAATCTCATTGGATATAAGTGTTTATTTTTAAAGTAAAAAGTAGAAAAACGAAAAAATTGGAACATGGCTAAAAACACTTAAGGTTCAGTAGCTGGGAGTAAAATCACCCGGTGAAGACTTATGTGAAGGTAACTGTTAACACCTACCATTAGTATGGAATGACGGCTCAATTCGCCTTCAAGTGATTCAGAATCGCACTGCAGAATTATTTACTAAAGTTATGATTGTAAGTCAATGTCTATTTCACCCAGTATTGGTAAACCATTTCCATATTTATCAAAAGCAGAAGCTCACTGAGTCACTGCGGCCCCCTACAGCTAAACGTGATAGGGCCATTGCAGCATGACTGCATGAGTGACGGACGCCTCCGCCCAGGGGGCAAAAGTTTCCTAATGGCCGCTTATGACTTCATCTCGCGAGATAAATAGAGATCACTCAGAGATGAAACGTGTCAGTTGAAGAACGCTTGTTCGGTGATTTTGAATAATGGTTCATTTGATTTTCTTTTTTGTTACTTAGCTCTTTCACTTTTAAATAAACATCAACAATCACGTCTATGTTAACATAGACGTGGTTATATATGTTGAACATTAAAGATACCGGGCTGGTATCCTCAACTCCACGTCAAAGCGCGTATTTTGCGTATGCGCTATAATCCACCACGCGGGCCCAGTGCGAATTGGTAGATGTCACATGTTCGAATTTTTGGTTCTAGGGCATGCCGGTTTCCTCACAATGTTTTCCTTCACCGTTTTTGAGAGCAGTAGTGATGAAATAAATTACACAAAGTAATGCGCTTGCCTGGGTTCGAACCCACGACTTACTGTTCGTAAGTCGGGGCCGCCACCGCTGCTCTCTCTCTCGGTTATATAATGTAAACCCTGGAATAAGGCAGAGGTGTACCTATAGTACCTACACGACGTGTTTACAATACATACAATCTTAAAATAAATTAATTTCCAGAAGTAATTCCAATGTTACAATCGCTGGCGTTTCGCTTAATATGCCAAGAAAGTTAGACAAACAGAGAAACGAATAAATGGGAACACTCGGAAAGTACGCCCTCGAAAACAAAAAAATAATGTTTCCTACCCGAGTAGCATGTCCACAATAGAAACGTATATAATCTTCAGAAAAATCGAGAAAGTGACAGATTGTAGAAACATTTCTTTTGTTTTGAGCACGACAATGTCAAGAATGAAGAAAGAAATGTGCAGATTCTTCAGTCGAAAATAGACTATAATACCGAGTATTGGAACGAAGTTCCTTATTGCGCTTTTCAAAAAGGGGCAAGACGGAAAAAATTGAGACAAAAAGTTATAAACGTGCGGCGTGTTTCTCTGTTGTGTGCGTGTGTTTGTTGTATGTATGCCAGTCTTTGAGAGAGAGGGGAGGGAGGGGGAGGGGAGGGAGCGGCAGGGGGAGAGAGGGGGAGGGAGCGGCAGGGGGAGAGAGGGAGTGAGAGAGGATTAAGACCGGGAGTTGTAACAAAGACACCCAGATGGAACGAAGTTCCTTTCGATTTATCTTGAAGGAATTTTACCATTCCTTCACTAATCAATCGAAAGGAACTTCGTTCCATCTGGGTCTCTCTTGACACGTCTCAGTTTTTATTTCTTCTATAAATAAATAAATAAATAAAAAAATAAAATGAAAGAACCTTTATTTCGGACGAGTATCATCCATAGTGGGTTAGTAAACAGAAATCGACTATGTTAGTAAAACTTAATTATAACGTTCGTATTATCGTTTACAGTGGAAGCTGTACGGCTATTATTATTACGGCTATATGGAATGCCTGTGTAAGTGAGGGAAGCTCAAACATTACAATCATTCAAAAATTTGCTAACAATTATTACCTCTCTCCTAACACGTCTTAATATAATTGTTCGTCACTCTGTAAATGGTTTTTATTTCTGTATTTATTTTATTTATTTTTTTCTCTTGTTAATTATACTTATTATATATGTCTATTCAAATAGTCTTGTATGGTCTCTATTTATGTAAATAGTACACCACACACTGCTGACTCATCTTTTTTCCTCCACTATCAAGTCCATCCAAAGGTTGTCTGTAAAAGATCGCTTTTAGCGATAAGGCCGCCCTTTGTATCACCGCTTGTAGCCCTTAAAATTATGATTTGTAAGTATTAATGGTGTACAATAAAGAGTATTCTATTCTATTCTATTCTATTATTTTTACTTTGCCACAAGATTACTCTGGGAGATCCATCTCTTCATAGTGCTAGGTGGTATGCATTTTCGAAGAGTCTCCCAGCTGTGACTTTCAGGATAGAGTGGTTCTATAATCGGCATAGATGTTTCTGCCATCTGTCGCTCTTCCGACGACATAACCGTTTCTACGATGATTACAACGGTTATACACCAGTTACAGTAATTAATTTCTTTTGTATTATATAAACATAAATTTCATTTGGATAGGTACAGCATATACATTACATTATAAAATACATTTTGTTGGGTTACAAATAATTAAGACATACAATAATATTCACGTACAATATCTTTCACAAAATCTCGAGCACAATAACATGATTTGGTTGAATCTGTCATTCAACACGTCACAATCGGGTAAGTCAAAAATAAGGGCATTGATTGCGCTGCGCATGCGACACAGCGGGGAATGCGCACGGGACACTGTGTGGCTCTGCGCAGTCGCGAATAGTCTGTGCCGGCGGCTGGGCCGGTGGCGTAGGTAATTATCAGGGACATAAAATGTGCATAGTATGTTGTGCAATTCTGGGGAGTCAATTACGTTCCGTAAAATTTTCAGAGCAGTGATGATCTGCGTTTGAGACCGCCGCACAGCTAGGGAGTTACATGCTACGCCTGCTTCAGGCTATTGTCTAGCTTATCATTGTCAGTTACTACCTGGCGCCCAGTCGCACACTAAACTTTGATGACAACTGAGAATTTGGCGCCCAGTCGCACACTAAACTTTGATGACAACTGAGAATTTGGCACCCAGTCGCACACTAAACTTTGATGACAACTGAGAATTTGGCGCCCAGTCGCACACTAAACTTTGATGACAACTGAGAATTTACAAAAAAAATGGTATTGCATTTTAAGTGGACTTCAAATTACGGTGACTCTCAGACGGGGTACTATGCGCTTCGTCACATATTTGCGAGAGCACATGACGCCATACTAGATACACACTGATGACAGCCAAAACGAAACCAGCTGTTTGACAATTGAGAAGCTCCTTTCTTTTTAAGTTAGTTAAAAAGACACAACGCCTGTCAAAATGTGTGACAGCGAAACTCATTTCTCCAATACGTTCAGCCCTGCATGGAAGTTCTAATTGAATGTATCACGCCACACACACACACACACAGACAAACATTATTCAAAACTCTCACAATACCATGTTCACAACATAAAGCAAAAGTTTATGTTTAGTATTGTATTATTATCATCATTTGGAGAGCAACGTGTGATGTACGGACTAGTTTGTAAGTGTGTCAGTACATGAACCAACATTAACATAAGTTTGATTACAAGCTTTTATTTTTAAGAAAAATGTTAATGTTAAATGTTAACAACACTTTGATTCTCTCACATTGTCCTTAAAAAAAAATCAGCACCCGTTGCTCAAAACACGCGCGGTAATTGATATAACGAGTGAAATAGATAAAAAATCAACACATCGCAGGCTTATAGTGCAAAAAATAGTACAAGATATGGGACAACATTTGCCTAGCCTTTATGTCTAACTGCCTATCAGACCTCCAAAACCCAGTAACTGGGTTGATTTATCTGGTATTCAGACTTTCGGGCTTACGACTGATACTACTTGTAAAGACTCTCCGAGTTCAACGTCTTAATGTGATTTATGAGGTATCATGTGACGTAATTAATGGAGACCCATCCAAGTACCAACCTCGTTAAGCATAGATTAACCTTCGATCGGCCCCTGTAACTGTTTCTATTTAGACACAAACTTACAAGCTACTCATTCTTGTATAGATGGTCTTAAAATGTAACGACTATGCGTACGAAATTGAAAATTAATTGCAAAATGGGCATAGCAAGGTTAATGGTATATTTCTGTGCATAATTTATGTTTTTCTTGACATGAATGGTTTTGTTAAAGTACAGTTATTTTTAAATTGTACAGTGAAGTTAAAGATACGAAGGTTTATGAGGGTTTTAGGGTTCAGTATCTTAAAAAAATTAAATGAAATCTTTTTAGGATCACTTCATTATCCGACCCGCGCCGTCTGTCTGTCAAGACCCTTTATCTCGGGAAAGCGTACAGGATTGACATGAAATTAAAACCATACGTAACACAAATTTACACTCTCTTGCTGCTATGAAATATCAAAACGTCTAAGTTAACGTACATACAAAAAAGATAAGGCTATTTTTACATTTGACAATCTCAAGGAAATCAACATTTCCGTTTAACTAGATATCTTATTTGGCAGGTAATTTCATCATTAACTACAAAAAAGGGGAACACTCCAAAAACCGTAGTTTTTTTTTGTGACATTACTAGAACCATCGGTGCGCGAGTGCGACACGCACTTTGCCGGTGGTTACTACGGTTCTGTTAACTTTAAGATCTTTCAGCTGTTTCAATCAGTGCTTGTTTCATAAATTTCAATAAAAAAACCTACTAAATAGTTGTATATTTTTCAATTATAAATAAAAACAGTACCAAATAAAAATAGATCACGATTACGTGAATATTTTAGCGACAGTAAAAAAGTAGCGGATACGAGTTTGACTTGATAAATGTCATAAAAGTGTTGGATCGTGTATTGAGGCACTAATCCCATATCTGTGTAATCAACATCATAGTCGATAGCGTGATAACTGTTATTAGAACGCCTTTGCACAATTACCTTTTAAGTTTAACAATAAAGTGTTGACGCTGAGAAATGGCCTATTTTGCATTCATTTATTTATTCTACGCATATTCTTTGGGCTCTGCCAGTAAAAGTCACCCCGGGAAAACTTGTGTGAAGTGAACTGTCAATTCTTAGCATAAGTATGGAATGACAACTCATTTGGCCTTCACTTCTACTTTATTTTCACAAGGTGATTTCAACAGAATCGCACTACTGATGTCCGTGGTGAAATTTTTTGACAACTTCTCAATAACAACTCTGATGTGAGAAAATACCCAACAAGATTTTTATTTACTTTTAATAAATTTTCAGGTAAACAATCACTCCCTTTATTTTATTAGAAATTTTTGGGTTAGATAGAAGCTTTGTTATTGCTAGAAAACCTGTTGACGAGTTTGGATGAATCACTACATTTTTTGCAACTTATTAACCCCCGACGCAAAAAGAGGGGTGTTATAAGTTTCACCGCTATGTGTGTGTGTCTGTCTGTCTGTCTGTCTGTCTGTCTGTCTGTGGCACCGTAGCGCCCAAACGGGTGAACCGATTTAGATGCGGTTTTTTTTATTTGAAAGTAGGGTTTCTTGCGATGGTTCTTAGACATAATTCATCAAAATCGGTTCAGCCGTTTCTAGGTTATCAGCTCTTTTGTGTTAGCTACCGTTGCTATTTTAGACGTCTATGGGTATTAACTTTACTTACAAATATATGTGTGTCTTAAAATTTCAAACACCCATGTGTGTAATATTAATAAGCAACAATATGGTGTATTTGGTCTGATGCAGCCAGGATATCTAGCAGACTTATACACTCTTGAGAAAATAACAGCAGATATGTCGTGTTTGGATTCATTTCAACCAGCATTAGATTCTGCACTCAATGCTCTGGTGGCAACAGGATGAGCTGATGCTGCAGCCAGGCTATCCAGCACACCAGTAGGTAGACTCTTGACAAAATAATAGCAGATATGTCGTGTTTGGATTCATTTCAACCACCATTTGATTCTAAACACAACGCACTGATGGCAACAGGATGAGCTGATGCTGCAGCCAGGCTATCCAGCACACCAGTAGGTAGACTCTTGACAAAATAATAGCAGATATGTCGTGTTTGGATTCGTTTTAACCAGCATTTGACTCTACATACAATGCACTGAAAAATTGTCATAACTGTAAACTCTATAAAACAAAATTAATGCGTTTAAAAATTTTAAAATAAAAATTAAATTAAAAATTTAAAAAA
Source organism: Euplexia lucipara (assembly GCA_921972225.1). NCBI lineage: Eukaryota > Metazoa > Arthropoda > Insecta > Lepidoptera > Noctuidae > Euplexia > Euplexia lucipara. Next base: position 18,826,467 of record OV179159.1, read on the forward strand.
CCCCCACCGCAAAAACTAAAACATTTAAAAAGTTAAAAATAACACTTAAGCCATGAAATTTTACGTAACGTCGGGGTACCGTTAAAATAAGTACCTACTTACCTACAAGTACTAGGAACATTCCTTACTTAAGCGGTACCCCGACGTGCAGTAAAATTTCATGGCTAAAGTGTTATTTTTAACTTTTTAAATGTTTTAGTTTTTGCGGTGGGGGTTTTTTAAATTTTTAATTTAATTTTTTTTGAAATAGGCTTAACACACGTGACGTTTACATACATACCTACACTCATACATACAGTGCAAGTAAGTACTCGTTTTTGCCCTTCTTCCAGTCCACTTAACCTCAAAGCAACCACGACCTTCCCATAAATCAAATAATCGAAACCTTAATAAATATCAATCTAATTACAATCCACTTAATCTAAATCCACGACCCATACATCTCCCATCAAACACTCATAAATAAAATATTAATCACATGCCACGCCTCACCGTTAGCACTGCAGCATCTTCACACGACTTTACTTTAGTAGACTAGTGACGCAACTGTAATGTAACGCGTTTACGTTTGGTTCACACATTATTTTACTTTAATTTACTTTACTTTACTACCGATTATTCAAGCTTGTTATAGTTTTTTTTAACGTTATCGTTATGTTATTGCGTTTTAGTAAATGTGATAACTACTTTGGTGTTATGGATTTTGGGCACCTAAAGTGGTCTATGGTTTATAAAATGATACTCTTGAGACATAAATGCCACAGTTAAATAATAATTTATGAACCTTTATTATCTGCGTTTTAGTTTAAGTCGTTGATGGGTTATTCGATTCATGTTATGGTGTATGAAAAAATGTTGAAATTAAAGTAATATGTACGAATAATCGATGAATTTATTCATTTGATTATTATTCTCTAAAAGTTATAGTCATTTATAATTGGAGTTGATAGCATTAAATTCCTTATTTACATTTCAGAAATATGAACGATTTTGACTGCGATTATTTGTCTGCATATAAAAACTTTTCTGAATTATGTTAGGGTAGGCTTCTAGTGTAATCGAACATACATGGATCCAGCAATGCTATTCTTTAAAAATCACCCTGTGAGAATATAGGTAAGCTAAAGACGAACTACCTACCTAGGGGTCCTAGGGAACCTAGGGGTCTTCAAGTCAAGAGTGAACAGGTTGCTTCTAGGCAAGCGTGCTTCATCGTCGACCACATCATCGCTTACCATCAGGTGAGGTACTCGTAGTAGTCAAACGCGTGCCTATCAAAAAAAGAATAAAAAAAAAATAGTTGTCTTTTTTTTAATATTATAAATCAGTGCTTGACTGCAATCCCGCCTGATGGTAAGCAGTGATGCAATCAATGATGGTGAAGCGCACTAGTTTATTAAGAGCCTATTCACTCTAGCCTTGAAGACACCTAAATTATAAGGGAAGACCGCAGCAGGCAAGTTGTTCCAGTCCTTCGATGTACGCGGTACAAACGACGAAGCGAAACGCTTTGTCCGATTCGTGGGAGTGCCAACGATGTAAGGGTGGACACTCGCCGTACGCCGGGGTTGTCCGATGCCATACTACATACCAAGTCATTCCATACTATTGCATTTGACAGTTCATTTCGCTCAATTTTATACCAGTAACTTTTACTTAATAGAGCTGTCAAGTCCGGTCCAGCATGGAGTATTGCTGTCACCTTTGGGATGGCTCAGCCAAATACCAACTAGCCACACTCGACTCAGTAGAGCGCAGAGCCAAGAGGCTCATTGGTGACGAAAAGCTGGTGGGTACCAAGCTTCATACCCTGGCCCACCGCCGCAAAGTTGCATGTCTGTCGGTCTTTTACAGACTGTATTTCGGTGAGTGTGCTCTTGAGCTCCACGAGCTCATTCCACCATCTCCTTTCCTCCATCGGGAATGCAGACGTACTGCAGGTTATCACCCATTCCTTGTAGATGTTCCACACATTCGCACGAAGCGCTTTGCCTGTTACTTCATTATGCGCACAGCCAAGGAGTGGAATTCCCTGCCTGCATCAGTGTTCCCGAGTTCATATGACCCCAATCTGTTTAAGTCGCGAGTTAATAGGCTTCTTATGGGTAAGCTCGTTCCATCGTCGACCTCATCTCTGACCGCAGGACAAGATTGAGGTCAAGAGTAGACCCATTATATATATAAAAAAAAAAAAAAAAAAAGCTGTGTATATTTTACTATGAGCTCTACATACTAGCCACTGTTTGACAATAGCCCTTGTTTAGACTAGTTGTCTAACTTTCGGGCATCTGCGGGACCCATAACGACGGTCAAAGTTCTAGAAAAAATGGCAACTGGAACAAAGTGATTTATGTATGTATTTATTTCGGTATGGCGGAACCCGAAAACTCCGAAAAAATTAAAGCTGCCGATACCAAGATTGCCTAAAGGCGCATTGGAACAAGACATTGCCATTATTGGCAATTACAAAAATTCAGGTGAAACAGTTCCTTTGGTAAAGATAAAAATGAAAAGAGAAAAAGACTACAACGCATATAAAGTCCTTGTTGCCAAAGGGAAAATGGAACTATTTCCTGAACATTAATTTGTGGCCGTCTGGAATCACGTTCAGACGGTTCATGAATTATAGAGAAAGGCAGTTCAATGTGGTTTATAAGATTAGTGTAAAATAGTGACAATGAAGTCATGTACAGACGTCAGCACGTCAAGTTACCCCAATGTGTCATAGATATGGGATGGGATAGATAGAGGTGTACTACCTATAGCTTAAACAGATTTCACTAGTAACGTGTTTCAGATTGTTAGGTATTGGCATTAGTGCCGTTGATAAGACACGACCCTCAGTTTCTCGTATGTCACACTTCGCGGTAAGTTTTCTGTGTCTGAGATTTCGATTTTGGCATTATTATTTTAACGGTACGGTTGGCGCAGCAGTTGGGTGTTTTGCTGCTGCGCTGCCTGTCTTTGATTCGGTTCCCGAACCGAACACATATTTGTTTACCCTACAGGCAGTTGTTCCAGGTCTGGCTGTTTGTGCTTGTGAGCTCAAATGTTTGGAACGTACGATCCACGATACAGGAGGTTTTTTTTTGTGTGGGACAACGTTTCTTTGAATGACAAGGTGTATAGCATTATTTTGATTTCCTTTCCTGTTATTACCCTTTCAAAAACTTTGTTCAGTAGTGATGTACTGCCAAAATCTGTGGAGCAGTTAAGGCAAAGTGAGCTGTCATCCCATAGGTACTAACGCTATAATTGACGACTACTAATCGACAGTTCACTTTCGGGAAGCTTCTTCAAAAATAAGCCGGACTGAATGTCCTATAATGACGTAAATCAACACGTATGAAACCTGTACGTGAATAAAATATAAAATGGAATGGACTGGCCATTCCATTTTATTTTAATACATTAAAATATAGCCTATGAAACTTACAAATAATGTGACTATCTATTTAATTGGTAAAACAATTATAAATAAATATTCCACAATAAATATTCCATAATAAATATTCCACAATAAATATTCCACAACTTTTCACACAACACCATTTAGTCCCAAGTTAAGCTTGAGAGCTTGTGTTATGGGTACTCAACAGCTGATAAACATACTTATATAGTTCTAAATACATATATATTATAGATAAATTACACCCAGACACAGAACAAATGATCGTGCTCATCACACAAACATTTGTCCTGGGTGGGAATCGAATCCACGACCTCCGGCATAGCAGTCAGGGCCACTAACTACTAGACCAACAGGCCAGTCGAAAATCAAAATCGGTTGAATAGATCTAGGGATTACCTCCGGCATCCGTCATAAACTCATAAATTTTACCTCTTTTAAACCGGCTTCAGGAGGAGGTTCTCAATTTGATCGGTTCTATTCATTATTACTCCGAGATTGATGATCCGATTTTTGTGATTCCTTTTTAGTTCGATGTGGAATAGCTGCCATTTGGTCCCATAAAAATAATAACATAGTTTGACCCGGTAGTTTTCATTTTATGAACAACTTTATGAAAATTGAATTTATTTATGAACACATTTTTGGATGTATGTTCACCGATTACGCTGAGATTTATACAGTACCGATTAACGTGATTGTTTTTTTAGTTTTGGTATTACAAAACTTACGTGCACTTTTGTTTAAATCTAAATAAAGTAACATGTAAGTTTTGTTTAGTGTGTAAAATAAAGATTTTTAACCGACTTCAAAAGAAAGAGGAGGTTCTCAATTCGTCACAATGAACGTTAGGCACTCTACTACTCTACTCGATGACGGCTGGATAATTCGATTTGAAAAATTATATATTATTTTTTTCTTTTTACTATAAACAAAACAAAACTCAGGGATGCCAGAGGTTTGTGTTTTAGTGTCAGAGCTCAGTGACTTATTATTTAATTTCAGTCTCGTTAAACTCTTTCGGATTACTTTGCCATTTTTATTTCACCGTAAGTTCTATTTACTGTAAATAATAATCAGCTCAATATAGCTAAATTGGTTTACTAATAACTTTATCAAGTCGTTGAATTTTATTCTGATGGATACTATTATGTTACGGTTATCGAAATAATATATTTAAATTAATTACCTACCAATATACGAGTAGTTCACAAAATGAAAATTATGATTAAAAAATAATGACATAATGTTATTTTTGGATCATAAAATCTGTTTATCTAAAAAAGGATTTCTTCATTGAAACACGTTGATTTTTAAATGTAATAAAAGCTAGTGTAGCTTTGCATCATTTATTTAATTTACTTTACATCACATAGTGACTCCACATTATATTCTATACATTTCGTGTAAATATGTACAAAATACATTTATAAGCGTATTGCGTAGTTCATTTTTTTTACATTTTATCTATTTGCTTGATACTTAATTATAAATTAAATTATCTATCCTTGGTTTAGTATTTGTATCCTTCCTCTGGGCTGAAGCTTGGCGGCTGGCGGGGTCCACCGAAGGTTTCTGGTTTGTCCTGCCCTGATGGACGGAAGCCTGACTGGGAACCGGCCTGTGCAGGCCTATCTTGACCTACAGGCCCGAAACCAGACTGCGCACCATCTTGTCCTGGTCTGTTTTGTCCTGCGGGACCGAAGTTCGATTGACCCTGGGCAGGTACTGATTTGGGGCCCTGAGATCCAGGGCGGTTGTATTCATACCCAGACTGAGACATGCCAGAGCTAGTCCTGGAAGGCTGGCGACCGAAAGGTCCCTGAGAAGGAGAAGTTGACCCAGCAGAGTCACTTGGTCCGGGGAAACCTACAGAGTTGGGAAGACCGGATTGGCTTGACGGTGTGTATTGTCCAGCTGAACCACTTGGTCTGAATGGAGAGCCCTGACCAATAGGACCAGGAGCTGATTCAGTTGGACCATTTCCGGAGAGCGAACCAGTAGGGCCTCGAGGGTATCCTTGATCAATGGATGATACAGGGAATCTCGCACCTTGAGAAGCGGACGAAGGTCCCGAAGGAAAACCAGTGGGGTTTTGACCAAAGACAGGGCCTTGGTTGGCAGTGACAGGTGAGCCGTTGGGTCCTGATGAACCAATGGGGCTTGAAGGTGCAAATCCTTGACCATTGGGTCTAGAGAATACAGATCCTTGAGCTTGTGGTTGCTGTCCAGGTTGACTTGGTCCGCTGAACTGAGACTGTGGCCTCTTGTACTGGTATCCATCATCCTGTCCCTGAGAGGACTGTCCCTGAGCACCAAAACGTGCAGGTTCATTGTTTCCTGAAGGTCTAGTAGGGGTAAATGGAGAACCCTGGTTTAATCCAGAAGGCTGAGATGGGAAACCTTGAGAACCGGAGGGTCTGGTAGAACCAGAAGGAGAAGCACTAGGGGCGCCAAATTGGGTGGCAGGAGATTGACTACCCTGAGAGGGAAAATCTTGTGTTCCAGAGGGTTTGGATGACCCAGAAGGTGTAGGAGCACCATATTGGTTAGCTGGGGCTTGACTACCTTGAGAAGGGAATCTTTGGGCTCCATTTGGCCTGGCAGGTCCAGAGGAGGTAGGGGCACCGTATTGATTTGATGGAGCTTGGTTAGCTAACGTTCCAGAACCAGCAGGAGTTCCATATTGAGATGCAGGAGTCTGGTTACCTTGAGATGAGAAACCTTGTGGTCCGGATGGTCGGGCATTACCAGATGGAGTTTGGGCACCGAACGCATTGCTAGAGGTTTGACTAACTTGAGATGAAAATCCCTGAGGTCTAGCAGGAGACGCACCCGGAGCGTTGTACTGATAACCAGAGTCACGACCACCTAAAGATCCAGTAGTTCTAGACGGGCCAAAAGATGAAGGTGCAGGTGAACCACTTTGAGAAGATGGGCGAGCTCCAAATGAGGTAGGCGCACCGTATTGGGAAGTAGGCGATTGACCACGCTGTGCTTGGAAACCAAATCCTGTAGGACCATTTGCACCAGAAGGACCGGATTGAGCAGGGGCACCATACTGAGTAGCAGGTCTACGTTGGGCGGGGAATCCTTGAGGTCCTGAGGTTCCGGAGAGTTCAGTTTCAGCAGGAGCACCGTATTGAGACGCTGGTGATTGACCACGTTGGGCAGGTAATCCTTGTGGTCCAGAAGGTACAGTAGATCCAGACTGAGCAGGAGATCCATATAGAGTAGAAGGTCCTTGGGCACGCTGGGCAGGTAAACCTTGAGGTCCAGAAGATCCGTCAGGCCCAGATTGAGCAGAGGATCCATATTGAGAAGCAGAACCTTGACCAGCCTGGTTGGAGCTAGGGGACTGTCCTTGTTGACCCTGGGCTTGGTAAGATGGGGAAGCGGCGCCGTAGTACTGCTGAGGGGTAGAGCTGGAATCCTCGTTAGGGTTGTAGGCACCTGGAACATATTTTAAAATATATTACTCAAATATTTATTAAAACGCGTTCTTGGCTGAGCACTAACAGTTGTATTGGTCGATCGATGCGGTTAAGCTACTTTTGTCTAGGTTGACTTTAAAATTCCATCGTGTCTTGTGGAAAATAGATGATTTGTAATTTCTTGGACAGTCAGTACAGTCAGAAACCAGAAAGTCTGATAAAGAGGCTTACCAAAATATATAGTTAGTACAACTCATTAACTGGGTTATAGAGAAAATAAAGGTATACAGCTGCATTAGATTAGCATAAAATTAGACCACAATTAAATATTAGTTGGGAGAACGTTAGGCTGATGTGTTTATTTTTATTGAAATACACCTGTAATTACCTATGTTCACAAAATAAATAAATGATTTGATTTGATGTGTTAAACATTGGTCGAAAGTAAATAAAAAATATTGCAGTATACTATATTAAACTTATTTGCTTACTATATTAAAATAATATAATAAGATTTTAGAAATTAAGTTACAGCTGCGTTAGCCCTCTTCCTCTCTTCTAAGTTTTTGCTGTGCCCGACAGGGTCCATAATGATTCTGTACCTTTATATTCCTAAGACCATTTATGTACATTGTGGAATGCAATAAATATTGAGTATATAACCATTCCGCCAATAAAATTATTATTCTCTACACTACATTAGTCACTTGAGTGTAACTCCCTTAATGACAAACATGAGAACGAAGATAATTCATTATGACTTTTATGTAATAAACTGGCAGGCCAGCCTAGTGACTAAGGGGTCGGCCTCGCAATAGGGAGGTCGTGAGTTTGATCCCCATCATATCTTCACTATTATTATTCACTCCAGACACAAGCATATTTAGCGTAGTTGGAAGGTTAAGTAACAATACTTCAGTAATGTTAAACACACATTGCTAGTAAGTTTTAAATACAAGTTACTTAAGATTTGCTTACTTACTGTAACCAAATATATGTTTTTTTTTTAATTGTGATAATAATCACCGTGTACGACATTTTGGATACTTTTATTTATGTACAGACGCCATCATGTCAAGTTATCCCAATGTGTCAAATTTTCCCAATTGAATATGAACCTTATTCGTTTTGATGTGAAGTTGAAAAACGATCAAAGAAATTTGACACATTGGGGTAACTTGATGTGCTGGCGTCTGTACAACTCTGATCCCCAAGATACAAACTAACGTCTAGTTTGGACTAGACGTTAGTTTGCCAGCACATCAAGTTACCCCAATGTGTCAAATTTCTTTGATCGTTTTTCAACTTCACATCAAAACGAATAAGGTTCATATTCAATTGGGAAAATTTGATTCCGGGGATCACCGTTCAAATACCCATGTGAGATGTACACTATGTACAGACGCCAGCACTTTAACCTACCCCAATGTGTCAAATTTCTATGCTAGGTTTTTAACTTTATTCTAAACACAGTAAGGTTCATGTTCAAACTGGGAAAAATATTACAGTTTGGGGTAACTAGTTATCTGGCGTCTGTAGATGATTATTATTAAACTTTATCTTATCTTATTGAGTTGCAGCTTTGTGGGATATTTACATGATTTATCAATATTTTTATTCACAGACTAAGTGTAGGAAGTATTCATTATCATCTACTTAAATCCCTCTATGTAACAAACAATGTTTACCTTACAATAAATTACCATTTTAAAGTTCGTTTCTATTCACGCCAACATTTTTTTTTACTCTTTTCATTAACTCTGGCACTGGCAAATGTCGTGATGGCCCAGAGGTTAAGGTTCTCATGCACGAGGTTGTGGTTCGAATGCATGTGTACTTTCTAAGTTTATCTTAGACATCATTGACATCGGTGAAGGAAAAACATCGTAAGGAAACCTGGGCTTATAGTTAATATAAGTTTGAAATCGCCTATCCTCCTTGAGCAAGAGTGGTGATCAATGCTCTAACCTTCTCTGTATGAGAAGAGGCATGTGATCAGTGGGACAGTAACAGGCTGGTATATATCTTATTTATTCATTACACTAGGTTTGTCACTAACGATACATTAAAAATAAGAAGACCGTTAATTGAGTTACTTTCGGTGTTTCTTCATAAAGTAGCCAGATATTGTCATTTTTTATGTAAAAGTGCTTGTTAAAACCAATTAAATTTTATTTAGCAATAAAACTTTAGTTTATAGACCTTAACATCCCCTTCCCTTTTCTTAGTTACGAAAATAATGTGGCTTTCTATTGATTAAATTAATACTCAAAATTTGTTCAGTAGATCCAAAGATTACCCCCTACAAACTAACAAACTTTACCTCTTTAAAATATTATTATAGATAGTTTAAAGCAATGATATTATCAGTAAAAAGGTGTAATAGGTTACCTAAACAACATTTGATCTTCACAAACGGCACACTAACGCATGCACGCGTCCGTTGACGGCACAAACGAAACTGAGGTCAAATGTGGCTAGTTACCCACATTTTAACGTGTCGCTTGCTGAGCGCTTATAACCTATCTACACCTTTTTACTTATAATATCATTGGTTTAAAGTATATAACTTTAAAATCGCCAATTCACTTTGATCAAGCATTGTGATCAATGCTCGTGCCTTCTCAATATGAGAAGAGGCTTTTGCCCTGCGGTGACAGTAGGGACAGTAGGACAGTATCAGACTGTATTTTATCATTTAACATTAGATAAATGTACCCTTAAAACCCTCTCGCTAACCTTGCCGACTGACTCAATCGTTACATCACAGACGATTCTCGTAAAATATCGTGCAAACATGAGAGTAATAGTAATTCGGCAAAAACATATTAGTTCAAAGGTGATTTACCGCTATTAAAATATTAATGGTAGTAATTAAATTCGTTACTTAACGTAAAGATTTTAAAACGGTGTCAGTAGTCAATGTCAGTCAATGTCTTCTTTTATATCGGTATCTAAATAAACTGTTGAAATTATAACTCAATGCTAAAACTATTTGCCTCTTTTCTTTAACTGCTGGTCTAGTAACTGCCTTTTTGGTCTAGTGGTCGCAAGCGCTACCGCTGGGCGTGAGGTCTCGAGTTCGATCTCCGGGTCGGGCATAGTGTTATTGAGTTTTTTCATCTGGAATGTCTGGGGAAGGGTGGGCTGTTCGGGGGACTGTCTTATGTAATTTCGATGTTAAAAAAGTGCTGATCCTCAGCCTAATTTGAATAAATGACTTTTGATTTTGATTTGATTTTGATTTTCACATTTGTGCCCGATTACATTTACATTTGCCATTAGGCAATAGGCCCCCTATTATATGGTACTATAACTATAACTGGCCGAATGTGGGTGAATTACCAAATACAACTCTGCCTTTCCCTTTGGGGGTTACAGGCGCGATGTTATGCTAAAATATTTGATCCTGATTCTAAATAACTCATGCTTTAGGAGATTTTAATTGCGCAAGCGACCAGAATAGAGTGAGAAGTTCAGGTTTATTATATCGAGCCTAGTCAAACTATAGTTTGACACGGAAAAAAAAATAGGAGCATTTTTCTTAGGAGATCTTTGAAGGGAATCCTTGTTCAATTGTCTAAATTTTAGGTTCCAGGATTGTCACCCAGTTGTGTCATAAAATTTAGATTTTACTCGAAAAGTACCTAAGATTTTTGGAATTAAATTTCACAAATAACAGCTATTGCCGGTGTCATAAAATTTAGATTTTACTCGAAAAGTACCTAAGATTTTTGGAATTAAATTTCACAAATAACAGCTATTGCCGATATCAAAATTAACCTGTACCGGATTTTTACTAGACATCTGGAGCAGTGTTTCAGCGGGTCAGTAGTTCGATTCCCGCACGTAACAAAAATGTAGCCTACAGATAATTGTTTCCGGTCTGAGATATAAATACGATTGACACGATTTCTGCACGCACTCATGTTGCAAGATTGGTAGCAAAAAATATATTTTTGCCGTTATCAGACCCACTTTAAATTATCACTACATCGCCGGTTATAAACTGAAAAATTCTCACGAATGCAACTAGACAATGGCATATTTTTCATCATAATTATAATAAAAATAATAAAAATGTTGTAGACTCACCTTCTTGAGTACCGGCAGCAGCAGCCCTCGCGTTTTCTTCCAAAGACTTCAGGATCTCTTCCGGGATGGGTGGAGGAGTCGGGAGATGATCGCCTTGAGGCTGGTAACCATTCTCATCAGCTGTGTACGTCACTCTGTACTGCTGGCCATCATCACCAGTGTAAGCGAAACCACCCTGAGCTTGGACACCGTTCGTAGCTACACCAGACTCTTCAGCAGAAATTCCATTTGAAGTCTCGAAGTTGTACGAGAAGGTATCACCATCATTTTGGTTTTCGTATCTAAGAATTTCGGCGTTCTTGTCGATGGAGGCACGTTCACGTTCAGGTTGGGGCTGGCCGGAGTAAGCAGTCGACTCTTGAGGGCCTTGGCTTCCAAAAGGTATCTGACCAAATCCAGTAGGGCCTTGACCAGGAGCTGGGTTATCACCAGAAGGAGCACTATATTGTGAGCCAGACTGACCAGAAGTTGGGGACTGTCCAAACCCAGAGGGACCCTGAGCAGGCGCTGGGCTTCCGGGACCACCAGCAGACGTGCTATATTGAGAGGCAGATTGACCAAACCCAGCAGGCCCCTGACCAGGAAATGGGGCAGCACCGTTAGAAGGAGCACCGTATTGGGAAGCAGGTTGTCTAAATCCAGTAGAACTCTGACCAGGAGCTGGGGCAGCACCGTTAGAAGGAGCACCATATTGGGAAGCAGGCTGTCCAAATCCAGAAGAACCCTGACCAGGAGCTGGAGCTGCACCGTTAGAAGGAGCACCGTATTGAGAAGTAGGTTGACCGAATCCAGCAGGCCCCTGACCAGGAGCTGGGGCAGCACCGTTAGAAGGGGCACCGTATTGGGAAGCCGTTTGTCCAAATCCAGAAGAACCCTGACCAGGTGCTAAGCTTCCAACTCCACCAGCAGGTGCGCCGTATTGAGAAGCAGGCTGGCCAAAACCAGATTGACCAGGAGTTGAGGGCTGACCGAATCCAGCTGGACCTGATGGCTGACCGAATGAAGAAGAACCTTTAGGCAGGTCAAAACCCAGTTCGCTTCCAGGTGCAGTTAAAGATCCTGGGCTTCCACCAGCAGTTCCAGCACTGGCAGGAGGCAAGTACGTCCTGTCCAGCTTGTCAGCATAGCTGCACGCTACCACTGTTAGGATAATAAGCTGAAAAGAGGAAATTAAAATAATTAAACTTAATAGAAATAATAGGAAATTATGAACTACGACAATTGGAAGGCACTGATTTGTCATAAATCTGAATTGAGTGAATTCACTTCATGTAATTATGTTAAAGTTCAAAGGTTTAAATAAATTTATGATGAAAACGAATTAAACAAGTAACTGTCACACTCATGAATTTCGTAAAATGTAAACTTTCACTGCAATCCATTTGAAAAAAGAAACAATTTATTGAATATGGAATTATTCACAAAAATAACCGTTATTTTTTTAATTATGTCAAAAACTTTTATGTAAACTATTTTTATATTTAATATCATTATTTTTATTTAATATAATATTATTTTTAAATCGAATATTTAATATGTATTACCAGCTTCATTTCTAAGCTGTTGAACTACCACGGGATGATCACCGAATGTGCATAACGGAGTAACTGCATCCTATTTATATGAAGTTAATTCGTTCACCATGTTAAGTTACTCAAAATTGTGTGCACGGAGCTAACCTTTGACAGTACTAATAGTGAAGATTCCACAGTGTCTGTGTATGTGTGTGGGTTCTTACTCAATAACTCGATCAATATTACTGATACTCTAATTACTGTGAGCGAGTGTGCCTGTGTGAGTGAACCTATGTATGGTCGGATTAACTTTGTTTATTTTATATTGGAGATCCGTAGAGATTTTGTGAAACTTGGTACCATTTAGGCCGGAAATAGATATTTGGGTGCACTGCGTGTCTGATAGCAATGGGTACTACACTGATAGATGATATCTTTACTCTTACTAATATTATAGGGTAAAGATTTGTACTTTTGTATTTAACAAAAAATCTTAAAAACTAAATGCCCGATTTGAAAAATTCGTTTTTTGTTGGAAAGCTACACTATACCCGGGGGACATAGGCTACTTTTTGTTTCTGTATTTTCCTGCTAACCATTTAACTATGCGGAACAAACCGCGTATCGTCCGCTAGTTGACAATTAAACAAAAAAGTTTTTTAATTTGTGTCTTGAAAAAAAAGATTGTAGGTCATTAACAGACATAAATCACAAAGAACGTAAACGGATTTTAATTCATTGGTCAAGCGGTCTCAAGAGATACTACTGAGCAATGAGCATGAAGTTCCGGCTTCGACCCCATATCAGGCAGCGTTGATGAACGTTTCCATCTAGAATATCTCAATAGCTGTCCATACTGTGGATTTGTGCCCTAATGATGACTATATGCTCGCCTTATAACATGGGACTTAAAAATAACTGTTGAAATGCGGGTGTTCTACTGGTTAATACATCTGCCCTAACCCTTCGTGGATAACAAGCGTGATGTAATGTTGTATAGAATATTATGTAAATAGAAGACTCCGAGGCATCTGGCAATGTGCCAGTTAGGGTACATTATCGATGCTTCATATTTCGTCACCAAAAATCGACGTAATTTCGCACCCCTAAGGAACCCTTTTAATTGATAGAGGACTAAGGTGCTTTATTGTGTATAATTTATTAGACGTTAATAATAGCCCCATAAAAGGGCCATTACATACCTCTAATACGATTTTCCACGGACCTTATAATTTAATAAATTAAAATAAAATATGACTCGATGCCCGATGAATTTATAAAAAATAATGCACACGTCATGTATGTATTTAAATATAATTTTAAGCAATAAAAAACAATTTAATAACATTTAACATACTGATTTCAATAATTGCTACGCCGACTTCATGTGTTGGTATTATTATAGTACTTGCTACATTGTTTATTTTTAATTATTTTTTTAATTGCAAGATTAAAAAAAAAACTTGTTATCCGGGTTCATTACACAAATGATCACGATTATCTTTGTTAGGGGATATAGATCAGCTGAGTTAGAAATATTTAATGTAAGGATAATGGAGTGTATTAAAAATTAACATTACGCCTGTAAATCCGGATGGGTTAGGCAGAAGTGTAGCTGTAGAACAACGCTAGTTAAGTTACAGTCCCAAATAAAAGGGGTCTTTTGCCGTCTATGGGGACTTTGGGCTGTAACGGAGAAATTTCGGAAATCCCAAATAAATGTCAGTCTCAATATACGTTCTATAAAATACCCACATTTATGACAAGTTTTTGACAGTGATTTATGTATTACTAGGAGCCCGGTAACTTCATTTAAAAAAATAAAAAAATAGTTTATGCCCAATTTTCAGACCTGCTGTATATCACATAACACAAAATATCATTACGATTGGTCAAACTTCTGACTGGCCTGTTAGTCTAGTAGTTAGTGACCGGGACTGCTATGCTGGAGGTCGTGGGTTCGATTCCCACCCAGGACAAATGTCTGTGTGATGAGCAAGATCATTATTTTGTTCTGTGTCTGGGTGTAATTTATCTATTATATGACATGTATGTATTTAGACATATAAAAGTATGGTTATCAACTGTTTAGTATCCATAACACAAGCTCTCAAGCTTAACTTGGGACTAAATGGCGTTGTGTGAAAAGTTGTGGAATATTTATTTATTTTTATTTATTTAACTGTTTTGGAGGAGTTAAGTAACAAAGAATAATTGTGAGACGAGAATTTTATACATAACATTTTTTTGTTTAATTCTTTCATTGTGGCTGTGATGAGATTGCGAATGGATTTTAAACCTTTTTAAGTATAGAAGTTAGCCTTTTAATATAAACAGTAAGTTATAATAGAAATCACGTTTCTTTACAGTTTCAAATAAAAAAAAAACACATTAGAAATTATGTTTTTTTTTTTTTTTTTTTTTGTATGATGGACCCAATATGGTAACATCATAAATAACTACGATCTAGCTTAATTACTAAAGCTAATGAGTAATACAGTTTTAACTTAATTTGCTAGGTAGAGTATGCCTAAGAATGTGTCCATTAACACTTTTCTTATTGTCTCTATTAAGGGGAAGACACTTTGTTCTTGTGTTCTTTATGGGTAGCACTCACTTTACTACACTACACTGACACTTCACTAAATTAACTCAAAAGGTTTTGTCCTTTTTAGTCTTCTCACTATGTCTGTGTTATCGAGGAGCTGGATAGCCTCGACGTTCACATGATGATGAAGCCTTCGTTCGTGAGCTTCGGCATGCTTTTTAATAACATTTATGACGAGGTCTACTCTGAGGTCCCGATGAAGGTCGTCATTTCGAATGTACCAGGGCGCATCGACGATTCCTCTGAGTACTTTGTTTTGAAAACGTTGTATGATTTTAATATTACTTTGTTTGGTACAGCCCCAAAGCTGGATACCATAAGTCCAAACAGGCATGAGGACTTGTTTGTACAAAAGTATTTTGTTGTGTACTGACAGTAAAGAGTGTTTTCCTATTAGCCAGTACATCATCTTGTAGCGAAGCTCTAGCTCGTCGCGTTTCTTTTTAACATGAGCTTTCCAGCGAAGCTTTGTGTCCAATGTCATGCCCAGGTATTTGGCTGTATTTTCGTACGGTATGACATGGCTGTTAATGTATACCGGATGATAATTTGGCTTTTTATTTGTAAAGTCTATGTGAACGGATTTCGTTTCATTGAGTTTCACACGCCATTTCTTTGTCCAGTCAAAGATGGTATTGACGGCTGTTTGAACTTTTTCCACTGCTTCTTCTTGAGTGACACCTGTGGCCATTATAGCGGTGTCATCCGCAAATGTCGCAATGGTATTGTTTTCTAGCTCTGGAATATCGCAAGTGTACAATAAGTACAAGATGGGACCTAGGACACTTCCTTGCGGTACTCCAGCTTTTATCGGTTTGAGTTCTGAGTATGCATCATCTTGTCTTACTCTAAACATACGCTGTGATAGGTAAGACTCTAAGATGTCAGCAAACTGTTTTGGGAGCATATTTTTCAGTTTGTTAATGAGCCCTTTGTGCCACACCTTATCAAATGCTTGCGCTACGTCCAGGAAGATTGTTGTGCAAACTTTGTTTTCTTCTAAAGCCTTTTCAATAATGTTGGTAATCCTGTGTACTTGATCTATTGTCGAATGTTTTTCCCTAAATCCAAATTGGTAGTCAGGGATTAAATTTCTTTCTTCTATGATGGGTTTTAACCGTTTCAAGAGAAGCTTTTCAAATAATTTTGACATGATTGGCAGCAGAGAGATCGGCCTATATGATGTTGTTTCGTGAGGTGGTTTACCAGGCTTTGGTATCATTATAACTTCGGCAACTTTCCACAGATCAGGTACATACGTAAGCCTGAACGTAGCATTGACCAGAGTGGTAATTTTAACGATGGCTTTACGGGGGAGGTTTTTAAGAACTTCTCCGGTAATAAGATCGTAGCCAGGTGATTTCTTTCGACTTAAACGCTTGATTTCGTTGAATACTTCTCTAGGTGTTACGAATTTTATTTTTAGCCCATCATTATTTGATGTTTCATCCGGCAAAGTGCAGTCTTCATCATCTTCATTCGGCTTAAAAATGAGCTCCAAATGTTGTGCAAACCTAATAGCTTTTTGCTCGTTGCTTATTGCCCACCGCCCGTTAGTATCTTTGATAGGTGGGATATGCATAATAGGCTTTTTTAAACTTTTTGTTGATTTCCATAGGGAATAATCAGTTGTGCGATCGCTAGTTAATTGACTTAGGTAGTTGTTCATAGATTCATCTTTGAACTTCTGGATTGCCCTTCTAAGTTGTTTTGTAAGGTTGTTCAGAATCCTTTTATCATCTGGAAATCTGGTATGTTGCCATATTCGTCTCTTTTGCCTCTTTTCGGCTATGAGCTTCGTAATATTTGCTGGGTAGTAGGTAACTCTGTTTTTTGTCTTGAATGTAGGCGTGTTTTTCCAAGCACATTGTTGTATTTGTGTAATAAACTGACGAATATCCCGATCCAGGTCTTCCGGATTTTTTAGTGGAACTTTTAGGTCTATTACAGAGTCCAAGTCTATTTTAAAGCTTTCCCAATCAGTATTCTTATTTACTAATGTGGGGTAGTTTTCTTTCGGCATTAAAGTTTCACTTAGAGTTAGTATTATAGGTGAGTGGTCTGAACTCATATCATAACTTTCTTCAATGCGGAGAAGGTTTGGTGATATATTTTTATATATAAAAAAGTCTATAAGATCTGGAATCTTTTTTTGATCAGTAGGCCAATAAGTGGGTTTACCTGTTGATAGAGTTTTGCATTGAGTTTCTCTAATTGCGCACAGTAGCTCTTTTCCTTTGGTTGTGGTCAGTCTAGATCCCCAATAGGTATTTTTAGCATTAAAATCGCCTCCCAATATAAATCTATTTCCAAGTCCTTTTAAAAAGGACCTGTACTGATCTACTTTTACTGAATGCCTAGGTGGACAGTATATAGCTGATATGGTGACAGGACAATGTTTTGTTTTCACGCAGACAGCTACTGCTTGTATTTCTTCTTCTTCAGATTTATATTCTTCATAATGATATATATTCTCCTTTATAATGACAGCACTACCACCTCTTGATGTGTTGTTGGGATGCAATGCATGATATACTTTATAACCGTTTATTTTAATGTGAGATTCTTTAGTGAAGTGTGACTCTGATATAAGGCACACGTCAATACTTTCCATGTTTAGGACTGCCGTAAGTTCATTCTGATGTTTCAGCAGTCCATTTGCATTCCATGCCATAATTTTTAATAAATTAGCCATTTATGTATTGTGTTTTAGTTTTGTAGCTGCCTTAGTGCTACTTTCAAGTTTTTTCAGCCTTTCGTCGAACGTTGTTAACAGATTAATAATTGTATTTATCTTTTCATCCATGTTAGGGCTCGTTAGTTTAACTTGTGACTGTGTCGGTGGTTGGACTCCTTTTGACGTCATTTGTGCATATGAAACATTTTTAGTAACATGCTTGTTGGCAATAGCTCTCTTGTCTTTGTTTGCACTTGGACCCTGAGAGTTTGGTACCGGCACATTATTTCTGATGTTTTTGTCTTTAATATTCTGTAGCTCTTTAGCTACTATGCATCCCCTATAATTAGCCGGGTGGGGCTCACCACAGAAATTATGTAAAATTAGGAAAAGTACTTATAAGAAAAATATCAACGCGTGTGCAGATGTGCATGATTTATCTCCCTTTCAGTATATTTCAGACAATAACATATCTTATTATCTTAAACAAGAAAAGGTTGCTTTCAATCTTCTTTAATTAAGTAATTAATAAATCTTAGCCATTTAATGATTCGCACACCGCGCCTCCTGACTACATATTATAATTACCTCCACATAAAAAGCAATTAGTCAAAGTACCTACAAGTATTCGATTAAGTTCCACGTCCATCAATCATTTCATGACCATGTTGGAAAGCAGTCATTGACAAAACTCCCAAAGACTATCTAGTTTGTTTTCATAGACCAAGGTTACATAACACCTAAGGCATTAGGCCACCTGGAAAATATTATTATGAAAAATATTAATATCTTGCAAGGCTCTTAACAAAAATATATATCTATATACTACCTATATCCAAATCATTGTTTCCAAAATTGACGTTATTTCTATACTGTTAAGTTTATTTAGTATGTCTAGAAAAAATCATTGTAACCAGTTCATCAATTTACCCTTAAAGCGAGACTAAAGAAAGACAAACTTGCGATACGTGAAAATATCGCTTCGAGTCGATATTAATTTGTTCACTTTGTTTTTGGTGCAAGTCTTTCAAGTTCTTGTCGATACTAATATGGTAAGTTAGTAATTTATTTCGTAACATTTCACTGTGTAAAAAAAACCATTGACATTAAAAAATTGCCATTTAATTAAAATTAAAAAAAAGTAAAAAAGTTTATTGACAGAATATAAGAAAATCCTTAAATACAAATCCCAACAGTCCTATGATTTTTTTTTATGAATAATCAAATACAATGTTTATGTATGCTTCACCCGCGACTGCTGCGTGAATTTTGTAATTTTCCCTTTGAACTTTGAAGTTTTAAAAATAAAATAAAGCCTATATTACTGGGTATTATTACATACAAACAAACGAAAACTCACGCCTTTTTCCCATGGGGGTAAACAGAAAGTGCAGAAAGTTATCTGCAACGATTATTACATATTTTTTTTGCTCCCTTTATGTTCATACTTGTGATCATACACCCCCGCTGGTTACTGGTTAGTCGGTAATAATTTAATAGAATAGTTTTTTAAGCTTTTTTTTAATTAAATCATTTTTAAAATCGGTCGATTGGTTTTTGAGTTAAATTGTAACAAACAAACAAAGAAATCTTTACTCTTTATACTATTACTATAGATTGAGATTAGATGTATGTATGTAGATAAATTCTATATTTCTTCATAGAATCAATTCGTCAGTGCCGTCGTCAATAACCCATCGCAATTAGTCTCTCTCGATAAGGTAGTATGTCTGCTCGGATCAAAACTTCATCCATACTGATGTACCTAGTTTGAGATTGCAAAATCAATCATCATAACAAGTTACGAGGTATCCTTTAAGTCTTAGTATCCATTACAGACTATTTTTATTTTTACTATTTAGTCCATACGTACTTTAGTATTAGTCAGCATTAGAGTTATTTTAATCCTGTTAAGGTAAACGCAGGTATTAACGACCCCCTTAAGGCAATTTTAAAATCAACCATTTTTTTTTAGTATACTGGTTCCTCTAAACATGAATAGTTTAATTTTATATGCTAGTGTTATGTATAAAAAATGTATTTACTAAATCAAATACATTTAAATAAAGGATTATCTTGTAAAAAATAATTTTCAAAGTGACTTAGTCGATTGTTGCCATTACCGACCCATAAAAACGGCTGTGAAGCTATTAACGATTTTTATGCAGCTATTCCCGATCGTATATGAGAGGTGGCCTTTTTCCAGCAATGGAATGTATTTAAGCTAGTGATGATGATGATTGATCTTAATAAAATAAAACAAAGTAAAAATGCCAATACTTATTCTTTTTATTTTATTATCGTTCATTTTCATTTCTTATTAAATACATTTTTAAATATTTAAATATAAAAAAGAACATTTAAACATAAAAAAATAGAAGCCCACCGGTATCGGTAACAGGGTCTAAGGGTCAGGGCTCCAGAAAATGCGTGCCGTGTCCAGAAGTACTGCTTTCTGAATCAAACCCTTGATCCAGCTGCCTAACGAGAGCCTCTTTAGGTATTAGTCGAGGCTCTTTGCTAATAAGCCATTGGCAGACACGACTATCGGCACAATGATTTCTTAGTCCACATCCCACATGTCGACAACCTCGCGAGCCAAGTAAAGATACTTGATTTTCTTATCTTGTTCGGCTTTCACGAGGTTCCCGTCATGTGGGACCGTTGTGTCAACAAGCATTGCGCGCCTCTCGGTTCGATCCATCACCACTCTATCAGGCTTATTAGCCATGATAGTCCTTTCAGTGATGATGGATCGATCCCAATACAATGTAATATGACCATTTTCGAGAACTGGGTCGGGCACATACCTGTAGTACGGCACTTCCGATTCCACGAGGTTGTATTTTAGTGCAAGTTGCTGATGGATAACCCTGGCCACAAGGTTGTGTCTATGCAAGTACTCTTCGTTAGCTAAGCGAGAACACCCAGAAATTATGTGTCGGATTGTTTCTCCTGGACGGTGGCATGCCCGACAGATGTCAACCGTGCCATCCTTCACAATAAATCTCCAGTAGTTTCTCGTCATAATAACTTCAAAAACCTTCGGTTTCCCCAAAGAGGTCACCGAAACGTAGCCAGGACACGGACGCTAACTGGTCTACATCAGGCCCATGAAGGGCCCGGAAAACGCGTCCGTGAAGCTCCTTGCTCTGCCACACTTCCTTGCAATCGTTATTACCAAGCACTACAGGTTTGCGCTAGTTCTCTTTCGCAAAAGAGAGCGGTGTGAGGCCTTTGCAAACCGCAACCACATCTCGATGCATCCCCACGTCGGCTTTTAGGAAATATTATCTGAGACTATATATCTCGCGATTGTGGAGAGACTTGCCATTTAAAAAGCCTCGACCTCCACATTTTCGCGGGATATACAGTCTCATAACCGGCGATCGTGGGTGATGCATTCGATATGCGGTCAGTAGTGTGCGGACCCTCTTATCCAGGGTGTCAAGCTCTGTTTGAGTCCATTTGAGTATGCCGAAGGAGTACATCAAGACTGGCATGACCCAACCGTTGACGCGCGCACCTTGTTCCCGCCCGACAAAAGACTATTGAATACTTTTTTCAGGTGGCCAAAGAAACGCTCCCGCAACGATTGCTTCACATCAGCAGTGTTAATGTCCAACGTCTCTGACATACCCAAATACATCTAGGTTTCGATTGGAGAGAGGGCTCTACGGTTTATGGAATCCGAATATAAATTTGTCCACACCAAAATCCATCCTGATAGCGCTACTGAAGGTTTCAGTTACCTTTAGTAGCTCCATCAGTTGTAAATTGTTGGGGGCAAAGAGCTTTAGATCATCCATGTAAAGAAGAACCTGACCTCCTCTCTTCAATCGATAGCCTAGACCTGAATTCTCCAGCAGTGTGCTTAGAGGATTCAAGGCTAAGCAGAACCAAAGTGGACTCAAACTGCCACCCTGGAATATGCCTCGCTCAATCCCAATCGGCTCGCTGTTCCTCTAAATCTGTTGACATCCTGGACAGCGAAAAACCGTCCTCCACTGCCCCATACACGTCCTCAGGAAGGCGCGTAGAGTTGGATGGTTTCGGAGGCATTATTGCAATGTCTGCATAAGTCAGTCTGTTGATTCGGATCTTTAATTATAAACTTTCTGTAGTTACGTGTGGCTTCTATTTGATCCTGTATGACCAACATAAAACCCTCGGTTGCAGGAAACAATTCGCCTCGTGGAGTCATTCTTTCGACTTAATTTTATCGACGTGTGTCTGGTTCAGATAGGTTTATTATTATTATTATTATATTATTATCGTTATTTTTAATAAAACAAATTAGGTAGTACTTTTGGGGCTCCATACTTCTGGAAAAAAATATAACTGTATGTTTTATGTTGTTTTAGCCAAGAAGTAGCATTTATTGATAGGATAGGTATGTCATAAAAGTAGGTGAGAAAGTAAATAATCTTTATACGATCGGTAATAGCTTCTTATACTTGCTATTGCCGACCCTAGTGGGTCGGTAATAAAGTATGGAAGTATGAACATAAATTGTATTACCGACTCATAAAAAAATAGTTATTTTAATTCAATTGACCTTCGGACTATAAAATAGATTATAATTGTTCAATATCACAAAAAATATGAACATTATGCACACGGTTTAAACACAAAAACAATGATTTATTATTGTAACTATTCAATATCGATCCTCGAAAAATATCAAAACTTTGGTTATATTGACAACGCTAAAAGGTAACAACTAGACAAAATAGTTTAGTCGTTAATAGATTTTTATAAAGTCTGATAGCTTAGATTTAAATTGGTCCATAAAAATACTTGTGTTAGTGTGATATAATAACATAAAAGAAAAATAAAACTAAAAGTTACGTTGCTGCCATTGCCGACTTAAGGGTCGTTGATAGCTGCCACGACTAAAACTGATGCAGCTAACACCGTCCCATTTTAATTTACAGTTTTATCGTTTCAAATTACTTTTCATCAATAAAATGTCATGATAAATCAAGAGTTGACACTTAAATGAATACATTTAGTAATTCATTATAAAGTATAGACGTCATTTGTTTGTATAAATGTCTTAAATAGAAAAGTCACGTACTTACTTGAAGGAACAAGGGAACAGTACGACAAGTCCTGCGTCCACGCTGCTTCACAGTAACTGACGTATTTTATCTCTTCTTTGCACAGCTACTCACTCTAACGTAAAAGTATACGATGCTCAAGGAATAAACGCGTGTGTAACTGTGCCTACCTATAGCTAGAATTGTTCTGGAAACGTAAAAAAATCGAGTTACTTTTATAGGTCGGTAATACCTGCAGATTTTCGATGGGTCGTTGATAGCTGCGTTTACGAGATTGCAAAATCAATCATCATAACAAGTTACGAGGTATCCTTTAAGTCTTAGTATCCATTACAGACTATTTTTATTTTTACTATTTAGTCCATACGTACTTTAGTATTAGTCAGCATTAGAGTTATTTTAATCCTGTTAGTATTTTTTATGATGTCGGTTGTATTTTTTGGTTTTTATTTCTACTTTTAGCATCTCTTGCATAGTTTAGTTAGTTTGTCAGTTAGTGTTGCATGTACAATGAATGTTTTCTCAAAACGTCATTCATTATGCGTACTGCTAAGGAGTGGAATTCCCTGCCGGAGTCGGTAGCCTGATAGCTACAACCTAGGGGTATTTAATTCAAGACCACGTCATTGCTTATCAGGTAAGATAGTGGTCAAACGCGTGCCTATCAATAATAAAAAAAATTACATCATATTTGTGACTTTTTAAATTAATGATACGAATCTACACAAGATAGATTTATAATTTGTTTGGGTTTTTTTCTCAGGGATAGTCTGTTAGGAAATGCTGACTTCAGCTAGTTTAGGAGAAAAAAATATGATTATAAGTAATTTTCATATCCTACTTGCTTATATGAAATAATAGAATATGTCAAACTGACAGTTACCTAGCAAACACTCACGTTTCAGTTTACGCATTAGAATAGTATGAGAAAACAAAACAACGCGTTTTATTAAAAATAAACTTACATAATAAATCATGGAAGTATGGAAGTGAATGTTGGGTGTGGCAAAAGAGACATGAAAGTAGAATAAATGCTGTAGAAATGCGTTCCTTGCGAAGTATGTGTGGTGTAACAATTAATGACAGATTGAGGAATGATGATATAAAGCAACGTTGTGGTTTAAAAGAAGATGTAGTAACAAAAATTGAAAAGAGTATGCTTAGATGGTTTGGTCACGTTGAAAGGATGGATGAAAGGCGACTAACGAAAGGTATTTACAAGGCAGATGTAAGTGGGAACGCCGGGAGAGGACGCCCTAGAAGGACATACATAGACCTTATTGGTGAAGTTCTTCAGAAAGGTCAAGTGCGTAGTACTCGCAACCGGCGTGTGTGTATGACAACATGTATGAATGTAAACGAAGCAAAAGAAGTATGTAAGAATCGTAGCATATGGCGCTCTGTAGTTTCTGCCTACCCCCATGGGAAAAAGGCGTGAGTTTATGTATGTATGTATGTATGTATAATAAATCATTTCATTTCATTTCATTCGAAAACAATTTATTAAGTTGTCCAATTTAGAATTTTTTAGTAGCAGCCCAAATTAATACTGATTTGGACCCGATTGATGGTAATAGGTTTGCCCCCTATTACATGGCACTTTAACATAACTGGCGAAATGTGGGTGAATTTAGTTCAAAACTAAGTTCTGTTAATTTTCGCATCCGTCCGAATCCGTCCGATAATAGTCGATCCAACTGTAATCCGAATCTTTACATTAAATTAATAATAGTCCATGCCTATAAAATACTTACAAAGCACAATATGTGCCTATCGAAAGGCAAATTATAGTACATCTTATTATTGCTTAAACCAAGTACAATTTGCTGCGTTGAGACATTTCCGCTATTTATCTAGTTTTTGTTGGTTGCCTAAGTGTAATCGAGAGGATTATGAGAATTTGTACCTACATCATGACTCAGATAGAATCTAGAAATCTAGACGATCTGAGGTTTAAGTGAACCTAACTGCTTACTGGCTGGCGGAACACTAGTTCTGGTTGGGTTCACAAATGATTTTAAATTAACCCTCGTATACCCAGTGGATGCCGTATTTATTATTATAGTGAAGGAACTGCCATCTCCTTGCCTTTAATAATATTGCACTTACCCTTTTAGTAGTGAAAAGCCGCTAAACAAATAAACAAACAAATAGAGTTCCTTTCTCATTTGTAATTTTTTATAGTATAAATAAATATTGCACAACTTTATCACACAACGCCGTCTAGTCCCAAGCTAAGCTAAGAGCTTGTGTTATGGGTACTAAACAGCTGACAAACATACTTATATATTTCTAAATACATACATATTATAGATAAATTACACCCAGACACAGAACAAATGTTCGTGCTCATCACACAAACATTTGTCCTGGGTGGGAATCGAACCCACGACCTCCGGCATAGCAGTCAGGGTCACTAACTACTAGACCAACAGGCCAGTCAAAGTATGGATGTCAATTAGAAGATTAAACGGCATTTAATATGACTATACAACAAAAAAACTAGAAGCCCCATCTGAAAGGTACATTTTAAGATAAATAACGTCCCAAATTAATATTACCTACAGAACCAGTCATTCTTAGCTCACACTCAATGCTTGACGAGTAAGTACTTGGTCAAAATCAATATGTTGATCGACACGGCAGTCCAGGTCATTTACACCACGACCACGAAGCGTCGTGAGCATGTAAGTTTTTTCTTTGGTTATCAAAACCATGATTATGTTTATAGCATCCTGTCGCCAGATTATGATCTAGTCTAATTACTTTTAGAAGGTTATAATTGTTCAATTGTTTAGAAGTATTGTGACGTATGTATGTATGTACCAAATAGAACCGAAAGGTATGCTAGCTGGAATAATAGCGTCGTGTGGTGGGTCGTCGAGCTCCCTGAAATAGGTTTGAGCTACACGATAACTGAAGCATGTTGCCGTCTTTCGGGACAGGTCTACTAAAAGCTGAATTGATTCTTTCTTTAGAAGACTTTTCCAGACTTTGCCCTGCATCGTTAGTCATAATAAATTAATACAATCTTATGTCTGGATTTTGAAACAGACCATGACCCCTGATTTTCTTCCCCTGATTGAAAAAAAATGACATGTAAAGGTATCTGGGAAGAACTACAACTTAGAAAAATAAATAATTTCATTCCATTTCATAAAAAAACTGGTCTTTGACTGGAGTCGAACAGTCAAGTGATTTGAGAATTTTTCCTAGCTTTTTGATTCAGTAATTTTAATATTACAAAAAAACATTTACGCAAAACATAAAATTCTTCTGTTACAGTACTTGGAACTAAATTCTTCTGATACGGCTTGACCGATTGTTTTTAACATCGCGATGAAGGAATTGTCAGTTTTAGTTCATTCGTTTGCGAGATAGATGTCGCTGCACTACTAGCAGGACTCTAGTTTCGGAAGTCGGTGGCCAGTAACGGAATTAACAAAACCACCACTGCCACAGACTTCCGAACCTAGAGTTATTTTACACCTGTTAGTATTTTTTATGATGTCGGTTGTATTTTTTGGTTTTCATTTCTAGTTTTAGTATCTCTTGCATAGTTTAGTTAGTTTGTCAGTTAATGTTGTATGTAGGGATTGTATCCTACTCATGTTTAAGCTAATGAATGATAATTAATCTTATCATAAGCTATCTTAAGAGAAAAGCTTACTCTTATTGATTCGATAAAACTTACTCGAAAAAACTGAGAGATTTTTGCAGAAAATGACTGCTGTTTGTAATTACATTTTTATGACGTCATCTAGTTGTCAGTAAGTAGCAATACTCCCATTAGTTAAGAGACTATCAATACGACTTGGACAAATGAAACGCCATCCATCTATCAGTTTGACTGACATTCTATTACATTGCTTCGATTATTTGCTTACTGCCTACTATTCAGTAAGCTGCGGTTAGGTAATGTAAGTGATTGAGATTGTCTTACACCTTAATAGTTTTATCTATTGTCTTGAATATGCAACTGTAGGCTCTATTCCTTGATTGGTCAGTGAGTCAGCATGTTATATTGAATGGAATTTTGAAGTGAGTGATTTCAGAAGTTACTTGTTCTTTGTCTTGCCCTTATTTAACCTCTAGTAGGTACTAACGTGTACCACTCGACCATAACATTTTTTTTTTTCATTATTGACAGGCTTTCGTTTGACCACTATCTCACCTGATGGTAGGCGATGATGTCGTCGACGATGAAGCACGTTTGCCTAAAAGTAACCTATTCACTCTTGACTAAAAGACTCCTAGGTTTTAGCTATCTGGAAACACCGCCGACTCCTGCAGTGAATTCCACTTCTTAGCTGTTCGCACAAAAAATGTGTTCCTAATGTGTTTAGTACGTATGGGTGTGCGCAGTTGTGCACTATGAACCGGTGGCGCGGCGGTGCCGTAAGTCTACAAACCCTTATTTAACACTACATTAACAGGTGAAGTTATTTTTTTATTTTATACCTTTTTTATGTAAGGTTTACCTATTTCTGTGTCAAAAGAGTACAAATAACAAATTATTCTATTACATACAAAAAAAAAACAAAAAGAAAGGTAAAATAACTTTATATGCCACGTTGAATGGCAAATATGGCAAAGCTGATTCACTGACCTAAATAAAGGCACACACCCTTGCAACATCCCATCTTCCTAGTACGACGGGTTGTGCCGGTGCGGCTGCTGCAGGTGCGGTAAACCTCAAACGGCGAAAATATAACAACCTTATTGGAAGTTATATATTTGGACCGTTTGGGGTTGAAGCAATCGGGCCATGGAGTCCGAACGCCCGTATAGTTTTCCGTGTCATCCCTAAGCGGTCGGTCCACTCTTCAAGTGACCAGAAGACTGGCCTTTATTTTAAATCTTTAATTATAACTGTAGAATTAATACTGGATATTATGATTCAACAAAAACCTTTAAAAGTAATGTAGTTTAAAGATTGTCATCAGCAATTGCAGCGAAGGGCGACTTTTCGGTACTATCTTGATAATAAATGTTCAGTTTAATTAATGTGTTAAACGTGCACAATGCATAGTCCAATTTGATTAAATTAGTGATCTGGATATGAAGTTTTTGTTTTATTTAGTACCAGTGTTTTACCTGAAGCGACTGCCTGTTGGACCTCCATAACCTAAATGTCGGGAAACACAATACTCTTTGGTTAAGGGAAACACAATACTCTTTGGTTAAGGGAAACACAATACTCTTTGGTTAAGGGAAACACAATACTCTTTGGTTAAACTGTATGTCAGACTCCCGGACCCCTGACTACACATAACGACTGTCAAAGATTTACAACTGACAGCCGGCACCAACGGCTTAGCAAGCTCGTTGAGGCACGGAGTAGTCTAGATTTGTTTATTTTTCTTCACTGATGACAATGATGTCTAAGATAAAATTAGAAAGTACATCTCTGAATTGAATAAGTCTCATTGTTTTTTGACTGGACGATTACGCACATGAGAGGTAACTTCTTGGTCGACACGGGGCCTATTGCCACCAAGCTTAATGAGCATCACCCAAAACAAAACTCATTAAATTCTCTTCAATCAAGAATATAAAAGCTTGTACAAACAAAGTAATCTCAAAATACCAAGGCCATTTTAAAATAAGCTATCTACCTCAATTATCTCGTCCTAGCATTTTGTTCTGATTTGATTGCGATCAAAAGAAAGACGATCACGTTTCAAGCTATTTGAAGAAAGGTTACTGTGATCAGTGATGGAGCAACAGATTTATCATCAAGGTCTTAATAAAAAGACAAGGTCCAAGGTACAAGGGTGGTAGAAGATTGAAAGTAAAATTAAAGAACTTGTGGCTAATTAATAATTATTTAACTTTTATTTCAGACATAGTCTATAGTGTTAGTAACAATTGACTTAATATCCAATATTAGTATTATATTAAAATAATCTATATAATATAGTATATAACATATAAATTAAAGTCGTGTTAGTTACACCATTATTCGTAGTAAGACCTATTTGTGTTTACCAAAAATCACGCTAATAAATACTTTGACTTTATTTTATTACTCAAAAACGGCTGGACCAATTTTTATGATTTTTAACACGTATAACGCCACGAAATAAAATGATAAGTTTCCATTCAGGCCATGTCGGACAATGATGGGCGACACCAATATGTTCCGTTCGGGCCGTGGGAGACACTGGTGTCCGACAGTCAGAGCTATGTTTAAACGTCTCTACTAAGCTGTCGGTCAATAATACAAGGCAAAATTGTACGCAACATGACCCGCGCGGCCTCCTAGATTAGTGTAATCACATCAGCACTCTAAAAACATCCTAAAATAAAAAAGTTACGTCAGTTTTTCTAAAAATGTTATTTTGCCAACAATACATAAAAAATTGTGTAATGCAATTTTGATTTGTTTTTTCGATTTTATGGAAAACAATAGTGTTCGGTTTATAGATAAATTAAAAATCATGATTTTTATTAAATCAAAATCAGTTTTATTGTTTTAAACTTAGGAAATAGGAACAATTATCACATTTAATCTAAAATAATTGAGATCATGGGAAAACGTAAATTTTCAATAATATTTACTAGGTAAATTAACATAAATCAAACAGGCACTGAGACTTGTGCGCGCACACTGCGCTAGAGTGGGGGTGCGCGGGCGGGATGCTCGGGAGCGGGCGACACTTTGACCCGCGCGGCTTCAACGGAAGAAAACTCAAATAATCATACGCAGCAAGCCATGTCAGACAATGTTGGGCGACATGAATTATCTTCACATTTATAAAGATTTCTGCAGTTATGTCAATGTTTTGTAAGTTAGAAATTCATATTTATTATTACTAACAATAAAACAAAAAATTGATTTTTTGTCAATTTCACATATTTTGTATGGCTTATAGGGTAAGTTAATTGTCGCCCAGCAATGTCCGACATGGCGTTGTACGTGTTAAAAAACATTTTCTCATTTTTTTTAGTCTTTTTTTTATTTTTATTCCCATTTTCTTTATCTTTTTATTTCTTTTCGTTTCCTTTATTTTTATTTTATTTTCTTTTTTTTTTATAAAAAGTCCACGAAAATTTCGTAAAATGTTCGAACATTTTTTTAACGCAGCTCCATCTTGGAGAACAAGACAAGATACAAACTTGCCAGTTCATTATCAAGTCTTATACCTACCTATGTTCTAGAATTTATTTTGATATTAAACTTAAAAACAGGTGTAGCGTAAAAAAGTTTTCTATTTCAGAAATCAATTAACGTACCTAATTGATAATGACGACAGGGACGCTTCAATAATTCTTTGCTAAAAGATAATGATTATACTGTTTGGACTTAAAAGTAGACTAAATAAATGGTATGTAACATAGAGGCACGCAGCGCAGTAGTTCAGTTTAAAATAATGAATTTAATATTTTTCAAATCAATGCTTTTCAGTAAGGTAGTTAGGTTAGGTAGTTAGGTTAGCTATATGATAGGTATGGTAAGTTAGGTTAGGTTATATATATATGTGGTAATTTTAATTATATGGAACAAAAATGTATAAATGAGATCACAGTAGAAACTCGCTAAATAAAAAGTAGAAGTAGTTATTATTGGCTTGGATTTATTTGTTAGCATCTTATTAAACGTATGTATATTATCTAATATATAAAATTGTTTGTATATCCAATAGGCCTGAGAATAGGATGTCAACTAATTAGAACTAAATAAGACTAATAAATTGATTCTAAGGCGAAACGAAGTTTTCCGGGCAGTGTCAAATTTCTTTGATCGTTTTTCAACTATAAGTCAAACAAAATAAGGTTCTTATTCAATTGGGAAAATGTGACACATTGGGGTAACTTGATTTGCTTGGCGTCTGTACAAATAAATTAAAATGGAATTAAATTGTATGAAATAGACATTGATTAAATTATCTATATATATAAAAGAAAGTCGTGTTAGTTACTTCGCTTATAACTCAAGAACGGCTGAACCGATTAAGCTGAAAATTGGCAGGGAGGTAGTTTAGAGCCAGGAGAAGGACATAGGATACTTTTTATTCCGTTCGACATCATAAAAATAAATATCAAGAATATCGGTTGTCTCAAACATTTTTCAAACGCAGCGCCATCTTGGATGACATGACAGGAGTCAAACTTCCCAGTTCATTATCAGGTGACAATTTGAAATTGACAAGTCTTAAGCTAAACCCAAGAAGGTAAGGTTGTCAATTTATAATACGCACCTACGTTCTGAAATTTATTTTGTTACTAAACTTAGAGGTTTTATGTAGCATAAAAAAGTCTTATATTTCAGACATCAATTTACGTAACTAGCAATGATGACAGAGACGAACTTTAATAATTCTTTGCAAATAGAACTTATTTTACTGTTAGGACTTTAATTAAAGTAGACCGGGAAAACTATAGGCATAAATTATTGTATGTAACATAGAGGCAATAGTTCAGATTAAAATTATGAATTTAGTATTTTTTAGTAAGGTAGTTAGGTTAGATAGTTGGGTTAGCTATAGGATAGGTATGGTCAGTTAGGTTAGGGTATATATACATGTTGTAATTTAAAAGTAGTAGTAGTTATTATTGGTTTGGATTTATTTGTTGTAGTCTTATTCAACGTATGTATATCTAATATAAAAAAAAAATAAGAGCAATGAATTGACTCTAAGGCACAACGAAGTTTGCCGGGGCAGCTAGTATTGAAATAAATAGAAGCGAAAAACATTGAATCAAAACATTGATATGTAGCCGCACGGGTTGATCGAAGGTGCACAAAGGAGTCGGTCCAATGGGTGACCTAATATTAAAGACGACGTATCAAAACTCCTCCGTGCCTCGAAAATCACGTTAAGCCATTGGGCCAGGCTATCATTTGTAGATTTTTGACGGTCTTTACGGGTATACAGGATGTAACGGAAAGGGTATATACATACAAACAGGGTGAATAGAGTATGTTATAACGAGTCTTTCCTCAAAGTTTCAGCTCCCAACTAATAACTTTGAAACTTCACGATATTATTTAATATCGACAGTTTACTAAATGCAAAATCATAACAAACGTGTCACCGCACTATGAGGGTCATAATCCTGTCCGGCAAGGTTCAAGTATATCTTTCTCGGGTTCTGCGCGCCTAGTACAGACCTATCGGGCTCTGCCTAACCGACGAAGGCGCGACGGCGTGGGCGGGCTCAACTTTACAATTATGTATGTATATGTATAAAAACGTTGCCATGTCGTTTCTTATCACCAAGAGAATCCGTGCCCTTCGGATGAATATACCCTTTCCGTTACACCCTGTATAGTCAGAAGCCAGAATGTCAGACAACCAGTTAAATCAAGGAGTATCGTGTTACCCAGTAACTGTGTTGTGGAGGTCAGGCAGGCAGTCGCTACACGTATTCAGTAGCATCCCGTTAAACTAGAAGCTGACCCTAACATAGTTGGGAAAAGGCTCGATGATGACAGTTTATTATTGAAACCCGCAACCGTTGGTACCTACCTCTTTTATATTAATTTCACGACTTAGTCTGTCTTGGTTAAGCTACGCTTGTCTAGGTTAGTCCTCGGATGAGTGACCATTGATTACAAGCCATGCCAAAGTCGCTCCCAGCTGTAATTTGTAGATCTTTAACAATCTTTACGGGTAGTCAGAAGCCAGAAAGTCTGGCAACCAGTTTAACCCGGGGGTATGATGTTAACCTTTTTATTTTAAAAGTTGTTTCGCAAAATACGTACTACAGGGAAACCCTCAAAATTACTAACTGCAAAATGAAAATATCGCTACATTAAAAGCTTTAAAATCGATTACTTTTTCAATCAACAGTTCCAAAAAGCAATCATAATCGATATTAAGATGAACTTCTAAGAATCAATTTCAATTGACTCCATTATGCGTAATAAATTTATATTATTTAGTAAATACGAGACGTCCTGCTTAATGTCGTAAATATTTATTATTTAACTATTATTAGGTTGTCGTGTGATAGTAATAAATGTGCGAATATTTAACAATAATAATAATTATGCTCATAAATATGTATAATAACTCTATTTAATGGTTTTTCGGGACCCTTATAAGAAAGCGTGGGATCTATCTGTCCATATTAACGGACATTAGTCATGCAAGACATGGGACCTTATTGACATCCATGCAAAAAATATAAATTTTGTTTTATTAATAAGTATAACAATTTAAATTGTTGTTGAATATTTGCACATGCAGACATACAAATAGAAGTTATAAATATTATTTCCCATTCCAAGAGCAAATAAAATAAAGTGCAAAATAGTCACTAATATAAAATAAAACTATTTTTGGAAATAATTTCAAACACGTTCAAATAATAGAAATGTCAAAAACGGGTTTACAAAGTCAACAGGTTCTACATTATAATGTCAAAAAATAATGTAAAATAAATGAGGAAGTTTGTCTGTCTGTTTTGTTCACGACTAAACGTCTAAACTGAATTAAGCAGGGACCGAAATAGATCAAATATCAGACGGACACAGACTATTTGTACTTCAAGCACACTAATGTACAGAGGCGGACTTAATGCCGTAGGCGGCGTATGCGGTGGCTTTTCTACCAGTCAACCTTTAGATAATGCAGAGAAAAGCAGTGGTAGGTGCAATTTTTAATGAAAAATTTAGGTAAAGGAAATTTGTGTTCTTAAACATTTTTCAAATTCAGACGATAACAAATGTCTTCACAGTCCAATAATAAGTGGCAATTCGATATTTCACATGTCTACCAAAACTTTAAACTTAAATTGTTTCTGAGGAGGAACGAAGTTTGCCGGTGCTGATAATAATAATATATTTATTGACACACTAAAGTGAGGTGTCATGCAATTGCATGCAACCATAGCAAGTATGCAAGCTCTGCTTAGCTTTGGACTAGATGGCGTTGTGAGAAAGTTGTGGAATATTTATTTAATTTTCCGCAACTTTTCACACAACACCATTTAGTCCCAAGTTAAGCTTGAGAGCTTGTGTTATGGGTACTAAACAGCTGATAAACCTACTTATATATTTCTAAATCTATATCTATACTCTATATTCTATATCTATACATATAATAAGACTGTAAAAAAACTGTGTCTGTACATTGAATATATTTAAAAAATAATAATTGAGGGGGGCTTAGAAACAGTAATAGAGCACGAATCCAAAAAAAAAAGTCTGTCTGTTAGTCTGTTTGTCTGTTTGTCTGTTTGTTTGCACACGCTAATCTTCGGAACTACTGGACGGATTTGATAATTTATCTTGGAAACTAACTAAGGGTCACTAACTACTAGACCAACAGGTCAGTTGAAAAAAAAAAAAATATTTATTTGGGACAGGCACAGGAATTTAACAGTTCAAAACTAAAGACTAAATCTAACATAGGCTTTCCCTATTTCCCATTTTGTATATTATGTGTTACCATTATGTATTTTTCCCATTTCCCATTTTGTATATTATATATTTTTCGCTATTGTTGTGCCCTCTCTCTACTGGAGTGTATTTTGACGTTATTATTATATTTTTGTCATATTACGTTCAATGTTGTTATCTTGATATATGCATATCTTCTTAATATGTATTGATGATTGTAAATCAGGTATTGTCGGTCGTCATTGCAATTTAAAAACCCATTTCATTATGAACCGTATTGTTGTGAGCGAATGACCTAGAGCTCATAAGATTGACGACTACTTCAAATGCGCCCACGCAATTAAAAATCGTGATGTTCATCATCTGCTCCGCCTTTTTCCATCTATGTTTGGGTCGGCTTTGCTTCTAGTGTTACCTGATGCAGCAGCTTGTGCACCAGTGTTTAACATGGACAGTCTGCATATGCTGCATATGCTGTATTTGACCTTCACGACCCAGTGGCTGGGTAACATGATACGATGGGTAACGTGATGTCAACCCTTGTTTAAACTGTTTGTCAGTTCGGGCTCGTGCCTCCCCGTAAAACTGTCAGTTTGTTAGTGTTAATGTCGGGAGCTACATATATATTAGCAGTATTATGTATTTTGGGTTGTGCTAGCTAACATGTAGTATACAGGGTGTAACGGAAAGGGTATATACATCCGAAGGGCACGGATTCTCTTGGTGATAAGAAACGACATGGCAACGTTTTTATACATATACATACATAATTGTAAAGTTGAGCCCGCCTGCGCCGTCGCGCCTTCGGCGGTTAGGCAGAGCCCAATAGGTCTGTACTAGGCGCGCAGAACCCGAGATAGATATACTTGAACCTTGCCGGACAGGATTATGACCCTCATAGTGCGGTGACACGTTTGTTATGATTTTGCATTTAATAAACTGTCGATATTAAATAATATCGTTAAGTTTCAAAGTTATTAGTTGGGAGCTGACATTTTGAGGAAAGACTCGTTATTAAATACTCTATTCACCCTGTTTGTATGTATATACCCTTTCCGTTACACCCTGTATATTTTAATTTGATTTAATTATAATGGTCTAAATTCAAGTTATTCTTACTTATCACTATCACACAGCCGTGTTGCTGAGGAGTTTGTTGCGCCGCTTCTTTTTGCCAGCAAAAACACTAAGAGGTGGTGAAAGAGGGGCTTTTTGGGGACTGTCTTGTGTAATATTGATGTTCTTAAAGTGCTGATCCTCAGCCTAATTGGAATAAATTACTTTTGATTATGATTTTGTGAAAAATCGAAAAATGACTGTGACCCACGGCTTAACGTACTTTCCAAGGCAGGGAAGGGTCCATTGTAATGAAGGGTCACCCATCCATGGACTGACATCGTGACGTTCACATAACATAAACATCACGCGTGTAATCCCCGAAGGTCTAGGCAGAGGTGTACCTGGTAGTACACCCACATTTCGCCAGTTATGTTTAAATCCCACGTAATAGGAGACGAGTCTATTGGCATTAATTAGGCACGAATCCACACTTCGGGCTGCTACTGGGAAAACTCAATAACATTTTGCCCGACCCGGGGATCGAACTCGAGACCTCATGCTCAGCAGTAGCTCTTGCAACTATTAGACCAACGAGATAATCGTGACTTTTCGTGATGTTCTATAAATAAAATTACAAAAGTGCAAATAAACACGCGCTAAAAGTTTATAGTATGAAAACCTTAATTGCTTTAGATAATATTTAATGCAAATATTAATATAACCTTCAACCAGTCAACTACTTCAGATGGGTAGGTAGGTATATAATGTCATGACATGTCAGGGGATCATCCTTGACGTGTGTGTGAAATAATTTCATCAGCACTTATTTTTGTGGTGCAAAGAGAGATGTTAAAATGTTAATAAGTAATTATAAATCTATCCATCACGATTTTGACGGTTTCGGTAATATAAGTAACCGATATTTGAAGCCACTTTGGGCAGATGAATTCGTGGCCTGTTGCAATAAGGTGCTTTTGAAAACCAGCGTCAGGCAGGTCGGGCAGCATCTCAGCATCTGTATTTGGTGATGCCATGAGATATACCATTTTTTTTTCTTTTTTTGTTTTTTTACCGTGTTATGTTTTATAGTTTTACCGAGCGAGTTTCAATTTGTTGCCAATAAATATTTTATATTTATTTATTTATTAAAACTTCATGCACAAGTAAAAAAATCTGTACAAAGGCGGACTTAATGCCTTAGGCATTTTCTACCAGTCTACCTTAAGGTGATAATGTGTGGTGTAGGTGGTGGTTATATTTCTTCTTCCTATTAAAATCGAGCCGCTCCTTAGCGTTAGCTTAGGTCACTTTAAAGAATCCCCGCCCTGGGACCTGGAGGCAAAAGTACTCGCGTCACTGTACCGGTGGTGCGAGGAAATGCTGGCGCGCGGTGAACGACCGATGCACGACACATGGAGTTGCGTCGGTCGCAGCTGCGCGAGGTCCTGGTGGCGGAATGGCGGGACAGGCTTTTGCGCCCTACCGCCGGCCTCGTCACCATCGAGGCGGTCCGGCCGGTGCTCGCGCACTGGCTCGGGAGGAAGCACGGCTCCCTGTCGTTTCGGGTGACGCAGATACTTTCTGGGCACAGTTGCTTCGGAAAGTACCTGTGTCGCATAAACAGGGAGCCGGACGACCGGAGTTACCACTGCGTCAACTGTCGGGAGGACACGGCGCGGCATACGCTGGCAGAGTGTGCCGCTTGGGAGGAGCCGCGCCGTGCCCTCGTCTCTGGAGTTGGCAGTGACTTATCGCTGCCGGCCGTGGTCGAGAGGATGGTCGGCAGCGTCGAGTCCTGGGACGCGGTGGTGTCCTTCTGCGAAACAGTCATCTCGCAGAAGGAGGCTGCGGAAAGGGAGAGAGAGATAACCTCCAGGCAGAGAGCGGACCATGCCCTCTTCCTGCCCCCCTGAATGGGTCCAGAGGCGACAGACGCGGGGTTGTCCGCCGCTCCCCACGTACATGGACCCGAGGTGGCGGCGCGTCATGTTCACGTGCGCCTCTCTTAGACGTCGCGAGGGGAGTCAAACACCTCATTCCCCTCGCTGAATTGGCGAGGCCCGCGGGGCCGGCACCAGTCGGGGGTCGCGGAAGTATCTCTCGTTCCCGTGACCCCCGGCGCAGGTGTGAGAAGGAACACGGGGTGGTTTTTAGTCAGAAAGAGTCTGACAGACCCCTCCGCCTCCCTGGGCGGGGGACATCCATGAGGATTAGAAAAAAGGTCACTTTAAAGGAGGGTGACATTCTATAAACATAACCTCATGCCCTGTATTCGTCTCAGGGTTATGCAGAGATGTACAGGTCACCAAAAGAGTTAAATTTACCACTCCAACCTGAGAATCTCCGTACCCAAAGCCGAGCTCAACAAGGTACTATGTGTTGTAACTTTTATGTAGCCTCAAATACGTGGTAAGTGAGTAGGTAATTTTAATACAAGGTATATATTTAGTCATAGGAAAAATTTCACAGAGTATCCCATGAATTTGAACAAATTGAAATCGGGAAAAAAAATCTGCCTTTTTCATATTCATGGGTAGAAATCTGTGATTTTTTTCCCATGACTAAAAATACACCTTGTATGTGCAGCAGTGTTATTATAATCATCCTGTGAAAATAAAGATAAATATATTCCACAACTTTTTCACTCAACGTCATTTTTAATCTAAAGTTAAGCTTGAGAGCTTGTGTTATGGGTACTAAACAGCTGATAAACATACTTATATAGTTCTAAATACATACATATTATAGATAAATTACACCCAGACACAGAACAAATGATCGTGCTCATTACACAAACATTTGTCCTGGGTGGGAATCGAACCCACGACCTCCAGCATAGCAGTCAGGGTCACTAACTACTAGACCAACAGGCCAGTCGCTATTTTACAGTCGTTATTTATTCACGGAGTGTCGTTTATTAAACCGACCACTGGCAGTAGTATCATGCAAACTATTGATATTTAACAAATGTTTACAATTTACATCGATAATTATGATTACATCTCTTGCAATCGCTATAAAAACTGTGTTTTAGATGTTTGTAATTTATTTCACAAACAAATTATTATAGAGAAAGGATAGGTACCTGCATAGCCAAGCTTACTAAATTTAAGATACAATAATCATTAGTTAATAACATTAATATGATGATAGTTTGAAACATTACAATGCAGACAGATTTCAAAACGGTTTATTATTATGTACTTTGTATTGTCTGAACTGCAATAAATATCTACACGACACTCCCTGGTTTTATAGGCGTACCAAGTTTATGATCGTTTGTTGTCAAATCTTATTGCTAACGAATCATTCGTCAACCGAAATATCAGAAACATTTCGTCATTATTCTAAAGGCCTATCTATATTTGGGTATGTACAGACGCTAGCACATCAAGCTACCCCAATGTGTCAAATTTATTTGATAGTTTTCAAACTTTATGACAAACTAGCTGCTGCCCGCGACTTTGTCCGCGTAGAGTAGGTACAGAGTAGTTGCAGAAAACAAAAAACCCCGATTTTAAGACATTCTTCATTGGTGCTCTGCTCTTATTAGTCTTAGCGTAATTATATTTTATAGCCTTTCTAGCCTGTCATGATAAATGGGCTATCTAACACTGAAAGAACTTTTCAAATCGGATCAGGAGTTTCATAGATTAGCGCGTTCATGCAAACAAACTGTTCAGCTTTATAATAAGTATTAGTATAGATAGAATAAGGTTTATGTTCAATTGGAAATATTTAAGAGTTTGGGCTAACTCGATGTGCTGGCCTTGTGCATGCTATCATGTATATAATAATGTTGTACTTTTACATTTAGCTTTGTATAGGGGGAGCAGAAATAATCTGTATGTCTTATAAATGCTGTATGTCTTATAAGCCAAAAAATTGCTAGATATTTGACGAAGGTTGCACAATTAGACGAATAAATTAACGTTAAACAGATTTGAACGGTTTATAGGAAAAGAGGTACGTTTAAGTGAATCGGGTAAACATGTCGACAGGCAGAGGGAGGACCATCACAGCCTTTGTACACAATTATGGTCTACTTGACAATATTTTATTTTTTAGTCTCTCATCTAGATTACAAGAAAACATTCGACACAAATATTTTTTATTTTTTCACGTCGTAATCAAAAAATAACGGCGATACATCGGGTCAAAATGTCTCATGACGTCACTAGACAGTACAGTTTATACTAGATAATGACGTTACAAGTCCCCTCTCCTTAACATCAATGCGCTTTATCTAAGCAGTTTTCCAGCAATTTGAAAAAGAAAAAAATATCTACTTGTGTATTGTTTTTTTAAATGATTTTAATGGACTAATTATATTTTGATGTTCATATTCTGTCAAACACCCTATTATATTCTAAGGCAGAGGTTCCCAAAGTATGCGCCGTAGAAAGTCCTGAGGGAGGGAGGGGGGGCGCCGCTGCGCCGTAGGGTGCTCCTGTTTAACGATCCCTATAAGTATAATTACTTGACATTACAAATTAATGACTGTCCTATTGGTCTAGTAGTTAGTGGGCCTGACTGCTATGCTGGAGGTCGTGGTTTCGATTCCCACCCAGGACAAATGTTTGTGTGATGAGCACGATCATTTTGTTCTGTGTCTGGGTTTTATTTATCTATAATATGTATGTATTTAGAAATATATATGTATATTTATCAGTTGTGTAGTACCCATAACACAAGCTCTGCTTAGCTTGGGACTAGATGGTGTTGTGTGAATAGTCGCGGAATATTATAACTCCACGTCGGGGTACCGCTGGTAAGGAATATTCCTAGTACTTGTAGGTATGTAGGTAGGTACTTATTTTAACGGTACCCCGACGTTACATAAAATTTCATGGCTAAAGTGTTATTTTTAACTTTTTAAATGTTTTACTTTTTTGCGATGGGGGTTTTTTAAATTTTTAATTTAATTTTTATTTTAAAATTTTTTAAACGCATTAATTTTGTTTTATAGAGTTAACAGTTATGAGAATTTTTCAGTGCATTATATGTAGAGTCAAATCCTGGTTAAAACGAATCCAAACACGACATATCTGCTATTATTTTGTCAAGGGTCTACCTACTGGTGTGCTGGATAGCCTGGCTGCAGCATCAGCTCATCCTGTTGCCATCAGTGCATTGTGTTTAGAATCAAATGCTGGTTGAAATGAATCCAAATACGACATATCTGCTATTATTTTGTCAAGAGTCTACCTACTGGTGTGCTGGATAGCCTGGCTGCAGCATCAGCTCATCCTGTTGCCATCAAGGCATTGTGTGCAAAATCAAATGCTGGTTGAAATGAATCCAAACACGACATATCTGCTATCATTTTGTCAAAAGTCTACCTACTGGTGTGCTGGATAGCCTGGCTGCAGCATCAGCTCATCCAGTTGCTATCAGTCCATTGTGTGCAGAATCAAATGCAGGTTAAAATGAATCCAAACACGACATATCTGCTGTTATTTTTCCAAGAGTGTATTAGTCTGCTAGATATCCTGACTGCATCAGACCAAATGCACCACAATGTTGCTTATTAATATTACGCACATGGGTGTTTGAAATTTTAAGACACACATATGTTTGTAAGTAAAGTTAATACCCATAGACGTCTAAAATAGCAACGGTAGCTAACACAAAAGAGCTGATAACCTTGAAACGGCTTAACCGATTTTGATGAAATATGTCTAAGAACCATCGCAAGAAACCCTGCTTTCAAATAAAAAAAACCGCATCTAAATCGGTTTACCGGTTTGAGCGCTACGGTGCCACAGACAGACAGACAGACAGACAGACAGACAGACAGACAGACAGACACACACACATAGCGGTGAAACTTATAACACCCCTCTTTTTGCGTCGGGGGTTAAAAAATTAGTTTTTAAATCGTAAACTAAGCCATTGTAATTAATAATATGTGACCTCATCATTACAAAATCAAAAGCTTTGCATGACGTTATGAAATATTTTAACACAAAAATATATCAATAAATTGCGTTCTTGTAGTTCAAACAAGTTCAAGGTCATTGTAAAGCTGTGTACACATCCTGCATTTTTATAAACTGGCTTTGAAGTAAAAGTAGTATGTAACAATCTTAGAAGATGGCGCTAGTGGCGATAGTGTCTGCCTGCCCCGTGGGAAAAGACATGTGTCAGTTTATTCAGATATATAAATTACACTCGAGCGCGTCAGATATTATTTATTCATTACAACACATACATACAACTACCATTGGAGTTGATTCTGTAATGGTAGTTGTATAAATGTGTGTAATAAATAAATAATATCAGACGATAGACGTAGACAACACGAAAATAAAAATTAAATTAAATAATTTAAACGATTGACATAAAATATGTGAAAAATACAATAAAAAAAATAGTAAGTATAAATAACTAAATAAATAAATTTAATTCCTAATTGACTGCCTCATTGGTCTATTGTTGTGGTGCTCGCAAGTGCTACTGCTGAAAATGATTTCCCGGGTTCGATCCGCGGGTTGGACAAAGTAATATTGAGTTTTACCATCTGGAATTTCTCAGTCGCAACCCGGAGTCTGGATTTGTGCCCGATTGATGGCATAGGCTCGCCTCCTATTACATGGGACTTAAATATAACTTGCGAAATGAGGGTGAACTACCAAGTACCTACACCTCTGCCTAGCCCTTCAGGGATTACAGGCATGTTATTTGTTGTTTAAATAACTAGCTAACTTGTTTGTTGGCGAAGCGAAATGTAAACAAAATTTTGCTTTGTCAACAAACAAGTCAGTCAGTTCCAAGTTAATTATATTTACCATTTAATTAGCGTCATCGAGCTAACAATTTTTTTGTATCATCAAAAGGTACAGACACCAGCACATCAAGTTACCCCAATGTGTCAAATTTCTTTGATCGGTTTTCAACTTTATGTCAAACAGAATAAGATTCATATTCAATTGGGAAAAATAGACACATTGGGGTAACTTGACGTGCTGGCGTCTCTACATCGAACCATATTCAGACACTGAGTTCTCTTTATCATCCTGAAATATTTCGTCGGCTCACACTTAATTTCAAGTTTTACCTGATGTTCTATTTACCGCCAGGGTTTCTCAAACTTCTGACTCCACGTACCCACATTCAAGTTTCAAGATAACGGCGAACCCTTACCGTCCAAATTTAATTGTATTATGAAGAAAATACAGTTTATTACTTTGATAAAACGTAATAAATACAGGCCAATTATAAAAAAAATTGTTTTGAACAATTAAGTGAGTTAAGTGGACGTGCTTTTAGTTCATTTATTAATTTTAAAGTAATATTTTAAACATCTAGCATTAACTCACTCGAAAATGCTTCTCTGTTCATGGCAAAATGCACACTTTGAACCTCAGGAGCAAGACGGTGAGTCAGCCGCCATTATGTAAAGTTTGTCGCGAAACCTCTACCTTCGAATAGCTTGCCCCCAGGGGTTCACGAACCCCACTTTGAGTAACTTTACTTTATACTATAAAATTATGAGTTCTGTCGAAACCAATGAGTGTTAATTGAAAGAAGTGCAGGTACACGACCGTCTAACCCTCAGAAATTAAGGGGTTAGACATTATAAAGCTCCCAGTGCGTACACATGGCTACACATCAACCTATACATTTCCCGTTTAAGATGATAGGATTTTTGCATAATGTGAGGTCAGCATAAACTGGTAATGTATAACTTGATGTAAACCCGTGTGTACGTACCTTTTCAATCTTTAAGTTTCTTTAAGTTTTGGGGGCTGGGTCACCCGCGTCCGTAGGAGAATACCGATTGCTAGTCCCTACACGTGGCCCCCGGGTGGTGCTAAACGGGTGACACTAACTGGTGGTAGGTTCCGACCGATGGCTTGTCACCACCCACTGGGCAAAGACTTACCGCCAAGCGGCCTAGCCGTGTTCCGGTATGATGCTCAGTGTAGCCAACACAAAGGAGCTGGGTCGAAACAGCTGTTCCAACGCAGGCAGACTAAGCTGACTCGCGCTGATTTGGACGTATCGGGAGACTAGTCGCGGAGGGTAGCGGGATCCGAGGCACGGTGCGCCGCTGGCCGACCGCAGGTAGTAGGGGGCCCAAGTAGTATGCTTGCCACATATGAAAGGCTGCCCCACCAACTGTCGAAAAATCCCGGAATGCACCATCGTGCTGGTTGGCGGCCAGATGAGAGGGCCCGATGGACATTCCCGGGGGGGCTCGGGCGTCCCCGCAGTCTCCAGGCTAGTCCCCCAATGATGTCGTTCTTTGAGTGCGTGACTGAAGGTTAGCAGCGTAGAACCTCATTTCACTTCCTTCTCCTTTCCAACCTTCGTTCAACTAATTATGAAAAGGAATAAAAAGAAAAAAGCTGAACAGCGGCAGCACTCCCTCTCTCTCAAAGTGCACCTTACCAACATTCGAGGTCTGCACTCAAATGTCGTCGCAGTCCACCACCATCTGGAGACTGAGAAACCAGCACTTTTTTTCCTTTCGGAGACGCAGATCAGAAGTCCGTCTGACGTGTCGTACCTATCTTACCCAGGGTTTACCTTGGAGCACAACTTCAAACCACGAGCGGGTGTATGCATGTACGCCCGGGACGACATCTGCTATCAGCGTCTACGGAACCTTGAGGACTCCAGGTACTCAACGCTTTGGGTTTTGGTGGACACAGGCCTGGATAAAATTATCTACGCCTGTGTCTACCGTTCGCACAGCGGAGATCAGGAGACAACCAGGCTCGCAGAATATCTTAGTGAAGCGGCGGATGCGGCTCAGCTGCGGTTCCCTTCTGCCCAATTGGTGTTACTGGGGGACTTTAACGCCCACCATCAAGAGTGGCTTTTCCCGTACCAGTGCACAGATCATGCTGGACGAGAGACGCGTAAGCTAGCGCTAGCGTTAAATCTCACCCAGCTGGTCCGGGGGGCAACAAGGGTGCCGGACGTTGAGTCGCACACAGCCAATTGCTTGGACCTTCTGCTGACAACAGATCCAGACCACTACTCGGTGTCGATATCTTCACCTTTAGGTAGTTCCGACCACTGTCTGGTGAAGTCTGTGTCCGTTTACTCCCCGCCCGATCCCAGCCCAAAAGGCACCCGGCGGGTTTGGCGTTACAGGTCAGCAGACTGGGATGGCATGCGATCTTTCTTCTCATGTTATCCTTGGCAGCCTACTTGCTTTTCTTCGGATGACGCTTCCTCGTGCGCAGCTGCCATTACGGAAGTGTTGCGGCAGGGGATGGAATACTTCATTCCGTTCTCTGATGTAGCAACGTCAGGCGCAGCTCGACCATGGTTTGGGGCCGAGTGTAACCGCGCTGAGGCGCTTAAACACGCGGCATACAGAGCTTGGGTTGATGCTCGCATGCGTAAAGCAAATGACGTCAGTCAGAAGAAGAAAGCCTTTAACAGGGCTGCCAAGTCTTGCAAAAAGGTGTTGCAGAGGTCTCGGTTTGACCACATCAGCCGAATTGGGAACAAATTAGCTTCTCACCCTGCTGGTAGTAGAGCATTTTGGTCCCTGGCTAAGTCGGTTGAATCAAACTTCTGCCGCCCTTCACTACCACCACTGCTGAAACCCGATGGGTCGCTGGCTCACACCGCTGAAGAGAAAGCGAACTTATTTGCTTCTCTTTTTGCGGAATCTTCGCGTCTGGATTCTGGGGACGCGCGGCCCCCTGCATCTCTTGATGGATGCGAGACGAGTATGTCGGATATT
The DNA here is from genome assembly GCA_921972225.1 of Euplexia lucipara. Classification (NCBI taxonomy): domain Eukaryota; kingdom Metazoa; phylum Arthropoda; class Insecta; order Lepidoptera; family Noctuidae; genus Euplexia; species Euplexia lucipara. The sequence goes on from OV179159.1 coordinate 18,871,388, forward strand.
CGCATCCATCAGAAGGACGTCCGCAGGGTACTGCGCAACCTTGACGTGAATAAAGCTAGTGGCCCTGACGGGATACCGGCAATTGTTCTTAGAACTTGTGCGCCTGAATTGTCTCCGATCTTGACACGCCTATTTCGTCTCTCGTATGAGACTGGAAAAGTGCCGATTGATTGGAAGCAAGCTAACGTGCAGCCCGTGCCCAAGAAGGGCAGTCGAGCTGACCCGGCTAACTACAGACCCATCTCTGTAACGTCCATCCTCTGTAAGAGTATGGAACGGGTGCTTAACACTAAGCTCCTGGCATACCTAGAAGCTAATGACATCCTCAGTGATCGGCAATACGGCTTTCGTCGAAATCGGTCTACAGGGGATCTTCTAGCGTATGCCATTCACATCTGGAGTAAGGCCATCGAGAAGCATGGGGAAGCGCTTGCCGTCTCCCTCGATATCTCGAAGGCTTTTGACAGGGTCTGGCACAAAAGTCTCATTGGTAAGCTTCCTTCTTTCGGTCTGCCCACTGGTCTATGTGACTGGATTGCTGACTTCCTGAGTGGTCGGTCCATCCGAGTTGTAATTGATGGCTGCTCATCCGGTCAGTTAGACATCAATGCCGGGGTCCCTCAGGGGTCGGTACTCTCGGCAACATTATTCTTGCTGCATATTAATGAACTGCTTAAGCCCGGTACCTTTGGGTATGCAGACGACAGCACTGTTGTCGAGAGCTACATGTCTGACGCACGGGCTAGTGGGTCACAGATCCAGTCTCTCCGAGAAGCTATGGTCGAGCGCTTGAACTTGTCCTTGAACGCAATCGCCGAGTGGGGTGATGCCAACTTGGTCAAGTTCAATGCTGCGAAAACCCAGGCGTGTCTGTTTTCCGCCAAGCGGAGCCTATTCCACCCGGCTCCATCTTTCCGAGGTGTAACCGTGCCGATAACCGACCATCTTGATCTTCTTGGTGTAACGTTGTCATCCACTCTCAATTTTAGCTCTTACATCGAGGCAAAGGCTCAAATAGCTGCAAAAAAGTTAGGTATCTTAGCAAAGGTGAGACGTTACTTCACGCCGGAACAGCTGCTCAACCTCTATCAAGCGCAAGTTCGGTCGTGTATGGAGTACTGCTCTCATCTTTGGGACGGATCCGCCAAATACCAGCTTGATGCGCTTGAGTCTATTGAGAAACGAGCCAAGAAGATCATCGGCAATGATGCACTCGTTGTGTCAAAACTTCAAAGTCTTGAGCATCGACGCCGAGTTGCTAGCCTGTCGGTTTTCTATCGGTTATATTTCGGAGAGTGTGCATCGGAATTGCACGATTTAATTCCACCAAGCCCTTTCCATCATCGGACCACCAGGCGTTCAGCACTGCGCCACCGGTACATGGTAGATATCCCAACCATACGTACTAAACGTTATGGAAACACATTCATTGTGCGAACAGCCAAAGAGTGGAATTCCCTGCCGGTGTCGGTGTTTCCTGATAGCTACAACCTAGGGGTCTTCAAGTCAAGAGTGAACAGGTTGCTTCTAGGCAAGCGTGCTTCATCGTCGACCACATCATCGCTTACCATCAGGTGAGATAGTGGTCAAACGCGTGCCTATCAGTAATAAAAAAAAAAAAAAAAAAAAAAAAAAAAAAAAGTTCAAGTTTAGTTTCGTTTTTTTTTTAGTTTCAAGGCTACACAAGAACATCTCATAAATTTGTATTTTTTTATTATTATATAATATTATTCTAAATGTCCTTCTGCGACTCTTCACGATTTCGTATACTGACGCTAAATACTTTTAAATAATATGCTGACAAGACTAATGAACGTAAAATCTATAAATTATATTTATTTCGTAAGTTTAATGGAGAGGAATCTTTTTTAAAAATATTTTTATTATACTATGTAAAGCATTATATAATAAACATTTTTTTTTCTATACAGTTGAAGCAGTTTCAAGTCTAACCAGTTGGAGGTCGCGGGAGTATTTTCTGTTCCCGTGACCCCCAACGCAGGTGGAGACGGAACACCGGGGTGGTTTTTAGTCAGTAAGAGTCTGACAGACCCCTCTGCCCTCAAAGGGGCGAAGGACATCCATGAGGATATTCGGCCCCGCAATAAAAAAGTTTCAAGTCTAATAGGAAGTTGGATTACTGATCGCAATTGTAATATGCTTGTTTGCACATACTTTCATTACAAAGTGTGCATTAAAAATAACCTTTTTTTTAAATTCTGTCTAATACTATTGTAAATTGAGTACTTATAATTAACAATAAAAGAAATATCTAGACCTGAAATAAAAAGCTTTATATATTGTTACTAGCTGCCCCACCAAATCATAAACATCGGTCAAGCCGTTTCGGAGGAGTATGGTAACTAACATTGTGACACGAGAATTTTATATACAACGTGTTTTTTTTTGATATCCCATAACTCTAGGGTATGATTGAGACCATATCAAAGAATCAACTGGCATATAAATTATGTTTCAATCATCCTTTATTTTATCAACATACAAAATAATTCGACAGTCACGATGATTAATGTAAAACACCCTTACGTGAAAGAAAAGTGACGTTAGAAAGGAGAATTTTTGAACTAATTAGGTAATAAAAATAATATTAATAATACTTAATAATAATATTCCACGACTATTCACACAACGCCATCTAGTCCCAAGCTAAGCAGAGCTTGTGTTACAGGTGACAACTGATAATTTAATTATGATTGATGATATCTCCGAGACTATGCATTTTTGGACCATCTATTCTAGGAGTTTTAGTATTATTTTTACCTACAGAATATAACCCTATAGTTATGGGATATCAAAAAAAAGACCTTGTATATGATTTTGTGAGGTGAGTAAGATAAATATCCAAAAACCTTGTGTAAAAACAATTTATTAATAAAGATTTTGTCTTTGCGCAAAAACGTAAATGTGTCTTTATTTCACTGATCAGAGCAGAGTGTGATGCAGTAGCGACATCTATCACGCCACATACGAACTGATGACTGATATTCTACATCGCGATATCAGAGTTATCCGCGCCAATTGAAGGTACACAAGTTCCCGACAACAATCGCCACCGAGCAGTAATTAGCCCACCAGACACAACACCCGTCTGGTCGGAGGATCCTCCCTTTCCCGTGGGAGATGAAGAACTTTACACCCCTTTCCTCATACCTCTAAATTGGTGACCGCGACGTGGATAAAAAAAAGGTGTAACGTATTGGTATTTTAAATAAATAAACAAAACAATTAAATCCAAGAGTCTATTCAATATAAAGTTCACGGCAACCAACCGATAATCAAAAATATACTTTAGATTTATGTATCCGGGATTTATGTATGAAACCGGACCTATTTCTTGTTTCAACCGACTTAAAAAAAAGAAGAAAATTCTCAATTCTCTTCTTTTTTTTAAGTCGGTTGAAACAAGATCTCAATACTCAACTGATATTGTCTCCATTACTTAATTAAAAAATACTTAAATCTTTTCATGAGTACATTTAGAATAGCTTTTGATAGAAATAGTAAAAACGTTTGTTTGTTTTTAGCAGTTCATTAATACGTGTACATTTATGTTTTCTCATTTCACATTAATGTCCAGACTTTAGGGCACTGTTCAATAATGATTTCCAGTTTTGTCATCGAACCTGGGGGGATCCCTAAGTCCTCCAAATTCTTCTCCTGCTCCTTCAAATCCATTAGCGGAATCTTGATTGGACGTCGCTATCTCATAGTCCGGAATAGGCACAATGGGGAACTAGACTGTTGATACAATAAGACCTTCATTGGAACCAACTTTTGAAGGGACGTCTGGAGCTGGTGTGTTGCCGTGAATACTTGGATTGTTGGACTCAACACTTATGTGACTAGGTTTCTGAGAGGGTAAAACAACGCCATGCAAAGGGTGGATACTGTGTTCTGGTAAAGAACTCACTACTAATTAGCTTCTTGGCTATCCACCGAAATATACTATTTCAGCAGGTTTAGTTGGTGGGCTAAATTAAGAAGTAAAGACAGCTGATGACTGGCTCTGGACATTGGAACCCTGTGTGAACGTACTACTTAGAGGTTGGAAGGGCTGCACACAGTGCCCACTGAACTGGTTATAAGATGTTTGAACAACCGGACCGCTGAATTCGGTCGGTTTAGATGGTTGCGCAACAAACTGAGATAGACTTACAGTGGGTTGAGACTGAAGCGTACACTGAGTTAATGAGATCCCAAAAGGTTTGATAGGTTGAGCATTGATTGGTATATGAGAAGTAGATACTAAGGAGTTCAAGTTTTATGGGTTTGTTGTACCTTTCGGTCCTGGGGACTAATGACTACGCCTCCATGTTGCGTGGTGATAACTGATTAAGGTTTCTGATAGTTGTAGCCAGCCATATTTGTCGTTTAAACTGTGCCTTTAGTTAGTTAGTTTCCAATTGATTGTCCAACAACAGAGACAGATTCTTAGAAGCTTAGTAGTAAAAGGCTTGATTCCGATTGAAATGCGTCTGTTGGTAAGTAGTTTGAGTTGATTGAGGTTTCTGTGACTGACCAATCCGAATGTGATCTGACCAATCAGTCAAAAAGACAAACTGCCTACATTGGCTTGTGAGACCTTACTGGGCAGGGGCTGATTTCTCGCCTTATTGGCAGTTTGTTTTACTGTCGCTGCTGGTCTGTGAAGTGAAACTTTCTAATTGTTTTTGCGTAGACGTAACTGCTATACCTTACCAAAACTGAGATTAAGCTGAATTGGTTCATCCAATTGGGATACTATGTGAACTGTTAAGGTTGAGTCAGGCCGACTAACAGGTGTCTTTTCAGGTAATGAAACAAAACTATAAAATGGTTTAGTGGTGGTTGAAACCAAACCAGCGCTCATTGACAGAGGATTTCGATTAAACTGGTTATATGCTGATGTCTGTAGTTGAGTTCCACCAGGGTTACTTTCAAATGGGAAAGGTGGAAAGTCATTAGTACTAGAACTTCCTGCTTCGATTTTCGGTTTAAGGGTACCGTAAACTGAATCAGCACCAATAGATTGAAAGTTCGGACTAAATTTCATTTCAAGTCGGGGACTTTTGTATGACACTGAACCAGAACTGAACTGATTAATAGCACTGTGGCCGCCACTATGAGAACCTTGATACTTGAAACCAACAGGAAAGTCATTAGTACCAGAACCGAACTGATAAGACGAACTTCCTGCTTGATATCTCGGATCAACTGCGTCATATTCTACGGAAGTTTCAGTTGTACTGACAGGTTTCATTTCAAATTGGGAACTTTTGTATGGTAAGTAACCAGAACTGAACTGATTAATAGCACTGTGTTGGCCACTATTAGAAGGTGGATACGGATCAGGAAAGTCATTAAAACCATAACCGAACTGATAAGACGAACTTCCTGCTTGATATCTCGGATCAACTGCGTCATATTCTACGGAAGTTTTAGTTGTACTGACAGGCTTTATTTCAAATTGGGAAGTTTTGTATGGTGAGGAACTAGAACTGAACTGATGAATATCACTGTTTTGGTCACTACTAGGAGCTTGATACGTGAAACCATCAGGAAAGTCATTAGTACCAGAACTCAACTGATAAGACGAACTTCTTGATTCAAATTTTGGTTTAAAGGTGCCGTAAACCGAATCAGCACCAATAGACTGAGAGTTTGGACTTAACTGGTTATTATACGCTACATATTTTACGGAAGATTCAGTTGTACTTACAGGTGTCGTTTCAAATTGGGGACTTTTGTATAGTGAGGAACCAGAACTGAACTGATGAATAGCACTGGGTCGGCCACTACTAGGAGCTTGATACGTGAAACCAACAGGAAAGTCATTAGTACCAGAACTGAACTGTTGACTAGCACTGAATTGGCCAACATTAGAAGCTTCATAAGGAAATGTCTTTCGATACCACTTATCAATCTCAATTTCCGACGGTACAGTAGTAGTCGAAACTATAGGTTTGTTACCAAATTCAGATATGTTTATATTAGAACCTTTTTGAGTCTGCTGGGAAGTAGACTGACTACCATATTGAGATGAAAACAAACCAAACCTGGAATCTGTGTCATTCTGAGCTGGCTTAGCTTGCAAATTATTTCCAAGTGTTGTTCCTTGACCAAAGCTGGTTGAATTATTATCTTTGTTTTTACCGGTAAATATTCCATTACTAGTCTTAAACCCGTAACTGTAGTTTCCTAAACCTAGATCACTGGTGACCTTCAAGGAGTTTCGATTAGTTTTATCTGCTTGAAATTTGTCTGATTCGATGAAAGATCCAAATCCAGGTGCTATCCTAGTGCTAGGTCCTGAGCTTGTCAAGCTTGCAGGACCACTAAATGCGGCATTTCTAACTTTGGAGTCTGAGGAGCCGTATGAGGTCCTCGGTCCTCCTAGACTTGTTGGCTTAAAGCCAGGCGAAACCGGGTTAACAGCATCTACAACGACTTCTTGGGCGTCATTAGTGTTACTGCCTGTAGACAAGCCTTGGTTAGATCCATTCAAGTGAACCAGCTGCGCTATAAGACTATCCCCAGAATTTCTAACCGATATTGGCGACAAGTAGTTCATTTCAAGCTTTGCTGCATTACACACCGCTGCTAGAGCGGTTAATATAACCTGTAAGAAAAAAGCCTTCTTAACATTAGATGCTCAAACTGTTTGAAATTTAATATCATGTTCTGTCTCTGCATCACCTTATAATAATCTGGTTTATTTTACTAGTGCATAAAGTTTTAATAAATGAAAAAATAAATAATATCCGAAAAATTGCGATTTGGAACTAGATGAGGTTGTGTGAAAGTTATGGAATATTATTATTATTATCATTCAACATTTCATTTATTAGTTTATAATGAACATCTACTTTAAAAAAATATATTTTTAACTTTGTCTCAAAATGTCTTCTTTTAAGATATATTAATTATAATTATATATGTATTTGCTGCTGTGTGTTATTATTGGAAACGAAATCACAGAAACAACTTTGCGGAAAGAACTTGTATAAACGTAAGATTTACCTTGAAAACGTGTTTTCAAGGTAAATCTTAAGGAAAGGACAATAATAAATGGAGGATTGTAAATCATATCACTAAAGTTATTTTACTGATATGTTTTGCATCTAATAGCTAATATTATTTTGATTTTTGATTCAAATTTGTAAATAATATCTGGTCTTAATATTAATGTTAAGTGCACATTGTTATTTTATGTTTTACATAAGTAGAAATAAGATAGAAATTTCTGAGAAACAACTTAAGGTCGATGTCCGTAAAGAGTAATAGATGCTTTTCGAGTTTCGGAATCCACCATGCATCCTTATTTAATTCTGATAAATCTACATTTACACATTATAAAGCGAAAAGATTTGTATTTTGTATGTTTGCAACGAATTAACTCACAAATATAAATAAAATACACTAAAAAAATATTTTATAAAATTAGAATACTAAATATTATCCCTCAATAACATAGGTCACATAAGGGATCTCTAATAAACAGCAATATTTTAAAAGATTTAAAAAGGTTAGTCATGAAATGTTTAGTATGCAATGCGTAAACTTAAGAGTACGGAACACAAACCTGTTCCACATAATTCAAGGAAATATCAATGTCTCAAAAAAATCTTTGCAATACAATACTACGTCCAACTGTTAAACATAAGTAACTGAATCTTCTACATCTTAAAAGTTAATAGAAATGCCGACCAAAATCGGACCATGTTATGTATACCTCCTATATTAACCCATAACCAAATAAATATTCAATACTGTTTTATTACCTATAAGTTACGTTCAATTATTCAAATTGGACTTATCATTAAAAAAATATAAGCAATTTCAAAAGTTCAATCTGAAGTTGAATCCGAAATAAATAACTTGGAGCTAAAGAATAGATTTATGACGCAACAAGACTTATAAAAAATAGCACCATAGAAAAATGCTGTCAAAAAATAGCAATTCAAATCCTATACCTAATTATTCCTGGGCATTATGACACTTATTTATACCACAACACTATGACACAAACAAAGGTATTACCAATATCATCCTTTTTAAATTGACGAATGTGTATGCAGCAGGACTCACTTAAACTGGAGGCTTAATAAAGCCACATTTGCTTTTTATAGCGTTTGGAAGTTCAAAGACGAACATAATTAATGATTCTACCAAGATAGTTTTGCTACTCCATAAGACTATCTTAGATTCGAGCAACTCTTCTGCAAATCACATAAAGTTGAGATTTCTGTGGCATGCAAAATCAAACGAAGATGGTATTATGTGCAGATGATGACACATCGTGGATTCTGAACAGTTTATGGTAAAAAATGTCTTACCTAATAATTAAAACCCCAAATAACTTCCTTCTTATTTGGTTTTTTGGAGGGAAACTGGTTTATATTACTGAAACAGATTCTCTAGACATCACGCTAGACGAAAAGTTACAACGGGAACCTCATGTAACATCTTTTGCGGGGCAGCTAAACCCAGTTACTTATTCGGTTAAAAAGATAAGACAGTTGACAAATGTAAAACCGTGCGTTTGGTCTATTTAAAGCTATTTTTACAGCATTGCTTTTATGCATTTTAGTACGAGGTTGGGTTTAAGTTGTGATTTTATTTATATAAGTAAATGAAAGAAAATTTAAAACGTATTTTTTTCAATTTATAGTCAGAGGCCCAAAAATCTGACATGGAGTCAGATCAGGCTTGATATAAAAACACTAGTATTCAGCTGTATACTATTTGCAAACTCCAACATGTTTGGAAAAGGTTAGTCAGATGATAATCTACTTTACAACAACTTCACTTAAGTAAAAAATCAAATGGTGCGCTTTTTTATGCGCTGAGAATGCGCATAGCCCATAATGCTCGCCCAAGACTTAAAAATGCTATTCAATAATGAGAATTCATCTAAAACTGTGTTAGACAAAAACCTGGAGTGCAGACAGGGGTCTAAGAGTCACCTATTTTTTAGTTCATAAGTAATATACACCACGAAATTATAATAGATGTTTTACCATTAGCATGTAAATACTGATTATTACAAACAACCTTTTTTTTAGTAGCATAGAATAGAATACTCTTTTTTGTACACCTTAAAAACTTACAAATTTAACTTAGTAGTAGCTCAGAGTCTCGATTCGGGTCGGATTAGGTAAACACGATACCTAATCTACCTAATCCTAGTATTTAAAAGTACCTAGTCCATTTACCTAATCCGAATATTTATTCAATATAGTCGCTGGTCTGTTACGATATTATTTATCGTATGTGGATTAGGTAAAAAAATATTCGGCATGGAGTTTGGAAATTTCGTTTCTGATATATTGTGGAACGGTGGATTACTTTGGTTTATATTTCGTTTTTTATGGGCAAACGGTACTAAAAGTCAACGTGAATACTTTTGCTTACTATAATAAAATATTTGTGTCACGTACCTACGCATGATGCACTTGCACTGCCAAAAGTTAGGTCAAGTTTAAAGTTCATTGTAGAATTACTCTCCAACCACTCAAACGACATATTATTTTGTCTTTTATACTGAAAATGGTTTAAATTTAAAACTGGTGTAGGTACTATGTATAGAAACTATGGCATCATTATATTATCATGCATTACACCCATATGAGTTTCTAATTTTTACACATTTATTTTCAATAAAACACGTGATCGTTTTGTTATTTTTTCGAGAATATGATCTTAAAATTACGCAAACAACTTATTCGTTACGAAATACATCGCTAGAGCACTAACTAGTCCAGTGGTATTCTCCATAGATGGCGCTGGCGGCAGTGCTAAATAAACTTGATACTTAACCCCTACTTTTTAAGGTACGGAATATCTTCTGAGTACGAATATTTTGTGCCATACCTAATCCTTGACGCATTGGATTAGGTAGGGATTCGTATCGAGAAATACCTAATCCACATACCTAATATAATATTTATGCCACCACCTCTACTCGATTCGTGCCAAATTAGTAGCAAGGGGTGTGTCCAATTTGAACTAGCAGATTTTTGGTGTACTTTAGGAATACCTCTGTCTTACCTTGTTTATTTCATTTAATTTCAAATTGTGAAATGACTGTTTTTAATATGAGTTTAATATGTGATCTACGTGATGTAAGTTTGATATAAGATTATATCCAAAATAAAACTACGAAATAATTTATTATTTACAATTTAATAATTTATTTTAAAAAATATTTTACATGTCAATTATGGAACCTTTTGTTTATGTTGTTACAATGTTTCTCTACATTTTACAAACTGCAGTTCTATTCTGCAAAAATCACCCTGTGAAACCGTAGGTAAAGTAAAGGTGAATACAATACTAAATCTAGCCGTTGACAATTCACTTCTCTCAGTTTTTAGAGGTCGACTTTTACTCAACCGACTGGCTGTTGTTTACTAGTTGTATAAAACTATCAAACTGCCAAAAACTGAATTTCTTTGTTTCAAAACTGATACAAATACTCAAATGATATTGTCTCCATTACTTAATTAACAAATACTTAAATCTTTTCATGAGTACATTTAGAATAGCTTTTGATAGAAATAGTAAAAACGTTTGTTTGTTTTTAGCAGTTCATTAATACGTGTACATTTATATTTTCTCATTTCACATTAATGTCCTGTCTTTATGGCACTGTTCAATAATGATACCCAGTTTTGTCATCGAACCTGGGGGGATCCCTAGGTCCTCCAAATTCTTCTCCTGCTCCTACAAAGCCATTAGCGGGTCCTTGATTGGACGTCGCTATCTCGTAGCCCGGAATATGCACAATAGGAAACTGAACCGTTGATACTACAAGACCTGCATTGGAACCAACTCTTGAAGGGGCGTTTGGAACTGGTGTGCTTCCATGAATACTTGGATTGTAGGGCTCAACACTTATGTGACTAGGTTTCTGAGAGGGTAAAACAACGCCATGCGAAGGGTGAATACTGTATTCTGGTATCGAACCCACTACCGATTGACTTCCAGAGCTGGATCCATGCGTCGCGGACTGGAATGGCTGTCCACCGAAATATACTATTCCAGCTGGTTTAGTTGGTTGGGGGCCAAATTGAGAAGTAGAGACAGCCGTTGACTGGCTCTGGCTATTGGAACCCTGTGTGGACGTACTACTTAGAGGTTTGAAGGGCTGCCCATTGAACTCGTTATAAGATGTTTGAACAACCGGGCCGCTGAAGTCGGACGGTTTATATAGATCCGTACCAAACTGAGTTGGACTTACAGTGGATTGAGACTGGAGCGTACCCTGAGTTGATGAGGTCCCGAAAGGTTTGAGAGGTTGAGCATTGATCGGTACTTGGGAAGTAGATACTGCGGAGTTAAAGTTTGATTGACTCTGTTGTACCTTTTGGTCCTGGGTACCAATTCCTACGCCTCCATGTTGGGTGGTAATAACTGACTGCGGTTTTTGATAGTTGTAACCATCCACATTGGCTGTTTGAAAGGTGCCTTGAGTTGGCTGGTCTTCAATTGATTGACCAACATGAGAGACAGAGCCTTGAGTGCTACTGAAAAGGTTTTGACCCTTATTGAACTGCGTTTGTTGGTAAGTAGTTTGAGTTGATTGAGGTCTGAACAATCCAAATGTGGTCAGACCAACTTGTCCACTACCTACATTGGAATGTGAGACCTCACCAAGCAGGGGCTGACTACCCACCTTATTGGCAGTTTGTGTATATTGCTGCTGCTGGTTATTAGTCTGCGAAAGGAAACTTACTAATGGTTTTTGCGTAGATTGAGATGAAGCTGAATTGCCCGTTTGAAGTGTGCCAATAAGAGGTTTTTTGTCAAACTGAAATGTTTGGCTCGGAAAATAATCAGTACCAGAACCAAACTGATTACTGCTGGCTGCAGACCCAAAACCTGGATTTGCAGTGCCAAAAGGTTTTTGCTCGTGTGATGGTTTAGTGGTAGTCGAAACCGAACCAACACCAGTAGACTGAGAGTTCAGACTTAACTGGCTAATAGATCCTGTTTGTGGTCCGTAAGAAAAACCTTGACTTGTTTGTGACTGTGTACCAAACTGCGTTTGTTGATATGAAGATCCAGTCAATGGTTTAGGTGTTATTGAAACTGAACCAGTGCCTAACGAAGACTGAGGATTCTGTCCAAACCGAGACCCAGTTGTACTAATTTGTGTTTGTTGGAAAGAGGAACTAAGTGGATTTTGGCTAAATAAAGGCTTAGTGGTAGGCAAAACCGAACTAGTACCTACATTAGACTGAGACTTCTGACTAAGCTGAGAGACACTTGATCCATATTGAATTTGCTGATATCCTAAGCTTGTTTGTGTGGGATTATGAGGTTTTTCTCCAAGCTGAGATGCTTGGCTTGAAACTTGAGAGTAAGCAAAACTAGATCCTTGAGTTTTTTGTGGTTTCAAGCCAAACTGTGCTTGTTGAGATGTTAAACCAATAGGTTTTTGGCTGGAAAATGGTTGATTTGGAGTCGAAACCAGCCCAACACCAATAGCAGACTGAGAATTATGACCATGCTGAGAGCTAGTTGTTACAAATTTAGAGCCAGTTGATCCAAACTGTGTCTGTTGATACGACGAGCTGATAGGTTTAATGTTAGTCGAAACTAAACCTGAACCTTGAGTAGACTGAGAATTCTGACCACACAGGGTGCAAGTTGTTCCAAGCTTGGAGCCAGTTGGTCCAAACTGCGTCTGTTGATACGAAGAGGCAATAGGTTTAGTGTTAGTTGAAACTGTGCCTGAATCTTGGGTAGACTGAGAATTCTGACCAACCTGGGAGCCAGTTGATCCAAACTTGGAGCCAGTTGATCCAAATTGTGTCTGTTGATATGAAGAGCCAATAGGTTTAGCAGTAGTTGAAACTAAACCTAAACCTTGAGAAGACTGCGAATTTTGACCAAACTGGAAACTAGATCCAGATTGAGTTTGTTGTGTTGCTACGCCAGTTTGAGCTGTGCTGACAGGTTTATTTTCAAGTTGACTTTGGCTTTGAGAGTAACTGAAATTAGAACCTTGACTCGTCTGTGGTTTTGAACTGTACTGTGAAATAGCAGCCGCATATGGCCCAGAGGAAAAGGTACCAACAGGTTTAACGGTAGTCGAAACTAAACCTGAACCTTGAGTAGACTGGGAATTCTGACCAAACTGGGTGCTTGTTGTTCCAAATTTGGAGCCACTTGGTCCAAACTGTGTCTGTTGATACGAAGAGCCAATAGGTTTAGTGTTAGTTGAAACTGTGCCCGAACCTTGCGTAGACTGAGAATTCTGACCAAACTGGGAGCTAGTTGATCCAAACTTGGAGCCGGTTGGTCTAAACTGAGTCCGTTGATATGAAGAGCCAATAGGTTTAGTAGTTGAAATTGTACCTGAACCTAGAGTAGACTGAGTAATCTGACCAAACTGGGAGCTAGTTGAACCAAACTTGGAGCCGTTTGATCCAAATTGTGTCTGTTGATATGAAGAGCCAATAGGTTTAGCAGTAGTTGAAACTAAACCCAAACCTTGAGAAGACTGCGAATTTTGACCAAACTGAAAACCAGATCCAGATTGAGTTTGTTGTGTTGCTACGCCAGTTTGAGTTGTACTGAAAGGTTTCTTTTCAAATTGACTTTGGCTTTGAGAGTAACTGAAATTAGAACCTTGACTCGTCTGTGGTTTTGAACTGTACTGTGAAATAGCAGCCGCATATGGCCCAGAGGAAAAGGTACCAACAGGTTTAACGGTAGTCGAAACTAAACCTGAACCTTGAGTAGACTGAGAATTCTGACCAAACTGGGTGCTAGTTGTTCCAAACTTGGAACCATTTGATCCAAACTGTGCCTGTTGATACGACGAGCTGATAGGTTTAATGTTAGTCGAAACTATACCTGAACCTTGAGTAGACTGAGAATTCTGACCACACAGGGTGCAAGTTGTTCCAAGCTTGGAGCCAGTTGGTCCAAACTGTGTCTGTTGATACGAAGAGGCAATAGGTTTAGTGTTAGTTAAAACTGTGCCTGAATCTTGGGTAGACTGAGAATTCTGACCAACCTGGGAGCCAGTTGATCCAAACTTGGAGCCAGTTGATCCAAATTGTGTCTGTTGATATGAAGAGCCAATAGGTTTAGCGGTAGTTGAAACTAAACCCAAACCTTGAGAAGACTGCGAATTTTGACCAAACTGGAAACTAGATCCAGATTGAGTTTGTTGTGTTGCTACGCCAGTTTGAGTTGTACTGAAAGGTTTCTTTTCAAATTGACTTTGGCTTTGAGAGTAACTGAAATTAGAACCTTGACTCGTCTGTGGTTTTGAACTGTACTGTGAAATAGCAGCCGCATATGGCCCAGAGGAAAAGGTACCAACAGGTTTAACGGTAGTCGAAACTAAACCTGAACCTTGAGTAGACTGAGAATTCTGACCAAACTGGGTGCTAGTTGTTCCAAACTTGGAACCATTTGATCCAAACTGTGCCTGTTGATACGAAGAGCCAATAGGTTTAGTGTTAGTTGAGACTGTGCCCGAACCTTGCGTAGACTGAGAATTCTGACCAAACTGGGAGCTAGTTGATCCAAACTTGGAGCCGGTTGGTCTAAACTGAGTCTGTTGATATGAAGAGCCAATAGGTTTAGTAGTTGAAACTGTACCTGAACCTAGAGTAGACTGAGTAATCTGACCAAACTGGGAGCTAGTTGAACCAAACTTGGAGCCGTTTGATCCAAATTGTGTCTGTTGATATGAAGAGCCAATAGGTTTAGCAGTAGTTGAAACTAAACCCAAACCTTGAGAAGACTGCGAATTTTGACCAAACTGGAAACCAGATCCAGATTGAGTTTGTTGTGTTGCTACGCCAGTTTGAGTTGTACTGACAGGTTTCTTTTCAAATTGACTTTGGCTTTGAGAGTAACTGAAATCAGAACCTTGACTCGTTTGTGGTTTTGAACTGTACTGTGAAATAGCAGCCGCATATGGCCCAGAGGAAAAGGTACCAACAGGTTTAACGGTAGTCGAAACTAAACCTGAACCTTGAGTAGACTGAGAATTCTGACCAAACTGGGTGCTAGTTGTTCCAAACTTGGAGCCAGTTGGTCCAAACTGTGTCTGTTGATACGAAGAGCCAATAGGTTTAGAGTTAGTTGAAACTGTGCCTGAACCTTGGGTAGACTGAGAATTCTGACCAAACTGGGAGCTAGTTGATCCAAACTTGGAGCCGGTTGGTCTAAACTGAGTCTGTTGATATGAAGAGCCAATAGGTTTAGTGTTAGTTGAAACTGTACCAGAACCTACAGTAGACTGAGAATTCTGACCAAACTGGGAGCTTGTTGATCCAAACTTGGAGCCGTTTGTTCCAAATTGTGTCAGTTGATATGAAGAGTCAATAGGTTTAGCAGTAGTTAAAACTAAACCTAAACCTTGAGAAAACTGCGAATTTTGACCAAACTGGAAACCAGATCCAGATTGAGTTTGTTGTGTTGCTACGTTAGTTTGAATTGTGCTGACAGGTTTCTTTTCAAATTGACTTTGGCTTTGAGAGTAACTGAAACTAGAACCTTGACTTGTTTTTGGTTTCGAACTATACTGTGAAGTAGCAGCCCCACCAAATTGAGACGAACTTTGCTGAGTTCCAAACCTTGAATCAGTATCAATTTGACCTGGTTTAGCTTGCAAATTATTTTGAACTATAGTGCCTTGGCCAAAGCTGGAAGAAGTATCTTTGTGTTCTTGCGTAGGCAGTGTTGTGTCTGGCTTGTTATACTGGTAAATTGTGCCCTGGTATTGTTGTGTTGGTGACTGAGAGCTAGCAAAGTTCTGGCTATTTGATGACAGCCCAAACTCAGTCTGACTTTGAACAATAGGTTTCTGGCCAGAATGAGTTTCAGTTGATCCGAATTGGATAGAAGGAGCCTGACTAGATTGGCCAAACTGTATTGACGGTTTTTGTCCAAAATGACTAGACTGAGACGCAAATTGTGTAGACGATAACGAAGAATCAGACGGGAAAGAAGATATAGCAGCCTGAGTAATACCATTGTAAGATGAGGAGCTGGTGCCTTGATACTGTCCAGTGGATAAAGTAGCAAGAGTATTGGGATGTATTGTACCTTTTTGAGGTAGCGTACTGGTTGAGATAATTTGCTGATTGTTTTTAGAGTATTGAGTATTAGAAGTTATTGATGGGGTAATAAAAGGTTTGGATGGAGGTTTGTAGTAGTAGGAATTATCACTGCCCTGCTGTTGACTAATTAAAGGCTTTTGCGTGCTTGACGCGTAAGTGGCATCAATGGTTCCAGTGTGAGAAGATGAATGTAAAACCTGGTTTGAAGATTGTAAATCAATGTCTGGTACTTTAGTAGGGCCTTGGTTACTTCCAAAACCAAACGATGCTTGAGTTGGCTGAGCACTGGAAAGTTGAGCATCAGTGCTACCATACTGAGATTGTGAATTGTGCTGACTCAGTGGTTGAACATTAGCAGCAGATGCAACGGACATATCAAAACCGTGTGGTTTTGAATTATGGGTTTGTTTAACTGATGAAGCTGTATTCACGGGTGGGAGATATTCGGTATTACTTGCGGTGTTTCCGGATTGCTGACCTTCTCCAAATCTGCTGGGAAAGGCATTGCTCTCAGAGTTAAATCCATTGAATGGTTTATTTGAGTGGCTATAACTATTTTGGTTTCCAGATACAAAAGCGGACGCAGAAGCACTTGGTGGTGAATTTGGTGGCTGACTATGTTTGTAGGAGTCAAGAGTTCCACTTCCAGGGACAAACGCTGATGCTGTTGCTGTAGAAGGAGCAGGAACCGATGATCCAGCTGATGAGTCAGATCCATATTTTGAACCGTGTATACTCTGGCTGGCTGACCCCACAGAGTTCGATGAAGAAATATACTCATTTTTTAATCCAGAACTTAAGGAACCTGTAGAAGCAAATGCACTGGCACTACCAGATCCTGAAGAAACCGCTGAACTGTAAGCAGAACTTATTGGCAAGTTATGGAAGCTTGGTGACTTGGCTGGAGAACCGGCTACTGAAGCCTGGGCATGAGCGTGATTGCCCTCAAACTTTGTTGCCTGAATGCTAAATCTGTTTCCTGTCGACTGCAAACCTGATTGTCCATGATAACTAAATTGGTCATGATTTAAGACATTGGTATCCTTTGAACCAGTCTGTTCAGATTGACCATTAGAAAAAATATCTCCTGAAGTTAATAAACTTTGAGTTCCACTCTGGGCATTCAAGCTAGACTGTTTGTGTTCGGAATTTTGCCCAAATCCTTGAGCGCCGTGTCCTTGCGAAGAGTGGCTAGCCAGTGAACCCGGGTTGTATGTTCCAACCAGAACTCCAGAAGTAGGTCTGCGGTTGCTCTGACTCACATACGTTCCAGTAGACATTGAATCTCCGCCGCCTATTGTAGGTCTTCCATTGTTATTACCCGCACCATTGCTCGAGTAATCACCTTCATCATTGTATTTCTGCGCGTTGTATGAGCCTGAAATAAAAATGAAAGTTGCAAGCAATTTATCAATGGCTGATACCTGTGTCAAAGGTACATTTGTCAAGGCATTCAAAAGCTTTGAAGGTGTGACGTTACCAAATTAGTGAATGAAACGTTTTTTTGGTGAGCAACTAACTGCAATGACAGCAAGATTGATCGTTTCTTGAATATTCGAACAGAATTTATTGAGGGCATATTATAATATGCGATAATGGTTTTCTTGTTTTAATGCAATTTTATCGCAAACGAAAAATGAAATTAAGCTTGTGCAGGTGAAGCCCTTTCATAATGATTCTCCTCATGACAAGATCATTTTAATTGAAAACTTAAATCCTCATTATAAGTGACTAGCAGACGCCACGCAGTTTCACCCGCGTAGTTTCCGTTCCCGTGGGAATACGGGGATAAAAAGTAGCCTATGTCCACCGGGAATAGTGTAGTTTTCCATCAGTACAATATTTTTTTAAATTGGATCGTTAGTTTCGAAGATTACCCCCTACATACAAACTTACAAATTTTACCTCTTTTTAATATTAGTATAAGTATACATAATAGTATGATAAACAATATACGGTTTTCGCATTTTTTTTCCAGTATTATAACAATAGTCCTAGAATACAGGGAAAAATGCGAAAAAGGTATTTTTTTCAAACCTTTGAAATTTGGCAATAATAGTAATAAATAGATATTACTTGTCACATTTCATAGATTGGATTGGATCAACAATAAGTACCCTACAGGGTTAAGTATTTTGATTTTCATGGCATAAACTCTATTTTTTTTTTGTTTGTGCATAAATACATTGCAAGACATTAAAAAAAAAATGCAACCTAATCTACCTAATCTTAAGATAAGAATATTTAGAAATATGTGGTCCTGCTTATTCCTGCTGCGTAGGACAATGCGTATGAACATCAAAATATAATTATTAGTCCATCAATTAAATTATAAACATAATACATAATTTGTTTTTATTCAAATTGATGGAAAACTGCTTAGATCTTCTTCTTATCGTGTGGTTAGTAATTAACCTGGTGTCAGAGTTTTAATGCCGCCCATGGGCCTCTGACTTGGCATCACATGCTCTCTAAAAATATCTCTAAGGCATGCCGGTTTCCTCACGATGTTTTCCTTCACAGTTTTTGAAACAAGTGATAATTATACAATTCGCACATGAATCCGAAAAGTCAGAGGTGCGTGCCTTGGGTTAGAACTCGAGACCTATGATTTGGCAATCCGCCGGTCACACCACTAGGTTATCACTGCTATGTAACTGTTTAGATGATGAAGCGCATTAAATTTGAGGACAGGGGGCTTGTAATGTCATTATCCTACTTATCCTATCCTACTAATATTATAAACGCGAAGGTTTGTGAGGATGGATGGATGGATAGATGTTTGTTACTCTATCACGTAAAAACTATTTAATTGATTTTAATAAAATTTGGTACCTATGGAGTTAGCTGACACCCTGGATTAACACATAGGCTATTTTTTATCCCTGTATTTCCACGGGAACGGGACCTACGCGGGTGAAACCGCAGGACGTCCGCTAGTCTTGTATAAACTAAACTGTACTGGCTAGTGACGTCATGCGACATTTTGACTCGATGTGAAAAAAAAAAAACATACGCGTGCGTGTCAAATATTTTCTAGTTATCTAGATGAGGAACTAAAAACTAAAATTTTGTCAAGTAGCCCATTGCAATAATCTTAAACTTCTATTAGTATCACATGATGCGGTGAGGCAAAAATTACTCACTACTGCTTAGGGAATGCAATCTCGTCTCGCCGAGATCCCGATCTCGTAAAATATGGCCGGGATCTCGCGAGATCCCGGCCATATTTTACGAGATTGCATCTCGTCAAATTTCGTACGAGATCTCGCGAGATAACGAGATCGACAAATGCAGCGTGACGACGTGTATTTCATAGCGCGGCTGCGCGCGAACTGAATCCTGGCCGTTGCCTAAATATAGATAATTATTGTTTTGTTACCAATATTGTAAGAATTTTAACTGATTAGCTACAGTAGGTATAATAATTATAGACATAAACAAATGTTATTAGAGTTAGAGGCAAAATAATAAGTACTCTGTTGATTTTTAAAATAAAACTTACATTATTTTTATAACTAAGCAACGCAGTTTCTATTTAATTACATATCATTTCAATTACTAGTTCTTAAAACAAGCATTTGCATATGTTTTAATTGCGATTCTTCCAATCTCGCGAGATCTCGCTAGGCGGAAATCTCGTACGAGATTGCATTCCCTACTACTGCTATGCAATTGAGTGATGCAATTTGATGTAAAATACCAACTTGTTTGTTAGCATTATATTTCAATATTCTTCCGCTGAAACTTCCGTGCGACTAGGAAGTTATACTTTTAACCTTTCAATCGTGTCAATTAGAGACTGTTAGAAGACAATGACAACGCGGACACCGATGTCCTCTAATGTTAATGAAATAACATAACATAACATAACGTCACGCCTGTAATTCCCGAAGGGTTAGGCTGGGGTTTACTTGGTAGGTAACCCTCATTTCGCCAGTTATTTTTAAGTCCCATGTAATTAAATAGGGGGCGATCCTATTGCCATCATCGGGCTCAAATTTAGACTCCGGGCTACTACTGAGAAATTCCAGATGGAAAAACTCAATAACACTTTGCCTGACTCGGGGATCGAACCCGAGATTTCATGCTCAACAAATGCAAGCATTTAATCGTAGAGCTATTAATAAAAAATAAAGAAGAAATTTATAAAAATAAATAAGCAAAAAAATAATTAAAAATATATTATCTCACGGGAATAAAAAAACTTTGCGAATTAAAAATTAAGCTATACTTTGTTGTTACCTGATAATTTTTGCTTTCATTTTTCCAATTGGCTATAAAAATTGTGTTTCCCAGTTTTCTAAATAAAATAAATGAATACAAAGTTCAAATATTGTGTAATAATAACAGTAGTCGAGAATAGAATTGTTATGCAATAGGTATATCGTGTAGCTATGAGTCTAGACTGGACTTTTATTACCTAGTCACGATTTTAGCACTTAAAATTGAGAATGCCGATTATTTTATTCACACATTTTAATTTAACTTTTATTATAAGTAACAAATGTCAATTCTTTTAGTTACAAACACAAAACTCTACACCTGTGTTTTTTCAAAAGGTTATTCAGGGACACACCCATAGCGCAGCCATGCTTTGCCAGTTATACATGGTTCATCATCATTATTTCAACCATAGGAAGTCCACTGCTGGACATAGGCCTCCCCTATAGATCTCCAATAAGACCGGTTGGAAGCGGCTCGCATCCAGCGCGCTCCCGCGGCCTTAATGAGGTCGTCTGTCCACCTTGTGGGTGGACGTCCTACGCTGCGCTTGCTTACATGGTTAAATAAATAAAATAACAGCTGTTCCCTACATTTGGACTGGCCTGTTGATCTAGTAATAAGTGACCCTGACTGCTGTCGGAGGTCGTAGGTTCGATTCCCACCCAGGACAATTGTTTGTGTGATGAGCACGATAATTTGTTCTGTATCTGGGTGTAATTGTCTATAATATGTATGTATTTAGAAATATACATGTATGTTTATCAGTTGTTTAGTACCCATAACACAAGCTCTGCTTAGCTTGGGACTAGATGGCGTTGTGTGCAAGTTGTAAAATTTATTTATTTATTTATGTTCGCATAACTCGTCAAAATATAGGGGAACAGCTGATTTTTTTTCGCGATTTCAGGTTTTGCCCCTTAGTAAAAGTTGTTTATAGTGATGAGTACAATGACCCCTGAAGAGGTCTAAAACCAATGATATTATAAGTAAAAAGGTGTGGATTATCTAGACTAAGCAGAGCTTTTGTACTAGACAACTGATAAACATACTGTTTAACCGACTTCAAAAAAATGAGGAGGTTCTTAATTCGGATGTATTTTTTTTAAGGGTTTGTTACCTCATTACTCCGTCATATGGACCGATTTACAAAAGTCTTTTTTTAATTTAATAGGTATACCTACTAACAGATTGGTCCAATTTGTATCAAAAATCATATCTGATGAGGGATCCTCGAGGAATTGAGGTAACTCCTCCAAAAATATAGGTACATCTGCACCGATTTTTACATTTTTTGTAACAAATCAAGCATTTTCATTAAAAAAGTATCATTTGGTGTAGAAAACCTGATGAAGAAGACAGGCGACGGAACTCTTCAACGCATAACAGCAAATTATTCGCGATTGCTATAGTCAGATATATGCTGAGCTTTTGTATTTAGGTACATAACATTAGTGTTTTATTAAGAAGTCGGTTGTTTTTTTGTAAAATATTTTTATTTTACAATTATTTTTTCTAAATACAAACATCTAGATAAATGATCGGACACGTGACAAATGATCGTGCTCATCACACAAACATTTGTCTTGAGTGCGAATCGAACCCACGACCTCTGGCACAGCAGTCAGGGCCTAATATACAGGGTGTAAAAGACCGATCACATAGCCGATAACTACACATTCTGTACATATAATTAAGTAATTTTAACCAAAAAATATTGCTGGGAAAATACTTTTTTTTCCATCATTAAAAAAGAGATGCTTTTTAATGCGTGCAATGAAAGGGCGACAATGCAACGCTACTATGATCAGCTGAGCGTACGGCCTTTCGCGCTTGGTCGTTGACCCGACCGGCCCGCTTGTGTTTAGAATCCATTGCGTTTTTGTAACTTCAAATGCGTAATTTGTTTTGAAAAATCGATAATTTTGATAATGTTTGTTCTACGAATACGATTTTGAAAAAAATACGAAAAAAATATTGCACTTTGACCTTTAATATCTCCAAAACCAGTGATTTCCCAGATATGTTCTACTTAGAAGAAAAATCTATCCCTGTGATGGGTAGTATATTCAGTTTTCGTTTACGTTAGGGGTCTTTTTACACCCTGTATACAGCCCATAAGACTGGCCTGTTGGTCTAATAGTTAGTGGCAATGACCGCTATGCCAGAAGTCGTGGGTTCGATTCCCACCCAGGACAAATGTTTGTGTGATAAGCACGATTATTTGTTCTGTGTCTGGGTGTAATTTATCTGTAATATATATGTATTTAGAAATATATAAGAATGTTTGTCAGTAGTTTAGTATCCAAAACACAAGCTTAGCTTAGGTTGGGACTAGACGGCGTTGTGTGAAAATTGTGGAATATTTATTTACTGTTATAAGCAATGTCTGATAGTACATTATTACTAATTAAATCTTGTTTAGC
This sequence comes from Euplexia lucipara, assembly GCA_921972225.1. Classification (NCBI taxonomy): domain Eukaryota; kingdom Metazoa; phylum Arthropoda; class Insecta; order Lepidoptera; family Noctuidae; genus Euplexia; species Euplexia lucipara. Next base: position 18,894,129 of record OV179159.1, read on the forward strand.
AGTTTTTAGGAAGGCCTTTTTTGCGACTTCCTTTTGCTGACCGCAATATGCGATAGCGAAAATATCACCTTCACGCCAGTTTAAAACCAGCAAAGTGAGTTTTACAGAATAGCACGAATTGTTAAAATCATAATGGTGTGTTACGATCATAGGTTATGACGAATTTTAACTGACATAGTACCAAATTTAAAATAAATACTCAATTAATTTTTTATGTTGCTTCCACATTGGAACTAAATAATACCGAAAATTAAAAAGTATTACCGACCGTTGTGAGTGAAAACTTTTATCCAAGGCAAATACAAAATAATCACTTACCATCATCCACATGGCCTGCAGCTTCTTCCTTAGAATTCTTCTCCAAAGATATCAATATCTCATTGGGAATAGGTGGCGGTGTCGGCAGATGCTGTCCTTGCGGCTTGTATCCTCCTTCATCAGCGGTATAAGAAATACTGTATGTCTTGCCATCATCCCCCTTGTAGGAATAACCACCCTGAGCTTTCACGCCATTCACTGCATCGCCGTTTTCACCAACAGTTATTCCATTATCAGTCTCAAATCCGTAACTATAGTTCTCTAAACCTACATCACTGGTGAACTTCAAGGTGTTTCCACTAGTTTTATCTGCTTGGGATTCGTCTGATCCGACGAAAGATCCAAACCCAGGTGCTATCCTAGTCCTAGGTCCTGAGCCTGACAAACCAGCAGCAGGTCCTCTAAATGCTGCATTTCCAACTTTGGAGTTTGTGGAACCATATGAGGTCCTCGGTCCTCCTAGACCAGTTGGCTCAAGGCCAGATGTCCTAGTTCCTGGGTTAACTGCATCTACAACAACTCCTTGAGCGTCATTAGTATAACTGCCCGTAGGCAAGCCTTGGTAAGATCCATCAAAAGGAGTTAGCAGCGCTCCAGGACTACCGCCAGCAGTTTTAGCTGATATTGGCGGCAGGTAGCTCGTGTCAAGCTTTGTTGCACCACACACCGCTGCTAAAGCGGTTAATATAACCTGTAAGAAAATAAATCTGGATATAATCTTTAAATAAGATTATGACAAATTTGAAATTGAATGCCAATAATATTATAAGTTAATTCCGTTGCATTTAGTATGCAATAGCATTAAACAACACAAAATAAATTCAACATTTCTACAGTCTTTAGTAAAACTCTAATCTTTGTAAAAAAGGTTTCAAGTCAGCCTCGACGAGCAGTCCAGTTTGTGAAGATCGACTATCTTACGGACAGGATGCGCACATCAAGAAAAATGGAGGTCAACAGTTCACAAATGTTATCGTCTTGTAATAAAATGTAAATGAGGTAAAAAATACAGTCCTGTTTTGCCACTTTTTTACAAGACAGATAATTTTGGCAATATAGGAGCGGCATCAAGCTTTGTGCCTTTAATTAGATTGTCAAGTCGTGTTTCAACCGCAAAATAAATCAAATGTGAAAATAATGGACTTTATTGGTAACAAATCTTTTGAACAACATTAAATCTCGACATAAAACCAAGATTATTATTTGATTAGGGGGTGGTTCAAACATTTGGAGTAATGTCCTTTTATTATTTTTGACAGAAAGAATAATAGTATAATCATGAGAATACCTTTAGGAGGTCTTTGAACCCAAAACATTTATTTCTAAATTCCAAATTGTTAGTCAATTCGTCCCGCCATTTTGTCCCGCAAATTCAACAAATCGGATTCATACAAGTTTTCACAGCTTTCTTTAAAGTAATATGCATTTGCCGTAGTCTGCTATTATTGAACACGCAAACCACAGAAACAACTTTGCGGATAAAACTTGTTCCAGCGTAGGATATGACATTATAATTTATGAACAATGACGGAACAGCTCAGATAGGTAGATATACATTATGTTGGTATGTTGTATAATATGTTTGAATACGTGTTTTCGGATAAGAATCGAAAAACAATGTGATTATTAAAGAAATGCAAATAATAAGGATTATTTCAACATATTGGATTGCCCATCATATCATATTACAGTATCAACTAGCATGGGGGGTATTGCGAGTGTTACTGGCAACTTATATATTTGTAATGATTTCTAACTAAGCTTAACAATTATGCGAACAAGACAAAAAAGAAATAAAAATAAATTTCACTGTCTGGTGCAACACAATTTTGTTTTGATGATTCATCCAAAATTAAAATTTTCTCTAAATATTAAGTAGGTACAACCTTTCTTTATGTTTTACATTAATTGTCTAAAAAGGCTCATTTACAAATGAATTCCGAGTCTAGCAATAAAGAAAGCAAACCTTTTTAACGGTTTGAAGATTCAAATAATGCATTTTCAGTAGGTGCATTATAGTGTTAAGTTCTTTTTTTATCTATCCCTAGATTTGTTAGTGTTGTGTAACTTTTCTCAGTTTAATTGTTAAATGTACAGACGCCAGCACGTCAAGTTACCCCAATGTGTCAAATATCTTTGATCGTTTTTCAATTTTATGCCAAACAGAAAAAGGTTCATAATCAATGTGGAAAATTTGACACATTGCGGTAACTTGATGTGCTGGCGTCTGGACAAAAAAAAGAACGTATTTACGTTAAAACACCGTTCTTAATAATCGTAATGTAACTTATTATATTTTAAATATTATATGTATCTAAACTTCAAGACAACGTTACGTATGACACAACATGAGCTGTCCAAAAACCACCATCAAAAACTGTGACAATTTGATATCCAATTTCTAATTACTCTTACGCAACTAGACAATAAATAAGGCACTTATTCACATCACAATGACACAAAAGAAAGTATTACCAATATCATCGTCCTTTATTCCACTGAGGGATGTGTATGCTCAGCGGAACCCACTTAAACTGGTGGCACAATGAAGCAACTTTTGCTTTTTATAGCGTTTGAAAAGTCTTCTAAAAAACGTGCTTATATGATTTTACCAAGATATCTTTGCCACTCTCTAAGACTATCTTAGATATATGCAGCGCTTCTGCAAATGAAATAGAGTTGAGGTTACTGTAGCATGTATTTTCGGAAAGGTTGGAATAAAATTGTAAAAATGTGCTTATAGTTCCAAGTTCAAGTGGCAAACATGTGATTTACGCGCCTAAAACATTGTTTTAATTTCTTATTGGTAATAAACAATAACAATATACAAATTGGGCTGTTCGCAGTTTTTTTTAAATTACTTTATAGTGTTAATAGGGATTTGGATGTCTTTGGCTTTGAAACTGACCTCTGATTCCATTATTATTGGGTTTGTTCAGGGACAGTATATTTTAATTTTATTATTTTCAATTGTCTGGTTTCTTTAAAAGCTTTTGATTCAGTAGAGCATCCAACAATATCTAAATTGAAACTAATTGCTTTGAACTCTGAATTTGATTGAAAAAAAAAACGGAAGTCGTTTCATAACTGTTGGTGTTTATAGCTGAAGTTAGAGCCAAATCAATCCTGTGATTATAAAATAAGAATTATGATAATTTTGAAATAAATTTGCACTTTGCCCGTTTGAAATCATTAAGCTCCTTTAATTGATGTTAGAAAACAAAATCGTGTTTACTATTTTTCGAATAGTATCTTTATTCTCAAGTTAAATTCTTGCTTAAATATCATTTGTCGTGTCAATTCACCGTTATACGATGTGTCAAAAGGACTCAATAGACAATACGGCATGACACAACGCATATAGAACTATAAATATCTTTCAGACGTTTCTAACGACTTCATTAATCATTGATTACGGTATTAAGTTCCCAGAAATCTAAGACAATGTCTAGATTTGTCAATAGGCTAGAAATTCGTTTCATAGATTCTTAGGCTTGTTTGATGTCGAATCAAATGTTTTGCACTGTACCAATATTTATTTTTCCCGCTGACGATTGTGACACGGCAATATCATAATAGTATATTCGTCAACGTTACCTCTTACATATATATTATTCTTTGTCATAATTTTGTATTTTATTTATAAGAGGAAACTGTAATTTGAAGTGTTAAAATAAACTATTCTAACCATACTATTATATTTGGCGTTTTGAGGCCATCCTGTCATTTCATTCCCAAACCACTGCAAGTAGCTACTGGAAGCCGGACTCAACAGTGGCTACCACCAAAAATATGTCGGTTTCCAGAAAAATTATACAGTTTTGTTGAATTTTGCAACGAAACTAATAAGAAAAGAACTGCGAAGTTGTAACAAACATAAATTACTTCCACTTCTTCTTGTATTCAAAGTCAAATCATTCATAAGTAAACGATTCTAGTTGCACATTCCAAAGGGGAGTTTTGTATGGAGACGAATGTGCAAGAAACTTTATTCTTACTCTTTCTAAATAGGTTTTAATTTACTTTGCATCTTATAAATCAGATTTTAAGAGAACGATGTAACAAGAATAAAAACTACTACCTATACTGAGATAGGTACAAGGTGATATAAAATATAAGCAATGCAACCGATTATTAAATTATTATTGAATTGATAGAATGTTTTAGATTAACTGCAGATTTGTAAATATCAACTGGCGGCCATTGCTATAATTTTAAGGTAGTTTAAATTTTAAAGTAGTTTGAATTTTAAAATCACTACAAAATACCTATGAAGCAACACCCACGTTTCACTCACCTCGTGAAATAACTGGAGACCAGAAATGACTCGAACTTCGCGTTAAATATCACAAGAAATATATATTAATAAAATGTGACAGACGTTCTCTCAAGGACTCCAGGAACTGAATGGTAGAGCTGTGTTAGCCTTCATACAGGTAGGATACAATTTGAGTCAAAACAAACCAAAAGAACATCGACAACGCCTCGACTCGAGACTGTCTTGATGGTTGCGCTCCAGCAGTCGGAAGTGTAAAGCTCAGCGTCGATCGTCGACGTGTTGATGGGGAGTTTATTCCGCCACTTTTTCTTCCCAGCAAAAACACTAGGAAGTTGCGAAGGGTGGGCTTGTAGGGGACTGTCTTATGTGATTTTGACGTTCTTAAAGTGCTGATCCTCAGCTGAAATTGAATAAATGACTTTTGATTTGATTTGACTAGAGACTGCCTTGTTGGTTTTATTGATCGCGCTAAACAGTAGCAAGTGCTAATGCTGAGCTTGTAGTCCGGCGTCGTTCTTCTGGTCAGACAAGGTGTTGAAATGAAGCGATATTTATTTCTGTCAGTAGATCTTTCTAGATACTCTCACATGTCAAAGTTTTTAAAACTAAATGGCGCCGGCATATTCAAATTGATCCCTGAGTGGAAAGTTTGAAAGAAACTTAGGGGTCATGGTCTCATATTTAACCTCTAAGTTTATTTCGGAATTCTTCTCAAGAATCAAATTCTAATAAAATCCAGACACAAGATTGTATTAATATAATTATTTTATGCGAGTCCAATTCAGCTTTGAGTTGACCTGTCCCGACAGACGGCATGCATGTAAATGAGCTTTTCGGATTCCGGATTTCGGATTCATGTTCGTTTGATGGCCATAGGCTCGCCCTCTATTACATGTGACTTAAAAATGAGTTGCAAAATGTAGGTGCACTACATGTGATTGACACTTCGAGTAATATAGGCAGTTTTGTAAGGTAAAAAAAAGATGAATTAATTGTTTTAAAGTATCTTGTCGTGGTAGAAACAAGGCTTATAATTGTGGTTAAATAATAAAACCCGTGAATGGGAAACGTAGTATATAATCTGTAACTTTGCGGATTCGTCTGTAGACAAAGACCGTTTCTTCGGTGTTCATGCTACGCAGGCATGAAGTGCGTACCTATTTTCTCCACTTCTGATAGTTCTTTTCGAAACATTTCCTGTCAACAAGTGTCAAACAGTCTACATCAAATGAGACCTAGACAAGAGCAACTTGACAGTTGCTATAGACAGCATGTAAATTTCTTTCTCTACGTACAAACGCTTGTCGACGAGTCGCCACATGCTCGGGTAGAAGAAATGTCATGTTGGACAGAAAGAAATTTGTCGTGTCTCGGAAGAAAAGAAATTAAGTGTTCATGCTACGCAGGCAGGTGTATTGAAAGAAATTTGACAGATTGAGGTTCCTGTCTATATAATCTGTCACTTTGCCGATTCGTCTGTAGACAAGGCCGTTTCTTCGGTGTTCAATGTGTTCATGCTACGCAGGCTGGAGGACGTCCTACACTACGTTTTAAGGTCTCCATTCAAGAACACGTGTATCAGCAGCGGTGGTCGATTCTTCGCAAAACATAGCTAGCCCACTGCAACTTTAGTTTACTAATTATTGTGTGCCATTTTAATTATATTTATTTCGACTCCTATCCTTCAGATATATACTTCGAGCATAGCCCTTTTCACAGCTCGATGTGCGTTTTAAACTGGCAGACCAGTTATACCATAACATAAACTGGTTACTGTTCCACTGCAGGGCAAGAGCCACTTCTCATATGAAAAGGCACGAGCAGTAATCACCACGGTTCCTCAAGGCGGATTGGCGATCCTGACTTATATTAACTACAGAAAGAAAGAAAGAAAATACATTTATTGGCAACAGCTGGATACACGTCCAGGTTTACCTATAATGTCTAACTTCACCGTGTCATGATGCCTAAAATAAACTTAAAAAGTACATAATAATATTAATTGAAAAAAGACACGTTAATACTTGCCCAGTCTTGAGCCACAACCTCGTGCAGGAAAGGTAGACCTTAACCTCTTGACCATTCACGACTGAAGATAATATTTAAAAATTAAATGTAAGTTTTATGTTCGAAAACTCCGCGTGCATTTCATACTTTAACATCTCCTTCAACCCTTTAGCTTTGAATTTAAATACACCCTATTATACTCACCAATAATGTGGCGTTCTATTAGTAAAAGACATTTCAAAATTGGTTTAGAAAATCCAGAGATTATCCCTTACAGCCTTACAAACTTTACCACTTTATATTATTAAGCTTACAGATTAGTATAGATATAATTTATATTATTATAATTATGTAATCCAAGATATTTATAATACAATTACAAGCTGCTTTAAGGTTTTTGTATCAATCTATATTGTAGAACGATTAGTGTTGTATGCTAAAGTTCAGAAGCTTTTGTGTGACTAGAATAAAATAAAATAAGTCTGTGCTCACCTGAAAAAAAAAACCATCGTAATTACGGCAAGGTTGTTTAATATAGACCTCACAAACTGTGGCAATATATATATGTTACGGGCAATTTGATAAGTCCGGGCACTATTCATAATGGCCGGTCTGTATTCATAATGCCCGACTCAATTGGGAAATGTGATTAAAACAGCATTATTAATCACTTTTCCCGGCCATTATGAATAATGCCCACCCTATTTTGGGCAAAGCAATTAAATAGGTGACCTGTAATGTTTTTGTTTATTAAATGAGATTAAGCTTACAAAATTTTCATAAAAAGTTTACAAAAAATAAACTATTGGACATAGTAGTTAAAAATAAACAGTTGAAAATGTAAAACTATTGAACATAACTGTTAATAAATAAACAGTTAAAAATGTAATAACATCAGTAGTTACCGACTTTTATTTTGTTAAAATATTACTTAAGAACAATAGTTTAAAAATTAGTACACAGAGAAAAATCATCAGAAATATCCGATAATTAGGGACTGTGCAAGAAAGTTATTAAGTTAAAAATTATTTATTTTTGCAAGATGAGCTTTTGTGACATTTAGAATTGCAAAGAATGTTTGATTTCTTGCATTTACAACGTTTTGAATTGCAGTCACCACTACAGTTACAATGCTGGAAGCCTTGTCCATCAAAATGAGAGTCTCTTTAAGCACAGTCTCGAAGAGTAATATCAACTTTTGGAGCATCGTCGATCGAAATGAACTTTTCTTTACACACAGTAAACTTATTTCTGGAGTAGGTACAGTTGGTTTAAAATACCGTGTTTACTTCCAAGTTTGTAAAGCTTTTCTTTTTCGACAGATAAATATAGCAAATATATTACGACTATCCGTGTTGGCTCGATCTAAATCTGGTATCCTTACTCGAGCTCGAGCTTTGGCCTATTGCTGCAATAGGAAATTTTGCATTTGAACGCGACAACATTTTTTCGGCTTGCTTATCAAGTGATACTTTAGACTATCGGCAGAATGTTGTTCCAGTTCAGAAGAAGGCTGATCGTCTGGTCGAGGGTTTTTATTTATTATGCCACATGGACCACGGGCAGTCGGGCATTATTAATAATGGCCGGTCAAAGTGATAAATTAATCACTTTGCCCATCGCTCTTGGGCATTATTAATAATGGCCGGTCCTTATTAATAATGCCCAGTTAATCACGTTGCCCGTAACATATATATATATATAAATATACATATAAATACGTGCAAGAGGCTGCATTCTTGAGCTTTGGCAAGCACGTCAAGCCTTTGGTCTCGGCTGTCACCTTTGACAGTCGTTAGGGGTAGTTAGGAACATGAGAATCTGGCTACCAGTGTTACCAAAGGGGACAGAGTTTCCTAGTAACTGGGTTGTGGAGGTAAGATAGGCAGTTGCTTAATGTAAAACGGCACGATCGACTGTCCCGAGCTACTTGGCAAAATATACCTTCGTACCAACCAAAATAATTTAAGACAGCGACCCGTGCTGCACGAACCATTTACATCGACAAAATTCAGGCGAAACTCTTTCTGCATACGTAGCGTTATAGCATTTAATAGTTTACCAGCGCATTTGGAGATCGACCTATTTTGCACCAACACTCATAAAAAATTAGGAAAAAGATGAGTAACGACTTTTTCGATGTTGATTAATTTTTCTTATTTGTGATTAGCGTGTATTATGTGTGTATACATTGTTACCTATATGTGGAAGCTTGTAATTAGCAAAAGTGTCACCTACCTTTAAATTATTTATATTGTTATTAGTCTTTAAGCTTTCTTTAAATTAAATAAATAAATAAATAATAAATAAAACACTAGTAGGTATTCAGTTGCATTCGATTAGATTGGAAACCGACCCCAAAATAGTTGGAAAAAGGCTCGGCTAAGTGAGTGAGGCTTGTAGTGTGAAGGGGTCGTAGGGCTCCCTAAAAGATTTGAGCTACACGATGACTGATGAATGCATTCTGTTAGGTTAACGCAAAACTGCAATGGTTCTATCTTTAAAAGGCCTTTCCAGACCCTGCATCGTTATAGTCGCATAGTTTATTAATACAATCTTATTTCTGGACTTTAAAAGAGATCATGTACCTTGAGTTTTTTTTTTTTGGTATTTCCGCATTTCTTCTAAGGGATCTATAGAAAACTAATGTCGAAAGCAAAACTCACTTACTCATCGTTGGTCTCGACTGTCATTTGTACATCTATGACAGTCGTTGCAGATAGTAAGAAACCCCAAATCTGACAACCAGTTTAACCAAGGGGGTATCGTGTTACCCAATAACTGGGTTGTGCAGGTCCGACAAGCCGTCGCTCCATGCTGTGATGAAACTGCTATTCAGATGCACCCGGTTGAACTGGAAGCCAACTACAACATAGTTGGAAAAAGGCTAGGCAGATTTATTTATTTATTTATTAAGGTAAATCAACAGCTTCTGTATACAGCATTACATTAGAATAATAGTAAAAAGTATCAGACTTATACAGTCGCCAGTAACAGGTCGACCAACATTCATGTGAGTGAAAAATTACAAATAATCAAATTAAAGTTAAAAAGAAAACATAATGAAATTACAAGTACATACATAATGAGAGCTAATGAAATAAAAAAAAGAGAGACAATAAATTTAAAATTAAAATAGACAACAAAACAAAGTAAAATATTCACAGATGATGATGATGAGTATTATTAGTAAAACTGCCAAGAGAGAGATGTACTTTCAGCAAAACAGATACGTAGGTAACGTGTCTGTTTTGCTGAAAGTACATCTCTGCCTTAGGGTCAAGATTTCAAGACACATTAAATTCGACGGCCGTTCGCATTTTCAAAAGGATCACACTTGTACGTCGTTCCATACTTTGCTCTCTTTTTAACCGACTTCAAAAAAAGGAGGAGGATCTCAATTCGGTTGTATATTTTTTTATTTTTTTTTTTTATTTTTTTTTTTAGGGTTTGTTACCTCAGTACTCCGTCATTTATGGACCGATTTTCAAAATTCTTTTTTTGTTTGATAGGGTATACTAACAGATTGGTCCCATTTGTATCAAAACTCAAATTGAGGGAACTCCTCAAAAAATATAGGCACACATGCACCGATTTCAACATTTTTAGTAACAAATCAAGCATTTTCATTTAGAAAGTATCATTTGGTGCAGAAAAACTGATGAAGAAGACAGGCAACGGAACTCTTCAACGCATAACAGCAAATTATTCGCGATTGCTATAGTCAGATGTCTATGCTGATCTTTTGTATTTCCACAACATAACATTACGCCATTCTATTTTAAAAGGGGCCGGCAGAGATGTACAGATTAAGGTTTAGAGATAGAACTTCTTTAGCAATTGTTATCCAATTTCAATGATTCTTTCAAGTATTGAAAGACTTTCTTTACATACAAAGAAACTAAAAATTACAAAATAAAAACTTTTTTACAAAAAAAAAACAACCGACTTCTTAAAAAAAAACTAACAGGTGAAAAATAACTCCAGTTTCGGAAGTCGGTGGCCAATAATGAACAAAACAAAACCACCAAAGCCACAGACTTCGGAAACTGGAGTTATTTTTCACCTGTTAGTTTTTTTTTAAGAAGTCGGTTGTTTTTTTTTTTGTAAAAAAGTTTTTATACGGAGAAAACGTCAAATGCCGTCGACAAATGTGTCCTGACACTGAGTGAATTATCAATAAGCTATTATGTGGCAATGCAATAATGCAGATGATTGTAAAAATACGTAGCTCACTGCGTGAGTTTAATTATCGCGTTCCGCCGACTGTGTGCGCATGAGCACGTGTGGACGCAGGAACTTTGATCGTAAGCTCCATAAGCAGTCGATTATGTTGTCAATCGCTACTACTTAAACACTTACATAATAATTATAATGTATTTTTATTTGTGTTACTTATTTTGTTAGTTTTGTTATTGTATAGACGCCAGCACACCAATTGAACACGAACCTTATTGTGTTTAGAATAAAGTTGAAACCTATCAAAGAAATTTGACACATTGGGGTAGGTTGATGTGCTGTACATTAGAATTAGTTGTCGCATTAGGGTAATACATACTTAAAATATTCCGACTTCAGTATGCGTGCCTGATCTGATTTACTTTGTTAATTAATATTATTACCACATAACATCATGCCTATAATCCTCAAGGGTAAGGCAGAGGTGTACCTGTAACAGTAGTATACCCATATACTGATTTCTTTGTTCACCTAATAAATAACAAATTCTAACTTAAAATATTAAATGATTACGCCGTCCCATCGATTATCTTTCTAGAAAATCAGCAAATTCAAAATAGATTTTTTACAGATAGGTACAATAAAAAAACTAGTCATATTTCTCTCTTCATAATATACAACAATAATCTTACAATGATCATTTCACGGTCGTTAACCTCATCGACCAAACCGGTCCGGACTACAAATAAATATTCATAGAAATTATAATCATAAAATTGTCTCTGCCGCGTCTTTTGATTACAGATTATCGAATTAGATAGCTATTTACTTTGGTAACATAATGTTTACAGATTAAAAAAGATGCAATTTTATATTTGGCTTATCACGCATGAGATTGTAGATCCATGAACGCAGCAGAGTATATTAGGTCTCATCAATAATAATAATAATTTATTCAAGAAAATCAATTTGTCCTACACAATTTATGCTTAGTTCTAATTATAAACTAAAGGTAAAATATTTCTACTACAAGTGGAAGTAAAGGGATCAGGTTATACGTTAAATAGCGACCCACCTGAACTAGGTTTATTCAAACCTGTGTTTTAGGCCATCACTTTACATTTCAGTAACGTGCATTGAGCTATAAATAAATTATAAGTAAATCTGATGAAACTCATAGACTATTAACAACTACGAGAAAAAAACCTATTAGAACATTAATACCTAAAACTAATTTATATAAATATACAAAAATAAGTAACTTACGAAGGAAATAAACAAATTATCATGACCAAAACTTCTAGAAGTTGTTCTGTGTAATTGAGCAAAGTTAAATATTCTGATAACACCGTACTACATTGTCTAAAAATTATTAATCTTACATTGATATTGCTAAAGGAAAAAGTGGAGATTAAAGTCTGAAATCACCAACGCGTCAGCAATAGCGTTACCCGTTGCCTGACAGGTATTGCGTGACGGCTTGACTTATGAACCCATAGGGTTCATACAATAGTCGAGAAGTTGCTTGTACCTTCTCTGAATGAGAAGATGCCTTTATTCTGTGTGCCAGTTAAACCGTAACAATCTTGTGCAGTGTTGTTTTCGCGTTTTGTATTATTAATTGTCATGAAAATCAATCGTTTCGCTAGTAGATAGATGATGTATGTATATAAGACTAGCAGACGTCCCGTGGTTTCACCCGCGTAGGTCCCGTTCCCGTGGGAATACAGGGATAAAAGTAGCCTATGTGTTAATCCAGGGTGTAAGCTAACTCCATACCAAATTTTATTAAAATCCATTCAGTAGTTTTTACGTTAAAGAGTAACAAACATCCATCCATCCATACTCACAAACTTTCGCTTTGATAATATTAGTAGGATGCAAGAGGATCTTTCTTCCACGTACAATCAGGCCGGCTATCTGCCGAAGTTATCTCAATAGACTACAGCATATGGTTCTTCAAAAATTAAGTGACTAGGATTTAACTGGATGGCTACTATGGCTAGCGAGCGGGCATCATCAGCTCTGGTTTTGACAGACCTTTCTGAAGGACATCACGTAAAAAAAAGTTCTAAAACTAAAACCCGACTGCTGAAAAATCGGTAAAAAGTATGAAACAAGAATTTTATTATCTTAGAAGCCCAAGCCCAAGCAAAACAACACATTTTAAGAGTAGTTCGCGATCATAAGCCTTAGGGCAAAAGACACACATTTATGGTGGTTTATCTATGGTGGGCACCATTTTTAATTCAATGAAAAGTATCATAGCCTATAACCAACGGACGAGCAAGATGCTTCCAACGACATTATATTTGTTAAATTATGTTAAAAGTTATATGGGAACAAATCAACATACTCACACGCCCAAAATTATAACACTCTTTTTTGCTTCGCTGAAGTCGGGTAAAAAGGTATGTGTCCCCATCTACGGGCCAAAACACTCATTACCATATTTACCATAAAATCATTGTTTAAATTTTATTATAAAAGGTAGTTGTTTAGAGGTTTTGAACGAAAAAGTGGGCTACTTAGCATCAAAATCATGAAAATCATCCTTTTAGCTCAATACTCAATATCTTTATTGCTTAACATAATATGTATTCTTAGGTGGTAGCATAGATATAGGTAATTTTAGATTTCTATGGGTGGTAGGTATATAAATTAGATCATTATGGACCCTGTAAGGCACAGCTAGTAGATAGGAGAGAGGAAGCCTTAGCTCCGCCGTGGACCGGCAATAAACATCATGTGACCAGTCGTTATTAAATAATATTCGTTATAAAACTCAATAAATGTCATGATTTATTTTATAATATTCCTTACTATTTGCTAGATAATTTTGATCATGACGTCATTTTTATACGCCTCTTAGTCGGTTTAGTAGTCTAAACCAGCGTAAAACACAACAAAACTAGTTTATTTTTATTTATAGTTGACTTTTTCGTTTTGGCCTCGCACAGGTCTTTTTGTTATTTTATTTATATCTTTGCAAGTACCGAACTGAGACTCCTGAACACTGCATCTCGGTATCTGGAGTCCATTGCCACACCAAGCACTATCTCCCAAGATTATTTAAAATAAGAAATATTACATTATTTTATTTTATTTTAGTATATCTGTGTTCTTGTTTGTTTATTACTATTTTATTATTTTTACTTTTTTTGTTATTATTTCGATTTTTATATTTCTTCAACCAATAGCTTGTATGTTTAGTTATTAACTGTTAGTATAAGTTGGTTATAAATAAATAAATATTAAACCCCGGAAAGACACCGGTGTTCGCCTGTCATTGTCTTTCAATTTTGTCTCTAATTACCTCAATTGAAAGGTTAATATTGCTAGATTTGGTTTTATTTTTAAACTGTTAATTTCCTGTGCGTGTCCCAAATAAACACATTTTCTTTCTTTCTTTCTTATGGTGTCGCTGACTAATGCTGGAGGACATTACCCATCAGAGAATTACTTTCTGCCAATGAAGTTACGCCATCAGCAGAACTATTACGAACACACGGCTACACATCAACGTAACAATTCCAGTATAAGCTGATCTCTCATTGAATAGGGTTTCTGTACAATGCGAGGCCAGCGTAAACTGGAAATGTAATAGCTTTATAATAGTGATGATCACTGGGCAAAGTGTTCACGTTCAAAAAGCTAGTTTTGTATTGGCTATTATCAGTGTGTATCAAGGATGACGTCATGTGCCCTCGTAAGATGTGACAGAGCGCACCGTACCCCGTCAGATAGTCACCGTAAGGCCTCATGCCCACGAGACGGTTTTAACACGGCCCGGTTTTTTGCCGGCGCCATGTAGAAACCGTCCGACCGTGCACACTAGACGGTTTGAACACGACCCGGTTCGCCATTGCGTTGGTAGCCCTGTTCACGCTTCGCTCGTAGGTCCGGTCTCGTGTGCATACGCTCACACACTGCCATACTTCACTGCGCGCCGGGCGTATACACGGCGAGCACCGTGCCCGGTTGCACGGCGAGCCACCGACTGCCGACCGCCCGTAGACCCGGTTTAACGCCGGACTTATCTCCGGCGCAAAACCGTCTCGTGGGCATGAGCGCTAACTTGAAGTCCATTTAAAGTGCAGTACTATTTTTTTTTTGTAAATTCTCAGTTGTTCATGTTCGGTGTGCAACGGGACGCCATCGCCAGTTAGTTACTGGCAAAGACATTCAATACCTATAGACCGGACATCACGAACAAAATTTTCGGCCGATTTTTCTATGACATTTCCTTGACATGCCTGCTCTATAGTATTTTAAATCTCTTTGCTTACTGGCAATGAAAAAGCCCTGTTGGTCAGCTCAGCGCATTGGACTCGTTTCTCTAAGTCACCTGCCTTCCGTTTTGCCGGTAACTAATTCTATACTTTTTATTGTTTGATAAGACGTGTAGTTTTCTTTTTAATAATTTATTACTTAGAAATATGGATCACATATTTCACAATGGTGCTTCGAGTATTGTGCTTTATTTTCTTTTAATACAAACTCTCAACATCTACTTAGCACTGCATTTGAAAGAGATATCGTGATTTTATTGACAGTTGAGGCTGCGCGCACGCATCTACCATTCAATTCTTCTAAAGCACTCAAACAAAAGTAATCTTTCGTGTACTAGTGTTAAGGTTCTTGATTGAAAAACAATAGATTGCGATTTTATTTAAGCAATTAGACAAAAGTATTAAGACGTGTCTAGTTAGAACAGTGAAGTCTAAAATATACGTTGACGCATTTCGTAGACATAATTGTGATCATGTAGAGGTCTGAGTAATTTGGATTGGTGTTCTGAATGGTAGGTACGTACCTTAAAATTTGAGATGCTACATACAAACTTATGTATTTAATTATTCTTTGTATGCCTGCCATTCGTTGTGAGGTATTGGTGAGAGAGGAACCAAGGTTAAGCAATTCTTTTTGGGATAGACCCATCACACTGACAAATCTAACATGTTCCCTGAACAAACATTTGCGTGATAAGCACAATCATCCGTTCTATGTCTGGGTGTAATTTATCTATACTATGTATGTATGTATTAGGAAATATATAATATGTATGTTTATCAGCTGTTTACCACCCATAACACAATCTCTGCTTAGTTTGGAACTAAATGGGGTTGTGAGAAAGTTGTGGAATATTTATTTTTTGCATAATTATTGCGGAAACCTGGACTCGCCAAACCGCTCTAAGTAAGGGTAAAATAAGATAAAGATCTTCTCTTAAAAGGGTAAGATAAGTATTTATAGAAATCAAATTATTTTATTTAAATTAGACTACCTATATGAAAGGCAGTTTTACAAGTAGTAAAGTAACATTTTGAACTCAATACCTTATAGGTACTCTTTGAACAAAAATAGTTCTTACGACATTTTTTGAATAAAAATGTCTAACAGTGATACAAAAAACAATTGACATAAATCTTAGTAGAATATTATTGAACTCAAATAGGTAGCTATTCATAGTCTACTTATTAACACATTAACCACAGAACTGTTAATAATAGTATTAATAAAAACATATCGATTCAATTATTCGTATATTAGGTACTTGAGCGATTGTACTTCCTTGACTCAGGTACAATTTGCATATCATGCAAAAAGATAATACGGTGATTAGGTACCATATTGTGCTTGGTAAAAAGATGATTTAGACCATGGACACGAAGCCAGCGGGTAGCGGGGCGCTAGCGGAGTGGGCAGCGGTACTCCAACGGAGCGGACAGCGCTCGACTGATTCGAAACGTTCGAACACGGGAGTGAATTTCCAAGCGCTGTAAGTTTAGTCATTTAGCACTCACACCGTCGTCATTACCTTCCCCTAAATGAAGAGAATGTATTTAATGGAATATTTCAGCCATTTCTAGAGTCTGGTACTTTAGCTGAAATATTGCATTAAATACAGAGTAATTTTTTAATCACCAGCTTTTTCACAGGTTGTTCTACTCATAAATATGAACAACTTTCACGACGGGACCAAGTCGGTAATCTCGAAAAAAATATTTACTGTTGCATACAAGAGTTTAATACCTATTCGACCGAAATGTATGCAAAAGCTGATTCTTTCTTGGAGATTTGCGAGTTGGTTCCATAGTGAAATTTATTCATATTCATGGTTAGAACTCCCCGAGAAAATTTGGCTGCTGATCAAAAAAATACCCTGTATATGTCTCTTTCGTTTACGTTTAGGGAAAGGTAATGACGGCGGTTAGATGCTCGAAAATTCACCCACGGTTTCCTGCTGCCTTCGAAGACAGTTCCACATAAATCCATGCAATGAAACGCGCCGGGGCCGCTCCACCGCTATCGCCACTCCGCTGACACCCCGCTACCCGCTGACTTTGTGTCCGTGGCCTTATAGCTACCGTGATTGCTTACACCGTCAATTTATAACTTAACAATAAAAAGGGGGACGTCATATTTAGTAGACAGATATCACACTGACTGATATGGGTCAGGCTTTTCAGGAAGGTCAGTTGCGTAATCCGTATTAAGTAATAGCATTTAAAGTAGAAACGACTAATGCGTCTAACACTTCGTTTATATTTATGAGACTAAAATTTAGTTTTTAGTTTTAAGATTACAAGAAAATATTCGACACGTTTTTTTTTCTTTTTTAATTTGATGGAAAACTGCTTAGATTAAGCGCACTAAAGTTGAGGAGAGGGAGCTAAAAACGTCATTATCTAGTTTAAACCGTACTGGCTAGTGACGTCATGCGACATTTTGACTTGATATTGGATCGCCGTTATTTTTTGATACCTGCGTGAAAGAGAAAAAAATATGTGTCGAATATTTTTTGGATAGTGAAGGTTTACGACAGACACTCAAGCTAGGCATAATGATGATTGAACTTAAACGAAGCAAAAGCAGGATGTTAGGATAGTAGCAGATGGTAGTCCATACTCTCTACTCTTATGGAAAATCGGGTGAACGAATGCAATCTGTGTATGTTTAATGTTCACAAGCCGATGTTACCAAGAGGTGAATTTCTTTATGAAGTGTTAATTATTTTACCCTTTAAAAACTTGACTTTCAACAACAATAATATCAACTAACAATACATGAAAAGAATTCTAGATTTATATTGCAGTTATAAATTATTGATGACAAAAAATCTGTCATAACCAACGTACCTATCCAATAATTTTTATGACAAGTTATAAAAGGTCCAGACAGTTATTCTCAGTTACAAAAAGTGTGATAGGTAGGATGTTTTATTATTAAAATAAAAATAAATTACAGAAAAATAGGATCTTGGTGCCACAGTGAAGGCCTGTCTCTCATATACTCGGCTGCGAGTTCAAATTCGAGAATGTACCAATGTGCTGTGCATGTTCGATTCATTATAAACTCATTTAATCCGGTCGCACGGGTGCTATTGTCACCGCCTTTGAGGTCAGTAGTCAGAAGCCCAAAACTCAGAAAACCAGTTTAACCAAGGGAAATCGTGTTGCCAAGTTACTGGGTTGTGGAAGTCAGACAAAATCAAATCAATCAAATTCAATAGTCATTTATTCAAATTAGGCTGTAAGTCAGCACTTTTTGAACGTCGAAATAACATAAGACAGTCACCCAAAAAGGCTACCCTTCGCCACTTCCTTGTATTTTTGATGGTAAGAAGAAGTGGCGGAACAAACTCCCCAGCAACACATCTGTCTGATAAGTTAGAAGAACTTGAATTTACACAGTACAATTAGTTATAATTGCAAAATAATTAAAATAAGTTATTTACTACAAGTTGGGTTAGCTAGCACACTCAATATACAGAATACCAGTAATATACACCCCTATTTATTAATTAGTACAAAAAAAAATTTGGCTGTATCCGTACCTGTTACTGATCATATTTGCGTAATCAAAAGTAAAAAAAACTAAGTTCAATTTTTAAATATTATTCTATTTACACACATCAAAAGTGTCTAGGGATCAACATATATTTTTGCAATAACTTTTCTCCTGATTGATATTAATTAAAATTTTCTTTAAGGATTCATCAAATAAAGTGTTTTCGTTTGTCACAGTAACGATAAACCAAGTCACCTTTGCATTAATAAAGAAATTTGCCATTTTCCTAATAAAGGGATTTTTGACATTTGAACCACTAACATTAAAGTTCGAAAAAAAGACTGAAATAACAGTTTTCTTTAAAATTTTATTGGGTAACTTAAACAATTAATAATCCGTGTTTCTACCGCGAACACTAACAACACAAGAACATCGGTTTGGCATACTCAAAATGAGTTCATCCAAATCACGCTGTGGAATGGCCGCCTATGTTCGTTGCAACAACAAAAAAAGGTCTTCTTGCGACTGGATACCCTCCATATTCGGCAGAGCTCTTCTCTGTAGCATATCCCATGCATGCTCAATCGGGTTCAAGTCTGGCGACTGAGCAGGCCAGGGCAGGACATTGATGTTAGCTGCGGCGAGAGTCTGTCTTACAACTTTTTCGGTGTGCGGTCGTGCATTATCATGCATTAACTGAAATAAGGGACCGATTTGCACTTGTAGAGGAACGATGACGACTGATACAATCGTCTCAGCATAAATTTGAGCGTTGAGGTTGCCTCTGATCCAAATCAACTCAGTTCTTCCGCCGATCCAAATACCCGCCCATACCATGATGGTTCCACCACTATAAGGATGGACTTCCTGGCAGGATTTTAATCGCTGATGGCGTCCAGGGGTTCTCCAGTGTCGTATACGTCTTGTATCCGGTCTCATACCAAAACGAGACTCATCAGAAAAGCACACGAAACGCCATTGTTCTTCTGCCCAATTTCTGTGTTCAAGAGCCCATTGATATCGAATCCTACGATTGTGCATTGCTATAGGTGGTACCCGTAGCGGTCTTCGGGAATGAAGGTTCACTTCATGCAAGCGGTTTCTGAGTGTTTGGTCGCTAATTAAGTTCCCTGAAGAGTGATGAAGCCTCACGAGTTGTAAGACAGACTCTCGCCGCAGCTAACATCAATGTCCTGCCCTAGCCTGCTCAGTCGCCAGACTTGAACCCGATTGAGCATGCATGGGATATGCTACAGAGAAGAGCTCTGCCGAATATGGAGGGTATCCAGTCGCAAGAAGACCTTTTTTTGTTGTTGCAACGAACATGGGCGGCCATTCCACAGCGTGATTTGGATGAACTCATTTTGAGTATGCCAAACCGATGTTCTTGTGTTGTTAGTGTTCTGCGGTAGAAACACGGATTATTAATTGTTTAAGTTACCCAATAAAATTTTAAAGAAAACTGTTATTTCAGTCTTTTTTTCGAACTTTAATGTTAGTGGTTCAAATGTCAAAAATCCCTTTATTAGGAAAATTTTTTTTTTTTTTTTTCTTAATTTGTTTATTATATTACAATCTAGCCTAATAAGGCTAATAAGCAATTTTAATCTAACTTAATTTGCTAAAAGTAAAAGTATATCTAAGAGCACGTCCATTGCGTTTACTTAGCGTCTATTAAGGTGAAGTCACTTTGTTCTTGTGTCCATATAAATAGCTAGGTACTACACGTATATTACACTCGCGGTAAAGTCACAGATATGTTACACTACATTACACTACACTAACTCAAAAGGTTTAGTCCTTTTGAGCCTTCTTACTATGTCCGTGTTATCGAGGAGCTGGATGGCCTCAACATTAACATGATGATGAAGCCGATGTTCATGAGCTTCTGCATATTTTTGGATTATGCTGTTTACGAACTCTATATTCAGGTCCCGATGGATGTCGTCAATTCGTATATACCAAGGCGCGTTCACGATGTTCTTGAGTACTTTGTTCTGGAATTTTTGTATAATTTCTACATTGCTTTCTTTGGCACAACCCCATAGTTGTATACCATAGGTCCATACTGGCATAAGGACTGATTTGTAGATCAGGATTTTGTTAGAAACTGACAACGCGGAATGCTTTCCTAGTAACCAGTTCATGCTTCTGTAACGAATTTCTAATTCTTCTCGTTTCTTTTTGACATGGGCTTTCCAGCGAAGCTTTGCGTCCAGGGTCATACCAAGATATTTGGCAGTGTTTTCGTACGGTATACTTTTGTTGTTTATGTATACTGGGTTGTGTTCCGATTTCTTGTTGGTAAAGTCAATGTGAATGGATTTTGTTTCATTCAACTTTATCTTCCACTTTTTGGTCCAATCATAGAATTGGTTTATTGCTGTTTGTACTTTTACCACAGCTTCCTTGTGACTAGATCCGGTGGACATTATTGCGGTATCATCAGCAAAAGTAGCGATAGTTGCACTTTCTAGTTCTGGTATATCACATGTGTACAATAGGTACAAGACCGGGCCTAGAACACTTCCTTGTGGTACACCAGCTTTTATTTCTTTTAGTTCAGAATAGGCGTTTTCTTGCCTTACTCTAAAGACTCTACCAGTTATATATGATTCTAATATATCTGCGAACTGTTTTGGCAACATTGTTCTTAGTTTATAAATCAATCCCTTGTGCCAAACTTTGTCAAAAGCCTGGGCTACATCTAAAAATACAGTGGTACATACTTTCTTATCTTCAAGCGCTTTTTCAATTACTGTTGTAATTCTATGCACCTGATCTATCGTTGAATGTTTTTCTCTGAATCCAAATTGATATTCTGGTATTATGTTGCTATTTTCTATAATTGGTTTTAGCCGTTTTAGAAGTAGTCTCTCGAAAAGCTTTGACATCACTGGCAGCAAGGAGATAGGCCTGTATGATGATGCATCTTGAGGTGGTTTCCCTGATTTGGGGATCATGATCACTTCTGCCACCTTCCATAGGTCTGGAACATGCTTTAGTCTAAAAGAAGTATTAAGTATCTTAGTAAGTTTCACCAAGGCTTTTCTTGGTAGATTCTTTAGGATTTCCCCTGTGATAAGGTCATAACCAGGGGATTTTTTTGGGCTGATGTGATCTCTGATTTCTTTAAATACTTCTTTTGGTGTTACAAGTTTTATCTCTTGATCTACTTGTAGTAGTTGTTCCCAGTGGAGATCTTGGTTAGCGCTCTCGGTTTGTGTAAAAGTGTCCGCCAAGTGTTGGGCAAACCTTGATGCTTTTTGCTCATTACTTATTGCCCATTGTCCATTTAGCTCTTTTATTGGCGGTATGTGAGCAATAGGTTGTTTTTGGTTCCTTGTGGCTTTCCATAGTGAATAATCAGTCGATCGATCATTAGTGAGTTGATGAAGATGCCTATTTAAATTTTCGTCCCGAAATTTCTTGATTGCCTTCCTAATTTGTTTAGTTATTCTATTTAACAGTGTCTTATCATGGGGAAACCTGTTTCGCTGCCACTTTTTTCTCAATGTTCTTTTATCTCTGATCAGATCTGTTATTTCTTTTGGATAAGTGTTAACCTTCACAGTTCTTCTTTTCTCGGGTGTATTAGCCCATGCAGTTTGTTGGACATCTACAATAAATTTGCTTAGTTCTAAATCAAGTTGGTGCTTATCATTTATGAATATATTTAAGTCTATTTTATTTTCTAAGTCTATTTTAAAGGATTCCCAGTCTGTGAACTTGTTCACGAGAAACGGATTGCCTTCTCTCTGTTTGACGTATTCACTAATGTACAAAATTATTGGTGAGTGATCAGAGTTCATATTAAATCCTTCTTCGGCACTTATATAGTCAGAGGATATTCCTTTATAAATAAAAAAGTCAATTAAGTCTGGAATTTTTCTTGAGTCTGTTGGCCAATATGTCGGTTTTCCAGTTGATAGAACCTCTGATTTGGTTTCTTGTATGGCACTTAGTAGCTCTCTGCCTTTTGTAGTAGTTAGTCTGGAGCCCCAATACGTATTCTTGGCATTGAAGTCTCCACCTAATATAAATCTCTTTCCAAGTAGCGCTAAGAGTGTCTTGTATTGCTCTTTTTTTAGTGCGTGTTTTGGGGGGATGTATATAGCTGCTATAGTAACGGAGTCGTACATATATCTTTTCATTTTAATAGTTACACCGATCACTTGCATTTCCTGATCTTCACATTTGGTCTGTTCATAATGATGTATGTTCTCTCTTATTATGACGGCGCTGCCTCCTCTCGCGGAGTTATCAGGATGCAGGGCATGATATATCTTGTAGCCTTGAAATTTAACAAATGATTGTCGTGTAAAGTGTGTTTCGGAAATTAAGCATATATCTATGTTTTCTGTATCTAGGACTACTTGTAACTCATGTTGGTGTTGCAGCAGTCCATTAGCATTCCAAGCCATGATCTTGAGGTTATTAATCATTTTTGCAGATGAATTGGAGCTTTTTTGGCACTCATTTCTAGTTTTTTAAGCCGTGCATCAAATGTTGACATTAGACTTAAGATTTGGTCGAGTTTTGACTCCGAACTTGTCTCCATATTATTTTTGACTACTTGAGAGTACGAGGACGGCTTGGGTGGTTGGTGGGTCATTCCCATCTTTACATTAGCTTCTTTGGTAGCTGATGGTTCGGTATGCTTCTTTGGTTGGGATACAGTTGGCTTCTTAGTGTATTTACTTTTTAATACTTGCATCTCCTTTGCTACTATACACCCTCTATAGTTAGCTGGATGTGGCTCACCACAATGGACACATTTTGGTTTATCTTGAGCCGGTTTCACGCAGTCTCTTGTGAGGTGTTTGCCCGTGCACTTGACGCACCTTGGTTCTTTCGAACAGTACTTTTGGGTGTGTCCATAGGCTTGGCATCTTTTGCACTGAGGAACTAGCTTAGATGCTCTAAGTGGTTGAATTTCAACTTTGCACCCTAGAATATTAGTGATGTCATAAACTTTGTTTATATCTTCATCTTTTTCAAATGTCAACATAAACATGTTGAGTGGTTCTTTTTTCCTCCAACTCAACTTGCTTACAGCATTTTCAATTTTGTAGCCCTTGTTTTTCAGGTAATCTACAATTTAGGAAAATGGCAAATTTCTTTATTAATGCAATGGTGACTTGGTTTATCGTTACTGTGACAAACGAAAACACTTTATTTGATGAATCCTTAAAGAAAATTTTAATTAATATCAATCAGGAGAAAAGTTATTGCAAAAATATATGTTGATCCCTAGACACTTTTGATGTGTGTAGTTAAACTTAAATAACGAAAACAGCTGTTGGAGGCGGGGCATTCTTGAGCGAAATCACGCGAACGTGAGCGAGAGATGACGATTAATGAATACTACTATGTCATGAATGGCCAGTACAATATTTCTATAAATTGGGTGACTTTTGGGATACAAGCAAACGCTAATAACTTTGCTGTTTATGAATATAATTAACTGATACTTTAGAAATATAATGAGAAGACCGTTTAGAATAAGCCCTTTAATTATTTGTACTAATTGACTATTAAGTGTGACTGCCTCGTTGGTCTAGTGGTCGCAAGCGCCACTACTGAGCTTGAGGTCTCGGGTTCGATCCCCGGGTCGGGCAAAGTGTTATTGAGTTTTTCAATATGGAATTTATCAGTAGCAGCCCGGAGTCTGGATTTGTGCCCGATTAATGGCAATAGGCTCGCCCCCTATTACATGGGACTTAAACATAACTGGCGAAATGTGGATGTACTACCAGGTACATCTCTGCCTAGCCCTTCGGGGATTACAGGCGTGACGTTATGTTATGTTATGTTACTAATTAAAAATTAGTGGTGTATAGCTACCGACACTAAAACTAACTTAACTCAAGCAAAAGCAGGACTGTCTGTCTGACCTCTACAACGACAGGCAGTCGTTCCATGTAAAGCACTTGTATTCAGCTGCATCCAGTAAAACTGACATACTTGGGAAACTAACATAGTTGGGAAAAGGCTAGGCCGATGATAAACCTCACTCCAGTAGTCCGTAGTCTGGAGTAGAGCCTGTTTGATGGCGATAGACTCGCCCCCTATTACATGGGGCTTGAACATAACTGGCGAAATGTTGGTGTAGGATATTACTTTGTCTTTTGTTGTGTGTGTTTTTTAAATTGACTTGCCTTTTGGTCTATAGGTAGTGACCCTGACTGCTATGCCAGAGGTCTTGGGTTCGATTCCCACCCAGGACAATTGTTTGTGTGATGAGCACAATCACGTTTTCTTTGTCTGGGTGTAATTTATCTATAATATGTACAGACGCCAGCACATTTACAAGTTACCCCAATGTGTCAAATTTTCCCAATTGAATATGAACCTTATTCTGTTTGACATAAAGTTGAAAAATGTTCAAAGAAATTTGATACATTGGGGTAACTTGATGTGCTGGCGTCTGTACATATTTAGAAATATATAAGTATGTTTATCAGCTGTTTAGTACCCATATCACAGGCTCTCAAGCTTAACTTGGGACTAAATGCCGTTGTGTGAAAAGTTGTGGAAGATAAAAAAAATGTGTCACTAGCATAGTTGTAAGTTTATTTATTGTTACTAACACTTCGTTGTTATTTTTATGATTGTTTTTTGTCAGTGTGGACCTTTTTTTGTTTGAAAAATAAATATTTATTATTTATTATTTAATACTTCAAGCACACTAATGTACAAAGGCGGACTTAATGCCATAGGCATTTTCTACCAGTCAACCTTCAGGTGATGCAGAGAAAAGCAGTGGTAGGTGCAATTTAAAAGGAAAAAAGAAAAGAAAATAAAGCAAGCAATACTAATTTATGTTTAATATAAATACATAAATATGTACACTACAGTTATAATATACATAATTATAATACACAAATATGTTCAGTATAAATACATAAAAATGTAAACTATATATATAATATATATAATACATAATACACAAGGAGTTGCGAAAACATTAGCGCTGTGAAGATACTACTGCCAACTTCTTTCGAATATGCTCGCGAACTTTAACCTTGAATGAAAATCGGTTGGTTGCCATCCTGATTTCCTGGGGGAGTGCGTTCCACAGAGAAATAGACTGCACAAAAAAAGAGCTATGAATAAAGTCAGAACGGTGAGTGGGACATAGAAGAAGACGGTTATGTGACGAGCGAAGGTTTTTAGTGTGGTTGGCACACATGTATTGAAAGTGAGGGGTTAGATAACTAGGGGAATTAGGACAGTAAAGAAATGAAAACAGGGTGGTTAGCGCTCTTTGCTCTCTACGGAGGCGAATGGGTAACCACTTTAGTGACGACCGCTGTTCGGAGACATGATCATATTTACGCAGATTGAAAACAAATCGAATGCAGTTATTGAGAAGACGGTCTAGTTTATTGAGGAGATCTGCATTCAGGTCATAGTAGCACACATCACCATAATCGATGATAGGAAAAATTAAGGTCTGCACAAGCATTGCTTTTGTCTTTGATGGTAAAATATTTCTCAGTCGATACAGAGCCCGCAGCGTTCCAGATATATACATAATTAGATTAACGATTAACGAGACGATTAACGAGATAAATACATAATTATTACATAATTATAATTTTTACGTAACAATAAGTCCTTCACTTTGTTTCCATCTCAATAACGTACAATTTGACCTATGCCATACCTTTAACTGTACTAACAATATCATTAATCAATGAAAATTAATCATACATTAATCAGTATAATTCTTCGATTCATCTCAGTATCAATCATGCTATAAACGTTTGAAACAAAATTAGTCACGAGATCAAGAAGATTCTGATGTATATTTCAAAAAAAAAATTATAATAAAATACCGACTTTATAAAAAAACATTAACAGGTGTAAAATAACTCTACGTTTCGGAAATCTGTGGCTTTGGTGGTTTTTAACCGACTTCAAATAAAGGAGGAGGTTCTATGTTCGTGTGTATGTATTTTTTTTTTTTTTTTATGTATGTTACCTGATTTCTGCGCCATTTATGGACCGATTCTCGAAATTCTTATTTTGTTTGAAAGAGTAGACTCCTGAGGTGGTCCCATTTTAATTTGGTGAAGATCTGGTGCTGATCTTCGGAGATATACAACGGAACTCTTCAAAAATAGACGGCAAATCTATCGTGATTGCTGGAATCGCTTTGATGTTTATTGTTTATACAACATCATGACGTATCATCAAGCCTGTATGCTCAGAGGGGTAGGCAGATGTGTTCAATATACCTAGATTTCGACAGTTAGGTATGTTAAGTTTCATTTATTAGGGTTAGGTGGATAACCCAATTATAATGACATGTATTGTTAACAATTAACAATATGAAATGAATTCATGGCAAATGTTTGTATGGGAACGGGAAGACGGTGGCCCATCAAGAATAAGACAAAAGTACCAAAGCCAGCAGCAGTTTTTTGTGCAGTCTATTTCTTTGTGGAACGCACTCCCCCAGGAAATCATGATGGCAACCAACCGATTTTCATTCAAGGTTAAAGTTCGCGAGCATATTCAAAAGAAGTTGGCAGTAGTATCTTCACAGCGCTAATGTTTTCGCAACTCCTTGTGTATTATGTAGTATATATGTATATTATATCTTTAGTTTACATATTTATGTGAATATATTTGTGTATTATAATTATGTGTATTATAACTATAGTTTACATATTTATGTATTTATACTAAACATATATATTAGTATTGCTTGCTTTATTTTGTTTTTTTTTTGTTTTTTCATTTTAAATTGCACCTACCACTGCTTTTCTCTGCATCACCTGAAGGTTGACTGGTAGAAAATGCCTACGGCATTAAGTCCGCCTTTGTACATTTTTTGTGCTTGAAGTATTAAATAAATAAATAAATAAATAAATAAAGCCACAGACTTCCTAATTAAGAGTTATTTTACACCGTTTAGTGTTATTTTTGAAGTCGGTTTTATTTTTTGTAAAAAAGTTTTTGTTTTATTTATTTTAGGTAACACACATTTGATAAACAAAATGCAGACGAATTGGGACGTGACTTTTCTTTTTTAAAAGTCATTAAAATAAAGTTTCTCTAATGTAAAGTACCGTATTATTGTAATTACAAATAAGAAATTATTAGATACATACAAACCTATATAATAAAAACACAAAGAAAATAATTATAAGGCTTCAAAAAATTCATCCACGTCGCTCGCTCTCAACGGGAAACGTGCCAAAAAGACTGGTAGCATGGCCAGGTTGAATGGCAATGCTAATTCTCTGACCTAATGCAAGGCCAGCCAACCAGTAGATTTTGTATGAACATCACCTCT
Organism: Euplexia lucipara; assembly: GCA_921972225.1. Classification (NCBI taxonomy): domain Eukaryota; kingdom Metazoa; phylum Arthropoda; class Insecta; order Lepidoptera; family Noctuidae; genus Euplexia; species Euplexia lucipara. The sequence continues at coordinate 18,922,016 of OV179159.1, forward strand.
GTGATTTATTAACATAGCTGATTGGAACATAAAACTTAGTAGGTAGTTGTCAAATTTCTTTGTTCGCTTTTCAACTTTATGGCAAACAGAATGAGGTTCATATTCAATTGGGAAAATTTGACACATTGGGGTAACTTGATGTGCTGGCGTCTGTACCATAGCAGGTACAGACGCCAGCACATCAAGTTACCCCAAAACAGAATGAGGTTCATATTCATGGTTCAGTGCAATGAAATAAACATTGTGGGCATTGTATTTACTACTGTTGTTTTGGGAATTAATGTAGCTGTACGAGTACGCTAAAACCTTGTATAGTCACGCTTCTTTTTGTTTAATATTATAAACTAGTGCCTGACTGCAATCCCACCTGAAGGGAAGCAGTGATGCAATCAATGATGGTGAAGCGCACTAGTTTACTAAGAGCCTATTCACTCTAGCCTTGAAACACCTAAATTATTATAATCGGATGGGAAGTCCGCAGCAGGTAAGTTGTTCCAGTCCTTCGATGTACGCGGTACAAATGACGAGGCCAAACGCTTTGTCCGGATCGTAGAGGTGCCAACGATGCAAGTGTGGACACTCGCCGTACGCCGGCGGTTGACCGATGGTGAAAAGGTGATGGCGGAATCAAGTCATATAATTCCCGTGCACAATCTCCAAAATGTATCCTCTTCTTCTTATTGTACGCTCTTCTATTATATAGAAAAAACCTTCGCCCCTGTAGGCCACACAACTTTTATTATCGTGCAAGATTTAAACCCGTGACACGCAGCGCAGACCGCCAATCGAAACGCCACTGCGCCAACCATACATACGATTCAGAATTGATGTTCTTTTTTTTACTATATTTGTAAAATATAAAAAAAAAGAGCGCCTTGAAAAGTCTCCGGAAAACGGAAAGATGATCAATTAGGTACCTACATCTGTCAGGTTTTCATATAAGTACGCTGATCTTGAATGACAGGCAACACGTGTAGTGTCGTCATGATTCATGTGTATATTACGAGTCGTACGTTCTATGGGTCACTTCGGGGCATCTATTCTGTCTATTAAACCCAAAAGTTTTGGACAAAAACCGTGTTCAAATCAAGTCGGAAGTCAATTCAAGATCAACAGTCTTAATTACTAAATACGATCTAGCCTAAAAGACTTATAAGAATTTTAATTCTAACTTAATATGTTACGTGATAGATTATTTTAAACACAAAGCATAGTGTCTATTTGAACTGGTACTCAAGTCCGTAGTACTTTCTTAGAGTCTGATTAATTTATGCAAAACACTATGTTCATGTGTTATATGTATAGCACAACATTGTTACTATTATTCATTCTCTTGTTTCCTACAGTAATTCAAAAGGTTTAGTCCTTTTTAGCCTACGCAGTAAGTCTGTGTTGTCCAGCAGCTGTATAGCCTCAACATTCACGTGTCGATGTAGTCTGTGTTCGTGAGCTTCAGCTACCGTTCGCCGAAAATATAAAACAAACATTTGTCACAATTCATCATATGCCTAGCCTTATCGCTTCTACGTTGATATCGTGGTCCAGTCTTACCAGATTAGCTGAATACCAGTATTTTACTTGGAGCTACTGCGTGTCTGACCTCCACAACCCTATGATTGAGAGACACGATACCCTTTGGTTTAACTGCTTAGAATAATAACACATAGAAGCCGCGTTTACTTCAAAACACAAGCGAAATCGTGTGTCCACTTAATTATTTTTGTGTGCGTAAGCCGAATGTGTTTATTTGCGAGCAGTGTTCGACGGAACGTGACTTTTAGTGGCTACAGACACGTCTCATCGAGCAAAAAAGCAAATTTTGGCTCAATTTTATAGTTGCCGAGTGAATTTTAGAGCTTTTCAACCGCCGTCATTACCATTCTCTAAATGTTAATGAAGGAAAATGTGTTTAATGGAATATTTTAGCAATTCACAGAATCCGCTAAAGTAACAGAATTCGGAAATTGCTGAAATATTCCATTTTGTATGACTATGTGAATATTGATGAAAAAAAATGCTTCTTACTTATAAAGCAGTAAGTCTAAACGTTACAATCTGACAATAAAAAGGATCCACTTATCGATTACGGAAAATATTTTCGGGACGAAAAGGCGTGACTTTAATTAAAGGATAGACCAATTTTAAATGAAGCTATTCGTAATTATCACTTGTTACTATTATTGTCAGTTCACAAACGTTTATACCAGTAATTATAAAACAAAAGAGGTTGGACTTCATCAACGAAATAATTTAGATGTTTATCAAATTGTCGGACAGGTATCAATTTACATGTCGCTATGATTAATGGGTAGTGAGCAGACAAGTGTTGTTTTATATAACGGCACTTAAAGATAATGTCAATTTGAAAAAGTTTGATTATTATTTTTTTACTAAACTAACTTGTACATTAGAGTCAATGCCCTTATGGATATATAATAATGGAGTCATAGTTAATCAAACATGCGACACCCCATTTTTTATCGGGGGTTTAAAAACTACGAGTATTAATTATTATTGAGAAAGAAGGAGGCTCTAGGAGACTGGCTGATTTAATGTGCCGATACTCAGCCTGACTTGTAAAAAAATAATTTTGATATGAATTTTGTCTGGCCTGTTGGTCTGGTGGTGAGAGGCCCTGACTGCTAACTGCTATGCTGGAGGTCGAGAGCTCGATTCGAGAGCTCGATTCCCACCCTAAGGCTGCATTTCCACCAGAGATGTGCCATGAAAATGTGCCTACGAGGATGTGTAGCGGAGCCGTAAAAATGCGCATTAATGTGTGGTGCGTTGCGAAGCTGTGAAATGTGTCGAAGGAGGTGCGGTGTAGTGGGAGCCAATTTTCCAAATATCCATAGCTATTTTGCGCACTTCTACTTCCAACAAACTCCGTCTATGGACTGGCTGGTACAGTATGCGCAAACCTTGCAACACATCCAACATATCCCTCGCACACATCCCTCGTACACATCCCTGGCTTGTTTATGCGCAAAAATCTAGCTCCGCTGAACCGTTTCCAACAGAGCTGTGCTGACCGAGGCGAGGTAAATGAAGCGATTCTATAGGTTCTTCATAAACGCATCTCTCGCTCCGCATCCTCGCACATCTCTGGTGGAAACGCAGCCTAAATAAGTGTTTGAGTGATGAGCACACATTTGTTATCTAGTACTCGTAGCACAAGCTCTGCTTAGTTTGGGACTAGATAGCGTTATGTGAAAGTTGTGGAATATTTATTTATTTATTTTCGTCACAGCATAACAAGATGAAATACCGGACCAAGGATATCCAGGGGAATAGAGACATTGACACCATGATGGAAAACATGAACATACCTATTTAAGCCACCATAGCGTTAGCGTTGGAATTTTTCGTTGGAATTCCCGTATCTCAAAGATTTTCCTTATTTTTTTTTACCTCAAACTGTTTAAATACTTGATTTCAAACCAAACAGATTTTAAATGAAACAAGTGAATAATTTACTTTTTATGGACAAATCTCACTAAGTTAGATTCGAATGGTGCATTTTCATGGTTCTTTATAGTTTTAAGCAAAAATACTACCTTCCTAATTGAAAAAATACGGGAATAACAACTGATGAAAATTTTCCTTTTCAATGTGTCCGGATGTGCATTGATGTCCCCCTTTCACAATGTTTAAAACGCATGCTCAAGTGCAAATATGAGCATTGTCTTCACACAAATAAGATTCATATTTGCATGAAAGTTCAAAGTTCGGTCTAATTAGAACAAAGTTATTACAAAGACTTCCTACGTATTAAATCAGTTAACTATTTTAACATCTTTGTTAACGACAGCACCTTATCTTGCGTGTTTGGTGCTTCGCTTGATGGCAGTTTAATGTCGTCCGTGTTACTGAAATTAGATCTAAGTTAAGAACATAAAATTGGTTCAAAAGGTATTTAGTCTTAACTAGGCTTGTAGGAAAAGCATTGACGTATAGGTATATCGATAAAAAAATTACGAGTATTGAAATTGAATTACTTACTATTTATTCCTTCTCGATGTGACTAAGCGCTCAAAATTATCCGGCAAAAAATCTGTTGTGGTTGTGCCCAAATTAAAAACAAAAGGTATAATTGGCAATAAGAAACGCCGGGAGGAGTAGCCCAGAAGTACATACACAGACCTTATTGGTGAGGTTCTTCAGTAAGGTCAGGTGCGTTGTAGGTACTCGCAATCTGGGTGGGTTTATAACACCATGTATGAATGTAAACTAAGGAAAAGCAGTAATTATGTAAGAATCGTAGCAGATTGCGCTCTGTAATTTCTGCCTACCCCCATGGGAAAAAAGGCGTAAGTTTATTTTTATATGTAAGTATCTGTAATGGGCCATTTGACAAAATTTTAGTTTTTAGTCCCTCATTTAGATTAGGTACAAGGAAATATTCGACACATATTTTTTCTTTTTTCACGTAATCAAAAGATAACGGCGTTACATCGAGTCAAAATGTCGCATGACGTCACTAGCCAGTACAGTTTATGCTAACTAATGACGTTACAAGCCCCCCCACTCCTCAACTTTAATGCGCTTAATCTAAGAAGATTTCCATCAATTTGAAAAGGGACTTAAAACTAAAATTTTGCCAAATAGGTAGCCCATTTATTAATACACCGTTATTTTTACTAATGGGCAGTATTGATTATTATTTAATATATTTTATTCATCACGCCACATTTCCATTTTCGTCTCTGCATCGCCCTAAAGTTGACTGGTAGGAAATATCCATGACATTACATAAGTGGTACAACAGTCCAAGATGAGCCGAAAACCACAATCGCAGGTGACACTGCGGCTAACGGCTGTGCTTTACCGCATCGCTGCCTACTGTCGCGGTTTCTTCTTTTACAAGCCGCGGGTTGCCGGGGCTGCTCAATGTCTATGCATACCTCAAGACAGTGGCGAGGAGTCAGTTTTCTTTAAAGGGAAGCCAAAAAAAAAATGTAATCGTGTTACTATTTGTTGTCTTTTTTTAGGTCAATACACATTATAACGTCACCGCAACTGCATAGCTGCCGCACGGCGTCGCGTCGGTTCGAATTTAGGCTACGGCTAGCTGCTAGCTTGCAGTCCGCACGCCACCCGCAAGGTGCAAGCTCGCCGCCTGCGGGGTGCGGGGCAGCCGGCGTTGGCCGCGAGTTGCAAGCTAGCTGTCACCGCGAACACAATTGTTATATGGCATTTATGATTGAACATACGCTTAGGACTTGCACGTTTTTATAATGTCTCTCTTTTGCTGGCGACTCGGAGTCGGCGAGTAGTAAGCATGCGATCGGCGTGCTGTAAGCGTGCAGTCGACGCGCTGTAAGCATATGGTCCGCTCGCTACCGGCACGCGGGCTGCGAGTCACGATATGTTGATACTTACGAAATTGAACAACACCCTGTAACACATTATGGTATGCAATAAAGTATTGAGTATTGAGTATTGAGTATTGAGTCGAGATGTATGGTACTGGCAAGCGCGCTGACTGCTCGCCGTTGGCTTTTTCATAATGTCAATATGAAAAAGCCAACGGCGAGCAGTCAGGGACTCGGCCATATCTCCAACACATATTAAAGATCCGGCACAATAGGCTTGCTACTACCCCGTCACCGCCCTTCAGCATTTCAGCGGACAATCTATCATACCCTGCAGCTTTTCCAACTTTCATTTCTCTTAACGATCTTACGATCTCATCCACTCCTATTTCATTTTCTTCATCTACATCCGGGTTTGGGTTTTCACCACTCTCCTCTGCCCAGTTACCCACTCCTTGCACACTATCCTGAAAACTAAATAAACTTTCAAAATATCCTTTCCAGCGTTCCAAGACATCACATTCTTCGCTTATCAAACAACCATCCTCTGCTCTTGTCACATTCATACTCGAAGTCTTTGTCACTCCACGAGCCAATCTTACCTGTTTCCAAAACATCTTAACATTGGCCTCCAGCCAGAACTTCCTGTTAGACTCTTTATCTTTTTCATCCTTCTTCTTTTTTACCACTTCTTTCACTCTCGCTTTCATTTCGGTGTAACTCTCTCTAAATCATCTATTCTTTTTACATTTGTTGCCAGATTCACTCTATTTTTTGTTTATAATATACTTCACACGATTTAATGCTCTAAATTGAATGACAAGTCAATTGCTGGTTTGGAGCGATGCTGGTGCCGTGCCGGTATAATGTGCCATGACCTTTGAAGTCATCGGTCTGCCTACCACTGTGTATACTTATAGTGTAAATACCTTATATTTGGCAATATGCTGCCTTTAGTCAATAATTATAGTGGTGGAGTTGCTCTTCCAAACCTCCAACGAAAAGCCGACAGGAATTACTTGTATGGACACTTCGCCACTGCCTCATGATCTCTTTTGATTCAAATGTGTCGTTTGTACGAGTGAACGCTCTGTGGCAATACTGGTGCTGCAGTCTGCTACGCGGCCACAAGCTACAATGTAGCCTCACTTAGAATCAATTTCATGGAAATTCATATAAACCGGTGCAGGTGGTGTCGCTTGCAGTTTGCGGTCTGCCGGTCTGCGGCTCATCTTGGAATGGGAACCCTTTAGTCCGCCTCTGTACATTTGTGTGCTTAAAGTATTAATTGAATGAATACATTTAATATCTAACACTCATATTTAAAATGTCGACACTACATATTCATAGTATCGACACTCATATCATCCCTAGCTTCAACTTAATATAAATAGGTGTGTGGTAGGTTAGGTTAATGAAAGTTTGGTGGAAGTTTTACCAAATTACTGAGGCATAGGTTATGCAATATTACTAGATAACACCACGCCCGTATAAGAAGGGTTAGGCTATTGTGGTAAGGGTTACCATATCTAAACGGAAGAATGCCTGTCTTGAAAACTCATGGTGTTGCCAGAAAATACCTGTCCTTAATAGACATTATATACCTACCTTCTTTCGTATATAGATATTTTTTCCTTTAATAAAACATAACAGATATGAAGTAATAAACATCAGGCCTTAATGGCTTACAGGTTGGGCAGATTTGTACCTGGCAGTACACCCACATTTCGCTAGTCCCATGTAATAGTATGCGAGCCTGTCGAATTTACAAATGGTATAGCACTTTAAATGGACATCACTGGACGTTACGGTGACTATTAGACAGGGTGCGCTTCGTCACATCTCTGCGAGTGCGCCTGCCATGACGTCATCTTAGATACACACTGATGATAGCCAATGCGAAACTACTCTTTGACAGTTCATCGTTGAACACTTTGTCCAGTGATCATCACTATGAACTGTCAACGGAGATACGCCCTGCTGGGAATCGAACCCTGATGAAAGTAAGAAAGAAAGAAAGAAAGAAAATGTGTTTATTTGGGACACGCACAGGAAATTAACAATTTAAAAATAAAACTAAATCTAACAATATTAAATACCAAAAAGACCTGTGCGAGGCCCCTATCTCAGCACGATGCCACGATATTTATAGAAAAACATTAAATACCGCAGCGCTGTTATTCTGATAGGGCCTACTGTAATGCCATGAATACATTGATGATACAATACAGCCCACTAAGAGGCATAAAATAAACATATGAATAAATAAATAAAATAAATAAGAACATAATAAGTAATAATAAAATAGGGAAACAAGTTACTACATAGGATATATATAACTAGGAGACGTCACGCAGTTTCACCCGCATAGCTTCCGTTCCCGTGGGAACATACGGGGATAAAAAGTGGCCTATGTTCACTGGGAATAGTGTAACTTTCCACCAGTACCTACAATAATTTTTAAAATTGGATCATTAGTTCCGAAGATTACCCCCTACATACAAATTTTACCTCTTTATAATATTAGTATAGAAGTATAGATTAAAGACAAAAAAAAATACATACACACGAACATAGAACCTCCTCCTTTTTTTGAAGTCGGTTAAAATTAATTGATGCTCGCGCTTCTCTACGGTTAAAATAACAACAACGAAAGTAAAAGTAGTGCAAGTACCTACGTCTTACAAGCAAGCCACAAGAATATTCATAGCGGTTACGTTGTGGGTCATAGGTCATTGACATCACCTTGACTCAGCTGACTTCCGTAATGTATGGTAAATACTTAATACTTATTGTGTATGTACGTAATTTGAGTTCGATAATACAAGATCAATAGAATTATCGAATTAAGTTTTTGTTATGTTGTAGGTATGTGATTCTCTGTCTATTCATAGTTGGTGGGTGGTCTTTTGTTAAGAGTAACCGTTTTAACCTTTTTTTTTCATTGACAATCATAATCGTCATTTTATTTGTAACTAGCGGATATCACGCGGTTTCAACCACGTAGTTCCCATTCCCGTAGGAATACAGGAATAAAAAGTAACCCATGTTACCCGGGGATAGTGTGGCATACGACCGTTGAAAGATTTTTTAAAATCGGTTCAGTAGTTTTTAAGTTAATTTGTTACATACAATTTTTTTTTCGTCTTTATAAATTATTATATGGAATAGATAAGTTTGAAATCGTCGTCTCGTCTTGAGCTAGCTAAGTGATCACTGCTCGTGTTTTCTGTGTATGAGAAGAGCTGTTAAACAATGATTATGCTGTTCTAATCAAGTTCACGGGACGCCAAAGAGAACATTACGGTCCTTTTCTAAGCAATCATGAATTAAGTGCCATTTGAAAGGTAACCTTTAGAGCGGAAACTATAAACATGTCACAAACGACTAAACTTCAATCCTAAGTCAGATTAGAACCACTGATTCTGCAATGATTATTCCTACTAGAAAAGTCAGTAATGGGAATGCTTGGGAATCCTCCTTAATCGCTTACCTACTATCGAGTGATGGGAATTGAAGCGGGATTTGTTGGATACGGGACTATGATAAGTTTTCCCCAAAAGACTTCCAAAATGTTCGGACCAAAGCCTTTTTCGGATTCATGTGCCTATTGTGTAATTATCACTCGCTTCAAAAACGGTGAAGACATCACCACCATGAGAAAACCAGAAAAAAATGTTCAAGGGAATATAAAGCCAAGTTAGCGGCTCATGGGACCAACGACACGAACAGAAGAAGAAACCTAACCTAACCCTATGGGGATTACGTAGGCGTGATGTGATGATGACGTCATTTTTTTTAATAAAACGTTGCCCCATACTAGTAATTTCTCCTTTGTCGAGGGTGCGTTTACAATAAATTAAACCCATATACACATACAGCCCGACCCGGACCAGCTATCTGTAGGCCATACAAATATTAGATCCGTGCGACAATCGAATATACACTCAGATCCAGCCGTCCCTTGCTGTCCTCTCCCAGCGACGCCCTAAGCTTGCCCTTAGCGTAGTCGCTTAGTTTTTACTCCCTGGCTGAAGTTCTTAATTATTTTTTTTAGTTAGGTCAACTCCACAGGAGTGCCCGGTTAAGCTGTACACGTACTCTTCTAGGAAACGACAGCGAGATGCCCCACAAAAAAAAAACGAGAATCGAACTCACAACAAGTAGCGCAGCCGACAATCGCTTAGCCACTGCGCCAACCGTGCCGCCAAATTCATCATTATTGAGACGTATACTTAGATATTTTCCATGTTTATAGTTGGGTTTTTTAGGTAAGCACCCATATCCGCCGCGTGCCTACCTATACAGGGTGTAACGGAAAGGGTATATACATCCGAAGGGCACGGGTTCTCCTGGTGATAAGAAACGACATGGCAACGTTTTTATACATATACATACATAATTGTAAAGTTGAGCCCGCCCGCGCCGTCGCGCCTTCGTCGGTTAGGCAGAGCCCGATAGGTCTGTACTAGGCACGCAGAACCCGAGATAGATATACTTGAACCTTGCCGGACAGGATTATGACCCTCATAGTGCGGTGACACGTTTGTTATGATTTTGCATTTAATAAACTGTCGATATTAAATAATATCGTGAAGTTTCAAAGTTATTAGTTGGGAGCTGAAATTTTGAGGAAAGACTCGTTATTAAATACTCTATTCACCCTGTTTGTATGTATATACCCTTTCCGTTACACCCTGTATATCGTCTATCTCAAAGGATTGCTTTTCCTCATGTTGGACAAACCCATGGTTGTAGCAATAATTATTGTAATAAAAGAGGGCTGTCTGTGAAGGTGGTCTTGTGCATCATTATTTATTTATTAAAACTTTATGCACTAGTAAAAGACACAGTACAAAGGCGGACATAATGCCGTAGGCATTTTCTACCTGTCTATCTTAAGGTGATGCAGAGACAGAACATGGTAGGTGCAAGAAGGTAACAAAAACTTGAAATTCTAATAAATAATAATTTAGAATAAATACATTGATATATACATAAAATATATGATTTATAAGTAATAAATAAAATCCAAATACAAACGATTTCTAGTGAAAAAAAATACTAATCTGCTAACTTAACTTCGAGATAAGTTTTCTAAATCCTTGTGAATATGCTCACGTGCCTTCAGTCATTCATTACTAGACCAAACCCAAAACTAGACTTATTTTTCACCTTTTAGTGTTATTGTATTTTTTTGTGTAATTAAGATTTTATTAGAACCAATCTGCAAAGCCTTGAGCATAGGCGTAGGATAGCTAGCCTTTCGGTCTTCTTTAGGATACATTTTGGAGAGTGTGCACGGGAATTACATGACTTGATTCCGCCATCACCATTCTACCATCGGACAACCCGGCGTACGGCGAGTGTCCACCCTTACATCGTTGGCACTCCCACGATTAGGACAAAGCGTTTCGCTTCGTCGTTTATACCGCGTACATCGAAGGACTGGAACAACTTGCCTGCTGCGGTCTTCCCGTCCGATTATAATTTAGGTGTCTTCAAGGCTAGAGTGAATAGGCTCATAACAAACTAGTGCGCTTCACCATCACTGATTGCATCACTGCTTACCATCAGGTGGGATTGCAGTCAAGCACTAGTTTGTAATATTAAAAAAAAAAAAAAAAATTGCAATTTGTAGTTACTTCGTAATGGTGTATTTATTTTTTATCTATTTGCTGACATGTACAGACGCCAGCACATCAAGTTACCCCAATGTGTCAAATTTTCCCAATTGAATATGAATCTTATTTTGTTTGACGTAAAGTTGAAAAACGATCAAAGAAATTTGGCACATTGGTGTAACTTGATGTGCTGGCGTCTGTACAACACTGGATATTAGACATGCATTAAAATTTTATGACACTGTATTAAAACATGCCCCTGTAAGGGCACTGCAAATTTGTTGTACTTTTACAAAATTTTTAAATAACATAATAATATATTATATCTACTCTAATTAACATTATAATTACAATTTATTAAAGTATGCTAAACAATAGTCAATAAACCGATGCTTACATCTTATTTAAAATTAAATTAACTAATTGCCAATTCATTCGTTCATTTATATAATCATATGGGAAAATATTAGTATTAGCCACTAAAATTTATTTGATTCATATTTACGTTAGGTTAGGTTATACGTTGTATGTCAATGGTGTACAAAGCGAAAATTGTTTTTGCTCCAAAATACGAACTTTCACTAGTCCCTTGACCTTCAAACCTCAAGTACCACTATGTACACGAGTTCCAGTAAACATCAAGTACATAAGCCAATGACACAACCATCTCAGTTCGCAATAAGATTGGAATCACGTCCACAGAGCTCATTACAGCTCTATGTAAAGATTGTTTATGTATGCAAATTTTAATCGTGGGAACGTTTTTCTTACTCAGCTTTATACTTTTTAATTTGAATGGATATCTTTATTGGTGTGTTTTATGATCATCAGGGTTTTTGCGTGTCGCCGTTGACAAGTTCATAGTGATCACTGGGCAAAATAGAAGTGGCGAAGCAAACTCCCCAGCAACACGCCTGCCTGATAAGTTGGAAGAACATGAATTTGAACAGTTTAATTAAATATTCCACAACTTTTTCACACAACGCCATCTAGTCCCAAGCTAAGCTAAGAGCTTGTGTTATGGGTACTAAGCAGCTGATAAACATACTTAAATATTTCTAAATACATACTTATCTATAAATATATACATATATAAAAATGTTATGTTGGTTTGTGTTCGCTTCAAAAACTCAAAAAGTTCTGCACCGATCGAGGTGAAATTCATTTAGCATGAAGGATGGTTTTTATCAATTTTTTTTAACCATTCAATTACAATGTGCCGCAGCAAAGGGTGGCAGGGTACAGCTAGTTATAGATAAATTACACCTAGACACAGAAACAATAAAAAAAAAAAAAAAAAATTATTGAAGTGTATGGTAAAGTAAAAGATTATAATTTACATTAATTCCATTGGATGAAAAACTAAATCTAACAGTAATATGGATCTGCCTGAACTAGGTTTATGAAAAACCTGTGTTTCAGGCCCGCAATAACGTCTAATATTTTATATTAAAGAATGCAATGCTTAATTAGAAGCTAAATTATAAACAAGACAATGTTTTCAATGACTTTGAGAGTAGTTTGACTATACAATATTAAAATTAGATTATGTAGGATTATGTTAAAATAAATTAAAAATTAAAGTAGACAGACTATTATAAAGTTAGATAAACAAAGAGACTTAAAATTAGAACAGGTAGATGGAAACTTTATTGAACGAACGATTCATTTTTTTTTTTCGATTAAATGAACGTGCTCATCACACAAACCTCCAGCATAGCAGTCAGGGTCACTAACTACTAGACCAACAGGCCAGTCATTAGACCAACAGGCCAGTCAAATTGCATTAGAAGTGTAGAAATAGGTATGTAATAATTCGTAGGATATTTTAAATTGTCCATATTTTTTGGGGGTTTTCCGACCTATTAACAAATTGACGGGGTTTTCAAGATTCCGTCTTAGTTTTTATTCAACAAGGTCGCCCACTATTGTACGATCATTTATTTTTTTGCTACTATTAGGTATCAATGTTAATATCTATCACAGTATCAATGTGATAACTACCAATTAGACGATCAGGATATAATGTATAAACGTTTAGAGTTCCTTAGGAAGAGTGTTGAATCCTCATAATCGTTACGACAATCAGCTATCGAAATGATTTTGAGGAATTTGTTGAAACAGGTGTATGACAACATGTATGAATGTAAAAGAAGCAAAAGAAGTAAGTAAGAATCGTAGCTCTGTAGCTTCTGCCTACCCCCATGGGAAAAGGCGTGAGTTTATGTATGTATGTAGATTGTAGGTGGATGGAAGGCCACCAGTCGGGGTGGTCGAAGTTTCTTCTGTTCCCGTGACCCCGGCACAGATGTGATACAAAAACTGGGGGTGGTTTTTAGTCAGTAAGAGTTTGACAGACCACATCACAAAGAACATCCATGAGGATTTTTCACCCTGCACCCAAAAAAAGGTGGATGGAAGCTATGGTTGGCCAGTAGTGGTTAGGATGCTGGTAGAAACTGAGAACTGGGAACTGGAAATAGTCTCCATTTGTGAAATCGTCATGGTGCAAAAGGAGGCCACCGAGAGAAATCGTGGGCTGATTCCTCTAGGAGTAGAATAGATAAGTAAATAAAAAGCAAATTTTATTTCACAACTTTTACATAACGCCATCTAGTCCCAAACTTAGCAGAGCTTTTGGTATGAGTACTAGACCTTACAACTGATAAACATACTACAAATACATACGGTTAAAGATATTTATTTCTCAAAAGAATCAGAAATTCACTTAAAAAGAAAACAAAATAGGTCTAAGAATGTTATCAGCCAGTAAGCGTTAGTAAATACATACACCCAAACACAGGACAAAATAAATATGATCGTGTTCATCACAAAAAAAACGTCTTTGGTGGGATTCGAACCCACGACTTCAAGTATAGGCCTATACTTGAAGTCGTGAAGCCACTAGACCACCATAAAAACTTTGTATTTCAATAAAGTAAATACTACACAAATTCGTAATGTTATTGAAAAACAAACTAGGTTGAATTTCTGCTCAGTCAAAGCTAGGGCGTAGACTGATTAATGATCCGGACTTATATTAGATTTGTTAAGAAAAGTTCAAGACCATTCACTAATTATTCTTTATGTACCTATTTAAATATAAATCTTGAGATAAATAACTAACTAGGTATGTGCTATAAATATCTAACCTAATAAAAACAGCAAGATGGTTGTGAAATTTGTATGTCTAGAATAAAATGGCGTTCTATGCCTCTAAGATTTGAAGTCACGTTTTCATATGGTATATTGCACAGCAACTTTAGTTTGTTAGTTTTTAATTACCTAATCAATTAAGATTTTAATAAAATCGTGATGAGCTTGTTCAGTTTTATTTATGACTTGTAAGTTAGCAAATAATACGACGGCCTACATGATGGAAAGTGGTTAGGTCACGGGTCTGCAATACCAAAAACTTTTTGTTGTTTGTTTCAAATATGTTAAATACCTACTCATTTTTGAATCAGGAAATTTTGTTTTCTTTGATCGAACACAGCCGAGAAGATTGTTTGTGAATTTTCTCGGCTGTGGACTAAGAGATCATTGTAGTAACTTAGAATTAAGGAGCTCGTCCAGTCGCGTGTTTCAGAAAGCAGATTGTACCGTTGGCCCCGGCTGTCAAAATTAGTTTAAGTCAAATAATATTTATATTTCAATTCCATTTAGGAACTTTTTAACGCCAATCTTACAAGTTAAATAAATTTGATAATTAGGTAGTTGCCCCTTCCAAAAAGTGGTTTCGTATGGAGAATAAGGGCAAGTAATTTCACACTCACTCTTAAGTTCGGCAGTAGGTAAGGTTCGGCAGTTTAGCTGTCCCAAGCATTTCCGCAGCAAATATCCTGTTAAAGTTTTGTTACTTGTAGTTATTCATTTTGAAAAGAATTTCGAATAGGTAATTTTATTTTTCTGACGAATTCATATATGTTTTCGATGGCCAGTATAAGGGGTATACCTATACTTACTTATATTACAAAAATACCGTTATTAAGTATTACGTACATACAGTTCTCCCAAAGTGATAATGCGCATAGAAATATTCGTCACTGTTCGGCAACGGCCGTATTCCCCGAGTGTCGGATGACTATATGTATATAGAGTGGTTAAGTGCATTTTCTTCATGCGATTCAATGATTCGGGTGTTTCCGGGAATACGACAATTAGCGAAGATCTGCATGTGCATTATTAATATGGGAATACTGTACCTTTGTTTGTTTTCGATGGGAAACTTTCAAAAGGCGGTTTGGGCTTTGGGGATAAATCAGTGTAGGTAGTGTGTGAATCTCAACCAGTAGTCACACCTGCCTATAATAATATTTAATCTACAGCATACGGAACCTCTTTGCATTTCTGTGGTATATCGACACAAAGAGATTTTTTATCAAACACGTTAATAATTGCCTTGTTAGCAAGAATGTGTTTTTGTTTGCAACAATAATATCCTAAAATAATACTAAGCGATCTGTCATAATCTTCGTTATAAAATTGGTATTGATTTTTGAATTTAAAAAAACTATTTGAACCTAATCAAACGTATTGCTTTTTTGAAGATTTTGTTTTCGTGTCTGATTGTCCTACCTTCAAAAGATCTGACAGATTGGAGAAGTTCTACAGGTTACACTTTCCTCTGAGTTGGTCAGTACTAGCAAAAGACCTTGGAAGGTGCACAAATTCTTATGATCCAAGTGTAGGAACCTAGGAATGCAACACCTAAGTGGTGTTTTTTCTGCAAGAGTCCGTCGGATCCCTTGCCCCATGGCGGAAGCTTTCCACCCTGGGAAAAAAGTTACCTAGCCTTCACTCGTTGCTTAGCCTTTCCCCAACTGAATTGGTGACGGCTTCCAGTCTAACCAGATACCTAACCTAGTACTTAGACCTGAATACTAGTATTTAGGCTGCCTGTATACTGAAGCGGAGAGAGGCTGCGGAGTGGAGAAATGGAGAACTTAAACCAATAGGACTGCGTTTTCGCTCCGTTCTGGTGGTCTATCCTATAAGCTAATATTTCTCCGTTTCTCCGCTCCGCAGCTTCGCTCCGCTTCAGCGGACAGGCTGCTTTAACATGAAGTAACTTCAGAGCTGATGGTGTAACATAGAAATTCAAACATTCATCATTTATTGCAACCAGAGAATGCGAAGTCAACTGCGTTGCACCAATTCAGGCATTAAATTGTTATTAGTCTGTAAGCTTTCTTTAAAATTAAATAAATATATAAATAAATAAATGAAAAATTAAAAAAATAATAAGATGAGATTAATGTCAAAAACAATATCGCGAATTAAGTACTAATAATACCTCACAAAATCAGTCATAAATTCGAATTAATACTTCATTATGCACAACACTGTTACTGGGTAACACGATACCCCCCATAGCATGACTGGTTGTCAGTCTTTCGGGCTTCAGAGTACCCAAATTCCGAGTGACTCTGAGTTAATCAGTCTGGCTTGGATAGAGTCTTTGCGATAACACCAACCTACCCATGTATTACCCAAGTTTATCATCATATTCGCCATGTCATCACGTGAAATGTTGATGTAACCACGATATAATCGCGTCGTCATGAAAATAACCTTGACATCGTGAACCGAATCAAGTCATTTATTGAAAGCACGAATTCGTTATAAAATAAATTATCGTTTTACTGGTTTACCGTGTTACCCTGTGATGGATTTTGAATTAATTTAAGTTTTATTGGTTACTCGCGTCACCTCTCTTGTTAGCTCTCCGCCTTGAGCAAGCGTAGTGATCAATTTTCGTGCCTTCTGTAAGAGAAAAATCTCTTTTAGAGAGAAGTCCTTTACCCTGCAGTGGGACAGTAAATAGAGTGGTACCGGTAAACCGAGGTTACTTTGAATCTCGGTAACTTTGATAGTTACGAAAAGTACGAAATAAGTAATGTTTTTCTTTTTTTTTCCCGTAAAATTAACGCAGCTGATTATTTATTCTTCTACTACGAATTCTAGTCGTTAAGCTATGTTTCGCTAATGTTTTAGCTTTGACAGATATTTCTGAGTGGACTAAAACTCATTGCAAGTTAGCCCAGAATTTCCGTCTAAAATGCATTTTAGCTAGGGGTGACTTTGGAGAGCAACGTTTTAAGTGGGAGTTATCAAAGTGGCCCCATTTTCAATAGCCATTTATGTAACAGCCATAACTTTTTTCCCCCGGGACTTGTAATAAGTAGGTACCAACATATTTTTTGCTAAAGAATCGTTACATACTTAGTTATCATTTAATGTATCGTCACTCTGTTATTTTTTTCAATTTTTTATTTTACAATTTAAAAAAATACATGAGTTTTAAATTATTTATTTATCAACCTAACCTCGTTTTACGGTATTTGTTTGTTACTATAAGTTAATAGTTAGTAGGTACCGTAAAACGGGGTGGATAGAAACTCAAGGGTGAATAGAAACAAAACTTTGAGGAGGATTTTTACGCTAATTTAATATCGTTTGATACTAAAAAGGTGTCGAAACTATTTATCTCAATTATTTAAAAGCATTAATAGTCCCCGTATGCAACAAACAACCTTTAATTTACGTCAATATCCTACTCAAAGTTTTGTTTCTATTCACCCTTGAGTTTCTATCCACCCCGTTTTACCCGGTACCTACCTACTGCCTCGCCGGTAGCGGTACCCTAGTACCGGCGCTACCGGCGGCGAGACAGTACTCATTGACAGCAATGGCACTTGAAAGTAGGTACCTACCTATACTTTTAAGTGCCATTGCTGTCAATGAGTTCTGTCCTAGGGTCATTTCCGGGCAAAGGTTTGGTTGCGTTTTTCCATTTAGAATATTATCTCAGTAGCATCCTTAAGGCTGGATTAGTGCCGGTCAGTAACAATTGGCTCGCCCAGTTGGCCTCCATTATAAAGTATTTAAACTTAACTGAGATGAAGTAGCCGCAGGTACAGAGACTAGCCGAACATGTATTTTTTTTTATAGGTTTTCAACTCTTTACAAAATAATAATGGTGAACTTTAATAATTGGGACATTTTCAGTTTAGTAGGTATACCTAGATAGCGGTACCTAGCTAAATAAAGTGAGAACTGATTGACGGCAGGATAATAAAAAATATAACGGTATTGCAAGGTCAATATTACCACAGTCTAAAAACCTAGCTCTAGACAGGGCAATCGTGCGGGGTGTGAGGGGCGAGAAGCGGGAAAGCCGCTCCCGAACTGCGAACAAAACGATGTTCGTAGTTTGGGAGGTATTATTCAGGGCTAACGCGTGTAGACGACGTTGTCAGCATTTTTCCAAAGATCAAAGGCATCGTCCTACTGTATTAATATGTATGTATTACTTGCCTATAATTTGTTAAGATTACATAAATGGCAAGTTGGTAATCTATATCTATACTATCTATACTAATATTATAAAGAGGTAAAATTTGTAAGTTTGTAAGTTTGTAAGTTTGTATGTAGGGGGTAATCTCTGGAACTCATAATCCAATTCTAAAAATTTTTTAACTCGCTGAAAGCTACATTATTCCTGAGTGCTATAGGCTATAAATTATTTCTATAACATGTATATTAACCGAGCTATCACAACTTTTGTCTAGCAAGTCGGAAAAAAATACCTCATAAAACAGAATCATTTGCGTGCGCTGCCTAAACAGTTGCTTAAAATTAAAAACAATGTATGGCTACCTGGACCGTCTTAATTATTTCTACAAAAAAGTCCGTGATACCATATCTCTATCTTTTATATTTTATCTTATAAACTTCATTTATTGCATTAAAAAATTTTTTTTTCGGCATTGTTACGTTTGGTTGATTATTTGAGCAACAAAATATTAATTCATTAGACAATAAATTATTTCAGTATCACAAGAACATCATACAGATACGATTTGCCATTTACAGTATATCAATTGGTCATACAGTTTCGGAGATAATATAAAATTACTAAAACGCAAAATGCCCCTAGCATAAGTTTCATTGTGCAGACGTTTTACCTATTTGCCCATAGATGGCGTTCTGTAATTACGTCATTTTTCTGAATCGCGGTGTTAAGACTCCGTTGTCGTAAGAGTTAGAATTCTAATATTACATGTCAGTTGCTTATTGGTTTCGGTTCGGTTGTTTCGTTCGTATGGTTGTTGTTGTTGATAGATACCTCAGAATCGAAAATATTGTAATTTCGTTGTACGTGATAATTGTTTTCAAGTCTGTGCGTAGTTTGTTGAGAGCATGCCTATACGGAAATCTCAACTGTCCCGGCAGACATCACAGACAAGAGCCGCTCGAGCGAGTACGCCGTACGGAAGAATCTGCCCCTGAAAATGAGCAGCGCCTCTCGAGAAATCTATACTTATAATAAAAAATCTGTAAAAGAAAAATTTCTGTACATTGAAAATATAAAAAAAATAGCGGGGGGTGTTACTAGACCGAAACCGAACCTAAAAATTTTTGTCTGTATGTCTGTCTGTCTGTCTGTCTGTATGTTCAGGTATCACGCAAAAACTACCGGTTCGATTACTCTGAAACTTGGTATACTTATTCTATAATATCCTGGGCATAAGACTGGGTACTTTTTATTCCGAAAAAGTATATACAATAAAAAACAAACTTAATTTTGCGGTTCGATCCCTAACCCCAACTGCACCAACCGCAAATAATAAGTTTGTCGTAGGTTTCGTCACCCGCAGTGGAGTTCACGAAGGGGCGATGCACACGGCTAAGATACTACAATGTTTTATCTTAAAATACAATATAGTTCGCCATAAAATTCAATGGACTATGACCCACTACCAAGTTATTCTTCTTATTAGCGTGTCGATGGCAAACAAAGTCACTAAATTCTAAATTGAATGACTAAGATATTAAATAATAATAATTATAATAAAACTGTACAGAAGTCAATTCTGTACATATATACAAATAATAAGAGTGTAAAAAAACTGTGTCTGTACATTGAATATATTTAAAAAATAATAATTGAGGGGGGTTTAGAAACAGTAATAGAGCACGAATCCAAAAAAAAAAGTCTGTCTGTTTGTCTGTTTGTCTGTTTGTCTGTTTGTCTGTTTGTCTGTTTGTCTGTTTGTCTGTTTGTTTGCACACGCTAATCTTCGGAACTACTGGACGGATTTGAATGATTTTTTTTTTGTTGTATAGATATTAAGTCTGGTCAACACATAGGCTATAATTTATCTTGGAAACTGGAACACCTGATGCAGAACCGCAACAGACCAGCTAAACTATAGGAGATACAAAAATGGTCCCATAGCAAAAATTGTTCCACGTGATGAGCATTTTCTGCTGAGAGAATAAATTTGAAGATCCGGAACACCTGATGCAGAACCGCAATAGACCAGCTAAACTATAGGAGATACAAAAATGGTCCCATAGCAAAAATTGTTCCACGTGATGAGCATTTTCTGCTGAGAGAATAAATTTGAAGGTCCGGAACACCTGATGCAGAACCGCAACAGACCATCTAAACTATAGGAGATACAAAAATGGTACCATAGCAAAAATTGTTCCACGTTATGAGCATTTTCTGCTGAGAGAATAAATTTGAAGATCCGGAAAACCTGATGTGGAACTTCAAGAGCCCAGCTACACTATAACATATATTGGAATGACGTCTTAGCAAGAGTTGTTCAGCCTTATGAGCACTCGCTGTTGACGTATAAAAATCGAAGATCTGGAACACCTGTTGTGGAACTCCAAGAGCCCAGCTACACCATAACTCAAATAGGAATGACGTCTTAGCAAAAGTTGTTCGGTCTGATAGGCATTTCCTGTTGACTTATAAAAATCGAAGATCAGAAACATTTGATATAGAAATTAAAACTATCACTAATTTTATTGCATAATTATAAAATAACATAAGTAGGAGGTACTACGCGGTGAAGGCGGGAACAGTTCAGGACTGATTTTCGATGACGATGGTATATCGTTGAAAATTAGACTCTACTGGCTAAAACTCCCATTTTTTTATCGTATGCCTTCAGGCTTATGTTATTTGAGTGTTTAATTTCCTTTTCCACTTATCTTCGTTACACGGTAGCTTACCCGGTAACGCAGGGGAGCAGCCACTTAGATTTTAATTGATCAGGTATCATCACAATAAAACTATAACCATGCCTAGAAAGAGGTCAAATTTTTCCCAATGTTCCAAAGGTGCTAAATGATTAAAGACCATAAGATCCCAACAATCTACCGAAGAGCGTTAGGAGAGACTTGATGCTGTTCGAGAACATGAGGCTGCAACTCGCTCCGTGGAAACTTCTTGGGATCGCGAAGCGAGATGCGTAAATACGCTGAGAATGCAGGCGCATTCTCAGCGTATTTACGCATCTACATCCAGGTCTCTAGAGACCAGTGAAGAATATGTGCGCGACTGACCGCTGATCGTGAACATCATGCATTGTCTCGCGAGTTGGAGACGTTCGCGGAAAAAGCATGACGCTTGAGTTTTCAACGTATATACGCATCGACTCTAGAGATAAGTGGGGGAAGGAGATGCGCGACTGACCGCTGATCGTGAACGTCACGCAACATATTATGATGACCTAAAGTAAAAGAGATATAAAAATGGTGCCATTGCAAAAACTATTCCACGTGAAGAGTGTTTTCTGCTGTGAGACTAAATTTGAAGATCTGGAGCACCTGTAGGGGAACTCCAAAGCCCAGAGACAATATAACATATACATAATAGAAATGGCGTCTTAGCAAAAGTCTGATGGCATTTCCTGTTGACCAACAAAAATAAAAAATCTGGAACATCTTGGATCGTCTCGCGCATCCCATTGATTTCCCGTCCCCGGGCTTATAGAATTCGACATCAGATGTTTCAGATCTTCGATTTTGACGACCCCGTTGTCGCTGGCATAAGCAACAGGATCCGCGTACGAAGTCGCGGGCAGAAGCTAGTTGAATATATATTCAAAATTAATATTGGAGGATGATTGGTGATCGATACTGATGCCAAAAATGCAATCAGTAAATGTTTTGTCTATCTGTCTGTCTCTATGTGCACGCATAGTTCAAAAACAATTATAGGGATTTTAACCAAACATGGTACAGTTGTAATCAATACGCCTAGGCAGGTTGATCTAAGTCTCAGTTGTTTTACACATGGTCAGTTGTACGTCGCTCTTTCCCGGGTCAGTAGTTCCAGAAATCTTTATGCATACCTACATACCGGAAGGATCAACTTTGAAAGTAGTCTATCCGGAAGTATTATGCTAAAATTATTACGTTTCTAAATCAACGCACAGCCCAAACCTCTGGTATTAGAGACATGAAACTTGAAGGGGTGTTCTTAGTGAAGAGTAAGTATCCACTAAAAAACGATTTTTGGAAATTCAACCCTTAAAGGGAAAACATAGGGGACGGAAGTTCGAAATCCACGCGGGCGAAGCCGCGGGCAAAAGCTAGTTATTTTATAAAAAAATAACTCTTCTGTATTCAGAAGTGACAGTGAGTTCGCAATTCTAAATTTTATTTAAAACAATACAAACTGTTAATCCATCTTATTTAAATAATAAAGATAGAAAAAAAATAAAAACATTTTTAACCATATTGATTTTTCTCGTTTCCGAACGCAACTAGCGGAGACGAAGACCCGCCATTCTGAAATCCAAATCAAATTGCCATGACAATCAGATTCAGAATTTGTTTGACAAGTGTAAGTTTACGTTGTTCGTTGATAGTGCAACCGAAAATATATTATTGATCTAACAGGTAACGTTCATCGATTTAGTGTGTTAACCCCGATTAGAATCATGGAAAAAGCTTTTGAAATACAAAAACAAGCCCGAGACAATGCTAAAGCATTCCAAACTTACATGACAGACCTGGAGAATTGGGAAGCCGAGATGAAACGAAAAGAGGCTGCTTTGAACGGTGAATTCGAACAGGTTTAGACCTATTAGCGTTTTTGTGTTGTACCTAGACTGTAAATTTAATCAATAACTGCAATTTTTTGTACCTAGCGTAGTGGTAACGTTGAAAATTTCCAAGTAAAAGATGTCATGTCATTTTTAGGTTATGTTCTTTTTTCTATTCACAAAGAAAGTAAAACAGTTTGATTATTGTACAGTATTAGACATCTGCGCAGACTAGGTTCGCATAAATATCACGATTGCTTGTAAATACCAACGTATTCTATACGAGTTTGAGCTGTATCATATTTGTTTTTGTTTCTTTTCGAGGTTAGGACTTGCCCCCAGTTCGCAGCAAGATAAAGAAGGAAAAGCCAGTGATACAGAAGAAGAAACCGGAGAAAAAGATCCGAGGGTCTGATTATACAGCATGGGACAAGTATGATGTTGTGAGTATATTTGTTTGTGTCTAACTATCTCACTGGTCTAAGAGTCCACTTTCATGCAAGAACAACCCACAAATGTTTATTGACATGTTATTAAAATTTTGCATTTACTTAATGCAGTAGCGGACAGGGTAGATCTTTTCACATGTTCTCTCTGAGTAAGTTTATAAAATCCGTGATGTACATGACATAGCATGTTATAATAATAATGATAAAGCTTATCTATTCCATAATTTACAAGTTATGAAAAACCTTAACACTATAAGCCCATATGGATCCCTTTTTGGTAAAAGCCTCCATCATCCCGTACCATTGCTCTCTGTCCCGAGCCATCTTCATCAATTTGGCCCAGAAAAATTTAAACAACAACATTTTAATTATTCTGGGTACCAGTGTGGGTGACCAACTTCTAATGAATTACTTAATAAGTTTTCTATTTCTTACCTACTGTTGTCATTTGGCATGTATTGTTCAGTTTTCTATTTCCTATACTTTCTTTTCTGTTGCTCATAAAAATTGAGTGTTGAAAATGGAAGTAAATGCTGACTTCTAACATATGTAGATTACCTAGTTTGGGAGTCAGGTCTTCTGAATCCCAACCCGTTGCTCGTTTCATAATCATAATTATCATCATCTTTTCTTTATGTATTTTATTTTAATTTATTTTATTTTATTTCTTAAGAAAACTTACAGCTAGGATACAGATAGTTGACAGATAATGAAAGAAGGCCAATTAAAAGTTTTCACTGACAATATTAAGGTAGCACAAAGAAAAGTAGACAGGCAAGAGAAAGTAAGAATAGGTAATTAACACACTCAGGGAGAGAATTAGAAAAGGCTTCATCCAAAGAAGTCCTTGCACAGTATTCTTTTTAGTTTAGGAACACTGGTGGTAAATAAGTCAAGATCATCAACACTCTGACACATCAAGTTGTAAACCCTGCTAGCTCTTATTACGTAAGTGTTTTGTCGATATATGCACCGTACAGAGGGAACATACAGAGGTTGATGATTTCTTAAGATGAAGGATGTATGTACTTAAATAATTGATTTACCTATTATTATGGTCCAGTCAGTCTTTCATTTGGTCTGTTTCTTAAATACTTACTTGTTTTTTTTCTTCTCTTAATGTTATTTTAAGTAAGTGTTTCAGAAGATCAAAGATTTGTAAAATTATTTTAAAATTGACATAAAGGGAAAAAAAAAATTATTTAATAATTTATAATAAATCTCTTTAAAATCAAATTTAACAATTTTATTTCCTCCTTTTGTTTTGTTCTTCGTTCACTATAGGACAAAGCCTGCGAGGACATAGATATGGCAGACGTTGGACCTGCTTCGTTAGACGGCAAGAAGAGTCAAGAAGCTAAGCTGGAGAAGCTAAAGGAAGAAGCCCAGTATGAGAAGGAGAGGGTAAGATCTACATCACAAGTATATTATGTATTTTCGGCTTAACCCTTTAACTGCTTGTGTTGCATAAATATGACACATATTTCCGTAACCCTACTGCAAGTGTTGAATTTCTGTGATAGAGAACATGCATGACTTTTTCGACTAAAACCATGATCAAATAGAGATACTATTTAGGCAACAAAAACTAAAAATCGATTCAACAATTATTGCTTCTCCTTATTTATTATAAGTAAAATTTTATTGATTTGTAGTAATTGTTGCTGCACATTAGAGGCACGGCAACTGTTACTTAGCCAAGCGGTTAAAAGTTAAAAGACATTAATTTCTCAAAGAACAGATGAGAGTGCAGTTACAGATAAATTTAACTAAATTAACTGTGCGACAATTAGACTAAAGTGTTACATGTTGCAAGTTCAATTTCCGTACATACAAAATATTTTTATGACCTAAAAGTAGTTTTTTTCAGATCTGGCTGTTTATGTATGCAAGTTTCAATGTTTGTAGAATCATCCATCAGAAAATACTAGTATGAGACATTTGTAAAAAGAGTATTATTACTAAGTTAGTAACCATGGAAACATAAAAACAGCTTCCCATATTGATCATAAATTATCTTGGTTTCCAGGGCAACACATTCGTGAAACAGGAAAAATGGGAAGAGGCAATAGCTTGCTACAACAGAGCAATAGAACTGGTGAAGGATGATGCTATTTATTTTGCTAATAGAGGACTGTGCTATCTCAAGACTGACAGGTAAGTTAAGAATTTAATTAGGCATACAGAGTAGAAGAGAAACAGCGCAAATTAATTTTTTTTAATTCTGACATTAAGTACTTAAACACATCAATTTTATTAAAAATGTCATTGGGTAAGATAGAAACAGCTTGTAAATTAAAAAAAAAACAATGGAAAACACTGGCGGACAAGGGTAATCTTGTTGATTAGATGCCAAGATACTTAAAAAATAAAACAATAGTTTAAATGCAATCTAAAGTGTTTAATATGCGATCATTTAATTAGCAAACAGGAAAAGAATTGGTTCTCCATTTTAACAAAACCTGAATCCCCTTTTATTTATCTATGAAAAAGATAGCAGAAAATATAAGGGTATATTCTGTCATATGTATTATTATACCTTTCAGCCTCCATCAAGCAGAGTCCGACTGCACGGACGCCTTACGTCTAGACCCCACCTACGTGAAAGCATTGCAACGTAGAGCCACTGCCAGGGAATGGCTCGGTTCACTCCGATCAGCGTCCCATGATCTCAATGAAGTGCTCAAGTTGGAACCGCATAACACTGCGGCTAGGAAACAGTTGGATGCCATTAAAGCTAGAATGGGGACCAAAGGGGTGAGTGAGAAACATCTGAACTTATTAACCACTTGACGTTTTTTCTGATATGTTTTCTGTGGTTTTCTGTTCTGTCACAAATTTACCTAGCTGTTGAAAGAGCGGAGTCTCCTAATACAGGCTTTTTGTTGCTTAAAAGGAGGCTCCATCATCAATTTGTTGTTTTTTTTAAAGCCACAATGTGCCATTTTTGATCCTTTTAATTGACATGTAGTCATAACGTGTGGCGTGCTGGGCACGTCATGTTGGATTTTACAATAGTAAAATCCAACATTAGTTTAGATTCCAACATGATGTAGATTTTTGATAGATGGTCTCAGATCTATCAAAAGTCACTTATGCAAATGAGGCTGAGGATTTTTTGAACATCAAGATTCACATAAGACAGTTCCCCAAATCGCCTCTCACCGTTTCCTATTGTTTTTGCTGGGAAGAAGTGGCGGAACTAACTCCCCCAACAATACGTCTATCTGTTATGTTAGAAGACCTTGAGTTTACCATATTTATGACTGTAGCAATTAAAGGGATTAAATACGGGACGATTTAATACTGCCGTGATAAACTCAAATGCGGTATCTCAAAAAAAACGTTATCACTATTTCACCTGATGGTAAGGAAGTAAAGGAAGTAACCTTTTTACTCTTGACTTAAAGACACCTAGGTTGTAGCTATCAGGAAACACCGACTCCGGCAAGAAATCTAATAAACTAAGCCATTTTTTTATTATTGATTCTATTCCAAGTACACACGGCTACACACCAAGCTCTGTATATATTTCCAGTACCTATAAGCTAAATAAAAAAAATAAAAATAAAATAAAATGTATTCAAGTGTAAGGTAAAGTAAAGATTATGATTTACCTTAAATCCATTGGATGACAATTTAAATCTAACCGTAATACGGATCTGTCTGAACTAGGTTTATGAAAAACCTGTGTTTCAGGCCATCAATAACATCAAATATTTCATAATATAAAATACAATGCTAAACTAGAAGCTAAATTATAAACAAGACAATGTTTCCAATGACTTAGAGAGTAATTATTTGACTATACAATTTTAAGCTGATCTCACTTTGAGTAAGACTTCATAGAATGCGAGGTCAGCGTGAACTGGAAATGTGTTGCTTGATGTGTACTAAATGATGAAGAAACTAAACTTCAGCAAATGAAGATCAAAATATATTATGATAATCTTTCTTTGAATCCACAGTATTTTAGAAAATGTAAAAAGTTTTTATTTATAAGTGTCCATGTACTTTAATTGAATATTTGGAACTTTCTTGTTTCATGTTATTTTTTTCCCATTTCTTACGTCTCCGTTTTTCTCTTTATCACCTAAATGTTCACTGGTAAATGTCTGTGTCATTAAATCCACCTCTATACATCGTACAGACGCCAGCACATCAACCTACCCCAATGTGTCAAATTTCTTTTATAGGTTTTCAACTTTATTCTAAACAGAATAAGTTTCATGTTCAATTGGGTAAAATTTGAAAGTTTGGGGTAGATTATTGTGCTGGCGTCTGTACATTTGTGTCCGTTAAGTATTAAAGAAATTAACAACATCTTTACAGACCAAATCTAAGTCATCGCCATCTACAACACCAACCATAGAGAGCAGACCAATTGTGAAGCCCAAACTTCAGCCAAAGATAGTGGAACTGCCACCGGAGCCTGCAGCCAATGTAGTGGCATCGGACAACTGGAGAAACGGCGTTGGAGAGGACATTATGGTCATCAAACCTGTAAAGAAACCTCCACATTTGAGGTCTAAGGTGAGATAAACTACTTTTTGGATGGGCTACTTGACAAAATTGTAGCTTTTAGTCCCTCATCTAGATTACAAGAGAATATTCGACACGTATTTCTTTTTTTTTACGTGAGTAATAAAAAAATAACGGCGATACATCGAGTCAAAATGTCGCTTGACGTCACTAGACATGAATACAGTCTATACTAGATATTGACGTTACAAACCCCCCTCTCTTTAACTTTAATGAGCTTAATCTAAGCAGTTTTTCATCAATTTGAAAAAGAAAAATAATACTTGTGTAATATTTTTGGAACGAAGTTCCTTATCGCGCGCTTCGTAAGGGGGCTAGACGGAAAAAAATCATACGAAAAGTTGTAACGACACTTTTTGCTTTAGTTGTAAGCCGTGCGGCGTGCGCGTGTTTCTCTGTTATGTGTGTGTGTGTTTGTTGTGTGTGTGCCAGTTGTTGAGGGAGAGGGTGAGGGAGGAAGAGGGGGCGGGAGGGGGGTGAGAGGGAGAGAGAGAGGATTAAGACCGGGAGTTGTAACGAAGACACCTGGATGGAACGGAGTTCCTATCGATTTGTCTTGAAGGAATTTTACAATTCCTTCACTAATCGGTCGAAAAGAACTTCGTTCCATCCGAGTGACCCTTGACACCTCTCAAGTTTTTTTTATAATCTATCTGATGGACTAATTATTTTTTTGATATTCATATTCTGTCAACATGCCTATTTAACAACACGAAGTATCGTGTTGTTAAATAGGCATGTTGACAGAATATGAATATCAAAAAAATAGCGAAGCGTGGCAGGGTACAGCTAGTAATATATAAAACTACTGTTTTATATATTACTAGCTGTACCCTGCCACGCTTCGCTGTGGCACATTGTGATTGAATGGTTAAAAAAAAAAGAGAAAATGACGTGTGGCACTCGGAGACTGCCGCGGTAAAGCTATTGCATAGCATTTTTTATCAACTCCTCTACATATGTATATACTGTCTCGACTTAAAGGAGACCGGGAAAACTAAATAAATTGTTTTATTGACATAGAGACACGCAGCGCAGTAGCTACGTTAAAAATTATGTATTTTGTATCTTTCAAAATCAATGCATTTCAGTAAGGTAGTTAGGTTAGGCAGTTAGGTTCGCTATAGGATAGGTATGGTAAGTTAGGTTAGGTTATATATATATTATGACGAGGAAGGCTTCCGGGTGGGGTTGAATCTTCGTCGTCGAACATGATTATCAGGGCTTTATCGGTTACAAGCAGAAACGTTTGTTCAGGATGACTTAATCATTACATTTTAAACTTCAAATAATAAAATACAAGGAAACGAATGACAGTGATTATGGTGGAAGTAGTCGTCGTAGCGTTCCTCCGTTTTATTGGCTCCGTCATAGCAAGAACCGTCATCGCGAAAAGAAAAGAAAGAAAGAAAGAAAATATTTTATTTGGACGCACAGAACATAAAACAAAAGAACAGATATAAAGAATAGATTAAAAAACTAAAGACAAAAATACATACATACATAACGTCACGCCTGTAATCCCCGAAGGGTTAGGCAGAGGTGTACCTGGTAGTACACCCACATTTCGCCATTATTTTTAAGTCCCATGTAATAGGGGGCGAGCCTATTGCCATCCATCGGGCACAAATCCAGACTCCGGGCTGCTCTGAGAAATCCCAGATTGAAAAACTCAATAACACTTTGCCCGACCCGGGGATCGAACCCGGGACCGCATGATCAGCAGTAGCGCTTGCGGCCACTAGACCAACGAGGCAGTCAAAAATAAAAAATAATAATAAATAAAAAAACCTGTGCGAGACCAAAAAGGCGCCTATCTCAGCACGCGACGGTGCAGTGTTGTCATATCTCGAAACTCGTACTGCGTTTCGTTTTCGCTTCTTACTATTGACCGTCACCGACATATATGTTGTCATTCTCATTACTATACTCAATACCCAATATCTTTATTGCTTTCCATAATATGTATTTTTAGGTGGTAGGTATATAAATGAGATCATTATGGACCCTGTAGGGCACAGCAAAAATGATAGGAGAGACGAAGCCTTGCTTAACGAGATCATTAATTCATTAATACCCAAGAGGAGCCCCGATGTCCGCGCTGTCATTGTATTTCTATTGTGTCTCTAATTCACACGATTGAAAGGTTATTTGTAATACAAAAAATGTGTACATTTAACTCGTTGACTGCGGGACTCACATACGCTGTGTTATCGCCGCCAGAACGCCAGTGCGGCTCGCGCACACCGGTTGTGATTTCATATTTTCCAATACGGCTGTGCGGCAAATCACGCCCAGCGTGTAAAATTTAATTATGCCGCGAGTGCTGATCTCGCAACTGCTGTGAGTTTTCACGTCTGTTTAGACGTTTGATAATTTCAAGTTTAAAGTCAATGAGAATTTATTATTTAAAATACAGAACCAGTAAGGGTTTCACTAGAATTTCTTATAAAATTACAAAAATCATAAAGTTGAAAATTGTATAATTAAGCTTTTTATGACCGGTATGCCAGGTGTCTACAAAGGATCCTAAACCCTATTGTGTTAGGGCTTAAGTTGATATTCGCAATGTTGTTTTATTTCACTTTAGCAATTTAAGATGCCAGGTGTTCACAAAGGATTTTAAACCCTATTGTGTTAGTTTGAGGGTCCTATTGTGTAGGATGGTCATTTTCTAAGTAACTTGTTACATTCGTAAAAAAACACAATAGCCTGTGTTTTGCCGCACTGGAGGATTAAAACACACCCAGCGCTATATCCGCACTGGCGTATTGTTTTCGACCATCCGATACGCCTGTGCGGCTCTCGCAGCAGGTGTGCGGCCGTCCGCACGGGCGGCTTGGCGTAGGCGATAGCGCCCGCAGTCAAGGTGTTAAAAGTATAATCTAACTTTGGAGATCATGAATCATTCTAATTCTATCTAACACAAAGTGTTTAAATAAGAGCAACAAAAAGTAGCAGTAGTTATTATTGTTTTGGATCTATTTGTTGTCATCTTATAAAAAGTATGTACCTACTTACATGTAATATATAAAAGTAACGAAACTCCTCCGCAACGTCTTGCCCGATTATTATGAAATTTCGTGTGTATGTTCAGTACGTCTGAGAACAGAATGTAAGCTTACAAAAAGTTATAAATTGATTCTAATGTGAAACTAAGTTTGCCAGCGCAGCAAGTTACAAATAAAAATAAAAAAGCTTTTAATTTATTTTCTTTACAGAGACCCCTAAAAACCGTACCAATCCAAGAGGTCCTACTTGGGGAAAAGACTCCGGAAAAGCCACCAACTCGTCTCAAGATCATTGATATTGAAGACGACCTATCCCAAGGAGATTCTAACAACAACGACTCGAACAAAATAGATGAAATTCCTTCAGAAGTAATCGAGGTCAAAGGAGAGGGTGATAAAGTGCTTGCTAGTCCAGAATCGGTGAAGTTGATCACCGATACTATAATTACGGAGAAGGATATTAAGAGTTTCGTGCCACCAGTCAGTAGTGTTCAATTTATGGCGGAGTGGAAGTATTTAAATGGACAGTGGGATGCTAAGTGTGAATATTGGAGGGTGAGTTTCAACTGTATTTTTCGTTATTATTTTTTTAGGGTTCCGTTCCATATCTCAAAACAAGTGTTCATAAAAGAACCGCACTATTGCATTGGCAAATACCTGTCAGGATAGTTGTGAAAGAGAACTAAATAAATAAAAGTGGTACCCTAATAGGATCATATTGTTGTCCGTCCATCCGTCTGTCAAGACCCTTTATCTCGGAAACCCGTGAAGGTATGGAGTTGAAATTAAAACCATATACTATTAAAGTCTGCAGTTCTTTGAAGCTGTGAAAAATCAAACTTCTAGGCTAACGCAAAACAAAGATACGACGTTTATGTTGGAAACCACTTATATTTCTACATTCTCGAGGGAATCAAAATATATGGGGTACTTTCCCTTGACCTAGAACACTGTAAGTTCTTATACTACAATTATTTACAGGGAGAAATTCGAAAACTGTATATTTTTTAATTATGTCACTAGCACGTATTTCTGGATGCTTTACACACATTTAAACTCACATAATACAAGCAGCCAGACCCAGGATCACTACACAAGCAATACAAATGTTTGTTCCGTGCGAGTATCCAACCCGTGATACGCAGCGCAGTAACCATTTTGATTTTCAAATCAAAAGTAATTTATTCAAGCTAGGCTGAGGATCAGCACTTTTAGAACTTCAAAATTACATGAAACAGTCCCCCAAAAACTCAGCTCTTCGCCATTTCCCCGCCCCTCGCTTACCCGTAGTAATCCCCGAAGAGTTGGGCAGAGGATTACAAAATACACCCTCAATTCGCTTATAAGTTATGTTTAACTTTTGACTGGCCTGTTGGTCTAGTAGTTAGTGACCCTGACTGCTATGCCGGAGGTTGTGGGTTCGATTCCCACCCAGGACAAATGTTTGTGTGATGAGCACGATCATTTGTTCTGTGTCTGGGTGTAATTTATCTAAAATATGTATGTATTTAGAAATATATAAGTATGTTTATCAGCTATTTAGTACCCATAACACAAGCTTTCAAGCTTAACTTGGGACTAAATGGCGTTGTGTGAAAAGTAGTGGAATATTTATTTTATTTTTTATTTTTATTTTAAGTCCTATGTAATGGGGGTCGAGCTTATTGCCACCAATCGTGCTAATAGTATGAACCTTATATTTTTCAGATTATAGAACCATCAAAGATTCCGTCCATATTCGCGAACGCCCTAGAAAGCCACGTGGTCTCGGATGTAATCCGCATCCTTCACGACAATACTGATAAGTTTACGGGCACCATCGTGCCGTACCTCTCCGCTATCAGCAAGGTGCAGAGATTCTCCGCCCTCGCCATGTTCCTCTCACATACTGACAAAAAGTGTAAGTACCTACTAATTAAGTGGTGTTATCACCATGAAAGTAGAATAAATGCCGTAGAAATGCGTTCCTTGCGAAGTATGTGTGGTGTAACAATGAATGACAGATTGAGGAATGATGTGATAAAGCAATGTTGTGGTTTAAAAGAAGATGTGGTGACAAAAATTGAAAAGAGTATGCTTAGATGGTTTGGTCATGTTGAAAGGATGAATGAAAGGCGACTAACGAAATGTATTTACAAGGCAGATGTAAGTGGGAACGTCAGGAGGGGACACCCTAGAAGGACATACATAGACCTTATTGGTGAGGTTCTACAGAAAGGTCAGGTGCGTAGTACTCGCAACCGGCGTGTGTACGTATGACAACATGTATGAATGTAAACGAAGCAAAAGAAGTATGTAAGAATCGTAGCATATGGCACTCTGTAGTTTCTGCCTACACCCATGAGAAAAAGGCGTGACTTTGTCTATGTATGTATTGTCAAAAAATCACTACTTAAATTTAAATAAAAACTAGCTAGCCAGGCACTTTCTTCCAGCTGAGAATCAATTTATTAGTTAGCAGCGCCATCTTTGGTAATGAAAGACTGACATATTATGTCATCCCACTCCACATTTGTCCAGTTTGATATTTGACAAGTTTGCCGAGGCAGCTAGGTATTTAATAATTTAATTTTGTAATATTGACATAGTTACTTTTCATCTCCCCCTTTTTGCTTTTTTCTCTTACAACACTGAAATATCTGTGCAGAATAAGGTTTATGTTTTTTTTTTTTGGTTAATTATAAATTATCTTTTCACTCTTCCTAAATCAACAATAATTACTAATTTAATCTCCAGCGTTTGATGGTCTATTCTATCATAGTACCTACGTGTTATTGGCAAAGTTGTGGTGTCTCTCTTACACAAATGCCATAGAGAAGATTTGAAGTTTAAGTTGAAGTAGTATTGATAAGTCAGTCAAAACAGCGAAATATTCGACAGCTAATTGCGATGTTGGTAACTTTAAGAATACACGCTCTTGACATACTTTCCCAAGCTCGGAAACTTGTAAACTGGTCTTAATCAATGATTTTTCTGTTTTCAGTGTTAACGGAGCTACTAGAACACTGCAAGAAGGTAGAGAACTTGAGCGGTGAGGCCTTAGCTGATCTGAAGAACAAATATGAACTTTAAACACACATCATTTACTATAAGTAGTTAGCTGATTAGTTTTGATTACAAATACACTTCGGTTTAAAACATGGCGCTTGTGAAATTGCATATTTTTCACCTACTCCAAAAAAAGGACGTTATCGAGTATCTTAACTGTATTTTTAGCGAAAATTCTTTCCATGTTGACGGATTTTGATGTTTTATTTTCTGAAAAATACAAAAGTATCTTTTTAACTAATCCAACTTGCTATTGGAGGTAAATATTTAAGACATGGCAATAGTTTGTGTTAAAAAACAATAAAGTTATAGCACGCATTTACGAGTACAAGTATAGCATGTCTCTGCCAAGCTATACTCGTACCTGTAAACGCAGTTATATTGCTATGATGAACAATAACACATAATTTGTAAAAAAAAATGTAATTTCACAAGTGCATTCATGGTTCGATATAGGCCTGGTGCTAGAAACAAGTGGAATAGTTGTCATTAAAATACTAATCATAACTTTTATTAGACCAATTGCCTACATTTTATTGAAAAGGAACAGTCAAAATGAGGTGGAACCCCCAAAAGGTTATTTCAGGGGTAATAATTATGTTACTAATATTATTATAGTAACATGTAATCAATGGTTTAAGCCGTTTGTCACACTCCCGACCCGTGGTACAACTGCAATGTCCAACTGGTTGTACTACGGAGAAGTAAATTTACCCATGGTTCAACTGGTTGTTCTATGGGGAAATATCTTTACCAACGGTTCAACTCGAGTGAGTTGTTCTTTCCTTGGTCCAACTAGTTGTACTTCTGGGAATTGAATGTATCTATGGAACAACTACTGGTAATAAACAGGAAAAGGTTATCTATCAATGCTGAAGTGCCATAACAACGAAGAATTTTAAAAAGCGTAGACGACGGGGCTCCTATTTCTGTCTGCAGGGTTTAAAGGAACCTAACTAACCTAACGTCGGGATGCCCCAAGTCCTCTATTTTAGACGTTTATTTGTTTTACACGATCATCCTATCCCCGTGGTCCAACCAGTTGGACATAATTCCACCGTTGTACCATAATCATAAATACTAGAAAAAAGAGTTGAACCATGGGTAAATTTACTTCTCCGTAGTACAACCAGTAGGACATCGTAGTTGTACCACGGGTCGGTCACTGTTTGACATCACAGTTTTTGTTCTAAAAAGATTTATTTGTAACCACATGTGACTTCCGTGAATCAAAAAGTTGAAATGATTTATTTGTAAACCTGATTATGTGGGTCCTATATTACCGTAATGTGATCAGAATCGTACATAACTATAATTAAAGCAAAAATTTAAACCAACAGGTATTGGTTTTAAACGGTTCATTCACCTTACAGATATGGTTCATGTGAATTTGATCCCGCAATATTTACACTTGGGACTCGCCTCAGTTTGGGCAATGTGTTCAACGATTAACTGTCAAAACAGATAGTTTCCTATTGGCTATCGTCAGTGTGTATCTAGGATGATGTCATGCGCACTCGCAGAGATGTGACGAAGCTCACCGTAGGTACCCCGTCTGATAGGCAACGTATTTTGAAGTCCTCATAAAGTGCAATATATTTTTTTTTTCGGTTGTCATAAAAGTTCGGTATCTGAATATGTCGTCTGTATTTGATGTCATATATCGTCGTTGATAGCGCAATTCCGCGTAACTACAATTGTTAAATACTGCGAATATACACCTTCGCTGACTGTGATAAGGTGCATATTCGCAGTATTTAACAATTGTAGTTACGCGGTATTGCACTATCAACGACGATATGGGTTTAATATAAAATGTTTAAAGAATAATGTTCAATCATTCATTCTGTTCGGTGTGCAACTGTATGCCAGTAAGTCACTGACAATGAAATGTTAGGCAGTAGCCCTGCAGAGCTTGTTAATACTTTATGTTAATTAAATATTCCATAAATAAATGCACTTGTAGACTATCCATAACTCAAATCTTTAACGGGGCAAGCAAAAGTTTTGCAAGAACAAATTATGTTTATGTATCGTGTATTAATAAGTTGTCATTTACTCAATATTTTCTGCATCGCTATCAACGGGAAAAGTGCCCAGAAGACTGGCCGCATTGCCACGTTGTATGGCAATGCTGATTCTCTAACCGAAATAAAGGCCAGCCCTCTGGTCACTTTTCCCGTTGATAGCGATGCGGATGAATTTTTTGATGCCCTATAATTGGTTTACTGTTCTTTTGTTTGTTCATTTTTAGGTATGTATGTAACCAGTTAATTTAGAAATAATTCTATGACCAATAATAAATATTTTCTCCACTTATTTCTAGTATCTATAAAGTTGTCACGTGACTCTTCTGATCAATGGTGAAACTTTCGCGGCGCCGTGGGCGGCTGCGCAACCTCTTCAATTTTTTTTCTGAAACGATACTACGTTTTATAGTAATCAAGATAAAGTTTAAAATTATATGACACTGAAACTGGGGCTCGAGTCTGCTATTGCAATCGTGTCTCAATGATCGGTCATTGATTGAATATTTGACAACTTTGACAGTTTTTGTATGGGAAATCTGTCATAAGTTTGACGTTATACGTCAAAAATCGATCATTGACCGGTCATTGAGACACGATTGCAATAGCAGACTCGACCCCCTGGTCGCCGCTTCGCTGCCATTCCGGTGTGACTCGGCCCTAAAACAAAGTAACCTACGATTTATGTTTGTATCGAACATAAAACGCATCATTCTTGTGGAAAAGGTCTGCCTTGTATCACACCACAGAACTTTTCTATATAAAATTAGACTTACACGTGGTTATTAAAAGGCTTATCAGAAAAAAATGCTGAGAGACTTCTCAGAAAATAAAACGAATTTTGTGTACCGTAAAACGGGGTGGATAGAAACTCAAGGGTGAATAGAAACAAAACTTTGAGGAGGATTTTTACACTAGTTTAATATCGTTTGATACTAACAAAGGTGTCGAAACTATAATCTCAATTATTTAAAAGCATTGCAGTCCTAGTATGTAACAAACAACTTTTAATTTACGTGAGTATCCTACGCAAAGTTTTGTTTCTATTCACCCAGGAGTTTCTATCCACCCCGTTTTACCCGGTATCTAACTTTCTTTTTAACTAGAAGCAGCTGAATATTAAATATTTTAAATGGAACGCCTATACGACCTTCATTACTGGGTAATACGATAACCCTTTGCAGGACTGGTTGTCAGACTTGCGGGCTTCTGACTAGCCTATCACTTGATATTTGCTGGGGTTTTGTAGGTACAATTTTTTGTTGTTTTCCCAGAAAATATTGTTGAAAAAGCTTGCATAGTTCCATCAGATTCAGTTCACAAAAGTCACGTGACGTTTTAGATGATTTACCTGTAAGTCATTATATTGTGACCGATTTGTGTTTCTTTTTGTAATACGGTGCAAAAGTGCGATATCTTATGTTCTGCGAATGATTTAAGCCCCAATAAAGATTATGAATTTTTATATTGTTGTTTTTATATAGCTCGTTTTATTAAGAAGCTGGAATTTCCGCCGGTATCCAAAATTCTATGTGAAAATGCGGCAATCATTTTATGTGGCATGTGATGCGGAGGAATAAAGAAGAGATGAAGTTGTGAGATAAAACAAAGATAAAGGATACGGTCTAATAATATTTTATTTGTAAAACACGAGTAAAGAGATTTATTATTTGATTGAGCACATTCAAAAACTATCTTATAAATTATGTATTAACAAAATTAAATATTAAAAGTTCTATCTAAACGATTTAGTTACAACATTTTTTGATGCCTTATAATTATTTTACTTTTCTTTTTTTATTAGGTAGGGTACCTACCTATGTAGGTAATAAAATATTTTCTTACTTGTATGTCAAAATCGTTAGAAAGGTTCAACTTCGAATTTTAATAACAACATTTTTTTTATGGAATATTACGTTTTGAAACCTTGTTTGAATAAAATTGATTGATGAAAGTTTTGAGTAGGTAACTATAAATGTCGAGGGTTACAAAATTTTGCGTTCCCGTTGAAGGACCACATTTGAATTTGGAGTACCAGACTCGGCAACGGTGGATGGATTCTATAAAAGATGATTAGTCTATAACCGGAGATGACGATTGGGGATTTTTGCAAGTGGAGCTAACCTACCTTAGGAGAAAAAAAAATCAAAAAGTTGCGCCGACCCCAAACACGGGCACATTAATTTAATATAATTTTCTCCCAACAGTCCCAATTGAACATAAACCTTTTTTTTTTCTTTGTGAAAACGGAACAAATGTTGACTATACTTTTATTCCGCCAGCAACAACATGAACCTAATTTTTTTTGTAATTAAGTTGAAAAC
Source organism: Euplexia lucipara (assembly GCA_921972225.1). NCBI lineage: Eukaryota > Metazoa > Arthropoda > Insecta > Lepidoptera > Noctuidae > Euplexia > Euplexia lucipara. The sequence continues at coordinate 18,960,211 of OV179159.1, forward strand.
TATCAAAGAAATTTGACACATTGCGGTAACTTGATGCGCTGTCCTCTGTATGTAGCTTTATTTTGACACGGTGCTGTCGAAACGGAACTAACCCGAATTTAGGGTAGGCGCAACATTTAGTTTTTTTCCGCCTATCGTTAGTTGTCGCTAGTAAAAACTACAACGTACCTAAAGGGTAAAAAGATATCCAAAAAATCAAATGTGAAGTGAACCTTGTTGCCACTACCATGTTCTGTTTTTACATCACCTTAAGGTAGACTGGTAGAAAATGCCTATAGAATTAAGTCAGGCTTTGTACAGTTTGTTTTTACTTGTGCTTATAGATTTAACCTTTCAATTGAGGCAATTAGAGACACAATAGAAAGACAATGTCAAGCGGACACCGGTGTCCTTCCGGGGTTTAACGAATAAATAAACAAATAGGTAAATAATTGTGTGATATTTGTGAAGTGTGTGTACCTACTTAGTGATTGTGTGTGATTTGGAAATGTGTGAAAAGTCTGCAAAACCCGATGGCAATCAACCCGACGAAAAACATTTAATGGAAGGGGAAGCAGGGTGAGTCATTTTCTTTTTTTCTTTTAATTTCTAGATACATTGAACAAAAACAGAATAGGCAGGCACCTACTTACATCTTTACCCCTTACTCGAACAATATGTGCTCTCAACGAAGTAGATACCTACATGAGAGGGGCGTGCGGGAATTCGCAAGGGGTTTGTTGAATATTTTTAGTTCGATTTAAATACATATTAATAGTCTTATATGTACCTAGTAGGTACCTATACAGTTTAGTTTAAGTATTTAATACAGTTTAGTCGTTTTTTTTATTATTTTTAAGTTTAGATAAGTACAGTAGGCACATAAATACCTACCTTAGATTTTTACAAGATTAGATTAGATTAGATACAAGTTTATTTTGTAACTTTGTGTGTAAAGCACTGTTGCATTGGGGACACCTGTAAAGACTGTGGGTTGAAGGTTAGGTAGTAATAATAAATATTATTTATTAATTTATTTAATTAGGAAAAAAAACAGTAACACACAAACATGTTATACGCTATATATGAACTTAAAATAATAGCACTTAATGCACTACCAGTACCAACACCATTATCCACTGATCACTTACCTATAATAAATTATTATGCTACGTGAGCACAATACAGAATGATAAAGTTATAAAGAAAAATAACTAACAAAAAAAAAACAAAAAACAAAACAAAACAAATATTAGGTAAGTAGGTATATAATTATAGTTTCATCAACGGATTAGAGACACCAATGATATAAGTTAAAAGGTGTAGATAGGTTATAAGCGCTCAGTAAGTGACACGTTATAATGTGGCTAACTAGCCACACTTCAGCACCTCAGTGTCGCGTCGCGCCGTCAACAAACGCGTGCGTGCGTTAGTGTGCCGTTTTTGAAGATCGAATGTTATTTGGGTAACCTATCTACACCTTTTTACTTATAATGTCATTGCGAGACACCTAATTCGGCAGTCAACAGGTTACTTACTCTAATTGATTCCCAACGCCTTCATTTTCGAGTGCCCATCTATGATGTTCGCTAGGATCCTCTCACACCTTATGAGAGGGCTTGAGGAGATTGGTATTGGATTTGTAGGTACCTGAGCGACCTCGAAGAAAGGGTAATAAGTAGGTATGTTTGTATTGACTTTTTGTGGGTTGTCAACGCAAGTTGGTAACTGGTTGAGAGCCCTGCGCAAAATATTTTATTCGTACGAAAGCCTACCTTAAGTCTACAAAAGAGATAAGTTACCAGAGTCGTCGGATATAGGTACCTAGTTCAAGTTTTTTACGAAGAAATGGAAAGTCTTCCATTGAAATTGTATTTTTATTACTTAACTATTATTGTTAGCACTCTTCCTCCGATTAAATTGGCAAAATGCGCCTTTACAGTCAGCATCAATTCATCACACACGTTCGGGGCCCTTGAAGCCTGGGGGTCCCATATTGTCTAATATTTAAATTGTTTTAATTTATAGGCATTTATAGAAAGAATGCTCCCAAATTACTTATTAACTATAAATTATATACCTACTAATTTATGTATATTATATTATACTAATATTATAAAGAAGAAAGATTTGATTGTTTGCATTGAATAGGCTCCGAAATTCTAGAACCGATTTGAAAAATTCTTTCACCGTTGGGAGGCTACACTATCGCCGGGTAACATAGGCTACTTTTTATGTCTGTATTCCCACGGGAACGGGAACTACGCGGATGAGACCGCGTGACGTCTGCTATTATTGAAATAAAAAATAAATGCCGAAATGTATGTATGTACCTACCTACGCGCATAACTTCCGAACGACTGCACCAAATAGAATAATTCTTTTTTTGTTGTATTTGTGTCGGACCCTGGATGGTTTAGATTTACAATTGGACCCGATAGGTGGAACTGCTATCGGGTTCAAAGCCTACTATTGGGCAGGACAACGTCTGTCGGTTCCGCTTGTATAGGTACCCACTAATATACATATGTATAGAAAATACCCAATGACTGCCTTGTTGCTCTAGTGGTCGCAAGCGCTACTGCTGAGCATGAGGTCCCGGGTTCAATCCCCGGTTCGGGCAAAGTGTTATTGAGTTTTTCCATCTAAAATTTCTCAGTGTGCCCGATTCATGGCAATATGCTCGCCTCCTATTACATGGGACTTTAACATTAACTGGCGAAATGTGGGTATCCGGTAGGTACACTTCTGCCTAACTCTTCGGGGATTACAGGCCTGACGTTATGTTATGTTGTGTTAATATTAATCCCAAGTCTCATTCACCTTTTACACTCGAATGCCTTCATAATACGATTATTCCCACATGCACCTACACACACTCACATACCTCTAGCGTGGCGGTAACGACACTCATCTCGACGGCCTCACTAATTGATTCCAAGCGTCTTCATTATGTGTAAGTAGTACGGACGTGTCCTAAGGCTCTACTCATACTGAGAGGGAACATTGATATTTTATAGGCAAGAGGCGGTTCGAGTTACAGTAAGGTTTATATGTATATCTTCACGTTAGAACGCGCGCCGCCATACTGCATTCACAGTAATGGAGTAACAATAAATAATAAAAAAATAGTTCTAGTGGATTCTTTCCATCACAATTTATACTGCACAAACATGAATGAAACGGTCGAAGGCGGCTGTAGATCACACACGCAGCATCATGCATCGTGGGTTTCAGCTTTATAAATGTAGTAAAAACTCATCAAATATGGCAAATTCGAGGTCCCGTGATGTCAGACTTACAGTATACCAATGAACATGACGAGGCAGTGGGCTGTGGCGTTGATGAGAAGGAATGGGAGATAATCACGTTGTGAGAATGATTGTGAAGGTCAAAGAAACGATTTATGGATTGTGTGGAAGACGATATGGATGGCTGTAAAGGAGACGACGGCAAATAGAGAAATATGGAAGAAGAAGAAATGCTGCTCCAACTCCAAATAAATTGGGGTATGAGCAGGATGATGTTGATCTGGCGGTCTTTTCTTGTGGTAAGTGACTTAACCTGATGTTAGAGTTTTAATGCCGAACATGGGCCTCAGACTTGACTTAGTACACCCAAATGTGGTCAGTTTAGGGCGCGAGCCCATTGCCATCGATAGACTCCGCAAAAAGTAGGTGTTGAGTGATCGATCTTTCTTTTGCGGTGCCTGCAGTTTTTAAGTTTATTTCTGGAATTTTATAAATAAGTAGGAACGTAAAAATCTTTTTCCGAAACTGGAGTTATTTTTAACCTGTTACCTACTTAGTGTTTTTTTAAGAAGTCGGTTGTTTTTTTTTGTAAAATGTTTTTATTTTGCAATTTTTAGATTCTTCGTATGTAAAGAAAGTCTTTCAAAACTTGAAAGAATCATTGAAGTTGGTTAACAATTGCTAAAGATGTTCTATCTAAACATTAATCTGTACATCTCGGGCCCCTTGTAAATAGAAGGGGGTAATGTTATGTTATGGAAATACAAAAGCTCAGCATAGACATCTGACTATAGCAATCGCGAATAATTTGCTGTTATGCGTTGAAGAGTTCCGTTGCCTGTCTTCTTTTTTGAGGAGTTCCCTCAATTCTCGAGGATCCCTCATCAGACATGAGTTTTGATACAAATGGAACCAATCTGTTAATGAAAATCGCTCCATAAATGACGGAGTACTGAGGTAAAAAATTAAATTAGAAATTTAAAAAACCCCCATCGCAAAAAGTAAAACATTTAAAAAGTTAAAAATAACATAACGTAACGTCGGGGTACCGCTAAAGTAAGGAATGTTCCTAGTACTTGTAGGTATGTAGGTACTTATTTTAACGGTACCCCGACGTTACGTTATGTTATTTTTAACTTTTTAAATGTTTTACTTTTTGCGATGGGGGTTTTTTAAATTTCTAATTTAATTTTTATTTTAAAATTTTTAAACGCATTTATTTTGTTTTATAGAGTTTACAGTTATGAGAATTTTTCAGTGCATTGTAGGTAGAGCCAATGCTGGTTAAAACGAATCCAAACATGACATTTATCTGCTATTATTTGTCAAGAGTCTACCTACTGGTGTGCTGGATAGCCTGGCTGCATCATCAGCTCATCCTGTTGCCATCAGTGCATTGTGTTTAGAATCAAATGGTGGTTGAAATGAATCCAAACACGACATATCTGCTATTATTTTGTCAAGAGTCTACCTACTGGTGTGCTGGATAGCCTGGCTGCAGCATCAGCTCAACCTGTTGCCATCAAGGCATTGTGTTTAGAATCAAATGCTGGTTGAAATGAATCCAAACACGACATATCTGCTATTATTTTGTCAAGAGTCTGGTCTGCTGGATAGCCTGGCTGCAGCATCAGCTCAACCTGTTGCCATCAAGGCAGGCAGGCAAGGGCAGAATCAAATGCAGGTTGAAATGAATGCAAACACGACATATCTGCTGTTATTTTGTCAAGAGTCTACCTACTGGTGTGCTGGATAGCCTGGCCGTAGCATCAGCTCATCCAGTTGCCATCAGTGCATTATATGCAGAATCAAATGCAGGTTAAAATAAATCCAAACACGACATATCTGCTGTTATTTTCCCAAGAGTGTATTAGTCTGCCAGATATCCTGGCTGCATCAGACCAAAAACACTATAATGTTGCTTATTAATATTACACACATGGGTGTTTGAAATTTTAAGCCTGACATATGTTTGGAAGTAAAGTTAATACCCATAGACGTCTAAAATAGCAAAGGTAGCTATCACAAAAAAGCTGATAACCTTGAAACGGCTGAACCGATTTTGATTAATCATATCTAAGAACCATCGCAAGAAACCCTGCTTTCAAATAAAAAAAACCGCATCTAAATCGGTTCACCCGTTTGGGCGCTACGGTGCCACAGACAGACAGACAGACAGACAGACAGACAGACAGACACACACACATAGCGGTGAAACTTATAACACCCCTCTTTTTGCGTCGGGGGTTAAAAACCCTAAAAAAAAGGTTGTATTAGGAATTGTGGTTATTAAATTGTATTTTTTTAGCGACGATCTAAATCCATTTAGGCAGTAACAAAACACACACAGTATAAATACCTACTGCAATATTTATTTGTCCAACTTTAACCCAATTTCGTGTTGTAACGTTCAATTCAATTTCAATTAATATTCCAAGAAAAGCAATCAGTATCTACTACTATGTAAATAAATTATACAAAGCCATAAAAAATACACCTAAATTAATTCAACATCAATGTGAACAAATCCTAAATCCAAAAATGACGAGGAAAATGTGTTATGCGATTATTTCGTCCAATATTAGAAGACAAGCTCGCTTTGTGGATTATGATAATTGCTATGCCTAATTGGACGGAGATTTTCATAATGAACTCTGATAAATTTAACGTTTTTCTACTCCTTATATAGCAGGACGATCATTTATATTGAAATACACACATGTAATCCCCTGTTTTCACAAAATAAATAAATGATTTCATTTGATTTGATTTGGAATGGGCTATTTTGCAAAATTTTTGTATTTACTCCCTCATCTAGATTACAAGAAAATATTCGACACATATTTTTTGTTTTTTCACGTAATCAAAAAATACCTAACTTCGATACATCAAGTCAAAAGGTTGCATGACGTCACTAGTCAGTACAGTTTATACTAGGTAAATGACGTTACAAGCCTCCTCTCCTCAACTTTAATGCGCATAATCTAAGCAGTTATCCATCAATTTGGCCTGTTGGTCTAGTAGTTAATGACCCTGACTGCTATGCCGGAGGTTGTGGGTTCGATTCCCACCCAAGACAAATGTTTGTGTGATGAACACGATCATTTGTTCTGTGTCTGGGTGTAATTTATCTATTATATGTATGTATTTAGAAATATACATAATTATAAGTATGTTTATCAGCTATTTAGTACCCATAACACAAGCTCTCGAGCTTAACTTGGGATTGAATGGCGTTGTGTGAAAAGTTGTGGAATATTTATTTAAATTTATTTATTTGAAAAAGTAAAAAATATGTGTCGAATATTTTCTTGTTATCTAAATGAGAGACTAAAAACTTAAATTTTGTAAATAGCAAATATTTACAAAATTTTAGTTTTTTTAGTCCCTTATCTAGATTATAAAAAATATGTAGGAGAAACCACCAACGCGCCTTAAGTAAGCGTGGTTTTTTTATATACATACTTACAATGTGTCTACTCTTGACCTCAATCTTGTCCTCATACTGAGATGAGGCCGACGATGGAACGAGCTCACCCAAAAAATGCCTATTAACTCGCGACTTAAACAGATGAACAAGGATATTCAATACTTATTATACAGACGGGATATCACGAACAGAATTTATATCCGAAACTTTTGTCCTAATGGACTCTAGTCCACTAGGACATAATTCTAGTCGGTTAGTCCAGTTTATTTCACTCCGTTGCCGTTGCCTTCCCCATCCCAATATTGCTACCTATATTATACTAGATGGCGTTACTGAGATACTTATGAGATTACAGTTTTTCTATAACATTTGATTGGCTGGTTGGTCTAGTAGTTAGTGACCCTGACTGCTATGCCGGAGGTCGTGGGTTCGATTCCCACCCAGGACAAATGTTTGTGTGATGAGCACGATCATTTGTTCTGTGTCTGGGTGTAATTTATCTGTAATATTTTTTTATTTACTTTTGCTTAACTAAAATCTAAAATACAATAAAACTAATTAAAATAAATTAAATAAGTACACTTAAACGCTTTTTATTTTTTTATTTTTTTTTTATTTAAACTACATACAAATTAAATAGTAAAGAAAAAAAAATACAAAAACCCCTTCTAGAAAAAAAAAACAAAATCGGAACACTCAGGCGTCAAAGTACTCCTCCCCATCGCTGTCATAAGGAAACGTGCCCAGAAGACTGGCAGCATTGCCAGTATTATTATTATTTTATATTATTGTCATTCTATAATAATATGTAAGTATTTAAGTATGTTTATCACCTGTTTAGTACCCATAACACAAGCTCTTAGCTTAGCTTGGGACTAGATGGCGTTGTGTTAAAAGTTGTGGAATATTTATTTATTTATTTATTTCTTCGCGTGTCCTCTCTGTTGTATTTTAAATCTCTTTGGTGGTGATTTACGTTCATGCCTTCTCTATACGAAAAGAGACCTTTGCCTTACGGTGGGATGGATGGGACGCAAACTGGGTATTATTATCATAGGATTTTTATATGCATGTCAACCCCTTTTGCAAGTTCGCAAATTGGGAGCCCAAATGCCTCCAAGCCACATCGACTTACATACCTATATAAGAAAAGGTTATAGCAATAAAAATATTGTAACATCCCTTACAAATCAAATTACTATAAATATTTTCCCACAAAATGAAACTCGGAACGTTTCTCGATTCTTTCAGCTCAATTTGCAGTAATATAATGACGTTAACATGTGTCTTTAGGTAGGGAACAGTAAGGGACTGACCATTCCAGAAAATACAATTTGTTATAAGATGAATTACGTAGGGCTGACTGGAATCAATTAGGGATCGTCTATGATGAGATGAGATAGGTTTGGGCCGGGAGTTTGGACTGCAGCAGTGTTATTCTATCAAGTTTTTTTTTTAATAGTACAATGATGGTAAGCAGTGATGCAATCGATGATGGTGAAGCCCACTAGTTTATTAAGAGCCTATTCACTCTAATACAACTAAATTATAATCGGAAGGGAAGACCGCAGCATGCAAGTTGTTGCAGTACCTCGATGTTTGCGGTTTCGGAAATGGCGTTTTTATGGCAAAGGTATCACATTATTGCCAATTATATGTAGGTACCTACAGACGACAGCACATCAAACTATCCCAAACTGTTACATATTCCCAAGTGAACATGAACCTTATTCTGTTTGGAATAAAGTTGAAAAACTATCAAAGAAATTTGACTCATTGGAGTAGTTAATGAATTCAGGTCATCATTAAACTTGAAGTTTTTAAAATAAATAAAATAAAATAAAAAAAATCACACAATTATACTATAGTAAAAACAAAACATTAAACTATGCTTACTATACTATACTTTCTATACTTGTTTCTATATTTTATTATCATTTATTATCAGTTACCAGGTCAGGCTGTCTTGCGACATAGGCCTCTTCAAGTTCCCTCCACACTTGCCTGTACATTGCTGTCCTTCTCCAACACTTGGGCAGATGATCTTTAAGTAATAACACGAACCTTGAAATTAAAATGGACTGGGCACATGATGAGATCAACAGCAGAAAAATGGACCAAAAAAAGACGATCTGCCCAAGTGTTGGAATTGAAGTTTTTAGTTGCATGTATTTAATTAAATAATAACGTCTCGTCGGCTTTTCCTAATTGTTACGTTTTTTTTTCCAAGTTTTTCACTTTAATCTGTAACAAACCACGATTTCAAACAAATAAAACCTAATTTAATATTAATTAAGAGATTCCCTTGTTTTCAAATAACCACAACATTAAAGAAAACTAATTGAACTCGGTTTTAATATCCCGCTTTGAAAAACCCAGCAAAAATATAAATTAATTACTTACTTTGTGAATCCAACTCCCGCGCTAGAGGCAGTGGGGTGGAAGAAAAGTCGAAAATAATAAAGAAAAACTTGTTTATATATGATACGGGATCAGAGGAACAGTTTGCATTGTTGTATTATTACATAATATCACGCCTGTAGTCCAAGAAGGGTAAGGCAGAGGTCAGCAAATCCACACATTTCACCAGATAATGTTTAAGCCCCAGGTAATTACCTGGGGCTTAAACATTATCTGGTTACAGTGAATCTTTTGCCATCTACCTGTCACAAACCCAGGAAAAACCAAACTAATGTTATAAAGCAGAAGAGTTTGTTTGTTTGTTTGGTTTAACGCGCTAATCTCAGGAACTACCGGCTATTTATCGAGGAAGGCCATAGGCTAGGTATATAACATCACCCTATAACTAATAGGAGCGGAGCAGCAATAAGAAATGTTGCGAACGGGAAAAAAGCTTCCGTTTTTCATGCCGACGAAGTCGCAGGCAGAAGCTAGTCAAATGATAAAGTAAATACATTAAACAATATAAAAAATTAAAAAATTAGACTGAGTAATAAATACATTTAATATCAAAGTGCTTACTGTGCTTATAATAGTAACGTATGAGTTTTATTTGTAACAGCTACTAAAGTTTGTATCTTGCGGACTTAGATTCCAGTAAAAGTCTTGCACCAGGCTTATTCCAATTCGTCGAAAATACATCCAGTTTCCCTTCATTTTGGACAAATTTTGTCATTAATTGTCACTTTTTAATTACGGGAATTGGCTTTAAGGAAATGTTGTAGTACCTATGTAATAAAAGCACTTAGCTCTTTTTGCCAGAACGTTTCATATAAACGCGTGTTATGTTCGAGCTATAGGTACTCTTTTTCCGTATGTCATGAATCTTTCCGAGTAAGTTGTTTCAGTCATTACGGAAAAGGTTTATCGTTCGTGGAGTAAACGCTTTTGTGTATTAATGTTGGTAGTCTTCATGTGTGCCAACATTATAAATGACGAAACAGAGAGGCGAATCCCGTATATTTAAGGTACAGAGGCCAGCACATCAAGCTACCCCAATGTGTCAAATTTCTTTGATAGTTTTTCAACTTTATTACACATAAAATAACGTTCATGTTCAATTGGGAAAATGTACATCACCGAGATTGGCTAATTGGCGGAATCGTATGAAAGTTTGTGTGTATATTCACTAGGTCTAAAAATAGGTTTTTTTTTATACGTATACGATAAGAGTGTTCGAGCCCCATTTAAATTAATAATATTAATATTCCACAACTTTCACACAAAGTCATCTACTCCCTAGCTAAGGAGAGCTTGTGTTATGGGTACTAAACAACTGATAAACATACTTATTAATTTCTAAATACATACATAGGTACTATTAAAAATAAAAAAACATCAAATAAATAAATTACACCCTGACACAGAACAAATGATCGTGCTCATCACACAATCATTTGTCCTGGGTGGGAATGGAACCCAAGACTTCCGGCATAGCAGTGAGGGCCACTAACTACTAAACCAACAGGCCAACCAATTTATTCTAATGAAGTTGAAGAATGAAGTTTGCATACAAAATTCATGAACGTGTAAATCTAATCACTTAAGCATCAACCTTATTGAAAATCACTTCAGAGTCTACTTTTGAACAAATCAAACCTAACTAAACACTACAAAACTATTCTTCTATGTACCTATCCATCCATATCGCCAATAATGTTCGAAAGCCTCGATCGTTAGTTACGAACATTAATTACTTTCGCAATAAAGGAACTAATTTGAAGGAAATTAACGAGACTTTGTTCGAATAAATATAAATTGTATATGCAAGTAATTTGAGAGGAGATTGGGATCGGCTGACAATGCGTGCTATAGCGTTATTAATGACCCGCTACACATTATTGTAGTGAACACGACAGAAGATAGAAGCCACGTCCAAATTACTCAATGCAAATTTCCGTAATTAACAGCTTTTAAAACCTAGTCGCATTCTCGTTTCAGCGACCATTTTCTTTAGTCTTTTAAAAATTGACAGAAATTTAGGTAAACTACATAGACGTACTTTTGACAGATTGAGACGGAGATAAGAACGCGATTATACTATAGCGTTCACGTGTTCGGTGACAGGGCGCAAGATACAATATGGGCCATGGTCTGTGGGGAGGTACCGCATAGGCACTGAGGGTCGGTGCTATCTGCGAAGCTCCACTTTAGGAGATTTTCTTTGCTGCAGCCGACTGCGTTGGTAGATGGTGTTACCGTAGCTGAATTCTGGGCTAAACACACAATTTAGAAATGTATTGTCTATGTTTCCCATCGACACAGTAAGAAAAAGATAGCGTTAGAAGCTTAAAATAAAGTAACATCGTATATTTATATACTTATACTTATACTTTTAGGTATTATTACCTAAAAGTTTTTTAAAACTCAGTAAACTACACGTTTTACTAGCACGGCGTCAAAATAAAAAAGGTCAAAAACAATCAAATCTCGAAAGTCAACTGTGTCAGCTACTTAATAAGCTGGAAATTCTGTGGATGACTTCAAACAAATAAAGGCCTCCAGCCAGGACAATAAAAATTCAAAGAACTAGTGACAACTCGATAAGAGCAACCGTCAACAACAACAACAACAACCGATGGGCAGTACGTCAACTAACAACATCTACTTATCTAATCGGAGGCTCCTCTCTTTTTATCTGTGGATAAGGACCTCTTCCGCGCACCACTTAAACTTGGACTCAACTATAATGTGTCATGAAAATGAACTAAACTAAACTAAAAACTATCTTCCAAACACAATCCTGATGCAACCTCTACATACCGTCGTACCAAGCTGTTCTAACTCTCATTTGGCCAGTGCATCGTCACTATCATACAAAGTGCAAAACTCATTAATATTGCATTAGTAAATATGTTCATCTGCAGTGGATCATCACTTATACGTTGCGGGATCCCTTTGTTGCTACGAGTATGGCGGTTATTTATGCTATTTATCAAGCAGTAGGTCCCAACGTAGGTTTTTTCAAAAATGCGTTGCCTTACACGACGAATTTCTGCTGAATCGTGATGGTTTTTACTCACGTACACAACTAGCTAGACTCTGAAAACAGTTACCTGTAGGACTTAGGAAAAACATAATAATAGGTATCATTAATAAAATTTTAAAAAAGGTAAATATACAGGGTGTTTTGGGGATGAGTGTAGGCATTTTGCAGATGGATAGGGTCGGTCCATACGATTATTTTATAGTATGGGAACTATGGTCCGATATCCTTTAGTTTTTAAGTTATGGGCAAAAAAAAATCTATGAAAGTCACTAAGATTTGTTTTATGCTTATTTTCTTTTCTTCACTATTTGATTGTTTTTGCTACCGGAATAGTTGTAAGACTTTTAATTTATCGTGTGTTATGTGTTTAAATCGACAAATAATAAAAAAAACTGTATTTAATATGAAATTGTGTTTATTTTTAGCTTCATAACCCAAAAAGTGCATGTGTGTGTGTGGCATTAAGTCCGCCTATGTACATTTGTGTGCTTGAAGTATTAAATAAATAAATAAATAATAAATAAATAAAGTGTAAAGTATTCATAAAAAACAATTTTTGCCCATAACTTAAAAACTAAAGGATATCGGACCATAGTTCCCATACTATAAAATAATCGTATGGACCGACCCTATCCATCTGCAAAATGCCTACACTCATCCCCAAAACACCCTGTATGTTTCCGTGTGGGAATCGACCGCGACACACAGTGCAGTATCCAATCACTGAATCACTGCGCTAACCATGCCGTTAAAAATAAAGATAATAAACTGAAATGTGCTAGAACTGACAGAGACGATGAGTAATTCTGTACATCCTTCTAGATCCCCAGCGTAACAATTTCTCGTCCGTTTTCCCTAACACACGAATTTTACCTAGATAATGTTACCAATGATATTCTAAGTAAAAGATGTAGATAGGTTATAAGCGCTCAGAAAGCGACACGTTAAAATGTGGCTAAATAGCCACACTTTACCTCAGTGTCGCGTCACACCGTCAACGAACACGTGCGTTCGTAAGTGTGCCGTTTTTGAAAATCGAATGTTTTGTTTAGGTAACTTATCTACACTTTTTTACTTATTAATTATCAATCAATATAAAAACGAAAATTGCGTACTATAATAATTAAAATTAATGCAATCATGCTCTTGCGTGAGTGTGATGTGTCTCTGTGTGGGTGGGGGGAGTATGATGTGTTTATGTCTGTGTGTGTGTGTGTGTGTGTGTGTGTGTGTGTGTGTGTGTGTGTGTGTGTATGTGTGTGTGTGTTTGCGTGAAGTGAATCTCTGTGCGTGTGTTTGGTGTGAGTGATTTGTCTACCTAACTATTTAATCATCTCGAGTATTGTTCATTAATTAGGTTTTCCGTTTGCAAGTAGTCGAGTGTCTGCAACCATGAATTTTTAAATTACAATGATTATTTAAATTACATATATGTATATATGTGTTTGTGGTTTCATATAATGTGTATGGGTATCATATGGTTCGGCTTGCATTATTTTCAATAAATTATCTTTATACTTTATACGCATTTTGTCCCTTAAATCCTTATTCTCTGTTGTATTTAGGCGAAGTAGGGTTGGACTTGAGCAATAAGTTACATTATGCCTTTTATCTGCGGAAATGTCAAGGTCACAGTGGCCTTTATGCCATTTTTATATTGCTCTAATGCGCCGCTATACATTTTTATGTTATAGAAATTTGTGTATTAGAACTATTTTACCATTACTGGGAAAAAGAGAATGTAATAAAAGAAAATAATTATAAGTAGAGTCATAATATTTAACTCGAACAAAATCTGAATTTTAGTAACATATTTGCTTGGTAAATATTTAAGCATACCAAGTGAATGTCGATTAACAAGAAAAAATGATTACATTCATAAAAAAAATATCTATGGGAATAAATATATTTTCTAATCTTGTATACTTAATAAAAACCCATAAAAAATAAAAATAAAAGAACCCGTAACTCTACAAACCAAATAATTGTATTTTCTTGAATCATTTATTTATTTATTATTTATTTAATACTTCAAGCACAATCATTCTGTTACTTTTAATATTTGGAAACAAATCTCGTTTGTTTTTAAACAATCAGAGCTTAATATTAAATTACACATAATTAAAATCAGTGTTTCAAATAAAATTGCACAGAATCATAATCAGTCCTTAAAATCAAACTACACAATATAATCAAAATCAGACTGGACTGAATTAGACTGGCCTGTTGGTCTAGTAGTTAGTGACCCTGACTGCTATGCCGGAGGTCGTGGGTTCGATTCCTACCCAGGACAAATGTTTGTGTGATGAGCACGATCATTTGTTCTGTGTCTGGGTGTAATTTATCTACAATATGTATTTAGAAATATATAAATAATTATGTTTATCAGCTGTTTAGTACCCATAACACAAGCTGTCAAGCTTAACTTGGGATTAATGGCGTTGTGTGAAAAGTTGTGGAATATTTATTTATTTATAAAATTAGTGTTTCAAATAAAATTGTACAGAATCATAATCAGTCCTTAAAATAAAATTGTAAATTATCAAAATTAGTTCTTAATATCAAATTACATGTTATCAAAATCAGTCTTTAAAATTAAATTTGTAATTTTATTGATAACATGATCATAACTTAAAATAGAATAACTCATAACGTTGATTCGATTCTAACTGGCAAATATGTAGTTCTTTGGTCAGACTCTTCAAAATAATTTGGGATTCGGACGGGGGTTCTAAAGGGTCGCATTTCTTTAGTTCTGGATTTTGTAGATTTTGTATTTCGGACAAGATTACAATCTCACTTGCACTATCATTTTGGTTAGTTTTGTTCATGTCGTTTTCAGCATCTTGAAAGAAGGAAATGAGACTTTAAAATCATACAATTATCATACTAAACTAGTTTCGCATTATTTTTAATAAAAATGTATTTAAATTATTAGTATTTTAACTAAAATTATGAACTAAACTTACTTACTGGAATACGGATCAAGGGCGGAAACGAAATCAAGCGGAATAAAATTATTATAAAACGAATTACGCTGTTAAGCTCAGAGTTAATATTTTCTTGGATTAATATTCTATCTCTTTTTCACAATCTCGTGGCACCGAAGCCTCTACGTGGTTCCTTCCATCATAGCAACTTTCAAGAGTGCTTACTGAAAAAAAAATGTTGTTGACAAAGAAAACGGAATTTCGTAAGTACCTATAATAAGAATTAGATCGTACAAATTTGCACGTTTTCTAACTATCATTAAATAGCCGTTACATTTAAAACAGAATTGTTCTAAAACTTTGGGAAAAAGGCAAAATAATAAAAAGCGTAATTATAATTTTCGTGCGGAATGCTAATAATGCGGCCACAAATGCTTTTATATCAATTTTAAAGCAATAGAAAAAAAACCTAAGTGCATTTATGCCCCAAACCAGAAAAAACAAGTATATGCATAAATAATATTTTCAATGTATAAATTTGTACAAAAGGGTTAAAATCATGTGCGTGTACAAAAAAATGTACTTAAAATAACAATATGAATATTTCAAAAGCATCAAGGAGATAATAAAAGACAAAAACATAATTTGAACGTAGAAAAAAGACACAAACTTAATTAGGTCTTAGTCTCTTCTATACATATCCAATTAAGCCATTCCATAGAACACGGCCACAACCACCATAACAATCTCCGCGTTCCGCCGAATAGTGCCCGAGCGGCGCTTGCACGTTCTCCCCGCGCCCGCACACCTCCACTACTCGCGAAGAAAGAGGGCGCGACGGCTATTTGTGGCTTTATTCTTCGTTGAAAACGTAGTGCTTATAATTGTGGCTTTTTAGAAAACCTAATTATTTGATAACTTGTACCGTTTTTAATTGTTTTGTTGAACTGATTACATGTGGTATGATGAGCAGAATTGATTAATGCAATAAAAAAAGAAAGCCCTTATGTTCGTTAGGGCACTATTCGTAGAATACGACGATATAATCTTATTAATGTAAACAAAGTATTGTAAAATCGATTTTAAAAGAGTAAGTATGGAGTTTCTTGCCCATTCTTCTTCATACAAGTCTACTTTTTGGAAGGGGCAACTAGAATCATTTTTTAAAGTTAATTTTTGTTCTACGTTCAAAAGTGCCTTATAGGGGCCTTATTGAAATAAATGGTTTGACTATGACTTTGATTATATGCAGTGCCCATAATCTTTTGCGCCCATATTGTTTGGGAGGACGTAGTAATTACCCACAAGAGGTCCTTTTACTATAACGTATAACAATGTGCCTTCTGTGTGCTCGGCGTCAAGTGTCAATCTGTTTGATTAGGATTGGGGTAATGGTCAGTGTGTATTGTTTTGTTTGAAGTAAAGCTTGATTAAAACCTTCCACGTTTTTGTGATTAAAAAGACTTTACGGTTGGTCGGATACTCTAGGTATATTAGTATCTATCTACTCATCATCTGCCAAGCCTTATCACAACTTAGTTGGGGTCAACTTTTAGTCTAACCGGTTGCAGCTGAATATCACTGTTTTACCGCCTATCTGACCTCCACAATCCAGTAAGTGAGTAAAGGCTCTAGCACATTTGTAACACCCGACGCCATCCCACGCGGTTTTATTGGTCAAATATGAAAAAGGTGCTTAAAGTAACCAATGAGAACTCCATATTGACGTTGCGTGGCATGGCGTGTTATAAGTCTGTTGCTAGCCTTACACTTTACTTTCTGGTGAGACTGGTTTTCAGAGTTTTGGGGTTCTTAATACTCATAACGAGTACTAAATATTATCTACCGATGACAGCAGGGGCCAACGGCGCTTTTTTAATGTTTTAAATAAATGGTTACTCATCCACGAACCGAATACTGACATGGACCTCGGCGAACGTAGCTTAACCTTTGATCAACCCTTACAGGTGTTATTATTTAGCAATATAAAATAGTCAGCTGATTCCAAATACAATGCAATATTTACCTGATAAAAATGTATAAAGTAGCCGATAGTGATAGCTATTTATTATCACGAGTACAGAGGCCAGCACATCAAGTTACCCCAATGTGTCAAATTTCTTTGATGGTTTTTCAACTTTATAATAAAAAGTATAAGATTCAGTTTGGGGTAGTTTGATGTGCTGGCGTCAGTACATTTCTTTAACATTTGAAGCTTCTTTTAAAAGTTAGAGCCGAGAACATACCTGAGTCTTTTTGGCCTCAGACAAGTCTTATTTATGTTTTTATTTACATTTTCTTTGTTTCTTTTTCTTTTGTTTTGCGTGTTAAATATAATGCCTTTATACTTTTCTTCATCTACTTAAAATAGAAATCAGATGCATACAACAAAAGACTTCTCAGCAAATATACGTACCAGAGCCTAAATCTGTTCCATTTGATATACTACATATATCACAACATAGGTATCATCCTATGTCCGGCGAAGCTTTCACAAGCCCGTTCTGACCTAGTCTAACAAAGAGGGTATGATTACACAAACGTCGAAGGCTTTACCGATTCTGTACATTGCAAAATTGAGAGATAGCCGAATAGCGTGGTTTAAAAAAACTTTGAATCAAATTGATGCTTTAAAATAATTTTGATATGACTTTGAGCAGTGTAAATAAGTTCATACAAACACCTTTAGCCCTCATTTTTTAGCTAGAAGGTACGATTGGCGTTTCACTACCTGACTACCTAGCAGGCCTAGCCATATTACAAATTCTATTTCTATTCCATTGCGACGATAGAAAGAAAATGGCGTATATGGAATCAGCTGTTTGACAACTGTCAAGTGTTAACGAGTAGAATTTGTAAAATGGCAGAAAATGAAATAAATTTGACAGTTGACATACAGCCTAGCTGATTCCATATACGCCATTTTCTTTCTATTTTTGCCTTATCGATTACGATAATAGAAATAGAATTTGTAATATGGCTAGGCCTGCAGGGTAGAAACACCGAACAAACTCAGAGGTCATAGCCTCTTTTAAAGTCCAGACCTTATCTTGGTCAGATCATCTATGAACCATGCAAAATATTATCTGAAATTGTCTTTTAAATGTGACTGCCTTCTAGCGTTGCTACTACTACTACTACTACAACTAATGGGGTCGTAGGTACGATTTCTGGGTAGGCAGTATTATTGGGTTTTTCAAACTAGACTTTCAAGGGATTGCATGGAAAGGATAAGGCAATAACTAGATTTTCTTAGAAGGTTAAGAGCGGGCGTTTAAAGAGACTGTCTTGTGCAATCTTTTAACGTTAATAAAGTTGCTCATCCGCAGACTAATTTGAACAAATGATTTTAGATTATGTTTTTGCTTTCTAGATTTGTGTTCGATTGATTGCAATAACGCTCTGATAATTAAGAATTAAACATAACCGGCTGGCTGGATGTCGTTGTATAAATTTTTAAAAAGTTTTTTAATTTGAATTAGGTCATGTAACATTTTTTTTACACATTGCAAAGCAGAGCATAGTGAGACCTTTTTTTAACACCACGTACTAGAACATAAAACCTATAATATGTCACAAATATACGTCTATTTGACGAAATATAAGTCGTAGCATGTACTTTGCCGAACGTTCATTTTATGACGAAGAACAAAACCATAAACTCCATTTCACATTACTCATTTCCGAACAACTGGACTTAAACTTAAGTTCATAAAAAAGTGAATATCTTTTATCTTGCGAAGGTACAATCGGATTAAATCTCGCTAAGAACAAATACAACGATCAAAACAAAGCACAATAATTCATTCTTTTGTTTGTCTTGGCAAAAACTAGGTCACAGATATCAAATAGAGTGACTGCAGTTCAATAATTTGTTGGGATAGTTTCTTGGTTTGAGCTTTTAACCGGAATATGATTGGCTATGGGCCAAGAAAGGATGAGATTTGTCCAACATTGGACAGCCAAGGGATGAGGAGCTTGTGGCTAAATAATAACATTCTCACGGATGGATTGAAGGTGAAGCTGCGCTTGACGAGGTTGGTCCGTCGATGGGTGACCATTAATTCATATGAAGGTTCCTCGAAAAGCACATTATTATTATTAATTTTTATTATTATTCATAAGCACTCGTTTGACCACTATCTCACCTGATGGTAAGCGATGATGTGGTCGGCGATGAAGCACGCTTGCCTAGAAGTTCACTCTTGACTTGAAGACCCTAGGTTGTAGCTTGGTAGTCAGTGTTTCCTGATGGAAATACTGACTCCGGCAGGGAATTCCACTCTTTAGCTGTTCGCACAATGAATGTGTTTCCAAAGCGTTTAGTACGTATGGTTTGGATATCTACCATGTACCGGTGGCGCAGTGCCGTACGTCTGGTGGTGCGATGATGAAAGAGGCTTGGTGGCTTATGACAATTGTTACGAGTAGTCAGGAACTCAGAGACCCGAAAGTTAAATAAACAGTTAAGTCGAAGATTAGATTATCAGATAGGCGGTCCTCCATCTCCAATAATGTTCTCACAAACTCCATTAATGAAAAATTGCAGCTGCGATTGTGAAGATTAGATTTTACACATTTTTAATTACGAGAATTGGTCTTCTGAACTCAGTACGTACCTGCCAAGAGAAAAGAAATCTGCTAAACACTTGCTAACTTTATCTGTAACCTATTTTAATTATGCCTTTTACCAACTATGTTTGGGTCAGATTCTAGTCTCACGACTCTATTTGATCTGCACAACCTACTGGTGAACCCTTTGGTGAGACTGCTATAATTTCGGGCTTGTAACTACCAAGACCAACGTGCTTTATTTCTTATGGTTTCCTGTCACCAATCTACTGATCCACCTTGGGAAGTGTAGTTGCTCAATAGATCCGAACGTTATTCAAATTCAAATTCAAATAATTTTATTTGTAGAACATAGGTTATTAAAGGTACAGATGTCATGATAATAAAATGATCACTATGTCTTGCCGTCAACGGCGTACAAATATTCAGATTATAATTTCTAAATCATTCAAAATAACAAATATATTCAAAATTAGTAAACTCAATAATAACTATGCAATTAAAACTAAAACTCGTAATTAAAATAACAATAAATTAATCTGGCAACATAACACTTTTAAGTGAGACCAAACAATACAATTAAATTACATACTTAGATTAAAGAAATAAAAACATTTAGAAAAATAAAGTAAAAAATTGAATGTCCATGTCAAAATTACAATGTCAAAATTACAATGTCAAAGTTACAATGTCAAAATTACAATTTGTCTTCTAGGTACTCATTGATTGTGTAGTTGTAGTTATTATTTAGTCTTTTTCGTTCAGTTAAACGAACGCGTACGCATCTCATACAAAACTAGTGTTTTCTATGGACAAACCGACAGGTCACTATATTGTCTCGTATAATTCTTCATATATTACGAAAGTTTATTGATCACTAGCTATATATAGTCACGGTATCAAATTCACACGCGCGAAACTGACGGCTCTGGCAGGGTCGCCAAATAATGATAGGATTGAGAATAGATTCAAACACAAGCTCGTATGAACTATAATAGGTCCATGATTATACACGGCAACTGAATGGAACTAGATAAGTGTGTGTAGTCCCTTCGTCTACGTTTCATTCACCGATGTCAATGATGTCTAAAATAAACTTGAAAGAGTCTCCTTAGTTTTATACCCCTCCATTACTCTTTTCGTATTCTGAAAGCTAACTATTCCTCTAAGAAATATATGATCTCAAAATAGATTCCAGCTAGAAAGAAATCCCTCTCACCTTTACAAATCCACAACCACCCTACAAATATTACCTGCTTATTCATTCATGAAATAATTCTATTGAGAGTCACGACGAACTTCTCTAATTAATTATATTTTATGGGGTTGCTAACGGCTCTTTAATTAGGACGCAACTGCGAAGGCAAAACCGTGAAAAATTGCTCGCCACACCTTATCTGATGTCTGTATTCGTTTGGCCGGACTTTTGATAAATTAACTTTGTTAAGATCT
The DNA here is from genome assembly GCA_921972225.1 of Euplexia lucipara. Lineage (NCBI taxonomy): Eukaryota > Metazoa > Arthropoda > Insecta > Lepidoptera > Noctuidae > Euplexia > Euplexia lucipara. Next base: position 18,981,274 of record OV179159.1, read on the forward strand.
ATGATTTGGATCTAGGGATTTTCTTATGATCTTGATTTTACAGCGGAGACATATAACATTTATTGGGGCTTAGTATAATCATCATCATCATTTTGAATGCTATACGTTCGTTGCTACTCCTGAAAAGCCATTGGAGGCCACGGAAATATAATATAGTCCGATTCTTGGTCATCTTTTTTAATTATTTTTAGCATCAGGAAAGAAAAAGGAATTTAGGAATAGCCGATGAACAATGTTTTCGCTAGGGAGTTCACAATCAGGTACTGAATTTTTAATACTATCAGGTAGTTCTCTCAGGATATCCCTTCCAGCTTTTAATAATGTTATAATTTTTTTCACTAACGCAATCCATGAACTACGAGTATAAGTGATTTTAAGTCAAAGATTAATAAAAGCATTCATATAAGGTTTTATGAAAACAGAATGTTTGTTAATGAGAATTTAATCAGGAAAATCCTATTCATGTATTCAAAAGTGTAATTACAACGAAAGCAGAGCGTGGATATGTTGAAATGTAGCGATACGTGATATAACGTATAGAACCACAAACTTAATTGATCGCATGGTCCTAATTGAAATATAAACTAAGCTCGAATTAATATTTACGTATGGTCGGCGACGCATTGCGCTGAGTCGTGGTGTCAAGTAGCCTTCCGCGGAAACAACGATACACGACACCTTTCGGCCAAAATTCCTCCTTCATAAAAGTCTCGAGATGGTGGGTTGGAACCCGCACCACAAAAGACTTAAAATTTATCTTGTGGTGCGACTCCAAACTTTCGACTCTCAGGATATAATTGGTCTTTATCTTAATATAAAAAAAGTGATGTAGCCGTGACACATAAAGCTGCGTCGATGGAATAGCCGGACGCAGCAACATGTACGGACCAGTCAAGGCGGTACCTACCGCACTGATTACGGCGAGCAGGCTTAGTCTTGGTCTTCTCCTTCTACTTCTTCTTCTCCACAAGAATAAAGCCTTCGTCATTAGCCGGTCCTTGGTTTTTAGAGCCAGTAAAAAAGAAACACACAAACTAAGTCCCTTGCTGTGGCCGGCAGGGTTCATGATCGTTTCTTTTATCAAATATTTACCACCTAAGCTTACATTTTGGAATACAATAAAGAATTAAGTATTGAGTAAAAAAAAAAGAGTGTAAATAAGTTACTTATTAGATAAACATTTAAAGCACCCATTGAAACATCATTTGATGCTTTGCAACAAAATAATAGTATAAGTGACAACAACGGAGGTAACAGAAACCAGGAGTGAGTATTCAATGGTAAAGAAACGTATGGCGTGGAACTTGATAGGCCTAGTGATGATCAGGTTGCGAAAGTTGACCAGGGTTATTGTTAAGCTGGCAGCTGTGAACAAGGAGAAAATGGTCAGTGATAGGAATGTCTAAGTCTAACTTTACATTCTTAAGGTTGCATTAAAAATGCAAATATTTTTTTTTTCAAAATTTTAATAATATTACACTTAATTACTTTTAAACATATTTTTAGTAGTAAGTCTACATAACTAATACAAAGAATTTAGTATTTTTTTGTAATTCACTCTCTAGATACAAATGAAAGTGGGGAAGTAGATAAAAGACAAATGGTTAGTGTGGATGAAAAAAAGACGGTTCACAGGAAAGAATAAAAAGCAATTCGTTTCTGTTATTAGCAAAAAAAAAAAAACATCTGTAAGTGGGACCAATAATACAAATTGTCCTCTCAAAAAGAAATGAATAGTAAAATAGAAGCGATGGAAGTTTTCAAGTCATAATACAAAATACTCACAAATATTCTTATTTACAAGCAAAAGATCAATAAGTTCCAGAATCTTCTCGTTTTGCCTGTAAGTACTCTCACACCGGTACACCTTGATGAGAGCTACTATTGCCCAGTTCAGCAATCGCAACGTACTGGAGATTGATGGTAGCCGGCAAATACCATTTGGTGATACCTGCGGAAATATATTGAGTGACGATGAATGTCATTTCTTTGTAGCAGTTACTTGCAACAAAAAGTTTTATTCATATATTTTTTTATGCTAAATTCAAGTAATTACAGATGACTACATTTCATGTCGTATTTTAAAATCTATCTTTAGTTACACTTTAACGTTGTTATCGCATATGACTTTGGGCAATCTCAATCTGTTAAGATAAATTATAAATCTCACCATTGATCCAGTAGCAAATCTGATAGCCACATTCAGCAAATTGATCATGTTGACAATAAGATTTATGCAATATATTAAAAGCTGTGAAAATGTGAAAAAGTGAAAATTAAAAAATTATTTAGTGGGAATTTGTAACAAGTTATTTAAATAATGATCAAAGAATTTCGATCACCCGTGTGGCCGGCAGACGCGTAATGCTTTCACGTAATGTATGCAACGTGTCATTTTAGCGGTATCTCAAGTTAAATTAAAGTTATATAAAAAAACTTACCCGAAAACCAAACCTAGAGTTAATGTAATTTGTCTGCTCCAGCAGAAGAAGGTAACATCGGTTGAATCCAATGACTTCGATGAACCGGCCTTGACTGAGGGTTTTCAAAGATTCTAAACGAATGCGTCCAGTTTCAGTTCTCAAAGCCCAGGTTTTGTTATCATCATCAGTTATGGGTTTTGTACTATTCGATGAGTTGTAGTATCCCTGTGGAGAAAGTTGGAGTTTATCACCTACTATAGTGAATATTTTAAGAGATGAAAACTGAAAAAAGTGAAACGAAAATCTTGTGAAACTGAACACTGGAATGATATAAAAATACTTACATGAAGAAGATCTTTTATCAGTTTTAGACGATATTCCAGTTGTATGACATGAGACAAACAGTCAAACACAGTAAGCGTGTTCAGAAAGAAATAGAAATAATCAAAGGAATATAAAGTCGGAGATATCCAGCCAAAGCCTTCGATCCAGCTGGCATAGTCGAGAATAGATGTTACGGAGAATATAATTGTACAAAAGCCAACAGTTTTAAGGATAATCCTTCGTATTTCATCATAGTAAGTCATACCCAACATCTGATCGATATGGTCAAAACATTCAAAATACTTCAAGAAGAGATCTCTCCCGTACTTATAAACATAAATCAAATCGATGGTGTATTCAAAATAGCCGATCAAGTAAGACATTTGAATAGTGTCAGAAAACGTGATTAGAGTCATATTGTTTCTGATAACGTCCAATCTTTCAACCTTGTTTAGAAGAAGGAAGAAATTCATAAACCCAAAAAGTAAAACGTAAATTACACTTCTGGTCAGCGACCATGACACTTCCAATTGATTCCCTTTTCGAGAAATGCATGTTAAATTGAAAACCCTTAACAGCCAATTCAGAGGCGTCAGGGTATAAAATGTATCCTTAATTTGTTTACTATTTACTTTAACTTTCATGTTCTATGGTCAATGGCTCACTGTTGAATGACTTGGGAACTTTCAATAGAATTAAATTTACAGCTAAAGCGTCAATATTGTCGTCACTTTGCACTATTAGCTTGATTATTTTAATGTCGTTGAATAAATTGTTTTGTTTTTTTAAGTTTTACGTTTGTTTTACGTGTTCGAACCGTTTTGCTTCAAGGTTCTAATATATACTACTGATACTACAACCAAATTAGTTGTCCATTCAAGACAAAAATAGGTGTACGCGTATTATTTTCATTTACAAATTATTGTTGTCAATGGTGCCCATTCATTTGTTAACCGACTTCAAGAAAAGGAGGAGGTTCTCAGTTCGATTATATTTTTTTATGTTTGTTACCTCAGTACTCCGTCATTTATGGACCGATTTTCAACATTCTTTTTTTATTTGATAGGGATTGGTCCCATTTCTATCAAAAGTAATATCTGATGAGGGATCCTCTAGGAATTGAGGGAACTCTTCAAAAAACATAGGTACACACGTACCGATTTTTACATTATTAGTAACAAATCAAGCATTTTCATTTAGAAAACATCATTTTGTGAAGAAAAACTTATGAAGAAGACATGCGACGGAACTCTTCAACGCATGACAGCAAATTATTCGCGATTGCTATAGTCAGATGTCTATTCAGAGTTCTTGTATTTCCATAAAATAACATTACGCCCTTCTATTCTAAAAGGGGCCCGGCAGAGATGTACAGATTAATGTTTAGAAAGAATTTCTTTAGAATTGTTAACCAATTTCAATGATTCTTTGAAGTTTTTAAAGACCTTCTTTACATACGAAGAAACTAAAAATTTCAAAATAAAAACTTTCTTTACAAAAAAATCCACCGACTTCTTAAAAAAACACTAACAGGTGAAAAATAACTCCAGTTTCGGAAGTCGGTGGCCAATTATGAACGAAACAAAATCATCAAAGCCACAATCTAACCTTATTTAGGCTACGTACCTGCTATTATATTTTTCTTTATTAAAGCTCTAGTAGTTGGTATTTTAATCGATCAAAAAATATGGCCAAGGTTTTCTTTATAATGTTTGAGTATTATAAAGTGACTGTGTGTGACCTCTGAGTTTGTTTCTATTTTCGTCTCAGAGTTCTAGTTTAAAAATAATAATTAAGGGGGGGGGGGGAGGGGTTATAATTAGGTGTCTTCAAGGCTAGAGTGAATAGGCTCTTAATAAACTAGTGCGCTTCACCATCACTGATTGCATCTCTGCTTACCATTAGGTGTGATTGCAGTCAAGCACTGGTTTATAATATTTAAAAAAAAAAAAAAAGAGGTAATATATTTTTTGTCAAGGTATTTTTAAAAATATATGATTGGTGCACATATAATTTAATTTATTTTAATTATGGATTACATTAATCAAGTATGACCGATTTTACATATTTCATTAATATCTTCGATAGCTTCAGAGTAGTAGAAGAATGTATAGTTTCCGCTCCTACTCTATCCTACTGGCTTTACGTTACAAATGTTAAATTACAATGTTTAATCAACATAACAGCTACATAGAGGGGTGTAATGATAAGTTCAATTCATTGTTCCATATTATTATGTTTCACCATAATGAAAATTATACGCCGCCATCTTTTATTTTCAATAGCAATTGGATGCCGAGTTATGTTATGGCTTGGTATTTCATTAATTATATGTTTTATTTTATTTGGAGAATAGTAGCTTAGCGTGACATGACGACTATTTTTCTTGGAAAGATACGCAGAAGTGTAGAGTACTGTTATTATCCAAAATCGTCGCGCCCTTAGCCAAACTTTATTAGGGTCAGCGTCGCTACGCTGACCTAACTATTGAACTATAGATAGGTAGGTAACTATTGAAATATAGATACAAGACACCCCGGAGAGCAGCGGTGGCTCAGTGGTGGCGGCCCCGACTTACGAACAGTAAGTCCTGGTTTCGAACCCAGGCAGGCGACAATACTTTGTGTAATTTATTTCATCACCTCTGCTCTCAAAAACGGTGAAGGAAAACATCTTGAGGAAACCGGCATGTCCTAGAACCAAAAATTCGAAGACATGTGACATCTAACAATTCGCTCTGGGCCCGCGTGGTAGATTATAGCCCATACGCAAAATACGCGCTTTGACGTGGAGGTGCGGATACCAGCCCGGTAGCTTTAATCTTTTTTTTTACAAGACACCCCTGTCTTGTATCTATATTTCTATAGTTACCTCCTTTCGAACCTGCCATGATGTTCTCTTTGTCTTGCACTCAATTCTACCATCCACACTCATAGTCAATACATTTCATAAGTCAAGTTCCTGATTCTTTGGCATTGAATGTACCTACCATGATATGACAGCCAATTTCCACATCAACCCATCACAACTCTCTCACTCACCAGAACAAGTTGGTGAGTGAGTGAGTGAGTGCACTTGGTTGGTTAGCGTCTACAGTTTGCATCCAGCTACTTAATTCTTAGAACGCAACCGTTGACCGTTCCATTTACAACCTTTCGGTTTTCACCTAATTCGCCTGTACAACTTTTTGCACTGTTTATTAGAAAAAAAAGTGGCAGTTGATTTGCTATAGATAGAGCTTTGACTGCAGCCTTTATCAGGGGACTTCGCTTTGCCATGGTCGCTCGTTCAAGTCGGCAGTTGCTTCGGTGTTTGCTAGTGTCAGTCGACTTAGTGTAAGCGAGTCATAATATCGCTAAACTAACTAAGCAATGACGTACAAATTCAGATTTTGAGCTAAATAGCTCAACACTGCGTTTGTGATCATAAAACTATCGAGGCAGTTCTAAAATATTTTTAAAAAAGGCTGTGACTTGACCGAGAGCATGTGTAATTGTGTGTGTGTGTATGTGTATGTGTGTGTGTGGGTGACTCTTCATATAAATGCACAGCATACACACACATGTATTGAGTGTGTGCTGTGCATTTATGAAGAGTTCTATTGAAATACAATAAAATTCTCAATTAAATTCAATTTAGTTCAATCATTTATTGCATCAAATATGGTAGGTACATGAAGTTCTCATATAAAATATTTAGTAACACACATTTGGCCAATAGTACAAAGCATGCAATAGTACAAGTTTTTACACTTAAAACATTCATTATAACAAAATTTTGACAATTCTGTATGAGCTCAGCAATTAAATGTCTGTGCAAACGAATCTTTGTTGAAATTTGTATTGTCATAGAATAAATCTATTTCGACTTCACATAGAGACTGAATTTTGAATCGGCTGTAGCCTTTATCTGATAGAATCAGGCAATAGGTTCACTATTACATGGAGCTTAAACAAAACTAGCAAATCCAAAATTCTGCAGGACACCGCTAGTGTACTTTCAGGGTATGATATGAATGTAGCAGCAGTAGCAGGATTGAAGTATACAGAGTTAAACATCTTTCTTCTATCTTACTCTAATAAGTTAGGTGTTTTCTTAAAAGTTTACCCTGATACTTTAATGGTGCCCTAATGTAAGCGTTTGACTTTTTTTCATACCCAGAGTTAGTTATCTTTACCTCTACTCTTTTTGTTGGATGGAAAGGACAGAACCTAGTACCAATCAGTACCAACCAGTACACGATTACGGACCAATGATTTCATGTACTTGCAGGTTGTCCTGCGCCTTTTTATTCTGTATGTATACCATTAGAAAAACATGAAGAAGAAGATAAGATATATTTATTTGCTCTAACATGTGTATACATACAGAAATGGAAACTTGCATGTAAGATATTACAACAAAAAAAAGTTCAGACATGTTTGCCACATAATATGGCGTGCAAATCTTGTGCATATTAAATTAAAAAATACAAAAATTACTACAAAACTTACAAATTACACAATATTATGTCACAATATTAATGAAGTCCAAAAGCAGAAATATCAATGAAATTAAAAAAATACTAAACTAATACAATAAAATGATGTCAAAATGTTGTAGAATGTCAATAAAAATTTTAAAAATAATATCGTCCAAGTCAAATTTACCAATTTCATTTTCCATCAAATGTCAAAATTACAATATAAAAAATGTCTAAATAACTAATAAAATGTCAAAAGGAAAGATGAAGTTTATGTCAAAATAAATGAGTCTGTTCAAAATGACAAAAAAGAAAAGACCAAATGTTTATTTGCCACAAAAGACGTGCATACCTTAATCAAATAAACTACCAATATAACCGGTATATTAAGCGCTTTCCCACAAGAAACACAAACGAGACATACCGGAGACAAGTAATATTAAACGTTAACTATTTTAGGGTTTGCAGCAAAATTATGGTATAAGTGACCACAGTAGAGGTAAGAGAAACTAGAAGAGTGTACTCAATAGTAAAGAAACGTATGGCGTGAAACTTAATAGGTCTAGTGACAAGTAAGTTGCGGAAGGTATCCAGGGCCGTCGTCAGGGTGGCAGCTGTGAACAAGGCAAACAATATTCAATTTTTTTTATCACATTTTAGTTACACATTTTATTCCTCAACATAAAAGGAAGAAAGGACTTCGGCACACCAGCTAACATTACAACGTGTTTTTTTTTTATATCCCATAACTCTAGGGTATGATTGAGACCATATCAAAGAATCAACTGGCATATGAATTATGTTTCAATCATTCTTTTTTATTTTTTTATTAACATACAAAATAATTCGTCAAAGTCACGATGATTAATGTAAAACACCCTTACGTGAAAGAAAAGTGACGTTAGAAAGCAGATTCGTCGTACTGGTGACAATTTTTGAACTAATTAGGTAATAAAAATAATATTAATAATACTGAAGAATAATATTCCACGACTATCACTATCACACAACGCCATCTAGTCCCAAGCTAAGCAGAGCTTGTGTTACGGGTACTAAACAACTAATAATTTAATTATGATTGATGATATTTCCGAAATCTTTATCTTCTGGCGCTCGCAAGAATTTATTTGTAGTTTAGCCCAGAAGGTCTACTTTTCTATACCTACTTTGCTATCAGCCGTCATCTCAGTATGTTTCGTTCATAGCTTTTACATATAACCATTCTATTCATGGAGTTTCTTTCCCATTCACATTAACATCTAATACTTTTTCTCCTCATTTTTGAATTGACAGGTATCTGAATATAAGTTTTGGGTATCTTCGTAAAGTTAAAAAACCGACTTAAAAAAACACTAATCGGTGTAAAATAACTCTAAATGCAAAAAAGTTTTTATTTTTCCATTTTTAGTTGTTCCCATACAAATATTTTTGCCATGAATTTATTTATATTGTTAATTGTTAACAATACATGTCATGGTAATAGGGTTATCTACTTATCCCTAATAAATGATAACATACCTAACGGTCGAAATTTAGGTAAATTGTACACATCTGCGTACCCCTCAGAGCATACAGGCGTGATGATACGTCCTGATGTTGTTTAAACAATAAACATCCAAGCGATTCCAGCAATCACGAAAGATTTGCCGTCTATTTTTGAAGAGTTCCATTCTATATCTCCGAAGATCAGCACCAGATCTTCACCAAATTAAAATGGGACCACCTCAGGAGTATACTCTTTCAAATAAAAAAAGAATTTTGAGAATCGGTCCACAAATGGCGGAGAAATCAGGTAACATACATAAAAAAAAACATACACACGAACATAGAACCTCCTCCTTTTTTTGAAGTCGGTTAATGATAAAACTACTTACAGTTTTTTTTACTGACCAGTAATAGGTCAACGATTTCTACAATTCTCTCGATTTGCGTGTAGGTACTCTCACAGCGGTACACCTTGATGACAGCTACCATTGCCCAGTTCAAAATTCTGATAATACTTGATATCGATGAGAAAAGGCCGCTCGCGCCATTGCCGTTTGGTAATACCTGGAGAATGGCAAAGGTGATAACGGCTTCATTTCATTTTATCCCATATAAAATAGTAAATAAAAAAAAAACAACCGACTTCTTAAAAAAACCAGGTGAAAAATAACTCCAGTTTCGGAAGTCTGTGGCTTTGGTGGTTTTGTTTTGTTCATTATTGGCCACCGACTTCCGAAACTGGAGTTATTTTTCACCTGTTAGTTTTTTTTTAAGAAGTCGGTTGTTTTTTTTGTAAAAAAGTTTTTATTTTGTAATTTTTAGTTTCTTTTTATGTAAAGAAAGTCTTTCAAAACTTGAAAGAATCATTGGAATTGGATAACAATTGCTAAAGAAGTTGTATCTCTGAACATTAATCTGTACATCTCTGCCGGCCCCTTTTAAAATAGAATGGCGTAATGTTATGTTGTGGAAATACAAAAGCTCAGCATAGACATATGACTATAGCAATCGCGAATAATTTGCTGTTATGCGTTGAAGAGTTCCGTTGCCTGTCTTCTTCATCAGGTTTTCTTCACCAAATGATACTTTTTAAATGAAAATGCTTGATTTGTTACTAAAAATGTTGAAATCGGTGCATGTGTGACCGTGGTCGTATTGCAGTAGTAACATAATGCCATGTTTACCTTTGTAAGTGCTATTCAATTTAAATTGCTATAATATCCGACTATGGAACCTATTGTAGTTTAAAATGAGTCTCCTATTTGTGTTCAAACTAACATAATTTAAATCTCTTTTTTTAAGTCAAAGAAACAAGCACTAGTTTGAAACAAATAGTTGGTAATAATAACTGGAATATTTTTCAACGTAAATAGCAAAATAATAATAATTGTAAGTTAGTTCTTACCATTGACCCAGTGGCAAATCTTATGACCACGTTCAGCAAAACTATGATATTGACGAGAAGATTAATACAGTATACTAAAATCTGCAAAATAAGGTTATTAACAAAAAAAACAATTTTATATTCTAGAATAAACGTATAATATAACCCTTATTTCAGAAAAGTAACATCCGTCATAAGTTATTAACAATGGTCTCTTCTTTTCGTGTGGTTAGTGACTTAGTGTCAGAGTTGATGCTGTTCATGGGCCTCTGACTACACATGCCATTGAGAAATATCTCTCGAGCATAATAAACATGAAGATGAACTGTTTACAAAAAACAGTAGCTGTTTTGCATTACTCAATCAAGTTGATCATCATCTCACCTAGTCTTTCCCCAATTATGTTTGGGTTGCAGCCACAAGCTTTCCTTAATTCAATAGAGGTGATGACTGGTATTATTCATATCACAAGTTACTCACCCGAAAGCCAAATTTTGCGTTAATGTAATTTGCTTGTTCAAGCAGAAGAAGGTAACATCGATTGAATTCAATGAATCGATCAGGACTGAGTGTTTTGATAGATTCTAAACGGATATTTTCAGTCTCAGTTCCTGTAGCCCAAACCTTGTTATCTTCATTACAAATAGATTTCGTATAGTAGTCCTGTTAGGAAGGAAAGTTAGTTAACTGAAGTCATTTGACTGTATCTTCAATGTAAAAGAAAATATCTAAATCTCATAAAGAGAAGGCGCAATTGGTATCAACGCTTTCTCTGTTAGAAAAATAAAACAATTAGTAAATACACTTACCTGTAGAAGATCTTTTATAAGTTTTAAACGATATTCCAATTGTATAACATAAGACAAACTGTCGAGCACCGAAAGCATATTCAGAAAGAAATAAAAATAATCTACACTGTACAAAGTAGAAGAAATCCAACCGAAACCTTCGATCCAGCTGGCATAGTCAATAATGGAAGTGACAGTAAAAATAACCAAACAAGATCCAACAGTTCTTAGGATAATGGTTCGAATTTCATCATAGTAAGTCATGTCTAAAATCTGATCGACATGAACTAAGCATTTGAAGAAATCCAGCAAAAGATCTCTTCCATATTTGCGAACATAGAATAAGTCAATGATGTATTCAATATATCCGATCAAAAAGCAAACATGGGTGGTGTCAGTAAACGTTATCGAAGTCATATTATTTTTGATGGCGTCAAATCTTTCAATTTGGCTGAGTAATAGAACGCAATTCACAAATCCGAAAAGCAAGACGTAGATGATGCTTCTGGTTAGAGACCATGACACTTCCAATTGATTCCCTTTCCGGTAGATGCATGATAAATTAAAAATCCTTAACAGCCAGTTTATGGGTGCCAAGGTGAAGAAGGTATCCTTTGCCATTTTTTTTAGGATTTATATTTTCTTCAACTGTGAATATCTTTCTGATTTCCCGTCGAATTAAATTCAAAATTTTTAGCTTAACAATATTACCGACTTGATTCTTATAGTTCTTGGATTGATCTATTGCTTTCTTCTATTAATTTCGTTCGCTTGTTTTACGTTATTCAAACCGTTTTGTTTAAAGGTTCTAATAATACTGCGGATACCTACTACCAACAACTTAGTTCAGAGACTGAAATGAGTGTGCGTGTATTATTATAATTATTAAATTGTCTAGTGACCCGCCCTCGCTTCGTACGATTTTGATGAATATACAAAACATGAAACATTATTATCTTTGTCATTTTTATTTGATTAATTAACGAATTATGAATAATGAAGTAACATACATACATACATACATAAACTCACGCCTTTTTCCCATGGGGGTAGGCAGAAACTACAGAGCGCCATATGCTACGATTCTTACATACTTCTTTTGCTTCGTTTACATTCATACATTTTGTCATACACACACGCCGGTTGCGAGTACTACGCACCTGACCTTTCTGAAGAACCTCACCAATAAGGTCTATGTATGTCCTTATAGGGCGTCCCCTCCCGGCGTTCCCACTTACATCTGCCTTGTAAATACCTTTCGTTAATAATGAAGTTAATGTTATAATAATAATATTTCACAACTATCGCACAACGCCATCTAGTACCAAGCTATGCAGAGCTTTTAATATGAGCATTAAACAACTGATAAACATACTAATATATTTCTAAATACATACATTATATAGATAAATTGCACCCAGACACAGACCAAGTGATCGTGCTTATCACACAAACATTTGTTCTGGGTGGGAATCAAACTCACGATCTCCGGCATAGCACTCAGGGCCTATGTAAATAAATACCTACATAGGTATGTAGGTATGTAGGTAAATTCGGAAGTCGGTGGCCCATCATGAATAAGACAAAACCACCAAAGCCCGAAGACAGACTTCCGAGTTTTGAGTTACACCGTTTAGTGTTTTTTTTGAAGTCGGTTTAATTTTTTTGCAAAAAAGTTTTTGTTATTTATAAACAAAAGCCTGTGCGTAGCCTAGTTCTGCTACAGTTTGTTGTAAAAGTAGTACGAGTTCGGTAATTTCTTCATAGTGTTCTACAAAAAAAAAACATAAAAACAGGCTTCTCGTCAACCTTTCTCATAAAATTAAACCAAATATAGCTACAAAACTCAAGAGACAGTATAAACTGGAGATTACCAGTGAGAACCGCTGAAAACCGGCGCAATCCGGTTAATATAATTATGTAGAAACTTGGAGATCAAGGCGGCTTATGCGATGTAAGTTGGCGAAAGTATTCCATCGGTGTTTTGAATATAATAGAGGGCAAAGTTTGTTGTCTTGGTCTTGGCCAAATATACATGAATTCCAAAAACAAATGCTCAGGCAAAGTAAATGTGTAATATTTTTTCGAAATTGTCTTTTGTCGTTAGGTAGATAGGCTTGTATATAAGGTGTACCTACTAAAACCCCAGAGGTTACGGCATAAACTCATATGCACGAGGTTGTGTTTAAAATACGGCGAATTACCAACGCGTCTTTTTATAATTCTAAGTTTATTTGAGACATCATTGTCATACGAAGAGATTTAAAATACTATAGAGCGGGCATGTCAAGGAAATGTCATAGAAAAACTTTGATCACGTGTCTCAGTAACGCCATCTAGAATAATATATGAATATTGGAGTGGCAGCGGAGCGTACTAAAAAAAATCATAGACTTGTGTCCAAGCAGGACACAAGTTTCGGACGAAAATTTGGATCGTGATGTCCGGTCTATAGGTATTGAATGTCTTTGTTGTCATAAGTGTCATTGTCATTGTATCCTGAGGAAACTTATACTTAGTTAAAAAAAAATTGGCCAATCAACTACAGCAAACATGGAGATCAATATTCGTGCCTTCTCTGAATGAGTCTCATAAGTAGGTATTTCTTTATAACTAACCTATGATATTTATTATTTAATTTTGCGTAGATATTCATTACGTCGTGTAAAATCACGTTACTGTATTTTTAAATTTCTTATTTACAAGAGTCTTTGGAGACTCCCAATTTATGACCCAAAACCTCTTTCCAATAAGGCAGATCTGTATTCTTACCTACACCAATCTTATTTTCACTTCTTCAATCACCCCGGAATTACCCCAACATGGTTATTATACATGATGCTTGTAACGTATAGCATAAGCTGTGATGCCGCTTCAGAACACCGGGCAATGTGCCAGTTCTTATAAATACAAGATAAAATCATACTTGTTTTGCATACAGGTGGCCAGGAAATAAGCGGAGGATGGCAAACATTTTTAGTTAACTAATGCCTATTTTCAATTACACTTCATAACGCCTATACGAAATGGCCCAATCTTGATGCCCAATGAGATACTTAATACTCTTGATTTTACCGTTATCTCTTACAAAAATGTTTTTATTTATTGCTATGGTTTTGTGTTTTGCACATACCTACATAAACTCACAATTTTTTTGTCCTAAGGATAGGCAAAAACAAAGAGATTTAAAATACTATAGAGCGGGTATGTCAAGGAAATGTCACAGAAAAACTTTGATCCCATGTCTCAGTAACGCCATCTAGAATAATATATGAATATTGGAGCGGCAGCGGAGCGTACTAAAAAAAACTCCTCGACTTGTGTCCGCTAGGACACAAGTTTTGGATAAAATTTTGTTCGTGAGTGTGTCTAAGATAAACATAATGATTTTGCGTTATATACGTTTATATTAAGTGGTCGCATGGTGGTTCCGGGACTACGCACTATACACCCCTATTTTTTAATTAGTACAAAAAAATGGGCTGTTACTGATCATATTTGCGTAATCAAAAGTAAAAAAAATGAAAATCAATTTTTAAATATGCCATTAATTATAGAAACTTAAATATCGAAAACAGCTGTTGGAGGCGGGGCATGTTTGAGCGAGATCACGCGGACGTGAGCGAGAGATGACTATGTCATGAATAGCCTGTACAATATTTCCATAAATTGGCTTTTTGGGATATAAACAAACGCTATTAACTTTGCTGTTTATGAATATTATTAATTGATACTCTACAAATATAATATGAAGACTGTCTAGCATAAGCCCTTTAAGTATTTGTACTAATTAAAAATTTGTGGTGTATAGTGTAAATAAAGTTTTCCATTCTATTGTTTTTTTAAAGAATTAGTATGGAGTTTTTGCCTATTATTCTTCACCATACAAAACCACCTATTAGAACTAGAATCATTTTGTTGCTCAAAAGTGGATTCTAATGGTCTTATTGCAAAAAGAATTTCACTTTCACAACGGCTTTGGGTTGACCAATAATAATAATAAGAAAAAACGGAAAGGAAAATATCGTAAATCACAGATGAACATTACCCGCCAATTCCATAGCCCAACACGAATAACTTCTTACATTGTAATCTCCATTCCGAAATCGTTTTTCCTTTTTAAGTCTCATTTTGCGCGTATAAACTTACAATTGGAGCAAATTTTATTCATGCTATTTTCAGTGCTTCGCATTTTCAGGGGAATATGTTTTCAGGCTTTACGGATGGGGGGAAAAAGTGCAATTATCGTTGGAATGGGGACAGAGCTGTCCTGTCCTATGGTACACTGCTTATTCAACATTTTTTTTTTTGCCGATTTAAATGTTTCGAGATGCGTGAAGTTTGTTTTAGCGGACAATATATTTTGATCAATAGTGATGTTGGACTAGCGGTCGCAACCATGTTGCGGAAATGTCATTCCGTGACCCTCGCCGCAGGTGTGAATGATAACACCAAAGTGGTTTTTTAACCGACTTCAAAAAAAGGAGGAGGTTCTCAATTCGACGGTATGTTGTTTTTTTTTTTTTTTTTTGTGTGTTTGTTACGCGATTTCTCCCCCATTTGTAGACCGATTCTCGAAATTCTTTTTTTATTTGAAAGAGTATACTTCCGAGGTGGTTCCATTTTAATTTGGTGAAGATCTGGTCCTGATCTTCGGAGATATACAATGGAACTCTTCAAAAATGGACGGCAAATCTGTCGTGATTGCTGGGATCGCTTGGATATTTATTGTTTATACAACATCATGATGTATCATCACGCCTGTACGCTCTGAGGGGTACGCAGATGTGTACAATATACCTAGATTTCGACAGTTAGGTATGTTAAGTTTCATTTATTAGGGATAAGTGGATAACCCTATTACCATTATGTATTGTTAACAAATAACAATATAAAAATAAATTCATGGCAAATATTTGTATGGAAACAACTAAAAATGGAAAAATAAAAATCTTTTTTGCAAAAAATAAAACCGACTTAAAAAAAACCACTAACCGATGTAAAATAACTCTAAATTTGGACCATCATGAATAAGACAAAACCACCAAAGCCACAGACTTCCTAATTTAGAGTTATTTTACATCGGTTAGTGGTTTTTTTAAGTCGGTTTTTAGAACATCTATAAGGATTTTCCAACACATCAAAACCAAAGTGGTGGCAGGCATGCTTGCTGAGCGTGAGGTCATGGGGTTCGTTTCCCGTCCAGGACAAATCTTTGTGTGGTGAGCACGATAATTTTCTTTAGTTCTGTGTCTGGGTGTGATCTATAATAAAGTGGTTATGAATTTAGAAATATACTAATTACTAGGTTTATCAGTTATGTAGTTCCTCCTCATAGCATAAACTGCGCTTAGATTGATAGTAGATGATCTTGTATGAAACAAAAATATAAGGAAACACCTAAACAAAAAGTTTAAACAACAAACTTTCCACAAAAAAGAAAAAAAAAATGCTAGAACACATTATTTCCCTATTAAACAAAATTGCAAAAACCGGACCACCGTCATAATATCCTTATTTACTCAGCATCAATACCCTTGAGCAATAAATTACATAAATCATGGACCAGCCATTACTGACGTCATCATAACGAGAGGGATCCCGAGGGAAATTACAGTATCGTGTTTGCTTGAACTTTGAGTGATAAAAAAGAGGACTGATGCGCTGGAACAGGAAGGTTTTTTTGCTTCATAGCGATCATTTGGGGGCTGGGTCACCCGCGTCCGTAGGAGAATACCGATTGCTAGTCCCTACACGTGGCCCCCGGGTGGTGCTAAACGGGTGACACTAACTGGTGGTAGGTTCCGACCGATGGCTTGTCACCACCCACTGGGCAAAGACTTACCGCCAAGCGGCCTAGCCGTGTTCCGGTATGATGCTCAGTGTAGCCAACACAAAGGAGCTGGGTCGAAACAGCTGTTCCAACGCAGGCAGACTAAGCTGACTCGCGCTGATTTGGACGTATCGGGAGACTAGTCGCGGAGGGTAGCGGGATCCGAGGCACGGTGCGCCGCTGGCCGACCGCAGGTAGTAGGGGGCCCAAGTAGTATGCTTGCCACATATGAAAGGCTGCCCCACCAACTGTCGAAAAATCCCGGAATGCACCATCGTGCTGGTTGGCGGCCAGATGAGAGGGCCCGATGGACATTCCCGGGGGGGCTCGGGCGTCCCCGCAGTCTCCAGGCTAGTCCCCCAATGATGTCGTTCTTTGAGTGCGTGACTGAAGGTTAGCAGCGTAGAACCTCATTTCACTTCCTTCTCCTTTCCAACCTTCGTTCAACTAATTATGAAAAGGAATAAAAAGAAAAAAGCTGAACAGCGGCAGCACTCCCTCTCTCTCAAAGTGCACCTTACCAACATTCGAGGTCTGCACTCAAATGTCGTCGCAGTCCACCACCATCTGGAGACTGAGAAACCAGCACTTTTTTTCCTTTCGGAGACGCAGATCAGAAGTCCGTCTGACGTGTCGTACCTATCTTACCCAGGGTTTACCTTGGAGCACAACTTCAAACCACGAGCGGGTGTATGCATGTACGCCCGGGACGACATCTGCTATCAGCGTCTACGGAACCTTGAGGACTCCAGGTACTCAACGCTTTGGGTTTTGGTGGACACAGGCCTGGATAAAATTATCTACGCCTGTGTCTACCGTTCGCACAGCGGAGATCAGGAGACAACCAGGCTCGCAGAGCATCTTAGTGAAGCGGCGGATGCGGCTCAGCTGCGGTTCCCTTCTGCCCAATTGGTGTTACTGGGGGACTTTAACGCCCACCATCAAGAGTGGCTTTTCCCGTACCAGTGCACAGATCATGCTGGACGAGAGACGCGTAAGCTAGCGCTAGCGTTAAATCTCACCCAGCTGGTCCGGGGGGCTACAAGGGTGCCGGACGTTGAGTCGCACACAGCCAATTGCTTGGACCTTCTGCTGACAACAGATCCAGACCACTACTCGGTGTCGATATCTTCACCTTTAGGTAGTTCCGACCACTGTCTGGTGAAGTCTGTGTCCGTTTACTCCCCGCCCGATCCCAGCCCAAAAGGCACCCGGCGGGTTTGGCGATACAGGTCAGCAGACTGGGATGGCATGCGATCTTTCTTCTCATGTTATCCTTGGCAGCCTACTTGCTTTTCTTCGGATGACGCTTCCTCGTGCGCAGCTGCCATTACGGAAGTGTTGCGGCAGGGGATGGAATACTTCATTCCGTTCTCTGATGTAGCAACGTCAGGCGCAGCTCGACCATGGTCTGGGGCCGAGTGTAACCGCGCTGAGGCGCTTAAACACGCGGCATACAGAGCTTGGGTTGATGCTCGCATGCGTAAAGCAAATGACGTCAGTCAGAAGAAGAAAGCCTTTAACAGGGCTGCCAAGTCTTGCAAAAAGGTGTTGCAGAGGTCTCGGTTTGACCACATCAGCCGAATTGGGAACAAATTAGCTTCTCACCCTGCTGGTAGTAGAGCATTTTGGTCCCTGGCTAAGTCGGTTGAATCAAACTTCTGCCGCCCTTCACTACCACCACTGCTGAAACCCGATGGGTCGCTGGCTCACACCGCTGAAGAGAAAGCGAACTTATTTGCTTCTCTTTTTGCGGAATCTTCGCGTCTGGATTCTGGGGACGCGCGGCCCCCTGCATCTCTTGATGGATGCGAGACGAGTATGTCGGATATTCGCATCCATCAGAAGGACGTCCGCAGGGTACTGCGCAACCTTGACGTGAATAAAGCTAGTGGCCCTGACGGGATACCGGCAATTGTTCTTAGAACTTGTGCGCCTGAATTGTCTCCGATCTTGACACGCCTATTTCGTCTCTCGTATGAGACTGGAAAAGTGCCGATTGATTGGAAGCAAGCTAACGTGCAGCCCGTGCCCAAGAAGGGCAGTCGAGCTGACCCGGCTAACTACAGACCCATCTCTGTAACGTCCATCCTCTGTAAGAGTATGGAACGGGTGCTTAACACTAAGCTCCTGGCATACCTAGAAGCTAATGACATCCTCAGTGATCGGCAATACGGCTTTCGTCGAAATCGGTCTACAGGGGATCTTCTAGCGTATGCCATTCACATCTGGAGTAAGGCCATCGAGAAGCATGGGGAAGCGCTTGCCGTCTCCCTCGATATCTCGAAGGCTTTTGACAGGGTCTGGCACAAAAGTCTCATTGGTAAGCTTCCTTCTTTCGGTCTGCCCACTGGTCTATGTGACTGGATTGCTGACTTCCTGAGTGGTCGGTCCATCCGAGTTGTAATTGATGGCTGCTCATCCGGTCAGTTAGACATCAATGCCGGGGTCCCTCAGGGGTCGGTACTCTCGGCAACATTATTCTTGCTGCATATTAATGAACTGCTTAAGCCCGGTACCTTTGGGTATGCAGACGACAGCACTGTTGTCGAGAGCTACATGTCTGACGCACGGGCTAGTGGGTCACAGATCCAGTCTCTCCGAGAAGCTATGGTCGAGCGCTTGAACTTGTCCTTGAAGGCAATCGCCGAGTGGGGTGATGCCAACTTGGTCAAGTTCAATGCTGCGAAAACCCAGGCGTGTCTGTTTTCCGCCAAGCGGAGCCTATTCCACCCGGCTCCATCTTTCCGAGGTGTAACCGTGCCGATAACCGACCATCTTGATCTTCTTGGTGTAACGTTGTCATCCACTCTCAATTTTAGCTCTTACATCGAGGCAAAGGCTCAAATAGCTGCAAAAAAGTTAGGTATCTTAGCAAAGGTGAGACGTTACTTCACGCCGGAACAGCTGCTCAACCTCTATCAAGCGCAAGTTCGGTCGTGTATGGAGTACTGCTCTCATCTTTGGGACGGATCCGCCAAATACCAGCTTGATGCGCTTGAGTCTATTGAGAAACGAGCCAAGAAGATCATCGGCAATGATGCACTCGTTGTGTCAAAACTTCAAAGTCTTGAGCATCGACGCCGAGTTGCTAGCCTGTCGGTTTTCTATCGGTTATATTTCGGAGAGTGTGCATCGGAATTGCACGATTTAATTCCACCAAGCCCTTTCCATCATCGGACCACCAGGCGTTCAGCACTGCGCCACCGGTACATGGTAGATATCCCAACCATACGTACTAAACGTTATGGAAACACATTCATTGTGCGAACAGCCAAAGAGTGGAATTCCCTGCCGGTGTCGGTGTTTCCTGATAGCTACAACCTAGGGGTCTTCAAGTCAAGAGTGAACAGGTTGCTTCTAGGCAAGCGTGCTTCATCGTCGACCACATCATCGCTTACCATCAGGTGAGATAGTGGTCAAACGCGTGCCTATCAGTAATAAAAAAAAAAAAAAAAAAAAATGCGTATTTAGTTTATTAGGAAGACAATCTCATATTGCCTTGTCGATCTTGTGGTCGTAAACGCTTCTGCTAATAAGCCTGAGGTGCTGGATTTAATTTTCTAGTCAGACATGGAGTTATTGCATTTTTGAGTCAAGAGATTTTTGATTAGTGCGCAGATGGCAATAGACTCACCTAATCTATGGGACTTAACTGCCTGCGTAGCATGAACACCGAAGAAACGGTCTTTGTCGTGTCTCGGAAGAAAAGAAATTAAGTGTTCATGCTACGCAGGCAGGTGTATTGAAAGAAATTTGACAGATTGAGGTTCCTGTCTATATAATCTGTCACTTTGCCGATTCGTCTGTAGACAAAGGCCGTTTCTTCGGTGTTCAATGTGTTCATGCTACGCAGGCTGGTGAATTGAGCTAACTAGTCTAGACATGAGGTATCGTGTTACCGAGTGATTGCGTTGCGGAGGTCTAACAGTCAGTCGATCCATGTAAAATACTGGTATTTAGCTTTAGCAAACCCCAACGTAGTTGGGAACTGGCTAAGCAGATAATCATAAAATAAATAAATGTTCCACTACTTTTTCACAGAACGCCATTTAGTTCTAAGTTAAGCTCGAGAGCTTGTGTTATAGGTACTAAACAGCTGATAAACATACTTACATATTTCTAAATACATACTTATTATAGATAAATTACACCCAGACACAGAACAAACGATCGTGCTCATCGCACAAACATTTGTCCTGGGTGGGAATTGAACCCACGACCTCCGGCATAGCAGTCAGGGTCACTAACTACTAGACCAACAGGCCAGTCATAGTGATGATGATTTCAATATTGTATTTAAT
The DNA here is from genome assembly GCA_921972225.1 of Euplexia lucipara. Lineage (NCBI taxonomy): Eukaryota > Metazoa > Arthropoda > Insecta > Lepidoptera > Noctuidae > Euplexia > Euplexia lucipara. The sequence goes on from OV179159.1 coordinate 19,002,277, forward strand.
TATTACTCATTTTCTAATTCCTATAACCGCACCAATGTTGAGCTTGACACTCGTTTTTCTTCAAACTTAAGTTCACAACCTTATAAACTTAAATGAAAATGATATAAAACTTCCTTTTTCAAGTCTACACCCAAATTAAATATCTACGACTCGTCGACTTCTTCAAGTCTTTATACGGCTTCCTGTTTTCAATGGGATCGAATTTCAGACGGTCGTATAACGTAGACGATTCTCTTTGACGAATATTGTACTAAACAAGAAAAGCTGGTCTTAAATTGCAAGCCGGGCTTATGGTTCGAAAGTACTTTGTTACTCGTATAAAGCCGGAAAACTATTTGATACTTTTGTGTTGTGCTTAGAAATTACTTGCACTTTGCTCACGAATTCGTCCGCGTGAATTTTGTACTGTTTTCTTCGAACTATACTATGATCTGTTTTACTCGGCAATAATACCTATACCTTTCGAATAGTGCAAGATTTTTTTTAAAATCAGGTAAGTAGTTTATGAAGTAAATAAGTAAATTGGATTTTTACTAACATTAGTTATAAGTTAAATTCTTGTTACTAACAACTTTTATGGATTGTTTTGTTTTCTCTATATTAGATAGAGGTAAAGTTTGACTGTTTGTTTGCATTGAATAGGCTCCGAAACTAGTGAAAAGAAAAGAAAGAAAGAAAATACATTCATTGGCAACAGCTGGATACACGCACAGTAAAAACGCGATAACACAAAAAAAAGAGACAAAAAATGGCATGTCTCAAGGCTGCTCCAATAGGTTCATTTCAGCGGTAATGCCAGACAGATGCTGAGATCCTGCCTGACGCTGATTTTCAAATGAACCGACCGACCGACCGATTAAAAACCGACCGATCGATTTAAAATAATCCTATACCGTTGGGAAGCTACGCGATCGCTACTTTTTATCCCTGTATTCCCACGGGAACGGGCACTACGCGGGTGAAACCGCTTGACGTCTGCTAGTCTGAAATAAAACCTTTTTTTTTTTAAATCTCAAAAACCAAATAAACAAAAAGTTAAACCTTTCCTCTTTACATGCCATTTATTTTTTACTATGTTTTTATTATTTTTATGTTTTAACAGTGTGTGCATGTTTTTACCAATGTGGCCAATAAATATAATTTCTTTTTTTCTTTCTTTTCTTTTCTTTATCTGTATTGCATACTTCTGCCTATCTCTCCACCAATAGCAGACGAGAAGTTATCTTGTTTTACAACAATTTAGCAGTCAGATTAACAACGAATAACAACAGAGTACTTGGGTAAGGTGGTGACAGTTGACTGGCTAAATTTGGGAGTACTAAAATAGCCCTTTGTCTTAAACTTGCGGGGCACCACAAGCGGTGGATAATTACGGTCCTAGCTACGTGAGAGTTTCAGTTGAAACGACTGAGGTAGTACTAGTTTATCTTGTATATTAGTATGAGGTGTTCGTGTGTGTTTTAAACAATAATCGTGTAATTGTTCACTAATAACATCACAATCTCTCTAGCCAAAGGGTAACGTCGTCTATCTCCACTACATTCAAAGACATTCAATACTTAAAGACCGGACATCACGAACAAAATTTTCGTCCGAAAAAGTGTGTCCTGCTGGATACAAATCTATGAGTTTTTTGTAGTACGCTCCGCTGCCGCTCCAATATTCATATATTATTCTAGATGGCGTTACTGAGACATGGGATCAAAGTTTTTCTATGACATTTCCTTGACATGCCCGCTCTATAGTATTTTAAATCTCTTTGACTACATTATACCAGTTTTAAACATGACTGCCTCGTTGGTCAGTGGTCGCAAGCGCTACTGCTGAGCATGAGGTCCCGGGTTCGATTCCCGGGTCGGGCAAAGTGTTATTGAGTTTTTCCATCTGGGATTTCTCAGTAGCAGCCCGGAGACTGGATTTGTGCCCGATTGTTGGCAATAGGCTCGCCCTCTATTACATGGGATTTAAACATAACTGGCGAAAATGTGGGTGTACTAGGTACACCTCTGCCTAGCCGTTCGGGGATTACAGGCGTGACGTTACGTTACGTTTTAAACATAAAACTTTTATGACTTCCTGATGCATACATAATAGATTGGCTGTACTGTCAGGGATTTGTCTACGCCTGACAGCTGCCAAAGATAGATCTTTTTTTTTTAGCTAACAGCCAGGACTAACGGGGTTCTGCCGTCAATACGTGACGCTGGCAGAATAGTCGACATCGGCTCAGTTGCCATAGTCAAAAAAAAAACGGCTTTACGAGGCACGGAGGGGTATTGATATATTAAATGGTCACCTTAAAACTTAGATCTACCTATGCGTCTATTATATTTTAGCCACAAGGCTCTGCTAATAGACTCTCGTGACTTTTTAAATTTAAAATACTCTTCAGTAACAGACGGAGTTATTTGACGTATTTCTTGGTATAAACTTGGTAACAATAGTGACATTGTAAGCCGTTTACGTCAGAAACAAACTGCCGCCCGCAGGCTTTGCTTGACATATTTATAATTTACGAACTCCGCTAGTAGTTTTGTAGTTTATTTACTGTTTGATCAGTGAAAGGAAATGCTAATGTGTGACTGAATAACAAAGCTGTCGTTTTTATTTAGTTATGTAAATTTCAGAGCGTTATGACGAGATAACATTTTAGCCAAGCATCAGTTTTTGTTAAAAGGCATTATTTTTTAAATACATGTACAGACGCCAGCACCACAAGTTACCCCAATGTGTCAAATTTTCCCAATTGAATATGAACCTTATTTTTTTTGACATAAAGTTGAAAAATGATCAAAGAAATTTGACACATTGGGGTAACTTGATGTGCTGGCGTCTGTACCTTATAACATGAGGTATCTACCAGTGAAAGTCTCGTCTATTTCTAACAAGCCGTTTCAAAACAGACAGTCGGTCAAACATTAAAAAAAATAAAGATGTATTTATTGGTCCAACTATAAAATATACTTTCGTATTCATTTAGTTAAAAGTTTGTTTTTCTTGTTCTGACACACAGAAACTTTAATTTCAATTATTAAGACTTCTACGTATATACAGGGTTATTTGTAAAACACCAACAACCTGGCAGGAGTCGAAAACTCGATCAACTGTTCGGTATGGAGAGTTGATTTTATTTTTGTCTGTTTTCGAAAAAGTCGTAGAACAAATGTTGTTGTTTATGATGTTAGTAATCTACTCCTGCGAGGTTGTGGGTGTTTCACAAATAAATAACCCTATATAACTGTTAGTTTTATTTTAGCGTTTTTCAAAAAATAATGTTCTTTTTATCTTTCTAGGACCTGCACCCGTATCATGATCACCGTTGAAACTGATTGCGTGTACTGAAGAATAGATATGTACCTAAATCGATATGTAGAAACAATTTTTTTGTTTTGATCACGACATTGTCAAGGGTGGAGAGAAATAATGTGTAGATTTTTTAGTCGATAAAAGTTTGGAGGTATGAGGAACAGGGTGTAAAGTTCCTCATCCACCATTGAAAAGGGAGGATCCTCCGACCAGACGGGTGTTGTGTCTGGTGGGCTAACTACTGCCCGACGGCGACGGTTGTAGTCGGGAACTTGTATACGTTCAAAGCGCGCGGATAACTCTAATACCGCGATGTAGGATATCGGTCATTTGTTCGTATGTGGCGAGATAGATGTCGCTTTAAAAGTATATAATATCGAGCATTATCCCTTTGTGTAGTCGGCAGAAATGTTTTTATCATCTCTCTCTTTGTCGATTTTTCCATTGATATACACGTTTCTGCGCTGAACATGCTACGTATGTAGGACATAACATAACGTCACGCCTGTAATCCCCGAAGGGCTCGGCAGAGGTGTACCTGGCAGTACACCCACATTTCACCAGTTATGTTTGAGTCCCATGTAATAGGAGGCGAGCCTATTGCCAACAATCGGGCACAAATCCAGATTCCAGGCTGCTACTGAGAAATTCCAGATAGAAAAACCTAATAACACTTTGCCCGACCTGGGTATCGAACCCGGGATCTCATGCTCAGCAGTAGCGCTTGCGACTACAAGAAATAAAATAGAGTGTATTGACATCAAAAGTTAGTACTACCTAAACTAACAAAACGCTAACAAACAACAAGACTATAAATAAAACAGAAATAGGTTTGTAAGAAGACTTGTTTCACTAACTTGTAACCGTAACAATAATAGCCTAATTACTTAACAAAATAAACTCGACGAAAGACGGAAAAAAGACGCCCAAAATAAACCTATTTGTATTTTTTGCTTAATTTTGTCGTTTGATTCATTAACTTTGCTTCTCAAGTTTGAGTAAATACTTCAACAATGATTGTAATAAATTACCTCAAAATTCTTTAAGCTTATTAGTTTTTTTTTTTATGTATTAACAAATGTTGTGGGTATTTGATATTATTTGGTGATTAAGAGTCAGCCGATGGGGTCGAAAGATTCTCGAGTGGAGGCCACGTATCGGAAAGCGCAGCGTAGGACGTCCACCCACAAGGTGGACAGACGACCTCATAAAGGCCACGGGAACGCGCTGAATGCGAGCCGCTTCCAACCGGTCTTATTAGAGATCTATAGGGGAGACCTATGTCCAGCAGTGGACTTCCAATGGCTGAAATGATGATGATGATGAAGAGTCAGCAACCTGAAAGTCTGACAAACAGTCTTACCAAAGATTATCGTGAGCATATCTCCGTTGACAGTTGCATTAGTAGTGACGCTCACTGGGCAAAGTATTGAACGATCAACTGTCAAAAAGCCGTATTGGCTATTAGCACAGTATAAATTTTAACACAGTGTGACGACGCCTTTGTTCTCTGGAAAAATGCCGACAACTTTTACACGCGTTAGACTTGAATAATACCTCCTGCACTACGAACATCGTTTTGTTCGCAGTGCGGGAGCGACTTTCCCGCGTCTCGGCTTCGTTGACTGTATGTTTTTAGACTGTAATAATAATAATAAAAATATACCAATAATAATTGTATGATAAGCTACATTAGCATTAGCGCAATCTTCTATTGGACCAATGAGGCAGTAGGCAAACCCGTGTAAAGTTCGCATATTAGAAACGCTTATCTTTAAATTTCGCAAAGCGTAAAATAGAAGCAACTTCATAATACTGTTATTGTTTCGAACAATACAAATGTTACACAGAAATGGGATGCAGGTGTGTTTAAACAAAGTCCTTAGTATGTTTGTCTTGAACTTCTCTACGTTTGTCTCATAATTATGTTACAGTGCAAATGTTTATGTATCGTATTTGTACTAAGATTATTTGCTCTGCTACTTTACTGCAAAGGGTAACGTAACGTTTTGAATTTTGTTTGTTTGAAATTGAGTTGAAAAGGTTAACTCTACAGGGTGGAATGGCCATTTTTATTAAAATTATTTTATTTTAATTTTAGAAAAATAAAAGTGAAACTATTAACTTGTCCATGTATTGTTTATTCTTGCTTCTTTTAGACACTATAATTAATATTGTCATTGACACTATAATTTTCAACTAAAATGAATATAACTAAATGAAATTCACATCAGTTCTTAATAAAATAAAATTCTGTAAATAATAGATTATAATAAATTCGTCTTCCGTAATTGTAACATGCGAATTGTACTTTCGTTACAATATTGTGTGCATTAAAAATAACCTTTCTTAACTTCTGCCTAATGCTGTTGTAAATGGAGTTTACATCATTGTGGTTTTTCCTAATTATCAAGTACTACTCCATGGTCTTTTTACTTTAAACAGCATAAAGTCGTAATTATTGACAAAAATCATAATGTGTTTGACAAGAGAAGTGATTTTTTGACTTTTTAAGGATAAAATCGTAGAACTAGATAGAAATGAGGTACTTTTCATTACATAATGTATTTATTTATTTATTTAATACTTCAAGCACATAAATGTACAGACGCCAGCTCCACATCAAACACCAGCGCAGTGTGTAAACCAGCGCTGGGTGTCTGACGCCCAGCAAATGCTGAGATGGTTACCCTTTCGGCATGGGCACGCTCAGCGCAATTTGTGTACCTGCTATTAATTTATTACTTCTGTTTTCTCGGTTGCTGTGCGCTTGTTGTGTCTGTGCTGAATAAATATTTTTCTATTCTATTCTATTCTACATCAAGTTACCCCAATGTGTCAAATTTTCCCAATTGAATATGAACCTTATTCTATTCAACATAAAGTTGAAAAACGATCAAAGAAATTTGACACATTGGGTTAACTTGACCTGCTGGCTTCTGTACATAGGCAGACAGGTCGGTTCTATTTACAATTTTAGGAAAAAAATAACATCAGAAAAACCTTATAAATTAGGGAAAAACCCACGAAATTTTTTATGCTTGAGGTTCGGAATGATGTACAAAACTCATGTTATTAGTATGTGTGAACTAACGTCTTATGTTTACAAACAAAACATTTTAACCCAATAATATTAAACAAAATCGTATTAAAACACTATAGATCAACCGTTACGCTTTTATTTTCATCGAAAATCCGCGAATTCCACCCATAGTCCTAGGTTCCGCAGTGTCATTGAAGCATTAATGTTTTATAGTGTGTTATTTTCGAGCGGCTAGTGGCGACATGTGCCAGATTTATGATGGGACAACAACGCTGAAAACATGTCCTAGGGGTAGTAGGGTTGCAATAAAAATGTGGGGCAAAAAACGGGGTGAAACAATATATGACCCGGTTGAACCTAGGAACGAAAGCACTTGAACTGCTTTTAGTGTATTTGTTTGACCACAGAAAAGAAATAAGAATAATGAGTTATTTTTAAATTCTATTGCATACTATAGTGAGTATTTTAACGTTACATAATAAATATCGTAGGTATTAATATAATCCCAGTCGGGCATAGAATGGATTTTCAGCGTATACTATTTGATTGTATGCCCTATTTTAAGTTGTTCATGATAAATGATAAATGATATTTATTTTTGTAAATAGGTTTTTACAAACACTTTTACACGTCGCCTTTTTTAGTAAATGAGATCGGTATTTCACTATTTGACTACTCTGAGAAGAAACACCGAAAGAAACTCAGAAGTCATAGTCTCTTTTAAAGTCCAGACATTATTTTGGTCAAATCATGTAAGATCCATGCAGATTAGTGTCTGAGATGGTCTTTTGAGGAAAGAACCACACAGAATGAGGGGACCAGATCAGTCAGTGCAAGCATTTGTCAGTAATCGTGAGCTCAACTCGGAACTTGAAGAGCTCCACGTGCCGACGAACAATACCAAAGAAAGAACATTTGGGTTGGTCCCATAAAGAACTCAAACTGCCAGACAAAATGTAAAATAAATAAATTAAAGAACTTAAAAAGATTTAGAAACGAAAATCTAAAAAAAATAAAAACAGAATCCACATAGTTCTTACATTCACAATAAAAAAAAATATAATATACTTTCAAAGTAAAAATACATGTCAATATAATGGTTTCGCGATGGCATCATTGAGCAATTAACATAAATGATCGAACAAATTCCATGCAATCACAATTCTGCCTAAATCGTTAGCCTCTCATTGCAGGCTAACAAAACTATGGTTTCTATGTATTTCTATAAAATACGTAGCAAGGCATAGGTACCTACATATTTTAAAACTGCTGCTGCCACTACTGAACATTTAGTACAGAAAGTACACAGTAATGTCATCTTCTCAAACAGAGAAGGAACGAACATCAATCACCATACTTGTCGATAGAGATTCCAGACTTGAACCTTGTGTTGTAGGTTAAATGACTAATGATTATAGGAACTAAGGTAATCTGTATCACCTTACCTTACCTTTATTACCTTTTGATACCGTTTGAATGTTTTCAATGGGCTTTAAACACTTACGGTATATGGTGGAATGGATCAACGTACCATCTGACACCATTCAACAAAAAAATGTGTTTCATATTCTGTTTTTTTTTTCGTTACTTTCTATGACAAATCCAATACTTGAGCTTAACAATATTGTCAGTCAACACGTACACGATTATTTTTTAATAACGCTTACAAATATTTACGTCACCTAATATATCACCCACGTGATTATTTCCACGTACCGATCAAAGCATACGTTTCCTCATCTCTACACCTATTCTATTTTCAAATCTAATGAAGCAGCTCAAGCGTTACGTCACGTGAAGTGTCGCTTGCCAGTAACAAAAAAAAAAGAATTCGCGATGCACACCATATCCCCGCTTTGTTCGTGCCCGACTCCCGCTTGACCGTTTTTTGCTCTCATATATCCGGCGAAGTAAATGGTACGGAAAAATGTTTTTGTAATTGAATAGGTACCGTTCGAGTATTTTTTTGTCCGTTGTTGTTATACTTTTTATTTTTTTACGTAACCAAAAGTTATGGTACCGTGAGGTTGTTGCGGCCGGCTCGTGGAATTTTTCACGAATGAAAATATTATTCAATTCAATTCAATTCATTTATTCATTTTATGAACACAGAGTATAATATTATGATGTTGTATAAAAAAAATGTTGGCCCATACAGTGTTCCACCGAACGGCATACAAAATAGTGTCGTGCATCTAATGTTATTATTAAGTAAGTGTTATTATTAATCATACCAAAAAAAAAAAAAAAAAATTAAAATAGAACAAGTTGTCATAATATTGCTAGGGTAATACAATGTCAGCTAAATTAAAATTAATGTACAAGTGTCAATTAGGAATAATAATGTCAGAATATATTATTATAATACACAACAATATAATAACAATCTACGAAACAATTACATTTCAATTATAATTTAAAATTTGTCATTAAGATATTCATCGACCGAATAATATACCTTGTCATTCAATAATTTAAAAAGCTGACGTTTAAAATGATTCAAATTATTTTTAGCGATATGTTCGGGTAATTTGTTATATAGCTTTGGAGCCATTGCATATATGCTTTTGTGTAGAAATTTGGTTCTTGTGTAGAGCAAGTGCAACTTATTCGAGCGTCGTTGACTTTCGACCGGTCTATAATAATGCATATTATTTTTTACAAAAATACAGGCTTCATAAATGTAAAGTGATGGCACAGTCAATATTCCTAAGCGTTTAAAATGAGATTTGCATGACACCATCCGATTAATTCTGCAAATAGCTCGAATGCATTTTTTCTGTGCTACGAGTACTTGATCAACCCTAGCAGCGTTGCCCCAAAATATCAGGCCATATCGTAAACTATTAAATTAGCTTTCATTGAAACGAATGGGTCGAAGGTAATTTTTCAGCCAGGAGGTGATAATAAATTAGAATTAAATGTATTCTGCAGACTTGAGTAATTAAAAAGTATTATTCTAATCTGCTTTTAGTCTAATCGACTGTATCTAAGTATAACCAGATGCAGCTTAACGCCAGTATTCAATAAAGATCAAATGCCTATCTGACCTCCAACCAGTTTGTATTATGACCACAATACCCTTTTGGTAAAAAAAGTCATTTACATAATATACACAGGCTCATATGGTATGAGTACCATTTACCATACAATAATAGTAAAAACAATTGAAATAGTTACCGTAGAGCGATTCATTACTACCATTTATAAAATGCATCTTTATAAACCTACCGGTCGGCCGTTTAGGAGCTAATGGTCAAAAGAGCAAAATAAAAAAAAAACGAAAAATAATATACCTAATAATATAGGTAGGTATTATTCAAAGAGGTCATCATGTCAAATTATTCACAAAAACTGTATTCATCTCCTATTTTAAACCCTTTTATAGTATAGTAGTAAGTATTTTTAATCAGAGCCACAAAATCAACCACTTATTTTTTCAAATACTTTTTTTCTTACTGCAAGTGAGTCAGAACGCATTTGAGGTGTTTAAGTAGAATTGTCGACAAAGTGCTTCTTTGACATTCCGCATTTTGTCAAACTGCTCTTTTGACAATTTGCAACCCACTTCTCATTTGTTCTTTTGATCAAATGCTCCTAAACGGTGGTCGGCCCATCCAGCCTCTGAGCACAAGCTGTTGGTGCTTTCCGCTACTCTGCATATTATTGACGCCACTTTCGTGCGCAACAACGCAAAGTAATGATATTATTATGTTGTTATGATAATTGGCGCGTCACTGAAGAACCCCAGAGACAAAATAACCATTCAAGTTAACGCAACCCCGTCCTTACCACTTGGTGCAAGAAGTATCAACTTATTTTTACACATTCTCCCTTTTGCTCAGTTTACACCATAATGACCACTAATGATACCCCAGAGGAAGCGGAAAAGCTTAATCGTGACCACTGACCAGTAACAATCTACAATTCTTAATTCCCAGAGCGATTCAACAAAATTGTATAAAGCTTAAAAATATATTTTTTGCTCGTATTACTAACGATGCTGACCGTACATCGCTTTCAGCGCTAAAAAAGACGTTAGTACAACACATTACCGCTTTAGATTTTTTTGTTTTGCAGCGGAGTTAAAATGATGTAAGATATTTGGGATTGACTTATCTTGTGGCTAGGGAGTTTGGTGCGCCACTTCTTCTTGCCAGCAAAAACAGTCCTGATTCTCAGTTTAATTTAATGATACGAGTTTTGATATTGTGATATTTATTTGAACTTTTTAACAATTTGTTCTAATAATTAGGAGTTTTTTTTGTAGCAAAAGATAAAGTCCTCTTTTAAACAGACTTCCTGGGTATTAATTGTTTTGCACACAGAGCGTATGACACTTGTAACATTACTACTTCAGCTGGGCTCTCAGGATCAAATGTCGAGTTGAGCTCAAGATTTCTGACTAATGCTTGCACTAACAGATCTGGTCCCCTCATATCCGTTTGATTTTTTCCTCAAAATACCATTTCAGACACTAATGTGCAAGGTTCTTACATGATCTGACCAAGATAATGTTTAGACTTTAAAAGAGACTGTGACCTCGGTCTTTCTTTCGTCACATGTTGACTTTTGCACCGACCTCATCCTCTAGTTAAAAAGTAACATGTTAAAAGTGTTTGAATGAGGTAAAGTCTGGGTCAGGTAAAGTTGAAGTGCAGCCAACGACGTACGTTTGACTCTACTAAAAGAAATATTTATAAGCCTATTTCAATTAGAAAAAAGAACGGTATATATAAAACAATTATTGACGATAAAGATACGAAACTATTAATATAAATTCTTTCACTGTTGGGCAGGCTTGTTGGTCTAGTAGACCCTCACTGCTATGCCGGAGGTCGTTGGTTCGATTCCCACCAAGGACAAAGGTTTGTGTGATGAGCAAGATCATTTGTTCTGTGTTTGGGTGTAATTTATCTATAATATGTATGTATTTAAAAATATTATTATATGAGTATGTTTATCAGCTGTTTAATAGTACCCAAAACACAAGCTCTCAGCTTAGCTTGGGACTAGATGGCGTTGTGTGAAAAAGTTGTGGAATATTTATTTATTTATTTACTGTCCCCGGGTGACATAGGCTACTTTTTATCCCTGTATTCCCACGGGAACGCAAACTACGCAAATGAAACCACGCGACGTCTGCCAGTCTCAAATAAATTAATAAAAAAAATGCAAGTTCACTTTCAATAAAACTGTTCCAAAGATTTTGGTTAGACAAGCAATTTCCACAAGCAAGAAGTTTTTGTTTAAGCAGTAGGTGAACTCGTTTTATTAAGAAACTTTACGTCTACAAGCCAAGTTAGTACCCATTTCCCCAGTTACAATTAGTGGATACTTTAGTATGCATGCGAGTAATTTGGGACCAATGAATGCTGAAACTTTTGTCGCGCAGTTTGTAGAAAGTACGTGCGTTTTGCTACGTATTTTGCTGGTTTGATTTAACATAAAACATTTTATAACATGACAACTGTAAACCCAAATGTTCTATCTTTGGTATTGTTCGTCAGCACGTGGAGCTCCTCAAGTTACGCGTTGAGCTCACGATTACTGACAAATGCTTGCACTGACTGGTCTGGTCCCCTCATTCTGTGTAGTTCTTTCCTCAAAAGATCATCTCAGACACTAATCTGCATGGATCTTACATGATTTGACCAAGATAATTTCTGGACTTTAAAAGAGACTCTGAGTTACTTTCGGTGTTTCTTCTCAGAGTAGACGGTAGTGAAACTCCGACCTTATCTACTCGTTAAAAAAAAGAAGTGTTTGTGACAACCTATTTACAGAAATTAATATCATTTATCATAACTCCCAAAGGGCTAGGCAGAGGTGTACCTGCACGCTTAGCATGATCATCCCATAGAAATGGGAATGTCGCCCGAAGAATTGACAGATAGTAGAAATTTTGTGCCGATCATAGAAGAAGTAGATAATGCTCGAAATTGTAGACTGTTGTCTACTGAAGAATTAAAGAAAGAAAGAAAGAAAGAAAAATATTTATATGACATATTCAGTCATCAAAACACACATACACACAATAATTTATAAAACAATAGAAAATATACAATAGTAGGTACACATCATGTGCTGTGTGCCTCACGGCTGCGCCAAAAAGGTCCATTTCAGCATTCATGACAGACAGGTGATGCTGTCTGACGCTGGTCTTCCAATGAACCTTGAGGGGTACCCAGTAACGGAAAGAAATAAATAAATAGAAAACGAGTAAGTAAATCAGTTCAGTGTGTAATGATATTACACAATTCTACAAAAAAAAACGTTCTTTCTGAACATCAAAACATCTGTGCCGGGTCCCTTTTAAATTAGACAAGCGTAATGTTATGTTATGGAAATACAACAACTCTGCATATACATCTGACTGTAGCAATAGCGAAATTTGCTGTTATGCGTTGAAGAGTTCCGTTGCCTGTCTTTTTCATCAGATTTTCTTCACCAATTGATACTTTCGAAATGAAAATGCTTGATTTGTTACGAAAAAGGTAAAAATCGGTGCGGGTGTACCTATATTTTTTGAGGAGTTCCCTCAATTCCTCGAGGATCCCTCATCAGATATGACTTTTGATACAAATGGGACCAATCTGCTACTATACCCTATCAAATATAAAAATAATTTAGAAAATCGGTCCATAAATGACCGAGTAGGTACCTACCTAACGAGGTAAAAAACTCTAAAAAAAATACAACGGAATTGAGAACCTCCTCCTTTTTTTGAAGTCGGTTAAAAAAAGAAATGGTTCTACAATCTGTAACTTTGTCCAATAGTAAAATACAATTTAACGTTTGGTTATGATTAATACCTTATCCATAGCACTTGTTGGCGTACTATTTAGTAATGATTTAATGTGGAGTGATGATTGATTACTAGTGGACACAGCGCAGATATTAGTTGATTTTAAATTCACCCTCGGTCTCGAACAAGTTACGTAAAAAAAAATTAAATATCGGAATCTATGTTAGGCTCTAGACAGAGGGACCGTATTTCAACTGTAATCCAAACGCAAATTGCAGTTTGGATGCAGTTTGAAAAAGACAACGTTGTGAAAACTGCATTCACACTGCATCCGAACTGCAATTTGCGATTGGATTGCAGTTGAAATGCGGTCTGTCTGTCTAGCTAGTGCCTTAGTCTTGGAAAAGTTTATGAAGTGAAAAATAAAAATCCGAAGTCATTTATTTAAGTAAGGTTGATGATCAGCACTTTTTGAAAGTCAAAATTATGTAAGACAATCCCCCAAAAAGCCTGCCATTTTATTTAAAAACATTTTTCTAAAAATCGACAGATACCAACATTTACCAAGCAGAAAACGTCACTACAAAATCTGATTACGCTGTGTAAGTACCAAATGCCGAACTATAGATCCCTAGAGCATGTTAGTCGCAAACTCTGACGAAAATTAACCACTACCTTTCATGAATTATTCAGTTATTTCAAAACGTTTCCATCAATTCTTGCGATAAATTCTGCTAGAAGTTAGGAGGTGACCTTACTATGACAAGGGTTTATTGTGTTGTTCTTGAAGGAACTTATCATGACATCATACCTAGACGGGTATCATCATCTGCCTAGCCTTTTCCCAACTATGTTGGGGTCGGCTTATACCTAGACGGGTATGATGTCATGATAAGTTGTCATTGTCATTGTCATTAAGCCCCAAGCGGACACCGCCGGCGTCCGCGCTGTCATTGTCTTTCTATTGTGTCTCTAATTGACACTTGAAAGGTTAAAGAAATATTGGTCAATAATGACAAAACCATTTAGCGGTTACAGTATTCTGTACGTGTACATTAGTCGTTCATTATATTGTGCTTTATTCTAATTGGCTAATTGCAATTAATATTTGACTTACTTCAAAAACGAATGTAGTGTAGACAAAACTTTATTTTCCGTTAGCGCCGGTTTACTTTTCAAACTTAATTATTGTCTCTGCGATTCTGGAGTTGTAAAGGTAGATATAATCAGCTAAGAGCTACTCTCATAAAACTAAGTTAAACTTCTTCATCATGAGTTTGTACACCGTGTTTAACTTTCGATTCTCATTGTGATTGGAAAGCAAAATAATTATGGTAGACTACATCTGCTTCGTGGTATCACTTCTTTCCAAGAGTCTATAGTAATTTTAAAATCTTTCTAATTGTCGTTACTTCAACGTAAAGCGTGCTTAAAAGGGCCTCAAAGAATTGTTTTTGAAATTTTACCTTGTGCTGGTTTAGCGCGGTAAGGAGTTTTAATTTATTTACTTTTTATGTGACTTACGCAATGTCCTACAGATCGTCTAATGTCATTATACAGTCGTGTGATTGGCCGTTGAGCTCCTTAAAAAAGAGTTGAGCTACATTGTGTAGCTAGGATAAAGAAAAAACCCAACTTAAAGACTCTTTGTTAAAAATACTGTTTCCGACTTTTCCATACATAGGGCGCTTTCAAATTTGCCGCCAGGTGCCGCGCGGCGGCAGTGCGGCTGCAGCGCTACCGTCGCGCTGCTTTGTTAATCCATATAAATAAAAAACGCGCGGGTGCAGCGCTACACCCGCGCTGTGGCCGCGCATCGGTTCATCAATCGACTAGTGATCGAACGAAAATCAGCTTGAACAATTTATCGATGAGGTTGAAACTAAATGTACAACACTATGATGCTCGAACCTAGCGGTTGCAGCGCGGCGGCAGCGCTGTAGCCACGCTGCCACCGCGCGGCTCTTTGCGGCTAATTTGAAGGCGCCCTTAGACTCGCTTATATGATATATTTAAAAGAGACTATAACGATAACGATAACCTCTATGTTTGGCTACTCGGGGTTCAGCCAGATATGAAATACCATGAGACATTGTATATCTGTAAAAGAGCATCTTTTTAATAGATAGACAGATTATGAGTCCGGCATTGCCCCGACTGACTCACTTGTGGGCCTGTCTTGGTACCTATGAGAATTTCCCACTCTTGTCAAAAACAACAAGAAAGCAAAAAAAACCATCTTCCCATCTTCCCAAAGATTTACCACCACACTCCAAGAGTTCTTACCAAGAAAAACTCCACAAACTTCAAGCTATCACAAATATTTTAATGAAATGAAGTTTTAAGCCTCTTTTGTAAACACTGGTGCTCTTCATTCTACTTCCATCAAGCGGGAAAACTAACCAAGTTGGTGCCTGAAATGCTTCTGTGGATGTGGCTTAAGGCATAGACTTGTTTTGTGGTTTAGTAATATCGGGGTTACCTCTTAAAGACTCAAATATTGGATTTGACATTTGTATATTATGTAATCATGTGTTTTGCATTTGTATGTATATTTGTTGTTTAATCTGTATATGACTTGTAAGAATCCCTTAACAATAAAATACTATGACTCTGACTATACAATATGACTATATAATAAGACCAGACTTATGATAATACTTCTTCATATCTCTCGCAAAAATAAGACTTATTACGATTAAAATTAACCAGGAAAAAAATAAAAAGGTAATAATAAAATCAATGTTATTCTAGTCTATTATTGATAAAAACACTAAAATGTATAAAATAAGTCTAGTTTCGCAATTAAGTGGTAAATCTATATATATAAAAGAAAGTCGTGTTAGTTACTTCGCTTATAACTCAAGAACGGCTGAACCGATTTAGCTGAAAATTGGCAGGGAGGTAGTTTAGAGCCAGGAGAAGGACATAGGATACTTTTTATCCCGTTCGACATCATAAAAATAAATATCAAGAATATCGGTTGTCTCAAACATTTTTCAAACGCAGCGCCATCTTGGATGACATGACAGGAGTCAAACTTCCCAGTTCATTATCAGGTGACAATTTGAAATTGACAAGTCTTAAGCTAAACCCAAGAAGGTAAGGTTGTCAATTTATAATACGCACCTACGTTCTGAAATTTATTTTGTTACTAAACTTAGAGGTTTTATGTAGCATAAAAAAGTCTTATATTTCAGAAATCAATTTACGTAACTAGCAATGATGACAGAGACGAACTTTAATAATTCTTTGCAAATAGAACTTATTTTACTGTTAGGACTTTAATTAAAGTAGACCGGGAAAACTATAGGCATAAATTATTGTATGTAACATAGAGGCAATAGTTCAGATTAAAATTATGAATTTAGTATTTTTTAGTAAGGTAGTTAGGTTAGATAGTTGGGTTAGCTATAGGATAGGTATGGTCAGTTAGGTTAGGGTACACATGTTGTAATTTAAAAGTAGTAGTATTTACTATTGGTTTGGATTTATTTGTTGTCGTCTTTTTCAACGTATGTATATCTAATATAAAAAAAAATAATAAGAGCAATAAATTGACTCTAAGGCACAACGAAGTTTGCCGGGGCAGCTAGTAATAAATAAAACAAAACCTCCAAAGCGACAGACTTCCAAATTTAGAGTTATTTTACACTATTTAGTGTTTGAACTCCGTTGCACTTTTGTATTTGATTGCAAGTTTTAATTTTTTAGCATAAGTACTAAAAACATGCAATTGAGAACCACCTCGTTTTTGTAAGTCGTTTAAAAACAGCCGCAGAAGTTGATCAAGATTTCGGAAGTCAGTGGCTAATAATAAATGAATAGAAACAATTGAAACAAAACCGCACTTTCTAAATTATTTTACACTTTTTAGTATTTTTATGAAGTCGGTTTGTATTATTTTATTACACGACTAGCTTCTTAACTACTATGCTCCATCCATACCTACCAATCGCCTCCTCATAAACCTAACTCCAGGCTTTTCCACAACCAAGAAGGCCAACAATGCAATTATTTCCAAAAGTTTACAACTCAAACCGTAAAAATTCAGCTCAACAAAGTTGTGAGCTGATCAACGAATAGTTTTATCTCAGTTTCGCATACTTAACTGCCGTCTCCGTCGTTTAAACGCCGGATGAGTTTAAATAAACTTTGCCTAGGGTACTTATTTATTTTTGAATAAAACATACTTGAGGGGCTTATGAATTTGTAACGCCATCTCTTATTCAACATGTGAACTAAACTCGGAAGTTTGTGCGCACAGATGGCAGTAAATAAATTTGAATTTCTTATTTTGTTGAGATGATAAATTTTGTATTTCTACGATATTGTTTAAGGCTAGCTGATCCCCGTGACTTATTCTGCGCAGGATTAGAACTTCGTGTTGTTTATTTTCTAGCCATATAGTATACTTATTATCTTAATATGCTATTGCCTGTGTGTTATTCTAATGCATAAGCTATATTATTTAAGTTTCCTTAAAATCCATTCAGTAGTTTTTGCGTAAAAGAGTTACAAACATCTATACATACTTTTGCATTTATAACATTAGTAGGATTAAAAGGATATTAGAAGGATGGTATGTGTATTATTTGAGTAGTGATTTTAACTCATATTCCTTGTTTTTACGTCACCAACGAAATCGTATCACTAAGCCTCCGTTTTCTATCTATCAGCGAGCTGAATCTCGTGAACCAGAATAGGTAGACTGGTAAAATTTTAACTTGTCGAATGGTTGGGTCGATCTTATATTTTCATCTTCGAATTAATTGCATGTAACACTTGTTTTTAAACAAGAAGTTTATGGGAACGACCTTCGGTTGTTTAACCATTGCGTCTTCAAACTTATTAATATTGATTGTTTTTAGGCAGCGAATATTTAAAATCATCATAATCTGCCAGTTGGGGTCGGTTTCCAGAACAAACGGATGCAAACAATGGAGTTTTAAAAATAGGGAGTTGTATTTTAAAGATCACTGCAGTCAACAATATAAACTATTGACAACAACAAAGAGATTTAAAATACTATAGAGCGGGCATGACAAGGAAATGTCATAGAAAAACTTTAATCCCATGTCTCAGTAACGCCATCTAGAATAATATATGAATGTTGGAGCGGCAGTGGAGCGTACAACAAAAAACTCATAGACTTGTATCCAGCAGGACACACTTTTTCGGACGAAATTTTTATTCGTGATGTCCGGTCTATAGGTATTGAATGTCTTTGGACAACAACGACAACCATGAAATTCCTAGTAAAAATTAACTGTTGGATTGTTGTCTACATTTTCTCATGTTATGAGTTCAAGAAAGTATGGAGCAGCTGACTCCTTTTAAAGATCACAAGATTGGCATCGTAGTTCAAATTGCTCATTATGAAATATATTGTATTCCTTAAACATGGCAACCCACTTCTGATATACGTTGTATAGTTGCAATATTAATAACGAAAGCAATTGTTGCACTCTCATAAGTTAAGTTCCACTTCATTTAATTTCTACTTATGAAGCTACGAACGCTAAAATAATTGCAGTAGGTAAGTTATATTACGGTTGCTCTAGTGGATATGAACAAGGGTCAAAACACGAACGTGAAAAGTAAAGTGAAGTGAAGTTTGAATTAAAAATACAACCAGAATAGAATTTAATATAATAGAATACTCATTATTGTACACCATAGAAAAAAGAAAGAAAATACTTTATTTGGACGCACAGAACATAAAACAAAAGAACCAAAAGTATAGATAAAAAAAAACAAGAAAAGATTAACAAACTAAAGAAAAATAAAACCTATTACAAAAAAAAATGCAAAACCAGATAAATTATAATAAAAGGGAGATACAATAGGGGGCCTGATCGCTAAAAGCGATCTCTTACAGACAACCTTTCGATGGACTTGATAGTTACTAAACATTACATGGTTAATGTAGTATACATAACTAAAAATAAACAAACAAAAGAACAGTAAACCAATTATAGGCCATCAAAAAACTCATCCGCATCGCTATCAACGGGAAAAGTGCCCAGAAGACTGGCCGCATTGCCACGTCGTATGGCAATGCTGATTCTCTGACCGAAATAAAGGCCAGCCCTCTGGTCACGTGAAAAGTCGACCAAACGCTTGGCGATGTCCCGGAAAACTAAATGGGCATTCGGACCCCATGGCCCGAGTGTTTCAACCTTTGGGGTTCAAATATATAACTTCCAATAAGGTTGTTATATTTTCGCCGTTTGAGGTTTTCAGCACCTGCGGCAGCCGCACCAGCACAACCCGCCGTACTAGGAAGATGGGATGCCGCAAGGGTATCGACACATGTTGCACTTGATAGTTATATATTAAGACCTAGTTGTGATGGCCCAAAGATGAAGGCACCGGACATCGGTGAAGGAAAATATCGTATGGGAACCTGGACTTATAAGTTTGAACCACTTTGAGTAAGCGTGGTGATCTATGATCGTGCCTTTCTGTTTGAGAACAGGCTTTTGCCCTACAGTGGAACAGTAACAGGCTGGTATTATATTAATGAGCCGGAGTGCTATTCCATCATAATTTATCATCCCCGTAAAGATCACTCGGTAAAAGTAATAGTGAAGTGAAGACTAAGTGATCTGATTGGCAGTTTACTTTATGCATTGCCACTTTTACTTTGTCCACATTGCCCATAAAACCAACTAAGTACTTATTTATGTTAATTTAAGATATGGAAGAGCAGAGTCTCCTAACACAAGCTTATCTGCTAAAAAGGAGGCTCCAATCACTAGTTGTTAAGTCTTACTTGTTACAATAATAAACAATTTTAATTATTTTTTTAAATTACAATAATTTAAGAATTAATTGCCGAAAGCTACACTGGGATAGGTGAGTTATTGGGCAACGCACAAGTTTTTTTTTAATATCAATTTACTGCATGTCAACAATTCTTACTGTTTTATCTTCTTGAATCACCAACCTGCCTTGTATAAGCGTAATTACTACGCTTACGCTTATCGCATGCCTTTGTTTGCTGAGAAGATCCTTTAGCTTAGTGGTGAACTCGCTAGTAATAATACTATTCTGGTTCAAATAACTTTTTGATTTCATTCATACATACATACTTACATAAACTCACGCCTTTTTCCCATGGGGGTAGGCAGAAACTACAGAGCGCCATATGCTACGATTCTTACATACTTCTTTTGCTTCGTTTACATTCATACATGTTGTCATACACACACGCCGGTTGCGAGTACTACGCACCTGACCTTTCTGAAGGACCTCACCAATAAGGTCTATGTATGTCCTTCTAGGGCGTCCCCTCCCGGCGTTCCCACTTACATCTGCCTTGTAAATACCTTTCGTTAGTCGCCTTTCATGCATCCTTTCACCGTGACCAAACCATCTAAGCATACTCTTTTCAATTTTTGTAACTACATCTTTTAAACCACAACGTTGCTTTATCACATCATTCCTCAATCTGTCATTCATTGTTTTCCTCAATCTGTCATTCACTTTTCAATTTCTTAGCTAAATAATTCGCTTTCTTGCTTTAGTTGAGCGGTCACAAGTACTGTGCGATTGAGCATGCGGTTTTGGCTGTTCTGTGTTCGGTTCCTAGGTCGGGCAAACTGCGCAATATATATCTTGAATTTACCAGTAGCAGCTCCAAGACTAGATTTATTTACCTTGAAAGCTCTTACTTTGCATATGATCACGACGAAAACAAAATTCAAGAGCTAAATGAACTTAAGAACTCAAACTAGATGCACTAAATTGAACCAGAAACTTAAAGCAATATAGCTAAATCTTTGCTTTACCAACACCAAAAGGTGGCTCCATCTATCTTAAAGTGGATGAAACTCAAACATTTACAGTACAGTCGACGCAACTCGTTGTAACTCTACTTCAGTTTACTTAAATGAAAAAAATATTTTGATACACTTTATCTTTAGTACCTATTTGTGATTCTTGCGTAAAATAGTTCTGAGTGGGAACCATGAAAATAATTGGAGGGATTTTTTTTCGCGCTCGGCATTTTTGAATACCATAAATATACGTTTTAAACAATAAATTGCGTTTTTGTTATTTCTTGTGTTTTTTTAAACTGTACCTGACGTTGCTAGTCCTACTGCTAAGCAATCTATTCCCATCTATCTTTACTGCGGGTTGCTACTCAGTAATTCCAGATCGAAAAACTTAGTCATACTTTGCTCAACTCGGGGATCGAACCCAAGACCTCATCTCATGGAGCGCTTGCGACCGCTCGAGATACCAAAGTTTAATACTTTAATTCATTAAATCCCGAGAGGAAACCGGTGTCCGCGCTGTCATTGTCTTTATTGTGTTTTTAATTGACACGATTGAAAGTTTGATGTTAATTATTTCGGTATTTTTATAACATTCTCGAGGTTTGTTTATTCGTTCACTCCTCTAAATATAACGTGACCTCCTTCCTAACCTATGTGTGAACCACAATAATTCAGCCGAAGTGGTTTCAAATTCAGGGCATTCCATCTAGATACCGCACCCTCAATATACCGCTGAAGCCTACATCTATACCTTCTAATATTATAAAGAGAGGTTAAGTTTGTGAGTTTGTGATGTTGTATCTCTGGATCTACTAAATAGATAATTTTGTAAATTATTTTACCAATAGAAAGCCGCATTATTTTTAAGTGTCATCTTATGGCCTTATTTTATTTTCAAAATAAAGAGCAGGTGGAGATGAGGATTTTTATGTTAAAGTAAGAAATTACCTCGTCGTTTGATTTCGTCCTCTTAGTTTAAAAATAAAATAAAGCCATTCACACTTACAATAATGTAGCTTTCTATTGGTAGAAGTATTTTTGAAATCAGTTCAGTAGATTCAGAGAACACCCAACGTCATCTTACAAAATTAGCCCTTTTTTAAAATATTTTTAAGTAGTATATTTGTCAACCTTCGCTCGTCACATAACCGTCTTCTTCTATGTCCAACTCACCGTTCTGACTTTATTCCTAGCTCTTTTTTTGTGCAGTCTATTTCTTTGTGGGACGCGCTCCCCCAGGAAATCAGGATGGCTAACAAACGATTTTTATTCAAGGTTAAAGTACGCGAGCATATTCGAAAGAAGTAGGCAGTAGTATCTTCACAGCGCTTATGTTTTCTCAACACAATTATTGCTTGCTTTTCCTTTTTTTTAACATAAATTGCACCTTCCACTGCTTTTCCCAGCATCACCTGAAGGTTGACTGGTAGAAAATGCCTATGGAATTAAGTCCGCCTTTGTACATTAGTGTGCTTGAAGTATTAAATAAATAAATAAATACATAAATTTAAACAAAAATCTTATATTACCAATTATCAAAAAAACGACCCTATTGCTATAAATCAAGGACAAATCCGGTCAAACCCCGAGAACACTTAATACCGTAAACAAAAACCCAAAACTTTACGCTGAGCGGTAACTACCGCCAGCGGAGAATAGACCAATAAACCATAAAAAAATAACTACGAATTTAGAAAAATCCAACTCAATATCGTATAAGTGGCATTCACGAAACTCGGTTTGCAAAATATCTTCTCTATATCAAACGTTTCCAGGATATTCTGAAGCGGTATATTGCTCTGGGCTATATAAAAGTCTCTAACAGTCAAATTTTTAGTGTTCACTTGAAAGAAACAATTTTTTAATTCCAAGTGGTATTTTGTAGCCCAAAGGATGGTATGCACAGACAGCAAAACTTTGAACAGATTGGGGTTACTCAAAAAGGTTTGAATGGGTTGGAAATAACATTCTTTTAGGGTTACGTGCACACGGCTACACATCAAGTTATACGTTTCCAGTATAAGCTGATCTCACATTATAAATATAAATATAATATAAATATAAATATTCCACAACTTTCCACACAACGCCATTTAGTCCCAAGTTAAGCTTGAGAGCTTGAGCTATGAGTTCTAAACAGCTGATAAACATACTTATATATTTTTAAATACATACATATTATAGATAAATTACACCCAGACACAGAACAAATGATCGTGCTCATCACACAAACATTTGTTCTGGGTGGGAATCGAACCCACGACCTCCGGCATAGCAGTCAGCGTCACTGACTACTAGACCAACAGGCCAGTCAAGCATTGTATAGGATTTACGTTCAATACGCGGTCAGCCTAAACTGGAAATGTAGAGCTGGATGTGTAGCCGTGTGTACCTCCAAAGGAAAAAAACGGAACCCTTATAAGATCACTTTGTTGTCCGTCTGTCTGTCTGTAAAGACCCTTAATATCGGGAATGCATGGAGGTATCAAGTTTGAAATTTATACTTTACACTCAGGTTCACGGTCCTATGAAGTTTAAAAAAAACGTAATTAAATTCACTCAGCAAAAGCTCGGAAATAACTGCGCGATATTTATAATGATCCTATGTACGGAACCCTCGATGGGTGAGCCCTACTCGAACTTGTCCAGTTTTTTACTTTGTTTCTTCTTTGAAACCTGTGGAAGTAGAAAATCAGACAAGAGTGAGTTCTTATACTAATCGATCTAGATCATCGCAAGGTTAAAAACAGTAAAAAAACACGTTTCTAGTTTAAGTGCTACCTTTAAACATCAATTCTTTATTTCTGCTGTCTACCAATCACAGTTTATTATGGAATACAACCCACTGATAGACTGACAAACGAACAACGTAGACTTAGAAGTGGGTTTTTGTTGATTGGGTACTAAATCCAAAAAACTAAACAATAGCGAGAAGGACTTGAAACAGTAGGGTTCCGTCTAAAAACTGTCGGGTCTATAAATTTCTGAATACGGATAGAAGGAAAAATTTAATTTTGTGGCTTAAAAATTGTTCTCATATATTCTTTTATGTCACAGTCAATTTTCCTTATGCAAATGAAAGTTCGCTATCGCAAATAGGTATATACCTAACTATTATATTGTTGTTATGTTACAAAGTTACAACTGAGTAATTTTTGGATTTAAATTATTTTTTATACTTTAAAGCAGTACCAATTTCTCCTTGCCAAATTGAGTGATTCTAGGTCAACGGGAAGTACCTACTCTATTATATAAGTTTTATTTATTGAGTGCGTTAAAACTATCGCGAAGATATTGTCGCATTTTTTTACTGTGTCGACTAAAATGCTTGATGTCTTTTTATTTATTTGTTTATTTATTTATTGGATCTCCAACAGAAACTACACAATTACATGAAAGTATCTATACAGATAAAACAGGGACAAGTAAAAGTGTGCGCTTCCAATTATAGAGAAATTGAAAGAGAAGAATTTTAGAGAAAGACAAAGGTATTAAGATATTAATTTCATACTAATATTGGGTATCGTACTACAAAGTAACTGGGTTATGAAGTTCAGAATTGATAGGCATTCGTTCCGTGTAAAATACTGATATTCAGTTTTATTCGGTCAGACTGGGACAGGCGACCCCAATAAGGTTAGACAGAAAAACGGAATAAATAAAGCTAAAGAATAAACATGGTGGACGAAAAATTTTAATGCTGGGGAGTCCAAAATGAGGCAGAGCACTCATAGTCTCCAGATAAGATTGATGTCCCTTCCATCCTGAATATGTTTTGTGGTTGCGCTAATTACTGGCACAGTGGGACTAAAAAATATATAGAATAGAATACTCTTTATTCTACACCATAAAAACTTACAAATAATAACTTTAAGGGGTACATAAGGTGTTACAATGGGAAACCTTATCGCTAAAAGCGATCTCTTACAGACAACCTTTGGATGGACTTGATGGAGGAGGAGAAAAGATGAGTAGGCAGTTTGTGGTGTACTATTTACATAAATAAATAACATACATGACTATCTCAAAAGAGGTATAAAATAACTGTAGATAAGAAAACAAAATAAAAAATAAAATAAAATAAAAACAATACATAAATACTAATAATTTACAGAGTAACGAACTGTTATATTAAGACGTGTTAGGAGAAAGGTAATAATTTTTAAGCATTATTTTAAATGATGGGAATCAAATGTTTGAGCTTGTCTCACTGACACAGGCAAAGCATAACATAGCCGAACAGCTTCCACTGTGAACGATTTTCCGTAGAAATTAGTGGTGCGCAAGGGCATATCTAGACTCAAGTTTTCAGATGACCTTAGATATCTATTATGTGTGTCATGAAAGAACTTGAAACGTTCTTTAAGATAATTGGGAGTTTTGGGATTAAACAGAATACTGTAGAGCAGGGACAGGCTATGAGTAAATATCCTTGAATATGAAAGCTCTAATCTCGAAAAAGTTTTCTAGGTAATTAAGATTACAGTTCGGGATTTTGGAGCTGGTGAAACTGCAAATCTAGTACTGCAGTACTAAATTTGCAACGAATAGGCCAATTTAAATGAAATAGTATAACACTCCCATCTAACCGGCGACCTGTTGCTATCAACTGTATTAAAACCGTACAGTTTTTCGTTAACATGTGTTTTTAAGTAAATGTACCATTTTGAACCGGATGAAACTGGATCCCTCCATTTATGTTTAACTCTAAAATTGAGTTGCAAATGCGTGCGTTCTTTTTTTTGTTGCAACATTATAACGTTAGTGTGGACACTGCAGTTGTTAAAAAAGATCTGAGTTGAATGTTTCGCTCAATTATAAAGTGTTGGTGACACTGGCTGTAGGTACGCTTTCTATTTTAAACATTCGCTATTTACTTATAAAAAGACGCTCTTATTTAGCTTAAACAAATTCTTTATTAAGTCGTTGGATCGAAAAGTAGGTTAATTTTTTTTTTTTCGTAATGGGAGAGGATGATTACTTTTACTCACCTGGCCCGCAGCTCATCGTATAGGGCCTAGGCAAAGGGCGGACAATACCCTCTGCCAGCCACCTTGAGTGGGTTCCTTACATTAATTTGGCCTCGAGACGACGACGTGGCGTGTTCCACGTACCACCACCACTCTTAGACGTCGTGGGGATAGTCGAACAGGTCGCTCTCCCTGCTGCAAGCCCCACAAGTATCTTCTATACCCATGACCCCAAGCGCAGGTGTGAGGAGAAACACCAGGGTGGTTTTTAGTCAGCAAGAGTCTGACTGACCCCGACAAAATATTATACAGATTGATCGTTTATAGACAAGAACTCAACCGTCCCGTCGCGTCAGACAGTAGGTTTCCTTAAAATATATTTAAATCTTTGTAGCCATCTAGAGACGATAAATAACGTAGGTATACAAAATCCCGACGACAACAACAATGTCAACAACTAAAGTCGCACGGGCAGCAGTTGCCAACCTGCAGACACAACACCCGTCGGTTTGGAGGACCTCCTCTCTTTTCTATGAAGGGTGTGGGACTTTGCACCCTGCACCCACTTTGCACCCTGTTCCTCGTGCCCCTAAAACTTTAACAAATATACGTAGAATTTCGGGAATCCACCTAGAACTAATAATCTCCTAACATCATCATCATTTCAGCCATAGGAAGTCCACTGCTTGACATAGGCCTCCTCTGTAGATCTCCAATAAGACCGGTTGGAAGCGGCTCGCATCCAGCGCGTTCCCGCGCCCTTAATGAGGTCGTCTGTCCACCTTGTGGGTGGACGTCCTACGCTGCACTAGCCGATACGTGGCCTCCACTCGAGAACCTTTCGACCCCATCAGTCATCAGTCCTCCGTGCTATGTGCCCTGCCCACTGCCACTTCAACCTGCTAAACCGCTGGGCTATGTCGGTAACCTTGCTGCTTCTTCGGATCTCTTCATTTCTGATTAGAATCTCCTAATACTTTCATAATAGAAACAATTATTATCATATTTATCTGCCTTTGTCCCAATTTATTTGGGGTCTTGTACTTCCATATATCTCTATTAACCCCATCTCAATAAACCTTTTTTCTTAGTCATATTTTCTTTAACACAATCCCATCCTTAGTTTCATTGGTCTGCCTCTCCTCTTGTAACTCTCATACTTAAAACTTTTCTTATCAAAACAATAATTAAATGTATCACGTCCACTATTTCATTAGCATCTAATTCCCATTCTATAAATAAATGAATAGCAATAAATTGCTTACAATTTCTAACACGTACGATTCGTAAATAACTAAGGGAAATATAGCGTGGCACGTTACTGTTAATTTGTGACAATTTGTGACTATTGTGACAATTTGTGACCATTTGTGACTGTTCTAACAATATATCGCATACAGATTCGAGTATTCATTTATATGCAGATGTGAAAGGAAGACATAGTGTGTTGTTTATTCGTTTGCGGTTCAGTGAAGCGAAATCAATTGCTGGGACATAGATTTTTCTGTTTTATGGGTTTGTAAGCGGAAACCACTTGACTGAAAGTGGTTCTTCCTTAATAACTTAGAAGTCTTGTGTTTGGGATAATATCTACTAGTCTTTACTATATCTTACTATACTACCAGACACAATAGAAATTCAATTGTTCGCGGCTCACCGGTGACCGGCCGGCGTACGAACTATTACTTCTAAACTAAACGTATTTATAACTTGTCGGTGTCGCATTGTAAACAGTACGTTCATTGGGTTTTGCCAGTGCGTGCTGTAACGTGGAGCGCTACGTCGTCGTAGCACTCGTGCGGCGTAGCGCACTACGCCGCACGAGTGCTAAGACGACGTACGACGACGTACTCTTCCAATACTAGCGTACACGCTTATTACCATTTAAGTCATTTTCTTACCTTAAAGCTGATTTTGATATAGTCTGATTATTTTAATCTACCTAAATAATAAATTAGATGCTTTGACATCGTTTAGGTTAGGTTCGCTCAGGTTTTTATGTACTTTGAAGATTTTTGTGCAAACCACTATTTTTATTCCATGATGGCGGAATGGTAAGTGTCTGTCGTCGTATTGTTCCTCCATCAGCATGGCTCCTATCACGAACACGCAGTTAGCCGTCATCACGTTGTTGCAGTGTTGTTCTAAATTCGCTTCATTTTAAATCTATACTGATGACCGTTTCCGACATATTAATAAAAATAAACCATAATTAAAACCTATTCATTACGGTCGTTAATATCGTTTTCAATAATTTTTAACCTAATGTTAAGCTACAATAATTATTGTTTAGAACTGTAGGATAGGAATAATTTCGTTGGTAACCATGCCGCATCTTTGTTAAGTACAAAATACATCTCATAAAAGTATTTAAAAATAAAAAAATCATTAATACCTACATCAAAAGCATGACGAGGCGGATAATTATAAATTAAAAACAATTTTACCCACATAAAAAAAATACATTTAATTTACCATCATCAAAACAAAATACGATATCTCGGGGCCCGGGGCCCATTCATAGCCAAATCTCATTCACGCTCTTCTAATTACTAAAACGGGGGCTCATTCACAGCAGCATCTGTGTTCTAAGATAAAAGACGCAGATTATATTAATTAGTATTTCTTGACAACATGAAAAGATTTTTGCGTTAAAATAAAATTGCCTCAAAATATTGATAAGGAGTTTCATGGTTACGAGAAAATCTAAAGGGTTTTTTATGTATAAATAAATTTTAATACAAAGTTATTTCTTCTTACAAAACTTGTGAAATACTTTTACAATATTACTTTTATCACCGGAGTATTTCTACGAGAGCGTTTCAATCGCCCTAATTATTATCCCCAAATATTAATGAAAGATAATGTAGGTATTTGCTAAAATATTTAAGCATTTTCTGGTGGTTGAAACTCACGTAGAAATATCCACCTGTATGTATTATCCGTATACACAAAATCTGAAAAGAGGTTGCTGTCCTCACATAAACAACTTTCTATGAGACGAATCCAGAAATTGCGAAAATAAACAGCAGGTCATCTTTTTACGACAAATAATAGCAAAGGCTTTTTTTGAAACTGGGAAGGTACAAGCGATAGCAACCACAAGGCCAGTTGGTAATTTTGAAGTCATGTTTTTGATGTACAAAGTTTTCCTTAATCGATTTTTATCTTTACCTTTACGTTATTTCTTCCTTTTACCATTCATTTAATATCCTACCCGAATTAAACCGGCAACTTCGACCAACAATCTCTTTCAATTCAATTTAATTTATTCGCCATAAGTATTGGTACAATCTCGCTCTTAACAAATAATTACAGACCATAACACTTGGCCTAATGCACTACTTGCATGTTATAGTATTGAGTCAATACAGCAACACTATAAAGCTAGCCTTATAATAATATATAAAAACAAATATGAGAATAATAATCTTTGTAGGTACTTATAATGTACCATCCATTTTTAAAGTATTCATACTTTTAATGCAAATGGGTTTTGTACTCAGACTCAGCTTTTAGGATTAATCTAGGCTGAACACGCATTAAAATAGATGTAAATTCCAAAAAAAGATTACATTTTAAATCTTAGATGTAATTATGATGTATCATGGAAGATGGGTACTCTAAAAGGGGCGTCTACTTGCAATACAAATATTAGAAATAATCACCTTATTTTGTACCAAGAGTACAAATTCGTAACAAATAAAAACCTAACAAACTGTGTAGTTAGATAACACGTCAAGTAAATTAGTTTACATTTTGACCAATAGATGGCGCTGTGCTGATGACGCCTTTTTCTGTAACTCGATGTTAAGATCCTCCGTCGTCTAATGACCCTCTGGATAATTTACTTGAAAAAAGCTTTTCATTGACATACTTCTAAGTATCATTAAACCCCTTCGAATAGTATCTAGATCATCCATCCCGTGAACAAACTGCCCGACAAAAAGGTCTACTCTTTTATATTATATCCCAAGATTGTTAGGAAAAGCCTTGGCAGATTAAGTATATCTGTTAATTTAGTTCTACCGTTTATGTTTCCTTTGCGTGTTCTAAATGTTTTTTTTTCTAATTCTTTATCACTTTTTTTTGTTTCTATAGAAACATCACCCATAAGGTCTTAAATAAATCTTAAATTCTTCCATGGTGTAGCCATGGAAGAATTTCTAACAATAATTTGACTACTAAATAAATAAATGTATGATAATTTTGTTTAATTATAATTGAATATAAATAAATACTATAATAAATATAAATATAATATATGGTACAAGATATCAGTATAATAACTAGGTAATAATTTAATTGAGTAATATTTTACAAATATTTAAGATTTTTTAAAAAATGTTTAAAAAATCGGTCTTCCTCTCTCCTACTCATCTTAATTTTGATGTTGCTGTACCCGACAGGGTCCATAATTGTTACTCGAATCTGTTTAACCTTCCACCTGTATGTTCATTATGGATTGCAATAACTACTTGAATACTACTGACTATGTTATAAATATCTTTTGTTACCACTCTCAACTACCTTTTGCACTAAAATTTTGAAAATCCAAATCTTTTCACCTAAGTTATTCTCTGGAGGGCACTTCATTAAAGTTAGAGCTTGTTACACTGGATTCTTGTGATCTATAGCTCCATGAATTATATTAAAAGTGGGTTCGTGCGGCTTTTTGAAATTCCAGATTGTCTACCCAAAGACTTATCTGGTAAAAGCTTTTTAATATCGGATTGAATGTAGCTGAGTGAGGCTTAGTGCTAAAGTACTTATATATTTAACTGTAATACTTCGATCAATACTGTAATATTAAAATTCGAATATTTTAAAGGTGGTCTGGGAGAGATTAGAAAATTATGCATTTATTTTTTTGTTGAATACCTACGTTGAAATGTAGACAAAATGATTTTTGATTTAGTTCGTTCATGACAGACAGAACTCTAAAGCAACAAAAGAAAAAAAAAAATAACCGAATTAAGGACCTCCTTCTTTTTTGAAGTTGGTTAAAGACATACAACCGAATTCAGATAGAAAGCTCAATGAGTACAAATGAATGGTTGCTATAAATACGACGTTAATAACTATGGCTTATCCAATTCCAGTACTCAGACATTCGAGTATTTTGTATGTTCTTGGAAATAATTTGAACTTTTTGTAGACTTATTCACCGTTTTTTTCTCTTTAGAAAATGTACTCGTATTTAGAGAGCTCCCTGTTCGTATGTATCAACTGATGAATCAAGATATTTTTTATTTGTGAGTAGGTAGGTACATACAGTGCATGCAAGATAGTTAGTTTGCAGACTATCTTTTGGTCTATACTTCTTTGAATTTAATTTTAAAAATTATGTTTGCTAAAAACTGTTACGAACCATGAAGTTATCTTCATTTTTATCTAATCCACTGAGATTTTTCCTTCAAAAGTGAATTAGACACTTCTTTCATTCTTTCAAAATCTCATTAGCTTCGACAGAAATCAAGATTTTATACAGCTTAAGGTAAAAACCTCCGGTAAAACTTGGTAATACAGAAAAGTCGACAAAATATTTTAGCAGTGTCCCTACCTCACAGCCCGTTACTCAATGTTACAAACAAAACCTCACGAAAATGAAACATTACCTCATTCATAAAAGGACTTATCGACCACTTTACATAAAGAATAACCTTTAAGTCAACGTTATCAAAGCTTACACTAAATATATAAGGGTTGTAGATTATAACTGTATGTAATCAGCATGCTAATGCGACCCTATCATGGCTCCCTAAGCTGGTACGAACATTCATTTTATTATAATAATCTTTGAAAGGGAGCCGTCTCTGCGATGCTTAGACGAAACGTTGTTTTTGGAGCAGGTAAAATAATTATTTTACATGTTTTAAAGTGTTACCTACTTACAAAAAAAGAAAAAGTTAGTAATGTATTTATAATTTAATCATTTTACCCACCATATTTATGTTATCGTATTCATTAGGTACTTATTTACATATTTTAATAGTAAAATTAAAACTAAATATGTATACAACGTGGCGCTACAATGGTGACATTAACTTAACACACGTATACGTTATCCCAGTTTCGTTTTAAGAAGTAATTTTATTTCCATAAAACGTCATTATTTACTGATTAGTTTAAAAAAATAAAAAAATATAGAAATAAGCATCCTGTACAAAAATAATCATAGTGCAGCGGTCATTTGCCGGGGTCACGGATCATAACATCGCGTCAAAGAAATTGAAACGAATAAGCAATACCTCAATCCTTTTGTCGGCGCGCGCGTTCTCCTTTCCACCCCCGCCCGCCGCACCCGAATCCTTCCCTTCTCTTTTCACTAGTGCTAGCCGGACCCGTTACCTTGACACACATCTTTACGCTCGTGTCGTGCGCATAATTTCGTCGTTGTTTTGTGAATGTTTCGCGAAAAAGACGCTTACTTATTGTTTTATTTATTTAGTTTTGTGTAATTAGAATAGTAAATAGATTATAGTACTGCGATAAAGACGCTTTGCTTTGTTTTCGTTAGTTTTCCGATCTACATAGTACCTACGTGTTCTACGATTAAGGACGTTATTATTTGTGAATTTGTGATGGCAAATAGGTACACATCCGAATTGAGAGGAATGGCTGTAAGTGACAATTTATTTTCAAATGTGCGGGAAAATATGAAACGCCGTTCGGCCCTTTGTATTCGTCAACAAGGTGTACTCATTGAAAATAAGAAAATTTAAAATAAAGACAATTAAATAAAAGTACCTAGTGATTAGTGATGATAGTGGTAATAACTCATAGTAATAAGAGAGCGTGATATGATAAGTGTTTGACTAAACAGCTCCGCTGTAGGTAAGTAGGTACTTTTGTGTACGGATTCTTTGATAGAATGCCGTCAAAGGATCGCAGGAGTACAAGGCGCGTTGCGCGGTTGCCAGCGCGCGAAGCGACGCGTTGCCGCTCTGAGTAAACGTAAATGAGTAACGTGCATCTAGGTAAGTAATTTCATGAATGAATTTTTGCACAGAGTGGTCCCAATTGTAGTCACTTTTTTATTATTTAGTTTGTTTGAAAAATGTTTTTGTTCAAATTACCAATTATTTTAACCAATCATAATTTATGTGGTTAATGGCCACTAGCCCTACCCGTGTGTTAAATTAATGTCACCATTGTAGCGCCACGTTGTATAATAAGACAAATACCTAATAAAAGTATAATAAATAAGTATCTCAAATTATTTTACCATCCTAAATTATTATTAATAATATTTACTAGTGGTCGGTTAATGGTTTAAAATCTACCGTTTTAGCTTTTTACCCGATTTCAGCGGAGCAAAAAAGAGGGTTATGATTTGCATTTCTTCTTCATAAACTTTCATTCTACTAAATCCCACAATCTTCCGTTTGCGCAATATTTAAAAAAAAATCCAATGGCTAACATTAAAAAACTATTTAAAAAATACGTACACGATATTTTATGCTTGTGCTCAAGTGCTACTATTCTTGATGACAAGTACAGCAATGCTTAGAGTTAAGATTTGCATATTAATCCATATGTTTTTTAATTATTTTATTTGTAATACCTTTTAACGTAATAATTTAATAGATAAGCTAACACTTAGACATTTATTAAGACATTGCAATTTAAAAATGATCAATTACTTAAATAATAATTTGCACATCTTAAAGAAGGCCACCACCAACACCGTTAGTGCGTACGTGTTTTTATTGAGACATGAACGAAAATCAGCTTGAACAATATTTATCGATGAGGTTGAAACTAAATGTACAACACTATGATGCTCGAACCTAACGGTTGCAGTGCAGCGGCAGCTCTTTGCGGCTAATTTGAAGGCGCCCTTACGTGGAGTGACTGCCTGTCTGACATCCACAATCCAGTTACCAACTGGGTAACACAATACCCCTTGGTTTATCTGGTTGTCAGATTTTTGTGCTTCTGACTATCTGTAACGACTGTCATAGATGTAGAAATGACTACCGAAACCAATGGCTTAAAGTGATTTCCGAGGCACGAAAGAGTCTTGATAATAATAATTATATAAAGAATGGTCACCCATCCACGAACCAACCTCGTCAGGCGTAGCTTAACCTTCGATCGACCCGTGAGGGTATTATGCTCTTCTATATCAGTTCTTTCACATTCCCTATTATTCATTCAAACACATCACACACAGACCAAGTCCTTTGTTCGTTCATTTCCTAACTAAAACTCAACTTACAGACGGCAATAAATATTACGTTCTACATCTCTTTCTAGTCTTTGTGTAATAGACGTTTTTCTTTATTTATTTCCAGTACTGAGGGAAAAAGATTACATCAGGAAAAAAATCTTCCTTCACACACTATTTCCTGTTTACCTCAACTGATACGATGATTGTTCAGTCTACTGCTTTTATAAGTGTTCTGCCAGTTTAAGCGTGAACTTAATTATGTAAGCTTTCTGATTTTGAATCTTCTTGATGTCGGTTTTATTTGTTTGGTTATAAGTAAATGACTTACTCGTCTGCAGACGTCACGCGGTTTCACTCGCTTAATTTCTGAGAAAAAAAAAATAAAAACCAAAAAACATGCGATGACGTCACTCATACGGTGGAATGAGGTGGTTACCTTAGCGTAAGCAAGCTAATTTTTAAGATGAAAACCATAATGTCCAACAAGAAATATTTAATGTCAAACAAGTCATATCCAATGTCAATGTGTGACATTGACAACTGCTAAGTGACAGTGACATCTAAGTAACAGTTTTTTTTTGACGTGTCACACTAAAGCAAAGGATATATCGCCATTCCACCGTATGAATGACGTCATTTGCCGCTCACGTCTGTTTAGAATGCTCCTAATTTCAAATTTAAAATTATGAATGAAAAGAACATAATTTTGAAAAACCAAAAAATATGGGTCCTCTAGTTTTGAATTTACTTTTATATAACAGAATAAACATGCAGGACAAAATTTTGAAATGTTGTCAATTAGTAATGACGACAGAGACGCCCTTCAATAATTTAATTCTTTGCAAAATGATAATTATTATACTGTTGGGACTTAGACCTACGGGAAAGTAGACTAGAAAAACTAAATAAATTGTATGAAACATACTTAGAGGCACGCAGCGTAGTAGTTCAGTTTAAAATGATGAATTTAGTATTTTTTAAATCAAAGCATTTCAGTAAGGTACTTAGGTTAGGTAGTTAGGTTAGCTATAGGATAGGTATGGTAAGTTAGGTTAGGTTATATGTATATACATGTTGTCATTTTAATTCTATCGAACACAAGATGTTTAAATAAGATAACATTAGAGACTCGATAAATAAAAAGTAGTAGTAGTTATTATTGGTTTGGAACTATTTTTGTTGTCATCTTATTAAACGTATGTATATCTCATAATATAAAATTGTCGTGTCACAGTGTTTGTAAGAAAACTCCTCAGAAACGGCTTGTCCGATTCTTATGAAATTTTGTGTGTAGGTATATTCAGTAGGTCTGAGAATAGAATGTAAACAAATAAAAACTAAATTAGACTAACAAATTGATACTATGGCGGAACGAAGTTTGCCGGGCCAGCTAGTTATAGATAAATAACACCAAGACACAGAACAAATGTTCGTGCTCATCACACAAACATTTGTCCTGGGTGGGAATCGAACCCACGATCACCGATAAAACAGTCAGGGCCTCTAACCACTTGACTAGACCAACAGGCCAGTCGAACCTCTCCTCTTTATACTAAAAAAAAAAACAATCATTTAATTCAGGCCATCACACACACCCATAGTACAAAAAAATAAATAATTAGATATTGAAATAAATTAAAATAAATTAAAAATAAGAAATATAAAAAAACTACTACTGATTAATTAGTAAGTTAAGATTAATAGATTTTATAGAAGACAGAATTTGGCCTGTTATACATTTTCTACCGAAACGAAATACGTAAAGCTATGTGATTTGGCTAGTCTTTAGATATTTGATTAATGAAAGCTAAATAATTAATGTGGTCAACTTTTGATAATTACTTTATACCTACGAAAATTAGGTTCTTTTTTCTTTTTGAGAACACAATGCGAGAAAATCAACCCGCTGTTGTACTTATTGTGTTTAACAATGATATTTACGTGATTCAATAAATGGTAAATATTGATTTTTCTGGACTTTTGGCTATGGCAGGAGATCTTTTTTTTCTAGTTTTCAGAAATACCGCTAAAAAATATCGACACAAACAAACGCTGGAAACAAAAGTCGGTCAGATTTCACTTATCTCTCAAGGAAAAAATACTCTCAGTTTACAAAACCGTTTTACTTCTTTTACTCAAGCGACAGTAAATAGAAAGAATAAATAAAGAGTGCCTGTAATTATTTGCGAAACTTTTGCAAGTGGAAGGACACCTTTGTCAGCTTTCCTTTGTCTGTTGTTTGATAGCTAAGACTAGGAAAATTGTACTACTGTTAGATAATAAGCGTTAGTGTCTTCGATTTAAATAGTACTAGATTTCTGATGAACGCAACAAAAACGCCTGGAAAAATATAATTAATTAAAAACTTTATACAGAAATATTACGACCACGCATGATAGTGTTGTGCTCTTAATTATTGACCTCAATTTTTAACTAATAATGTATATGTGTCGTTTAATAGTTCCTTTTAATGGTTTTATTATAATCAAATAAACAATCTGACTTTTACGGAGGGAAAAAAAGTAAGAAATCCATGCCTACCAATCAAATGCTAGTTTTTACTGATATTATAATATAATATAATAATTTGTGAGTTTGTAACGTTGTAGACGATCATTTCTGGATCTGCTGAACCAATTTTGAAAGCCAGAAAGCGACACTATTTGTTAGTGTCTCAGACTATATGCAGGGTGTGGAGAAAATGTTAAAGTAAGAAATACACGCGGACTGCTATTAACTTACTGATACTGATATCGCTTTCATTTCAGTTTGGGGGCCTTATTTGCAGTAAGTTACTTATAAAATAATTAAACGACACAATAAGCACACGCAAGACGTTCAATTACACAGAACAAACAAACGAATTCGCTTAAATAGGCATCAGTACCATCATCCAATCAAAAACCTTTATTTAACTTTCTAGGCACACCATACATCAATATCATAAAGTTACGACAGGATAATAATCCTGTAAAGCCTTCATTTCAACCCGAAAAGAGTCCACATGGTCAAACTTTACCAATTATAACATTTATTATTAGAACAAGTTGAAAACTATGGGAGTGACGGTAAAGCTTACTGTAATAATAACTCAGCAACGTGCCTCTATGAATTAAACTGCGTGATATTTATTTGAATAATTTAGTTTTGTTAGTTCGTCGTAGAAGTTCGAGTTTACTATTTTTATTGCGAACGTTTTACTTCAAGGTGCAAATAAAGATGTTTTTCTTTTGCAAATATTAAAAATGTTTTGCAACTTTTATCAGCTTCAAAAAATAATTTTTCGATTCGATTCCCACCCAGGACAAATGTTTGTGTGTTGAGCACGATCATTAATAGGTTCAGTGTCTGGGTGTAATTTTTCTATACTATGTAGGTATATAAATTAAGAAATATACAAGTATGTTTATCAGTTGTTTAGTGGGTACCCATAATACAAGTTCTGCTTAGCTTGGGGCTGGATATCGTTTTGTGAATGTTGTGGAATTTATTTATTCTGTGAATTTTAAAGATTCAAGGTGTTTTTATTTTCACAAAACACCCTTTTCTTTCTTTCTTTTAATGAACATAAAATAATCACATCCAAGTATTACAAATTGTAGCAGTTGTAAGGTATGATACGAATTTGGAAACAACCTGTATAAGCAAGCACAGTATAGCGTATAGCTCCGTGCAGGCATTGTGTAGGTAGGACCTACATACCAACTATCGAAACACAGCCTATCCTAGGCTAGTATTCAACCGTGGACGTAGGCATCTCTATTTACATTGCCCGTGCCTATGATTGAGCTAACACAAATATCAGCTTGCTTGGTTAGGACGAGTGACTAGCAACCAACTGTGATTTTATAACATCTATAATATTATCTATATTTATACTTGTATTGATATTAATTTGATTTTGAAAGATTTGATTTTTAGATTATTTGTTTGTAGGGATTTAATTTAAAAATCAAAGAACCGATTTTAAAAATCCTTTGGCTATTATAAATTTGACCGGCCGAATATCACTGAGTAACATAGGCTATACACCACTAATTTTTAATTAGTACAAATACTTTAAGGGGTTTTTTCTTGACGGTTTTCTCATTATATTTGTAAAGTATCAATAAATAATATATCCCAAGAAGTCACCTAATTTATGAAAATATTGTACAGGCTATTCATGACATAGTATAGTACCTATTCATTAATCGTTTTCTGTCGCTTACGTTCACGTGATCTCGTTCAAGCATGCCCCGCCTCCAACAGCTGTTTTCGTTATTTAAGTTTAACTAAATAGTGGAATATTTAAAAATTGAATTTCGTTTTTTCACTTTGTTTACGCAAATATGATCAGTAACAGGTACGGGTACAACCCAATTTTTTTTTGTAGTAATTATAAAATAGTGGTAGGTATATTTAATTTTCAAAATTACGAGGCGGTGGAGGGGATGCTAAAGTTTGAAAGGAAAAGTACCATATTCATGCGGAGATAGTCGCGAAAAGAGTGTTAGTATGTCTCAGTAATCTGTGTTAGTATGTGTCTTTAAGTTATTTTATATGATAAGAAATATGTTTAGTAGCTGTAATATGAAAGGGAACAACAAAAATCCAAACATCATCACAAACTTTTTTTGTATAAATATAATACACACATCAAAAGTGTCTAGGGATCAAGCATTTTTATGCGGATTTCTTGAGATTGAGATGTGGCTTTGTAATAAATTTATGATTTTATAAATTTATATGGATCCTTTTTGGTGCATTTCATAATTTGAATCAGGAACTGTGAATCAAATTCGAGTAAAAGATGAAAATCAGCTGTCAATATTTTCCCTATAAAAACATACAACGCATTGAAGACATTATTAGTGCTACTGTTTCCCTACTACTGATTAAAACCAACGTTATTATGGAGCGGCGACGTCATTTAAGCAGGGAAGAAATGCTCAGAGCCGTAGGAATGATAGAAGCTGGTTCCCGGCAACGTACTGTGGCTTTAGCTCTGAATACAAGTCAGAGTGTTATCAGTCGACTTTGGACACGTTACCGAAGCACTGGTACCGTGGCTGAGCGCTATGGAGGACGGTATCGCTGCACCACACGGAGACAAGACCGATACATTCAAATCTTAACTCGAAGAGCTCCAACAATAACCGCCATGCTGTTAGCCGTGAGGCTTCATCACTCTTCAGGGAACTTAATTAGCGACCAAACAGTCAGAAACCGCTTGCATGAAGTGAACCTTCATTCCCGAAGACCGCTACGGGTACCACCTATAGCAATGCACAATCGTAGGATTCGATATCAATGGGCTCTTGAACACAGAAATTGGGCAGAAGAACAATGGCGTTTCGTGTGCTTTTCTGATGAGTCTCGTTTTGGTATGAGACCGGATACAAGACGTATACGACACTGGAGAACCCCTGGACGCCAACAGCGATTAAAATCCTGCCAGGAAGTCCATCCTTATAGTGGTGGAACCATCATGGTATGGGCGGGTATTTGGATCGGCGGAAGAACTGAGTTGATTTGGATCAGAGGCAACCTCAACGCTCAAATTTATGCTGAGACGATTGTATCAGACGTCATCGTTCCTCTACAAGTGCAAATCGGTCCCTTATTTCAGTTAATGCATGATAATGCACGACCGCACACCGCAAGAGTTGTAAGACAGACTCTCGCCGCAGCTAACATCAATGTCCTGCCCTGGCCTGCTCAGTCGCCAGACTTGAACCCGATTGAGCTTGCATGGGATATGCTACAGAGAAGAGCTCTGCCGAATATGGAGGGTATCCAGTCGCAAGAAGACCTTTTTTTGTTGTTGCAACGAACATGGGCGGCCATTCCACAGCGTGATTTGGATGAACTCATTTTGAGTATGCCAAACCGGTGTTCTTGTGTTGTTAGTGTTCGCGGTAGAAACACGGATTATTAATTGTTTAAGTTACCCAATAAAATTTTAAAGAAAACTGTTATTTCAGTCTTTTTTTCGAACTTTAATGTTAGTGGTTCAAATGTCAAAAATTCCTTTATTAGGAAAATGGCAAATTTCTTTATTAATGCAAAGGTGACTTGGTTTATCGTTACTGTGACAAACGAAAACACTTTATTTGATGAGTCCTTAAAGAAAATTTTAATTAATATCAATCAGGAGAAAAGTTATTGCAAAAATATATGTTGATCCCTAGACACTTTTGATGTGTGTATTACTAGTAATTAGGGTAAAATATGCCTTGCATAAAAACTTGACGTAACCGGCACAGTGCCTGAACAGTTGGCTGTAAGTCCAGACGGAAAAAATCATACTATTAGTCTGCTTCGCCCGACCCGTGGATCAAATCCGGGACCACATGCTCTTGCTACCAGAAGACCAACGAGGCGGTAAATAAACATAAATGAACTCGACTTAGAGCTGATTTGTCAATAGTCAGATACATAATTGTATGTAAAGAATATATGTGGCTGTTTGACAAGATAATGAATCGAAAAAACTGTCAAACCGTCATGTTTACTCCTCATACATGTATTTGACCATTGAAAAAAACAACCGACTTCTTAAAAAAAAACTAACAGGTGAAAAATAACTCCAGTTTCGGGAGTCTGTGGCTTTGGTGGTTTTGTTTTGTTCATTATTGGCCACCGACTTCCGAAACTGGAGTTATTTTTCACCTGTTAGTTTTTTTTAAGAAGTCGGTTGTTTTATTTGTAAAAAAGTTTTTATTTTGTAATTTTTAGTTTCTTTGTATGTAAAGAAAGTCATTCAAAACTTGAAAGAATCATTGAAATTGGATAACAATTGCTAAAGAAGTTCTATCTCTAAACATTAATCTGTACATCTCTGCCGGCCCCTTTTAAAATAGAATGGCGTAATGTTATGTTGTGGAAATACAAAAGCTCAGCATAGACATCTGACTATAGCAATCGCGAATAATTTGCTGTTATGCGTTGAAGAGTTCCGTTGCCTGTCTTCTTCATCAGTTTTTCTTCACCAAATGAT
Organism: Euplexia lucipara; assembly: GCA_921972225.1. Classification (NCBI taxonomy): domain Eukaryota; kingdom Metazoa; phylum Arthropoda; class Insecta; order Lepidoptera; family Noctuidae; genus Euplexia; species Euplexia lucipara. The sequence continues at coordinate 19,043,289 of OV179159.1, forward strand.
ACTTTCTAAATGAAAATGCTTGATTTGTTACTAAAAATGTTGAAACCGGTGCATGTGTGCCTACATTTTTTGAGGAGTTCCCTCAATTCCTCAAAGATCCCTCATCAGGTATGAGTTTTGATACAAATGGGACCAATCTGCTAGTATACCCTATCAAACAAAAAAATAATTTTGAAAATCGGTCCATAAATGACGGAGTACTGAGGTAACAAACCCTAAAAAAAAAAAAAAAAAATACAACCGGATTGAGAACCTCCTCCTTTTTTTTGAAGTCGGTTAAAAATCGGCACATAGGCATATAATTCTAAATAGTAAAAAAAACACGAACACGCCGTCATGACCCAACAAACACCAAGTCAACACAACGAAAAAATTACATACAGTACGATTTGTTTGTCTTCAAACGCGAACAGTGTTTTAAAACCAATTTGTTGTTGCCCTTGTAATAATGTTAGGCGTCCGACGGACTGGCAGCCAGCCAGATATCTGTACGTACCAGCCAGATACATGTACGTACCTGTTAGATACCTGTACGTACCTGCCATGTTTAGAGGCAATTCAGACGCTATACAATTTCACTGACAACGTGTCCTTAATTTTGTTGCGATGTTTGAAGAAGTAATAAAACGTTTGAAAGGTCGCTTTGTGAAAGTGTTGTGGGGGCTGTTTTTGTTAGTTTTTTTGTGGTTTTCTTTTTTCGGATAACATCACGGTTTTTTGTTTGATAGGATAGGCATAGGTTAATCTACAGTGCACCTTTATTTTTTTCCAGTTTTATTTAAGTTTAACGGCAGCGAGGCCGATGCCAGTAATTGGGTACAAATCCAGAATAACAGACAAATTTCTAGAGGAATGTAAAAGTGTTTTTTTGTGTTATTGAGTACAAGAAAGGAACGACAATTTTCAAATGACGACAGGCAAGATGACGGCGTATGAATATCAAAATTATATTTAGCCAATTACAACAAAATACCTGGTGCTGTATTAGAACTAAATGTGAGGAAATCTAAAACTTACATTATATTGTAGATAAAAAATGCTTGGAAATATGCTAGTCCTGCTTAAGTTTTTGTTTGTTTGCTTTTATCCCAAAACTCAAACACTGGTCTGCTGTTTGTTTTTAACTTAATTCATTTGTTTATAATGAGTATTTCCTTTAATAAGTTTCTTATTAAAGGAGATACTGACTGAGATAAAAAGCTTTTTGCTTTTTCAAATTGATGAAAAACTACTTAGATTAAGTGCAACTAGATTCAGTATAAACTAAATAAATAAATATTCCACAACTTTTCACACAACGCCATTTAGTCCCAAGTTAAGCTTGAAAGCTTGTGTTATGGGTACTATACAGCTGATAAACATACTTATATATTTCTAAATACATACATATTATAGATAAATTACACCCAGACACAGAACAAATAATCGTGCTCATCACACAAACATTTGTCCAGGGTGGGAATCGAACCCACGACCTCCGGCATAGCAGTCAGGGTCACTAACTACAAGACCAACAGGCCAGTCAACTATAAGAAACTATTAACGTATTACTATTTACTTTTTAATATTGACTTGAAATACAAAGTAATACATGAATTCTAAATAAATAATGTAACATAAGTCAATTGCCTTCCTATTAACCCGTCCAATTACGTGACAAAATTCTCGGAAATGGAACTGAACCGGAAATGTTTAATGCATAAGATAGTAGTATAATTCTACTATCTCTAGGATCAAATAATAATATTAGCAGCAAACAAACATTACATCAATCTAACTAACATTAACTAATCCATCAGAAAATTGCTGACGTAATTAATTTTCCAAAAAATTGAGGAAACAACACGATGATATCCGAACGCCGAAGGACGAAGGACGAAAGACGAATGACGAACGAGAGCCGTAATCTCAGATCCGAGTAATTAAATTAATCTGTTTAATTAAGGGGCTTGTGATTGACGATAATTGTTGGAAGAACATTAGGTACATATTGAGATTGTTTTATGTCGGTTGTAAGGAGATTAAAATACAATGAGGTTAAATACTGAATTCATGTGTGTTTAATGTTTATTATGTGTCCCTATGGAAAAGTATCCCCGACCAACAGGGATATTGGGTATCTTATCATTGTATCTAACTGGGTACTAACTTTTTTTTTATTCTTGGTATAGTGGAGTGTCTTTCGCGCAAGTGTCCCGATACCGAGTGCGCTAGTTAACACGTGACAATCATTCTGAAATGTAATATTTTCCAAAGTGTATACCTTTAGTGCTATTTATTGAGCATTGCATTGTATAGTTCTTCAAACGAATCAGACAGATGTGTTGCTGGGGAGTTTGTTCCGCCACTTCTTCTTCCCAGCAAAAACACTAGGATGTGGCGAAGGGTGGGCCGTTTTTGGGAAACTGTCTTTATGTACTGTTTTTTTGACGTTCACAAAGTGCTGATTCTCAGCCTAGTTTGAATAAAGACTTTTGGTTTTGATTTTGGCGTCCAGTTGCACACCGAACTTTGATGACCACTAAGAATTTCCAAAAAAAATGATATTGCACTTTAAGGGGCCGTGCATAAAATTCGCTCGCTGGAGTTTAGGTAACATCATTGCGATGCTATATTTGTGTGTACCTTTCACGAACACACGCGTAAAGCTCGAGCGTAGTGATCGCTTAAACTGATATTTTATATCATATTTTGAGTTTCTAAGTAAATTAAGACGGTTGAAAAATAAATCTCCGGAATTTATGTGTATACATATTTGTTTACTGTGTTGGTACACATGTTAAAGTACACAAGTTAAAAAATAGTACGAATACATAATAAACTGAAGATTAATATGTTACTTTTAAATTTTTTTAAAAGTGATTCAAACAATAGAAAAAAAAATACTGATTAGTCTTGAAATTTCCGGAAAGTTACGACATTAAATGTTTTTTTTTCCGTATGTCGTAGTAAAAATTAAAAAAGTGGTTCCCTCACGTGCAAGTAGACTATATACTGGTGTTGGTAAGATTTTTTAATTTTCAAAATCTATTGCAGTTTCTTGTAACTAAATGATCAAACGTCAGTCTCGCGTCATTTTTTGGAAAACATGTGGGTGAATTTTAGTGATTTTCCATGAATACGTAATTTATTTCCAAAATTTAATTCCTCAACATGCAAAGCAAGGAAAAACTCTTCTTTTTAAATCACAAATAGGATTGCATAAATTCTTCTTCTCTTTCTCACAAATAATGATTAAAGTTGATCAAAATCAGTCGATTTCAGGCACGGCCCCTTAAGTGGAATTCAAGTTACGGTGACTATCATCTTAGATACACACTGATGATAGCCAATACGCAATAGCCCTTCAGCAGGGCATTACGTATCTCCTGTTCATAGTAATGATCACTCGGCAAAGTGTTCAACGATTAGCTGTCAAACAGCCAGTTTCGTATTGGCATCAGTGTGTATCTAGGGAGACGTCATGCACACTCGCAGATATGTGACGAAGTGCACCGTAAACCTAAAAGTCATGGCTCATTATACCGGCACGGCAACGGCACCGCTCCAAATCAGTAATTGACTTGTCATTCAATTTAGAGCCTTATATCGTGGGTAGTATAATATATGTCACAATGTCAAAGTGAAAAAGCCAACGGCGAGCAGTCAGCGCGCTTGCCACTAATATACAACTCGACTTGCAGCCCGCGTGCCGATAGCGAGCGGACCATGTGCTTACAGCGCGTCGACCGCACGCTTACAGCACGCCGACTCCGAGTTTGCCAGCAAAACGTCATTGCGCCGTCGTAAACCGAGACATTTTGAAAACGTGCAAGTCATAGGCGTGTTCAATTAAAAATGCCATATAAAAGTTGTGTTCGCGGTGACAGGTAGCTTGCACTTCGCGGCCAGCGCGCGGGCTGCGAGCTTGCGCCCCGCAGGCGGCGAGCTTGCATCTCGCGGGCGGCGTGCTGACTGCAAGCTGGCACCTTACCGACGATGCGTAGTTAGCGCACTGGCAGCTAGTCGTAGCCTAAATTCGAGGCGACGCCGTGCGGCTGCTGTGCAGTTGCGGTACCGTTATAATGTGCTATAACCTTAATAGTCACCGTAACTTAAAGTCCACTTGAACACACAACCTCAAAAATGCCTTTACCCCCCAAGCAATCACGACATTTTCGAGAACATAAATAAAATGAAATATAATTGTAGAAAACTAATCTATTTACACTAATTCAACGCACATAGAATCCCAAAATAATTATAGCACAAACGTTTGAACCAACATTGGTACTTTATAAAATAATCTAATTAGAAATACTGCTCTCAGTAAAGGAACGATTCATTAAAATATTGTTTCAAAAAGATTTGTTTCACTTAGTTGGATACTGTTTGAAATGTATTTAATTTTCTTGTTAAATACAGATATTTCCCAGCGCTCTTGGTGTGATGGATTAAATTGTTTACTAGAATTAGTTAGTAGCATTTTAATTTTTAGGATATTGCGCGGTATTGTTAACAAGTTCACTACACAGAAAAACATAACTAATGGTTTTGAATACCGGCCTCGGCATGGCTCTGAGAATGGCCTTATCTCTGGCCTTGGCCCTGGCTTTGGCCTCCGGCCTAGATCGACTTTAAGTCATTTCCCACACAAAATGTCTTGATAAGCAAAAATCCACCATTCCAGTCCTTCCATTCTTACTATACTCACAATTCTGTGCTAATTGCAGGTAGAAATGAAGGAAGACATCCATGACGCCCTTGCCTTTATTGTGGTTTGCCAAGACCCTATTTTCCCACAGCTAGCTTGCGGCAGACATGCCCAACCTAGCCCTATTGAAGTTGGGCAGCCCTTTGAGTAACTTTGCCATCAGTATAAAAATTAAAAGAAAACAAGCCGTGTACTTTGGAAATGCTGCCATTGTTTTAATAGGCTCATACCCTAACATTACGCTTAACATAATTATCCTGTATTCCACAACTTCCACACGACGCTTTTGGACTAGATGGCGTTGTAACAAACTAAGCAGAGCTAGTACAATTGATAAACATACTTATATATTTCAAAATACATACTTTATTATTATGTATAAATTACACCCAGACACAGAACAAATGATCGTGCTCATCACACAAACATTTGTTTTGGGTGGGAATCGATATCACGACCTCCGGCATAGCAGTCAGTCATGTCACCTTTTCAAATTGGCATTGCGCTTATGTCTAGATTTCGTTCTAGGTCTACATATGTATGTATGTAAACCAAGCAAAAGGAGTATGTAAGGATAGCACATAGCATTCAGTAGTTTCTGCTTACCCCTATAGGAAAAAGACACAAGTTTATGCATGTACATTTTTTTTTAATTATTAAAATATACACCACTATTTTTTAATTAGTACAAAGCAAAATGGGCTGTATCATATTATTTACTTAATCAAGTGTAAAAAAAAATGAAATTCAATTTTTAAATATGCCACTATTTAGTTAAACTTAAATAACGAAAACAGCTGTTGGAGGCGGGGTATGCTTGAGCGAGATCACGCGAACGTGAGCTAGAGATGACGATTAATAAAAACTACTACGTCATGAATAGCCTGTACAATATTTCCATAAATTGGGTGACTTTTTGGTATATAAACAAACGCTAATAACTTTGCTGTTCATGAATATTATTTATTGGTACTTTACAAATGTAATGAGTAGACCGTCTAGAATAAGCCCTTTAGGTAATTTTACTAATTAAAGTTAGTGGTGTATGTATACAGGGTGTAACGGAAAGGGTATATACATCCGAAGGGCACGGATTCTCTTGGTGATAAGAAATGACATGGCAACGTTTTTATACATATACATACATAATTGTAAAGTTGAGCCCGCCCGCGCCGTCGCGCCTTCGTCGGTTAGGCAGAGCCCGATAGGTCTGTACTAGGGGCGCAGAACCCGAGATAGATATACTTGAACCTTGCCGGACAGGATTATGACCCTCATAGTGCGGTGACACGTTTGTTATGATTTTGCATTTAATAAACTGTCGATATTAAATAATATCGTGAAGTTTCAAAGTTATTAGTTGGGAGCTGAAATTTTGAGGAAAGACTCGTTATTAAATACTCTATTCACCCTGTTTGTATGTATATACCTTTTCCGTTACACCCTGTGTATAATATAAATATAATGGGTCTACTCTTGACCTCAATCTTGTCCTGTGGTCACAGATGAGGTCGACGATGGAAAGCTTACCCAAAGGAAGCCCATTAATTCGCAATTTAAACAGTTTTGGGTAATATGAACTCTGGAACACCGATGGTATCATAGGGATAAGTGTATAAATTTAAACATGTACTTAATAAACATTACAAAACAGCTTAAGTATAAACAAAAAGCAGCTTAATAATTAACAGGCAGTCAACCGTCGACTATAACAAATCTCTAAATGTAATTATTCATGAAATCCAACCATTGTCTTCATTCATCCAGTGAAGAAAATGTTGATAAGACCCGCGACGCTGTAAGAGTTATTTCACACAAACTTTATGTGAGTTTTATGGTCGTATAAATTTCTTCTTGGGAAAATAAAAGAGGAATGGTAAAGACAATTGAAGTATGATGTTAGTGAGTCTAAAAAAAAAACAAATAAGAAATCTTCTCAGATGTAAAGCTTCATCTCTCATAGGCTTGTCAATATTATAAACCTGATAAAATACTAGGTACGGAAGCTCCAGTCGTTTCCCTAGTTTCTTACAAAGGTTTGTTCTTACTTAACTGTAAGACAACATCATCTAATCTGAAGCTAAGCAGAGCTTGTGTAACGGGTTTTATACTCATATATCTCTAAATACATACATATCAAAGATAAATTTCACCCAGACATAGTACAATTGATCATGCTCATCACACAAACATTTATCCTGGGTAGGAATTGAACACACGACCGCCGGCATAGCAGTCACTCTCTAGTAGACCAACAGGCCAGTCAAAGTTTATAAGACATCAACTCCATTCAGCCGGTATTGGTATAACATTGACCTTAATCTGACCTAGCTTAGTACTTAGTATCAGTAAAATACGAGGCCATCTTACCCTGGTTCTGTTTCGTACTTAGACGAAAATTAACCGCACTTGTTGCTAAAAACTTTCAACCTACTACATTTCTCATTTAAATAGTCCATTTACAAAGCACTGCCTTTCCCTAATTCCGACATTAACATTCAACCTCTCACCGCGCTTGTTCCCTAGACTCAAACAAGACACTCGACGTAGCAATTCCGTAGTAATTCCGAGTAATTCCGATCAGACATAGTTACTGCTACCTAATACAAGGGATCCTATCTTTACTATAACGATTGTGATCCCAAATTGCCTTGCCATCCTACTACGATTATGGTAAATCGATATGTAACTAGATTGGATGAAATCTGAAATCTAGAAGATTTTTCAGGGTATTAGGAACAGGGTGGAAAGTTCCACATCCCACATAAAAAGGGAGGATTCTCCTACCAGACGGGTGTTGTGTCTCGTGGGCTACTACTGCCCGACGGTTGTTGTCGGGATCTTGTATACGTTCAATCGTATGGTATAATATAATTCAACTTTAACAACGCTATGTTGGATTTGACAGTTTTTAGTTTGTACATGGCGAGATAAATGTCGCTGCCAGTTTACATGTTCTTTTGTAGTTTAAAGGCTGTTAAAAGTGTGTAGGTATTCCTGATATGCTATGCGAATCAGTTTGCGAAAGCCCACTGCTACATGTTAGTTGTAACTCAATTCTATGTTTGCTAATATTGTTGGATGTCACTGTTGTTTTATCTTGTTCTGTTTCTATGTTTACTATACTCCATTTTATAAAAAAGCATAAGAAATAAAACCGGCCAAGAGAGTGTCGGGCCACGCTCAGTGTAGGGTTCCGTAGTTTCCCGTCCGTCACAATAAGTGTTCAAAATGCTTGCATATACGATTATACTACAAACTTAGTCCAAATATTATTTTGTACAACTTTTTGTCCTTTTTGTACAAAAACTTTTTCCATCTAAGTTCAAAATAAACTTATGGTTCAAAAGTTAGAGGGGGGGGGGGAGGGACATTCGGTTCCTAGTTGACTACGGAACCCTAAAAAGAGGCCCGTAGAAGCAGGAATGCAAAACCTTTTATTTTAGAGACATTGACATTGTAACTTTAAACTAAAAAAAAAAAAATAACTAAATGAAATCCACATTTTATTTTAAACAAATTGTTGCAATGGTTACAACTAAGGGTGAAAGCTGCTGTGAAAATAGCAAACCTAGCCATATTACAAATTCTATTTCTATCATCGTAATCGATAAGGCGACAATAGAAAGAAAATGGCGTATATGGAAACAGCTGTTTGTCAACTTTCAAGTGTCGACGAGTAGTATTTGTAATATGGCTGAAAATGAAAAACACTTGATAGTTGACAAACTGCTGATTCCATATACGCCATTTTCTTACTATAATAGAATTCGAATAGTAATAGACTTGCCTGTAGATTATAGTAAATTTGGCGTTAATCGTAATTGTAGAATGCTTAATTGTACTTTCGTTACTAAGTCTGCATTATATAACCTTTTTTAACTTTTGTCTAATGCTATTGTAAATGGAGTAAATGTACTGTTATAGGTTTATTAAACTAATAAATAGGTAAATAAGTAGGTTTTTTATAGAATCCTACTATAGTGCTTCTATTCAGAGAAGACACGAGCATAAAACACAGCTGCACTCAGCAGCTTTTCTGAAATCGCCAACGCGAAGCTGAAACAAATAAAATAAAATATTTAAATAAAGTTTGAAAATTGTAGGTAGCTTACTTATTTTTTTTTTTAACACTACTTTTTAACATGACATTATAATTAGGAATGAATTAAGTACTAGATAACATACAGTGTAACTTTTGCGTACTAAATAAGTATACGGTAACAATAACAAGCAATGAAAACCAACGCAGCGATTTCTCTGCCAGTCTGACGCTCCTTTATGAAGCCAAAAGATATAAGGAAAGGAATAATTCTCGCGGGGACTCGTTAAGACTCGACGTAAAGAGTTCGTCGGCGCGTGAATGTCGATTGCGGTAGCTTTTTAACGCTAACGGTGTCGGCTAAAATGATTATGTCGTTGTGATCAAATTGTTTGGTAGCATTGCCTACAGTGTGATGAGGTGACACAGTCAAATCAATTGTGTTTGATGGGTGTTTATGATTCCTTTTTTGGATGTTTTGCCAGCAAAATTATTAAAAATGAGTCGTTATTTTTTGTTGTTTTTGAAAAGTTTTGACATTTAATGTCGAGGGTTACAAAATGGAATTGGAACTGTAATTGTGTAAAAGATGACATGGCTAGAAAGGAGATGACTGCTGATAAGACGGTAAATGGCGATGTATCCAATAAAAACACATGCTGCATCGGCTCCAAATAAATTGAACAAAATAAAAAAAGGACAGTAGGATTAAAAAATGACTGAAATCATCGCCTGTCTAAACTCTTTTCCAAATATATTGGGTTGGTTCCCATCTTACTTTATGCAGCAGAATACCAGAATTCATTCATTTTTAAATAAGACGCTTTTTTCACAGATTAGAACCCGTAGGGCTAGACATATTACAAATTCTATTTCTATTCTCTTTCTATTATAGAAAGAAAACGGCGCATATGGAAACAGCTGTTTGTCAACTGTCAAGTGTATTTCATTTTCAGCCATAATTACACAAATTCTACTCGTTGACACTTGGCAGTTGACAAACAGCTGATTCCATATACGCCATTTTCTGTCTATTAACGCCATAATCGATTACGATACTAGAAATAAAATTTGTAATATGGCTAGGCCTGCAGGATTACCTACAGTGCGTATGTTTAGAAAAAATCACCAATAAGATCAGTGTACATCTTTATAGGTCATCACCTCCTGGCGTATCCCCTTTGTTGCCCGAGTTACTACCAATCTTACAACCAGTTGTAATACCGTGATTTTGATTACCCTTCCTACTACTCTAGCATTGAGCTGTTAGAAGGGAAAAATTAAATAGCCCTTGTTACTACCTACTTTAAAAAAAACTAATTTTATTTCTAAACTAATTTATTTTTCTTGAAAAGGAACATGAACATAGTTATTACAATTTATTCTAAAATAAAAAAAAGGAAGATCATTTCTTTAGGGCGTAGCCTACAGAGACTGTATGTTATACGAGTACTCGCTAACGTCAGCGTCATTCAGAATCAAAGAAGAAAATAATAACATATTAAAACAAAATTAAAAAAAATCCTAGAAATAAAATTAGTTACTTATAAAAAATACGTTAGTTATTTATAATAGTAACACGGGCTATTTATTTTTTCCCTTCTAACAGCTCAATACTAGAGTAGTAGGAAGGGAAATCAAAAACAATGGTATTATAACTGGTAGTAAGATTGGAAGTAACTAGGGCAACAAAGGGCGTATCCACATACTTACATCTGCCTTATAAGTTTTTTTAGTCGCCTTTCAAACGTCTTAACAAACCGAACCATCAACCCTAAACTCTTCACTATATGTACTCAAATAAGGACATTTGTTCAATGACTATGCACACCCATCGACTTGCATTAACCTAACGATTCTAAAGTAGATACGTCCGGTGCACCATCCCTACTACGAACCTCGCTGACCGGACAATCAGTTATAAGAACGAGCTTTTCTCATGCCACTCGTGCCGACACCAGATTACTTAACACAAAGAATAAAATGCATAGACACGACCATAATATCCTGTCCATTGTTATGCAGAGAATGGTGAGGAATAATAGTGAATGAATGAATGATATATTTGAGCCGTATAGAAACGAACGTAGCAACAGTGACGTTTACTGAAATGACGGTAGATATTTTTATTTGCGTGACATGTACTGTGACATTAGTCATAGTGGTCATAGTATTTTATTGAAAAGGGATTCTTAGCCCTTGTCCAGAAGGAACGAATTCGCTACGAATTGACACGCGATTTGAATTTCAATGCTGTGAATGTTGCATATTTTTTTTACAAACCTTCTAGCTGAAGAGCAATGTGTTACAAAACGCATCAAACTCGCGCGTATATCTGGACAAGGCCTTAAGGTGGCGGTTGGCACCGCGACAGAGACAAGCGACCGAGACCGGAGACCGCGACAAGTGTCTCGGTCTCTTTTTCATGTACTGTAACTGTCTCCTGTCGCTGTCTCGCTCGCGAACTGTCGCTTATACATTGCCTAACATCAAGTGACGGTCGCGGTCTCCGGTCTCGGTCTCCTGTCTCGGTCGCTTGTATCTGTCGCGGCGCCACCTTTACAAGTCATATACAGATTCAACATTTTGCTGATAAACAATTATTAAAAAATCCATTACCTAAATTATTAAACAAATGTCAAATACAATGTCAAACAAGTTAAAGAAACAAATTAATAGCAGTCAAATAAAAAAAAAAAAAAACAAATAATAAACGTGTCACTGACTCTGGCAGAGCCACCATCAGGGATTTTCATTTTGAAAACACAAAAAAATTGTCGCTAATTAGTCGAAATTTGTCGCCAAATATCAGAATTTGTCGGTCACTGGTTCAAAAGATATAAGGGTTTATAGGTGGCCGATCTGGAGAGAGTCTCCCCAGCAGGGCCACATTTATATCTCAAAAACTAGGGCACCTAGCAAATATCTCTTTTCTCCCATAATTTGTCGCCAATTAGTCGGAATCAGTCGCCAAATATCAGAGTTTGTCGGTCACTGGTTCAAAAGATACAAGGGTTTATAGGTGGCCGATCTGGAGAGAGTCTCCCCAGCAGGGCCACATTTATATCTCAAAAACTAGGACACCTAGCGAAGATGTGTTTTCTCCCATATTTTGTCGCCAATTAGTCGCAATTTGTCGCCAAGTCACAGATTTAATCGGATCTTAGTTTAGGAGATATAATGAGTTCAATTAGTAAGGTATAGTCCAAGAGCTAGGTCGAAGAGTTCACGAAAAATACCAAGAAAAAAATATTTCTATTAATATGTGTAATATACTTCTAGTTTTATCGGTCTAAAGTCTTTAGAAATGTCCGAGAGAGATAAATTCTCAATTTAATTCATGTTTTTATGTTTTAAATTACTAGGTTAGAGTGGCTTAAACTTCTTTGAAAACATTAAACCTTGCTCTTGGTCTATTTGGTGAAAGATGTACAGTCGCATGCAACTGTTTTACCACTTTACAATGTTAAGCTCTAATTAACTTTAGAATAATAAATAAATGTCGTACCTTTAGTAAAATGTTTAAAATACTTAAACGTTGAAAAAGTATTGTCAATTGTAATCAAATTTTATTATATAAAAAATCCTTTAGAGCAAGTTTGTTTGTTTACCTATTTTTTTTTAAGTAGCTACTTTGAGCGGCGGGCGCGAACGCCGACGCGCCGCACCCGTGACGTACAGCAGGTGACACCCTCGTTATATCTCGCTCGTTTCTCCGTTTTTGTATTTTCGGAATACCTAGAGATAACAACACTCGAGTTCGTAACTATTCATAATAAGTTCCACTTTAATTAAACTGGCTGACTTCAACTTACGTGACGGGCAACTCGTTCGAAGCAGCTCATCTGTACACGCGCATCTATCTCTTTCTTACTTACCGTAAATGAAACGGAGCGCAGCGATCTATCTGCCAGCGACTAAGTGGTAAGTGCACATTGTGTTAGATAAATAATTACATAATTATATGTATTGTAGATTTGTTTATAGGTAATGAATACAGCTTTCCTATGGTGGGTTGAAATTATAGAATAAGTTTACATTTATTTAATTCGAAACAAACATTCCTCCATAAGACGTCATAGATACTGTCTAGAAACTACATAAAGTATTTTGTACTCGCTTGTACCACTGTATGGGGAAATTGAATTCTTTAATATCTTTTTAATTACACACCGACTAAATCTGTAACTTTGCGACAAATTGCGACTAATTGGCGACAAAATATGGGAGAAAACACATCTTCGCTAGGTGTCCTAGTTTTTGAGATATAAATGTGGCCCTGCTGGGGAGACTCTCTCCAGATCGGCCACCTATAAACTCTTGTATCTTTTGAACCAGTGACCGACAAACTCTGATATTTGGCGACTGATTCCGACTAATTGGCGACAAATTATGGGAGAAAAGAGATATTTGCTAGGTGCCCTAGTTTTTGAGATATAAATGTGGCCCTGCTGGGGAGACTCTCTCCAGATCGGCCACCTATAAACCCTTATATCTTTTGAACCAGTGACCGACAAATTCTGATATTTGGCGACAAATTTCGACTAATTAGCGACAATTTTTTTGTGTTTTCAAAATGAAAATCCCTGATGGTGGCTCTGCCAGAGTCAGTGACACAAAATAAACATTAAAAATAAACATTAAAAATACGTTACATTATTATACAAATGTCAAATAGTAAAAATTCAAACCAATAAAAGAAACAACATACACAGTTACATGTGATGATACTGTTTTTGTTACCAACTTCAATTTATACCGTTCATTTTGTCTATGGTCTTCCTACTCTTTCGTGTGGTTAACAGACGCTTTCCTCACGATGTGTTTTTCCTTCATCGTTTTTGACGCAAGTGATATTATTGAATTTGCACCATAATCCGAAAAGATAGGTGTGTGCCTTGGGTTCGTACTCGAGACAGTCTGCCGGTAACAACACTAATTGTATAGGGTGACTGGTAATTAGTGACCGATACTTAAACACTTGATTGTATTCATGATTTCAATAAACTTTCCCGAAGGAACTTTTAGTTTTATACACAATAACTTATAACACAATAAAACAACAAACACGCTGTTCGTAATTCCAGCGCGCGCGCCTGTGATTGATCACAGTAGGCACGAATCGGCACGATCTATCAGCTGATAGTCTGACCTCGGGAAGGGCAAAATCTACTAGTAGTAGTAGCGTCACACGCTCCCCCGCCACCCTCGCCGCTTCCTTTGTGCACTACTGACGTAATTGAACTAATTGTAAGTTATGAGTTTAAAAAAGTTTCTTTGGGAAAGTTATTCGATTCATAAGTACAATCACGTATTTAAGTATCGGTCACTAATTACCAGTCACCCTATATAGGTAGCTAAATTCTTAAGATCTTTGGGTTTCAATATATTTGGCATGTCAACCGTACTAATAAATTTAGAGTTTATATCGCTATTTTTTTCAGTTGTGTTAATCTTATCAAGGCAAAAGCAAAAGCCGGTCAGCATGACATGCAATGACCGATGAATTCGGCTCCACTAAACTTACAATAATATTTATTTTAATAAATTCGCACTGTATAAGTGTTACAATGTTAGAAAATCTCAATTCTAACATTGTAACACTTATTAGTAATTTTAAAAGAAAAATAGATAGAGAAGTATTTATTTAATACCTAGGACGCGCATATTAGGTATGGGAAGACTGACAAGATTGATACGAATTGGCCGCGATTTGGAAGTATTCCCGTTTGAGCACCTATTTTTTGAGCACCTATGCATTTCGCACCAAAGGTATTCCCATTTCCCATAGGTTAATGCATAGGTGCTCAATAAATAGGTGCTCAAACGGGAATACTCCGCGATTTGTAATCTCTCTTCGACCTTTGGAAGGCGAACGAGGGGCCGAAGCCAACTCGCAGAGGCCCATTGTCATCTTTATGAAATGGGGCACCAACCGCAGATTTTCCCTGTATGCACTACACAAGTGCACCCAAGGAAAACTTACGGCTGGTGTAAGACTTTCAAGCGCTGGTTTGTAATAATCCGGAGACTTCAACAAATAGTGATAATTTAGATCATAAAACCTTCACGGCCATGCCTGTTCATATAATTAAAAAGTTCCCGTTTATTGTCTATCTTATAAGCCATCTCCTAAAAGCAAGGAGACAATATAAAAGTCTGGCTACTCTCTGTAATCGCTGTACTTAGAGTTAGTAGGTACTAAAATGGAAGGAATAGGTCCTTTTAGAGTTATAGAGGGCAGACTGGCGTTTTATAATAAGTGTTACGTAACACAGGTCTTAGAGATTCGAGTATCAAAGAACCCTATTTTGTTTTTAGGGCCATACAAAACCTTCGTCTTCCCTGGAGTGGAAAGTTTTCCAAGAAAGCTGAGAAAAGCATGCAAAGCCGATTTAAAAAAAGATACGTGTTGTTTTAATTTTTTATATAATAATAATAATAGTGTATGATTTATTTCTTTTTTAATAACCATAACCTAATATAAGACCTACTGTATCTCCAAAAAGCACACTAATAAATAATTTTGCTTGTCAAAATCAAAAGTCATTTATTTAAATTAAAACGCCCTTTACCACCTCCTATTGTTCTTCCTGGGATGAATGTTATACGAGTAAGTAGCGCACCAACTCCCCAGCAACACATCAGTCTAAGAAGTTGGAAGAAATTCTGAACCTTTTTTTATTATTGGTAGGCACGCGTTTGACCACTATCTCACCTGACGGTAAGCGATAAGGTGGTCGTCGATGAAGCACGCTTGCCTAGAAGCAACCTGTTTACTCTTGACTTGAAGACCCCTAGGTTGTAGCTATCAGGAAATACCGACTCCGGCAGGGAATTCCACTCTTTGGCTGTTCGCACAATGAATGAGTTTCCAAAGCGTTTAGTACGTATGGTTGGGATATCTACCATGTACCGGTGGCGCAGTGCCGTACGTCTGGTGGTCCGATGATGAAAATGGCTTGGTGGACGTCATACTTAAAAGTTAATAGAATAAGAAAATTATTCAAGTGGCCTCCTCCAAAACAACCTCGAGCACTACCACTACCACAGTTGTATGATATGATAAGATAAGATCATTTATTTGCTCAAAACATAACACATGGCATGCAAGATGTTACATAAAATTATACTTATGTTTAAATTTTTATACACAGTCAAGTTTTGCCTTAACGGTGTACAGATATTTTTATTGATAGGTTTATTCATTATTCAATGCAATTAACATGTCAAATTAAAATTAAACGAATCATTTAAAAAAAAATGCTACAGATTAATGTCAAAAACCTCGTCTTAGCTGCGAATAATTAATACTACATACTTTATGTCACATGACTCAGATTAATTTACTTAAAATATTATTATAACATAAATAAACATCACAAAAACCGTAAAACAGAAATGTAAAAAAAAAACTACCTACGTTAGTAAGAAACTCAGAAATATTATCGGCATTTTGAATTTGATTACTTTAATTTTTTCTTAAATTAATTAATATTCAATCATTAATGTGCGGCGTAATGTGATTGTATATCTAGTATGATCTACACATTATTGTTTTGGGTATGTATTTTCGTGTATATGAGTTTAGTGTTTGTAAATGCACCGACGATCAAAATAACTTGAGAGGTGTCAAGGGACAACTTTCGATTGATCAATCGAAAGGAACTTTGTTCTATCCGGGTGTCTTCGTTACAACTTTTGGTATATTTTTTTTTTCTCTCTCTCTCTCTCTTGTTTTTGCTTTCTATGATAGAAAGCCTTGATTTCTATGAGAGAGAGAGATCGTCAGAGAAACACGCGCACGCCGCATGGCTTACAACTATAGCAAAAAGTGTCGCTACAACTTTTAGTCTTAAAAGTGTCGTTACAACTTTAATATAGACTTATCTATATTAAAGTTGTAACGACACTTTTAAGCCTAAAAAACAAAAAGCCAAAAAAACTTTTGGAACGAAGTTCTAAGGAACTTCGTTCCAAAAGTTTTTTTAAATCTGTATTTATTACATGAGGTTTGTTCCCATACACGTAAAAACAAATTACATTACCTATTCTTAATACCTACTTGAGTAAGCCAATAAAGCAGTCTGGCTTCCTCCGAAAGAGGAAAAGATAAAATGCTATTGCACCATTCAACATTAAGAAGGATTAAATAAGTTCTTAGTATCACGCAATGTTTCTAAAAAGAAAAGAATATTTTCAGTTTTGAATTAAAATATCTTTAGAAAGAAAATACGTTATTTCGACATTTAGGAAAGTGTAATTGGTTGTTAAATCACGGAACCTTGAACTTCAAACTTTCTCATAACCGGAGCTACCAGAGATAATATTTTAAAGGCAGACATTATTTTCAAAATGAGCACTAGATAGAGCAATTGTGCTGAAAATGTCTTGAGACTTTTTTTTCATAGCCAAACCAAAGAAAATATAGGTACAGTAGGTTAACTACACACAACAAACCAACACTGCGTACTGCATGCAAACGTGTAGTGACATTTATGTTGCAACGTATGAACTAAAACTGACATATCCTTTTTTTTTTTGAGGGGTGGAAAATCCTCATGGATGTCCCCCGCCCGGGGAGGCGGAGGGGTCTGTCAGACTCTTACTGACTAAAAACCACCCCGTGTTCCTTCTCACACCTGCGCCGGGGGTTACGGGAACGGAAGAAACTTCCGCGACCCCCGACTGGTGCCGGCCCCGCGGGCCTCGCCAAGTCAGCGAGGGGAGTAAGGTGTTAGACTCCCCTCGCGACGTCTAAGAGGGGCGCGCCCCTCCTGATTTAACGTATATACAGATTCTGACCACAACCGTCGGGCAGTAGTACACCCGTCTGGTCAGAGGGACCTCCCTTTTAACACAATTGGTCAAAATAATTAAACATGTTACTTGTCAATTGAAGTAAGTATAGGATAGGGTTTTTGTAAATTGATTGGTACGTAAAATGATCTTGCACTTCTCATATTAATGTCTCGAGTGTTTTAAATATTTGTTTATGCTTTAATACGAGTAGTTAGGGAATAATTTAACATGTTTATTGTACAGAAGCCAGCACATCAAGTTACCCCAATGTGTCAAATTTCTTTGATCGTTTTTCAACTTTATGTCAAACAGAATAAGGTTCATATTCAATTGGAAAAATTTGACACATTGGGGTAACTTGATGTGCTGACGTCTGTACTTTCGTTACAAAATGTGCATTAACAATAGCCTTTTTTAATCTGACTACTGTCTAATGCTATGCTATGCTAATGCTATTGTAAATGGAGTATAATTACATTGTGTCGAAACAAACTACAAAAATGAAAGAAAATACAAGACCCTCCAAAACATTTCATGTAAAATGTTGCCAAGACGACCACATAAGGTTTGCCCTGTGAAAAAGATATCAGATCTCATGTAGAGCCAAGCTTCTGAATCTACACGGCCTAAACTACTGACCCTAACTTTACAAATTCTACATATCAGTAAAAATGTATGGCTCAAATCTCTCTGGTACATCAGAACCCAACCCTATGAGGGTTCAAAAAAACGACGAAACACTTCGAGAAAAGGTAGGTAGTGCGCTTCGCTTGGCTCGTCTTGGCGGGGGAACTCCCGTGCCCGCAGATTGTAGTTACTAGCAGCATTGTGTCTTCTAAGAGGCTTTAAATAAAAATGACAGTTAACCTTCTGATTTCGTATCTATTTAGTGAACAACGACGGGTACAATATTAAACACAATTACGCACTTATAGCTGAGACCTTGTTGAAAGTAATTAAGTGTCGTTTGTGATCCAGCTCTCTTTTATATTGTCCTTGATTGCGTTTGAAATTGAAATACATTTTGGCGAGGGCTTGCACTTACTTTTAAGTTATGAAATGAGGTTTGAGGTGGTCATTATTATTTGGAGGCTGTTATACGCCTTTAATCTCTACCTTACGTGTCATTTTCTCATTAACTCTGTGACGTATGTCTTGCTGACCATGTTAACGGCAAGGGAAAGGGACATTGTGGGTTGTTCATACGCTTGTATACTTGCTCGCTTGTTGCTGTTTTTATTCGCTTCGATGTGGCAAATTTACCCAAAGATCGATAACAACAGAAAAAGAGATTGTGTCTCAGTGTAGCTCATTTTTAACCGACTTCAAAAAAAGGAGGAGGTTCTCTATTCGGTTGTTTTTTTAGGGTTTGTTACCTCAGTACTCTGTCATTTATATACCGATTTCCAAAATCTTATTTTATTTGATAGGGTATACTAACAGATTGGTTCCATTTGTATCAAAACTCATATCCGATGATTGACCCTTGAGGAGTTGAGGGAACTCCTCAAAAAAAATCAAGCATTTTCATTTAGAAAGTATCATTTGGTGAAGAAAAACTGATGAAGAAGACAGACAACGGAACTCTTCAACGCATAACAGCAAATTATTCGCGATTCCTATGGTCAGATGTCTATGCTGAGCTCTTGTATTTCTTTAACATAACATTACGCCCTTCTATTTTAAAAGGCGCCGGGCAGAAATGTACAGATTAATGTTTAGATAGAACATCTTTAGCAATTGTTAACAAATTCCAATGATTCTTTCAAGTTTTGAAAGACTTGCTTTACATACGTAGACACTAAAAATTACAAAATAAAAACTTTTTTACGAAAACAAAAAAACAACCGACTTCTTAAAAAAATACTAACATGTGAAAAATAACTCCAGTTTCGGAAGTCGGTGGCCAATAATGAACGAAACAAAACCACCAAAGCCACAGACTTTCGAAACTGCAGTTATTTTTCAACTGTTAGTTTTTTTTAAGAAGTCGGTTGTTTTTTTTTGTAAAAAAGTTTTTATTTTGCAAATATATTCTTCTATTCTTATTCATAATAATATTATAATAATTTACAAACATACATACTAACTATATGTACAATCGCGGTTTGATGGAAAGTAATGTTCCCTTAGCAATGCAACGTATTCTGTGGATGAATTATTGAATAGACCTTTCTGTGTCTCGGAAAAGACCTTAAGCAGTTGGTCCCTACCACCTTTCGTAGACTTTCGAAAGTCTGACCACCATTCATCCCGGATTTTGGATATGCGATGATAGTATTTGCAAAAGATCTAGGATTCTGCATTTGGCCAGATTATTTCTACAGCCGTTAACTAACTGGGTCCGCAATTGGTAAATAACTTTCTAAAAACCTCCATTTATACCCCTTTGGCCTCCGGACTCCTTTAGCTTAGAGGTATAACGAAACAAACATCAAATCCTAGTGCATTCATCGACAGTTTAGCTTTCGATTTTTGAAGTATTTTTGATAGCGAATGAAAAGATTCAAAAATACGTACAAACCTATTTTTATCGTCTATAAAATGTTACTGTAGATAGCTTTTTAAACGTAGACCGCAGATTTTACCAGTACTAAGTATAAACCTCTTTGCATCACCATAATTCAACCACGACCGTATATCTCTGTCACGCCACGATCTTCCCAAGCCACGTTTTAGCATCAAATTTGCTTCCCTGACCCATTTTCTTCAAAGGACTTTAATATAATTTAATACATTGTAGCGTATATGCAAAAATATGCAATAAGTTTATATATAAAGCCGGGTTCTAACGCTGGATACTCGATTTGCATTCAACGAGTGACTCGCAGCGGAATTTTGTTTTTATTGTCGAGATAAGATACTGACTCTTTTTGTTGGTGAGCTCCGGTTAAGGTTTGTTTGTTAGACGCTATGTGAATTGGTGTAGAAATATTATCCATATATAATAATACCAGCCTGTTACTGTCCCACTGCAGGGCAAAGGCCTCTTCTCATACAAAGAAGGCTCGAGCATTGATCACCACGCTTGCTCAAGGCAGATTGGCGATTTCAAACTTATATTAACTATATAAGTCCAGGATTCCTCACGTTTTCCTTCACCGATGTCAATGATGTCTAGGATAAACTTAGAAAGTACATATGATTTGAAAAAGTCACATTTTTACTTGCCCGGATTTGAACCACAACCTCGTGCATGAGAGGTAGGCGCCTTAACCTCTGGGCCATCACGACATTAACCTTAATTATCCTTATAATCCTACTAATATTATAAATGCGAATGTTTGATTTGATGTTGGTTACTCTTTCACGCAAAAACTGCTGAATGGATTTTCATGAAGCTTTACAATAATATACAGCAATATAACAAATAGGCTATATTTATTAAGATATATAATGAAGCCGGACTTGGGCATGAAAATAAACTACTCGAACTACTATTCCTGCGCAGACGAAGTTGTGGGCACCAGCTATTCTGAATTAAAAGTAAAAGAAAACTGTCCTAAGTGCTTAAACTTCACTCTGTATCGTGTAACCGAGTAATTGGGTTGCGGAGCACAACTAGGCAGTTGTTTCATGTATAATACTGGTGTTCAGCTGCATATGGTTAGGGAGATTACCTCCACTCACCCTGCCCGCAGCAGGCACACCGGGCGGACAACGCCCTCTTCCAGCCCCCCTGAATGGGTCCAGGAGCGACAGACGCGGGGATGTCTGCC
Source organism: Euplexia lucipara (assembly GCA_921972225.1). NCBI lineage: Eukaryota > Metazoa > Arthropoda > Insecta > Lepidoptera > Noctuidae > Euplexia > Euplexia lucipara. The sequence continues at coordinate 19,064,545 of OV179159.1, forward strand.
GCCCCCCACGTACATGGACCCGAGGCGGTGATGACGGCGCGTCGTGTTCACGCGCACCCCTCTTAGACGTCGCGAGGGGAGTCTGACACCTCACTCCCCTCGCTAACTTGGCGAGGCCCTCGGGGCCGGCACCAGTCGGGGGTCGCGGAAGTATCTTCCGTTCCCGTGACCCCCGGGCGCTAGTGTGAGAAGGATCACGGGGTGGTTTTTAGTCAGGAAGAGTCTGACAGACCCCTCCGCCCTCCCCGGAGCGGGGGACATCCAAAAGGATTTACTACCCCTCAAAAAAAAAATGGCTAGACTGCTGCATGAAGACTGCTGCTAGAAGCCGATTTCAATATGTTGGGAAGGCTAGCCAAATTATGACGTAGGCCGAGGACATGTGCCACGTGATCAGTTCTATTGTTACGTCGCGCAAAAGTTACGCGACACACAATATGTTGTTATAATCATTGGAAGTCAGGATTCCGTCTTCAATAAGCGTGGTGATTGTTTTATTAATTCTCTTGCCTTCTCTTTTTGAGAAGAGTCCTTTGCGCCGGAGTATTCCCGTTTGAGCACCTATTTTTTGAGCACCTATGCATTTAGCACCAAAGGTATTCCCATTTCCCATAGGTTAATGCATAGGTGCTCAATAAATAAAAACGGGAATACTCCTTTGCGCCTCAGTGGGACAGAAACAGGCCGATATTATAATTTTTATAAGTTGTGTTAGTTTAGATTTAAGTTTACCTAAAATGCACTTTGAAATACGGGCAATTCGGGAAATATGTTGACAGTCAACACAACATTAAATATGTATTATGGTAAGCAGAGTTCGATGTTACAGCGCTACACTCAAATACTTATGTATTGGAGGTAACACATTGGCTACCGACTTAATTCTTAGATATTACGATCTTGTTTCATCTTGTATTTTAAGTCAGTTTAAAACAAATACCTATTTGGCAAGTGTCAAGCCACAAATAATTTCCAAATTTTTTCTTTGACAAATTGATGGAAAAAAGCGCATTAAAGTTAAGGAGATATTTTCTTGTAATCTAGATGAGGGACTACAAAGTAAAATTTTGTCAGATAGCCCATTTAAATATTTTAAACTTAACTGAAAGTTTAATATGTAATTCAATAAGGCACTATAAAATGTCAAACAAAATACAAATATGATTTTAGTTCCCTCTTCTAAAACGTAGTTTTGCAAGGAGAAATAGGTTTGTGCAAGAAACTCTATTACATTCGGTAAAACAGTATCGAAACAAAATTACTGAACACGAGTAGGAACCTCATTTTCAGCGTTGTTGTAATGAAATTGCAACGACATTGGCCCATATAATCTAGACATGACAGGGCTCCTAGATGACGCTATATTTTTAAGTCTTTCGTACTAAGAATCTTCACTTATTGTACGGAACTTGTTTAGTCCTTGTGTTAGTTATTTATGTATTATTTTCTTAACCTTAATTAAAGAAATAATGGTTTGAATATCTGTACTAGTTTTACAACGAGGATAGATTTGATTGTTTGTTTACATTGAATAGGCTCCGAAACTACTGGACCGATTTGAAAAAATCTTTTACCGTTGGGAAGCTACACTATCCCCGGATGTCATAGGCTACTTTTTATCCCTGTACTTTTACGAAAACGGGATCTACGCGGTTGAAACCGCCTGACGTATGCAAGTTTTTTTTTTTGTAATTGTAACTCACTACCTTATTTATGTGTTTGTTATTCCTGCGTATTGCACTCGTGGGTTGCAACTGAAAAAAAAAACAAAATTTGATATCAGCTCACAGCTGTATCACAAACGGAAATTCACACAAACTCCAGGCTGTTACAGAGAAATTCCAGATGTAAAGACTTGTAACACTTTACCCGACACGGGAATCGAACTTAGAACTTCATACTTGTCTACATTTCTACATGACCACTTGGCCAAATTAAAGTAAATAAGAAACAGAAAGAAAATAATAATAATATCGCCGACAAAAGATAGTATTATATCTATTCGGATAACACAAAGATGACATAAAATTAAAATTATAAAGAAATCAAAATGTTTACATGTCACATACCACGTCAACGTCGTTGTCATGTCACATGTGACTGTCCTGTGTAGATAGTGACCCTGACTGCTATGCCGGAGGTCGTGGGTTCGATTCCCACCCAGGACTAATGTTTGTGTGATGAGCAAGATCATTTGTTCTGTGTCTGGGTGTAATTTATCTATATACATATAATAAGACTGTAAAAAAACTGTGTCTGTACATTGAATATATTTAAAAAAAAATAATTGAGGGGGGTTTAGAAACAGTAATAGAGCACGAATCCAAAAAAAAAAGTCTGTCTGTTTGTCTGTTTGTCTGTTTGTCTGTTTGTCTGTTTGTCTGTTTGTCTGTTTGTCTGTTTGTCTGTTTGTCTGTTTGTCTGTTTGTTTGCACACGCTAATCTTCGGAACTACTAGACGGATTTGAATGATTTTTTTTTTGTTGTATAGATATTAAGTCTGGTCAACACATAGGCTATAATTTATCTTGGAAACTGGAACACCTGATGCAGAACTGCAACAGACCAGCTAAACTATAGGCGATACAAAAATGGCCCCATAGTAAAAATTGTTCCACGTGATGAGCATTTTCTGCTGAGAGAATAAATTTGAAGATCCGGAACACCTGATGCAGAACCGCAACAGACCAGCTAAACTATAGGCGATACAAAAATGGTCCCATAGCAAAAATTGTTCCACGTGATGAGCATTTTTTGCTGAGAGAATAAATTTGAAGATCCGGAACACCTGATACAGAACCGCAACAGACCAGCTAAACTATAGGAGATACAAAAGTGGTACCATAGCAAAAATTGTTCCACGTTATGAGCATTTTCTGCTGAGAGAATAAATTTGAAGATCCGGAACACCTGATGCAGAACCGCAACAGACCAGCTAAACTATAGGCGATACAAAAAATAGTCCCATAGCAAAAATTGTTCCACGTGATGAGCATTTTCTGCTGAGAGAATAAATTTGAAGATCCGGAACACCTGATGCAGAACCGCAACAGACCAGCTAAACTATAGGAGATTCAAAAATGGTCCCATAGCAAAAATTGTTCCACGTGATGAGCATTTTCTGCTGAGAGAATAAATTTGAAGATCCGGAACACCTGATGCAGAACCGCAACAGACCATCTAAACTATAGGAGATACAAAAGTGGTACCATAGCAAAAATTGTTCCACGTTATGAGCATTTTCTGCTGAGAGAATAAATTTGAAGATCCGGAACACCTGATGCAGAACCGCAACAGACCAGCTAAACTATAGGAGATTCAAAAATGGTCCCATAGCAAAAATTGTTCCACGTGATGAGCATTTTCTGCTGAGAGAATAAATTTGAAGATCCGGAACACCTGATGCAGAACCGCAACAGACCATCTAAACTATAGGAGATACAAAAGTGGTACCATAGCAAAAATTGTTCCACGTTATGAGCATTTTCTGCTGAGAGAATAAATTTGAAGATCCGGAACACCTGATGTGGAACTTCAAGAGCCCAGCTACACTATAACATATATTGGAATGACGTCTTAGCAAGAGTTGTTCAGCCTTATGAGCACTCGCTGTTAACGTATAAAAGTCGAAGATCTGGAACACCTGTTGTGGAACTCCAAGAGCCCAGCTACACCATAACTCAAATAGGAATGACGTCTTAGCAAAAGTTGTTCGGTCTGATAGGCATTTCCTGTTGACTTATAAAAATCGAAGATCAGAAACATTTGATAATATGTAGGAATTGAGATAATTAAACCCTCAAAATGTATATTATGCTTTTATTGCAGAACCAGTTACAGAGCAACATGTGCACTTGAATTTAACGTCCGCCATAGTGCCCTAGCTTACTTCACTCACTCATTCTTCAACTCATTCCTTCCTTTTATACAACCACAGACCTAACAAACATTATAGAAATTAAAACTATTACTAATTTCATTGCATAATTATAAAATAACATAAGTAGGTACTAGGAGGTACTACGCGGTGAAGGCGGGAACAGTTCAGGATTGATTTTCGATGACGATGGTATATCGTTGAAAATTAGACTCTGCTGGCTAAAACTCTCATTTTTTTATCGTATGCCTTCAGGCTTATGTTATTTGAGTGTTTAATTTCCTTTTCCATTTATCTTCGTTACACGGTAGCTTACCTGGTAACGCAGGGGAGCAGCCACTTAGATTTTAATTGATCAGGTATCATCACAATAAAACTATAACCATGCCTAGAAAGAGGTCAAATTTTTCCCAATGTTCCAAAGGTGCTAAATGATTAAAGACCATAAGATCCCAACAATCTACCGAAGAGCGTTAGGAGAGACTTGATGCTGTTCGAGAACATGAGGCTGCAACTCGCTCCGTGGAAACTTCTTGGGATCGCGAAGCACGCCTGCATTCTCAGCGTATTTACGCATCTACATCCAGGTCTCTAGAGACCAGTGAAGAATATGTGCGCGACTGACCGCTGATCGTGAACATCATGCACTGTCTCGCGAGTTGGAGACGTTCACGGAAAATGCATGACGCTTGAGTTTTCAGCGTATATACGCATCGACTCTAGAGACAAGTGGGTGAAGGAGATGCGCGACTGACCGCTGATCGTGTACGCAACATATAGGCTATAATTTTTTTTTTGGAAAATGGAACACCTAAAGTAAAAGAGATGTAAAAATGGTGCCATTGCAAAAACTATTTCACGAGAAGAGTGTTTTCTGCTGTGAGACTAAATTTGAAGATCTGGAGCCCCTGTAGTGGAACTCCAAAGCCCAGCGACAATATAACATATACATAATAGAAATGGCGTCTTAGCAAAAGTTGTTAAGTCTGATGGCATTTCCTGTTGACCAACAAAAATAAAAAATCTGGAACATCTTGAATCGTCTCGCGCATCCCATTGATTTCCCGTCCCCGGGCTTATAGAATTCGATATCAGATGTTTCAGATCTTCGATTTTGACGACCCCGTTGTCGCTGGCATAAGCAACAGGATCCGCGTACGAAGTCGCGGGCAGAAGCTAGTCTATAATATGTATGTATTTAGAAATATATAGGTATGTTTATCAGCTGTTTAGTACCCATAACACAAGCTCTCAAGCTTAATTTGGAGCTAAATGGCGTTGTGTGAAAAAGTTGTGGAATATTTATTTACGTACCTACTTATAAACAGCTTTCTTAAAAAAATTTAGAGGTGAAATCTTTTGTGTTTTTGTTCTGTAAAGCATGAAAGAATCGACCATATGGCGCTCTGTAGTTTCTGCCAACCTCCAAGGGAAAAAGTCGTGAGATTATGTATGTATGTGTGTGTTTTAATCTTTCCGATTCTTTTTTGTCTTGGCCCCAAAATAAACATCAAGCATCATGTACCATATTATGAATCCACATATAGTAACCCAGTTCACAAAACTATTTTCTAACCAACTCTGTTTACCCTACAAAGTTCACTCCATCATTTACGAATTTCCTCCAACTCAAGTAAAAACATAAACAATACATAAAACTTGTCGTCAAACAAGACAAAAAGTGGAATACATCATGGCTGTCATTACAAAAGTTCTTTTGCTCACAGAGTTCGCGGGAACAGGAAAATGTTAAGGAATAAGTAACAATTTTGATACAGACCCACATATTTTATGGGGAACCAGTATTTGGCAAACAACATTGACCTTGGCCCCAATGTTTGGTGTATTGCAGTGTGATGAATTTACGTTTACGTTATTCTTTTTGGTACTTGGTAAGCCGATGACACGGTTGGAGAAGTGGTTGAAAGATTGGCTGCTATTATGCGTGTCGCGAGTTTGATGTCCGTAAGGATTTCCATAGCTGTTCCGGGTTTGGCTGTTTGTATATGTGAGTTTAATTTTTGTTAACACACCTATAACAAGACACAGGAAAAAAATCTCGCCACTGTCTATATTTTTTTTCTGTGGTAAAGCTAAGTTTTCTTTTTGAAAACAATAACCGACTACAGTGCACGTAATTAACTAAAAATGCCGTGATATAACATTACAAGTTCATCTAACTATTAATATTGATGTATACAACGTGTTTTTTTTTATATCCCATAACTCTAGGGTATGATTGAGACCATATCAAAGAATCAACTGGCATATGAATTATGTTTCAATGATCCTTTATTTTTTTTTTTACTATCATACAAAATAATTCGACAAAGTCACGATGATTAATGTAAAACACCCTTACGTGAAAGAACAGTGACGTTAGAAAGAAGATTCGTCGTACTGGTGACAATTTTTGAACTAATTAGGTAATAAAAATAATATTAATAATGTTTAATAATAATATTCCACGACTATTCACACAACGCCATCTAGTCCCAAGCTAAGCAGAGCTTGTTAGCGTGTTACGGGTACTTAACAACTGATAATTTAATTATGATTGATTATATCTCCGAAACTATACATTTTTGGACCATCTTTTCTCGGAGTTTTAGTATTATTTTTACCTACAGAATATAACCCTAGAGTTATGGGATATAAAAAAAAAACATCTTGTATATTACAATGACTGTTAGGGATGACAAAAAGGACGGATTTTTTATTTTATTATTTAGTTGAATAATGCCAAAAGAGACATACACTGTGGTTTTTTTTACTACAAACCGTTTCTGAAAAATATGCTAGGCATACCAGCGAAGTGAGCTCAGTTATACCGTTTGGACCTTTTTGGAGACCTTAGTAAAACTTATGTCATGGTTCTTGTTTCTAAGAACCATAACCCTTATACCCAGTAATCTTTCCAGTCAACAGAGCGCAGAGAATAAATCTTCATCGACGTACTATTAAGGTTTAACTTGTGTTACTAGACAGAGCGACGCCGTTCGCATAATAAAGGCACAATGCAAACAGCATTGGATTAATGTGTCTGGCTAGTGGACAGAGTCGGGGAACCGCAGATGCCTTTTAGATGGATACGGTATGTTATGTTACACTACGTTTATAATTAATGTATGCCGCTTGGGAGGAGCCACGCCGTGTGAGTAGGCAGTGACTTGTCGCTACCAACATAAGCCAAGGCGAAGGTCGGCAGCGATGAGTCCTGAGAAGCAGCTGTGTCCTTATGCGAAACTGTCTCCTCGCAGAAAGAGGCAGCAGAAAGGGAGAGGGATATCATTTCCACTCACCCGACACGTAGGACGTACTGGGCGCAGAGCGGAAAACGTCCTCTTCCGTCCTCTCTAAATAGGTTCAGAAGCGATGGACTCGGGGTCGCCCGGTACCCCTAAGGTAAATGTACCCAAGGTGACGGCGCGTCGTGTTCCACGCATTGCCCCCAAGGTACATGGACCCAAGGTGGCGGCGGGTCGTGTTCCACGCGTGCCCCTTATATACGTCACGGGGGTAGTCAAACATCTCATTCCCTCGCTGACCTAGCCAGGTTTGCGGAAACGGTACCGGGTGTTGGAAGTAGTCTTCAGTTACCATGACCCACGGCGCAGGTGTGAGATGGAACACCGGGGTAGTTTTAAAGAACATTCACGAAGAGGAATATAAATGGGTTTTGTAGCTGAGTGTTGCTGGTGCTGGTGGGCCCAAACTTATTCTGAACTCATGTTATCCGGGTGTCAAAAATCAAAATCAAAAGTGATAAGAAAATTACATAAGACAGTTCCCCAAAACGCCCATCCTTCGCCACTTCCTAGTGTTTTTGCTGGGTAGAAGAAGTGGCGGAACAAACTCCCCAGCAACACGTCTGTCTGATATGTTAGAAGAACAGTTTAAACAGCATTGATAATTATTATACATACTCATTTAAATTAAATTAAATAATTTGCTACATGATATAGCTAGCACACACCAATATACAAGACAGTAGTAATAAGAATAGTAAGTACCGACGTTGACAACTAAACTCATGGTGTACAACCTTATCCCTCTGTGCCCTGTTTAGATATCTCATACCACATCGTAGTTTTCTGTACTTCGGGGTATCGTTCCAATGTCCGGAAGAGATTATAAGATGTACGCAGTGTAAGGAAGATTGTGACGAAACTGAAGGAAATTGAGTTTTTTATTATTTTCGATTCATTTCATGGTAGTGCTAGCCTAGCTTAAAAGCGTGACCAGCAGTCAAACTGAGTTCAATCTTGAATTCGAACCCAAGACACGCTACGCACGTGAATCCAAAAACTCCTGTGACTTTTTGGATTCACGTGCGTATTGTATAATTATTACTCGCATCAAAAACGGTGAATGAAAACATCGTTATGAAACTGTCATGCCCCAGAGATATTTCTCGAGGGCATGTGATGCCAAGTCAGAGTCCCATGGGCGGCATTAAAACTCTGACACCAGGTTATTCACTTACAACAAGATAGGAAGAAAAGAAAGAAAGAAAATATATTTATTTGGGACACGAACAGGAATTTTACAGTACAAAACTAAAACTAACATATTATTATTAAACAAAAATAAAAAAAATACCTGAGCCAGGCCAAAAATGCCCCTATCTCAGCACGAAAGAAGAAGAATTGATTTCATAGAACAGGTTGAAAGGACATTGACGCATTGATTGATACCATGGATCATTTTTAACTGACCTTATTTTTTTTTATTAAAATGTAAATACCTAGTAAATAAATGTGATGACTTTGTTTTGTCTATTTAGCAGGCCTAGCCATATTACAAATTCTATTTCTATTATCGTTAACGATAAGGAAACAATAGAAAGAAAATGGCGTATATGGAATCAGCTGTTTGTCAGCTGTCAAGTGTATTTCATTTTGAGCCATATTACAAATTCTACTCGTTAACACTTGACAGTTGACAAACAGCTGATTCCAATATACGCCATTTTCTTTCTATTGTCGCAATAGAATAGAAATAGAATTTGTAATATGGCTAGGCTTGCAATTTGTGTTAGCTCTAAGTCTTCCAAGATTTTAATAAACAATTTACTTTTTATAAATAAACTGTCTGGGTATGAATCATATAAATACTCTCTGGACTTTAAAGTAGACCGGGAAAACTAATTTGGTTGTATGATTATAACATAGAGACAAGCAGCGCAGTAGTTCAGTTTAAAAGTATGTATTTTGTATCTTTCAAAATCAATGCATTTCAGTAAGGTAGTTAGGTTCGGTAGTTAGGTTCGCTATAGGATAGGTATGGTAAGTTAGGTTAGGTTATATATATGTAGTCATTTTAATTCTGTCAAACACAAAATGTTTAAGAGTACATTAGAGACTCGTTAAATAAATCGTAGTAGTAGTTAATATTGTTTTGGATCTATTTGTTGTCATCAAAGTATGTAAATCTATTTTATAAAATTCTCGTGTCTCAGTGTTTGTAACAAAAATTCTCCAAAATGGCTTGACCAATTTTTATGAATGTTATGTGTATACCTATTCAATAAGTCTGAGAATAGACTAAACACTAAACTTAAATAAACTTATAAAAACTAAACAAAAATGATATATTGATTCTAAGGTGTTACCAAGTTTGCCCGGGCAACTAGTCACACTATAGAAAATTTCCAATAGTAATTTTGTTAATCTAAACTAATACAAATTCACCAATAACTTCAACAAAACCAATCACAAGCATTATCACAATCACGATCCGATGGACACCGAAAATGAGCAAATGGACAAAATGTACAAACTCGACAAACGTGCATTGTACAAAATGCATTGAAAATTTCATTATGAACGATAATGACCGACGGTAATTCCAAAGCAATTGTGGCTAGTCAGACGTCGAGTGGCAAATTAATTAATAACCTGATAGATGTCTGTTGGGTTCCACTTGGGACCTTTTATTATTTGATGGCACAGTTCGCACAGTGGGTAAGCGATTTGGCTGCTCCACTGCTTGTCGCGAGTTCAACATTCAGCACGGAACAAAAATTTCAATTTTCTATGGCCTACCGGTAAACGTTCCGGCTCTGGCTGTTGATGTAAGTGATTTTAAATGTCTCTAAATGTAACTCGGATACAACAGAAATTTATGATGGGGGCAACATCTTTAACACAGGGAAATAAAAAGAAAAGATACCTTTTCTTCCCTTCTTATTTTTCTTCAAACAATACAATTTGTTAAAAAAAAAAATTTGAAGAGACATCAAAGAAAGAATCTGATACCCATTACTCGAGTACATGGTAATAAAGCCCCGTATCGTTGAATTTTTTAGTAGATTTTTCATAATTTCACGTAAGTATTTTTTGTGTAAATCGTTAACTTACAAATGATAGCTGGGACTATCGTACTGGGTTTAACGTACTTTTGCGGGCACTCTGGGCCTTCCACGTGTCATGGATGTTCACCCATCCTCAGATTGACTTTGGTAAGCGTAGTGTAACGTTTGATCAAACTGTGCGGCTCTTTTTATTTATGCACAAACCCCATATGTAATTTTAGAGCACAATCCTCCAAATCATCTCAATTCTAATCAGATAAAAACCAAACTGCGGCCAACCTTGGTCCCAATCAGAACCAACCAAAAGCAATCGAAACGCACGAGATTGAATCGAGAGAGAGTAGAGTGTGTTCGAACGATTTTCGATACTAATGAAAATTCAATTCGAATCACATTATTATACCGATTATTTTTTTCTTTACGACTTTGTATCACCTTCATGGGCCGTAATATGTGTAAGTGAAGTTAAATAATAAATACAATAATGTCATTAATTTCAGATCACAATGAATGAATAGTGTTATTAAAAACTTAAAAACTAATTAACATCCTTGAAATTAAAATTGTACGCAATCTAATAGGTGAAAAGTTGGTTGTTTTGCTTTTATGACATTGGCAAATATATGGACTATTGTAAAAATTCAAGGTGACATGTCATGATCACATGACAATTTTAATTAATAATTATAATAATAATATTTCATAGTGCACATATTGTAAAACATAATATTAAACCTTCCCTTCCTTTCGGGCCCTAAGGTAGTTTCGTATGGAAAAAAATGGGCCAGAAACTATATAATTATAACTCTTGTAAAAAAGGTATTACAACACTTTGTCTTTGTCTGACTGCCTCGTTGGTCTAGTGGTCACAAGCGCTACTGCTGAGCATGAGGTCCCGGGTTTGTTCCCCAGTCGGGCAAAGTGATATTGAGTTTTTCCATCTGGGATTTCTTAGTAGCAGCACGGAGTCTGGATTTGTGCCCGATCGATGGCAATAGGATCGCCCCCTATTACATGGGACTTAAACATATCTGGCAAAATGTGGGTGTACTACCAGGTACACCTCCGCCTAGCCCTTCGGGGATTACAGGCGTGACGTTATGTATGTATGTATGTATCTAAAGTGAGATAGGTATGACGTAAAATAAAACAACCAATATAGTTAATAAATATTGAATTGTTAGATAGATGGTGCTCACATCCATATTTACAAAGATTGCAACTGTACAATTTATTTAAATAAGAGTGATAATATTATTGAATAAATAAAATTCATTGTTTTTGTTAAGAGTGTACACTACCTCAAATTGCTTAGCATGATCCTTTGTTATATACTGCAGCTTTTATTGTATTATAAATATGTGGAAAATTTAAAGATTGGTGCTAATTATTAAAATTGGCTGAAATATAGTTCCATGAACCTAATTACTGTAGAAAAAGAAATGCATAGTTTTATCTAATTTGTACAATAAAAGGGCTAGAATTATTAATAATAGTTACACTATATTTTACGATCATGTAAACGTTTAGGGATAAAATAAGTTTTGTATTTGAATAAGTAGTTATGTTAACAAAATTTTGCAAAGTTACTGAAATAAATATATAGGAGAAATGTAACTACAAAGTACCTATTAGTATTTGTTACATTTTAAAAATTACCACTTTTTTTTAAACGTCGCTACAAAGTAGAAATGTCTGCTATGTTGTAAGTGCGTTTACCAAAAATCGTCGTTCATCGTCGACCACATCATCGTTTACCATCAGGTGAGATATTGTACAAACGCGTGCCTATCAAAAATAAAAAAAAAAATATCCAAAACAATTTGGATTTGGAATCATTCGTATTGCCACGCGCTCTGTGTACTTCAAGCTGAGGTATTGTGGACTCTTAAATACCACGATGCAAGATAGTGCTAAATCTCATTAACATCTCACACTTGGTTTCTTTTAAATAGCAAAAACATTTCTTTTCAAAGTCAGCCATAGCAAGTTTTTATCCACCACTACCAAAGATACACTTTTTTATCAAACATTTAGACCGTATATTTCCAACGGTAAATAATTATACTGCTAATTACGAAATGCTCACTGTAGCGGAAACCGGTGATAAGGCGATGCCTAAGTAGGGGAGGTACTAACCACAAGATAGAAATGTACAGAAGGCTGGCTCCGCACAACTCCTTAGGTAGGTCATAGTAAAAAACTTCAAAAATATTCAAGAAAACTCATCTGTAACAAGCCTTATCCTAATGTGAAAAATATACCTGATAAACCTACTTCAGAACAAGATTTTTTATATTTGTGAAACATAAGTACAGTAATTGTTGTTCATGAATTAGATAAAAGTCCGCTATGATCAACCTATTACAGGCATACAAACATAATTAATAATAACATTTTTTACAGTGAAATAAAAACATGCTCTTACGAAGGTAATAGATTGATAAATTACATTAATACCGTCAAAATAATTTGGATTAAAATAATTAATTACAGTTATATTTTTACAACAATGGCAAAAAACATACAACATAAAGTTACAAAAATATTGCTTATAACATTTTGATTCAATATAAAAAATGAAAGAATACTAACCTTTATTATTATTAATAGTACATGTTTAAGACGTCACGGTTATCGCCTCAATTTTGTGAAAGTGTCCAATTCCACGTCTCTTTTGTTCTTTATAATTTTTAAATGATATAAAAGAGTCGTGTGTCCAATTGTCCATACCCTGTCTTGGCCATGTCTTTTCATTCATTGTGAGTACAGCTAAGGAGTGGAATTCTCTCCCGGTGATTCCCGATAGCTACAACCTAAGAGTCTTTAAGTCAAGAGCGAATAGGTTACTTCTAGGCAAGCGTGCTTCATCGTTGACCACATCTTCGCTTTCCATCAGGTAAGACAGTGGACAAACTTGTCTTACGTCTTTTTAGTCTGGCTATGTTGAGTGTGTTTACCGACGTTTTTGTACGTACAAAGAAATAGATCTTCTGCACTTATTTACTGTGCGGTAGGGTGGCACTAAATAGGGGTTGGTTCGAAATTTAGGCATAAAAATCTGGGTGAAAAGGTATTTTTGGCTGAGATTAAAGTAATCTTTTGCACGCTTTTCGCGGTGTTATGTTTGAGTGAAGTTCAGGTAAGCTGTTTTCATAATAGCGGACTGTAATATTATCGTTTATAAGACTTTCTGTTTGAAGTTATTATGAAAATCGCGGTGGCTCGCCTACATCTTAAACACGAGGTTGTGGTTCAAATCCGGTTAAGGACCCATTGGACTTTTTAAATTCATATTGCGTCTGTTGACATCCGTAATGAAAAACATCGTTAGAAAACCTGGATTTTATTATACGTATAAAACCACCAAACAAGCGAGGCTATCAATATTCTGTATGCCTTCTCTGTAAGAGAAGAAGCGTTTACCCTGCAGTAGGACAGTAACAGACTGATATTATGTTGCTTTTTTATGAAAAACTTATAAATTAATTTTAATATATTTTCAATGTTAATGAAATATACATCCTCACAAATTTTCTTAATAAAATATAAGTAGATACTTACATAATTCATAAGAATACATAGGACATAATATTTATAGTCGTACTTACATGAAAACATAATCTCTTTACTCGGTTCTAAGAACTATTTAAAATTATGGTAGTAAATATTCCTCTTAAGCCTACGCTAACTTTATCCCAATTACCATAATCCAAAAAATACTTTAATTTCATTAAGCTCAATCTTTAGAAGATAAATATTAGCTCTGGAGCATATTTACTAGACGTATAAGAAAACACAATATTTTAGTCCGATTTATGACTAGAGATCAAGACTGAGTGAGTATGCAGTGTGAGATAATGAAGAAAACAAATTGTTTTTCAACAAGAAAACAGCATTTTTCTCAATACTAATAAATAAGGTTAGTCATTCAACAGAAAAAAAACGCAAGTTCTTATAAAGTACAAAATAATCAGAAGGTTAAAAGAAACATACTGAAAGGTTTTTCTATCAGGTGCATTCATCATCAGTCTAGCCTCTTTGTATCGGTGTTAGGGTCTGCTCCTATTTCAACTATATGCTGCTGAATACAAGTGTTCTTGATAATGTTCTTTGTCCTAATATACTTCGGCATAACGATTTTGACACAATTCGTTTTGGCATAATAATACTTCGGCATATCTTTTTTTAGGCATACACTATAAATTGGCATAATCATCTTAAAGACTAATTTAATCCCAAAGAGTTTGCTCTCAAAATTAGAACTTGGGGCACCCCGACGTTAGGTTAGTTAGGTTCCTTTAAACCCTGAAGACAGAAATAGGAGTCCCGCGTAGCGGGGCTCCGTCGACTACGCTTTTTAAAAAAATCATTATTATGGTTAGAGAAATTATGCCAAACAAAATTATGCTAAGTTATAGGTCTTAAAATTTTATGCAAATGAATAGGGGACCTCTTAATAGAGCAACTGTCTATCCTACCTTTACTTTTACCAACCCAGTGACTAGATAACATATTATACATACCCCTAAGTAGATAAGAGTAGTAAATTTTGAAGATTCTAACTACTGGTACCGACTGTCAAAGACCTCCAAATGTTGGCTTCGGCTAACATTTGAAGATCTTTGACGCACGTATCGTTTTAATCCAGAGCGAATGAATGATTGTTCTAATAATCTGAAAAATCTAAAAAGGTATTTTTGTAATAAAAAGTCAACTTGAACTTTCTCAAAGGGTTCGTTTTGTAAGGTAGTAAGAGATCTTTTCAATTTTACTCTAGTACTCTCGCCCTAGCCTTTTTCAACTAATATGGGTCAACTTCTAGTTCTACCAGATGCAGCTGAATATAATCTAAATGGAATGAATAACCTTTTGCTAAAACTTACTTAGAGGTACCTATCGTTTTATCAAGTAACTGGGTAGAGAAGGTGAGTCAGGCAGTATGTCCAAGCATGAAAAACTGACCTGGATCTAGTCAGTTCTCAGACTTTAGGGTTTCTAACTACTCGGAACATCTGTCGCGTCACATCACAGCCCATACCAATGGCATAACGTGCATGTCAGGAGAGGTGTCAATATACTCCACTAATTTTTAATTAGTACAAATACTTAAAGTTATTAACAAACAGAAAATTTATTAGCGTTTCTTTATATCCCAAAAAGTCGCCCAATTTATGGAAATTTATTCTACAGGCTATTCATGTCATAGTAGTATTCATTAATCGTCATCTCTCGCTCACGTTCGGGTGATCTCGCTCTAGCATGCCCCGCCTCCAACAACTGTTTTCGTTATTTAAGTTTAACTAAATAGTGGCATATTTAAAAATTTAATTTCGTTTTTTTTACTTTTCTTTCCGCAAATATGATCAGTAACAGGTATCTACGGATACAGCCCATTTTTTTACCAATTTAAAAACAGTGGTGTATAATAGATGGCTACAAACCGACCTCACTTATCGTAACTTTATACCGATCCGTAGGACTAATACTAATCTACAAATCATTCTTAAAAAAAAACGTAAACCAGCTACATTTCTCCAACTTAACCTACTGCATCTATTTTTCTCATTTGTCATTAGCAGAACTAATAATTGCTAGAAAAAAGAAACAGAACACTAGCGGGGTCACTGTTCTGACCTTCGCGACCTTAGGATACTAACCTTTGCATTATGTCTTCGCTGTGTCTTTACACAGTATCTTCTAACAGACAGACTGCATTTGCCAAACGATTTGATTGTACACATTCGATGGAGGAAAGGAGTTTACGATTTTAGTTAATGTGTAGTTTAGTGTCAATTTCACTCTATAAACGAACAATACTCAATAATGTATTGCATTCCATAATGTGTACATTATATATTAGTTGGTATGTTAAACCATGGAATCAATAATGGACCCTGTCTGGCACAGCAAAATTATTTTTAATAGGAGGATTATGGTGCTTTATAATTAGAGAAATAATAATTAAACTCGTATAATTAAAATAGGTTTATTACGTGCGCGTTTAGTTAGCGTTATTATGCACTAGAAAATAAGTAAAAAATGTAATTCTACTACTTACAAAATGGTTTTTTTTTCAATAAATTATTATAAAAATTATAACTGTTATTTGGTCTTGACGGAGTTTACTAAGACTATACTGATAGCATATTAATTAATCGTTAATTTAGCGATATGTGAAAATTTGTCTTTCTAAAGGGGGCCTGTAATTGGCGGGTCGGTTGATCAGATGGACATACGTACATGCATACATACATACATAGCGGTCAAAATCAAACCCCTCCTTTTTGCTTCGCCGTAGTCGGGTAAAAACAAGAAAATGGTTTTTTTTTAAGTAATGGGTCTACTCTTGACCTCAATCTTGTCCTGCGGTCAGAGATGAAGTCGACGATGGAACGAGCTTACCCATAAAAAGCCTATTAACACGCGACTTTAACAGATTGGGGTCATATGAACTCGGAAACACTGATGCAGGCAGGGAATTCCACTCCTTGGCTGTGCGCATAATGAAAGAACAGGCAAAGCGCTTCGTGCGAATATGTGGAACATCTAGGTACAAAGAATGGGTGATAACCTGCAGTACGTCTGGATTCCCAATGGAAGAAAGGAGATGGTGGAATGAGCTCGTGGAGCTCTAGAGCACACTCACCGAAATACAGTCTGTAAAAGACCGACAGACATGCAACTTTGCGGCGGTGGGCCAGGGTAGGAAGCTTGGTATCCACCAGCTTTTGTCACCAATGAGCCTCTATAGATAACCGTGGTCGTATGCAACCTGCCCTAATAAAATAAAACGTTTTAACAGTAGTAAGCGATCATAAGTTTTAAGGGTTAAGTAGCTACTAGTATATTTAAAAAACCTTTAATTATAAATATCTAGAAAACTTTTGCATGAAGAAACATTCAGAATATCTTTAAAAAAGTGTAGGTATAACATTACTTGCTTTCATTTTTATATTTGCAGGCGCGAAAAAAAGGTTGTAAAAAAATAAAAAGGATATTTTATGGGCAATTTTGGCTCTGTTTTTAGGTTATGCTAATGATAATAAACTTTAATTTCGACCCAAATGGGGAGTGCTTTTTGGGAAAAATGGAAACGAACCATGTTATTTATTTGTTTGTTTGTGTTTATTTAACACTAGCGCACGTCACGAGATTCCACTCGCGTAGTTCCCATTCCCGTAGGAATACAGGGATAAAACTAACGACGTCAACCGGGGAGGATGGAGTTTCTAGCACATTCTTCTCCATACGAAACTACCTTTTGGAATGTGCAACTAGAATTATTCTCGTTGACTTTGACTTTGATAGTGTAGCTTCAAAACGGTGAAAAAGTTTATAAATCTGTGCTGTAGTTTTAAAGTTTATAAGTTACATACAAAATACAAGTCTTTCCTCTTTATAATATTAGTAGATAGTATAGATGTAGATAAGTATAGACTAACATTTCGCTCGCGACTTCTACTGCGTGCATTACGTACTTTACTTTTTAACCCCCGACGCAAAAAGAGGGGTTTTATAAGTTTCACCGCTATGTGTGTGTGTCTGTCTGTCTGTCTGTCTGTCTGTCTGTGGCACCGTAGCGCCCAAACGGGTGAACCGATTTAGATGCGGTTTTTTTTATTTGAAAGAAGGGTTTCTTGCGATGGTTCTTAGACATAATTCATCAAAATCGGTTCAGCCGTTTCAAGGTTATCAGCTCTTTTGTGTTAGCTACCGTTGCTATTTTAGACGTCTATGGGTATTAACTTTACTAACAAACATATGTGTGTCTTAAAATTTCAAACGCCTATGTGTGTAATATTAATAAGCAACATTATGGTGTATTTGGTCTGATGCAACCAGGATATCTAGCAGACTAATACACTCTTGGGAAAATAACAGCAGATATGTCGTGTTTGGATTCATTTTAACCTGCATTTGATTCTGCATACAATGCACTGATGGCAACTGGGTGAGCTGATGCTGCAGCCAGGCTATTCAGCACACCAGTAGGTAGACTTTTGACAAAATAATAGCAGATATGTCGTGTTTGGATTCATGTCAACTAGCATTTGATTCTAAACACAATGCACTGATGGCAACAGGATGAGCTGATGCTGCAGCCAGGCTATCCAGCACACCAGTAGGTAGACTCTTGACAACATAATAGCAGATATGTCGTGTTTGGATTCGTTTTAACCAGCATTTGACTCTACATACAATGCACTGAAAAAATCTCATAACTGTTAACTCTATACAACAAAATTAATGCATTTAAAAATTATAAAATAAAAATTAAATTAAAAATTTAAAAACCCCCACCGCAAAAAATTAAAACATTTAAAAAGTTAAAAATAACACTTTAGCCACGAAATTTTACGTAACGTCGGGGTACCGTCAAAATAAGTACCCACATACCTACAAGTACTAGGAACATTCCTTACTTAAGCGGTACCCCAACGTGAAGTAAAATTTCGTGGCTAAAGTGTTATTTTTAACTTTTTAAATGTTTTAATTTTTTGCGGTGGGGGTTTTTAAATTTTTAATTTAATTTTTTTCTTACTTACTTTGTATTTACATCCCCTCCACCCCTTATTTGTTTTAAAAATGAAATATAGCCTAAGACACTCACAAATAATATGGCTTAATTTTATTCAAAATCTGTTTAGTATTTCCAGAGGTTACCCTCTTCCTACAACCTCACAAACTTTACCTCCTCATAATATTTGTATTAGCTCTCTATACAAATATTTTAAAGAGGTAAAGTTCGAATCAAAATCGTTTGTATGAAACGTACCATAGAGTATTCTTATTCATATCTTTACTAGCTGCCCCGGCAAACTTCGTTGTGCCTTAGAGTCAATTTATTGCTATTATCATTTTTTTTTGTATTAGGTATACATACGTTTAATAAGATGACAACAAATAGATCCAAACCAATAATAACTACTACTACTTTTTAAGTAGCAAGTCTCTACTGTGATCTTATTTCAACATTTTGTGTTCGATAGAATTAAAATTACAACATGTATATATAACCTAACCTAACTGACCATACCTATCCTATAGCTAACCTAACTACCTAACCTTTATTTAAAGTAGAGGCAATAGTTCAGATTAAAATTATGAATTTAGAATTTTATAAATCAATGCATTTTAGTAAGGTATAACTACCTTATTTGTAAAATACTAAATTCATAATTTTAATCTGAACTATTGCCTCTACTTTAAATAAAGTCCCAACAGTAAAATAAGTTCTATTTGCAAAGAATTATTAAAGTTCGTCTCTGTCGTCATTGTTAATTACGTAAATTGATTTTTGAAATACTTATAAGACTTTTTTTATGCTACATAAAACCTCTTAGTTTAGTAACAAAATAAATTTCAGAACGTAGGTGCGTATTATAAATTGACAACCTTACCTTCTTGGGTTTAGCTTAAGACTTGTCAATTTCAAATTGTCACCTGATAACATCATATTCATATTCATATTCATATCTTTATTTGCATTCCATAATGTGTTGAGATCTTACAATGGGCTTAAAGCTAGAGTACAATTACGGACATTAACATTAACATTAACATTAACATTAACATTAACATTACATTAACATCCTGATAATGAACTGGGAAGTTTGACTCCTGTCATGTCATCCAAGATGGCGCTGCGTTTGAAAAATGTTTGAGACAACCGATATTCTTGATGTTTACTTTTTCGAGGACTTTTCATGTTTTTTATTAATTATTATGCTATATGCTATTCCGGACAAAGACAAATCCAAAAAGACCAAAATCATTCACATTGATCCAGCCGTTCTTGAGTTATAAATGGTGTAACTAACACGACTTTCTTTTATATATATAGATTTCAATGTACTCTTCAATAGTAGATAAATGTAGTTTACCATTATGTAAAAAAAAATCGAATGGATGAATGCTTTTGGTAATTAAACATCTAAACTTACAAACAAATTGTAACCTTTTTGTAATGTTTGTATAATAAATAGAGCTGTATAAAAAATTTAAAGGTTTCAGTTACAAAAATATCAGACATTTTATTTGGTCCAATACACAATTTTCCTTTGATCTTCGAAAAACTTAATGATAAATATTTACCCAGTTTATGCCTTCAAAATAAGGCTAGTCGGAAAGGTACGTAGTTGGCATAATTGCCTAGAATATATCAGCCGTAGATTTTGGTATACGTAAAGACGGTTTCAAGGCTAAAGGAAGATCAAAGAAAAGATGATGTAAAATAAGAGATGGGCTAAGAACAAGTTTACTTTGAAATGAAGGACAGATTGGGATGTATATGTCGCAGGTTTTTCATAAAGTTAGGTTTTTGATGAAAAACCGGAAGATGACACCACTTAAACTCAATTTCATCATAAACTTGTGAGATTTTTGATAAAAATCCTGAACTAGTTTGGGTTTATGATCAATCTAATATGTTTCATATTATAATTTTAAGACCTAATATAACTTGGCACTCTTTTGTTTATCCTAATTATGTTTTCGTATAACATTATTTACGCATAACAGCTTACGCATAATTTTTTAAGCATAATTTCTCTAATCATTATAATGATTAAGCATAACATTCTTAAGCATACATTTAAGTATTTACGCCTAATGATATTAAAACATATTTTTTATAGGCATAACAAAGAAGAAATTTAAAAAGCGTAGTCGACGATCCTATTTCTGTCTTCAGGGTTTAATTCTATTTAACCTAACGTTGGGGTGCCCCAAGTCCTGATTATGAGAGCAAACTCTTTGGGATAAAAGCAAACCCCTTATTTTGACAAGAACTTTATCATAAACCCAAACTAGTTGAGGTTTTTAATAAAAAAAATGAACTAGTCTGAACTGTTAGAAGATGAACTGAACGGAAGATGAAGAATTTCATCATAAACCTGTTATGATGAAATTCTTCATCTTCCGGTTTTTCATCAAAAACCTAATTTTATGAAAAACCTGCGACATATACACATGTACAAGAAGAACACGCGTCGATTTGAAATGAATTGGGGTCAGAACAGAATAACAAACTGACAGTTCTATCTGGAGGCACTGCATTCACCAACATCATCATTTGCCTAGCCTTTTCCCAACTATATTGGGGTCGGCTTCCAGTTTGTCTGGATGAAACTGAATACCAGTTTTTTACATGGAACTACTTATTTTGACTTTCGGGACTGTCAAAGATCTACAAATGACAGCGGGGACCAACGGCTTAACGTGTTGTCCAAGGCACGGAGGAGTCTTGGGATGTAATGAAAGGTCACCCATCCACTTAGACAAGCGTAGCTTAACCTTAAGTCGACCCGTGCGGCTGTTAATATATAGCCACGAGCTCTTCGTGCAAGGATTCGACTACATAATATTTGATCATTATTATAGTTTGCTTTTGTTCTGTGTTGAATAATCTTCAGTTACAGTTTCTTACTACTGAATTTAGCCATTAAAGGCTTCTGTGGTTTTTAGCATTTAAAGTTATGCAATGTAGAAGCAATCTTGATCTTGAACAATGAATAAAAAAAAAAAAGTTTTAACTTGTTTCAGACACTATATGTCTGACTTGTCTTGTTTTGTTTTTGTTTTGGTCTTTTTTATTTTTTATTTTTGTCTTCAGTTTTTTAATCTTTTTTTTTTTATTAACTGTATAGCTGTTCTTTTGTTTTATGTTCTGTGCGTCCAAATAAAATATTTTCTTTCTTTTTCTTTTCTTTTAATTATTTTGTATTAATAACTTATTTGTACCGTATAAATTCGAGTTAATCAAACTTATCAGACGTGTTGCTGGGGAGTTTGTTCCGCCACTTCTTCTTCCTAGCCAAAACACTAGGAAGTAGCGAAGGGCTGGATTTTTGGGTATTGTCTTAATATGTAATTTTAACGTTCAAGAAGTGCTGTCTTCAGCCTAATTTGAATAAAAGATTTTTTTCGTTATTAAAGTCTCATGTATTATGTACAGACGCCAG
Organism: Euplexia lucipara; assembly: GCA_921972225.1. Taxonomy (NCBI): domain Eukaryota; kingdom Metazoa; phylum Arthropoda; class Insecta; order Lepidoptera; family Noctuidae; genus Euplexia; species Euplexia lucipara. Next base: position 19,086,704 of record OV179159.1, read on the forward strand.
CACATCAAGTTACCCCAATGTGTCAAATTTTCCCAATTGAATATGAACCTTATTTTGTTTGACATAAAGTTGAAAAACGATCAAAGTAATTTGACACATTGGGGTAACTTGATGTGCTGGCGTCTGTACAGACGCCAGCACATCAAGTTACCCCAATGTGTGAACCTTATTCTGTTTGGTATAAAGTTGAAGAAGGGTCATAGAAAAGGGTCAGGGGTATTAGAAAATGTTACTCAAAGGTCACAAAAATGTTAGATGTTGCGCGAGCTCGATACTATACCGAAGACTGACGTACGGACGCCAGCACATCAAGTTACCCCAATGTGCCAAATTTTTTTGATCGTTTTTCTACTTTATGGCAAACAGGATAAGGTTCATATTCAATTGCGAAAATGAGACACATTGGGGTAACTTGATGTGCTGGCGTCTGTACTAGTGCGCTTCACCATCACTGCTTACCATCAGGTGGGAATGCAGGCTGCTGGTTTATAGTAACAAAAAAAAGTATTACCTCACCTCACTTCACCTACCACTTAGAACATGACGTGTAAAGTGTTTGTATGAACCAATTTACAGAAAATACAATTTTTCCTATAATAATGATAAATTAATATTCCGCAACCGTCACACAACGCCATCTAGTGTCTATGAACACAATTGAATATGAACCTTCTGTTTGACGTAAAGTTGAAAAACGATCAAAGAAATTTGACACATTGCGGTAACTTGATTTGCAGCTGGCGTCTGTATATAGTTATTCAATAGTATCGCTGAGGCAAGAAATATTAAAAGCGAGATGGTTAATCTCTCACGTTTCTAGTCGTGTGACTCATCCTTTCTCGTAGTTCATACAATATTTTACACCTATAAAAATCACACCAGCATTTTTCTGCTTGTATAAGCATATTCACTCCCTTATTTATATAAAATGCTGACTCAGCTTGTTAGTTTTCCCACCGGAATTTTGCGCCCAACAAGGCATTTTCATCGTATTTAAGAACTAAATAATGCAACGATTACAAACTGCATTTGACGCTCGGCTATACGAAAATAGTGTTTGTGGACTTGTGATAAGGATAGTGCTGAGTGCTCTGGTAAGTTGGTAAGTGTTTAGCAGGGCATTGCAAACTTAGTAGTGGAATGTATGGCATGAGATGAAGCGAGTTTTGGTGCTTTGTGTTTGAAACTTTGATTTAGCAAAACCTAGCAAGGGATTTTCTTTTGCGAAACCATTGGAATTCTTTTAGACACTATGCTGAAGCTTACCACTGGCCTTAAAAGGGAATCAAAGTAAGACAAAACACGCACTAATGGTCGAAATTTTATATGCAACTTGTTTTTTGGCATTAAAGACCAAGCTACGCGAACATGACAAAACAAATGTTAAGTACTATACAGTGCTATTGATAGGTGCTGATAGTTCACATTTTACTATTATTATTATTGGCGTTACAGAAAAAGAAATACACCTCTAAACATGATCACTCTATAGGATGACTAGGACTAACTGCTGTTACTATTTATGGCATGGGCTGCGTTGCCACCATGAACACATTGACACCATTTTATGTTTCGTAATCTTGTTAAATAAGACACCGTTGAGGTTGACTTGGTTTATTGAGACACACAGTATATTACACAGTCGTACCACAGTATAAATATTAATACAGTAGGACGACGCCTTTGATCTCTGGAAAAATGCCGACAACTTCTACACGCGTTAGACTTGAATAATACCTCCCGCACTACGAACATCGGTTTGTTCGCAGTGCGGGAGCGGCTTTCCCGCGTCTCGCCCCGCCCGCACGATTGCCCTGTCTAGACAGCTTCGTCGGACGACTGTATGTTTTTAGACTGTGGTCGTACAGTAAGTAGTAGCAGCTTCACAGACGGGGACAGACAATGAAGTGACGCTCGTTAGGAAGCGGATACATAGATAATATCTAGTGAGGTGCATACTACTAATTAACTAATTAGAGATGTCACAACATAAACAATTTAAGCCCTTTAGAAAACAAAATCACCGCTACATCGCAAGCTGCTTTTAGTGCTGTTTATAAAAAGCACCAAAAGAAACTTTGATCCCTTTCAACAAATTGAGGCAATTACTTACTTTTACCCGCCAAAATCTTCTAACTTGTACCAAAACCAAAAATACAGACAGATCCGCACACGCGAGCGCCTCCACTCACAATCCATTAGACACGACACTGAACGAATGAACTAAAACGATTCAGACCTCACAAAAATACAACGCTTTCGCAGTTCACTGTAGGTACCCGCCTAGCGGACGATTTTATTCTAAGCTTCTAAACTGGGCTGTGGTTTTGACATTCTTTATACAACGTTGATTGAGGAATGATGTGATAAAGCAACGTTGTGGTTTAAAAGAAGATGTAGTAACAAAAATTGAAAAGAGTATGCTTAGATAGTTTGGTCACGTTGAAAGGATGGATGAAAGGCGACTAACGAAAGGTATTTACAAGGCAGATGTAAGTGGGATCGCCGGGAGGGGACGCCCTAGAAGGACATGCATAGACCTTATTGGTGAGGTTCTTCAGAAAGGTCAGGTGCGTAGTACTCGCAACCGGCGTGTGTGTATGACAACATATATGAATGTAAACGAAGCAAAAGAAGTATGTAAGAATCGTAGGATATGGCGCTCTGTAGTTTCTGCTTACCCCCATGGGAGAGAGGCGTGAGTTAATGTATGTATGTATGTTATACAACGTTTAACAAAATGCAGTCAGAATTTCTTGGATTATTGCATGGCTATTGCATATCTCAGTTGTTCATAGTGATAATCACTGGGCAAAGTGTTCAACGATGGACTGTCAAACAGCTGTTTGGGTTCTTGGCAGTTTGAGTTCTTTATGGAACCAACCCAACCCAAATGTTCTTTCTTTGGTAGTGTGCGTCAGCACGTGAAGCTCCTCAAGTTCCGAGTTGAGCTCACGATTACTGACAAATGCTTGCACTGACTGATCTGGTCCCCTCATTCTGTGTGGTCCTTTCCTCAAAAGACCATTTCAGACACTAATCGGCATGGATCTTACATGATTTGACCAAGATAATATCTGGACTTTAAAAGAGACTATGACCTCTGAGTTTCTTTTGGTGTTTCTTCTCAGAGTAGTCAGGTAGTAAAACTCCGATCTTATCTACTAGTTACAAAAAAAAGACGTGTGAAAGTGTTTGTGAAAACTTATTTACAGAAATAAATATAATTTATCATTTATCATTAGCTAATACTCAATTCTTTATTGCAGTCCACAATGTAGGCTTAGGTGGTACTTAAACATTTCAAGAAACAATCATGGACCCTATCGGACACAGCAAATGTTACATAATTTATGGAGAGGAGAATTTATCGTCTACGTATCTTATAATATAACTTATTTTAAATCACCTTTTACACAATCCAACTTATTTTAAGCTCACTTTTACAACCATAACAATAGTATTTCATAGTTCGGTGTGCAAATGAACGCCAGTTAAGTACTCACTGGCAATAATAAGATGGCGGATAGCCCTGCCGATACAAGAAATTTCGAGTGCGCTAAAATCTTGACCGTTTAAAAAAAATACTTGGGTATTAGGTTTATATGCTTTCAACAACCTCCTGCAGGGCTAGCATGGCCGGAGATATTCTTTCCACAGGGAGAGGATAAAATACTATTCCCCTCTGTCATTTTTATCCACCCTCCGTCATGGCGACATGGGTGGATAAACTATTCACGGGGATAAACCAGGGGAAACGCTTGTCCTCGAAATTATTGCCATGAAAAGAAAACTTTTATGAAATTACACAATAGTCGAGAATGTCAAGTAAACCAAAGTACTTTCATCGTTTTTCATTACATTACATCTGTACTGGATATTTATTTTGTTTTGTTGTCAATTGGGATTGCTCGAATCGCGAAATCCAATGTAAGCCGTGGATGAGTATCCACGTCTAATGTCAAAAAGTGATATAATTCTCTTTCCCCCTGTTGCCATGCTTTGGCAGGTGGATAAGATAATTGTATCCCTTGTCAGTGGAAATAACCGGTGGATAAAAGTTATATCCCCAGCCCATGATAGCCCTGCTGCATGACAGATGAAATGGTAAACCATTGGGCCAAAATGAAAAGAGTCAGCAGGATTGCTTCGTTGTTCTAGATGCATCAGCGCTACCGCCGAACATGAGGTCCTTGCTTCGATTACTAGGTGGGGCAAAGTGCTATTGGATTTTTCCACCTAAAATTTCACAGGAGCAACCTGGAGTCAAAATTAGTGCCCAATATATGGCAATAAGGTCTCCACCTATGTTATTGGACTTAAACATAACTGGTGAAATGGGTCGAGCGAAGGTTAAGCGACGTTTGACGAGGTTGGTTCGTGGATGGGTGACCATTTATTACATATCAAGACTCTGTGCTTCGTAAAGCACGTTAAGCCGTTGGTCCCGGCCGTCGTTGTTAGTCGTTACTGGTAGTCAGAAGCTTGCCGTAACGCGTTACGTAACGAAGCGATTTGCCCTCTCATAAGAGGTTATCACTTCAAAAAGAAAAAAAGTCAAATTGGTACTGATCTAGATTTGAACCCACAACCTCGTGCATGAGCGGCAGAAGTCTTAACCTCTAGCCGTCACGACTTACTTACTCACCATTTAATTATTCCTCATTCCATTCCCCATAAACATTCATCTGTAGGCTTTTCAGTCCTTACAAAGGCCCAATTCCAATTTCCTATCTAAAAAGCTAATATCATCCGAACTTAATCTCAGTAACTTGGCCTTTTTCCTTTAAAACAAAAGGAATGTTGATATTTACAGTATCAATTTCTATTCCTCCAGTCTACAAGGGACTGTTAACGCTGAAGGAATTAAGGAGATGTCTCAATTCACTTTTACGGCTGTGAATTGTCCAAGATTTTCTTTTTCATCGTACTCATTTTCCGCTTTTTAACCGACTTCAAGAAAGGGAGGAGATTCTTAATTCGGTTGTATGTTTTTGAAGTAAAAACTTCTTTTGGAGCACCGCACACAGATTATTTCGTAGGTAGTAAGCAAAGAATAGGCTATACAGGATGACTTTGAATAAATGCGACAAAATGAAATAGGAGCTACAGTTACAGTAACATAGTAATTTTATTATGAACTGTTTTTTCTAAAAGCTAAATCGTAAAAAAAATACGTGATAGTGTTTTAAAATGGTCCAATGACGTTGTTTTCTTCATTTAAGTACGAATTATCTGTAGGTATTCCAGAAAAATAAATAATATACAGGATGAATTTTTAGTCACCGTCCAAATTTTTTCTAGGCATTAGGTATCATTCACTAAGTCCATTTTTGAAAAAAAATCGATACATAAAATTTTCATATTAAATCATTTTCTCGAAAAAATTATCCGCTCTGCGTGGTCACAAGTTAAACGTTAATAATACTACACTTGCCGCGCAAATATTCAATGAAAAAGGCAGCGCTCACCCCGCTCACCCCCACCCCGCTACACCTGCGCGACACATTTATGACATCTATCATCTATCGTTAGTCGGTCTCGCGCGCGCACCCTTTCGCGACGCAAGCGCTTACTTCCGTGTTCCCGGCGTTCCCGCGCAACCCGCCGGCGCCGGCGCGACGGCGCCCCGTGCGTATCGTGAATTTATTTACAATGTCGTCGTACCTATTCCCACCGCGAGTATTACGAAATGGTGCGATCCTACATACTGAGTGGTGAAAGCTTGAACGGTGCCCGGAGACTGTACGAAACCGAAAGTATTCCTCGCCTTCGCAATCAAGGAATAAATCCTTTATTACCAAATCGCCAAACGATTTTGGCCGCAAATCAGAGGCTATTAGACCATGGCCAATTTATAGTACCTACACACGCTCAAGGACGGGGCAGGCCGAGACTCGCAGTGGAGATCGAAGAAGATATCTTCGATTTCTTTGAACGGAGCCCTAGATCCAGTACGCGAGATGCAGCGCGGCGCTTCGGCGTAAGCCAATATGCCGTGTGGAAACTTCTCCATTCTGCCGGGTTGCACGCGTACCATTTTCAAAAGGCACAGGCCTTGAACGACGCAGATGCAGTTCCCCGTCGAGCCTTCTGTGAGTGGCTGATTGCACACCCCGATGCTAACATTTTGTGGACTGACGAGGCCTTGTTTACTCGAGTGGGGCTGTATAATCATCATAATGAACATTGGTGGTCATTTCGAAACCCACACATGATACGAGAAACGTATCACCAAGTGCGGTTCAGTGCAAATGTGTGGGCTGGAATTGTCGGCAACAAAATACTGGGGCCATATTTCATTGAGGGACGGTTGACCGGGGGCACGTACCTAGATATGTTACGCACAGTAATTGCTGACTTCATGGATGACGTGCCGGTAATCTCCTATCGAGATTTTTATTTTCAACAGGACGGTGCACCGCCTCATTACTCCGCCGCCGTTCGTAATTATTTAAACCTCGAACACGGTGATCGTTGGATCGGTCGCGGGGGGCCCGTCGTCTGGCCACCCCGGTCACCAGATCTTACTCCATGTGACTTTTTTTTGTGGGGTGAAATAAAACGACGAGTGTATGTGGAGGAAGCCCAAAACCTAGACCAATTAAAACAGCAAATTGTACGTGCATTCGACGAAGTTAAAAGTGACACTGTAGTGCTCAATAAAATTAAAAACAATGTGCAAAAACGTGCAAGACTCTGTTTAGAGAGAAACGGTATGCATTTTGAACATTTATTAAAGTACTGTTAATTTGATTGTTGATGATTTTGATTAAATTTTTATTATTTGTACATAAGTTGATTCAAATTTTTAAATACGCCTAATAGCAAAACGTTTTGGCTCAGCTTTTATTAAGGTCTCAAGTTCTTATCTAATTAATTGATTTTTACTTTATTTATACGTACTTAATTGATTAATTAAGGGTTAGATTCTAATCATAGTGAACATAGCACAAACCTTTTGCTTATTGACGGTCCTAAGCCCGTGAAAGTATGAAGGGAAAATTTGCAACTTTGTTTGTATTGTGTTATCAATGAATTCCGGCGGCGCGCGGCGCGCGGGGCGGCCCGGCTCGCGTAGCTTCACCTAGCGCGTACGCACGGCGCGGCAGTGTCCAGAAACATAAACTTTATAAAGATAACTTTGTGAAGTGATATCTCAATATTTTTGTATTGAGTGATACTAAAAGAAAAAACACGTATTCAATGATTTTTGCCAAAGATTAATATATCAAAATTTGGACGGTGACTAAAAATTCATCCTGTATAATAATATGCTAAATAAATAGGAAAAACTAAAGTAGCAAAAAATCTCGTTCGATTCATCGCAGTGCTTAATAATCGTCGCCGCGTCGCGCGTCGTCGAGTACTGCCAGAGTGTTGCCGTTAAACGTTGCCATTCATAGAGGTAATTTACCTAATTTTGCCTATTTTCTAGTGAATTATCGCGCGACTTTAATTATTTTAACGTTGTTCGTAACACTGTTAAAAGTTAATTAATTTTACATTAGATATGTTCTTTATTTTCTTGACAACACATAGTATTATATATCTAAATTTGTCGCATTTAAACAATCTCAGCCTGCATAGACATTGGTAGTATGTTAGGCTGATCCGTCACGCTCTGAGGTGAAAGGCTCGATCGGGTGAACTCGGGTTCACCGAGTGTACCCGAGCAAAAAATATACAGTTAGCTGTTCTTCGCTGTTGTGTCGCTGTGTTTAATGAATTCAATTCATACGTATTATTTGACTAATTTAATTTTTACTATTGGTAGGTACGTAGTGTTGGGAATTTATCCGGATAAATACTAAAAATGGATAAATACTCATAAATATCCGTTTTTACTCGAGTATTTATCCAAAACGGCGGATAAATATTATACACGATTTTAGTAAGGGAAATTTTATATTTCGACGAAGAAAAGGTGAAATTCTAAAACTTATTAAGAAGTTTAAAAAAACCAAGCCTGTCTAACCTATGATTACACACGATAATAAAAAAATGGGAAATCGGAGAGGGGCTGGGGAGAGGGAGGGGGAGATGAGCTACCCCGCTGTCGGATTCCCACACCGCGGAGCCCCATGGTTATGGAGATATTCATTGTTAAAGTTTGAGGTTAGGTTAAAACACTAATTTCCATTATTTTCACTCTAATTTCCATATATTTATGGGCCGGGGAGGGCGAGGGTGGCAGGGGCCTACCTCCTGTACCATCTTCAACCCGCGGAACCCCAAGGTTACGGAGATATACGTATTTAAAAATTTAAAAGTTAACATTTTGAAATTAGTTTCGGGTATTTTTCGGATAGGTTAAATAAAGTACAAGGAATATTATTATCCTTACTTGCCAAGATGTCGCCGGAGCCGCTTGGCGGGGCTCCTACTTCTGGGTGGTTTAAAAAAATAACCACGAAGGAGGTGGAGAGGGGTCTGTGTTCGCTCACTCACTACGACCCTGCTACTTTAATTTTTTTTTTAGTGGTGGAAAATCCTCATGGATGTCCCCCGCCCCGGGGAGGGTGGAGGGGTCTGTCAGACTTACTGACTAAAAACCACCCCGTGTTCCTTCTCACACCTGCGCCGGGGGTCACGGGAACAGAAGATACTTCCGCGACTCCCGACTGACTGCGACCCGAGGGCCTCGCCAAGTCAGCGAGTGGAGTGAGGTGTTAGACAACCCTCGCAACGTCTAAGAGGGGCGCGCGGAAACACGACGCGCCACCACCTCGGGTCCATGTACATGAGGGCGGCGGACATCCCGTGTCCGTCGCCCCTGAACCCATTCAGGGGGGCTGGAAGAGGGCGTTGTAAACCCTCCACCTGCGCCCGGTACGTCTGCTGCGGGCCGGGTGAGTGGAATTGCTCTCCCTCTAACATTCCGCAGACTCCATCTGCGAGACGACCGTTTCGCAGAAGGACACCACCGCCTCCCAGGACTCGACGCTGCCGGCCATCCTCTCGACCACGGCCGGCAGCGACAAGTCACTGCCTACTCCAGAGACGAGGGCACGGCACGACTCCTCTCAAGCGGCACACTTTGCCAGCGTATGCCACGCCGTATCCTCCCGACATTCGACAAAGTGGTGATACCGGGCGTGTTATTTTCAATTTATATGGAAACTTTTAAAAAATATGTTTCTCTTTATTATTTTATTATAACTGGGAGTCTCCGCTACTTAAAAAAATGTAAAAAACCTTCTGTTTATGAGTACTATCTACAAAAAAAAATGGACTTCCAACTATATGGCCCATAAAATAAAGTATAGCCCGAGCACGTGTAATTTTGCACCGATTTTATTACGTCTATGCAGACGAGTCGTCGGATGAACTTGTGGCTAAATTATAACAGCCGCATGGGTTGATCGAAGGTTAAACTACGCTTGACGTGGTCGGTCCGTGGATGGATGACCATTTATTATATACCAAAACTCCTCCGTGCTTCGGATAGCACGTTAAGCCGTTGGTCCCAGCTGTCATTTGTAGATCTTTGACAGCCGTTAATTGTGGTCAGAAGTCCAGTCTGACAACCAGTTTAACCAAGGGGTATCATGTTACCCAGTTCACTGCCCTGCCTTGCCACTGGGTTGTGTAGGTCTGACAGACAGCTCCATGTAAAACACTGGTATTCAGCTGCATCCGGTGAAACTGGAAGCCGACCCCAACATAGTTGAGAAAAGGCTAGGCAGATGATGACGTCTGATCAGAGTTTAACAAAATTGGTGAAAACTTCACATTTCAGTGCGTAATGAGCTAGCAAGGGTGTGCTAGCTCATTACGCACTGCTAGCAGTTTCGAGGCACAACATGTTGTTAAACTTTTTTTACTAAGTTAGTTTAGTACTGCGCAGACACTATTAATTTGCTGGCTCATGACGCACTGAGATTTCAAAACACTCATAACAAGGGACTCTTCAGTCTTTTGTAGGTTTCTAGCGTTATCAACAATAATAAAACTACACTTTTCTATTCATTTTTAGTAGTTTACTTATCCGCCAATTTTATTCAGTGTTTAAACCTTTAACAAAGAAAGGTTCAGCTATTTAAACATACCTTGAAACGCTATAATCCAACTTCAAAATCACTTAAATGTCTCATAAAACTAGAACACTATCACCTCAAAATATTTTTTTTGTTGTTAAAAACGCACACGCGCGTGCGTTCTCTAAGACACATACCTGGGCACAGTGCAGGCGCGGTGGTGTGAGGGGAAAGTTAATAAAACAAAAGGAATAGGACAAAATGAGGCTGGGATATAGTGCGGTGCGGTTAGAAACACGTTGCTTTGTCTTTACAATCAGAACTTGAAAAAGTAATAATGTATTAAGTATTTTCGAAAGCCTTAATAGTAAAACTAGTCCATCAATATAAAAAAAACCATGCAAAATAATAAATATCCATCATTTTGGGTAAATATCGGATAAAAATGAGTAAAAACGAGTATTTATCTACTTCGGATAAATACTCGAGTATTTATCCTTCGAGTATTTATCCTTTGCCCATCACTATAGGTACGTAATAATGTTTACATTAACAATTATTTTTCTTATTTTAGTTAGATATAGTTATAAAAGAGGAGCGGGTTCATCGTTCATCATTAACACACCCACAGTTCGCCAGTTATGTTTAAGTCCCATGCAATTGGGGGCAGACTTATTGCCACTAATCAGGCACAAATCCATACTCCGGGCGGGTACCAAGCAGTGGAATTGTTTAATAGGTTACCAACAAATTTAAAGTTATTAATTTAAAGCCACCACTTATTTAAAAACAAATTAAAAGACTCCTTGTTGAGAATATGTTTCTATTCAGTGTCGCATTTTCTGTCAAATAATGAAAAATAATTTATTAAGGCAATAACATTGAATTACTGAACTTTTAATTGAATCTATTTTTGACTTATAGTTCGTTCGCGTTGAGAATGCAGTGAAGTCATCAGTGCAACTGCAAAATACAGGTGTATTCACAGTGGTGTTAAATTCAAACAAACTATATTTTAAAAGATTAAATTTAAAGAATTTATAAAAATGAACTTGAAAAGATTTGATTGCCTAGGCCGACGGATAATGATGAGAAAGAGATGAGATGTAACTATATTTTGACATTCATCCATTCATCTGACATAGTGTACATTTGACATTATATCTGACATACTGTTTGACATTTATTTATTACTTCTTTTAATTAATTGATTTAATTTTTATTTGTAAAATTGTATTGCACGTGACAATTTTATTCTTAAATGTTTTTGAATCATATTCTACACAATGTTTATTGTTTGAATAAATAAATGAAATGAAATGATACTGAGAAATTTAAAAAACGGAAAAGTCAATAACGCTTTGCCCGATTTATCGAACCCGGGACCTCTTGCTCAGCAGTAGCGCTTGCGTCCACTAGACCAACGAGGCAAGATATAGGTTCAATATATTCTTAAGCAATTCATGAAGGACTTGTATAGTACAAAGAGAACCTTGAGAAAACAAGAACAAAGAAGTTTCAGCAAACCTCTCAATACTAAAGCTAAGCGCCTCGTTTATGAGACTAATTTCAAGTCAAGAGGCTTTCAAGGGCAGTCTAATTTCGTGTACAAAACTTCAAGTTTAAATTGTTTTATAGCCAGTTCAACACACGAGTGGTTTATGGGTATTTTTTTTCACTTATTTATTTTTAATTGTTTTATTTTTTTGTACAGCACAATCGGCAGCTTAAGCTAATAGCCTAGCGGTGTAACTGGCGGATTGCCAAATCATAGATCTCAACTTTGAACTTTTTGGATTGCATGATTATCACTTGCTTCAAAAACGATGGAGGAAAACACCGCGAGGAAACCGGCATGTCTTGAGGGGCATGTGATGCCAATTCAAAGGCCCATGGGCGGCATTAAAACTCTAATAAGGTTTTACACTAACCACAGAGAGAAAAAAAAGATGGGCTTTCAAATATGTATTTACTGCTATGTGTACCCATGGCTGTGCAATAAGAGCAGTGATGACCCAGTGATAACAGCCACGTCATACGAGGTTTAGATGGCAGTTCCGAACCCAGATAAATGCTTTACTTTGCGTAAGCTTCATCACCAGTTTTGAAGGAAAACTTCGTGAGGAAACCAGCAAGTCCTAGAACCATAAATTCGAAGTTATGTGAAATCTACAAACCCGCACTGGCCCCATGTGGTATATTACGTAGATGCCTTCGAGAAATAGCTCTAAGGCCGGTTTCCTCACGACGTTTTCCTTCACCGTTTTTGAAGGAAGTGATAATTATATAATAGACACATGAAACCGAGAAAGCCAGAGGTTGAGCGTTGGGTTCGAACTCCAGACATATGATTTGGCCATCTGCTGGTCACACTACTTAGGCTATGACTGCTGTTACTTGCTGAAATCCCATGATCATAATAAAGTCGAGCATGCTCGTGTATCTCCAGATTGTTTTCAAATCCCAATCGCTATGAAGCAATAGAAGAGTCGGAATGTCTCGACTTTATGCGAGGGGCGCGCATTGTCACCGCTCGCGGACTATAGGCCGCCATCTTACATTTTACTGCGTAACATTTCATTTTTATTCCGACGGCTCAATGTTTTGAAGAAGGGCGTAAGTTGTAAGAGAATTGCTTTTATGTGTCGTTTATCTTTACTTTATTTAAAGAAAATTAAATAAAATTAAAGTGGCGAATGTAATGTCAAGAATACAGCTTTTTACTTAAAGCTATGAAAACACATGTAACGATAGGTTTACTACAATACCATTTTTTTTGCGTGTTCGCCTGCCTATTTGTTTTGAAAAAAATTCTGTCCAAACTGTCACTGTCAGAAAGCTGGTAGAACATTATATGATGTAACTAAGGCAGTTTCTATTAAACAAAAACTTGAGAGGTGTCTTGAAGGGACACCCAGATGGAACGAAGTTCCTTTCGATTGATTAGTGAAGAAATGTTACAATTCCTTCACTAATCAATTAGTGTCATCAGTTACAACTCCTGGTCTTAATTCTCTCTCTCTCTCTGGCTTGCTTTCTATGAGACAAAGAGAGACAGACAGAGAAACACGCGCACGCCGCACTGCTCACAACTAAAGCAAAAAGTGTCAAAGTCAAAGTCAAAGTCAAGGTAATTTATTTGTATAACATAGGTAAAAAGTATATGACTTGGTGACAATATCAAATTCTATGTGCAACACTATGTTTCACCTTGCAAGGAATACAAATTTTAACATTGGTTAAGTATCTTAACACTGTAACAAATTAGTAGGAAGTAAGTACCTACTTTTTTACACATTCTCATTTTGAATTTCCTTTTTTTTTTGCCTTATTATGGACCAATCAATTTGTCTTCTAAATATTCCTTAATCGAGTAGTATGCTTTTTAAGTAAAACTGTGAAAGCATTTTTTTGAATTTACTTAAATATTCTAATTCTTTTAAAATTCTAGGTAGCTTATTAAAAATTTTGGGAGCCATACCTAGGAAACTTTTTGAATACAGGGCAGTTTTATTTGGCTTAACACGAAGTGTGTTGCCATGACGTTTATTGTGACTAATACAAATAGTTTTATGTGTTTCCTAACAAACAAAGCTACTTCAAATATGTCGTCGACCGTAGGTTCAATTGAGGTAAGGGACAAAATACCCAAAATGAGTTAAGTATACAGTTTTGTTCAGAAGTTTTCGCTCTATCGAATGGTGTATATGAAAAAATTCTAGCTTAAGAAAAATGTCCCTTACCCTAATGATTTTTGGATCCAAATTTTGAATCAGCCCCATAATAACAATGTATCTGAAAAACTTTGCAATATAGGAACTTGAAATGATGTAATTATTGCCGCCAATCCACTTCAAATAAGGTAAGGGTCTTCCCAATCAACGAATTACCATTACATGGTTTATTTTTGAAGAAACAATAATAAAACTGGCCTTACACTAATGTCTTTGTTATCTAAAAAAAATAATCATCCATACTTTAAATGGATTGCACGAGTTTTGACATAGTTGTCCCTTACCTCAATTTGCATTGTCATACTTTAAGCAGTGTCAACGTTACACCAATTTGAATCGAATTTTATTTAGGTTCGGTGTCCGTTACACTAATTTGCTGATGAGAAGTATTAAATTGTTTATCCCTGTTACCTTTATTTACACACACTTCTAACTTCATAACACAAGATAGCACGTACTTGCACTATTACCATCCTTTTCTATCTCACAACGTCTTTCTTTGTGCGAAAGAGAGGATGATACCAATGCGAAAGCAGCGCGCGGGCATCAAAAAAGTCGCTATCAGTGCGAGTTCATCTGTCGTTTGGTCGGAATTGTGCACGGTTTTTGACAAAAACAGTGGGCGGTAAAAATGGAAAAACAAAACCATTTAAACCAATTGCTTCGACGCAGACACAAATTACTACAATTAGTGAATAAGATAACACAGTAAGTACATACATTTTGTTATACCTACTACAATCATTGTTACATGTTCTAAGCTGTCTGTGGGTTTACCTATGCCTATTGCTAATTTTGTTCGTTTATTTTAATAGATATCGATTCTTGTATGATAGTCCCTAATATAAAATCATAATTTATAAAACTATTGAATGTTACCTAATTATTGTGTAATAATGGACAGTAAATATTTACTAGGTAGATACTCAAAGGCGCTGCCAAATGTTTACATTGAAAACACTGTTTACAACGTATATTGTAATATTTCAGATCAAAAGATGAGGATGAGGAGAAAGAAGAAGATGAGACCAAACCTGCTAAGGTGATATCAACACCTCCAATGAATAAAAAGGAAAAGATTAAAGATCACATGGAAGAAAAATTTATGCTACTTATGAAAGATTTACTAGTCATCAAAACTATTCTGTAAACAAGGACACTCTAGTGGCAAGCTTTGATTTACAAAAGATTTTAAATACTCCTCATGGTGATAATATTTTGTTATTCTATAGCAGAAAATACACTGTGTATAACTTTACGATTTATGAAAGCTCTACTCAAAACGGGTTTTGCTATGTTTGGGGTGAATGCGACGGGAAACGAGGGTCAGAAGAGATAGGGTCTTGCCTTTTAATGTATCTGAAAGATGTTGATGATAGAGGAATAAGAAAAGTTATCCTGTATTGCGATGCTTGCACTGGACAGAATCGTAATAGGACAATGCTGGCAATATTGCATTATTTTTTGTCAATATCCAAGAATGTCGAAACGATTCAGATTAACTTTTTACTGACCGGTCATAGTTACATGCCAGTTGACAGCATGCACTCTGTTATTGAACAAGAAGTGCGAAAATTGACTGTTTGGAGTTACACGTAATGGCCTAGTTACATGGAATGTGCTAGAAAGAATCCTCGTCCCTACGTCGTAACCGTTTGGAGCACAAGGATTTCATTGACTGGGACCCCGTTACAGAAAAACTGTTTCCACAAAAGACGAAGGACTTGCAAGTTACGAAAATTAGAATAGCTACGTTAAAGAAAAAAGACCTTAAAACCATTTGGACTAAACACTCTATGAAGGAGGAAGCAGTTGTTTATGTCATCAAAATAAATGGGGAAATGGCAGCCAAAAAGATAGGGAGTAATCCAGAACGTAAAACGAAAAGTGAGAAGGGAAAAGGAAAAGGGACGGGAAAGGGTAAGGTTAAGAGTAAAACATCTGTTAGTGTGCCGTCACAACTAGCAGACTCGCCTGATATAACAGTGGACAATAATTGCATAGAACTAAGACCTTTGTATAACACCAGGCTACCAATATCGTTCGCAAAATACAAAGATTTAAAAAAATTGTGTGTGAATGCTATGCCCAGTAGATTTCATCAAGATTATTTGAAGCTACCATATTGCGCTGAAGTGATTGACAATTTGAATCAAACGGACGAAGAAGATAATGTTGATGAAAAAAACGTTTAATTCTGAAACATTTATTGATCTCAATTTTATTAATATTTTTTTTAATGATTAAAATGATTAAACATTGATCTCATGTTGAAGGCTGATTAAGCGGTAAAGCGGTAGTAAGTAAAATTGATTATTTTAATGTGATTAACAATGCCTTAGAGGCTCAATTAGGATTATTTGCAGCTACTTTTTTATTTGAATAAAAATTCAAATTATTGGTAAAATTGTTACCATTACTTTTAATCATTTGATTACAATAAACATATTAAATGAAATATAAATTGTTTTATTAAATCTATACAAATTAGCTATTACAATGTACCAACATATCATTTCATTGTACTATGTAAGCAACACACAAAAAACAGACACACGGTTCTAATACATTTTCATGTCTCTTAAATGATTTCTTGTAACAATAATAACGATTTCCAAATTTATGATATCCGTACATCAAAAGTGTGTACTTCATTTTATGTCAAAAATCTCTTTACACTATATTTTTTCCATAATTTTTTTCAACAAGTGCTTAACACTATTTTTCATTAATAAATTGAATCCAACGCAGAGGTCAATTTAATGTAAGGGACGAGACTACAAGATACTTGGTCAGTAAGGGACATTACTAACAAAATACGTTGTTGTAAGGGACATCTATTTTCTTAAATAGCTAATTTATTTAAATAAATGTTACACGTGTAGATAGAGCACTAAAATACAAGATTATGTGTGAAATCAGACCCGAAATAGGTTAATTAGAAAAAAAGTTATAGGCGATTTAGTCCGAAAAAAAACTTTGTCGGCCTCTCCTGAAAAATCGTATTTTGTCCCTTACCTCAATTGAACCTACGGTCGACGATGTATAGACGTGGAAAGGTCAGTACGCGAAGCTCAGTGAAATATGGCCGGCAACTGTCTGTAACCTGTAGCTGGCATACTGCTCGTAAACATTTCTTTTGTGCTTTAAATACTAATTCTCGGTCAGGGGAGTTTCCCCAAAATATTATACCATAACGTAATGTTGAGGAGACGTATGATGATAGGCGGTTAGGACTGTTTCAACTTATGGTCTTAAAAATTGTCGTTACAACTTTTAGTCTTAATTTTTTCCTTTCGCAACGCGCGATAATGAACTTCGTTCCAATAATAATTTGGGATCCGTCCGATAAGAAATAAGACCCAAAACCACAACCACGTCGTCGCGGGCACAGAACAGACGGATAATGTATAAAACTAAAGAGTTTGTTTGTTTTGTTGGGTAAACCACGTAAATTTCATACTAACTTCTTGTCAGATATGCAAAAATATAGTTGCAATTAATAACTTAATTCTTGAGACAATAATTTACAAAACGCAACGACTCGTAAAAGTGTACGAAAACGCTGAGCACAGCTTGTCATACCAAAATAAATAAATATATAACCCAATTCGCTTTTAGCTCCGCCACCGCTTGTCACTCACGCCCCTCCCTAATTTCTAGATCTTGGAATGTTCGTAATGTGAGCCGTTCCTCAAATTGGATTGATGTAATTCCCTACATCTTGGTACCCACGGAGGTCATCCAATATGATGGACGCTTACATAAAGTAAACGTTAGCTGTTGTTATTTTATTACTTGTGCAAATGTTTTCGTTCTTTTGTTCTATTTTAGGGCAGTTTTGTTTGGATAATCTCAGGCCAGGGTCACAATACACAGGTCACGTGACAGCATGTCCGCCTGCCGAGAACATGTTTGATATACTTGTGTTACTTTTCTTGCTTCTAATTTTGGATTTAATTTTAAAAAATGACTTGCAGTTTATGTAAGTACCTATTTTAGTGATTTACCCAGATCTCTTTACTGTGTTAATCAAGTAGTTGAGTTTCCAAAGTTAAGAGTTGTCTTACACGACGTCTGACAAATATGCGACGTGACGGTTGACGATAGACATTACCTATGTCATTAAGGCTATCCCTAAACATTTTGCATGCATAAACAATTTAAAAAATATTTACAAGTACTGACTGGACAGGTCGTGGACATGTCCAATAAGTATCACGTAGGTAATTAAGGGGTGAGTAAGGGGGGAGAATGGCTATAATATCTTTGCTGCCCCCAACTGTCAACCTCTCCTGCACGCGGCGCTCCCTGCTAGATAACTGACGAGGCTCTGGCGTCCGAGCAAAGGCGGTATAACCTTACGCCCAGCCGGGCAACCGGCTGGAAGAGGGATCAGCGACCTTGGGGACCAAATACCCCCAAAAATGTCTGGTGCAGAAGGCAACGGGAAACCACTGCACTATTTTCCCAAGAAAACCACAATGAAAAGTTCACCTACGAAGAATGCGTTGTTATGCGATCCGACTGACCCTCGGCGCCATCGCGATTCCGGGTCGCATGGTGTGAAGTATGTTACCGGCCACTCCACTGTGGACCACCAGACGGGGAGTGGAAGCAATGTTATTGGTCAAGGTACAGGATCACAAAAGACCCCATTACGAAAACAGCTGCGCATGGGGACTTGGAATGTAAGAGGGCTGCTACAAGCAGGAAAGTTGGATATAGTTGAACGGGAGATGGCAAAAAACAGGATAGATATACTGGGGATTGGTGAGACGCATCGTAAAGGAAGCGGTCATTTTGTTACAGACAATGGCAACGTCATGTACCTTTCAGGCGGAGATAACAGCGAAAATGGAGTTGCCTTCTTAATACCTAAAACACTACGGAACAACGTCAAAGGATATCAGACTCCAAATGACAGAATGATCGCAATAAAACTGGATGCTAGCCCTGTACCCATCAACATCATACAAGTATATGCGCCCACCTCTCTATCTAAGGAGGAAGTCTCGGATGAGTTTTATGCCAATTTGGATAAGCTGCTTCACACTATACCATCCAGGGAAATTACGGTTGTGCTGGGAGATTGGAACGCCAAGGTGGGTGATACCAATGGAAGCTCGCTGAAGGGCACGCTGGTTGGCAAATGGGGCCTCGGTAAACACAATGACAGGGGTGAAAAATTTCTTCAATACTGTATTGAAAATCAGCTCTCTGTAATGAACACCTGGTTTGAACAGCATCCGAGAAGATTGTACACGTGGACATCGCCATCAGGCCATAGAAACCAGATTGACTACATCACGATCAAGTCCAGATGGCGTTCGTCTGTCATTAACGCCAAGACACTTCCTGGTGCCGACTGTGGCAGTGACCATGAGCTGCTCATTGCTGACTTCAGATTGCGCTTGAAGAAAATCCGTCCAAAAACTCCGAAGACTGTCACACTGAATGGTCCGGCTTTAATCCACTTCCACAGCACAATTGACTCAAAGATCAAGTCCATGAAATGTGAACCATTTGACTCTAGCGAAGCAGACTGGACAAACCTGAAAAGGGAGATTCTGCTCACGGCAAAAGAGAGTACGGCACTTCACAAAACTGTCAATAAAAAAGAAGAATGGATAGGCCGACAGTCGTGGGATCTGATCGAAGAGAGACGTGAGCTAAAAAGCGCTGGTTTAAGCTCTCCCAGCGATCGCGAACGCTACAACCTATTACACAAGGAGGTGCAAAAATCTACACGGAGGGACCGAGACATGTTCATCAACGGATTGTGCGATGAGATTGAAGGACATGCTGACAAATGCCAGGCGAAGGATCTTTTTATGAAAATCAAGCAGCTAACCGGGACCTTCAAACCGAAAAGTTGGATAGTGGATGACAGTAAAGGGAACACTTTAACAGAACTAGAACATGTTCTAGAAAGATGGAGAAGTTACTGTTATGAACTGTATCGGGATGAAAAGGGACAACTAACGGAACGAAGATGGGATGAACACCCGGAGGAGCCCCCCATTTTGCTTTCTGAAGTGCAAGATGCCATTCAGAAGCTTAAACACAAAGCGGTTGGCCCTGATGGAGTGTCAGCTGCAATGCTTCAACACCTAGGCGCAGACGGTACTAAGTTCATACATCAGATATGCAACAAGATCTGGAAAACTGGCCAATGGCCAGAAGACTGGACCGTATCTGCAGTCGTACCACTTCACAAAAAAGGATCCACTAGAAAATGTGAAAACTATCGCACGCTGTCACTGATGTCTCACGCTAGTAAAGTCATGCTCCGTATCATGAACAACAGGCTATCAGCATTTATAGACCACCAGATACCCAATGAACAATCAGGCTTTGTCGCTGGAAAAGGAACTAGGGAACAAATATTGAACGTACGCCTGCTCATTGAGAAATGCAGAGAGTTCAACAAACCGTTGGTCTTGTGCTTCATTGACTACGCCAAAGCATTTGACTGCGTGCAGTGGAGTACCATGTTTGATGTGCTTGTGGAGATGGGAGTCCCCTTGCACCTCATTTTCCTTGTGCAGAATCTATACCTTGACGGCACTAGCTTTGTGAAATTAGAAGACCATCAGTCGAAGTCCTTTCACACTGAACGAGGCGTGCGCCAGGGCTGTATTCTTTCGCCTAAATTATTCAACCTGTACGGCGAATACATAATGAGAAAAGCGCTTGAGGAATGGGGCGGAGGTGTATCAGTAGGTGGCCTACGCATCACTAACCTCAGATATGCTGATGACACGACTATAGTTGCATCGAGTGAAGTAGAGATGGCAACTCTGCTGAAGAAAATAGAAGGTGAGAGCGCCAAACTCGGTCTTAAGATCAACCATTCGAAAACCAAGATCATGGTGGTGGACCGAGCGCAACTTCTACCAAAAACCGATGCACTCAACGGCTACGAAAAAGTCAGTCAATTTGTGTACCTGGGGTCTATGATCACAAATGAGGGCAACTGTACAGATGAAATACGCCGAAGGGCCGGGATGGCCAAAAGCGCTATGGCGAATCTGGACAAAATCTGGAAGAACCGCGGTATTCGCCGGAAAACCAAAGTGCGACTCGTTCGTGCCTTGGTATTTTCCATTTTTCTGTACGGTGCAGAAACCTGGTGCTGCAAGAGCAACGATAGCAAAAAGATCGATGCTTTCGAAATGTGGTGTTGGAGAAGGTTGCTCAGAATTCCATGGACAGCTATGAGAACCAACGAATCCATACTGCAGGAGCTTAACATCACGACGAGGCTCTCAGCAATCTGCCACCAAAAGGCCCTTCGCTTCTTCGGACATATCATGCGGTCTTCTAAGCATAGTCTGGAGAAGCACATCATAGTGGGTCAGATGGAGGGAAGACGAGCCAGGGGCAGAGCACCCTCAAGATGGATGGATGCCATCAGGAAAACTGTGGGGCCGGACATCCAGACGGCAGTCCACAGCTGCAACAACCGCAGCGAATGGAGAGCTCGCTGTTGTGGTCGCGATCCTCAGCATTGAGGGACCGAGGAAGAAGAAGAAGAAGGTAATTAAAATCACCGCTTGACTTTGTGACCTATCTACTCGTTCCATAATGCAAATAACTAGAAAAACAACACTAGAATCTAAATGCAGTATATCTGACCTACAGACACACTGTTCCAAATACCCTCTGACATATGCATAGAGTGTAAACTTATTTGCGTATGTATGTTGCCAGTTCCCATAAAATTATCGTATTGTGGCGACGATCTGCTTTGTGCCGTCACTAAAACGGACTAGTTTTTGTGTTGTCCTCATACGAGGACAGAGATATGGACATAAGCCAACTGTTTTATTGTTAATGTTGGTTTTAATGATACAGTATTATGGTGTGATGTTTTTATGTGTGGTAATAATTTGTATTGTGAATTTTAATCATGTCACGGTTGTGGCATATCATTGCCTTTTTTGGCGAAAGGCGAGGTTTTTGGAGGAAATGTCTTATGTAGTTTTGACGTTCAAAAAGTGCTGATCCTATTATTACTGTATGTTTTTGAAAATAGGTAAAGTTGGTGTTTCCTAGCTAGTAAGCTTAGAGTAGTCACTCTAAGAAGAATTGAAACAAACTCAGAGGTCACACCGAAAAAAACACAGTCTCATTTAAATTCCAGGCTTTATCTGGGTCAGATCTTGTAAGAACAGCAGATTAGTGTCTGAAATGGTCTTTTGAGGAAAGAACCACATAGATATGAGGGGACCAGATCAGCAGTGCAAGCATTAGTCAGAAATCGTGAGCTCAACTCGGAACTTGATGAGCTCCACGTGCTGACGAACAATACCAAAGAAGAAGTTAGTAGTTAACTGTTTGTTTAAAAATAGAATATTAACAATAAATACACCATTTTCTGTAAGTATAGGTCTATAAACTACAGAGAAAATTAACACAAAGCTTACTATAAAGGATAGCGGTCTACACATCGTAACAATATCACATCTACAAAACAAAATACAAATCCTCATACAAAAAAATAACCACCTTTTCATAGCCAAAATATTGTCAACCATTCTCCATTGAATTTTAAACCCACCTTCAACAGACTACGGTCTAAAATTGTACCTATGTGGTTCTCATGTAACATGTAAATTATTAAGCAGGATCCCATAACACGGGTACTGTAATTGTGTGAATATTCTGGATTCCTGGACCTTTAATACCTGACCTTTGTCGGTGAGTACATATTGCGGGTCTCTAGTTTAACACCTTCTGTTTAATTTACTTGAAACAAGGCTTATTAATAATAACGGAATGTAGGTACTTTTAGTCAGTTTACTTGATATGAATTGTCTCGGAGAGGATAACCCAGAGGCTGAGCGTTTGGCTGCTCTGCTGCGGGTCATAGGTTTGGTTACATCAGGACACAGGGAAATGCCCAATTACACAAGATTTTTTTTTTAAAAAAAGCTTAGGTAATTCGTAATGTAGGTTGCTCATTATTAGTAGTCTTGATAATCCCTCCAACTAAGCTAAATAGGATTGTGTCTGGAGTGGGTTCAGGTCAATATTGCAATGGGTGACATCGAGTTAATGTCTGGACTTTAAAAGAGACTGACCTCTGAGTTTCTCTCGGTGTTTCTTCTCAGAGAAGTCCGATAGTGAAACTCCAATCTCATCTACTAGTTAAAAAATCACGTGTAAAAGTGTTTGTGAAACCTTCTTACAGAAATAAATGTCTTTTTATTATCATTATTTTATCTTAATTTTTAAACTCATGATCTCTTGATCGCCAGGCCGACGCCTAACCATTGGGCAGTTGCTGCTTTGAACTTTGGCCAAAGAATGCACATTGAATAAACAAATGACAGGCATTAGAATTGACATCATATACCTAAAGAAATAAAGGCTTTTTTCACATAGAACTGGGCGCGACTTAAAATTAAAATCTGGATTGCAATTTTTAGTAAATTCCGATTTTAATTTTACTGACCACCGAACGGAAATATTAATAAAATGCCAAAAAGAACTTTATTCGTGTCAATAAAAGAACAATTTAGTAACAGAAATATCTAAGGCAAAACATACGACCCGCAGTCGCCCACATTCCCGCTAGATGGCGTTGAAGCCATCATTATTGTTTATATTATATTTAAATATTAGTAAGTCGTAGGAGCAGTTGTTGCGATTATCGGACATTACTCTTAATTGAATTTGGTTCAAAATATTGCCTCAAAATCCACCAATTCGACACTTTGTCTCATCTTAAAATAAAACTGGTGTTTTCTGTGGACAGAAGCTAAGAGGAGCTGGATAAGTGTGAGTAGTTTCTTAATATTATACCTTCTCGAAGTTTCCAGTTGCTTCGCCGTCACATTTATTCTTCATTCATTCGTCCTGAATTTGACTGGTCTGTTGGTCTAGTTGTTTGTGACTCTGACTGCTATGCTGGGTCCGATTCCCACCCAGGACAAATGTTTGAATGATGAGCGGGTTCATTTGTTCTAGGTCTAGGTGTAATTTATCTATAATATGTGTTTAGAAATATATAAGTATGTTAATAGTCGTTTAGTACCCATAAGACAAGCTTTGCTAAGCGTGGAACTAGAAGGCGTTGTGGTTTTTTTTATAGTATAAATAAGTGCGTGACTGCAATCCCACCTGATAGTAAGCAGTGATGCAATCATGATGGTGAAGCGCACTAGTTTATTAATAGCCTATTTACACTAGCCTTGAAGACACCTTTTTTTTAATATAATGGGTCTACTCTTGACCTCAATCTTGTCCTGCGGTCAGAGATGACGTCGACAATGGAGCAAGCTTACCCAAAAGAATCCTATGAACTCGCGACCTTAACAGATTGGGGACATATGAACTCGGGAACACTGATGCAGGCAGGGAATTCCACTCCTTGGCTGTGCGCATAATGAAGGAACAGAACTAAAAACTAACCCTAGGAACCTAAATTATAGTCATTATATTATAATTAAATTATTCTATGACATGTCGAGTAGTCTTGAGATTCAGTGTGTTTCATGTAAATAATACAAAAAATAGCGAACATAGCACGAGGGTAAGGAATCCTTTGTAGAATCTAGATGGAAAGGTGGCTATTGTGACATTGAAAGCTTACGGAATTTTAGGATATTCTTCAAGAAAACTTACGTAAAGTCAAAGTCAAAGGTTTAATTTTCTGGTTCAAAGTTCTTCAAATAATAGTACAAGCAGCTTAACATATTCAACCATAACATAATGACAAGGTAATTTTAGAATATAATTGATTAATATAGAATAATATATATTTAGTCAAGGAATCCTTTTATGTCATAGAACGGATTAACCCGGCGAGGATGTGATGAAAAAAGTTACGTAGGAATTGTAGAGGGTCATTCGGACCCTGTATACTAAATGCGTTTGAAATGGCTAAATTAATAGTTTTTGACTATGTATTCTGAGGTTTTAAGTAGTTCTTGATTATATTTAAGGCTGGATAATAAAATACGTATACAATAGTACAAAATATTATATCCTCGTCCTGCCCAAGCAAATTTGAAGCTGTTTGGTAATTCTGCCCACTGTTCTCTACAAAGTACAAAATCTTACAAGTGCTTCCTGCCCAGAATAAGTAGAACAAAAAAAAGGTCATGTATAAGATATATATTTTTTATATTTTTTTAGGGCAGTAAATAGATCATAATGAACCGATTCACGCTATTTTTAAAATCATACATTTTGTTCTTTTTACAGAACATTGGGCAGTATTACCAAAATCAGCTGTACTTTATTTGTCCTTCATAAAAGACACCGGGTACAATTGTGTATATAAAACAAAAGTTACTTTTTATGTTATTTATTATGTATTGTTAATCAGTCTTGAACTTTCTTCTCTGTATTTAGTAAAAAATGTATCTACATTTATTACAGATTCTTTGGACTTAAAAATAATTAAGCAATTGAAACAAAAAATAAAAATAAAACGAAACCTTCTCTTAATTTTTAAACACTTTAAAAAATAAAATCGTTTTAAAAAAATAGTTAGGCATGGAAATCAGCAAAGCAATTTCTTTGCTTAGTCAAGCACAAGTTTATACGACATGAACCACATTTGAAGTGGGTTTTGCTGTAATGGCAGGACCTGCACTTGGACTGTTTCTCTTCCAATATAGGCATATGTTTTGCCTCAGAAGTACGACGGCTCATGTTTGAAAGAATAACTACTTGTAACAAGTATAACTCATTTGAAATCCCCAGTATCAGAACCTTCTAACAAATTGCCGAAGGATAAAGCGTCCAATTCTGCAAAAAAAAACACAATTTACCAAAATGTTCTGCCTAATGTGATTTTTAGATCACATAATATTATTTATGTTTACTAAAAATGCAATTATTTACGAAAATCAAAAATAGTAACTAAATTCAAAGTATTGATTATTTAACTTTAATCTTGTTTATTTTTAATTAAGAAAAGCCACCGATCTAAATGATAGTAAAAGATTAAACATACCTCTTCTCCGACGTGACTCCATTTTTAACACTAAAATGGCTTCCGACGTTAATCTGCTGTCTATTACCCGAATAGTTTGAAGGTTCACTGATTGGTTATAACCTAACCAATCACAGGAAACTTCAAAAACGACAGCTGAGTAGAAAATATAAATGCTAGGTGCGAAATTTGAATATGTGCTTTTTGAAGGACAGTGGGCGGAATTTTGAACTTTACAATATTTTAGCTGGGCAGGAACCGCGAAGTATGTTTTGTGATTTTAAAATCACAATGGGCAGGACGAGGATATTTAAATCAGGTTTAGCAAACTACTACAAAATAATCACTTTAGCATAACATTTCTATACCAACATAAAATACAAACTGTTTTGTCAATTAACTTGTAATTCGGTATGTACGTAGAGATCAATCAGTTTCACTTACCTTCTTATCATCAATTTTAACCTTCACATCATTATTATTTGTGATTGTAGCACAATCCTGGCAGAACAAAACGGTGTGTTCTGAACAAATATATGTGTTGCTCCCGTCGCAGGCGACGGCCGTCTGAGTAGTGGGGCGCGGCGCCCGCGTGGTGCCCTTAGCAACAGCTACTGCGACGTCCAAATGCTTACTATCGCAGAAAAGAAAACTATACATGAATAAAAATTGGCAGGGTCAAAATGAACCCTCCACATGTTCGCCGGGTTAAGTGAAAACCTGATAAATTAAGACTACCCGTGTTACCCGGTGACTGGGTTGTGAAGGTCCGATGGGCAATCGCTCCATGTAAACTAGTGGTGTTTGGGTATAATTTGTCCTGAATTTGGGGTCATATCCGGCCCCTTATTTTATAAAAGTTATAATAACTGTTGAAATGTTGATGTACTATGGATACACATCTACCTAACCCTTCAAAAAGCTTAATGTTATATTGACATCATTATAACTAATGAAATCTACACGAAAATTGATACAGCTCTTCAACAAAATAAAGAAAACTTTGATTAAAAGTTAAGATGTCAACAGAGTCACCCTACTTCACTATACGAGTGACTATAACATTCTTGTTACCCTCCGCCATATTTACCCAGTTCACCCGGCTAATTGGTTGCTTCTTTGTCAACCGGGTAATCGAACCGGGTAATCTGCTGACAATCTCGAGACTTGTGCTCGTAAGAGACCGGGTGGAATATGACTTTATTATGTTTGTAGACGACCTAATTCTGTACCCTGGATATAATAGCATCTTAACGTATAAAAATCTTTCGTCAAGATGTTTGTCCAGGATAAACTCCGTAACTACTTCACCAATTGACTGGCCTGTTGGTCTAGTAGTCAGTGACCCTGACTGCTGTGCCAGAGGTCGTGGGTACGATTCCCACCCAGGAAAAATGTTTGTGTGATGAGCACTCGATCATTTGTCCTGTGTCTGGGTGTAATTTATCTATAATATGTATGTATTTAGAAATATATAAAGGTTCATCAGGTGTTTAGTACCCATAACACAAGCTCTGAAGCTTAACTTGGGACTACATGGCGTTGTGTGAACAGATGAGGAATATTTATTATTATTATTTTTTATGTAATTTGGCTTATTGCGTGTAATTTGGCAAACTTAAAAGATTAGGTGTTTTTTCCGTGGAAATACAGGGATAAAAAGTAGCCTATGTGTTAATCCAGGGTGTCAGCTAACTCCATACCAAATTTTATTAAAATCCATTCAGTAGTTTTTACGTGAATTTTATTATTATTTATTTTATCCATCTATCCATCCTCACAAACTGTCACGTTTATAATATTAGTAGGATTTCGTATTTATCGGTGAAACTCTTTACCTATGTCAGACGATCTAAGTTCCTATGTAAAGAAAGTCACAAGCCAAATCGGGTGTGGATAAAGGGGCCTAAAAGGTTCCTAAGCTGCTTCGAGAAAAGGGTTTTAACCCCCTTGTGCTCCACTTGACGGGTGTACAACCTAAGTACAAAGTACCTAGCGCTCTTACCTAGTGTTTAAGTGTAAGACACTTTTGAAAATCGGTTTACTTGAGATGTCGGGGGTCACACTATGACGTGTTAAATACGACGAACGTGACAACCCTGTGATGGAAACTGTTCTATTTTTGAACTCAAACGAAATATTTTTTTTGTTTCAGTGTGGTTTTCTGAATTATTGTTTGTGATTTGAGCGTAAGGAGGTTTGATAATAACAGTCAAAGTATTTAAATAACAAAAAAATCTTTTTCAAAATTGTACTCCATATTCAGACATAATACAATATGATACTGCACAAACATTCTTTGTTACAAATACTGTAGGCAAGTAGGGTGGAAAAATCCGATAGGCCCTGACGGTAAACCACTTGTAATTCTTAAGTTAAATTATAAGTTTATGTAACGATAAGATTTATTCAATAAAAAAAAACATTAAGATTTCTTTAGTACAAAGTTAGTAAGACTAAATAACATTTTATCTTTTAACTATCTGATTAATTAACTTTCCAATTATCTTTTTACTTTTTTTTCATTTATTTTTAATTATTTGTAAAAAAAATATGGTAAATAATAAAAGAACTAATATACTTTCAGTTAAAGATTACATTTCCTTTGCATATTTGTGTTAGGCCCACTGTAACGAGTATACCTACTTTAATTACGTTTCATTTCCCAGCGAATAGAAATCAGATTCCCAATCGGAAGGCAGTGGTTAGACCCAACCTATTTGACCATAGCGTTGTGGTCAGATAATCCTAGTGAATTTGCAATAGTTAGGCTTATGGGCACGTTAATGAAAGCACTATGCCATAAGCCTAATGGAATTGGGTGAATTTATGTAGATGTATGTGGACTAGAAATAATGGGATTCTGTAAATAACTTTTAAAATTGATTTATAGTTGAGTGTGCGTACATTCCATTGCTAAGCATGAAGCCTTAGGTTGCATTCTTGGGTTGGGTAGGGGGGTACTGGATCTATTTCAGTACCTAACAGAACCAAGCTAATATTCAGCCTGGGATGATAGCAAAGGCTCAATTATATGGGACTCAAACAGAACTGGGGAAGAGTAGTTTGACTTATGATAAATGATAAATGATGTTTATTTTGCAAATAGGTTTTCACACACACTTTAACACGTCATTTTTTAACTGGTTGATGAAATCGGAGTTTCACTAACTGACTACTCTGATAAGAAACACCGAAAGAAACTCAGAGGTCACAGTCTCTTGTAAAGTCCAGACATTATCATTATCAAATCATGTAAGAACCATGCAGATAAGTGTCTGAGATGGTCTTTTGAGGAAAGAACCACACAAATTGAACACTTAGATTGAATTTAGACTAAATAGTGTGAAATGATAAGACTAAGACACTGATAAGACATAGACTAAGTAATGTTGTGTGATATGTGTGAGCAAAAGTCAAAAGTCAAACCATTTATTTCAATGAGGCACTTTTGAACGTTAAACTTAAGTTAACTTAAATATGAAAAGGATTCTAGTTGCCCCTTCCAAAAAGTAGCTTTGTATGGAGAAGAATCGGCAAGAAACTCCATACTTACTCTTTTAAAATATGTTTTACAATACTTTGTAAACATTAATCAGATTATGAAATATTGAGGACGAAGTCAAGTCTTAGGTTGCATTCTAGGGTCGGGTGGAGTGGTATTGGGTCTCTTCCTGTAGTACTACCAGGGTTTGAAATTGTGCCTCGTTGATAGCAATAGGCTTTATTACATGGGACTCAAACAAAACTGGGCAGAGTTAACTTAAACGTAACTTAGACAAAGTAGTGGGTGTATGGGTCTGAACGGAATAGAAAAAACTAATAAAAATAGTTTGACTCAGATTAAATTTAGACAAAGTGTGTATGTGTGTGAAGAAAATTTAATACTCTTTATTATAAAACATTAAAACTTACTAATAAATTATTTTAACATAGGGTGGGCTTCCCTATTGCTAAAAGTGATATCTTACAGGCAACTTTTGTATGGACTAGATAGTGAGTCAGTATACATGCTTATTGCTTAATCCGCTTGAAAAATTATTTACTTTTCCAATTAAAGCAACACATGATTATGTCGCCCCCCACTCTAGGTACACGTGCCACGTCGACCTTCAAGGAACACTTGCCTTACCTACAACTAGAATAAATATACACTCCGAAACTTTCCGTTTTTAACCGACTTCCAACAAAGGGGCTGCTGTTCAATTCGGCTTTTTTATTATGACTATTGATAGAATCGCGTTTGACTACTGATTGTAAACATAAGGAGATTGTGGTCAAACGCGAGCCTAAGGTGTGGTTCGTGATACTATGATGTAAATGACGATGAAACACGCTTACAAAGAATTAACCAAATTCACTGACTGACTTGTGTCGTATTGGCCCGGAGGTTTAGGCGCCTACCTCTCATGCACGAGGTTGTGGTTCAAATTCGGGCAAGTACTAATGTGGCTTTTTCAATTCATTATGTACTTTCTATGTTTATCTTAGACATCATTGACTTTGGTGAAGGCAAAAATCGTGAGGAAACTTGGACTTGTCTATATTAATATTATAAAGCTGAAGAGTTTGTTTGCTTACTGGTCCGATTTGAAAAATTCTTTCACCGTCTGGAATCTACACCATCCCTGGGTGAAATTGGTTTTTTCCCTGTATTCCCACGGGTACGAGAACTTCGCGGATGAAACCGTGTGACGTCCGTTAGTAGTTAATATAAGTTTGAAATCTCCAATCTTGAGCAAGCATGAAGCATCAGTGTCTTATCTATATGGGAAGAGGCCTTTGCCCTGTAGTAGGACAGTCACAGGCTGATATTATTACTCATGACTTAAACCTTGGTTTTTTTTTTGTAATAAATAAAGATACCAAACCCAAAACCGAACAGAACCGAAGCATACCGAAGGCCAGTTCTCTAATTAATCAAACTCACCATCACTTTCCAGTACCTATGGACTGTATCAAAAAATCCATCAAAAAAAAATCCCTGGTCATCCTTAACAGTTAAAACTGTGGACAGGTAATTAATTATTTATATCCCTTTTTAACTAACACTCGTAGCAACTAAAAGGGGCCTCTGAAGACCCTAATTAAGGGTCTCGTGAGGAGCAGCTTAAAATTTTGTTTTTGTTATGGTATTAATTTATTAGCTGTGTGTTTAACCCTAGATAGATAACCATATTGCACAGTACACTAAAGATAACCATACGTCGATTCGACGTGCGAATGTTTGAGTGACCATATTTTGGATTATGTATATATTAGGTTTATGAATGTGATATTATGTCTTTATATATGTAGTTTTATTGTGATTAAAGGAAAAAACATCAGATTTTACATACATTTTTGTTAAAAAAAAAATGAAATACTAAACAAGTTACTTCTTGCTTTACAAAACTTAAACATTTAGGTAACTTTTCGTCAGGCTTATAATTTAATATGTAAACTCTTCAAAATCCACTTTTTGTAATCATTATAACATAATAAATCCGAGTAAATAACAGTATTTATTCATTTTGGCCTCAAAAGCACTTAGGATAGGCGCTGGACTTGTGCTCTCACGAAATGGGATTTTTACAGCTGTCGCAAATTGTCTTTGTCATCCTAATTTTTGATGGACAAAAGGCACAATATTTTCTTTTCTTTGCTTTAGGTACACCTTCACGAGGTTCGGCTTGTCTTTTTGGCAATATACCACAATCTTTTATCTTTTATATTCGTCGGCAAATTAAGCATTTGCTGCCTTGTCTCCATCCATGAGGTAATCAAGCTATTGCTGAGTTTTTTTCATAAAATCTCTACTCTATTTTATTCTTGGATTAGGACATTATCACAATAAATCATATATGCATTTATAAAAGCTTAATTTAGGATCCCATAAAACACATACACATTATATACACGTCATTTGATTGAAACTGTTGACTCCCGCTTTTGTTTCATTATAATAATGAATCATATTTTGCTTTGCCAGTTGTAGGATAAATTGTGCCCTCTTTGTAACACGATGATAAAACAAACACCATTTTCTAATAAATTACCTTCAGTTTTACTATACGCCCCCTGAATCTCTTCATCGCTCATTTTGTGCAACAACTGACTGATTTCTGCATCGTCTGCATGATTTTGTGACGTCATTATGTTATTTTTATCATGACCTCTAACAACTAAAAAAAACTAATAAAAAACATAATGCATTTGTGCAAAAAAATTGAAGTAACACTTTTTCTCAAAAGTCTAAAAAATTACATTAAAGATACCACCATACGTCACTTCGACGTATGGTAGGTAAATATTGACGAAAGTACTGCACATACCAAAGTGATAAGGGTGTATCCTGCAAGCTCCGACGGTCAGCTGAGTTGGCAGGAAAGGGCACTTTAGTAACGCGCGAAACAAACGAGTTCTACAGATTTTTCAAAATCGTATACGTCGTTTCGACGTAGGTTATCTATCTAGGGTTAAAGAATTTTTCGTTGGTCTACCTTCTTTCGGATTAGGTAGGCTTATGTGTGTGTATTTTTAAGATGTGTTGCGATTGTTTGTTTTCATCGTGACTGGTTATTTTTGGAATGGACTCTGTTTAAACTGACTAACGGAATGCTTCTGTTTTAAGTATAAATTACGTCGTTTGCCGTCGACGTTTTCATGTCGTCATTTCTGCATGACAAATATACGGCTATAGAAGTCTGTAATGTTAGAATAGAAGGCTTTTATTTGTGATACATAGGTGGTTCAAGGATCTTCAGTACAATTAGAGTACTCTATACTCAGCCATACAAATGCATACAAAACAATTGAAGTTTAAAAAGTACATACGACAGTCAAATTTAGTCATGTGATAAGAAAATCATTAGGTAATCACAATTGAAATTTATTAAACATCCAAAAACAAAATTAAAACAGCCGTTAAGCTAAAGCAGTCAAAAGCAGAAAAAATCTTATAGATCTTATACCTATATACCTAATGAGCTGTAGTATTGATCGGATGAGGCAGTGGCTTCATACCGTGCAAGATAAGAAACCACTATCTATCTATTGCTGAATGTCTCAGGACAGATAGCATTAAAAAAACAGTTAAAATCTAAAAGAGAAAAAGTATCTATTGATAAAATTTTGTAAAAAAAAAGTAAAAAGCATATGTTATGTGTGGGTTGTTCTGTGCCGAGTATTGTGTTATTTTAATATTCATCTGCTTAGCCCTTTCCCAACTATGCTGAGGTCCACTTCCAGTTTTATCGGATGCAGCTGATTTTACATGGAGCGACTGCCTGTCAGTCCTCCACAACCCAGAAACTGGGTAACATGATACCCTTTGGTTAAACTGATTGTCAGACTTTCGGGCTTCTAACTACAAGCAACGACTGTCAAAGATCTACAAATGAAAGGACCAACGGCTTAACGTGCTTTCCGAGGCACGAAGGAGTTATTTTAATACTATTTTCTGTATTTTATTAATTGTTATAAAGGAGCAATTCCCGTATGTTAAACAATGATATTATAATACGTCATCGATGTAAAATATATTTCGCTAACTTAATCAGTCAAAAATAGGTCTGGTCTAACTTCATCACAGTTTAGTTAAGATTTTGACATTGATTTCTAAATCAATGACAAAATCTCAACTAAACTCCTAAATTCTTTAGAATAAAACGTGACTAAGATTTTAGAACGTTTTATTCTGAAGAATTGACGTAGGAAGTTACCGTTTCTGTGATAAATTAAGATTTAAAGGTATTTAATTGGTAACATTTTTCTATCAAAATGCAACGTTGTGTAAAAATGTTTGTGTAAAAAAGAGTGTCTAAAGCTTTCCTAAATTCATTAACATTCCCAAATCTATGTGAGGCACCACTATTTTTACTTCGCTACGTCTACAAAAACACTCCATAATCACAGTCAAACTATCCAAAGCAAAGAAATAATGTTTTAATATTTCGAATGAGCGTAAACTGAGAAATTGAAAAGCTCTTGCATATTAAATTTTAAAACTGAATCCCTGAGTATTCTCGGTGAGCAATATAATTAAATACTACCTAGGTTCCAGACGGTTTCAATTTAAAAATATATAATCTGTCTGTCTGTGTTTAAAATGAATTCTAGACAGCGACGCGGAGGAATATTTTTGATAGCCTTTTGATAAAAGATTTAGGTACAGTATATAATTGGGGGTTTGTAAGTTATATAAATTGCTATCTTCTCTGCATAATTTCTGTATGATGTCGAGATGGGTAAAAGGTTGAGGCACCTACCTCTCATGCACGAGATTATGAATCTAATTTAGGCAACCAATTAATAATCATAATTGTGTTTGTTTTCACCGATCATACAACACAAAAATTAAATGAATAATTAAGTAAATTAAACAACCACAACCCCACCAACAACAACACCACCCAACAACACCGCAACACAACAACTGTTACACAACGCCACCTAGTTCCAAGCTAAATAGCACATACTTACTTAATATATAAGCCCATACTTATATATTTCTAAATACTTACAACATGTTAGAGATAAATTACACCCAGAGACAAAACAAGTAATCGTGCTTATCATACAAACATTTGTCCTGGGTGGGAATCGAACCCACGACCCTCGGCATAACAGTCAGTGGCAGTGGCAGTTTGGGTGTGTAATATGTAGATACCAAGAAGATAATCTTAATATTTCACAATACTTTTTGCCAAATTCAAGATTTATCTATAAATAAATTACATCACCCTTTTTGCCATGAAAGTAGGTAGGTTACTAACATGGGGTAGACATGTAGGTAAATATTATTTCTATTTATTACATACAAAATAGATACGGTTGTTTGCATTAGAATGAAAATGGAGGTACGATGTTAGTTTAGGTTTCCCCAATACTTACACGTTTTCAAAATATATTGTGAACTATTTATAAAGAGGCATTTTTTTGTAAGTTTGTATGAAAGGAGTTATCTCCGGAACTACTTACCCGAGAAATTTATTCATTTAAAGAAAGCTGCACTGTCTCCGAGTGACATAAGATATATATAAAAAGGTTACTTACACGCAAACAAAGTCGGAATCGACACAAGCTTAACTCAGTATGGGTAGTTTTTTTTTATTTTTTTTTATGTTATAAATCAGAGCTTGACTGCAATCGCACCTGATGGTAAGCAGTGATGCAATCAGTGATTGTGAAGCGGAATAATGACTGACGGGAAGACCGCAGCAGGCAAGAAACAGCAGCAGGTAACTGAATTAATATAAATAAAAAATCCACATCCACAGTTTCACACACCGCCATCTGGTCCTAAACTTAGCAGAGTTTGTGCTATGTGTTTTAGACAACTGATTAATCATACTCATAGGTTTTTAAATACATTAGTATAATTCTACATACATTCGTGGAAGTTTAAGGATGGTTAGTTAAACGGTGACAAAATATAGAAACATTTTGAGGAAAGTACAGACGCCAACATCATCAAGTTACCCCAATGTGTCAAATTTTCCCAACTGAATATGAACCTTATTCTGTTTGACATAAGGTTGAAAAACGATCAAAGAAATTTGACACATTGGGGTAACTTGATGTGCTGGCGTCTGTACTAATAATTACTACTTAAGTGCCTACCCATATAATCTGTCGCATGCTATCTTTAAAACATTTGATTTTTATCCTGTCGTCGGTACAGCATACTCCTCTCAAATTAAAGAACGTATTTTAATAAGAATTTGGAATATTTGAAAATATATGTTCGGACGCCAGCGCATCAAGCTGCCCAAAACTGTCATATTTTCCCAATTAAACATGAACCTTATTCTGTTTGTAATAAAGTTGAAATCTCAAAGGAACTATACTATCAAAGGAATTTGACACATTGGGTTAGCTTGATGTATATCAATGCTATATTAGTCCGAATATTAAGATAAAAAAATGCGAAGAGTTAAATAGTGTCACCATGATAACAGATCAACATATTTTTAACCGACTTCAAAAAAAGGAGGAGGTTCTCAATTCGACGGTATGTTTTTTTTTTTTTTTTTTTTGTGTGTTTGTTACGCGATTTCTCCCTCATTTGTGGACCGATTCTCAAAATTATTTTTTTATTTGAAAGAGTATACTCCCGAGGTGGTCCCATTTTAATTTGAAGATCTGGTGCTGATCTTCGGAGATATACAATGGAACTCTTCAAAAATAGACGGCAAATCTGTCGTGATTGCTGGAATCGCTTGGATATTTATTGTTTATACAACATCATGACATATCATCACGCCTATATGCTCTGAGGGGTACGCAGATGTGTACAACATACCTAGATTTCGACAGTTAGGTATGTTAAGTTTCATTTATTAGGGATAAGTGGATAACCCTATTACTATGACATATATGTATTGTTAACAAATAACAATATAAAAATAAATTCATGGCAAATATTTGTATGGGAACAACTAAAAATGGAAAAATAAAAATCTTTTTTGCAAAAAATAAAACCGACTTAAAAAAAACACTAACCAGTGTAAAATAACTCTAAATTCGGAAGTCGGTGGCCCATCATGAATAAGACAAAACCACCAAAGCCACAGACTTCCTAATTTAGAGTTATTTTACACTGGTTAGTGTTTTTTTTAAGTCGGTTTTATTTTTTGCAAAAAAGATTTTTTTGGTTATCAATTTATGCGTTGGTTTTGAAATTTATTTTGTTACTTAACTTAGAAAGAGGTCGTAAGCTGCATAAAATAGGCTGATATTACTGAACATAATTTACGTAATTAATCATGACGGCAGAGGCGAACTTCAATATTTCTTTGCAAATTAAAAAAAAGGTTTTTACACTGTCTAAAGTTGATCGGTAAACCAAAGTAATTTTATGTAGCAAAGAGACACGCAGCGCAGTAGTTCAGTTCAAAATGATGTATTTTGTATCTTTCAAAATCAATGCTTTTCAGTTAGGTAGTTAGGTTAGGTAGTTAGGTTAGCTATAGGATAGGTATGGTAAGTTAGGTTCGGTTATATATATATGTGTTGTCATTCTTTTACAAAATGTTTATATAAGAGTACATTAAGGACTCGCTCGATTGCTTTATAATAAATGGTTAATAAATGGCTTAAAATAGGTGCTTTATTCCCAGAAACAGAAGGATTCATAATTGCAATTCAAGATCAGATAATCAACACTAAAACCTACAGAAAATATATTATTAAAGATCCAATTACCAACGATAAATGTCGCAAGTGTCATATTCAACCAGAAACCATTCAGCACATTACAGGAGCTTGCACAACTCTCACGCAGACAGACTACACTCACAGACACAATCAGGTAGCAAACGCATTTCACCAAAAGTTAGCAGCCCAACACACACTTATAAATGACACTAACACACCCTATTATAACTATATACCACAAACTATCCTAGAAAATGACACACATAAACTTTACTACGACCGCGCCATTCTCACCGACAGGACGATTCACTACAATAGACCGGATATAACACTTCAGGATAAAATTAATAAAGTTACTTATTTGATAGATATAGTAGTACCCAACACACATAACATACAAAAGACAATAACTGAAAAAATAAGTAAATACACAGAACTTAGGGATGAAGTTACTAGAATATGGCGACAAAAGAAAGTTTATATAGCACCGATATTCCTCTCCACAACGGGTGTTATTCCGAATCATCTCCTCCACAGTCTGAAATTACTTAACCTTAAAGGAAGCATGTACATAACTTTACAAAAAGCTGCAATATTAAATACGTGTCGAATCGTCAGAAAGTTCATGCAGATAGAGACAACGAAATAGGACCTAACCACAACACACCCGCAACTTAACACACCACACGCTGCATTTACTTGGTTTAAACCCGTAAATGTAGTTAAAAACCAGCCAAAGAGAAGTAGAAACACTCTCCAAAAATAATAATAATTTATTTATATTTATTTATTTTATTTTTAGGAAGGCTTACAGACTAACAATCCAGTGCATAAAAATATAATAATATAAAAATAGCTAATAACAAGCCTCCACATATGGCTAAACAAAAAACAAAAAGTCGATAAAAAAGACAGTGCAAATAGGTAAACATTATAATTTGCTAAAAATCGATAAGTCGACTAGGTATCAAGAAAAAAAAACTGTGCCAAAAGCCCTCTTAAGGTCGAAACACGGGTGCAAAATAAGTCGATATTAAGGTCTCTAGAAAGTCTATTAAAACCAAGTGCACTTCTTACAGAGAAAACATTCCGCCTATAATTAGTCATCGCAAAAGGTACATTCAATATTGGCCGTAGACGTAACCCCGTCAGATTTGTGCGGAATGTCAGATTAGCAACGAGTTCAGGACAGTCAATGTGACCATTTGCGATACCCAGAAGTAAACTCATGTCTCCAATATAACGTCTCATCTCTAGAGGAAGGAAGTGGAACCGTTTGCAACGATGCTGGTAGTCAACTGAGTATTGCTGTGCCCTGTAATCAAGACGGCGTAGAAATTGTCTTTGGACGCCTTCAATACGGGATTTATAAATTTCATACTGCGGGTTCTAAACCTGAGATGCGTATTCTAAGTGGCTGCGGACGAAAGAGCAACACAAGATCTTTACCGGTTTAAGAGACCGGAAACAGGCCGTGGTGCTAAGTATAAAACCTAGTGCTTTGGATGCCTTTGTAACTATGCTATTTACATGTTGATTAAACAGAAGCTTGCTGTCTACAATTACTCCTAAATCTCTTATGCTATTCAGCCTGCTAATGATCTGATCGTTCCAGGTATAATTAAAATTTATCAAAGAAGTACAACGAGAGAACGTTAGGAGGAAGCATTTAGAGACATTTAATTGAAGTTTGTTACGGATGCAATATCTTTCAAATCTATGCAGGTCATCTTGCAACTGACATGCATCAGTCTTGTCACGCACAATTTTATGAATCTTCATGTCATCAGCATAGAGTAAAATATATGAATGGCGAAAGCATTGTTTTAAATCAGCAATGAACAATATAAATAACAGAGGACCCAAAATGGAGCCTTGTGGTACACCTGAAGGGACAGAATTCCAACCAGAGGTGTAGCCCTGAAGCACGACAGCCTGTGTCCTGTTCTCTATACAGGGTGTCTCATTCAAATGGGTCAGTATGGGAAAGTCTGAAACTATAAGACATACGAAGATCTGTTCTGAGGAACCATGTCATCGATTTTAATAAAAAGAGAAACTGCATTCATACATTTTAAAAAACATTTGTACTCCGCTCGGGAATCGAACCCGGTTATTTAGAAAAAAAAAACCTACACTATTTCTATTTAGATATCGATTGTGTAGGTCTTAAGCAGTAAATGTCTGTATGAAACATGATGTCTAAAATGAATAAAATGCATTGTTTCCACATACATTAATTTACTTTAGTAGGTGCTCGAAGTGACCACCGCCTTTTTCAATACAATATTCATCATGTGTATCTTCATGGTGAATTTGCGTTAATATTGTCTATATGGCTACTTTTAGGTCTACAACGGTGTCATAGCTTGTTTTGTACACTTTATCCTTAACGTAACCCCACAAGAAATAGTCCAGAGGCGGTATCATGCTTATCACACAAAAAAATGTATTGGGCAGGAATCACACCCACGACTTCCGACATAGCAGTTGGGGCTACCTTCTAACTTCTAGCCTAACAGGCCAGTCTCAATAAACTGATGTTTTAATGCAGTTAAAACTACTTTTGACGACGAGCGTCAGTCAAAAGTACTTTTAACCGCAAATTTGCAGTCAAAAGTACTAATAACCAATCATTTTCAGTCAAAACCACTTTTGACCAACCTGTACAGTCAAAAATAGTTCTGACTGTTTTTGCTAGTCAATAGTACTTTTGACTGGTTAAGAGTTTTGACTGCAACACACATATAATGTGAATTCACTGCCATCTGAATTGTCACCCTATTCATATTTCACACCATCCATCGTTTCTTTGATGTTCCCCTATTTTTGTAACCCTTCACATTCATTTTTAAAGCTGAAGAGTATATTTTAAGTCAGAAATGAATCGCACCCTTGCACACCTCTATTTGTGAGATGAAAATACTTATGCTTTTCTGCAATATATTGTGACAAAAGATGTTTTTTTCCTCGGAATAAGAACATTGTGCTGAGTTCTAAAAGTGTTCTATCGTAATTAATTGGATTTTTTTTATATACCACGACGGTGGCAAACAAGCTTACGGCCCGCCTGATGGTAAGCGGTTACCGTAGCCTGTGGACACTTGCAACACCAGAGGTGCCACACGCGCGTTGCCAACCCTTTAAAAACCTATTTACTCCCCTTTTGAAGAACTCCATACTGTAGCCCTCTGAGAAAACCTCGGCAGGGAGCTCATTCCACAATCCAAGTGTACTCGGGAGGAAATTCCTCTGAAACCGCACTGTACGGGACCATTTCGGCTCCAGTGTGTGAGCATGAACTCCCTGTCGACGGCGAGCGGTGCGATGACGATGTACGATCAATAGATTTTTAGTCATGTTAAACGGAAAAATATATTGAAATTAGAAGAAACTTTTGAGATATATTATAAGGAAAAAAAATATAAATAAAAGTTCTTTATTAACAATCAACGCACAACCAAAAGTACTCAATCAAAAATTTATTTTCGTCAAGAAAGAAAGAATTTTCTTTCTTAAGGGGGTTAAGCTAAAATTTTTATTTCTTGACGAAAATAGATTTTTCCCACCTTTCAAAATTGATGGAATAGAAGAGGCAACATTGTAAGAAAACCTTATAAAAATGTTGGATTGTACAGTGCCGGGGCGAATTGCTACTATTTTATATTTTTCATGTGAAAATTTATGTCGTTCTACGTTAAACTGGTTGTCACACTTTTGGGTGTTACGCTAGTCAATCTACAAATGACATTAGTAATGAAATAATTTTAGGTACTATTAAAAATGGAAATTGGTTTGGTTAAGGTAGTCTCTCCTAATTTTTTAAAAAAGTGTTACAGATTTTTTTATATTAAGCCGTAACATGTAAGCCTTAGATAGACATGTTTTCAAATGGCCAGCAGTCAAGTTACTCATCCGGATTCCTTCCCATCCAAGCAATTTGTTGTGGTATGTACCCAATAAATAATGATGTCAGCTTAAAAAATGGCGTGTCGACAGGTTTACCCTCACCCTTAGTATGTGCCTTGAATAATGAGGTAAGGGGAAGTGGTATTTGTTTTTACCACGTTGTGTTTGGGTCAATTGTGCTGACACAAACTTTCTTATACCAAAAAATACAACCTCAAGGCCGGGTAAACACCAGCAGTTGTTATTTTTTAATTTACTGATAGGCTCGCGTTTGGTCACTGATGGTAATAGCCTGATTACACCTACCGAGTAGAATGGCGAGACAGTGCCCTCGGCCGAGCGCTCGGTATTTGTAAACACATAGCCGAGTGCTCGGCCGAGCGCTCGGCCTAGCGACAGGCCGAGACAGCCACTCGGACCCAATTCTATTTACTAGGCCGAGTACCACCCTCCCGCTTCTCCGCGCTGTCTCGCTCGCTCACTCGGTGAATGTGAACACCTGCATTTTGGTCACTCGTCAACTACTCGCCACTCGGTCAGTACACGTCATTTTTCCCGCGAATATTACTCTCATGTATTTTCGCGTCTGTACTGTCCGGTAAACTGAACTGTCTGACTGTCTCAAATACAAATACAAATACAAATATAAAACCACAATCACCACAATTTACAAAAAATACGTGTGAACAGCTACTCGGCTGCATCACTGTCTCGGCCGAGAAGGATTTTACTGTCTCGCCATTCTACTCTGTAGGTGTAATCAGGCTATAAGCGATGACGTGATCGATGATAAAGCACGCTTGCTTAAAACAACCTTATCACCCTTTGCCTAAATAAATATAAGTTGTTGCTATTAGGAAACACCGTCTCCGGCAGGGAATTCTACTCCTTAAATGAATTTGTTCCGAAATCATTTATTTCGTATGGATGAGATATCCACATTATTTCCGTGGTGCTTTTGCGAGTATTAACTAACAAAATGCATCGGTAATCATTTATTTTTTGCTTGTGTATTGCCTACGGTAACTGCGTGGTTTGAGCGAAGGACGGGTGTTAACACGTAATGCAAGAGTTCGGTCATTGCACCGCTAAAAGGCGTGAACTGAACGCCACTCCAACATCACGTAGGTAACTAGCTCAGGCGAAACGCAAGTTATGCGGTTTAGTTACAGTATTACAGCGTCATCGGTTAAAATCACATCAACATTAATTTATTTAATCAGCAGTTGTCGATAATTGTATTTACAGACACACACAGATATTCCAACTGAACAATATGCCTTAAATAAAAAGATAAAAATACCGGGCTGGTATTCGCAACTACACGTCAAAGCGCGTATTTTGCGCATGGGTCATTATCTACCACGCGGGCCCAGTGTTATTGGTAGATTTTTTTGTGTTCTAGGACATGCCGGTTTCCTCACGATGTTTTC
The DNA here is from genome assembly GCA_921972225.1 of Euplexia lucipara. Taxonomy (NCBI): domain Eukaryota; kingdom Metazoa; phylum Arthropoda; class Insecta; order Lepidoptera; family Noctuidae; genus Euplexia; species Euplexia lucipara. Next base: position 19,128,852 of record OV179159.1, read on the forward strand.
CTTCACTGGTTTTGAGAGCAGTGGTGATGAAATAAATTACACAAAGTAATGCGCCTGCCTGGGTTCGAAACCACGACTTACTGTTCGTAAGTCGGGGCCGCCACCACTGGGTCACCGCTGATCTAACAATATACCTTTGTTTCTTAAAGGGTGACGTCAAGATGTACTTGGTAGTGCACTCACATTTCGTTAGTTATGTTTAAGTAATATGCAACAGGAGGTAAAGTTGTTGCCGTTAAACGGGTGCAAATCCTAACTCCTGGCTTATTAGCTTATTTACAAGAAAAGGCACAAATGATTAAAAGTCGAAAACCGAACATTACACTGCTTCCCTTTAAAACAACACGCCCACGCTTGGAAAACGTACAAAATATTACGCTAATTAACGAAACATAATACCAAGATAAGAAGAGGTCCCAATAAAACAACGCGGGTACTGTGTGCTAACACATAAACTTAAACATTATAAATAATAAATTCAGCGTATCCTCTGTCGGCTAAAGCACCTAATTATTTCTCTTCGCTGACTCTTATATTATGCAGACTGAGATAAGCAGTACCCTCCATACTTTTTAAGAGGCCCTACAATTAAAATTTATTGGACATTGATAAGGATAAATTTTATAAGGTGGACATTTATTAATTGCTATCGTGACCCGAATGTGGATTTAATACAAAATACAGGGTGTCTCATTCAAATGGGTCAGTATGGGAAAGTCTGAAACTATAAGACATACGAAGATCTGTTCTGAAGAACCATGTCATCGATTTTTAATAAAAAGAGAAACTGCATTCATACATTCTAAAAAACATCTGTACTCCGTTCGGGAATCGAACCCGGTTATTTTGAAAAAAAAAACCTACACTATTTCTATTTAGATATCGATTGTGTAGGTCTTAAGCAGTAAATGTCTGTATGAAACATGATGTCTAAAATGAATAAAATGCATTGTTTCCACATACTTTAATTTACTTTAGTAGGTGCTCGAAGTGACCACCGCCTTTTTCAATACCGCCTCTGGACTATTTCTTGTGGGGTTACGTTAAGGATGAAGTGTACAAAACAAGCTATGACACCGTTGTAGACCTCAAAGTAGCCATAGAGACAATTTTAACGCAAATTTACCACATGAAGATACAAAATGCAATTGTAAGATCGTTACCTAAACATGTTGAATATTGTATTGAAAAATGCGGTGGTCACTTCGAGCACCTACTAAAGTAAATTAAAGTATGTGGAAACAATGCATTTTATTCATTTTAGACATCATGTTTCATACAGACATTTACTGCTTAAGACCTACACAATCCATATCTAAATAGAAATAGTGTAGGTTTTTTTTCAAAATAACCGGGTTCGATTCCCGAACGGAGTACAGATGTTTTTTAAAATGTATGAATGCAGTTTCTCTTTTTATTGAAATCGATGACATGGTTCCTCAGAACAGATCTTCGTATGTCTTATAGTTTCAGACTTTCCCATACTGACCCATTTGAATGAGACACCCTGTATATATTCCACAACTATTTACACAACTGCATCTAGTCCCAAGCTAAACATAGCTTGTGTTATAGGTACGAAACAACCGATAAACATACTGATATATATGTCTGACTACATACATAATTGTAGATAAATGTTTGCTTGCGCATCGACCATTAATAGCTAGTCTCTCTCTTCAGGCCCAGACTCCAGCCTGTAATCTGTTGTAGTAGTCTATGACGAATGACGCGGGCTCAACAGAAAACTCAGCTGTCAAACATTAATAGCTTTCTCTGATTCGAAAAATTACAAATACCTAACTACTATAGTTTGGTAAAATACCAAAAACAATACAATAATATAAATATCTATCAAGAAATGAGTACTCTTCTAACATAATGCGGGTAGACTGTAATGTTTTTATGTACGGCTGTTTATTGCATGTTTATAGTTCGTTCGCATTAAGAATGCAGTGAAGTCATCAGTGCAACTCCAAGATAAAGGTGTATTCACAGTGGTGTTAAATTCAAACAAATTATAATTTAAAAGATTAAGTTTAATGAATATATAAAAATGAATTTGAAAAGATTTGATTGGTTAGGGGGCGGGGCTAGGCCGACGGATAATGATGACTTCACTGCATTCTTAACGCGAACTAACTATAGTTTAGTATATTTGTGTTGGTTGAGAAAGAAAGAGTAAGAGAAAGTGAGTGTTCATATTCATATTCATTTATTTTGCATTCCATATTGTATAAAAGATGTTACAAAGGGCTTAAAGCTAGGTACATAAATTTGGACCCCGTAAGGGCACAGCAAACTAGGATAGAGAGAGAGGGGTTTAATTTTACAATTATTTGGTATACACAAAAGCAACAAAATTTGAATATAATAAAATAAAAAAATAATTAGTACTTAAAAGTGTAGTGCTGCTGACTCGTTTGCTCAGACATCTGAAATCGTCTTAGCTACTAACATTGACTGCGTGCAAACCCTGGGGTAAGTCGTAATAAGTATTTTTATGTTTAAAGACGTCATTATTTTACTATCAAAATCCGGAACAAAACTTGAAACAGATCAAACAACATTCATCAATATCAACACAGCAATTTAGACTGTAGAAAGCAACACATAATCTCACATACATATCCCGCTTCGTCTTAACTGTATTACATTCGTTTTAAAACGTATCGTTTAGCAATAAAAGAACACACCATTCCCATACTTACTATAAAATAATCTCAAGTTCTCTTTACAATCTATAATTGTTCACGTCTCGGAATCGTTTCGTCCCAGCTCCGTGTAAGCACTGCTATTCCAAATTCTATTATGTTCCACACAATAGAAAACGTTTTATTTTTCAAAGATATAAACATCGATCTTGGTTCGCGCCTTCGTACATTTTCCTCCAGCTTTATGTACTGCAAAATTGTTATTTTATTTAGTATTCTAGTTTCTTATTATGATTTTATGTGTATGTTGTTGTATTTTTAATGGTACATCAATAACACAAAATACTATTGTTTTCATCAATGGCTCATGAAAGACCATCTCAGACGCTGATCTGCAGTGCTATTCTGAAAAGTTTATTTGCGAAATAACTTGTAAATCCACAGTGAAATCATCATCATTTCGACACTGGCGCCACCGAGTGATAACCAAAGTGAGACGAACTAAAACGGGTGAATATTTAGACGTTGACATGTGAATACGGAAACTTGTACAGGCGACATGAGAAGCGTAGTAAGTATGACTTTCGGGATGATTTGCGAAATGACTTTCGTAGTGATTTAACATTTACAGAATAGCACTGCTGTATAGTACTCACATGACCTGACCAAGATAATGTCTGGACTTGAAAAGAGACTGTGACCTCTGAGTTTCTTTCGGTGTTTCTTCTCAGAGTAGTTAAACAGGGTGTCTCATTCAAATCGGTCAGTATGGGAAAGTCTGAAACTATAAGACATACGAAGATCTGTTCTGAGGAACCATGTCATCGATTTTAATAACAAGAAAAACTGCATTCATACATTTAAAAAAAAAATCTGTACTCCGTTCGGGAATCGAACCCGGTTATTTTGAGCACCTACTAAAATAAATTAAAGTATGTGGAAACAATGCATGTTTTTCATTTTAGACATCATGTTTCATACAAACATTTACTGCTTAAGACCTCTAATCAATCTAAATAGAAATAGTGTAGGTTTTTTTTTCAAATTAACCGGGTTCGATTCCCGAACGGAGTACAGATGTTTTTTTTAAAAGTATGAATGCAGTTCTTCTTGTTATTAAAATCGATGACATGGTTCCTCAGAACAGATCTTCGTATGTATTATAGTTTCAGACTTTCCCATACTGACCGATTTGAATGAGACACCCTGTATAATGAAACACTGACCGTCACTTACTAGTTAAAAAATGACATGTTAACGTGTTTGTACAAACCAGTTTACATGAATAAATGTCATTTATCATTTAATAGCAAAGATAATAATGAGAAAAAAAAAGAGTCGCTTGTGTCGCAACGTCAAAGTTAATCAACGCTTGCCTAGGTAAGTTCGGGGATGGGTGTTAATCCTTTGTATAACGCGTCTCCGTGCTTTGCAAAGCAAGTAAGATGCTGGTTTAAGCAGTTGATTGTATGTATAGCTGACCGGCCTGTTGGTCTAGTAGTTAGTCGCCCTGGCTGCTATGCCGGAGGTCATGGGTTCGATTCCCACCCAGGACAAATGTTTGTGTGATGAGCATAATCATTTGTTCTGTGTCTGGGTGTAATTTATCTATAATTATAGTATATTTAGAAATATATAGTATGTTTATCAGCTGTAATTTAGTAGGTACCCATAACACACGCTCTCAAGCTTAACTTGGGACTAAATGGCTTTGTGTGAAAAGTTGTGAAATATTTATTATTATTATAGCTGTAGAGAAATATGGCATACAAAATATAATAAATGTGTGTGTGTTTGAGTGTGGTGTGTGTGTGTGTATAGAGTGTGTGTATGTGTGTAGAGTGTGTAGTAATGTATTATGTGACTTTATTTTAGAAACGTATCTATAACTTGCTTGCATTACGGATTATGTTAAACCAGCTTCTTAAGAAAGAAGAAAGAAGAATTCAAACCAAAGAAATTATCTGTATCGTTGGGTACTAAACATTACACACACACTCACCTTTCACTTTTAATTTCATTTTTTATTTTATTTTTATTTGTAATTACGTAAATACTAAAATTAATTAAGTGAATTGTTACTAACACTTTGTAACAATTTAATTCATTTCTTTTTGACTTCGTCTGAAATAAAAGTTAAATTAATATTGTTATTTTGTTACTAAACTAGTTGCTGCATTTACTATCGAAGTTAAGTTTGGTAACACAAATATCCCGATACGGTTCAAAAGTCCGTCAAAATGGAACTAAAGTTTTCTGTACAAAATACAAAGCATACTCCTGTAGTGCTGTGCGGTTTTGTTTGCTTATCTTTTTATTTATTTCTCTATTTCTAGGATACATTTGGTTTCTGTGATATAATGGTGAGTATTGCTTTTTCGCTTTTTTGTGACAAAACCTGGACTTATAGTTAATTTTAGTTTTAAATTACCAATTCGCCTTAAGCAAGCATGGTGATCAAAGCTCGTGCCTTCTCTGTATGAGAAAAGGCCTTTGTCCTGCAGTGGGACAGTAACATGCTTGTATTATTAATACCTTTCTTACTGCCAACCCTGCGTGTAATATGTTTGCAGATGGCTAGATAAAATTTATAATTATCTGATGTTCTGTGAGAGAAAGTATGCCAGGGAGTCTACTGTTCCTTGTTAGTTTAAGGTTTTTACTTGAGTGTTTTTTTTATATCCCATAACTCTAGGGTTATATTCTGTAGGTAAAAATAATACTAAAACTCCTAGAATAGATGGTCCAAAAATGCATAGTTTCGGAGATATCATCAATCATAATTAAATTATCAGTTGTTTAGTACCCGTAACACAAGCTCTGCTTAGCTTGGGACTAGATGGCGTTGTGTGAATAGTCGTGGAATATTATTATTAATATTATTTTTATTAACTAATTAGTTCAAAAATTGTCACCAGTACGACGAATATTCTTTCTAACGTCACTTTTCTTTCCCGTAAGGGTGTTTTACATTAATCATCGTGACTTTGTCGAATTATTTTGTATGATAGTAAAAAAAAGAAGAAAAAAGGATGATTGAAACATAGTTCATATGCCAGTTGATTCTTTGATATGGTCTCAATCATACCCTAGAGTTATGGGATATCAAAAAAAAAACACGTTGTATAATGGGTCTACTTGACCTCAATCTTGTCCTGCGGTCAGAGATGTGGTCGACGGTAGAACGAGCTTACCCAAAAGAAGCCTATTAACTCGCGACTTAAACAGATTGGTCATATGAACTCGGGAACACTGATGCAGGCAGGGAATTCCACTCCTTGGCTGTGCGCATAATGAAGGAACAAGCAAAGCGCTTCGTGCGAATGTGTGGAACATCTACAAGGAATGGGTGATAACCTGCAGTGCGTCTGGATTCCCGATGGAGGAAAGGAGATAGTGAAATGAGCTGGTGGAGCTCTAGAGCACACTCACCGAAATACAGTCTGTAAAAGACGGACAGAAATGCAACTTTGCGGCGGTGGGCCAGGGTATGAAGATTGGTACCCACCATCTTTTCGTCACCAGTGAGCCTCTTGGCTCTGCGCTCTACTGAGTCGTGTGTGGCTAGTTGGTATTTAGTGTTATCGTAATTGCATTTTTTCCATGTTATTTAATTGGTGCTGTACTGTGTTAAGTATCTAGAAAAAAGTATAAATAATTAAAATGGTAATGTTTTGTCTTGACTGACTAGTGTTAAAGGCCTGAGGATAGAAATAAAATGTAGGCTTGATCATTGATCTTAGACTAGACTCAAATTCCTAGTAAAATTGAAAAAAGTTAATTCGGAGCATTTTCAATTTAATGTCACGGCTGGCACTGTGGATAAGTAATTGGCTGCTGCGCAACTTGTCGAGGGTTTGATTCCCACACATAACTAAAGTTAAGGGTTGGTTTTCATTTATTTATCTTAATACTTTTAAAAGGAAATGAAGCGTAAGAAGTATGTAACAAATGGCGGTTAGTCATTTTTGCCGACTCCTACATTACGTACTACATGTAAAAGGTTTAGTAAAAACCAAAATTTGACAGAAATAAATATTATTGTCACTGACAAAAAGCATAAGTTTATAATATGAATAAACTTCTCATTTTATTCCAAATAGCGTATTGAGAATTCTAGAAAAGTCAAATAGCAACAATGGCTTCAAATATGAAACTATTGTAATTCTACAATCGTATCTTTTGTTATCTGAATCTGCAGGGTAAGACAAATCTATTCAAAGAAATCACGAGCTGGGTATAAATTGAACAACGTTTCAACATTAGGATTCACAACAACTGAAAACCCTTATTAGTATTCATACTACGAATATTTTTCATACAAATGTCGTAGCGAATTCGTAGCATTCCGCTACGCCGCTACGCCGTAGACGTGCTACGACAGGATATTAACCTGTCCGACTTTAGTTGAAAAGCTTTTATTTTATCCGTTAAGCTTTTAAACGTGAATTTTTAACGTGAAATTCCTGTCTTAGATTATTTTATGAGGAATAACTTAAAATTGAAACTAAGTGTTTTTGAGGTGCAACTTGGGACATCGTTAAGTTAATGGCTTAAGTGTTTCTACTTAGCGAACACGATGCTAGGTGCACTCTCTTTGACGCTGTCTTGTTAAAACTTTAACGATTTTGGTTTTGCTTTTTAGTAGATCATATTATAGAAGAGTTTTAAATAAATCATTAAGACTTAAAATAGTAGATTGTTTATCTAGGGAGTAAACAACTATTTTAAAGGCGAGAGTGTTTTTAAAAGTATGTCACTCGAGCTTAAAATAGTGTTGCTCCCGAAGTGGACACTCTACTTATTATCACCCTCTATGAGAAAATAAGTAAGTGCAACAAGAATTTATTTACGTATAATTCAGAACCTTAAGACAATGGTATAAATAATTAGAGGCTGATGTTTATATTTGAACAATTATGGAAGTGTATCGTAACAAGCAGAATACATTTAATTTCGCGCGTTGTTTATTTTTCATCAACTTTTTTTAAATTTGGCGCGCTCGCAGTTTTTCAGCCAGTCTTATGTTCAATACATTGTTCCCGCATGGTTTGTGATTCACCTCTTTGCTGATTGAAACATTTACTAACAATATCCACATTCCAAATTCAAATCAATTTTGGTCCCTAGGGATTAATGAGCTATTTTGGTCCCTGTTTACGAGGAATAAACTAGCTCTTTTTGAATAGATGTGATAAAAATAATAATAACTATTCCAGTGTAGGGCATTGTCTATTCGGGATTCCATCTTACTATAATATTATAAACGTAAAAGTTTGTTTGGATGGATGGATGTTTATTACTCTTTCACGCAAAAACTACTGAACGGATTTGGATAAAATTTAGTACACAGATAGGTTATAACCTAGATTAACACATAGGATAGTTTTTATCCCGACTATATCTTACTGTGGGATATTTTTTAAGTTGTAGTGGGTGAAGCCGCTAGCAACAGCTAGTCTTATATAAAACGCGAACAATATAGCTGAACTTGGTCTGTACAAGGATAAACTCATGTTACTCGTATATTGTTAGAAAGTTCACGTTTTTAGAGCTTCCTCGTTCTTCACCTAGTCGACACGTGTAATACAACAATAGTTGATGTTATGTTTCTTATTCTCTAAAACAAGAAAATATAAATTTCATAAATGAATCACGTATCTCTAATACACGTAAATTTCGTCGGTTGAGATTAAATATTATATTTCCTTGGGCGTGCCTATATTTCCAGTATATTATTATTATTTATTTACTTTTGAGAGGGGAAGGGATAGGGGGAGGGGAAGAGGCAGGGGCCGGGAGGGGGAAGGAAGGGAAAGTGAGGGAGGGGTGAGGGGAAGGGCGTGGGAGGGGCAAGGGGAGGGGCGTGGGAGGTGTGGGGGAGAGGGATGGAGGGGGAGAGTGGGGTAGAGGGATGGGGAGAGTGGAGGAGGAGGGATGAGGAGGGGGGAGAGGAGTTGATAACAAATGCTATGCAATAGCTTTACCGCGGCAGTCTCCGAGTGCCACACGTCATTTTTCCTTTTTTTTTAACCATTCAATCACAATTTGCCACAGCGAAGCGAGGCAGGGTACAGCTAGTTAAAAAATAAAACGATATATCTCAATCTGTTGTTAGCATAATTAATTTAAATCGATACTCGTATGTGACTCAAAAGTTGGATTAAATAAAACCCATTTTTTTCGTCTCTTCACTACAAAAAATATTTTGAAAGCTCCTCCATCCTTACTTAATCTTAGATTGTCACGAATATAATGTTAGTATGACAATAGTTACTTTGGCATTTAAGTAGAATATAATTATATCTTGACCTTTAAGACAACAAACTCGTTGGTTATAATTGAAGAAAACAAAGGAAAAACGTAAATTAAAATATCAAAAACATGATCCAAAATGACGCCCGAGCCTATTTTATTATAAGTTTGGAAACTTCCAGAAGCACTTAAATAATAATACATAAAGTATTTAAGATGAACAACGGTTGAACGGTCTGAAATTAATTTAAAACCAAAGTCTAGTACGACGCAATTTCAAGGTTTCATCTGTGTACAGTCACGAGCATTAATGGGTTGTTTGACAAAGTTTAAATTTTTAGTGCCTCATTTAGATTATAAGAAAATATTTGACAGATATTTTTTTATTTTTTCACTTAATCAAAAAATTACGGCGATACAACAAGTCAAAATGTCGCATGACGTCATCTAATATAAACTGTAATGGCTAGCATTACAGTTTATATTAGATAATGACGTTTTGAGGAGCTTGTGGCTAAATTATAACAGCCGCATGGGTCGATCGAAGGTTAAGCTACGCTTGACGGGGTCGGTCCGTGGATGGGTGACCATTTATTACATACCGAGACTCCTCCGTGCCTCGGAAAGCACGTTAAGCCGTTGGTCCCGGCTGTCATTTGTAGATCTTTGACAGTCGTTACTTGTAGTCAGAAGCCCGAAAGTCTGACAACCAGTTTAACCAAGGGGTATCATGTTACCCAGTTACTGGGTTGTGGAGGTCAGACAGGCAGTCGCTCCATGTAAAACACTGGTATTCAGCTGCATCCGGTTAAACTGGAAGCCGACCCCAACATAGTTGGGAAAAGGCTAGGCAGATGATGATTAGATAATGACGTTACAAGTTCCCTCTCCTCAACTTGAATGCGCTAAATCTAAGCAGATTTCCATCAATTTGAAAAAGAAAAATATATGAGTCTAGATGAGGGACTAAAAACTAAAATTTTGTCAAATAGCCCATTCCTTACACTTACGTGGCTTCGAAATTTATGCCCGCCTTTCATGCTCAATAAGGTTAAAATCTGAGTCAGTAATAATATGAGTTTTGTCAAGTCTTATGTACAGACGCCAGCGTATCAAGTAACCCCAATATGTCAAATTTCTTTGATCATTTTTCTACTTTATATCAAACAGAATAAGGTTCATATTCAATTGGGAAAATTTGACACATTGGGGTAACTTGATGTGCTGGCGTCTGTACTTTCTAAGTGTATCTTACAAATCGGGAGACAATCTGCACATTAAGTTAATACATACCTTGAGCAAGCTTTCTGACCAATATTTGTGCCTTCCCTGAATGTGAAGAGGCAAGTCTCTGCAATGGGACAGTAACAGACTGATATTTTGTTTGTTAAAATGCTGTTGGCACAAATACCAACCGTGTTACAATACCTAGTGTTAGTAATTACCAAATCATGCGCACAGCCAAGGAATGGAATTCTCTGCCTGCATCGGTGTTTCCAAGTTCATATGGCCCCAATCTGATTAAGTAACGAGTAAATAGGCTTCTTTTACTTTATTTTGATTATGTATTCTTTTTTTGTTTAAGAAATAAAAGGTTTATTAGATTATAAGGAGTTTATTTTATGAGTACTAGACCAAAAATAAGATTAATGATTTTTTTTAATGAAAACAATATCTTGTGTCGTGTCTGTAAATATTTTTTATTATGTTTCTTGAATAGAAATTGTCCAAAGGAGAGTTATGAACGCTTCAGATCTTTGAAATTAAAAGTAATTTTGTAGCGAGCAGAGAGTTGTATTAAATTATACTTTCAGAATTAGATTTGGTATTTCCGTTTACTACTTCATCCGTTTTGGGAGCGTATTGTTTAAGTTTAATTAAGGGTATTCTGAGGATAAATTAAAGACATAAAGCTTATCTTTAATTACATTTTAGAATAGGCCACTTTGCAATATTGGAATGGAAGATATCAAATGTCAAATTAATTGTCGTAACATACTTGACAAATAAAAGTTTGTCGCAATCAAATTATAAAGTTCAGTGAAGCTTGTTTACAATTTGTATAAACCAAACATTTCAAACCATATTGTAAAACTTACATACGGCATTTGCGGAGCCATCTTTTTATGGTATCGTCTTCCGAATAAGTCTATCCCCTGCTAATGTATTCTGATACAGTTTACTTATAATGTTATTTGTGGAAGAAAAATAAACCATTTATATTATTATTTATTATTATTATATATCTCCTATGTCCATTTAAATCCAGGTTTATTTTACTTCCATTCCATCCAAACTTGAGATTTAAAACTGTTCAGTCTTTTTTTACCAAGACTAATCGTAAAATCGCGGTAACCATAAGATCAGAAAAAAGCGTAATAGGTAAATTGAAAAATCGACGAAATATAAAATCATGATCTCAGAACTCATAGTAGGTAGGTACATTAGTACGCCCCAGACTAGGCCCGTACCAAGGGTTTTGGAGGAATCGAACGTTCCTGCTTACGGAACACTGGTGAGGGTTTTAAGGTCTGTCCTCATCATTCATCCGTCTGCAGGGCTAGCATGGGCTGGGGATACAACTTTTATCCACCGGTTATTTCCACTGACAAGGGATACAATTATCTTATCCACCTGCCAAAGCACGGCAACAGGGGGAAAGAGAATTATATCACAATTTGACATTAGACGTGGATACTCATCCACAGCTTATAGCATGGCGACTAGTGAAAGATTTCGCGATTCGAGCAATCCCAATTGACAACAAAACAAAATAAATATCCAGTACAGATGTAATAAAACGATGAAAGTACTTTGGTTTACATGACATTCTCGACTATTGTGTAATTTCATAAAAGTTTTCTTATAATGGCAATAATTTCGGGGACAAGCGTTTCCCCTGGTTTATCCCCGTGAATAGTTTATCCACCCATGTCGCCATGCTCGGAGGGTGGATAAAAATGACAGAGGGGAATAGTATTTTATCCTCTCCCCGTGGAAAGAATATCTCCGGCCATGCTCACCCTGCAGATCTCAGGGTGGTAAAAAAAGTTATATCGATGTCCCTAGCACCCAGTATTTGTTGTGGTCTGGACCGTAGATAGAAGCCGACCTGCGCATCGAAAACCAACGGTGGTCATCCATTTCATAGTCAAGGTCTGGCAGTCGCTGAACCATGACCATTATTACTTTAAGATATCTTACTAAAACAAAAACAGTTTTTGTGCCATTGCTCAACAAAGACCCTTCTGCTAGCTACAATTATAAACAAAATGAATATTACGATCTATTTACTTTTAATGGCACGCTCGGCGCAGCAGCTCAACAATTTGCTACAGCACTGCATATCCGCGATATAAGTTGCGGGTAGGTTGATATCCGCGATATGCAGTGCTGTAGCAAATTGTTGAGCTGCTGCTTCATTCCCACATAAAAAATATATATTTGTGTAGTCTACGAGTAAATGCAATATAATGAATACCTGACTTTTCCGACTGCTGAGCAAAAACCTCTTCTCAAACAGAGAAGCCGCGAACAAAGATCATCACGCTTGCTCCAGGTGGACTGGCCTTTTCAGATTTATGTTTAATTTAATTTATGTCTTTCGGTCTTCTATAGGATACATTTTGGAGAGTGTGCACGGGAATTACATGACTTGATTCCGCCATCACCATTCTACCATCGGACAACCCGGCGTACGGCGAGTGTCCACCCTTACATCGTTGGCACTCCCACGATTAGGACAAAGCGTTTCGCTTCGTCGTTTATACCGCGTACATCGAAGGACTGGAACAACTTGCCTGCTGCGGTCTTCCCGTCCGATTATAATTTAGGTGTCTTCAAGGCTAGAGTGAATAGGCTCTTAAAAAACTAGTGCGCTTCACCATCACTGATTGCATCACTGCTTACCATCAGGTGGGATTGCAGTCAAGCACTAGTTTGTAATATTAAAAAAAAAAAAAAAAGTTTTTTCTCACTGTTTTCTTTCACCGTTGACATCGATGTCCTTGATAAACTTAAATAAACTTAACATAAGTGGATTTTGAGAAAGAAGTATTAATAGTAGATTATTGCATCGAGCACAAAGTAATTTATTATTGCACCGAGTGCCTGATTTAGAGACCTATCAGGCACGAGGGCAATATAAATTACTTAAGGCGAGGTGCAAAATCTGCTTTTCTTTCAACTATTACCTATAGGAATAGTAAATAAAAGAAACTCATATCAAACAGATAAAATAGAAGTTTAATTATTGAAATTAAAAATTATACTTGAGCGATTATTAAACGTAAGGTTAAGAGTTTTGTTGGGCAAATTTATATTTAAATTTGGAACAAGTATGATAGAAACGAATAATACGTACGTAAAAAAAAAGTATTGATATCGGCTGGCTGAATAGAGCTAATCCATTGAGATTGGCACCTTTTGGTGCGATCAAAAAAAAACTGTGCAATAATGAAATTTCATACATTTTTTATTGCTCTAGAGCATTAAAAACTCGCTTTGTACTGAGTTTTTAGTGTGATTGTGATGAAATTAAAGCATAATTGGAAGAAAAATCATTTTCCATAATGTAAGTTTTGAAAGTTCGTGTTCCGCCAAGTACCTAATAGTCTTTAGTCGTGCCGACAATCCACGACCGTTTTGTGCGGCGTAGATTGTTTTCCAATGTGGAAAAGTTTCCGATAAAGAAAGAAATACCTATAGTTCTAGTGACGTGTTAATTGATCGAACTTTTTCCTTGTAAAGAAAGTTAGCGAACAATGAAACGGAACGTGGAGGTTCGGAAAATGCCCTCAGAGCAACAAGTTCCGTACTGGCACGACGAAACTTCATATACTTCTTAGTATGGCACAAGTTATGAGGAAGGTTAACTATGGGATTACTAAGATTTTTTAAAATTAGAATGAAGAAGTTAATAGGTCCAGTGTGTGACCACACACTTGGAAAATACTTTTACAAATGAAGGAGAAATCAGCGGAAAGAAGAACAGTAGAGATATATACACTTTGATTTACAAAGGTACAAATAACATTATAATCAGCTTAACACGTTCGTGGACAGTACTATCTCACGGATTGCAGCTACTGAGACACTACTTTTTTTCATACATTGCCCACGGGCGTAGTGTCACAACGCATGGTTACAAAATATATGATATGACAGAACTCGACTAACTGTATGTAACTACGACGCACACGGGCGTAGTGTGGGTAGGGAGGGGGACCATAAATCGTGAATTTGTGCGTGGAGGTAAGTACTTTCTTTGACAAATTTTTGATCATTGTGTAATGACAGTACGAAAGTTTTAATTATACATGTGGTGACAGTACAACATGCCGTTCCTTATGATAGTATGGAAAATCAATCGTCGAGAAGCGTGTACTGATTTTATGCAAGTAAAAACTCAGACGTTGACAGGCGTACTGTCGTATCATTTTTAGCTACCTAAACGCCTGTGGTCGTTACTGTCCACGAACGTGTTAATTAAGCGAACACATGATAATGATAAAATTAACATAAAAAATAGAAAACGTGACACAACAAAAATCTAACTGACATAACATATTTACTTTTTTCTATATTTGAAATATTAAATGGCATTACGCTACAATAACATATTATATCAACGGTTAATATTTAATATTTTTGGCAACATAAAGCTAAAAAGCCTTGCGGCTGGACTTTTATAATCATAACTGGCGTAAAGTGTGTATTACAGGTGGGTGACAATATGTTATGTTAAATCTTATAATTAATAAAAACCTAATAAGGAGTTACAATGAGCGGCATTTCTTCTTAATTCAGAAAAAAAGCAACACATAGAACATATATCAAAAATCGCTGACTTCTCTAACATACGCCACGTTATTCTTGTGACTCCACTTCGGGAACAGCGCGCACAATCCGAACATCCATCAGTTTCAGCAGCGCGTTTAACGAACACCTTGTCTCATTGTGATGACGTATAGTTTCAAGTCTTCCCTCTTAAGATAAAGAGTTTAAAGAAAATGTGTCCAAACTTTAATGCTTTTTTCAAGGAAAAATATTTTGATTTCTGTGGTAATTGTATGAACTGCATTATATCTGTTTCCCAAGTATAATAATAATAATAACTGGAAACACTGAAATGTCAAATATTTAAAATCTAAGTTTATCACGTAAAATATTTATTTTTATTAATAAATCCAAGAAGACAGTCAATCCTAGGTACAGACGCCAGCACAACCTACCCCAATGTGTCAAATTTCTTTGATAGGTTTTCAACTTTATTCTAAACACAATAAGATTCGTGTTCAATTAGGAAAATTTTACAGTTTAGGGTAGCTTGATGTGCTGGCGCCTGTACATCGCATCCACATAGGTACATAATGTATTTTTTATTGTATGCAAAATATTGTGAAAACTACTTTAAAAGAGTAAGTATGCAGTTTCTTGCCTATTCTTTTCCATACGAAACTACATTGTGGAAGGGGCAACTTGAATCATTATATTTTATTTAACTTGTAAGCTCAACGTTCAAAAGTGCCTTTAAAATGGCGTAATTGAAGTAAATTATTTGACTTTCACTTTGTAATAATAGGTCACGCATCCACAAATCAACCTCGAGCGTAGCCTTCGATCGATTCAATTCTGTCTGAACCAAAAGGCTTCTGGTAAAAAAGCAGCACGTGTGAAGAAAGGTTTTCTAAAGGAAGAGAAGGAAGGGTATCTTAAATCAGAAAGCCCTCAATTTTTAATATTATCTCTAGCTAAAAATCATAATAATATAATTTTAAGTGTTAAAATGTAAAAATCTCTATTCTTTGTATAAGATATCTACCAGTGGAATATAAATGGCGCATTTTTCTACTGGACAATAGTTTTTTTTCATTCACAATTTAATATCACTCGTTTACCGTTGTCAGATACTCTCAAAAGAAAATTTCCAGTAAGTTCTCTGTAGTACCTACTACGAGAATAAAATATTTTTTACCAAAATAATTGCTATTTTATTCTTTACGTACCATTCTCCGACATACCTAAGTTTTCTGAAAATAAACATATTTTTCTTTTGTCTCATACCCTTTACGTTAGAGGTCATTACTTGAAAAGATCCTTACGCTATACAGGTATATAAAAATAGAGATGTCAACAATAGAGTGTTACTAAAAAATAATAAATATTATAGTTATATAGAAAGTTTGATGCCTGACATAAATTCTTACAAATATTATTAGGACACCTGATTTCATTGTTACACTATTTAACATAAGTTTAAGAATCAGTGACATGGATAATGAAACAACTAAGAAAGGTAACCAAACCAACAGCATGCATGGTGACCTCATTAAAATATTAATTGCAGTTGTTCGATTCGTAGCGCATCTGCTACGAAAGCGTAGCTCTCGTAGCTCTGACGTCATCACATTGGCTACGTCGTAGCAACAGTAAATAAAAATCACCACTGACGGCCGGGCCGTATTGATTTTCTTTGACTTCATAATGTTCCTTCAGCCTTTTATGGTAAAACTTTAGAAGGTCCGTAGGTACTTGCAACTGGATTTGAATTTTTTTGCAGGTTTTACTGATGATGTTATATTGACTTTAAACTGTTAAACACCACGAGACTTAAAAATTGTATCTAACTCAATAAGATATAGGTATCCAAAACACGCTTAATTCGTTAGAAATATCATTGGGTTATAAAGAAATTATGCTTTAATACAGTTCCTTAAATTGCTTAAAGAACATCAGGAAAACGTGAAATTTGTGACTTTTGTAACTAAGAGCTGATTTTGGAACCCCTAAGAGCTGAAATTTTAAGTCGCATTTCTCAATGTACACGTTTTCCTGATGTTTAAGCTATGAACGGATTTAAATAACACTCTACTTATGTTTTGGATGTAATTTATTTATAATAATATGTACGTATTTAGAAATATATATCAGCAGTTAAGTACCCATAACACAAGCTCTGCTTAGGTTGGGACTAGATGACGTTGTGTGAAAGTTGTTAAATATTAATATATTATTATTTATATTTCAATGCAAGTGTATTGCCACATAAAACTAAGACAGAAAAAAAGACAGGTGAACTAAACAACAGTATAGATCTAACGGGAATCATTTGCAGTGGTGTCGTCCAATGATTGACGATGAACCGACAATGCCATTATACTCCGCTGGATTGATACCCTATTGTCTTTCTACATAATGGAACACTGGCAACAGTTTGCTGTGCTTGTATACTACATTTTGTTTAGCTGTGATGTTTATTTATAAAAATTACAAAATAAAAACTATTTTACAAAAAAAAAAACAACCGACTTCTTAAAAAACTAACAGGTGAAAAATAACTCCAGTTTCGGAAGTCGGTGGCCAATAATGAACAAAACAAAACCACCAAAGCCACAGACTTTTAAAAAAGTTTTTATTTTGTAATTTTTAGTTTCTTAATTTGTATGTTAAGAAAGTCTTTCAAAACTTGAAAGAATCATTGAAATTGGATAACAATTGCTAAAGCAGTTCTATCTCTTAACATTAATCTGTACATCTCTGCCGGCCCCTTTTAAAATAGAATGGCGTAATGTTATGTTGTGGAAATACAAAAGCTCAGCATAGACATCTGACTATAGCAATCGCGAATAATTTGCTGTTATGCGTTGAAGAGTTCCGTTGCTTGTCTTCTTCATAAGTTTTTCTTCACCAAATGATACTTTCTAAATGAAAATGATTGATTTGTTACTAAAAATGTTAAAATCAGTGCATGTATGCCTATATTTTTTGAGGAGTTCCCTCAATTCCTCGAAGATCCCTCATCAGGTATGAGTTTTGATACAAATGGGACCAATCTGTTAGTATACCCTATCAAACAAAAAAAGAATTTTGAAAATCGGTCCATAAATGACGGAGTACTGAGGTAACAAAACCTAAAAAAAAAAAAATATACAACCGAATTGAGAACCTCCTCCTTTTTTTGAAGTCGGTTAAAAAGACAAGCTGCCCCAATTTCATTCTTTTTTATACCACGACGGTGGCAAACAAGCTTACGGCCCGCCTGATGGTAAGCGGTTACCGTAGCCTATGGACACTTGCAACACCAGGGGCGCCACACGCGCGTTACCGACACTTTAAAAACCTACTTACTCCCCTTTTGAAGAACTCCATACTGTAGCCCTCTGAGAAAACCTCGGCAGGGAGCTCATTCCACAATCCAAGTGTACGCGGGAGGAAATTCCTCTGAAACCGCACTGTACGGGACCATTTCGGCTCCAGTGTGTGAGCGTGAACTCCCTGTCGACGGCGAGCGGTGCGATGATAGAAAGTGGCTGTGGGCATCATATTAAACAATTCTTCGGAGCACAACCCATTATACAACCGGTAGAACACACATAGGGAGGCAAAGTCTCTCCTAAGACTTAGGGGCTCAATACCGCTTGTGAGTACGGGATCGTCGACGAGTCTCACAGCTCGCTTTTGAACCGAGTCAAGGGGCCCAAGCTGGTATCCAGGTGCTCTCGCCCAGAGATGACAGCAGTACTCCATATGGGGCCGAATCTGCGACTTGTATAGCAGCAGTCTTTGCCCCGGTGTGAAGTACCGCTTCGCTCTATTAAGCACACCGAGTTTTTTGGATGCCAGCTTGGCCTTGTCTTCCAAGTGACTTCGGAACTGAACGTCGCTGGAAATGTCGACACCAAGGATCCCTATACTCTTACTGATGGTAAGGGTTGTGCCCTGGAATTGTGGGGCCACAGTAAATGGAGTTTTTTTAGCGGTGAACGCACAAACTATTTCATTCTTCACCCTTAGAATCAATGTATGTTTGGTACCTTATTAGTTTTAGCTTTCGACTTGTCTGATGTTAAATTGGCACCTATTAATGAACTTATGTTACGAAAGCGTAGGTCTCGTAGCTTTGACGTCATCAGATTGGCTACGTCGTAGCAACAGTAAATAGAAAATCACCAATGACGACCGTATTTTTTTTTCGACTTCATAATCTTCCTTCAGCCTTTTATGGTATTTTTTTTCGTTTAAAAGTCCGTAGTAGATCCCTACTTGCAGTTGGAGTTGAAGTTGTTTGTAGGTTTTACTGATGATTTTATTTTGACTTTAAACTGTAAAACACAATGAGACTATAATTTTATCAGTTTTATCTACCTTAATGAGATATATCCAAAAATTAAAGACACGCTTATTTTTTAGAAATGTCCTTGAAATGAAAAAATAATAAAAAAAATATTCTACA
The DNA here is from genome assembly GCA_921972225.1 of Euplexia lucipara. Classification (NCBI taxonomy): domain Eukaryota; kingdom Metazoa; phylum Arthropoda; class Insecta; order Lepidoptera; family Noctuidae; genus Euplexia; species Euplexia lucipara. The sequence continues at coordinate 19,147,995 of OV179159.1, forward strand.
ACTCCATGATGCTTTGATAACATGCTTAAAGAGAACATCAGAAAACGTGAAATTTGTGACTTTTTTAACTAACAGCTGATTTTGGAACCCATAGGCGCTGAAATTATTAGCTTTAGCTTTAGACTTTTCTGATGTCAAATTGGCACCTTTTATTGAACTGCAGTGCTAATAAGTAAATAGTAAATCACTTCGAAAGTCATTTCGCAAATTATCTCGAAAGTCATACTTACTACGCTTCTCATGTCGCCTGTACAAGTTTCGGTGTTCATATGTCAACGTCAAAATACTCACCCGTTTTCGTTCGTCTCACTTTGATCATCACTTGGTGGCGCCAGTGTCGAAATCACTCCATTTAAGAATACGATATTTTTATTTCACATGATTTCAGAAGTGATTTCGCAAATAAACTTTTCAGAATTGCACTGCTGGGAAGAAGTCACCTCTCATGTCGTCCAAGATGGCGCTGCCTTTAAAAAGTGTTTAAAGAAAACGAATTTTCTTCATATTATTTTTTGAGACAAAATATGGCTGATGTCCATCTCCTGGGTACGATCTAACTTCTCGCCAAATTTCACTACGATCCGTTCAGCCATCAAATAAATAAACGAACCGACAAACAATCAAACCTACATAGTTACTGTTTCATAAGTAGTGGTATGCATAATAAGTTACTTTAATTAGAATTCCGTATTGTGACCAAAACCCATAAACTCTTTGATTTGTATTGTACTTTTTGTGTAATCCTATCTTAAGGTTTTTTGTACTGAGTAGGAACTACCATTTGGAATGTGCAACTAGAATCATTCTCTTAATTTATTTTATTTTGTAAGTTAACGTTCAAAAGTGCCTGTTATGGGTCTTATTGAAATAAACGATTTGACTGTTACTTTGAGTATAAGTAAAGCATCATTATTTAATAGAATATTGTTTGATGCTTTTTGGATCCTAAAAAAATAACAAAAATTGTTTTCATTTGAGTGACCAAATGCATCAGATCGCATAACGTAACATTAAAACTAAATCTTTTTTTTGTTTTTTTTTTTCATTTATTCGCAGAAAAAAAAACTTTATTTGTAATTCATATTTGACTTTATACACTAGATTTGAAAATAAAATCAAAAAACGAAATCTAAAATATGGCGTCAAAAAACTCATCCGCATCGCAGTCCATTATATTTTCGAGCAGTTTGGGGTTGAAACTCTCGGGTCGTGGGGTCCAAGTGCTCATAGCTTGTACTTTACTAAGACCTTTCAAGACGCTTAATTGACACTTAGCGTGACCCAAAGGCTAGTTTTTAACTTGGTTAAAGGATAAGCATTGCCATACAGCGTGGCAATGCTGCCAGTCTTTTTGGTACACTTCCAGTGGACAGCGATGTGGATGAGTTTTTTGATGCCATATTTTAGATTTAGTTTTTAGATTTTATTTTCAAACTAAAAAAAAAAACTAAACTTGACAATAATGTAGAAAAATCCGCAGCCCTTGAACTTTTCTTGACGGGTTGACATTGAGATTGCAATGCAAACGTTAAAAAAAACTGGAATAACCTACGTAAAGAATGACAATTACAAACCGTGCTTTTTTTCATTTTCATAGCCATTCCAACATTTCTCTATTCACGTCGTGTTCATCCACTCGACACCCCATAAAATGGAGCGGCATATTTCACGGCGTGGACAGGATTGTCACGTCATGATTGACGAGACAGCTCTTGATTGATATCGGCTACTGGTCTGACAGTTTTGTCAGTGCAGAGACAAAACAATTAAATTTTAATTTTCTCCAAAATATTTGGTGTTGTTGCTGTTGATGATAGTAATTGATGTTGTTTTAAATTATGTGAATTGACGTTATGTTTTCAACAATCATTAATTTCAGGGTTCTTGAAAAATTGTCATCTCAATTTCAATCTTAAAAAACAGTAACAATTTCGTTTATTTGTGTTGCATCTCAGCATCTGTTTGGCATTACCGCTGAAATGAATTACCTTTTGGCGCAGCAGTGAAACATACCGTTTTTGTGTCTCTTTTTTTATGACATTATGTTTTTACTGTGTGTATCCAGCTGTTGCCAATAAATGTATTTTTTTTTTCTTTGATGTGATACATAAGTTGTGAAATAAAAAAAATATGTCGGATGAAATATTCAATAACAATAATAATCCACAACTTTTACACAACGCCATTTAGTCCCAAGCTAAGCGGAGCTTGTGTTTTGTGTTTACATCGGATAAATATATTTATATATATCTAAATACATACATATTATAGACAAATTACACCCAGACACAAAACAAAATTCATGCTCATCACACAAACAGTTTGTCTTGGGTGGGAATCGTACCCACGACCTCCGGCATAGCAGTCAAGGCCACCAACTACTAGACCAACAGGCCAGTCAAAAATAAAGATGTATCAAAGAAGACATGCTCTCAAATAAATTGGGATGAGAGCAGCCGCAGGAGAATAAATAATTCTATTCTAAATCTGCCACTCTTCTCTTCTGTTCTTCATCCTGTACTATCTAAAACTCGGGGTGAACAACCTCAATACAAAACACAAACATACGAACATATTAAGCGCGACGATTTAATTCCACAGCCTAGTTACAAGCGGTCGCGTTCAGTTAAACAATTACAACTTGAAAATAACCAATTAGTCGCTTAACGTACACAGTTAATTAAAATTTTCCGTTTTATGAAGTGAGTTAATGTGACGTAAGTTGTTTATGGACTGTAATTTTTTAAGCTGTGGTCTCTGTGAGGGATTTAGAGCGTTAAAGTTTTGGTAGTTGAGTGTTGAAATTGTAATTTAATTTTGGTAGATTTTTTGTTTTCTGTTTTTAAATAGCATAACGGCTTAATTTGTTTGAAGATATTTACACTTATTTTTTTTTATTAATGTACAGGGTTACCGGTTGAGTGAACCAAAATCCATTTAGAAGTGGTAGTTTTCATCAATAAGCTAGTTGATTAAATTTTAGTTTTAGTCCCTCACCTAGAATACTAGAAAATATTCAAACCATATTTTTGTAATTTCTTCACGTAATCAAAAAATAACAGCTATGCATCGAGTCTAAATGTCGCATAGCCTATCCCGTGCAGTAAATACTGAATGATGATATCACAAGCCCCCTCTTCTTAATTTGAATGCGCTTAGTCTAAGTAGTTTTACATCAATAAAATATTTGTGTATTATTTTTTTATGATGGACAGGAAATATAATTTTGATTTTCATACACCGTCCACATGCCCATTACGACTGATTTACCTATGGAACACCGTACTCTAAACGTAACCATTCTTTAGATAATTATAAAAAGTTTTATTTAAATATTAATAAAATAATGTTCACATGAAGTTGACGCCTCCTGCATTTGGGTTTTTAACTTAGCTATATAGCTATATTTGGATCAAAACTTTTTGCTAATAAATTAATAACAACCTCAGATCTTTATGGTTGTATTCAGATTAGAAAATATATACAAACGCTTGTTCTTCTCTATCAAGTTAATGCAAAGGTTGTACATAAGAGATCGCTTATAGAGATAAGGCCGCCCATTGTAACAACCTATGGGATCTTTTTTATCGTGTAGTTAGTGACTGTTTTAATGCTGCCCATGGGCCTCTGATTTGGCATCACATGCCGCCGAGAAATATCTCTAAGGCATGCCGGTTTCCTCACGATGTTTTCCTTCACCGTTTTTGAAGCAAGTGATAATTATGCAATACGCACATCAATCCGAAAACTCAGAGGTGCGTGCCTTGGGTTCGAACTCGAGACCTATGATTTGGTAATCCGTTGGACACACCACTAGGCTATCAATGTTCCCACTTATAAAATATAAGCCGCCCATTGTATCATCCTATGGGATAATCTTGACAAAGTTACTTTTATGTGGACGAAGCCACGGTAGAAGCTAGTCTTCAATAATATACAAAACTAGCGGCCCGTTACGTGCTTCGGTACGTATAAAATGAAATAAGAAAAAAAACAATTGTAACATCAAATTCATTTATTGAAACAAAAAAATATTTTATTAATCCGCATATGACCGCATGAATGACTTATCAGCATGCTGGTACTGTCAACACTGAAAAAAGTTTCGATTTGACAGCAAAATCTCCATTTTCAAAATGATCCGCCATTTAATGAATTCATTTGTTACAAAAACTGTGGTAAATGAAGAACGGCTCGATCAATTTTGTGCAAAATTCAGATAAAGCATCTACTAAATAGTCTGAACAAAGCCTACACATTTGGTTGGGATAGGTGAGCCCGTTTTTGAGTTATAAAATTACAACGAAAAGTAGTTTTTTTTTTATATACATATATTTAGATATATGCATTTTACTGACTTAACAAAAGTCGGGATTTGTAGTAGTATGCGAGTACGACTCACACACTTCCAGTTTTTATTAATCTTAATTTCAATCTCGTTATAACCGTCAATCCGACCCATTTAAAACCTCATTCCATTGGTATTCATTATTACTGGAACAGTCATTCCACAATAAATCTCTTCTCATATCCGGTACGGCATAATAATTTCACCAAGTACACACATGGAATTCCCAAATATCTACCCTCATTTTAATAAATATTAAATGATTGATTTTAATCACCGCTATCGCTTTTACTTGGCTATTGAAAACGCTACCCTCAAACATTCCTAAATGTATTATTATTCAACTAACAAATGCATTTGCTAAAACCTACATAGATTGGCCTTTGATGCGGTTTGACCCCCCTTAACAAAGAAATTCTAATTAAAGAGAGCTCAAGTAACAGTGGTCATCGCATAGCGTGCTTTCTTTGAATAATCTTTATTTCCTGTAACCTTATCGGTTTGCGATGTGACTATATCACGGATGAGGCAGTGCAAACAATTTTATACTTTATTTCTGGAACAGTAAAGTTCAATTTTAAATAATGTTGTTCGTGATTTAATGAAATTAATTTTGTAATCAGAAATGTCCTGATTTCGACTTTGTGCTATTTGAAACAAGACGCAATTTAGAGTGTATGGGATTATGGTGTAGGCCAACGAACTGATGGCGTTATGTGAAACCAAGATAACAGTGGGCAAAACATTTTAATGCTTCTTATTGTAATAGTTTTCAGGAGGTTTGCTTTATTGCCTACAGCTAAGTGTTTATGAACTAAACTAGGCGAAACATATTTAATTTTGTTAAATAAATAAACAAATTAACAAATACAGTCACGCGATTATAATGTTACACAGGCTTACAAAGAGTTATCGGTGAAAACGATACAGTGATCTTAATGTGTGTAAAACTATTTATTAGACAAAAATTTAGTCCAAATCTGTGAAGAAATCAAAAGATCATTTCAGACACTAAACTACATGGTGCTTACCAGTGGTGAAGTGTCCATAAAACTTGATTCCCACCGGTTTCCCTTTAAAGGTTCGAAAAAGGAATTCTCCTGCTATTGAATGATGGCAGCCAGACTTTAGTATTGCCAGGTATTTACACCAAAGGTTTACAGGGTGGACCGATGACTATAGTAATATGAATACTAGGTTTCTTTTTGTCGGCTTCCCTCTTATGAAAATTGACCCCTCGCATCTCCCAACCTCGAAGACAATGTCAAGACTTAAATAGAGACTGTCACCTCGAAAGTTTTTTTTTAGTGTTTCGCTCATCTACGTGTAAAAGCAGTTGTAAAATCCTGTTTACATAAATAAATATTATTATTATTTAGTAAATGCTGTGACTGTAAGTGTACGGCCTGAGTGCACGCTCTATTCGAGCGTCGGGCGGGGCGGGGATGAGCGGTCGAAAGGGCGTTTTTTAAGTGGCCTCAGTGCACGCTCAGCGTTTGTGGTGGCGGTCGTTTGTGTTGATCATGGCGTCTGCGTCGTAAAATATTATTGATATGTATTTAGAAGAAAATTTGTGGCTAAAATTTAATTATGAGTCAAGAAAAGGTCCTAGTAATATTGTGAAGCAAAGAAAACAATTTGGAGAGTTTTCTACGTTATTTGAAACATTAAGGGTGAATGAAGATAAATTTCATGAGTTCTTAAATAAAGAATGCGAAGATAACCATATTTCAGGTTTATTTTGTATTTCTGAAATTATTTCTTCAAACGACATCCTTCAAGAACGCTCGTATCACCGCTGCAAAACACAAACTGGTTTGAAGTTGCACGCGACGCCCCGCTCGACGCAAACAAGCCCGCTGCTGCGCACGCTCCGCTCGGCCGGCACTCAGGACGGCCACTACGGGTAGCACGTGTTTAACATGAACGCTGCACGCCCCGCCCCGCCCGACGCTCGAATAGAGCGTGCACTCAGGCCGTACACTAACTGTAACGTACGAATTTAAGCGTGGAGCAAATTGTCATAACTTGTTTTTTACTATGTAAAAGTTCTCGTAGTCTAGATTCGTGTTCTCGATTGGTAGCAATAGACTACATACCGTAGGAATACAGGGATAAAAAGTAGCTTATGTCACCTGGGAATAGTGTAGCTCCCTAACGGTGCAAGAATTTTTCAAATCGTTACTGTATGCATATATATTATTTTCTCTATAAAATCATAATAAAGTATATATTGATCTCAAAGAATTCACGCACCGGCATTTTTTCCATTAATAACCCGACGAGGATAACGCTAAATATTAATAATCCGTCCTCCATGGACTATAAATTGACTGTCGATGTCCATACATCATATAGATTGATCAATCCGTCAACAATAGCACTTTTTGGGCTCCAGATTAAATAAATAATTACAGCCAGCCATTTTGTTTATGAGAAAATTCAGTTATGCGGATCTTGATAGTAATTATTTTCGGCGCCAATATTTTATTACGAAAAGAAAGGTTCATTTTTCGCCAATAATACTATATTCAAGAGAATGACAACATTTATGAATATGAACGAAACAATAGAAGTATGTAAGGATAGTAGTATATGACGCGCTATGGGCATCTGCCTACCCCTATGGGAAAAAGGTGTGAGTTTATGTATGTATGTATGTCAACAGAATATTTTGCCAGCACAAATATATGAAGACAGGCCTAAAGAGGCCTTTGCTCTGTAGTGAGCCAAGGTCTCGCTTCTCATTGAGAGATGGCACGAGCTTTATTTATAACGCTGGCTCAAGGGCAGGTTGGCTATTTCAGACTTGTATTCAATATAAGGATAGATTTACTCACGTTGTTTTCTTGCAATCAATGAAAGAATACATGGTAAAGAAACCTGAACTTTATTATTGGAATTTGTAAGTCTGAAATCGCTAACATCGGCCCTCAGCAAGCGTGGTGAGTAACGCTTGTGCCTTTTATGTATGATAAGAGCCTTTCACCCTGCAGTGGGACAGTAACAAGTTCGCATAATAACGTGCATTATTAATAAAAAATAATTACAAGTTACTTAATCTAAAAACCCATTATTAGTGAAGTGAAAATCTTCCCGAAAAGCTTCGGCTCCCCTAAAAGAAGTTAGTTCGTAAATTCAGCGAATCCGCGGAGAGATACAACCGAGATAATCTCAAGACACTCTCATTAGGAGGAATTTAAAGCGAGTTTAGTAGCCAAATAAATCTTACTGTAATTAGTTTAATTGTATTACCTAGATGGCGCTGCTGAGTTATTCTTTTTGCGGACGGTTTTTCGAGTAGTGTGGGGAAGAGTGTTTTAATAAGATCTTATCATTTTAATGGTTTCAAGCGAAACATTTTTTTCGAAAGGTTTTTTAATTGTTTTGGTCGAATGAAATTGCAACAATAGCAGCTTGTTATTAATGTGTGGTAATGGTTGCGATAGAATATTAAAAAAATAATTACTAAGGGAGTTTTATTTTGCTAACAAAGATACTAGAAATCATCAACTGCCTAGATTTTTCTTAACTATGTTAGGTTCGGCTTCCAGTCTAAACAAATGCAGCTGAACCAGTGTTTTACATGAACCAAGCGACTATCTGACCTCCACCATCTAGTGAGTAGGTAATAATAATAATAAAAGTTTATTTATATAGGGTGACTGGTAATTAATGACCGATACTTAAACACGTGATTGTACTCATGAATACGAATAACTTTCCCAAAGAAAATTTATTTTATACTCATTAACTTTCAATTAATTCAATTACGTCAGTACTGCACAACGGAAGCGGTGGGGGTGGCGGGGAAGCGTGTGACGCTACTACTACTAGTAGATTTTGCCCTTCCCGAGGTCAGATGATAGTCTGACCTCGGGAAGGGCAAAATCTGCTGATACGTACCTACTGTGATCAGCGATTTTGTTATTTTATTGTGTTATAAGTTATTGTGTATAAAAAAAAAGTTTCTTTGGGAAAGTTTATTGAAATCATGAATAAAAGCACATGTTTAAGTATCGAACATAACCTTTCGGGTTTCGACCTCCGTACACGCACATTACAACAATGTCGACGCTTTTACGAGTAAGATAATAACTTTAGGTAGGCCTTCAGAAAAAGGAAGATCCTGACCAAGCCCTTAAGTGTAACTGTCCGACTTAAGACACTTGGAGCGTTTTTTCTTATGTCGAACTGTGTAACTTAAGACATTCGAGGAGTTAAACATGCCCCTATTTCCCCATCACACTAGGCAGTCGTAAGAATATTGATTTCAAAAGGAGACAGTTTTTTTTGGGCCCACTATTAAACGGTAACGTTTATTAATCATATTACACATGAAGAAGGTGATCATCCTATTACTATTAACAGACCAAAAATTATATATAAATGTAACCGGAATACTGAAATAATAGTAAAAAAGTGATACGGCAAAAAATGCTTGTTTAGGAGCGTTTACATATTTGTTTTCACATTAAAATAAACCTATTATTTTAATGTGAAAACAAATATGTTACCCCGGTGCGCAGCGGTAATGACATCGGCGTTATATGCGTTTAAAGAGATAATTATTAATTCGTACAGTGAACTTGTTTTTAATTCTTTTACTAACGGAATATCAAGTAACGTACTTTAAAAACACAGTGGAACGAAACGTAATTAATAGACCGTTGCAGATGCTCTGTGGTCCAATTTCAATCAGTTTGACACTGACAAATAACATTATTATTTCCGTTATTATTGTTTCCGATTACTAGATAATTGCATGTTTCTTCTGTTCTTTTCGTATATTATTCTAAAGATTTTATGAAAATAGCATCTGTAGATACAGTGCATAATCTACAAAGCCATTGCAAGCAATTGTGCAGCACCATTTCAACGGAATTGGGGCTGCTCTTGCTGGATACTGTTGTAGTTGTTTAGTAGGCAGAGGCATTGTTGGCTGCTGTGCACATGTGATGTGTGTAGTGTGGTTTTTATCTTGGGCGCGGCATCAAGTTAAAGTTGAGCCACCTGCATCTTTTTTAGATGAAATACTGCTTTTAAGAGAAGATTTTGAAAATTATGACGAACAGTAAAAAATACTTCTTGTGACATACTATAATGTGTTTATTTTATCTCCTGACACAACCAGCTTATAACACATCACCTTATTATTTTAGGTCTCCAGTCCAAGACGTTTAAAATACTAAAGGTACTACTAAGGTATACTACTTTAGGTATTGAATATCTTTATCTATTACAGTCTTTGGCCGGAAAAGTGTGTTTCGAAATGAATACATCTAATCTATTTTCGTGAATATCTCTGTCTTCAAATCCTGTAAATCACATCAAAATCAGTACAGACGTGTCTTTGTTTTATACTTTATATTATTGATCACTGAACAGTGTACTATTTTAACTTAAAATACCAAGGAGACCTATCCACTTATTCAACAATCGCTCTTCTGAGATTTTAGGTTATTATGAGAGTCATGTTTTGACTATCGTATTTCACAGTATTCCGGTTACATACAGTTTTGCTAATATTACCACTGTAATCTACAGATTATAAGGAATAAACTAACGTGCATTTCATTGCTAAACGCCACAATTTGTGGTGGGCCTATTCCCCAAACAAAAAAAACTGTCTCCTTTAATGATGGAATGTTAGAACATTCGAAGCTAGGCGTGTTGCTATTATTTAACACTTTTACTGTCCACAAAGTAGACACAATAGTTAAACCAATCAACATGAGTCATACATGACTCTTGGTACAGGGAAGTGTTTAAGGAGGAGCCGCGCCGTGCCCTCGTCTCTGGAGTAGGCAGTGACCTGTCGCTGCCGGCCGTGGTCAAGAGGATGGTCGGCAGCATCGAGTCCTGGGACGCAGTGGTGTCCTTCTGCAAAACGGTCATCTCGCAGAAGGAGGCTGCGGAAAGGGAGAGGGAGATCACTTCCACTCACCCGGCCCGCAGCAGACGCACCGGGCGCAGGCGGAGGGCGGACAACGCCCTCTTCCAGCCCCCCTGAATGGGTCCAGGGCGACGAACGCTGGGATGTCCGCCGCCCCCACGTACATGGTCCCGAGGTGGCGGCGCGTCGTGTTCACACGCGCCCCTCTTAGACGTCGCGAGGGGAGTCTAACACCTCACTACCCTCGCTGACTTGGCGAGGCCCGCGGGGCACCAGTCGGGGGTCGCGGAAGTATCTTCCGTTCCCGTGACCCCCGGCGCAGGTGTGAGAAGGAACACGGGGTGGTTTTTAGTCAGTAAGAGTCTGACAGACCCCTCCGCCTCCCCGGGCGGGGGACATCCATGAGGATTTACCACCCCTCAAAAAAAAAAAAAGGGAAGTGTTTAAGTGTTGGTGTACATTCTTTTATATATCTGTCGGCGTCAGCGATGGCTGAACGATAAACTAACACCGATGGGGGTTTCGTTATAACCTTACTTAACAATCGTAATCACAAAACATAACTCAAAAAGGTAACCGACAGTTTCGTACTGGACGTGTGTCTTCGTTGGTGCCTCAAGTAAACCTGAGCTCTGCGCAGCTCCCACACATCAGTATGACTCTGCCCACGTGACATTACCGCAAACACATTCGCGCCATTTCAACGAACAAGTGACGTCACGCTAGTCACCATAGACTCCGTACTACGAGTAAGTTAAACTTCACAACTTATTATTTTAGAATATCGATTCAATAAGATATCCATAACTTCAAAAGTTGGAATACTGTCCTACTACTACCTTTTAAGTGGCACAATTTTAACCTTCCAAAATAGGACACCATTCTTTCAAAATATGACCGACTTTGCTTCAAACTAACCTACTTTCATCCACTCAACTCCCCTTGAATCAATTTCAGCCAACTTTCTTTTAAAACAACATTCCGTGGCTGTAAACCGATAAAACTAAGAACTACTGAAACTTGGAATTTAGTTGGTAATAAAACGCCATGTCTTATTCAAAGTTATGACACACGGTCCCAAATCTATTGGGCTATGAAAATACAGCAGCTGCAGCGCTTAAAGCTAATCAGAATGATATTGTGATGCCTTGAGTACAGATATTATCTCTGTGTCGTGACGAGAAACTTATTACAATTGCATCCTTATTATTAATAGATTAGCTGTAGTGTTTAATTTATAATACTTTTAACCTCTTATAATACCTCTTTTATTAGTATTATTTTGATTCCTTTTATTTTCATTTTTAATTGCACCTACCACTGCTTTTCTCTGCATCACCTAAAGGTTGACTGGTAGAAAATGCCTATGGCATTAAGTCCGCCTCTGTACATTAGTGTGCTTGAAGTATTTAATAAATAAATATATACAGTACTTTTTAGGGTTCCGTACCTCAAAAGGAACCTTTATAAAATCACTCTCTTGTCCGGCTGTCTGTCATATTTAATTATTTTAAAACAATAATTATCGACGGGCTGAGATAAAATTAATTATTGTAGATGTGTGCTTTAAGCAATGAGGTTGCAGTTCAAAGTTTTCGCACTTTCTACACTTTAGATAAAATACGCTTGTTAGTTTTCATTTTACTTGCACCAGAATTCACGGAACCAGCATTTGTTGAAATAAAAGAAAATAGAAACGTAAAGGTCACGTTACTTACAAAGTGTCACAACGGTTTAGGCCCGAGTACCTTATGTATTGTATTTACAAAAAACCTTTAGATTTCTAAAAAACATTTTGTTCGTCGAAAATAAAAGGGTTTTCTTCTCAACAAACACATCTTAAGTCGGCCGTCACTTAGGTCATGTAAAAACACATGACCCTCCATTTAATATGTGTAGTCGAGTAAAAAAGATTCGTATCATATTTATATTTACCTATACGAGTGTGACGAACGTGTTCCGAAACGATGTTGGAATATTTTTAGATATAACATGGGACTGCTTATAGGGTGAAGCTATGAAGTACGCGAAAGGAAAGTGTTATTGCACAGGCCAGAATTAAAAAAAAGGTTAAAGACTAAATCCCGACTACTGAAAAATTATTCTTCTGTAATGTTTGAAACAAGAAAATATCTTCCTTTGAGGAATGGTTGAGGTTGCATAGCTTATAACCAGCGGACAAGCAAGACACTTGGAACAACACTTCATTTGTTAAATTATGTTAAGCAATTTAGAATTTTTATTGGAACAGATAAACATTCATCGACCGCGGTCAATACCAAAATCACCTTTTTTTGCGTCGCTGGATAAAAATGGTAACAATGTATGTAGACAATGTTCTGTCTCTTTGTCACAGCTCCTTTCTGGAGCTATTTACCTACTTACCGACGTGTACAGATGATAGGGACATTTTTCTTGTTTGACGTAAGTTATTGACATCTCGGACTAACTAAAAAAATATGCATAGACGCCAGCACATCAGTCATAGGTGCACAACAGCACCTAGCCTAAACTGTCAAATTACCCCAATTGAACATGAACCTTATTACGTTTAGAATAAAGTTGAAAACCTATCAAAGAAATTTGACACATTGGCGTAGGTTGATGTGCTGGCTGGCCTCTTAGTACATAGTATCCAGATTTCGACTTTTATAATACTCACGCCTTTTTCCGACGGACGTAAAAAAAACTACAGAGACCCCTACACAGTCGTTATGGTCCTTTTGCGTTTAAATCAATGTCTTAAACACGACTTTTAGACTTAAATGAGACGTCAATGTTTTACTAAAAATAATAATTGTTTCTAAAATATTTTTTTTAAGGATTCATATATTTTTACAGGTGATACTAATTTATCTGTGTGTCACAATTCAAAACTGCTACAGTATGGCATTTTAAATTTGATAATCGAACAAACAGTCGTCTTCAAATTTTCGCCAAGCATTTGTGCAAAGACATAATTGGTCATACACCTATATTTTTTTTGGGTTCCTACTACCACGCTTCTGACTTTCTTGAAGAGGTTTTAGTACAATTAGAATAAAACAAATCGGCAATATTTATCTTGGTTGCTCCCATTTTTATTGAACTGAGAACGAGAACTCTATCATGAAAATTGTTGTGTCAATGTTAACTTAGGATGGGTGCCTATATAAATAAAGGGTAGTATGAGGTCAGAAAACAAATGTTGTAGATAAAAGGTTGTTCATAGATCATATAGAGTAAGTGGTAACTGTCTTTACTGCCGGCTCGTGCAACTGCGACTGCTGAGAAACAAAAGAAAAAAAGAAAAGTATTTGACACTTCTTCTTCTGCTATGCCTTATTCCCAATTCATTTGGGGTCGACCCTTCTCGTTTTAAGGCGCCAAGACATAGGGGTTTTCCGTTCCTTCACCTGAGCTCGTTCCATGTCTTTGGCAACGGTTATCCACCACGTGGCCTGTGGTCGTTCTTTGCCTTTCTTCTGATCTGAGACGGCTAGAGCTTTCATAACAGCTTGTTTTTCATCAAGTCTTAAACCCACATGCCCATTGCCTTTACCAAATGCATACGTCTATTCAGCCATCTTTTCCACAATGGGAGTGACTTTAAATTCTCCTCTGATACACTCGTTGCGTACAAAAGCAAAAGCATTTACTTGACACTCACAGGACATATTTTAACTGCCCTGTCGGTATAGTGGTTAGTGGCTCTGACTGTTATGACGGAGGTCGATTCCCACTCAAGACAAATGTTTGTGTTATGAGCATGATCCTTTGTTCTGTGTCTGGGTGTAAATCTATATATATAAGAATGTTATGTTGGTTTGTGTACGCTTCAAAAACTCAAAAAGTTCTGCACCGATCGAGCTGAAATTTTAGCATGATGTATAATCCGCATCAAGGATTGTTTTTATCTATTTTTTTTTCTTTTTTTTTTAACCATTCAATCACAATATGCCACAGCGAAGCGTGGCTGGGTACAGCTAGTTATCTATAAATATGTACGTTGTATGTTTATTAATAGTCTAGTACTACTAATAGCACAAGATATGGTTAGTTTAGGACTAGATGGCTTTGAGAGCAATGCCATGAAAAAAGAAAATGATAAGCGCGAGAAATAAGCATTTTTTTCTCGTTATTTTAAAAGAGAATATACCTTAAAACAATTGATATTTAGCTAAGGTGTCGGATTAAGTATGAGTGTGAAAACGTTACTTTTTAATGAATACTACGTGGGTAGGATTCATAAATACGTAACTTGAAAGGTCAAAAGGCATAAAAAGTTCACAAAATATACCGTTTTGAGTATTCCGCGCTGTTTTGTAAATAGCAAAAGGACACTAAGTTTACCTTAAAATCAAATTCCACTCATCCTATTAAATGAGGCCATGACGTTCAAAAAGTGTTGATCCTCAGTCTCATTTCAATAAATAAATTTTGATTTTAATATTTGTTACTGTTTCTACAAATCAGTATTAGATTTATACATTAGTTTTTAGTTTGTTGTAGCCAAATGTCGGTGGACCAGAATCATGTACAGCAGCCAGCACATCAAACTACACCAATCTGTCAAATTTATTGAATCTATTTTCTACTTTGTACCAAAAATTTACAGTTTAGTATAGCTTTATGAGCTGGCGACTACTACAATGTCTCGTCCAACTTGTATGATTAATCGAGCGGATAACTTTGAAACCATGATTTAGGGAAATGTCAATTTAGTTCACACGTGTCGGTATAGATGTCGCTACAGGTCCGCAGATTTCATGGCCCCACTTATAGGTTGTCGCTAACGCCCCGGGAAATTTGTTATATTTGATGTACATAACATTTTTACTTTATGTTCTGGCCTGGGGTGGAACATAGCAGTCTTCACAGTAGTGTAACCAAGGTCAGTTTAGTTCCAAAGGATATAACGGTTTGTGATGGCTCAGTGGTTAAGGTCTTGCCTTTAATGTGCCGAAATTGTGGGTTGAACTCCGACCAAGTACGATCGCCGCCTAGACCCGAGCTTGTGCTATGAGTACGAGACAAATTGATATTCATACTTACGAAATGCTTACTAAACGTATTATAGTTAATTACACTCGGACACTGGGCAAATTATCAAGTTTATCACACAAATACAAATAAAATTTAGGAACCTCTGAAGTTTATTTGATATATCAATGACGTTTTTGGAAAACGCGAACTCAATATATAATTTCTTACGATGTTCCAACCAACACGAAGAGATTAATTTTAGATTTTTTAAATTATAGTTTCAAATGTTTAACAACTGAGGTTAGTTTATCAGTAATGTTGTACATGTATTTATATTTTTCAAATAAATAAATCAGTAAATAAATATACCTACCTAAGTTTAATTCATTATTAAACCAGTCACAATAATCAATGAAAACACCTTCTTTTTGATCTGGCTGTCGGCTTAACCTCGTCAAATCCCCCAATCTAAAAATACCTAACCTATAAATATTATTAAAATTTGAAAACAAACAAGATGGCGTGGCAAGGCTTCATTACTTACTTTACTTAATAAGTTCATTCCGCCATGACAACCAATTTCGTATGGAAAATATTTTGTTACAACCATCGTAATAGCTAAGTGGTTGTCGACACGTTCAGAGTACTGTAATTTGTTCCTGTCATGCTTTTTATGGGGGTAAATAGGGGTAAACGAGGGTAAAGAGGGGTAATGCTTGTGTTACTGTTTTAATTGGGATCTTGGAAGTGAAAGAAGACATATTTTGTTATGTTTATGATGGGTACCCGGATATTGTATTAGACAGAGGCTTTGTTGGCGTAAAGAAGTCTCTGCCGGCAGTGGGACACCAATTAAGATAAGATTTGTTGGGATACAAATGTTGGTCTCCTTTCACTCAACAATGTACCACGATTCTCTATCCTATATTTCCAATTTAGTTTTACATTTCTATGTGAAAGATCACGCCTGTACTTACTAAGAATATTTAAAATAATTTAAATAAAAATAACACTTTTATCAATCTACATAAATCTATCCCATTTATTTCTGCCAACCAAGTTAGAAGACGGAGTGATATTGTGGCCCACTCACCAATGGTTCGTTCGATTTTTGTAAGACGGCAATATGTTACCCAATCTGCATACATTTACAATAAAATAAACGCAAAACTACAATTTCATCCTAAAGTCTTGTATGAATGTAAGAAGGTTATAACTGAATGGCTAAAAAGTTTAACGTATGAGGAAACTTAGCACATTCTAGTACGAATATGCTAATGGAACACAATATCATAACTACACTCAGCCACACGCAAACACTCACTCACACACACACACATAATTATACATACACACCACTTACTCACACACACAAACATAATTATACATATACACACATTCACACACACACAATCATGCACGTATAGAATAAGTACAGTCAAACTTTTAATATTTAAAAAAAAACAGCTTTTCTTATTGGCTGGGTTTTTGTTTTGTTTTATTTTGTATTATTATTATTTTTTTCTAATTAGTTTGTATGATTTCATTTTATTTTGTATTATTTTCTAAATTTTTAGTCTCAAAACTGTATTTAATAAGGGAAGTAGCGAGTCAGCCCCAACACAAGTATTTTTAATTACTTACTGGGGTTGTCTCAACTCATGTCATAGTATGTAATGTTTGAGACACAATAAACATTTTATTTTTATTTTATTTATTTTTATCAATGAACTAGATGCCCGCGGCTTGGCCAACGTTGATGTCAATTATCGTGTCCAGCTCCCAGACGGTTTATTAAAATTTATCCGACACCTCCAACAAATATTATTCGTTATAATTATACTTAGAGTTCAGGGCCTGCGTTGATATATCATTCAGAAAGTAACTACTAACCTGGCACCCTCCTTTTTATCTACATAATATTTTATACGTGTTTCATGACTTTCAGCGAAAAATCTTCATACTGAATTTTATTCGAATAACTTCAAAAACAGAAAAGGTTTTAAATACTAACTTTGAACCCCCGTTTTACCCCCTTAGGGGGTGAATTTCCCGTCTTAGTGCTCCCCTACGTTATAAAAGGAACCCCTGTGCAAAATTTAAAGTCTCGGACACTTACTCGTATAGTTTAGGCCCTGCGTTAATATGTCAGTCACTGAGTCACTCAGTCGGATTCTCCTTTTATACGAGTATATGGAAAGATTGAAGCTTTTCATAATAAACAAATGCTACTATAGTTTAGATAAATACTTGAATGATAAATTATAAGCAACTTGAAAGTTTTTTTATTCTTTAAAATTCACACCAATGCTCTTCCTCCTGTCTCCTACTTGATCTATGCTGTGCCCGAAAGGGTCCATAATTATTGTATCTAATATATTTTTTCCCACCAATTATTATACATTATGGTACGCAATAAAGTATTGAGAATTGCGAGTAGGGAAAAGTAAACTTATTATTATAACAACATTTTGCGAGTTATGTTTGTGTACACTGTAATCACGCTAATATTTTACAGGAAAAAGTTTGTGAATATATTTGTTATTTCTTCACGTCTAAACGGCTGGAGCGATTTTACAAAATTTTGGTATGAAGTTAGCTGATACCCGTATTTATTTATTTATTTATTAAAACTTTATGCACAAGTAAAAAAAACTGCACAAAGTCGGACATAATGCCTTAGGCAATTTCTACCAGTCTACCTTAGGGTGGTGCAGAGATGGAACGAGGTAGGTTCAACAGGGTAAAAATTGAGGACTTTTACCGTGTATTCCCACGGGAACAGGACCTACGCGGGTGGAACCGCGTGACGTCTGCTAGTATTTAAAAGAGCGAGATTATAACCACTAACTGAACAAAAAAAAAATCCTTGTAGTGGAAAATACACTGCTTATTTTGGAAGTATGTTTGACAAATTGACACTGAGATTAGAATGCAAACGTTCTTAAAAATATGGGAATTTTATTGTCCTTTAAAAGGGTAATTGCCATGTGAAACAATTAATGCAATCGATCTTAGTATGACTTGCACTGACTGATCGGGTCCCCTCATATCTGAGTGGTTCTTTCCTCAAAAGACCATTTCAGACACATAATCTAGGTTCTTACATGACCTGACCAAGATAATATCTGGACTTTAAAAGCGACTGTGACCTCTGAGTTTCTTTCGGTGTTTCTTCTCAGAGTAGTCAGATGAAACACCAACATCATCTACTAGTTAAAAAATGACTTGTAAAAGTGTTTGTATGAACCTATTTAATAATAAATATGATTTACTAGCACACGTCCCGCGGTTTTACCCGCGTAGGTCCCTTTCCCGTGGGAATACAGGGATAAAAAGTAGCCTTCCAGGGTGTCAGCTAACTCCATACCAAATTTTATTTAAATCTATTCAATAGTGTTTACGTCAAAGAGTAACAAACATCCATCCATTCATCTATCCATACTCACAAACTTTCGCGTTTATAATATTAGTAGGATGATTTATGACATAGGTTCCACTCAGACAGAACTTTGTATAATCTCATTCCTAAAGGGCTTTAACTACGACACAATCCCATTCGACGACGATACACGGAAACAGCACACACTGTTTCACAGTTCATATAATAACAAGAACGAGCATCGCCTCGCCTTAGAAACACAAACTGAGGAGATTTACGAAGTGCATGTGTTTTGCTCATAATTCAGGGAGACTACGCTAAGCGGTCTTAGTGTTGTGTGAGCTGCGATGAGTTGTAATCTGTTACTTGTAACGGATAGTTGGTTGTTGTACGCTTGCAAACATTTAAACTCACATACACAAATAGTAAGACCCGGAACAGCTACTTGTAAATAATAATACCAGGTTGTTACTGTCCCACTACAGGACAAAGGCATCTTCTCATACAGAGAAGGCTCGAGCATTGATCACCACGCTTGCTCAAGGTGAATGGTGGCGATTTCAAACTTATATTAACTAACTATAAGTACAGGTTTCCTTCCGAAGTTATCCTTCACAGATGTCAATGATGTCTAAGATAAACTTAGAAAGTACATATGAATTGAAAAAGTCACATTGGTACTTGCCCAGATTTGAACCACAACCTCCTGCATGAGAGGTAGGTGCCTTAACCTCTGGGTCATCAGCACCTACTTGTAAGTCACCGAAATATTTGTTCCGTGCGAAACTCGAGGTGTTTTTACCTCGAGTTTACGCAGCGACTGAGAGATTGGCTGGCAGTAGTCAATCTCTCAGTGTCTACGCTAACTGTCTTGTCGGCAGCCGCCTGGGTGGTTCAAAAGTTAAGTAAACTTGATGACGTCGGTTATTAGATACTGAAGCACCTTTGCATTTCGGAAAGTACGTTAAGCTGATGATTCCAGTAGTCTTTGAAGATCACTGACAGGCTTTACACAGACAGAAGCGCGAAAGTCTGACAACGAGTTTTAGGTCCGACGCCCATTATCGGCATCGGCACGGCTGAGGATTTCAGTAAGCGCAAATGATTTGAGATCTTATTTTATCAGGCTTAGCGTCTAAATTTCGGGTTGCCAAGGTATGCCAGACCGTCCTGAAGGATGCCGAAACAGGCTGTATTGTGTCAATGAAATGTAAATCTTAACAGTTTCAAATAGGATTCTAATTCGTTTGTATTATAAAAATCCATTACCGTGCAGTGCCGCCAGTGGGCGTTGGGCCTTACCAAGACTTATCCGTCGTGTGTGTTGCGTTATCGGCTGGGTTGTGAGAATAAGGTATTTTCCATACCCCGAAGTGATACAAATGATCAAGCCCAATTGAAATTAATTCTAATGCAGAATGAAGTGTACTGAAGCAGCTAATTATAAAACAAAATATGAAATTGGAAATAACCTTGACAGGTTTTTATTTGATTTTTAACATATTTCACTAATTACAAGGTACGTCATTTTTAAAACCCTGGAACGATGACACGTCTTTAGAAGGCGTGACATGTTATGCCTTAATTCGTTGGTCTAGTAGTTAGTGATCCTGACTGCTATGCCGGAGGTCGTGGGTTCGATTCCCACCCAGGACAAATGTTTGTGTGATGAACACGATCATTTGTTCTATGACTGGGTGTAATTTGTCTATAATATGTATGTATTTAGAAATATATAAGTATGTTTATCAGCTGTTTAGTACCCATAACACAAGCTCTCAAGCTTAACTTGGGACTAAATGGTGCTTTGTGAAAATTTCTGGAATGTTTATTTGAGGAATATTAAATTAGACATTATTGACGTCGATGAAGAAAAACATCGTGAAGAAACCTGGACTAATAATCCTACTAATATTATAAATGCGAAAGTTTGTGAGGATGTTTGTTACTCTATCACGTAAAAACTACTGAATGGATTTTAATAAAATTTGGTTTGGAGTTAGCCGAGACCCTGGATTAACACATAGGCTACTTTTTATCCCTGTATTCCCGCGGGAACGGGACCTACGCGGGTGAAACCGCGGGACGTCTGCTAATAGTTCATATAAGTTTGAAATCTCCAATCCACCTTCAGGAAGCGTCGCGATCAATGCTGCCTTCTCTGCATGAGAAGAGGCCTTTTCCTTGCAGTGAGACAGTAACAGGCTGGTGTTATTAGAATTATTTTTAACATGCAATGCAAGTTCCTTCTTTGCTTGAAAAGTGGCTGTAATAAACTTACTCTGACGTCTTGATTTGTTACCTATGAATGGTTATCTATCCACCGACTAACCTCAGAAAGCGTGGCTTTAGGTTCGGCCAATTAGTGCAGTTGTAGTTTATAGTCACTACCACTGGCATTTAACGTGGCAATGCGGCCATTCTTTTGGGAACTTTCGGACAGCGATGCGGATACTTAAATCTTTTGATGCTCTATATTTTTTTTAATTTGATTAAAGGGCTTTGTCGCTTAGCGACCACATCGCCCAGTACAGAAAAATACATTATCTTACAGTCTATCTTACTACTAACTCATACAGCTGTTTAGCTTTCTCTGACAATGGGAAAGCGAGGATAGTGTTACAGATGCCGATGTCATGTGATTTACAGGAACCAAAGACATTTTATTCTAATATTTTCATTCCGGACACACTCCATCAATATATGAATAACATCATCAACTACACCAGTCATCACAATTAGGAGACAATACTTTTTTCATTAAATAATAAAACTTATTTGATGACCGGAACGAAGTCTTAAGGCTATAGTTGTTAGATTTTTATTTAAACCACTATCTATCCGCGGAACCCGAGGAACCGCGAGGAATTTTTTTTTTACTTTTCTTTATGTTTTTTTTTAAGTATGTATATGATATGACCACAGACTATGTAAGTTTAGTCCAGCGACTGGTTATAAAACAAATAAATAAATAGACTGATAATTAAAAACAAAATTACTCTCCAACGTATGCGTTGGAGAGTTAATTTTGTTTTTAATTATATAATATATCATCTGATTGTAACTTTTATCCCTTTTTATTTTTATATTTTATGCGTCTTTGTCGGCTATTGTATGTACATCAATGTATTCATGGCATTACTGTAGGGCCTATCAGAATAAGAGCGCTGCGGTATTTAAAGTTTTTCTTTAAATATCGTGGCATCGTGCTGAGAAAGGGGCCTTTTTGGCCTCGCACAGTTCTTTTTTGTTATTAATTTAATATGTTAGTTTATATGTTAGAGTTTTAGTTTTAAACTGTTAAATTCCTGTGCGTGTCCCAAATAAACATATTTTCGTTCTGTCTTTCTTTCTATATGTAGTTTGTAAACAAGTGTTTTTCACTAGCCTTTTTCAATATTGTAATGCCTATCCAAAATTATATTAAAGACCATACCTTTAATATGTCGTGCTGTATGCACGCGTGCTGCTCGCAATACACTGACACTATTTATCAAACCCACGGGGTGACCTACTTGCATATCTTTTAGCTTTCGTGAGGTGCAGTCCCTCTGACAGCGTCAAATTAACTATATACTTAAAAGCACTAGCTAAAGGCACGTACCTATCTTCCGGCGATACATTGAGTTTTTTTTACCAACATTATAATAATGACTGTTAATTTACCGAACTGGTTAAATCACTTCTTTGATAGCTTAAGTATTGTCTATATTAATATTATAAAGAGGAAATGTTTGATTGTTTGTTTGCATTGAATAGGCTCCGAAACCACTGGACCGATTTGAAAAATTCTTTCACCGTTGGGAAGCTACACTATCCCCGGGTGACATAGGCTACTTTTTTTATTTTATTTTTTTTTCCCACGGGAACGGGACCTACGCGGGTGAAACCGCGGGATGTCTGCTAGTCTAAAATAAACAGCTTTAAGATTTACGTTAAATTCCCTTGTAATTAGGGGCAAGCCTATTGCCATCAATCGGGCACAAATCCAGTCTCCAGGCTGCTACTTTTTGACTCTGCCGATTGCTGCCGAATATCGTCCAGAATTATTTTCCTTCGTCCAAATTTTGTTTTCCTACCTGTTTTTATTAAATGCGCCAATCGCAAATCATTATCCTGATTGCTTTCACATATTTAATCCGGAGAGAGTGCAGTTATTAAAATAGTCGTTTTGTTTTGCATTTTACTAAAATACGACGCATACGGCTTTCAAAGGATATTTGACTTAGTTGTTATATTGGATTTTATTTATACAAATAAAGTGTAAAATCTGTTGCAATACAAAACAATTATTTTTGAGTATTTTTTTTTGTAAATGTAAAGTAAAACATCTGATGGGCCTCGTCTCTCATAAATATAAATATCTAACATTTAAAATGTAACACTAGCTGATGCCCGCGACTTTGTCTGCGCAGGATTAGTACTTCGAGTAGTTTATTTTCATTCCCAAAGTCCTTTATATCTTATGTTTAAGGATTAGGCAAGTATTTTTATGTGTAAGGATTTTATTTAATTTATTTTGGTGTTATTTGAATTCAACTACAGGTAATCTTGCTTGTTACTTAATGTTGCTGTGCCCTTACAGGGTCCATAACTGTACCTACTATAGCTATAAGCCTTAGTAACACCTTTATCTGACATTATGGTATGCAAATAAAAGAATATGAATATGAATATAAATTATAACCTATGTATTATTTCAATGTATAACTACATAATTGTTAAGTTATAAAGTCAAAGTCAAAGTCAAAGTCAAACCATTTATTTCAATTAGGCCCCTATAAGGCACTTTTGAACGTCGAACAAAAATTAACTTTAAAAAATGATTCTAGTTGCCCCTTCCAAAAAGTAGATTTGTATGGAGAAGAATGGAGAAGAATGGAGAATAATGGAGAAGAATGAAGAAGAATATATAAAAATCCATTCAGTAGTTTTTGTTTTGCATGAAAAAGTAACAAACATCCATACAAACTTTCACATTTATAATGTTAGTAACATAAGATTTTTCTACTTATTTTACATAAATAAAAAATCAAAATAATAAATCATTAAATTTTATTCGATTTAATTTGCAATGTAATGCGTTTTACCTTCCTCAAAATAACTGGGAAAAATCTAGGCAGATGTAGACTCGCTCGAACTGAGACCCCATTCATAATACGTCGCTTCACTTGCAAAATCTGGCGTTCACTTAGCTAAAAGCCGCGTAAACTACACCTGCACAACTTTGAACAGTTTTTGTTCTCATAACCGGTGGGCTTGTTAACAAAACAATCATTTTACTTTTTTTTCTTTTTAGAGCAAAGAACTATTATACAGCGGTAGTTAGGCTTAATGGGTGACGTTTCTGGCTTATAATACTAACATTATAATAATGACTGTTAATTTGCTGGACTTGTTAAAGCACTTCTATAATAATAATAATAATAATAATTTATTTATTTGTTAACATAGGTAAGAAAATACAGATTCTGTTTGCTCAACAGAGCGCTGTATTATACCAAGAGGCGTACAAATATGGTGTGTAAATTTAGGAATAAAAAATAATAAGAAATTTGAGCATTATGCTTACAGTTAAGGTATTAAATTATTATAGAGAAAATGACATTTATTTAATGTTCCAGTTGTGTCAGACTTGAATGAGGAATTATTAAAAATGTCAAAAGTCTATGTCGAAAGTAGGTACCTAATTAAAAATGTCCAAATATTAATAATTGTTATTCTAAATTAATTCGTCATTTAAGTATTTGTCAATAGCATAATAGCATTTATCAATTAAAAACAATTTCATTTTTTTCTTAAACTGAGTTACATTTAATTCTTTTATAGCGTCTGGAATTTCATTAAAAATGCGTGGCGACATACCCAGGACACTTTTTTTTACTAACGCCAAAAGTTATTTTGATAGTATAGGTATATTCTAAACCAACTTTTCCCTACCCTAACTTTTCTTTACCTTTATGTTAAATTCCCTTGTAATTAGGGGCGAGCCTATTTAATTGTCATCAACCGGGCACATATCCAATCTCCGGGCTGCTACTTTCTGACTCTGCCGATTGCTGCCGAATATCGTGTAATTCATTCTTGACATTGTAGATTCTTAAATTGTGAACTAAAGAACGATGCTTTTATTTTCGCCTCCTAAAACGATAGTATTGATAGTGGTATGATATCGGGCCCTATCAGAATAACAGCAATGCGTTATTGATCGTTTTTCGTCTTTTGACTTGTCTTTTTTTTTAAATAATTTCTGTGCATGTCCCAAATAACTGTATTTTTTGTTTCTTTCTTATTTATATGTTTCTTCTCTTCGCTCTTAACATTGTCATGTTCAAGACGGAATGTTCGTACAATCTGTCACTAACTTTGACGATTCTTTCAATTCAATTCAATTTATTTAATTCAGTTAAATTACAAAACAAAATATTATAAATTATCCATTTTCGGATTCATTGATATAAACCTTAGTGCTATTTATTGAGCATTTCATTGTACAGATTCTTTGTATACCTAGTTCTTCAAATGAATCAGACAGATGTGTTAGCTGGGGAGTTTGTTCCGCCACTTCTTCTTCCCAGCAAAAACACTAGGAAGTGGCGAAGGGTGGGCCGTTTTTGGGGGACTGTCTTTATGTATTTTTTTTGACGTTCAAAAAGTGCTGATTCTCAGCCTAGTTTGAATAAAAACTTTTGATGTTGATTTTGATTTATAAAAATAATAATAAAAAACATTCAAAACACATATACAATACAATAAAATACACTAATGGACACACAAAATCATGAATGCAAGACATGTTGTCTTGTCCAGTACTCCATGAAGGTGCTGTCAGTGTCCATTCTCTCAGCAATGAGCTGCCAGAAGCTATTGGGTCTTTCGAAGACAAAATTCATTTCTACGATGATTATGCTACGCGTACAATAGCGAAAGAAAGAAATAAAGAAAATGTGTTTATTTGGGAAACGCACAGTAAAATTAACAGTTTAAAAATAAAACTAAATCTAACAATATTAAATAACAAAAAGACCTGTGCGAGGCCAAAAAGGCCCCTATTTCAGCACGATGCCACGATATTTAAGGAAATACAATAAATACCGCAACGCTGTTATTCTGTTATTCTGCAACCACTCCTTTATCAAGGCAGGCGGTACTCAAAGCGTATCTTTGGACAAGCATATACCGTGTAGCGATCGATATACATAGGTATCCGGCTCAATGCATACCTCTACCCACTATATACATCTAGTGTTATCGTTTGGTAGTTGCATTGCTAAAGCCTATACCAATGGATGTTGGAAGGTTTACTTACTCGAATCGATTTTCTTGCGAAAATACCGCTGACCTACTGTAAGGCTGCATAGTTTAGTTGGTTTGTACAAGGCATTATCATTTTACATGCTCAATATATTATGCACTAACTGTGTTTTTATATAAGGAAAAATTTCATCATTGAATGGATTTATTAGTGTTGCTCCACAAAATAATTAAATACAGCAAATGAAAATGTGTGTGTTGGTGAGCGTGTGGACTTGATGGACGATTTAAAGGAAAATGATGGTGATTATTATGTAGCTTTATTTTAGTAAGTAAAACTATGTAAACCAAATCTAGTACGTTGACACAAAAGAAAAAGGCAAAAATCACAAATTATAAAAGAACAAACCATATAAAACAAATAATTAAAAAAGGTTTATAACAAAGCTCCAGCCAGTCGCCAACAGTGTGGTTTAATAAGATGAAAAATGTCACTTTACTGGCTATTGATTGGATAGATGTTGTTAAAGCATTAAAAAAACCCTAATTAAACAAAAAAAAATGAAGCTGATGATTTTATTTAGTATGGGTTTTCACACACACTTAACGGTCAAACTTATAACAGTTATAACACCCCTTATAACACACCTGATTTTTGCGTCGGGGGTTAAAAATGAAACCGATGATGATTACCTATGGTTCAAAATAAATGGTTAAGGTTAAAAAGCTAGTAATTAAACTTCCTATATACCTAGTGTGATCCTTTTTTTTTTACTCAATTCAGTTGTGGATGTGATTAATAACAAAACATGGCACAATATTAATTTATTTTACGAAGATCTGTTATTGTTACTGGTTGGCATATTTATGCATTTAAATAATGACACGGAGAGACCTAAGTAGTAGGATGATGAAGGCTAATAAAAGCGGTAACAGTAAGAAACTGATTAAGCTGTGACCTATCAGTTTTCCAGCTGCCTTATTCTAAACCGTTCGATTGGTTTCCGTGTCGGTAAGGAACCGTTTTCGACAATCTCATTTCCGAGCCGAAGAACTGCCAAAACGCTATTCACAGATCCGAACGGATACGTTTTTTTTTCTATACGATTGATCATTGTATTTATGGGGAACGCTACAAAATGGTAGTAAAAAGATCAGCGTGGTAGAAAATTTAAAGTAGTAAATAAAATTGGTTTAATTGAATGTTTCGATGAGTTTAATTATAGAATATAAAGTTCGTAATTTAATAGACAGCAAACGGTACAAAATGATTTTACTATTAATCAAACAAACTTTATTTCGAATAAACTTGCTGTGCAAACAGCCGTCTGTCAAACTGGCATTGCCAGTTTGACAAACTTTTTTACTTTTTAAACTTTTTCCGCGTTGCCAGTCTGGCAATGCGGAAAAAGTTTTTATTTGAAATAAAACTATGGATGTCTTTTTATTATAACTTTGCTTAAAAAAGGCTAAATGACTGGAAGTATTTGTTATCAATACACAAATCTTGCTATTTGCTCATTGTCAAACAATAACACGAACAACTATACGAATAACTACATAATTACACTTCGAATTTATGTAAATGCGAAAGTATCAATGAAATACGGTCAATACAATATTAAAACTTCATTTACTTAAAAGTGCAGTATTTTAAAGGTTTACAGTGTTTATATTTCTCTGAAATAACCTGGATTTGTGAAAAATAAATCGTTTTAATTTTGTTCGGTATGGCTCCCGATAGCAAACAGCTGTCGGAAAGATTTGAGTCTTCTTATAGAATATGAACTGTCAAAAAAAATCGGTTTCGGATTTGTGAATTGCGTTTGGATGACATCTTCGACATCTTAGACGTTCGATTCGGTACGGAATCTAGTCGAATGGTTCTGAATAAGACAGCGGGTGAACAAAAAGAAAATTTCGTTTCTAAAAACAACTACAGTAGAATCCGTTTATTATGACTCCGCCTATATTGACCAACCGGTTATTATGACGTAATTACACCACGAAGTTTGGTTTTCATATAAAATTCTTTATAAAAAAGTCGGATATAATGACTTCCCTTACAGTGAGTGACATGTCGCTTATTATGACCCATTTTTCGCAGAAGAGGCATTAAAAGCTGCAGAATTATTATCACGATTTGTTCACAGCAATATTGAAAATGATAATTTAACCATAGCTATGTCTTCTATACACAATAGTATTAGATACTGTTTTTACAATAAAATGAAAAAACAAAAGCAGTCAAAAATTACAGATTTCTTACAGTAAAAAATACACTTGTATGTGTTATAATGTGCTGATTATGTACAATTTTGATTTTGATTTAATATGTATATATACATATATGTATTTACTATGTTTCTGTATTAAAATACTTTACATATTTACATAAAAAAGGTTTATCATTTCACAAAACGTTTTGTATGACGTCCGCTTATTATGACGTGTTTGTCAATTCCTTTCTATGTCATAATAAACGGATTCTACTGTAGTAGTTTATACATACACCAAATTCAAACTCACTTTTTATTTAAATAGACTGGCGTGTCAGGGAAGGCACCTAAACGAAGAGTTCAAAGATGGGCTAAGTGGCGATGGCGGAAATTGATAATTTCCATGCACTTTGACGGGGCGAGTGGTGGCCGCCCTATATTTAGGGGTGTTGGGCCGATGTAGATGTCTGTAGTTTATTGACCTGTTATTTTTTTGAGTGGGGTTTTTGCATTCGAAGTTGACAGGCGGTGTATCTGATAAAATTATGTTTTGTTTTAACATTTTTCAAATGTGTTATTTTGTGTTTTCGCTTAGGTATAGGATAGGATGTTTTACAACCTACTATCTTATAAATTAAAAAATCTGTTGTAGCTTTGGGTCGAGAAAATTTTGTATGAATCATTTATTTTTTTGCAAACCATCAATGATATTATGAGTTAAAAGGTGTAGATAGGTTACCTAAACAACATTCGATCTTCAAAAACGATACACTAACGCACGCACGTGTCCGTTGGGGCGCGACGCTACACTAAGGTAAAGTGTGGCTAGGTAGCCCCATTGTAACGTGTCACTTGCTGAGCGCCTATAACCTTTCTACACCTTTTTACTTATAATATCATTGCATACCATAGTAAAAGTTGTTCATATTCTAAGATACATACATACATACATAAACTCATGCCTTTTTCCCATGGGGGTAGGCAGAAACTACAGAGCGCCATATGCTACGATTCTTACATACTTCTTTTGCTTCGTTTACATTCATACATGTTGTCATACGCACACGCCGGTTGCGAGTACTACACACCTGACCTTTCTGAAGAACCTCACCAATAAGGTCTATGTATGTCCTTCTAGGGCGTCCCCTCCCGGCGTTCCCACTTACATCTGCCTTGTAAATACCTTTCGTTAGTCGCCTGTCATCCATCCTTTCAACGTGACCAAACCATAGATGGTTTGGTCACGTTGAAAAGAGTATGCTTAGAAGCATACTCTTTTCAATTTTTGTTACTACATCTTCTAAGATGTCCTGTGTAAAGTTGATCAGTGATAAAAACAAATCTATGAAGTATAGAGTTTGTTTGTAAATAAAATATATTTTTTATCACAGTTGTACTAACATATTATAACATCATGCCGTCTGTCGGTACAAGTCAACTCAAAGCTGAATTGATTCTTTCTTCAAAAGGCTTTTCCAGACTTTGCCCTGCATCGTGAGACTCGCATAATAAATTAATAAATTAATATAATCTTAGTCTGGACTTTAAAAGAGACCATGACCCCTGAATTTCTTTCGGCATTTCTTCTCAGGGATCAGTAACTTTGGAAATGCCATTTAGTGCCATTTAGTTTAAAAAAAAGACATGTAAAAGTATCTGAGAAGATCTACTTACAGAAATAAATATCATTTCATTTAATTTCATTTCATCACGGCCTTATTACTTGAAGTGTTAGGCAAAGGTTACAATTAGTACCCACAAATATCTATTTTTGCTCTAGGCTAGGTTCTTGCTACGAAATTCCTAAAGGAAAAATGCTGTTGTGTGCGCTGCTGAATGGGTCGCACACACCATGTAGAAGTTGTAGATACGTTTGAAATGATAAGTCACTGATAGCCAAAGAAGATCTGATTTATTGAGTAGTTTTAACTATCAAGTAACTAACGCTATATGAACGTATAGTTGATGATTTGTAATGAGTTCCGTTGATTATGAATGCTGATTATGTCCTGTGGCCTTACACTATAGTTTGTGCAAGGTGACGGAAAAGTGCTGATGTATGCAATGCGCGCGTGCCATGTACGATGCATGACTCGTACAAATGCTGTTACAGTTTACTCGACCCGCATTCCTCTACCCAACCCTTCGATTAACATAGGCGTAATATTGTGAAGTTTGACGACATAAAAATATACCAAAATGAGGTCAGAATTTAATATACAAGGCTCGGCTGATTTATTGCTCAGCGCCATATTTGAGCTATAAATCAGGGTATTAAAAGTAATACTGCCCCGTGTTCACGCTAGTTACATCAGAATTCATAATATTATGAAACAACCATTCAACCCTAACTTCAAATAAACAGTGACTTTAATATTATTATCAAAACTTTATTTTATTTTATTTATCAGGTAGATTGGCTGTGGTATTAACCTTCGTGGTAATAAGTTTGACGTCTCTGTGTCATTGTAGCTCCCGAACGGATGAACCGATTTTGGTTTCGTTTTTTTTTTTGTTTGTTTAGGTGAATTAGTCGGGAGTGTTTTAGCCATGTTTGGTAAAAATCAGTGCAAGATAGCAGCCGACACAAAATAGGTGTATTACATATTTTTTTACAACTCCCTAAATCTGGGTATCAAATAACTAGGACTAAAAGGGCTTGACTAGTAGAATAGGCACTATATACTATGATGAATTAAAAACCTAAGATGACCGCCACCATAATTATATTATGGCGAATCACATATTTTTAAAAAGATCTTTACGTGTTCTGAGATCCTTGATTTTTAAATTTAAGTTTAAATTTACTATTAGATGAAAGATGGACTCTTTAAATACGGGCATGAATCTTAATAAGCTTAGATGGTTTGGTCACGTCGTTGTGATGATGGATGGAAGGTGACTACAAGAGGTATTTAAAGTCAGATAGATGTACGTGGAAACTTCGAAAGGAAGACGCTCTAGAAGGACAGACCTAGAATAAGAAAAAGAATTAGTTTTTTTTTCTCAGATCTTAGGTCTTAAATAATAATAATAATAAATCTTTATTTCTGGCATCTGTGGCCCATACAAACAAAATAAACACTATAATCTTATAACTTAATAAACTAATAAATAAAAATAATCTGAAATTAAAGTCTACGTATGGTCGGCGACGTATTGCGCTGACTCGTGGTGTCATGTAGCCTTCCGCGGAAACAACGATACACGACACCCGTCGGCCAAAATTCCTCCTTCATAAAAGTCTCGAGATGGTGGGTCGGAACCCGCACCACAAACGACTTAAAATTAATTTTGTGGCGCGATGTAGTCGTGACACGTAGAGCTGCGTCGATGGAATAGCAGGACGCAGCAACATGTTCGGACTAGTCAATGTGGTACCGCACTGATTCCGGCGAGTAGGCTTATTCTTGGTCTTCTCCTTCTTCTTTTTCTTCTTCACTAGAATAAACCCCTCATCATCGGCTTGTCCTTGGCTTTTGGAGCTTTGAACGGCTTCGGAGGGCCCCTGGACTCTCGATTTATTTGTTTGCTGCTGAAGTTTTGCGGGAGCAGCAATAACAGCAGCTGAGTAAGCACGTGCCGGTGTAAATAAGAGTGGATCAAGATGTGTCTGCGATTTCTCATGGCGTTTTTTTATTTTTTATATTATAAACCAGTGCTTGACTGCAATCCTACCCGATGGTAAGCAGTGATGCAATCAGTGATGGTGAAGCGCACTAGTTTATTCAGAGCCT
Source organism: Euplexia lucipara (assembly GCA_921972225.1). Taxonomy (NCBI): domain Eukaryota; kingdom Metazoa; phylum Arthropoda; class Insecta; order Lepidoptera; family Noctuidae; genus Euplexia; species Euplexia lucipara. The sequence goes on from OV179159.1 coordinate 19,179,796, forward strand.
ATTCAATTCACTCAAGCCTTGAAGACACCGAAATTATAATCGGACGGGAAGACCGCAGCAGGCAAGTTGTTCCAGTCCTTCGATGTACGCGGTATTAACGACGAAGCGAAACACTTTATCCGAATCGTAGGATCGCCAACGATGTAAGGGTGGACACTCTTCGTACGCCGGGCAAATATAGGTACAGTTACTTTATACAAACACTTGAAAATTACACTTATTAATTAACAGTTACAAATTTCTTATATTTACTCATTTATTTATTTTCCTAATTAAATAGTAATACAGATCATAATTATTATTAAACTTAATTTTATCGTTAAATTAATTTTGCCAAAAGTTTAATCATTTCAATTGGAATTATTTAAATTTTCCACCATTACATTGCATTGATTACTACAATGTAACTTACATTTATTATTCTAAATAATCACCAGGGGGTCGAGTCTGCTATTGCAATCGTGTCTCAATGACCGGTCAATGATCGATTTTTGACGTATAAAGTCAAACTTATGACTCAATTCCCATACAAAACTGTCAATGTTGTCAAATGTTCGATCAATGACCGGTCATTGAGACACGATTGCAATAGCAGACTCGAGCCCCAGGAGTCGTTTTAACCTTAGTGATAATGTTCTACTGAGAGGTCAGGTGCGTAGTACCCACAACCAGCCATGTTTGTATATAATGAATACTTCATCATCTGCCTAGCCTTGTCCCAACTGTGTTGAGGTCGGCTTCCAGCTAAACAGAATGCAATCGAATATCAGTGTTATACATGGCGCGACTGCCGCTCTGACTTCCACAACCCAGTAACTGGGTAACACGATCCCCCTTGTCACCAAACTGTCCGACTATTGGGCTTCTTAACTACTCGTAACGACTGTCAAATATGTACAAACGGCAGCTGGAACCAACCACTTAACGTCGTGCTTTCCTAGATGGAAAAGTCTTGACAGATGGTCACCTATATTCACGGACCAACCGTACGGCGAGTGGTACCCTTACAGCGTTGGCACTTCCACGATTCGGACGAAGCGTTTCGCTTTTTCTTTTATACCGCGTACATCAAAGGACTGGAACAACTTGCCTGCTGCACAGCAGTCTTCCCGTTCGATTATAATGTAAGTGTCATCAAGGCTAGAGTGAATAGGCTCCTAATAAATGAGTGCGCTTCCATCACTGATTGCATCACTGCTCACTGTCAGGTGGTATTGCAGTCAAGCACTGGTTGATAATATTTAAAAAAAACCTCGTCAAGCGTAACCAAACCTTCGACCGATTCATGCAACTGTCATTTAGCCACAATGTCAAGCTCTCATCAAGCGTGTATGACTACTTGTAGACTTGATAGGTGAGCACACATTTGATCACCATCTCACCTGATTGATGGTAAGCAATGATATGGTCGACGATGAAGCACGCTTGACTAAAAGTCAACAATTTTTGTTTCTTTTATAAATATAGGGTCTACTCTTGAACTCAATCTTGTCCTGCGGTCAGAGATGAGGTCGACGATAGAACGACCTTACCGAAAAGAAGCCTATTAACTCGCGACTTTAACAGATTGGGGTCATATGAACTCGGGAACACTGACGCAGGCAGGGAATTCCGATCCTTGGCTGTGCGCATATTGAAGGAACAGGCAAAGCGCTTCGTGTGAGTGTGTGGAACATCTACAAGGAATGGGTGCTGGATTCCCGACAGAAGAAAGAAAATGGTAGAATGAACTAGTGGAGCTCTAGAGCACACTCGCCGAAATACAGTCTGTAAAAGACCGACAGACATCCAACTTTGCGGCGGTGGGCCAGGGTATGAAGCTTGGTACTCACCAGCTTTTTGTCACCAATGAGCCTCTATGAAATAAATCTTTATTCAGAAATTACATTGGTAAATACAAATTAAATCTAAGAAATAATATAGGTATTACAAAGTATGATGCCTATACTAGGTTAAAACCTGTATTACAGGCGACATAAGATCTTACAGGTACTATATACATATAATTAATACCTAAGTAACCTATTTGGTCTTGACTAATCGAAAGCATGTTAGAATTGTAGCAGATGACGATCTATTTATCAAGTTCTTAATCCAAAAAGCGAATTGTGCATGTAAAGGCTGATACTACAAAGCAACTACCAACTAGTTCATAAACAAGCAGTACTAGTCTACTTCCTTGTAAGATTGTATCGCTACGCTAAGCGAGCTCGGGATTAACACCAAGAGATCGTTTAGCGACGGTATATGAGACAAGACGTATTTCAAAGACAATGGCTGTTCGCCGTGTCGCTATTCTAATCCTAATGTTAATGTGATGCTGTTGGACATTAGGTATTATCGTTAAGAGAGGGAATATGAAACCATATTCCCTCTCTATTGCTCTATCATCTATATTGTTTACATAAATATTTGTGGTTATAAGAACTACAACATCAGATGCGCAGTATTTGCAAGTGGCGAGTGTGTAAGACCAGAACACTTGACATAAACAACGATTTTAATAATAATAATTCAATGAAAGTCGATGTTACCATCCCTCATGACGAGAACCTCGTGAAAGCTGAGAAAGAGAAAAAAATCAAATATCTTGACTTAGTACTCGGCTATCATTGTGCTGATAGTCGTAACAGCCAATGGTCTTATGGCTAAAAGCCTCGATGATCACCTTTCGAGGCTTTTAGTTGCACGGTTGGGTCAAGAACCTCATCGAGAAGGCAGTACTTCTTGATACGGTCCGCATCGTGAGGAGATTTCTGTCTCTGGAACCCTACCATCGGTAGCTTGGACCCTGCTCCCGCCATCGGTGGTCCACTATTTTTATATTTTAAATGTTTTTATATTTTTTTATATCAATATTTAAAAATGTATTTTATAATTATGTATGTACAAAAAATAAATGGAAAGAATTCATTCATTCATTTCAATCGGGCAACAGTGATCCATATTTGTTAGTAATACACTCAGCTTTTATTTTAGTGTTAGAGTTTTTTTTTAAGATAGAATAGAATACTCTTTATTGTACACCAGGTTACTTACAAGCAATAACTTTAGTGTTACGTAGAGTGTTACAATGGGCAGTCTTATAACTGAATCTGATCTTTGGCAGACAACCTTCGGATGGTATTGATAGAGAAGGAGAAAACTTTTTACGTCTAAACATACAACATTAGTATTTGAATAAGTTACATAAATTTAGTGAAAAATTGAGTTTCTCCACTCGATTTAATTCCAGTGAAAGAAACCCAACCACGTTTAAGCATTTTTGGCACTTCCCAATAATTAAAGTGTTCCTAACTTACCTCTTTTTTACTATAGTGCGTAAGAAATTCTAGAAATTACGCCCTAGATACAAGCCTACAAAAAAAAATACTCTTTGTAATACTAGTATGGAAATTGATTTAGGCTGTTTAAATAGTTAATGCACGAATTCCAGTCATGTATATGCAGTTTGATCCAATTTGGTGCATCGTACGATAGAAAAAAATTCAATTTATTTTAAAGGCAACCGAAATTTTATTTTTATCCGCACATATTTTCTATTTCATTCCTAAATCTATTGTGCGAACACACAAAGGTAATTGATTTGTAAAACCAATTATGGCAACATTTTGCGTCCGGAAAATCATTTTCGTGACGCCATATTTTTTTTTCGATCAGCTTTGTGTGAGCGACAGGTTGAAAAGTGGGAAATGTTCGTGGAAATAGAACAGGAGTTACCTTAAACCTAGTAATTGTACCGAACTAATTATATTCGTGATATTTATACGCTTTGATCACCTCACTAATATAACTAACTTCGGAAAACTTTTTAAGATGTTGCGCGGTTTGGCTTTATCACATCATTACTCAATCTGTCATTCATTGTTACACGACACATACTTCGCAAGTAACGCATTTCTACAGCATTTATTCTACTTTCATGTGTAGAATACGGTCAAATTTTAACCACTAGGTGAACATTGGTAATGAAATTTTTCTCTCTCGTTTTAGTAGGTATATAGACTAAAGAATGAATATAGAAGATTAATAAGATTGAATTTCGACCACTTTTTTCATTAATTGCGGTTGATTGCGTCTGAGAAAAGACCCAACTTATTTGTAAATATTGCATAACATCATGTCTAGATTTCCTGATGCTTGGGTAAAGACTGTGCCTATAGTACACCCACATCGCCAGAGAAATAAGTCCATTGTTATAGAGGTTAAGTCTATTAGCTAACAACCGATGTCTTTGCAGGTTCTGTAGCCTCAGTTAGGACTAAATTTAGAGTCTTAATTGTATAATTTGTTTGTTTCTTTTTTGGTATTTCTTAGGTTAATTTTTTCTTTCCCAAAACTTTTTCATAATTGTTGGAAAAGTTCATAATTTGTAAGTTTTATTTAATTGTCTTACACATAGTATGCATGCTAGATTCACTTCCAGTAAGTGTCAATCAGAAGTATTGTGTTGTAACTTTTTTATTGCTTTTGTGATTGTACATCTAGGCTACTTTGCGAGCATTTTTCGTTCCTTTATTTTTTTTGTGTTGGTCTATCTATGTCTGTTTTGGTCAAGAGTAGACCCATTACATATATATATATTTTTTTAAATGTCTTTTCTGTGCACTCAACAAATGTTTTATCTAACTATCTACATTTACATATACTGAGAAACTACAGAGATACTTAAAAAACATATATTTTAAAAACTAATGACAAGAAAAACAAAACAAAATTGTAATACATTACTTCGACTAGACTCTTGCGTACCATTGACGTCATTACTAAGTACAAAAAAATGCAATTTCGAGTTGAAGCAAAGTGCTTTGGCGACGCATGACATATTGCCGTCAATAAAACATAATGTCGCTTTATGTTTTAGAGTGCCTTCATTAATATGAGTTTAAATATGCATAGACAATACTGTAGCCATTTAGCTTCTCTGACATGGTCTATGGGATTTAACTTAGTATACTTAGAACATAAGCTAATGTGTTATTAATGAACAAACTGTAAAGTTATTTATTTATTTACTTATTGGTTTACCTACAATTGTTACACTAATACATAAAAACAATAGAGTCAAAATGATTTTGACAAAGTGTACAATATAAGGGCGCCTTCAAATTTGCCGCCAAAGGTGCCGCGCGGCAGCGCGGCTGCAGCGCTACCGTCGCCGTCGCGCTGCTTTGTTAATACATATAAATAAAAAACGCGCGACTACAGCGCTACACCCGCGCTGTGGCCGCGCATCGGTTCATCAATCGACTAGTGATGATGCGTACTTGTTTTTATTCTGACATTCTGAAAGAAAATCAGCTTGAACAATTTTATCGATGAAGTTGAAACTAAATGTACAACACTATGATGCTCGAATCTAGCGGTTGCAGCGGGGCGCCAGCGCTGTAGCTGCACTGCCACCGCGCGGCTCTTTGTGGCCAATTTGAAGGCGCCCGATGGCGGCAAACACAGATAACCATTAAAATATCATAAGTTAATAAGACTAACCCAAGCCAAAATAAAAAAAATGTTTAGTCAGGGACACCGTTTCAGGAGCGAATTTTATCGCTCGCACACACTCATCTATTATCTATTAATTATATGAATAAAAATGAATCGTCGAAATGTATGTGCGCGCATAACTTCTGAACGACAGAACCAAATTAGATAATTCTTGTATTGCTGTATTTTTGTTTGGGCCTTGATGGTTTAGATCAACAACTGGAGCGAGTAGGGTCGGGTTCAAACCATCGTTCGAGCAGGAAAAAACGTCCCCTCCAGTATATAATAGAAATAGAGAGAGCGCAAGACAAAAACTTCTTTTCAAAAGAATGCAACCGACTTCATTGAAAAACACTAACAGCTATTAAATAACTCTAATTTCGTAAGTCTGTGGCTTTGTTGGTTTTGTTGCATTCATTTTATTGGCCACCAACTTCTATCGGCGACCAATAAACGACGACGTCGATTATATGCGATGCGATTATTATTATTATTACCTCTCTTCTAACACGTCTTAATATAATTGTTCGTCACTCTGTAAATGGTTTGTATTTATGTATTTATTTTATTTATTTTTGTCTCTTGATAATTATACTTATTATATATGTCTATTCAAATAGTCTTGTATGGTATATATTTAAGTAAATAGTACACCACACACTGCCTACTCATCTTTTTTCCTCCACTATCAAGTCCATCCAAAGGTTGTCTGTAAGAGATCGCTTTTAGCGATAAAGCCGCCCATCACCGCTTGTAGCCCAAATTATGATTTGTAAGTTTTAATGGTGTACAATAAAGAGTATTCTATTTTATTCTATTCTATATGCGACTTGTTTCTTCTTCTTCTTCTTTTTTCTTCTATTCTTTTCTGAACAAACAAAACAACAATTTTCCTGTTACAAAATAATAACCTACTCAATTGCATCAAGTTCAGTATGCCTTAACATCATAACTTGTGAAATGTGTGTATTACAATTACGCCTATGCCTTACCCTTCTAGCATTAGAAGCGTGATGCTATGTCTGTATAATTTTACCACTAAAATGATCACATGTCATACATACGACTGACCTGTTGGTCTAGTAGTTAGTTACTCTGACGGCGGTCGTGGGTTCGATTCTCACCCAGGACAAAACATGTTTGTGTGATGAGCGCGATCATTTGTTCCGTATCTGGGTGTCATTTATCTATAATATGTATGTATTTAGAAATATATGAGTATGTTTATCAGCTGTTTAGTACCCGTAACACAAGCTCTTAGCTTAACTTGGGACTAAATGGCGTTGTGTGAAAAAGTTGTGGAATATTATTTATTATGATTAATAGTCGGTATTGTAGAAAAGCGTATCCATTGTTAATTTTCTTGTTTTATTGTCTGCAGTAAGGCGTAACAACGCGATGGATTTGTAGCCATCGCGTTGTTAAGTATTTATTTAAATATTATTTAAATAAATAATTTTTTTTTTTTTTTTTTTTTGTTTTTTTTTTTTTTTTTTTTACATACGTGCTGAAGTTGTCTTCAGCACGTATGTAGCAGGTAAGCGCAGTCTATCACTACTAACGAGTCGTGGCTAGGCATAAACTCGCGCGTCTAAATCGCATCGCAAGTCCCATCGCCCAAGGTTGTGACCAGGGCCTTATAGTGGCAAACTGAGAACTTGTCCAAGTGAAACTTGTGTTTTAACTATGACATTACTAGTAGTTTCTCTGGTTCAATTGCAGTTTTGTCCCTTTATAGTAAGAGATTAAAAACTAACTGACGTCACGTGGTTTCAATACAGGGATAAAAAGTAGTCTATGTCACCCAGGGATAGTGTATGTTCCCAACGGTGAAAGATTTTTTTCAAATCGGTCCAGTATTTTCGAAGCCTTTTCGAAATCTTTCCTCAGTATAATATTTTTAAATTAAATATTTAAAAGTTTAGACTAACACATCGCCTGCGACTTCGTTCTCCATAGTAGACATTCACAACTAAGTCACTGTGTAAGGCGATAATTATAATATGGTTTGACTGTCTGGCATAGTCTAGGAGTCTGATTACTTGTAATGACTCTATAAAATAATGATAGCAGAGACTTACAACCTAACATGCTTTCCGAAGCACAAAATGGGTCTTAATCTATACTAATATCATAACACAGAAGAGTTGGATGGTTTAGTTAAACGCGCTAATCTCAGAAACTACCGGCTTGAATTTTATTTTTTTCCATATTTGTAAAGTAATAGAAAAATCTAAATACTTTACTGAAATTACGATCTAGTCTACAGACTTATAAGTAATTTTACTTTAACCTAAATTATTACAAAATTATAACTAAGAAATTGTCCACTGACGTAATCTTAGAGTCTGTTAATGGGAAGCACTTCGTTCATGTGCCAAATGTTTGTAGCATTGTTGCACGTAACATTGACACAACACTACATTTCACTATCACTGATCATTACACTAACTCGAACGGTTTAGTCCTTTTGAGTCTTCTCACCAGACCCGTGTTGTCGAGGAGCTGGATCGCCTCAACGTTCACATGGTGATGAAGTCTCCGTTCATGTGCTGCAGCATATTTTTTTTTTAATTGAAAAAATCTTTTTGCGTTGGATAATGGATAGTCCATTTATCGAGAAAGGCTATATAAGATCACGCTATCACCAAAAGGACCGGAGCAGCAATAAGAAATATTGCAAGCGGGAAAAAAGTATCCGTTGCGTTCGCCGCGTAAACGGTTTTAATTTCGCGAACGAAGTCGCGGGCAGAAGCGTTGCATAACTTTCAATCGATTCATACAACTGTTATTATTTGGCTAAAGAAAATATTTCTGGATATCCTCCACTCTCTCCTACTGACTAAAACCACCTCGGTGTTACATCTCACTCCTGCGCTGAGAGTCGCGGGAACTTACGATTCTTCCACAACCACCAGAAGCTCCTTTCTCGACCCTAAACCGAAGGCATAGGTAGTAGTTATAGGTATAAGAATCTAGTACTAATCACTTTATCCCTAAAACAGTGCAGTTATATCGTAACGCTGGGTAGGTGTAGTAGCCGTCCGTCACGCTGCCCGCTGATATATCGACGAGCTCTGGCGCTGCACCGCGTTACTGATGAGGAGGGTCATACGACAAGCGAACAGCGGGTATGCAATTTTGAACCCAGACCAGACATTATTCTTAAACATTCTTAATTTTTAATAAGCTACCTAGAATTTTAAAAGAATTAGATAATTTAAGTAAATTCAAAAAAATGCTTTCACAGTTTCTACTTAAACAAGCATACTACTCGATTAAGGAATATTTAGAAGACAAATTGATTGGTCCATAATAACGCAAAAAAAAAGAAATTCAAAATGAGAATGTGTAAAAAAGTAGGTACTTACTTACTACTAATTTGTTACAGTGTTAAGATACTTAACCAATGTTAAAATTTGTATACCTTGCAAGGTGAAACATAGTGTTGCACATAGAATTTTATATTGTCACCCAGTCATATACTTTTTGCCTATGTTATACAAATAAATTACTTTGACTTTGACTTTGACTTTGATTCCTTTTGCCTTCGAGTTAATATATAATTTACATACATTGTTTAGATAATTTTGAACATTCTGTTGGTTACGGTATTATTGACGCTGGGTTTAAACCAATGTTAACACCAAGACTAAGCACAGATCTCCACAGTGCTGTAGCTACACTCCTAAACATAAATAGTTAGGGAGTTTTGCATAAATGGGCGGCGCATTAACCACACCAGTTTAACATGAGAGAACAGTGCTCAGTTTCGCGTTAGTTGTCGTAAAGTAGTCTTACTAATGTTTTCTGTACTGTGGTACAAGTGGCAAGTGAAATTGTAGTGTTTTGAAGTGAAAATTTATCTTGGCACACCGCATACACGGGTTTTTCGCAGGTAGTAAGTTAGGCTGATGCGCCACGCTCTGAAGTGAAAGGCTCGGATGAACTCGGGACCTCCGAGTGTACCCCAGTGAGAAAGATACAGTCAGCTGCTCTTCGCATAGATCACCAAATAGAAAGCCAAAACACATTGGAAGATAACTTTAAGGCTAAAAATATAAAAATAACCATTTTCAGGAATCTCTCGTGCATTAACTACTTTTGATATGTTAACAAAATCTACGTCCATATTTAAATTCTATTTTCAAAACTAACTGGGGGCTAAATTCAATCATAAATGATAGCAAAACATTTAGAGGCTTTAAACTCCACCTTGTGATCCATGCTCCAATTATAATATGTATTGAAATAGAGACCACGCTCTTTGGTTTTGGCTTTCTATTTGGTGGTCTATGCGAAGAGCAGCTGACTGTATCTTTACAACTGGGGTACACTCGGAGGTCCCGAGTTCATCCGAGCCTTTCACTTCAGAGCGTGGCGGATCAGCCTAACTTACTACCTGCGAAAAACCCGTGTATGCGGTGTGCCAAGATAAATTTTCACTTCAAAAACACTAAAATGTACTTGCCACTTGTACCACAGTACAGAAAACATTAGTAAGACCAGTTTACGACAACTAACGCGAAACTGAGCACTGTTCTCTCATGTTAAACTGGTGTGGTTAATGCGCCGCCCATTTATGCAAAACTCCCTAACTATTTATGTTTAGGAGTGTAGCTACATCACTGTGGAGATCTGAGCTTGGTCTTGGTGCTAACATGGGTTGAAACCCCGCGTCAATAATACCGTAACCAACAGAATGTTCAAAATTATCTAAACAATGCATGTAAATTATATATTAACTCGAAGGCAAAAGGAATGTTTAAGAATGATGCCCGCGTACACGACAAGATCGAAAAGCTATAACCGAGTGGCGTCCAAAATAATTAAAAGAGAAGTGTTGGTCTTCCCGGTGGCAAGATTGGCAGTAATTACGGCTTTTCATTTGAGCCATAGCCAAAAGTTCTTCACCTGCTACATCTATTTATTTTCTACATCTTTTTTGTATATAACTATAACCTATCATCTTTCTTTAGCATTGGAAGATACATAGTGCACCTCGTCGCCTTAAAATTAATGAATTAATTTACTTATTTACTACAGTAAACAGAAACCAATTACAGTAAATAGAAAGTAATAGACACACAGTGAATTTAAGCAAAACATCATAAAATTAATGTAAAATAAAATAATATAAACAAACTATAATAAAATAATATAAAAGTTAACATTGAAGATTTTGTAAGATCTTCTCACACACACGCACATATATTCTATTTGATGGCCAAGTCACACAAAATCTTTACTGACAAAGGTTTTTTCACTAATCAAGTAATTTGTTAAATTGAGCGTCAAAGGTAATAAGAACACCAGACTTGGTTCTAGAGAGGTTCGTAAATATTTTACGACCAAAGAATTTTCTTCTTAAAATAGTCTATTTTCTTACTTTTAGATAAAGTATGTTGCAACTATGAGTATTTTAATAAACTATGATTCATCATCATCATCATCATTTCAGCCATAGGAAGTCCACTGCTGGACATAGGCCTCCCCTATAGATCTCCAATAAGACCGGTTGGAAGCGGCTCGCATCCAGCGCGTTCCCGCGGCCTTAATGAGGTCGTCTGTCCACCTTGTGGGTGGACGTCCTACGCTGCGCTTGCCGATACGTGGCCTCCACTCGAGAACCTTTCGACCCCATCGGTCATCAGTCCTTCGTGCTATGTGCCCTGCCCACTGCCACTTCAACCTGCAAATATGTTGGGCTATGTCGGTAACCTTGGTTCTTCTACGGATCGCTTCATTTCTGATTCGATCTCTCAGAGAGACCTCGAACAACTATGATTATTTGGAGTATACTCCTGAGGTGGTCGAAGGTTCGAAGTCGGTGACCTATTCAATGAACATGGTGGAATAAGTAGGTTGATACTATGATTTCCTTCTCATTCATAAGCGCGATAGCAATACTCGTATATTCAAACAAAAAAAAACATTTTTTTTAATTATTGTTAGGCTCGCGTTTGATCACTATCTCATCTGATGATAAGCGATGATGTGGTTGAGGATGAAATACTCTTGCCTAGAAGTAACCTATTCACTCTCGACTTAAAGACTCCTTGTGGCTACCTGGAAACCCCAACTCTGGTAGGGAATTCCAGAGAAAAACGGAATATATATATATATATAGGGTGACTGGTAATTAGTGACCGATACTTAAACACGTGTTTAAGTATCGGTCACTAATTACCATGATAATAATTATATTCATGATTTCAATAAACTTTCCCAAAGAAACTTTTTTCTTATACAAAATAACTAATAAGTAGCAATACCTAAAATAACAAAACCGCTGTTTGAATTTCACGCGTGCGCCTATGATCGATCACAGTAGACACGAATCGGCACGATCTATCAGCTGATAGTCTGACATCGGGAAAGGCAAAATCTACTAGTAGTAGTAGCGTCACACGCTCCCCTGCCACTCCCACCGCTTTCGTTTTGCTTACTGACGTAATTGAATAAATTGAAAGTTAGTGAGTATAAAAAAAAGTTTCTTTGGGAAAAATTTTCCTATTCATGAGTACAATCAGGTGTTTAAGTATCGGTCACTAATTACCAGTCAGCCTATATATAATTTGTTTTTCAGATAAGCTTTACTAATGTAACTGCATTTCCAGAAAGCGTATGAAAGTTGTAGGGGTTCCAGCTCTGCTGTGTGTTTGGAGGACTGAATGTGATTGAAATAAAATATAGGCGACACCAGGAATTACTTTGAATTTGTATTTTGAGAATAATTACAGTAAATAATGAACATAAAGTAAATGCGAGTATGTGCGTGGGATAGAAAAAAGTAACAATATAATAAGTCTTCGAAGTTGACGTTGACGCGTGGCTCAGTAGTGATTGGTCAACGGCATAAGTGGGTGACCAATAGCTGTAGGATCCTTTACCAGGAATCTGATGTTCTGACCGTTAGAAAGCTTTACATACTAAATATCATCCTAACTAAACATAAATCACTACCGTATAAGCTTCATCAGGTACAAGGCAGACGTAAGCATGTGGTTGCTCTCACTGTTCGATCAAAGTCAGCATTCGCAAGAATAAAATATTCTGGCCATTCATCTTATTTGTATAATGCTCTAAACAATGAGCTAGACATCTATTCACTAACTTACCGCGAAAGTAAAAGCTCTAAACTCTGACTAAATGGCTAAAGTCAAAGACTTATGACGAGGTGGAAAATATGTTACAGACGAGGAGAAAGTAATTATAACCTACAGTTAGCAAAATAGTGATACGCAGTTAATGGAAAATTATGTACTACATCATTTTCTGATCCCAAGACCAGTCGTAGGGTTAATCGCATAATCCTACACACCCGCAACTCCCACAAACTCACGCACACACACCCCCACACCCCAACACATCCACACACTAATACATACACACACCCCCACACTATTCAGACCCTGTCACACATCCCCAATTTCTAGCGCACTTAAATGTTAATTTCTGGCATATTACTTTATTTTTGTTATTATTTTAGCTTATTGTAAGATTACCTTTCTTGTGAAATTTCTTAGATAACTAATAATGTAACTTGGGAAGGGCGGAGCACCCTAACACAAGTAAAATAATTACTTAAAAGGTGGCTCCTTACTGTAACTAGCGTAATGTTATCTAAGCTGATAATAAACATTTTTGTTTTTTTGTTGTTGTTTTGTAGGATAGGTGGCACCAGTAGTTAAGGCAGTGTCTGAACCTACGTATTTAGTGGCAATGGTTTTTTTTTTATATGTTAGGTTAAAATCTCTGTCTGTTTTTTAAACATTATAAACTAGTGCTTGACTGCAATCCCACCTGATTGTAAGAAGTGACAATGGTGAAGCGCACTAGTGTATTAGGAACCTATTCACTCTAGCCTTGAAAACATCAAAATTATGCTCCGACGGGAAGACCGCAGTCCTTCGACGAGCGCGAAGCAGATTTGTTCTTATTCGACGAAATTCCGATAACAATAGTGTCTTCAAAAGCCAAAAGAGGTAAGAATTTAACTAACTCTATCTTGTTATTTACAAATTAATTTTAAAACAGTTCAGTGTTAACTGGGGTTTTACAGACCTCCTAATAGAATTAGTTATTTAATTAACCGTTACAACGGATATTTGGTTACAGCGGTGAAGTTTAAAGAGTTTGTTTTAACGTTATGATATTTTCACGAGGTTCCTGTAATGTTCCTCCTTAACTATAAATTGTGAGCTCTTATTACACAATATGCAGAACTTTTGGATTTATTTTAGAACCAAGTTCCTTATCGCGCGTTACGAAAGGGGGCTAGACGGAAAAAAACAAGTCTAAAAGTTGTAACGACACTTTTTGCTTTAGTTGTGGGCCGTGCGGCGTGCGAGTGGTTCTCTGTTGTGTGTGTTTGTTGTGTGTGTGCCAGTTGTTGGTAGAGGGAAAAGGGAGGGAGGGAGAGAGGGAGGGAGGGTAGAGAGGGGGGGAATGGGGCAGGCGAGAGGGAGGGGGAAATGGGAGGGGAGGTTGTGGGTGAGGGGGCGAGACGTAGAGGGGAGGGCAGGATGGGGAGGAGTGTGGGACGGGAAAGGGATGGGGAGGGAGAGAGAGGGAGGGTGGAAAGGGGAAAGAGGGAGGGCGAAAAAGGGGAGGGGAAGGCTGGTGAGGGGGAGTCGGAGGGAGAAGTGGAGGGAAGGGAAGGGGAAGATGGGGGAGGGGGTAGGGGGAGATGGTGAGGGAGGGGAAGAGAGTAGGAGGGAGAGAGAGAGGATCAGGACCGGGAGTTATCATAAATTTATGTTTTTCTGTCTGTCTCTCTGTCTCTCTCTCTCATATATAGCAAGCCAGTTATTTTCGTTTCGTCTTTCTATTTCGCATTGAACAGTATGGTATCGCGACGATTATTTTTGTTGAGTGTACACAGGTTTTTTGTACATAACAAATAATATAACTAACTATATAACTTCGTTCCATTCGGGTGTCCCTTGACACCTCTCAAGTTTTTTTATTGCAAGTGACTGACTGACGTCCAACTGCATAGGTACCGAACTTTGATGACAACTGAGAGATACGCAATTACCCTGCTGCAAGCCTACTGCGGATCATCGTTGACAGTGCATAGTAGTGATTGTTCACGGGATGGATGATCTAGATACTATTCGAAGGGGTTGAATGATACTCAGAAGTATGTCAATGAAAAGTTTTTTATTCAAGTAAAGTATCCTGAGGATCATTAGCCGACGGAGAATCTTAACACCGAGTTGCAGAAAAACGCGTCATCAGCACAGCACCATCTATTGGTCGAAATATAAACAAATTGACTTGACGTTTTATCTAACCTAAACAGTGATGATGACTAAGAAAGTGTTCAACTAATAACTGTCAAACAGAATACGTGATGAGCACGATCTGTTCTGTGTCTGGAAGTAATTTATCTATAATATGTATCTATTTAAAAATATTTAAGTATATTATTTTATAAGTTGTCTAGTACCCATAACACAAGGTTTGCTTAGCTTGGGATTAAATGGCGTGAAATATTATTATTATTATTAGCCACTCAACAAGTTTGGCTTCCTAATGAAAAAAGTGAGTAGTCCATATTGTCTATACTGCGAGTCTGTGGAGGATGTGTTGTATCATTTGTTGGTGGAATGGTGGAATGTGTCCGTAATCGCAGAGAAAGGGATACCTTATTAGCAGAGTTAAAAATAAGTAGGTAAGTAAGATTTAGGTGCTGTTCAATGTTTTTTGTCTAAACCCTGTAGTACGGAAGCTTAGAAAATTTATAATTTTGCATACTAACTATTTAGCTAATTAGAGTGTCTCTTGCTTCTTAGTTGTATAAAATATTTGTAATGAGTTGTGATGGGGCTGACATGGTTATGTGTGATTACCAAAAGCCTCTAAATAATAAAGATTCATAAAATAAAAACCTTAACAAAAAGGGCAACAGAAATCCAAAGAAATTAACTTCTAATGCTAAGTGTCATCTCTCACGCACAGCTAGACAAATTTACTTAGCACGCATTACTTAGTAATGCAAGACAACGAAATAAGCCAGATGGAAAAGATTATCCCATAATGAATATAATTACTGTATCTTTTCCAACGATGACAGGGTGTTGTGGCCAAAAATCTCTTAAACGCGAAGAATGTCAGCCCCCAGGCTTATTACAAAGTAGGCGCAAAACGGAAAAAAATACACAGAATTAAGGAATAAGTAAGTAATTACAAGAGAAAATGTTCAAGATGCCACGTTTTAAAAGTGGATCGTAGAAAAATGAACGAGGAAGTTGAATATTATTTTGTGGGCATTTAACAGCGAGCAGTTTAAGATTTTGTTGTTATTTATTTGTTTGAAAAAAAAAAAAACATACAACTATCATTACCGAGATCCAATGCAACACTGTTGTGACAGACTTACATAATAATAACTTATAATAATGATTAGTTATTATATGCAAGTCTATCACTACACTGTCTCTAGACTTTTTTATTAGAGAACTAGCTTCTGCCCGCGACTTCGTACGCGGATCCTTTTGCTTATGCCAGCGACAACGGGGTCGTCAAAATCGAAGATCTGAAACATCTGATGTCGAATTCTATAAGCCCGGGGACGGGAAATCAATGGGATGCGCGAGACGATTCAAGATGTTCCAGATTTTTTATTTTTGTAGGTCAACAGGAAATGCCATCAGACTTAACAACTTTTGCTAAGACGCCATTTCTATTAGGTATATGTTATATTGTCGCTGGGCTTTGGAGTTTCCCTACAGGTGCTCCACATCTTCAAATTTAGTCTCACAGCAGAAAACACTCTTCACGTGGAATAGTTTTTGCAATGGCACCATTTATATAAGTATCTCTTTCACTTTAGGTGTTCCATTTTCCAAAATAAATTATAGCCTATAATATGTTGCGTGACGTTCACGATCAGCGGTCAGTCGTGCATCTCCTTCCCCCACTTATCTCTAGAGTCGATGCGAATATACGCTGAAAACTCAAGCGTCATGCTTTTTCCGTGAACGTCTCCAACTCGCGAGACAGTGCATGATGTTTACGATCAGCGGTCAGTCGCGCACATATTCTTCACTGGTCTCTAGAGACCTGGATGTAGATGCGTAAATACGCTGAGAATGCAGGCGTGCTTCGCGATCCTAAGAAGTTTCCACGGAGCGAGTTGCAGCCTCATGTTCTCGAACAGCATCAAGTCTCTCCTAACGCTCTTCGGTAGATTGTTGGGATCTTATGGTCTTTAATCATTTAGCACCTTTGGAACATTGGGAAAAATTTGACCTCTTTCTAGGCATGGTTATAGTTTTATTGTGATGATACCTGATCAATCAAAATTTAAGTGGCTGCTCCCCTGCGTTACCGGGTAAGCTACCGTGTAACGAAGATAAATGGAAAAGGAAATTAAACACCCAAATAACATAAGCCCGAAGGCATACGATAAAAAAAATGGGAGTTTTAGCCAGTAGAGTCTTATTTTCAACGATATACCATCGTCATCGAAAATTAGTCCAGAACTGTTCCCGCCTTCACCGCGTAGTACCTCCTACTTATGTTATTTTATAATTATGCAATGAAATTAGTGATAGTTTTAATTTCTATATCAAATGTTTCTGATCTTCGATTTTTATAAGTCAACAGGAAATGCCTATCAGACCGAACAACTTTTGCTAAGACGTCATTCCTATTTGAGTTATGGTGTAGCTGGGCTCTTGGAGTTCCACAACAGGTGTTCCAGATCTTCGATTTTTATACGTCAACAGCGAGTGCTCATAAGGCTGAACAACTCTTGCTAAGACGTCATTCCTATATATGTTATAGTGTAGCTGGGCTCTTGAAGTTCCTCATCAGGTGTTCCGGATCTTCAAATTTATTGTCTCATCAAAAAATGCTCATCATGTGGAACAATTTTTGCTATGGTACCATTTTTGTATCTCCTATAGTTTAGCTGGTCTGTTGCGGTTCTGCATCAGGTGTTCCAGTTTCCAAGATAAATTATAGCCTATGTGTTGCCCAGACTTAATATCTATACAACAAAAAAAAATCATTCAAATCCGTCCAGTAGTTCCGAAGATTAGCGTGTGCAAACAAACAGACAAACAGACAAACAGACAAACAGACAGACTTTTTTTTTTGGATTCGTGCTCTATTACTGTTTCTAAACCCCCCTCAATTATTATTTTTTAAATATATTCAATGTACAGACACAGTTTTTTTACAGTCTTATTATATGTATATAGATAAGTTAAATTATTTAACTTAATTTAATTTAATTGCATGTTTGACGGTTAGAAAGGTTATTAATGAAAATCATCATCAGACAAAATTTATTTAAGCTCGACCCAGCTGGTCTTTTTTTCCTACATCTCTATTTACTATAACCTGAGTCACCTCATTCCTAGCCATATCGTCTTACACACAATTAATCCGTCGTTACTTTGGTCTTCTTCAACTTTGTAGTTTTCAAAACATAATGTCAACAAAAGTTTTATAATAGGCTTATAGCTTGGGTACCTATAATAGACTGTGTAAGATCAGAGCAACTTTAAGTTAAAAATCTACCTATAGGTCACAAATTGAAGCTGTTAAAGGATAGGATAGTGTGAGATTGTAAGAAATAAGGAATTCTGCTAGGAACACGGCTTGTTAAACATAATCCCGTATCACGTATATGAAATATCATGAATTTATATTATATTCATCCCGATGCGTCATTACGATAATAGTATGGCATTATTAGAGATTCAATTACCAGAGAAAATGATGTCATCAAATTAGAGTCATAGAAGTGTATAATTTAGATTTCAGTTTGATCACTCAGGCGCCATGTTCTAGTTTGGGAAATAGAGTGTAAATGACTCACCAAACTATGTATACTGATTGTAGATTAATTGCTATTTTCATCAATTTGTTTATTCGTGTTGGTGGAATTTGCAAATTTGGAATAAATCGTATTGAAAATCTATTTGATTTCTTTATATAATACTTAAATATACACTAATGTACAGTGGCGGACTTAATTCCATACACATTTTTTACCAGTCAATTACCTTTGGGTGATGCATGTACTTTTAAAGTATGTGTCGTATATTTTTTTGTACCAAGTTTCTTCTTATCAGCATAAACAAAAAATCCATACCTACTGATAAAATGAAGATGCTAAGATGAGAAAAAGTTGTCTACTGGGTGCAGTTGAATTATTTACCACTTTGTCGGCGTGATTGATACACTTAATGGACCAAATTTCAGCTTTCTAGTGCTAACGGTCAAAGAGATTAAGCGAGAACGGACGGACGGACAGACAGACATGGCGAAACTATAAGGGTTCCTAGTTGACTACGGAACCCTAAAAAATTGCACTTGTGGAAAGCTACACTATTCCCGGATGACAACGGCTACGTGGGAGGAACCGCGTGACGTCTGCTATTAATTATAAAACTCAAAATCTCCTCGCAAACACCATGACACACACACACCACACGACACACACACACGCACACACGCACACCGTCACACCCAAATACACTCAAGCACTCAGAGTGTATATACACATATAGATCGTTTATTATTGTTTTGTTCTCCTTGTTACTTTTTGTTTTATTATTTTTATGTTTTTTTTGTCATTTGCCTAGTTATTAATCATATTTATAACTAGCTTCTGCCCGCGACTTCGTACGCGGATCCTGTTGCTTATGCCAGCGACAACGGGGTCGTCAAAATCGAAGATCTGAAACATCTGATGTCGAATTCTATAAGCCCGGGGACGGGAAATCAATGGGATGCGCGAGACGATTCAAGATGTTCCAGATTTTTTATTTTTGTAGGTCAACAGGAAATGCCATCAGACTTAACAACTTTTGCTAAGACGCCATTTCTATTAGGTATATGTTATATTGTCGCTGGGCTTTGGAGTTCCCCTACAGGTGCTCCAGATCTTCAAATTTAGTCTCACAGCAGAAAACACTCTTCACGTGGAATAGTTTTAGCAATGGCACCATTTTTATATCTCTTTCACTTTAGGTGTTCCATTTTCCAAAATAAATTATAGCCTATAATATGTTGCGTGACGTTCACGATCAGCGGTCAGTCGCGCATCTCCTTCCCCCACTTATCTCTAGAGTCGATGCGTATATACGCTGAAAACTCAAGCGTCATGCTTTTTCCGTGAACGTCTCCAACTCGCGAGACAGTGCATGATGTTCACGATCAGCGGTCAGTCGCGCACATATTCTTCACTGGTCTCTAGAGACCTGGATGTAGATGCGTAAATACGCCGAGAATGCAGGCGTGCTTCGCGATCCCAAGAAGTTTCCACGGAGCGAGTTGCAGCCTCATGTTCTCGAAGAGCATCAAGTCTCTCCTAACGCTCTTCGGTAGATTGTTGGGATCTTATGGTCTTTAATCATTTAGCACCTTTGGAACATTGGGAAAAATTTGACCTCTTTCTAGACATGGTTATAGTTTTATTGTGATGATACCTGATCAATTAAAATCTAAGTGGCTGCTCCCCTGCGTTACCGGGTAAGCTACCGTGTAACGAAGATAAATGGAAAAGGAAATTAAACACTCAAATAACATAAGCCCGAAGGCATACGATAAAAAAATGGGAGTTTTAGCCAGTAGAGTCTAATTTTCAACGATATACCATCGTCATCGAAAATTAGTCCTGAACTGTTCCCGCCTTCACCGCGTAGTACCTCCTACTTATGTTATTTTATAATTATGCAATGAAATTAGTAATAGTTTTAATTTCTATATCAAATGTTTCTGATCTTCGATTTTTATAAGTCAACAGGAAATGCCTATCAGACCAAACAACTTTTGCTAAGACGTCATTCCTATTTGAGTTATGGTGTAGCTGGGCTCTTGGAGTTCCACAACAGGTGTTCCAGATCTTCGATTTTTATACGTCAACAGCGAGTGCTCATAAGGCTGAACAACTCTTGCTAAGACGTCATTCCAATATATGTTATAGTGTAGCTGGGCTCTTGAAGTTCCACATCAGGGGTTCCGGATCTTCAAATTTATTCTCTCAGCAGAAAATGCTCATAACGTGGAACAATTTTTGCTATGGTACCATTTTTGTATCTCCTATAGTTTAGATGGTCTGTTGCGGTTCTGCAACAGGTGTTCCGGATCTTCAAATTTATTCTCTCAGCAGAAAATGCTTATCACGTGGAACAATTTTTGCTATGGGACCATTTATGTATCTCCTATAGTTTAGCTGGTCTGTTGCGGTTCTGCATCAGGTGTTCCGGATCTTCAAATTTATTCGCTCAGCAGAAAATGCTCATCACGTGGAATAATTTTTGCTATGGGACCATTTTTGTATCGCCTATAGTTTCGCTGGTCTGTTGCGGTTCTGCGTCAGGTGTTCCGGATCTTCAAATTTATTCTCTCAACAGAAAATGCTCATCACGTGGAACAATTTTTGCTATAGGACCATTTTTGTATCGCCTATAATTTAGCTGGTCTGTTGCGGTTCTGCATCAGGTGTTCCAGTTTCCAAGATAAATTATAGCCTATATGTTGCCCAGACTTAATATCCATACAACAAAAAAAAAATCATTCAAATCCGTCCAGTAGTTCCGAAGATTAGCGTGTGCAAACAAACAGACAAACAGACAAACAGACAGACTTTTTTTTTTGGATTCGTGCTCTATTACTGTTTCTAAACCCCCCTCAATTATTATTTTTTTTAATATATTCAATGTACAGACACAGTTTTTTTACAGTCTTATTATATGTATAGATGAGGAAGAGCGGAGCCTTCAACTACAGGCATTTCTATGCTTAAATGACATTGAGATGCAAAATGGTATGCAATAAAGTCATTTTATTTTTTTATTAATGTTATATAATGAACAGTACCTATAGCGTAGTTTATCTTTTAATCGACCCATATGATTGTTACTAAGTATTTAGCCAAACGAGAATTACATTGGGGCTTAAAATCTGTTCATTCTGTAAAACCTTTACTATGTATTCTGCTGTAATAAAGTAAAAAAAAAAGATAAATGTAATTAGACATTTTTGAGAATTTTATGAGCAGTTTCTGTACATTTTGCTCTTCAACATCCCCGGTTGGTAAACCGTAGAAGGCGTGAACTCTAAAAAATGCAACCTAATGCAAAAGTTTCTTTCACCCAATGTAGTTCTTAAAGCTTTTGGTAGAAGGTTTACAATAAAGTATATTCTAATTGATTCCCAATTATGTGTTAGGCATAATTTTCCCTTTACAAATCCTCTAATAAAAATAATATAAAACATAATAATAATTTGCAGTGCCGCGGCCGCTCATTTTAATGCCCACATTTTTCCCCACCACATTTCACAAGTCTTCACACAAGTTTATCAGAAACAAAACACGTTAAACATGGAACAGGCCTAACAATGGAGGTTGATTCCGGTGTAATTTTTAAATAAAAAATATGCCCGCAGATAAAAGGAGCAACTTGCATTGTGTGCAGTGTCAAGCGCAGCGTATAATAAACTGATGTTCTAGCTAGTACGACACATCGATGGTACCCGTGTCATGGATATTGGTGGTCGATAGAAATTTTGTTTGTCATTATCATTGTGTTGTTAATTCATTTATCATTTTTTTTAAACTAGTACCTACAACAAATAAACCATTCCACCATTATTTTATGTTTTTATTAATTTATTTATTTTCCACATCGTAATAATTTTATTATTGACATTTAAAAATGTCAATAATAATGCTGTAGTGCATCGGGGATGTTTGCTGAACATCACGTAGACTGCTTCTACGCTACGATGCGTAAAAGATGCGCATCCCTGGTGCATAGAGTACGTGGCAGCGCCCACAGCATCCTTAGCATGATCGCTAGTCGGCTGGACTGTAAGTACATCAATCATTGCTGCTCCATTTGTCATGGAATGGCGCAGTAGTGATTGTTGAGTTTGTTTAATTTTTAAATGTTTTGTTGTGGGTAGTTTTAAGTTTTATTAACACTAGTATTTAAGAACATTGTTACTAACAAAACGGACACCATGGTCTGAAATAAAAGTATTTATTATTAGTAACGTACCTATTCATTAAATATTGACATTCCCTGACATTGCCTCAAGTATCTCAATAAAATACATTTTGAAAATTGATGTTGACGAATTGACCATTAAATGATAACATTTTTTTTTCTTTTAATATTGTATCCTATAGATTAATTTCGTTAATGGCCAAATTAAATGCACAAAGGTAATGGCCCATTTAGTGTGAAAAATATACCCACGGCGTACAGAAATAAAATATGGCGGGAATCAAAGACAAATGATTATACTTTTCAATGGTAAGTGGCGCATTTCTGTGGCTCATGGGGATCATGAAAGAATAATAATAATAAATGTAATCTTACTAGTATGACAGAGACAGCAATAAACGTGTGTTATTACCTGACGAACGAGTTAGCTTCATGTGTGATGATATTTTTATTTAACAAAACAATGGCAAAATAAGTTTGTTTCATTTTCAAGTCTAAACCACTGAACCGATATTGATGGAATTGCCGTGTAGAGTAGAGATATATTAGATTTGGAGTCGGACATAGTATAACTTTATCCAAGTGACATGTTTCCATGTACAAAATAATTTACAGACAGGCGAAACCGCTGGTGCAGCTAATTATTATCCAATTTTTATTGGTCTGCTGCAAGATTTCTCCAACGAATTATTTTTTTCTTTTTACACATAACGAAAAGTGGGTTATGCCTGCATTATTTACCACCATTTTCGTTTTTGTACAAAAACATTTTTGAACCGGGTCGGATTATGGGCCATGACCTTTAGACTATTGATTGATTGATTCAGAGGAAATTATGTAAATGTTTTTAGTAAGTAGGTATGTTGTTTTATAGTTTTACTTATATTTTAACATCGTCGTATAAATAAGTATGATCATCGAGGGCATTGAGCATGGTCAACATAATTTTAAAGTAAACTCACTTATAAAAACAAAATATCAAAATAAATTGAAATGGCATCCTGCAATAAAGTATTGAGTATTGAGTAGTTTTTACCAACTCCAAAAAGAAAAAGACACAAGTTAATTAGTTAAATATGAAAACAGAAATTAATTTCGTAAAGCGTACAAGAGTTACGTTTATTACTGAGGCAATATTTTTGTTTATCAATCCCTAAAATGAATCCTACTAAATTCACGATCAATAACTAATCTCATCAGAGCAAACAGACACACACACCCACACATTTAGCTACTTTCAATTTCACAGAAACTCCGCCGCTATGCCCGCTATTTACCTTCCAGAGGTTTACCAATATCCAACGAAATAGTAATGAGAATTGTTCAATATTTACCGTATTACCCCAGATCTTGATATCAGAAGCAAAACCAACAACATTTGAAATTGACATGATAGGAAGCGGTTGCCTTTGAGTGCGTTACGTACGTAATAGGTCAATTAAAAATGTGTACTGCTCGGAACACGTTTCCTAGATTAAAATGGTGATCGTTGACAGTTACTTTGTAGAAAAGATGCAGAAGTTTCACTTTGCATTTACAAAATTCCACATTTACAAGTTTCTCCATTCTATGTTATTATCCCTGACGTCGGTTAACGGAAACAACATTCAAATAAAAAAGATTTTAGTGTCTGTTTGTTATGTCCGAATGACCACTTTTTACCTTAAAAACATTTGTGTCAGACGGTTTGTTTGATTCAGCTAATCTCCGAAACGTCTAGACCAATTTTAACAGTCCTGTTAAAATTGGTCTCTTTTTGTCAGACAGCTAAGTAAATACATTTTCTTTTCTTTCTTTCTTTTTACTGGTATTTTACGAAGCACACGATTTGTCTGTTTTCTTTTACATTTTTTTTTTGTGAATTCGTGGACAATGTTATTGGTTACATGTGTAATCTATATATATAAAAGAAAGTCGTGTTAGTTACACCATTTATAACTCAAGAACGGCTGGATCAATGTGAATGATTTTGGTCTTTTTGGATTTGTCTTTGTCCGGAATAGCATATAGCATAATAATTAATAAAAAACATGAAAAGTCCTCGAAAAAATAAATATCAAGAATATCGGTTGTCTCAAACATTTTTCAAACGCAGCGCCATCTTGGATGACATGACAGGAGTCAAACTTCCCAGTTCATTATCAGGTGACAATTTGACATTGACAAGTCTTAAGCTAAACCCAAGAAGATAAGGTTGTCAATTTATAATACGCACCTACGTTCTGAAATTTATTTTGTTACTAAACTGAGAGGTTTTAGGTAGCATAAAAAAGTCTTATGTTTCAGAAATCAATTTACGTAATTAACAATGACGACAGAGACGAACTTTAATAATTCTATGTAAATAGAACTTATTTTACTGTTAGGACTTTAATTAAAGTAGACCGGGAAAACTATAGGTATAAATTGTATGTAACATTAAAGGCAATAGTTCAGTTTAAAATTATGAATTTAGCATTTTTTAAATCAATGCATTTTAGTAAGATAGTTAGGTTAGGTAGTTAGGTTAGCTATAGGATAGGTATGGTCAGTTAGGTTAGGTTATACATATATACATGTTGTAATTTTAATTTTAGCGAACACAAAATGTTTAAATAAGATCACAGTAGAGACTCGCTACATAAAAAGTAGTAGTAGTTATTATTGGTTTGGATCTATTAGTTGTCACCTTATTAAACGTATGTATATATAATATTTAAAAAAAATGATAAGAGCAATCACTAGGGCGCAACGAAGTTTGCCGGGGCAGCTAGTTATTTATATATGTAAGACCGTGTATAATTGTATTTCTAAGTTGTGTTAATTTAAGAATCTTTAGTTAAGCTTGGCATGTAACTGGTTTTTGTCCCTAACAAAGAAAATAAAACAAAATAAAATAAGCTTATACTGAGACTGAGCTGTCTAACAAAAAGAGAGAGAGTTTTGATGGTCTATCATAGTACCTATGTTATTGGCAAAATTGTGGTGTCTCTTCCACAAACGCCATTAAAGGAGAGTTGAAGTTGAGATAGAGTTGTTATACTACGCGTTTAAGAATCTCAAGAGAAATCTCAATTTTAATAGGTACGGTTTTAGAAGAACCTTCTGCCATAATCTTTACAGTGAAGTATATTCTATGTCGGATGTTGTTTTTAATTTTGTTCATGTAGTATGTTCAGTATGTAACATTTTGTGGAACGTGAGTTGTGGATGTCAGTACAAGATTATAGGTTTTACGATTGTATACTGATGTACCCATTTACTAGAGTTACTTTGTATGCTGGTTCTATGTAATTGAGTAAGGTTACTGCGAGTATTGACGTACACTACTTGTCTTGCGAGTATTAGGAGTTCTATTCACTGGATGTTAAGTTTTACAGACGGAATAATATAGGTATAACATGTACTTAGATTAAATGGCAAGAATAGTTTATTTATTTGGTCGGGTAAAGTAAATTTACCCGACAGGGAAATTAAAAATTAATTTAGGAATTTCCTCCCGCGTACACTTGGATTGTAGAATGAGCTCCCTGCCGAGGTTTTCTCAGAGGGATACAGTATGGGGTTCTTTAAAAGGGGATTAAATAGGTTTTTAAAGGGTTGGCAACAGGCGTGTGGCGCCCCTGGTGTTGCAAGTGTCCATAGGCTACGGTAACCGCTTACCATCAGGCGGGCCGTAAGCTTGTTTGTCACCGTCGTCGTGGTATAAAAAAAAAACTATCTATTGTTCTATTGTTTCATCAGGAATGTATTTGTTACAGCCCGGAGTCTGGATTCTTTATGGCAATATACTATCATTGTCGCATGTTAATTAAAAATTGTAAAATTCAATAAATTGAAAAAGGCTAATTGATTTATTTGTGGGCAATATATGCTTCACTACTTTCGTAACGTTTCTATTGGACGGTGGATATTGAACAGGCAGTCGCTTCATGTTAAATGCTATACCTATCCTGCTGCTTCCGATTAGACTTGAAGACGTCCCCAAAGGGGGGCGAAAAAGATGACAGATGTTGACGAAGAATGAAAGCCATCTTTAATAGAGGGGAAAAAAGGATAGAAGATGCTAACGAAGATTTGAAGCCATCTACAAATCAAAAGCAGATGGTGACAGTGACGATGAAAACTGAGTTTACTAAATTCAACAAACGCAAGCGAAGAAAACGTATTTAAGTCGTGAAATTAAAAATGGCTGTTATTCTGTTTTATGGAAAAAATGCAATTTTTATTTTATATCTGCACTAAATTGACATATTCATACTTTTTATGAAATCAAATTAAAGCGAAATGTCACGTCGATGTGTACAAAGGGTAAAATTCTATATTTACAACAATTCTGTATGGAATCGGACAAGTGAAGTTTTTATTAAATTACCTATTTGTTTTTTTTTATAAAACTCAAGCTATCATGGTTTACGAATAGTATCCTGGTAGTAGTAGTAGTAGTAGTAGTAGTAGTAGTTTTGCGAACAATGGTATTTTTTCTTCTTTTGCAGAGAAAGGCAAGTAAGTTAATAATTTAAATAATAAATAATAAATAAATATTCCACAACTTTTCACACAACGCCGTTTAGTCCCAAGCTAAGCTTGACAGCTTGTGTTATGGATACTAAACAGCTGATAAACATACTTATATATTTCTAAATACATACATATTATAGATAAATTACACCCAGACACAGAACAAATGATCGCGCTCATCACACAAACATTTTGTCCTGGGTGGGAATCGAACCCACGACCTCCGGCATAGCAGTCAGGGTCACTAACTACTAGACCAACAGGCCATTTATTCATTCATAATTACAAATTCTATTTCCACTATCGTAATCGGTAAGGCGACAATAGAAAAAAAAATGCATTTATTATGGCTAGGCTTGCAGGTGTCACTATTATAGCTCTGCTAACTAAACAGGATCAGAAGTTACAGATGTTAAGTTTATAATTATCCTTATACTAAGACGTGCAACCAGGATGTTAGCTGATATCTGCTATTGGATGACTAACCTAAATCTATATCTATATCTATATCTATATCTATACTTATAATAAATCTGTAGAAGTAAAATTTCTGTACATTGAAAATATAATAAATTTAAATAGCAGGGGGTGATACTAGACCGACACCGAACCCAAAAATATGATTAAAAAAAATTTTGTCTGTCTGTCTGTCTGTCTGTCTGTCTGTATGTTCAGGTATCACGCAAAAACGACCGGTTCGATTACGATGAAACTTGGTATACTTATTCTTTAGTTTCCTGGGCACCACACTGGGTACTTTTTATCCCGAAAAAGTATGAACAATAAAAAACAAACTTAATTTTGCGGTTCGATCCCTAGACCCGACTACTGTACCAACCGCAAATAATAAGTTTGTCGTAGGTTATGTCACCCGCAGTGGAGTTCACCAAGGGGCGCTGCATACGGCTAAGATATTATTATATTTCATCTTAAGATACAATATCGCTCGCCATGCAATTCAATGGACTATCACACACTACGAAGATAATTATGTACATTGAATATATATTCAAAATTAATATTGGAGGATGATTGGTGATCGATACTGATGCCAAAAATGCAATCAGTAAATGTTTTGTCTGTCTGTCTGTATGTGCAAGCATAGTTCAAAAACTATTATAGGTATTTTAACCAAACTTGGTACGGTTGTAATCAATACGCCTGGGCAGGTTGATCTTAGTTTCAGTTGTACGGCGCTCTTTCCCGGGTCAGTAGTTCAAGAAACCTTTATGCATACATACCGGAAGGATCAACTTTGAAAGTATTCGATCCGGAAGTATTATGCTAAAATTATTACGTTTATAATATATCAACGCACAGCCCAAACCGCTGGTATTAGAGACATGAAACTTGAAGGAGTGTTCTTAGTGAAGAGTAAGTATCCACTAAAAACGATTTTTGGAAATTCAACCCTTAAAGGGAAAACATAGGGGACGGAAGTTCGACATCCACGCGGGCGAAGCCGCGGGCAAAAGCTAGTACAGTAATAAATATAGTCGCTTTTCAAAACTTGCGGAAAGTCCGACCCCAGAAAGTCTGATAATCAGATTTGTAAGAGGTATCTGGGCTCTAGAGGTCTAATAAAGGTCATTCTATCCGATATGATAGAAATATATTGAGAAAAAAGACTAGCCAGAAGGCCTATTATCGTAATTAGAAAGGTTCAAAACCCAGTCGCAATCTCTTCTCAACAATCAGTGACAAAATTTTATCAAAACAATTCGACATATGAGACATATTTTTGGTAAATTCAGACTGAATTACCCCTCAGTTGTAAACACGACAACTATTATTTTAGATATTGTGTTATTGATACACCTCTGCCTAACCCTTTGTGAAAATACAGGCTTGATGTAATGCTATGTAAAACAAGGAAATAGTTCCCTGATCTCCTAGACCGACCACCCTAACGAATTATTCATAATGGCATTACTTATGCACGCTTTGCAATCTTTAAGCCGCGGAATACATACATTTACGTAATTTGTTAAGCTAGCAAGATTAGCATTTCTATGCGAACAGCGTTTATTTTTAAATAGAAATACTCGTTGAAAAATCCTATTGTACTGAAACATTGGAAATCTTTAATTCTTTTTCTATTTTTTTTATTTAAGTCGAGATGGGTTGGTTTTGGTTTTAATTCCGCGCTAAGTGTGACCAATGTAACTTTTTACATTCATATGAACCTTCTTTAACTTTATCTTAGACATCATAAACATCGGTGAAGGAACACATTGCGAGAAAATCTGGACTTATATGTAGTTAATATAAGTTTGAATTCGCCATTCTGTCTTGAGCAAGCGTGGTGATCAATGCTCGTACCACTTTTGTATGAGAACAGGCCTTTGCCCTGCAGTAAGACTATAACAGGCTATTATTTTTTATTTATTTTGGAAATAATTTGGTTAATAAATAGAACCTTATGATCGCGCTTCTGGCTTGCTTACACTTGGTCAACAGTCGACGTTTTGCTCGACCGGCAAAAGAGTAAACCGACCTTGACCGTCAACGGAGCAGTAGAAGTCGAATCTGCCAACTGGATTCTGGCGGTCAGATTGGCAGACGCTTTATATAAAACACTGGTATTCAGCTCCATGTGGTTATACTGGAAGCCCATCATATTCGAAGAAGGCTAGTCAGATAATGATGATGATATAAATACTGCTCCGACAGCCGCCTATATAGGACAGGGGACTCCGGCTTACTGTAATTGTATACCGCAGATGGCTGTTGCCTCGTCGTAAACGGTGACTCAACTGCACCTTAGATAGGTCGAAGTCGCTTGCCAAAAGTGGCAGTTAACCAAGCGAGACTGTAATAAAGGCGCTGTGTTTGCGCTTGGTGGTCACGCGTTGATACCGCGCCACTGGCAGTGATTCTGTTAAATCACTGCGTGAAAATGTAGGTGAATTGAAAGGAAATTGCACTTTCAGTCTATACAAATGTTAAGCATTGAAAGATCACTTATTCACTTCACTTATGCTTTACCGTAGTGAGTTTTAGTGAACCAACCGGCTCCACGTGCAAGATGTTGGATCCCAACAAAAGTTTGGCGCAACATTGGCCAAACATTGAATATCTGCCAGCTTTATGTGGTAACTGTGGGTAACAGACCATTATTAATGACAACGCGTAGACATCAATAACATATTTATTGTAGAATATGTTATCCCTATAGACCGATCCAACACACGATTTTATGAATCATAAAATTAGCCATAACCACTAAATGTGCAGTTTTATTGGTGAGTGTTGAATCGTTTGGAACCATGGTTGTTATTGCAATCCTTTTTTTACCCATCAAAGTGAAGCCAAAAAGTAGAGTTCTGTTTTTTGCAGTCTATGTATGTATTTATGTTCAATCGTAGCGTTTAATTTTCTCGTCAGATTTAGTTAAATAAGCTGTCCATCGATTTTTGCGTAACCGTAAGTTTCGGAAGTCTGTGGCTTTGGTGGTTTTATTTCGTTCATTATTGGCCACTGACTTCTGAAACTGGAATTATTTTTCACCTGTTAGTGTTTTTTTAAGAAGTCGATTGTTTTTTTTTTGTAAAAAAGTCTTATTTTGCAATTTTTAGTTCCTTTGTATGTAAAGAAATTCTTTCAAAACTTGAAAGAATCATTGAAATCGGTTAACAATTGCATAAGAAGTGCTTTCTAAACATTAATCTGTACATCTCTGCCGGGCCCCTTTTAAAATAGACAGGCGGAATGTTATGTTATGAAAATTCATAAACCATGCACAGACATGTGACTGTAGCTATTGCAAGTAATTTGCTGTTATGCGTTGAAGAGTTCCGTCGCCTGTCTTCTTCATCAGTTTTTCTTCACCAAATGATACTTGCTAAATGTAAATCGTCGTGGATAGTGCAATACCGCGTAACTACAATTGTTAAATACTGCGAATATAAATCTTATCACAGTCAGCGAAGGTGTATATTCGCAGTATTTAACAATTGTAGTTACGCGGAATTGCACTATCAACGACGAAATGCTTGATTTGTTACCAAAAATGTAAAAATCGGTACATGTTTTCCTATATAATTTGAGGAGTTCCCTCAATTCCACGAGGATCCCTCATCAGATCTAAGGTTTAATACTAATGGGACCAATCTGGTAGTATACCCAATCAAATAAAAAAAGAATTTTGAAATCGGTTCATAAATGGCGGAGTAAAACAAACAAAAAAAAACCATACCGTCGAATTGAGAACCTCCTCCTTTTTTGAAGTCTGTTAAAAATAAAAAGTTATTAACAAAATTTAATTTAAAAGCTGGTTGAGATGGAAACACTAACTTAAGCAGGCTAGTAGTACTTTATTTCAATACACAGCAGTCAGAGTGTAGGTAAACTAGTTTAATCAAATCGTTGAAGAGAAATAGCCAAATCGTAGCAATAGGACCTTAGTGGAGTTACAACCTTTGTTCCAAGGCCACCATCTTGGAAAAATAGGTACAAAATGTATGGGTTTTATAGTTTATCTAAAAGACTATGGGTCTCATATAAAAGAACTAAGACATTTTACGTAACTTTTGTTGTACAACCAAAAATAACAAAGTTAAAACTATTAATAGAACATCATCCTCCAATTGTATAGTCGAAGTACTGTTACAACGCCCACAATCCTATTTCAAACATAACTTCAAACTTCACACAGAACCTAATGCGGGCTCTTAAAATTGGCTCTGGATTATGAGCAACAAACAAGCACATTGAAGACCAGCTTAACCTGACCTCCCGCACCTCTTTGTCCTATAAATAGGGAAGGCATTGCAGACGCAGGTGAAATCAGGTGTGAAGACCACGTTACACTAGTCACCTGCATATTAGAGAGATGGCGAATCCTATTATGGGGCACCAGAAAGGGAACTAATGGTGTGTGGTATTACGTTTTTGGTGTGGAGAATGCGCTCGTGTATCTTAAGCCAGGGCTGTTACAAAGCCTTGGGTCCTTAAAGCACTCCACTATTTAAGGCACCATTAGGAAGGCCCCTTTTTTTCCAACGGGGGTGCTTCGATTCTTACACACTTCTATAACTGAGTTCACGTGTTTACATCTATATAATCTGCCAAGCGATACAGTAAGAATTTTCCCCTGAAAATTTGATTGAAATGAACTATCAATCTTTCGTATGGCTACACATACAGTCGGTGTCTCACTATCTGATTACTCTGAGAAGAAACACCGAACGAAACTCAGAGGTCATAGTCTCTTTTAAAATCCAGTCATTATCTTGGTCAAATCATGTGATATCCATGCAGACTGTGTCTGAGATGGCCTTTGAGGAACGGACCAAACAGAATGAGGGGACCAGATCAGTCAGTGCAAGCATTTGTCAGTAATCGTGAGCTCAACTCGGAACTTGAGGAGCTCCACGTGCATTTAAAGTCCAGACATTACCTTGGTCAAATCTTGTAAGAACCATGCAGATAGGTATCTAAACAAATGGTATTTTGAGCAATGAACCACACAGACATGAGGACACTAGATCTGTTGGTGCAAGTATTCAAATCAAAATAATTAAGTCACATAATATGGGTAAATAGGTGGTATGTAATATTTAAATGTTGGATCCTCATATTGACCATTGCTGGTATGTGAAACTTAACATTATGTACGATGTAAGACTAATCATAAACCAAACACTTTATTTAATACACTTCTACATTATTTTTTTATTTTTAAGTCTAAGGTAGTCATTAGTAGTGTAAAAGCTTTTATTGACAAGTCAGGTGTATATTTTTTTTGGAACAATGTAATAGGAAGGTCTCTAATTTCGCTATAGGTAATTTATTAAATAATTTAATTGATATGGGGTAACAGTTTCTTTAATGGCATAAACATTGTTAAACTTTGGTACGACAAGTAAGGATACTTGCCTACACTAGTCGTACCTAAGTCCAAAGTTTAGAAAATGAAAGTATTTTGCTTCGTTTACCTTAATTCCCTAAACAGTGTTTGATTTGGGAACAGTCGATCAAAAATAGTGAATAGTGATAACTGAAACTGCATTGTTGGTCTAGTTATCACAAGCCCTTTTGCTGAACTTATGTTCTTAAGCAAGACTTAAGACTTTTACTTACCCAATACCCAGTTTCGGAAAAGTGTGACTAGGTCTAAACACAAAGTAAATACGCACCTGTTTTACTTAAAAACATCAACAATATATTATAATACCAATATAATAGGCTCCCGGGACGTTGTCCTAACGTAGTGTTACCACTTACAATACCTTATAAATACCGTTTGATAGTTTAATACCTAATTTTATTATACAGCACGGGTTGCAGCAGGTTTATTTGAAAATCAGAGTCAGGCAGCATCTCAGTATCTGTCTGGCATTGTCGCTGAAATGAACCTTTTGGCGCAGCCGTGAGACATGCCATTTTTGTGTCTCTTTTTTTTGTTATTATGTTTTTTTACTGTTCGTGTATCCAGCTGTTACCAATAATTGTATTTTCTTTCTTTCCTTTCTTTCTTCTTCTTTTTTTCTTTCACGGAAATGTTTAAAATATCATACACACATGGCAGCAGCTGCAAGTAGATACTAAAGGCCCCTTCTGAAATACTTAAGTTTAGTAATTTTGTTGTTGTTACCTGATTTAAAGAAACAGTACTTACAAGTCAATTTCAATTAAGAAGTTAACGGCTATCCATAGTAATAGACAAAACTTAGAGCTTGTAGATATTTTGGGGCCCCTCGTAAAACCGGCGGCCTAGAGGATGTGGCTTGTGTGCCTTCATGATAAAGATAGAACTGTCTGTAGCAGGTATCAACGGTTAGGTAGAATTGCGGTGCGTTTGTGTGGCTTAAAACGCATTAAACAATGTTCATCATCTACATAGCCATTGCAACTATATTGAAGTCGTTTTCCAATCTAAACGCATGCGGTTATAATTTACTATTTTATATAAAGTGACTACTTGAGGAAATAGGTCCGTGTGTAACGTCGTCAAGCGTCAACGTTGGGTGGATGACCATTAATTGCATACCTTGATATGTAATGAAGGGTCACCCATTCAAAATCGACGCTTAAAAAAATGAGTTTTGACTCCTCTGTGCCTCAGAAAGCACGTAAAGCTCTGCACACGATAAAAATCTTCGTTTCTCAAATAATCGTCTTCTACGATGTCCTTCTCACCGTTCTGATTTCATTCACTCTTCTTTTTCGTCCAGGTGGTTTTTCTTTGGAATGAGCTTCCTCTGAACATCAGGATGGCAACCAGTTTGTTCACATTTAAAGTAAAGGCACGCGAGCACAATGACAAGGTGTTGGCAAACATATCCCTAAGTTGAGTTCTATCCCAGTTCATATCCCTAAGAGCAGATTTGTTTTCTCCATTAATATTTTTTTTTTCTCTTGACTTAGATATCTCTGGATTGTAAATAATATGTATGTATATTTGTATTTATGCTAAATAATAATATATAAATCTTTCAAGTTTTTGTTTTCTTCTTGCGCCTACCATGGTCTGTCTCTGCATCACCTTAAGGTAGACTGGTAGAAAATGCCTAAGGCATTAAGTCCGCCTTTGTACAGTTTATTTTACTAGTGCATAAAGTTTAAATAAATAAAAGCCGTTGGTCCCGACTGTCATTTAAAGATCTGAAACAGTCGTTACAGATGGTTTACAACAAGTTTAACCAATTGTTGTGCAATGTTGATAAAGCAATCTTTCAGTAACATAACGGTTACTATAACGTTTTTTATAAACAACTGACTGCCTCGTTGGTCGCAAGCGCTACTGCTGAGCATGAGGTCCCAGGTTCGATCCCCGGGTCGGGCAAAGTGTTATTGAGTTTTTCCATCTGGGATTTCTCAGTAGTAGCCCGGAGTCTGGATTTGTGTCCGATTGATGGCAATAGGCTCGCCCCCTATTACATGGGACTTAAACATAACTGGCTAAATGTGGGTGTACTACCAGGTACACCTCTGCCTAGCCCTTCGGGGATTACAGGCGTGACGTTATGTTATGTTGTGTTTTTAATTTTATAAACAACATGACCTATGATCGTAAAACTTCAAGTAAAGAAGCGTATAAATTGTGTCTACAAATGATTTTATTTTTATTTCAACTATCGACTAAACACTAAAGGCGCTGGTGTTTCAAAGGAGCTTGATAAAGTACAATTTAGTTTGAAAAGGTACTCCGGAAAGCGTTATTTAACTTTCTCCCGGTAACCTGTTTACAAGCCTGAAACTGGATCCACAACAATGTTTGCACTGTTTTACTGAAAGCGGTAAATAGCTCAGGAAATAGAGCATTATAATATACAGGATGGAATGAAGATCGTTGCACGTACTGATGTTATATGAGTTCGGTATATAATTGTGGACCATCAAGCGTTGAAGATCCTTGTTCTAATTTATAATATGTGGTGTACTTTTTACTTTAAACTGTATTAATCTGAGGTTTTTGTCCAAAATAAAGATATTTAAATAATAGAAGTGACTTCATTACATTTCAAGGAAAAATCTCATAAAAATAACATGCAAAATCAAAAGTCATTTATTCAAATTAGGCTGAGGACCAGCACTTTTTGAACGTCAAAAATTACATAAGACAGTCCCCCAAAACGCCCGCCCTTCGCCACTTCCTAGTGTTTTTGCTGGGAAGAAGAAGTGGCGGAACAAACTCCCCAGCAACACGTCTGTCTGATATGTTAGAAGAACTGTTTAAACAGCATTGGTAATTAATAAAATTAATTATTTAAATTAAATAATTTGCTACATGCTAGCTATAGCTTTTCTAATTCAATGTAGCTAGCACACACCAATATACAAGACAGTAGTAATAAAAATAGTAAGTACCGACGTTGACAACTAAACTCATTCAAAAAATAAAATATAACTAACTGAATAAATCATCAACCCTACTTAAGGTAGGAATGATGATTATGCATGTTTTTTTTTTATAGTTTGAAGCAAAAATAGCATCAGTAAAAAACTAAGGAAAAACCGATAAAAATGTTTAATGTGGTGGGAACCAGAATTATGTATTTCGTTAAGACTCCCATGCACGAAGTTGTCGGT
This sequence comes from Euplexia lucipara, assembly GCA_921972225.1. Classification (NCBI taxonomy): domain Eukaryota; kingdom Metazoa; phylum Arthropoda; class Insecta; order Lepidoptera; family Noctuidae; genus Euplexia; species Euplexia lucipara. The sequence continues at coordinate 19,215,798 of OV179159.1, forward strand.
TCAAATCTAGGCGAATAATAATCGTCATCATTTAACGCTGACCTGGATTTTTATAAGAGTTTGAACGTTGAACAACGACCATTAGTACTTGTAGCAAGCACCTTCAGTCTATGCCTGAGAGAGCTTTCTCAACGGGATGGGAAGCCAAATCAGAGGCCGATGGGCGGCCTAACAATACTGACACCAGGGGATCGAGTATACTATTTCAATCGTGTCAATGACCGGTCATTGATCGAATATTTGACAACTTTGACAGTTTTTGTATGGGAAATGTGTCATAAGTTTGACGTTATACGTCAAAAATCGATAATTGACCGGCCATTGAGACACGATTGCTATAACAGACTCGACCCCCAGGTTTGTCAGTAACCAAACGAAAGAACAAATCCTAAAGTCTACTAACTTCCCACAACGCCACAATAAATATAACCAAAACATGATGTACACGATCCAAAACAACATTTATCCATTTAGCTTTTCACCTGAGTTCACTGCAAAATAAACCGTTGATATTAATCCAACATACTACTTGCATATAAATCTAAAACCGTGCGTACCAAGAGCATGCGATCGTGATAAAGCATCCCCCATCCCTTACTCCATAGGGTTGTATTAAAACATAGACAACACAGAAGGTAAGAAAACTCGTAGTATTTTTGGAGAAAAAGAGATTTTTTTTCTTTAAGGCGCATGTATTCTGCTCTGAATTGCTCCGTTGGTTTCATAATATATTTATTTATTTTACTTGAAAATGAATTAAATCGGTACAAGAAGACGTTGTGTTATTCCATTCAAAAAGTGTGTTGACATGGTTTGGTAACGTTGAGAGGATATATTAAATATAATTACTAAAAGGTAGAAGGCAGATGTAAATTGAAAAGAGGTCGATCCGTGTATGAATATCATATTGAGATACCTCCGTGCCTCGAAAAGCACGCAGAGCTGTCAAAAACTCAGTATCCCGAAAATCTGATAACCGCATCCAGTTAAACTGGAACCATGGTTCATTGGAAGACCAGCGTCAGACAGCATCACCTGTCTGGCATGAATGCTGAAATGGACCTTTTTGGCGCAGCCGTGAGGCACACAGCACATGATATGTACCTACTTTGTATATTTTTTAGTGTTTTATAAATAATTGTGTGTGTGTGTGTGTTTTGATGACTGATGTCAAATAAATATTTTTCTTTCTTTCTTTTTCTTTCTAACCCGACTCTAACATAATTAGTTAGGAAAAGGCTGGGCAGATGATGACGCTGATGACATTTCACTTCACGCATAGTTTAACAAAATTATTTTTAACCGACTTCAAAAAAGGAGGAGGTTCTATGTTCGTGTGTATGTATTTTTTTTTCTTCCCCATTTGTGGACCGATTCTCAATTTATTTTTTTTTGAAAGAGTATACTCCCGAGGTGGTCCCTTTTTAACCCCCGACGCAAAAAGAGGGGTGTTATAAGTTTCACCGCTATGTGTGTGTGTCTGTCTGTCTGTCTGTGGCACCGTAGCGCCCAAACGGGTGAACCGATTTAGATGCAGTTTTTTTTATTTGAAAGCAGGGTTTCTTGCGATGGTTCTTAGACATAGTTCATCAAAATCGGTGCAGCCGTTTCAAGGTTATCAGCTCTTTTGTGATAGCAACCGTTGCTATTTTAGACGTCTATGGGTATTAACTTTACTTACAAACATATGTGTGTCTTAAAATTTCAAACACCCATGTGTGTAATATTAATAAGCAACATTATGGTGTATTTGGTCTGATGCAGCCAGGATATCTAGCAGACTATTACACTCTTGGGAAAATAACAGCAGATATGTCGTGTTTGGATTCATTTTAACCTGCATTTGATTCTGCACACAATGCACTAATGGCAACTGGGTGAGCTGATGCTGCAGCCAGGCTATCCAGCACACCAGCAGGTAGACTCTTGACAAAATAATAGCAGAAATGTCGTGTTTGGAGTCATTTCAACCAGCATTTGATTCTGCACACAATGCCTTGATGGCAACAGGATGAGCCGATGCTGCAGCCAGGCTATCCAGCACACCAGTAGGTAGACTCTTGACAAAATAATAGCAGATATGTCGTGTTTGGGTTCATTCCAACCAGCATTTGATTCTTAACACAATGCACTGATGGCAACAGGATGAGCTGATGCTGCAGCAGGCTATCCAGCACACCAGTAGGTAGACTCTTGACAAAATTATAGTAGATATGTCGTGTTTGGATTCTTTTTAACCAGCATTTCACTCTTCATACAATGCACCGAAAAAATCTCATAACTGTAAACTCTATAAAACAAAATTAATGCGTTTAAAAATTGTAAAATAAAAATTAAATTAAAAATTTAAAAAACCCCCACCGCAAAAGAGTAAAACATTTAAAAAGTTAAAAATAACACTTTAGCCATGAAATTTTACGTAACGTCGGGGTACCATTAGTACCTACATACCTACAAGTACTAGGAACATTCCTTACTTACCTAAGCGGTACCCCGACGTGAAGTAAAATTTCATGGCTAAAGTGTTATTTTTAACTTTTTAAATGTTTTACTCTTTTGCGGTGGGGGTTTTTTAAATTTTTAATTTAATTTTTTTATTTGGTGAAGATCTGGTGCCGATCTTCGGAGATATACAACGGAACTCTTCAAAAATTGACGGCAAATCTGTCGTGATTGCTGGAATCGCTTGGATGTTTATTGTGTATGTTTACATCATGACGTATCATCATGCCTGTATGCACGTAGATGTGTACAATATACCTAGATTTCGACAGTTTGGTATATTAATTTTAATTTATTAGGGATAAGTGGATAAACCTATTATCATGACATGTATTGTTAACAATTAACAATAGAAAATAAATTCATGACTAATATTTGTATGGGAACAACTAAAAAAGAAAAATAAAAATCTTTTTTTCAAAAAATAAAACCGACTTAAAAAAAAACACTAAACGGTGTAAAATAACTCTAAAGTCTGTGGCTTTGGTGGTTTTGTCTTATTCGTGATGGGCCACCGACTTCCGAATTTGAAGTCGGTTTAATTTTTTGAAAAAAAGTTTTTTTACACAATAGACTGGTATTTTTTTTTTACTTTTTTTACCGTTGGACTAGTCGTCGCCAGTGCTACTGCTGAACATAAGGCTCCGGGAATTTCTCAGTAGCAGCCCGGAGTATGGATCTGTGCCCAATTGATGGCAATAGGTTGTGTACTTAGGAAGGTACAGCTCTGCCCATCCTTTCGGGAATCCCCCGGCGAGATGTTATGTTATCTTTTTACAAGTGAACCTTCTCAATTCGGCTATAACGTGGTTGTATTATCGAAATCTGCATAATCGCCCGAGCTGTCAGGGATATGCCCGAGTATTTCCTTGCCCCCTGTCACTGCATTATCGTTTGGGGGATCAAAAAGAACTGGGGGAAGCTATGGGAGAAGGCAGAACATTATGTTCTGTGACGTGGTGATTAGGCGACATTTTGGATGTTGAATGGGAGAGTCAAATGGACTTGGAGTTGAATGGTCTTTTTATTTAGGCTTTTAAATTATTTTACTGACCACTGTCGATAAATTGTGATATATATTAAATTGGCATTAATCGTAACCTTTGTCGTAAATTTTAATTCAATTTTACTAATTTATTTAGAATGAAATAATATACCATCTGATCTATTGCTTTCGCAGTTTTCAGAATATAAGTAGACAAATTATTCCATATTTTTCTTAGTATTTATGGTTTTCAAATAGATATTAGTGAAGTTCTTATGTACTAAGGTACCTTAATCTTAAATAATATTAACACCTCATACAGCCGCAGGCTCCAAGTAGTTAATGAAAAAAAAATGGAGCCCTTGCATGAAAGTCAAAGTTTTGTTTCTTTTAACCTGCGTTTCTATATAGGTACCCCGTTTCATGATTTAAATTTTATAAAACCATACCAAAGTTGAAATAAAATAAAATACACATCCTACGTCAACCACACTTATAGGTATATCACTTTAGTAGCTACAGAAATTCAGACGTGTACATTGCAAAATTGCAAAGCTTACTTGCACCAACAAATAATGCCGGTAGCAGGTTCTATTCCTGCCTGAATATTAATCTCAGACTAGATACAGATCGGCGCATGACGGGAACCTGCGTTAAAGGATTACATCCTAGTCGAGCTATATTACTGGTTTTAGGGATCCGTATCGCATTATTAAAAAAAAAAACATTTGGTTTATTGGACTTTTGTGACGCTTCGTCGGTTCTTTCAAAAGATTTTTTATATTGAAAAAGATCATAACATAAGATTTAACATAAAGCCCCTGATCTTGAAGAAAGCGATGTGTATATGTATGTAACAGGTGTTTTATCAAAAACAGTCTATTGGACAGCGTGCATTTCCTCCTTTAACACATCTTCTACCTCCTTTTAGTATTGAAAATAGGACACTAACAAAATCAATGTGACTTTCTGAGAAAGAATTTTCAAAAATTATGCAGTAGATCCACAGGTTACTCCCTACGTCTTAGACCCACAAACTTACACAGAAAGGTTGGCAACCCTGGTTTTGACAACTCGTAAAAAATATAGTCCGCGGTTTTTAATTACTTTAATTTAGTTTTTCTATAAATAATAAGCACAAAACTGTAATAAATACGCTAGTTATATGGTGAAAGTCATGTGGAAGTGTTATATTAATAAACAATAATCTATTATGGTGAATAAATCAATAAGTTCCTAAGCAATAACTTTTAGAGAACAAAGACTAAAAAGGGTATAAAAAGTGCATACACAATTAAAAAACAACGAAAAAGAACAACAGTGAGTGTGATTTACCAACAAACCATAATTAAAATCTGTTTATAACAAAATTAACTTTCAACAAATCAGTTGCGAATTTGAATCATTGAGATTTTGTAAAATGTAAACAAACCGCAGCTGACTCATTACAATCCCACAAAAGTACTGACCAATCATTGACCACGATTTTCAATATGACAGAAAAGTTATCGTTCAGAAACTTTAAATCCTTAAACTTTGATACTGGTCTTTTGAGACTGCGTTACGTTACACGCAATATACTTTAGACCTAAGTACCGACGGACGGTTAAGATAATTTGTCATTTTTATAATTATCTACATATAAGTGCACAGCAAAATTTCAGATTAAGCGCAATTATCTTATGCTCTGTTATTGAAAACAAATTATTTGAATACTACTTTCAATATGGGAGACGAACAAAACATTACTTTTCGTCCATATAAAACTCAACATGCGAGCTCTTTGAATGACATTTCAACAGCCGACTCTTCAATCCTAGACACAACTATGATGAGTTTACCGAACACCTCTCTCAATGAAAGCAATCTGATAATGGAATTAAATGAAAAAATCGATTCACTCACAAATCAACTAGAAAGTGCGCATCGAGAAATTGAAAATCTCAACACCGAGAACTTTAGGTTAAAGACAGACCTGAATAAAAGCCTAAAAGTTGCTGAGACACTTAAGAGAATTAGTATGGAGAATACGTGTATAACACCGCCATCGGGGCGTAAAAACAAAAGGAGTGTGAATAAAAAAACTACACCAAATAAAGATAAAACACCTCAGCACAATAAACTATCTTTAGAATCTTCTCAGGAAGTAAATTCTAATGAGGCTATTAATAAATTGATAGAGGCAAAAAATATTAGTAACATTCATAAACAAACGCAAACAGAAACAATGAAGCTTGAAGAAAATAACAAAACTCCAGTAAATAGGAAATTCAAAAGTCCGAAAATGGCCGATAAACGTATACCAACAAAAGACCAATCCAGAAACAATGCAGACGAAAACCAGCCGCAGCGTAAAAAGATTTGTTTATTAAGCACAGACAACAAACATGAATTGCTTCATATAGCAGAAAATACTTTTGATAGGTATACACTCTGCCATTACATTACGCCACATGGAACTATGGAGCTTTTGTTAAAAGGTATCAAAACAAAACTAGCTGAGTTCACTCTACAGGATTTTTGTATCATATTGATTGGTGACGAAGATTTTAAGGTTACAAATAAATATTTTGATAATATTTTACTGATTAGACAAGTGCTGCGAGAAGTCTCAAATACTAATATTATTATCTGCACTCCGACGTATAAATTCTTCACAAATAACTATCTATATAATTCAAGAGTGGAAAATTTCAATAATCTACTATATCTAGATATTATCACTAATGAACACGCATATTTTCTGGACAGCAACATGAACCTCAAATATGACGACACTATGTTTAACAAACGCACGGGCGTAATAAATAACTCGGGAATACAATCGATTTTTAAAGATATTTTCAAAATGACTATTGACATACTCGTACAATCATCAACTACTGACGTTATTCAACCAGACAACCAAATAAATATAGTAGCTGAATCCGAAGATACGGGTCAGTTTTTTCTTTAATCGAATTAATGTAATGCATCAAAACATTGCTGGACTGTTAAACAAATCAGACTTGTTAACTGTGCAGTTAGAAAACTTGAAAACTCAAGGGACAACTATAGATGTACTCTGTATAACAGAACATTTCATAACATCTGGACATGAAAGTTTATTGCATATTCCAAATTTCCACCTAGCTGCTGTTTTTTCACGGAGCACAAATCGGGGAGGAGCTTGTGTTCTTGTAAGACAGGGGCACCAGTACAGAGAACTACCAGATGTTGCTAAACACTCTGTATCAGGCGTGTTTGAAATTTGTGCCATAGAATTAACATCCTATTCCATTATTGTTATATGTGTGTATAGAGTACCAAAACCCAATTATGTGACATTTTATGAAAAACTTGACATTGTATTAAAAAAAGTATGTGTACTATCAAATAAAAAAATTGTGTTGTGTGGTGATCTTAACATAAACATACTGTTAAGAAATAAGAACACTCTGGATTTGGAACATTTTCTACTTAACTATAACTTGACTCTAGCTCTTAACCAGCCTACTAGGCCACATAGTAAAACGTGCATTGATAACTTTGCACATAATCTAAGAAAAGGATGGAAAACGGAAATAATAAATCTCATGTTATCAGATCACACATCACAAATACTTTCAGTACCTGTCAATAAAACGTGTCGCTTAAAATTCTGGAAAACGGTAAAACATAATTACTCCAAAGAAAATCTTGGTAAATTTAAATCATGTATAGAGAAATTATCTTTCAACGAAGTCTACGAAAGTAATGATGCCAATATAGCCTATAAGAACTTCTTTGATATTTTCTCTTTTCTTTACAACCTCTGTTTTCCACAAAAAATTATAACTATAAACACTTATAAACAGGTTAAATGGATTTCTCGAGGCATAAAAACATGTAGTAAAAGACAGAGGCAGTTGTTGTGGTCTTATAGACTACACCCGACAAAACAAGCCAAAAGTAATTTGAAAAAATACACAATGCAGTATAAAAAAATTGTTAGACTAACGCAGAAGGCACAAAATAATTACTTTATAAATAACTCGCAAAATAAATCCAAAGCCACATGGCAGATAGTCAACAGATCTAAAACAAACCTGCCTAAAGAACAGATATTGACAATAAAAGCAGGGACCTTGACTTATACAAACCCAAAGGACATAGCAAATGCATTTAATGACCACTTTATAGATGACATTGAAAATAATATGATTAATGACATCACAAAAACTAATAAATTTGATAATTTAACAATGCAATCAATGTTTATGCAGGCTGTCCTAAAATCCGATATTATTTTAGCCACAAGGACACTTAAAAATACTAGTACTGTAGGGTTCGACGGTATATCTACAAAAGTAATTAAACATGTAATCGAGTTTATAGCACCTGCCCTAGCACACATTGTTAATTTAGCTATTACCGAGGGTATTTATCCTGAAGGTCTAAAAAAAGTTATAATTAAACCACTCCACAAAAAGGAAGACAAGACACATGTAAAAAATTACCGACCAATAGCCAAAATTCCTGTTTTTTCCAAAATCTTTGAAAAAGTTATTTATAAGTCGTTATATCAATATCTTCAGAAACATAATTTTTTGTGCAAAGAACAAAACGGTTTCCAGAGAAATAAAACAATCAACATGGCTATTTTCGACCTAATATCTAATGTTATGTCTGCTGTTGACAAAAAATCTCCCATCTGCGCTATTTTCACAGACATGACTAAAGCCTTCGATTATGTTGATCACAAAATCCTTCTTAGTAAATTGCATTGCTATGGCATCAGAGGAAACATTTTAAAATTATTAGAATCTTATCTAAGTAATAGATTGCAATGTACTGAAATTACAAGAGTATGCGGAAAAACCAAAATGGAACGAACATACATGTCAAACTTAAGAAGCTTAAAACATGGAGTGCCTCAAGGTAGCGTACTTGGGCCACTTTTATTTCTCGTTTACATAAATGATCTGCCAAAAGTGACAAAACAACAAATAATTATGTTTGCAGACGATAGCACTGCCATAATAAAATGTAAGCAATTAAACACATATCAATTTGACATAAATAATACTCTTACTGACATAATTAATTGGCTAAATATGAATAATCTAATAATCAACCTCAACAAAACCAAAATAATGCATTTTCACCAGAGAACTGAAGCTCCAAAAGTTTGTGTTAACTACAATGGCAACGAAATAGAAGATATAAAGGTAAGCGTGTTTTTAGGTATCCATATTGATAAAAATCTTAACTGGAAAGCTCACATAGAACAGCTATGTAAAAAAATAAATAAGTCAGCCTATGCACTTTTTCAATTGGCAAGAAAAGTAAACTTAGACGCGTTACTTGTTGCTTACCATGGTCTAGTAGCCTCACTTCTACGATATGGGATTATTTTCTGGGGTAATTCCCCGGATAAGGAATTACTATTCAAGGCACAAAAAAGGTGCATTAGAGCCATGTGTGGTCTGAAAACAGACGACAGCTGTGCACCGTACTTTAAATCTTTAAAAATACTTACGCTGCCGGCGTTATACATTTTCGAAATTAGTATCTTCGTCAAAACAAATCCCGACCTATTTGAAAAAATTACTACGGTACGAAATGTTCCAATTCGTAGTCAGTACAAAAACGCCTTAGGCAATTATAAATGTAAAACTGCATTAGTAAAAAAAAGTGTCCTGGGTATGTCGCCACGCATTTATAATAAAATTCCAGACGCTATAAAAGAATTAAATGTAACGCAGTTTAAGAAAAAAATGAAATTGTTTTTAATTGATAAATGCTATTATGCTATTGACGAATACTTAAATGACGAATTAATTTAGAATAACAATTATTAATATTTTGACATTTTTAATTAGGTACCTACTTTCGACATAGACTTTTGACATTTTTAATAATTCCTCATTCAAGTCTGACATTACTGGAACATTAAATAAATGTAATTTTCTTTATAATTGAATACCGTAACTGTATGCATGATGTTTCAAATTTTCTTATAATTTTTTATTCTTATTCCTAAATTTACACACCATATTTGTACGCCTCTTGGTATAACATAGCGCTCTGTTAAACAAACAAGATCTGTATTTCATTACCTATGTTAACAAATAAATAAATTATTATTATATTATTATTATTATTTCGTATATTCATTTAAAATTCTTATAAATTACATTTTTAAATATTAATATAAAAATAAAAACATTTAAAAATATAAAAAATAGTAGGCCACCGACGGCGGGAGCAGGGTCCAAGCTATCGGTGGTTAGGGTCTCAGAGACAGGAACCTCCTCACAATGCGAGCCGTATCGAGGAGTACTGCCTTCTGTATCAGGCCTTTGACCCAACCGCGTAACGAAAGCCTCGACAGATGGTCGTCGAGGCTTTTTGCAATAAGACCATTGGCCGTCACAACTATCGGCACAATGACAGCAGAATCCACATCCCACATGTCGACAATCTCGTGGGCTAGGTCAAGATATTTTATTTGTTTTTCTTTCTCAGCTTTCACGAGATTTTCGTCATGTGGGATGGTAATATCAACTATCATTGTGCGGCGCGCTAATCGGTCTATCACTACTATATCCGGCTTATTGGCAACAATAGTCCTATCAGTAATGATAGACCGATCCCAGTACAATGTGGCATGGTCATTTTCGAGAACTGGGTCGGGCACATACCTGTAGTACGGTACCTCAGTGTCCACAAGCTGGTATCTCAAAGCAAGTTGCTGGTGAATAATCCTGGCTACTTGATTATGCCTGTGCAAGTATTCGCCGTTAGCCAGACGAGAACAACCAGAGATTATATGTCTGATGGATTCGCCAGGGCGGTGACATGCCCGACACACGTCAACCGTCCCGTCCTTCATAATATGTCTCCGGTAGTTGTTCGTTAGGATAACTTCGTCCATAATTGCACAAACAAAACCTTCAGTTTCCCCGAAAAGGTCACCAAAACGTAGCCAGGATACCGACGCTAGTAAATCTACATCGGGCCCATGAAGAGCCCGGTAGAAGCGGCCGTGAAGCTCTTTGCTTTGCCATACCCGCCTGCGGTCATCTGTACTAAGCACTACAGGTTTGCGCCAGTTCTCGTTAGCCATGGAAAGCGGGGTGAGCCCTTTATCCACGGCGACCACATCTCGGTGCATACCCACTTCGGTTTTTAAGAAATAATCCCTGAGGCTGTACACTTCGCGGTTGTGGAGAGTCTTAGCATTTAGAAAGCCTCGACCCCCACACTTCCGCGGAATGTACAACCTCATAACCGAAGAACGTGGGTGATGCATCCGATTTGCGGTCAGCAGTGTACGGACTCTCCTATCCAGGGTGTCAAGTTCAGTTTGAGTCCATTTAAGTATGCCGAAAGAGTACATCAAAACCGGCATGACCCAACCGTTGAAGGCGCGTACCTTGTTTCCACCTGAAAGAAGACTGTTTAACACTTTTTTCAGGCGACCAAAGAAACGCTCCTTCGACGATTGCTTCATGTCAGTAATATTGATACCTAACGCTTCCGACATACCCAAATATTTATAGCTCTCGGATGAGGAGAGGGATCTGAGGTGTATGGAATCCGAGAGTTGAATTCCCTGGGATTCCATAATCTCCCCTCGCTTTACATGCATGACCGCACATTTGTCCACACCAAATTCCATCCTGATGGCGCTACTGAAAGTTTCAGTTACCCTCAGTAGCTCCATTAGTTGTAAATTGTTGGGGGCAAAGAGTTTTAGGTCATCCATGTAAAGTAGGTGAGATATGACCTGACCATCTCTTCTCAGTCGATAGCCTAGACCTGAATCCTCCAGCAATGTGCTTAGAGGATTCAGGGCTAAGCAGAACCATAAGGGGCTCAAACTGTCACCCTGAAATATTCCCCGCTTAATCCAAATAGGTTCATCATTCCCTTGGATTTGTCGACATCCTGGATAGCGAAGGACCGTCCTCCACTGCCTCATACAAGACTCAAGGAAGGTGCGTAGAGTTGCATCTATTTTGTACAACTCCAGCACCCTCACGAGCCATGAATGTGGCACGGAGTCGTAGGCCTTCTTGTAATCTATCCAGCATGTCGACAGATCCTTGTGGGATCGACGAACCTGTTGGCTTATGGCCATGTCTATGAGGAGTAGCTCCTTAGTGCCACGGGACCCATTCCCACATCCATTTTGAGAAGCAGACATAATAGAGTTACTGTCTATGTGCTCAGTAATTTTAGTTCTCAAAATGGATGTAAGAAGTTTATATACCGTCGACAAGCATGTGATCGGTCTATAATTCTTGGGTTCCGTGGCACTACCTGACTTATGAAGCAGGTGAGTAACGCCAGTTGTAAGAAACTGTGGCAGCGACCCAGACTCTAAGGATGACTGGAACTGCGACGCCAAGCGCGAGTGCGAACTACCTAACCATTTTAGCCAAAAATTGTGCAGTCCGTCCGGTCCCGGTGACTTCCAATTAGGTAACGGACGAACTGCTTTGGCTATATCTGATGGACAGATGTTAATTTTATTCATTTCTGGTATAGTTTCACACGCGCGCTCGACATCGCATATCCAGCGAGCCTCAACATGACGGACGGGCTTCGACCAGATGCCACGCCAGAATTCACTCGTGGCGGCATCATCCGGACGGCGGACGTCCGTCACATTTTGTTCAGGTCGCTCCCAAGCTCTGTATACCCACCTCTCATCGCTCTGGAACATGCGATTCTGTGAGTACCGGTCAACCCGCCGTTTATACCGCCGAATACGGTTTGCCCATGCACAAACTTTCTGCTTCAGGAAGTCGATGCGCTCTGTGGTACGGGACATGTATTCGCGAGGACTGATTTCAGTCCCCGAGAACGCCCGCCTCACAAAGCGCATCACTCGTGGCCGTGTATTACCCTCCCTGAAGCAGTATAGTTTGCCGATGAGTACCCTGGCCTCATCGATACGGCGTTCAATCCTGCCCTGCCAGGCTGGTACAGCTGGCTTCGGTCGGATAGCTACGTCAACATTTGGGAACTTGACGTTAGCTAAACGACATGCTGCAACAGCCGCGCAATACAGGATTGAGTGCGTATCAATGAGGTCCTCGCTGCTTTCGAAGAAATTCTCAAGCAGCGAATCCAGGGCACACACCAGCGCCCTATTTTTTTTGTGCATCGGCAACCGCGGTAAACGCGGTCTAAGTTCGGTTGGTGTTGACCTATACTCACGAAGCGCATCTTCCAGTGCTCTCCTCAGTTGGTTATTGCACTGGCTACTTACTGTGACAACCCTATCATCCACTTCGTCACTAATAGGATTGGGCCGTGGTGGGGTTGTATTTACAGCTGGTACCACGGTCTGTGTCAAAGTCGAGACGATATGGTTGTTCAGTACGTCTGAGCGCAGCCTATCAAGTGCGGCTTCGTCCAACCTGTGGTTACGTTGGATAACCCGCACCTGATCCGACAGTCGTTGGGCCGAGACGTTTACGGTTGGTTCCAATTCCTGAAACAGAGACAGCATCCTAACACGGTACGCAGTGAGGTTAGTTCCCCCCTCTGTAGACCCGTAGTATGCGCGCATGACGTTCTCGTTCATAGACTGAGTCCATCTCATGCGCTGCACACAACCACCGATAGCGGGGACCTGGCTCGGGGCTGGTTGGCTCCTGGGTCCTAAGCTCTTCGGTGGCCGGCCTCTCCCCGGCCGACGTACAGGTGTTGGCGACGTCGGCGGGGAAAAATACTCGTCGCTGCTGGAGCTCGACGCTACTGCAACCGCCGGTGACACAGGTGACCCGATGTCCGGCGGCGGCGAGGCGGAGCTGAGCGGCGAGTCCGGAGGTGGTAGGCGTGCGCGTCTTGAAGCTGCTCTAGTGATCATATTTATTTTCTCATTTTTATTGCAAATTTCTTCTTCTTAGTGTGTGACATGTGTCACCCGTCCTTGTCATTGTTCTAACTGATTTTCCATAAAATTTCATGTCGAATATTTTATAAAGCCCGGAGTTCTGGATATATTTTTGTTGAATAGTATTTCGTTTTAAATAATAGTAGTTTTTGTTTGTTTTGTTGTAATTTTGCAAATAAACTGTTTTATCAAATATTATTGAAGAGAATTTATTATTATTATTATTACAAACTTTACCTTTTTATGGTTTTAGTACTTAAACATTTGTCTTGAATGGGAATCGAACCTACGACCTCCAGCGTAGCAGTCAAGGCCACTAACCACTACACGAACACGCTAGTCAAGAGTTAAGTAATATTTTAAATTTAATTAGAACAATTAATACTGATTAACTTAATTATTATAAATGTAGATTATTTGTTGCACACGATGTTACATACAAAACCCGCATACCGTAAACTCGACTCGTTTTTCCCAAGTTTTTTTATTAAGTTGGTACAGCGACCGCTTTTCATATTAAAATTATGTTTAAAATAGAAGAACGTGTTTTGTTGTAAGACTTGAGGTTTAGCTGAGGTTTATAATATAATAGTTTTTGTTCAGCTGTCTAGGTTTAGTTTAGATTAGTTCGTGGCTACGGAGGAAGGTTGGTTGGATTAAGTTATTATGTTTCTATCAACATTTATTGTATTGTGGAATTTTTTATGCAAAAGTTTTGTTACTTTAGGGAGGGGATTCTCCTTCTTGATTATATTGCGTAAGTCAGTTTTTTATGTTGTATTAATGTATTTTAATATAACACGTAATGTTACCTTACACCTAGTTTATCCAAAGGGTTAGGTAGAGGTACAGACGCCAGCACATCAAGTTACCCCAATGTGTCAAATTTCTTTGATCGTTTTTCAACTTTATGTCAAACAAAATAAGGTTCATATTCGATTGGGAAAATTTGACACATTGGGGTAACTTGATGTGCTGGCGTCTGTACATATTGAATACACCCACGTTTTGCCAGTTAAGTTTCAATTTCATGTAATAGCAAGTGCAAACTCCAGGCTGCTAGTGTCAAATTTCAATTAAATTCAAGAACAATTTAGAAGCCAATCCGTACATTGAACCTTTACACTTAGACTGTATTCCACTATTAACTTGCTGATTTGTGTTTGATATAACAATGTGTGACACATCGTTGTATGGGCACACACATTGGCAGGTTTGCATATAACATGTTAGTATACACTTTTGAATGAAAATTATTCGAGAAGCGAATGTGTATTAGATAGATAGATAAATCATTTATTTCGTTAACACAAAAGACAAAAACAGACACACAATACAAAAGAGATAAAACAATCCTTAATGAAGTGTGCGGTATGAGTCTTAACGCTGCACAAAATGGGTGTCCAGCTCAACATTTCAACCTGTCTATGGTACAGTGGACTGAACCGTTTTATCGCAAATTGTGGATATATTATTTTTATTCATGTCTTTAAATTACATAGCAAGATAAATTGCTTTCTTAAGAGCTTGTCATAAATTTTATATTTGTCATCATAAAAATAGACAATCTGAACAAATTTTGATTATTATCTGCAACAATAGAAACCAGAATTCTAAAGAACGATACTTTTATAGTGATTTGAAAAGTTTAACGACACTTTAAAAAATTCTGTATCAATGAAAGTTTTTTTTTGCTGAGACATACATAAATGTATAGAAAGTGAACCCTATTTAATAATATTTTTTATAAAACTGATCAGCGGAAATCTATTCTCATACTACTCGTAAGAAAGCTTAACACATAGCTATGTACAGACGCCAGCACATCAAGTTTCCCCAATGTGTCAAATTTCTTTTATCGTTTTTTAACTTTATGTCGAACAGAATAAGGTTCAAATTAAATTAGGAATTTTTGACACATTGGGGTAACTTGATGTGCTGGCGTCTGTACATAGGCACATGGGTATGAAGACGCTTGCTCAGAGTGGAAGAGCAATTTCAGACTTACACAAATCGATATTTTTCTCTACCGTTACCAGTGGCTTCTAGAATAATATGATTATTTCTAGGATAATAATGATTAATCCTAAAATAATTGATTTGATTTTGATTTAGAAATTTTAATTAACTATTTTGTTGATCATGCTTTAAATTATATATTTTATTGATTGTAGATGATTTTTTTGGTCATTGTCGTTGTATTTGTTTTTGTTTTCATATATTTTCTTTTTTGTTTAGCTGTTAAGGCGCATATTATTGAGGCGTATGTAGTGCTCTTTTATAAGTGATGGGACACTTAATATAGTAAACTTCTTGTAATCTAGATAATAATAATAATAATAATATCATTTATTTGTCTCATAAAGGTACATTGTAACACTATGGAATAATTCTGCCTTAATCTAGAACCTTTGTGAGAGCTGGAGTCGGAACTAGGTTCGGGACCTGTATGACAGATCTCCAGGCTCACCCTATTAAACATTATCACATTTGCGGCATCTTTACATGAGTCATTATTATCTAAAAGATTAGTAACAAAACATTTTTTTTTTTTTTTAATATTTAAGATTTTGTTAAATTTTGGAAATATTTATGTGAAGTTTAAAGTAAATGTGTAATGTGTGTAAGTATATGTGTGTGTTTGTGCATGAATGTGTTTGTTTGTGTGTTTTTGTTCGTGTGCATGTGTCAGTGTGGGTGTTTGTGTGCAATTAAATTTATTTTATGATTTGTACAATACTTTCTGTATCTTCATAGTCCAAATCAAGAAGCCAGTTCGTTAGTGCACTCTTACATTTATATTTGCCCATTTCGTACATATGTAGGGTTTTATTCACTCTGTTGTAAACATAAGAGTGAATAAAACCCTACATGATGAGGAACAGATGAGGGACTAAAACTAAAATTTTGTCAAATAGCCCATTATTTATTTATATTATTATTATTTATAATATTATTTTAAGTATACGTAAAATAAAAATATAAAACTAGCCGGTCTGACAGACTTCGTACTGCCAAAATATAACCATCTACTTCGAACTCGAATATACACTTAATATTTCACTGTAATCTGTCCAGACGTTCAGAAGGAATTGAGTTAAAACAATTACTTTCCTAAATGTTTGTAAAGATGTTTGGATGTTAGTTACTTAATCACACAAAAACCGTTGAAAAAAATAGAAGAATAGAATAGAATAGAATACTCTTTATTGTACACCATAAAAACTTACAAATTATAACTTTAAGGGGTACTTAAGGTGTTACAATGGGCGGCCTTAAGACAAAATGACAAAACAAAAAATAACAAGTGAAAAAATGACAAAATTGGTACACAAATAGACCATTTCCCGGATTTACACACAATTATGTAGGATACTTTATATCCCGGCAATGTGTTTCCTTGGAATTTCATTTTGAGATAAAAAACAGGAGTGCAAAATTATATAAATTAAATTTTATACATATGATCTTACAAATTAAACAATGTACTTACTTATTATGCTACTAACAACATTATCCACTTATTACTAATTTGTTGATTGTTAATGCTACGTGAGAAAAAAACAGTACATAGACAATATAATACACTAGCTTTTGCCCGCGACTTCGTCCGCGTGAAAAACGGAGGCTTTTTTCCCGTTTGCAACATTTCCTATTGCTGCTCCACTTCTACTGGCTATGATGTTATATAGCCTATAAGCCTGCCTCGATAAATGGACTATCCAACACAAAAAGATTTTTTAATTCGAGCCGGTAGTTCCTGAGATTAGCCCTCTCGGGGGCGGAGGACATTCAAACGAAATTTCCACCATGCAAAAAAAAAAGGTAAAGTTTTGGGAAGTTATTAATACGCGAGTGAAGCTTCAGGCAGTAGCTAGATACAAAGTAACGTATAGAATCTACCACATAACATAGCAGTAAAACTGTTTAAAATCTCACAGGTATAAGCCCTGGCAGTGTAGCAACTGTAGTGTGAACGTGTTAAGGAAGCTGATACATCGCCCGTTGTACGGGAATTACCTCCGAGAATTTGTATCAATGGTACTATATTGTGTTCGACATGCGATATGAATCGATGATATACGTAATTGAACACATAACTGTAGCTCTAGAACGAATGCTTAACGCAGACGTACGAGTTCAACAATAGAAAATACTCGTTAAAAACATATTCTATACAGTATCTTTGCTACTGAATTGCAAGTTTAGAAGTTGTTAGGGGACTGACGGAAATACATCGCAGTTTGCTTCGCCAAAATCGGGTCAAAAATAAACAAAAACTAAAATTCATTTGCTGTTTCCCTCACGATGTTTTCCTTCACTTTTTTTGAGTGCAGTGGTGATGAAATAAGTTACACTAAGTTATGCACCTGCCTGGGTTCGAATCCACGCCTTACTGTTCGTAATTCGGGGCTGCCACCACTGGGCCACCACTGCTCTCTATATATTTATATATTATATATTTCTCTCTCATAATTATATATTTCAATATACATACATATTATAGATAAAATACACCCACACCCAGAACAAATAAATAAATAAATATTTCACAACTTTTTTCACACAACGCCATCTAGTCCCAAGCTAAGCAAAGACAAATGATCGTGCTCATCACACAAACATTTGTCCTGGGTAGGAATCGAACCCGTAACCTCAGGCATAGCAGTCAGGGCCACTACCTACTAGACCAACAGGCCAGTAAAATTCAACGCTTGGGGCAAAAATATGTATTGAGAACTCATCATGGCGTCCGAACGCGCAACGCTGCTCCACTGTATACTTCAAGCCTCACGCCAAAAGATATTCTATACAGTATCTTTGCAAGTAAATTGCAGTTCAGATATCGTGTTTGTAGTTCCCGGGCTGCGTACAAGACGTACGTGGAAGGAAAACCAACATCTAGTTTCCCATTCAATGCAGGGGTCGTGTTTCTACTCAATTTGCGGGGTCGTGCTGCGACACGGCGGCTTTAGATTCTCTGATGAATATTTACGTAGAGATGTTGACTTGATTCTGTTGTGGTGACTTGGTTTACCTTAAGTGGTGCCAGGTTCTATTCTGAGAAATTGGTGTCAAGTACGAATGGGTCATACGATAACGCTTGCTATCCCCAAGGGTTTAGGTAGAGGTTTATTCTATATCGCGGTCACATTTTGCCAGTTATGTTAAAAGTCAGACATGGGCAGTCGTCTGACTTTTTTCATCATCCTTTTCTTACATGATTGATGCTTCCTCCTCTCTCCTACATCATCTATGCTGTGCCCAATAGGGTCCACAATTGTATCTCATATATTTTTTCCTACCAAATGTAAACACATTATGGTACGCAATAAAGAATTGGGAATTGAGATTTTTAGCCAAAACACGTCCACTGCTGGAAAAAGACCTCCCCCAAGTGTTGCCATGACAACCAGTCTTGTGAGTTTGGCATCCATTGGATTCCCGCGATCCTCACCAAGTTTTTGTAGGACCAATAATTGGATCAGTCGGAAATGACAGGATGTTCCATACTATTTCTCACCGACAATTTGTAGGGCATGTGCATTGCGCTATTGCCATCAGTACTTTCTGCTTTTCTCCTACAAAAAATTGGTCACTTATAAAAATAAATAAATATATTCCTCAACTTTTCACACAACGCCATCTAGTCCCAGCTAAGCTAAGAGCTTGTGTTATG
This sequence comes from Euplexia lucipara, assembly GCA_921972225.1. Taxonomy (NCBI): domain Eukaryota; kingdom Metazoa; phylum Arthropoda; class Insecta; order Lepidoptera; family Noctuidae; genus Euplexia; species Euplexia lucipara. Next base: position 19,234,839 of record OV179159.1, read on the forward strand.
GGTACTAAACAGCTGATAAACATACATGTATATTTCTAAATACATACATATTCTAGATAAATTCCACCCAGACAGAACAAATGATCATGCTCATCACATAAACATTTGTCCTGGGTGGGAATTGAACCCACGACCTCAGTCATAGCAGTCAGAGTCACTAACTACTAGACCAACAGGCCAGTCAGGTATTTATCGGGCATAGGGCCCGCCTATACCCGATAAATAACTGACTGGCCTGACAGCCTAAATATTATATAGTAATTGAGGGTGGGTCTATTGTTATTACATATAACACTATAATTAAATACCATACGTTTTCAAAAATATTGCCATGAAAGCAAAGAACTTGTAACTTTTTGATTTCCTGTTTCATAAACAAATTTTCACCTTCCTTTTGTAATGGCTCTTTAAATAAACAAAGTGATTTAAATGAAAGTATAAACGTCCGCCAATCACACGTCGTTCTCACGTCAGGGTTGCCAGTTTACTGCGGAAATGCAAAAGAAAATACATTTTTAGGGTTCCAAAATGGAAAGGAAAGTGGAGTCTTTATAAAATCACTTCATGTCCGTCCAGCACAGACATTTTTCTCAAAATCTTTATAACCTTGGTATTGCTTTTTTAGCGTGACGAAAGATCTTAATCTCATGTGCACAGATCAACAATGAGATAAATACATAAAAACACACAATTTAACCCTTTAACAATACATAAATAAATAAATAAACAAATATTCCACAACTTTTCACACAACGCTATTTAGTCCCAAGTTAAGCTTGAGAGCTTGTGTTATGGGTACTAAACAGCTGATAAACATACTTTTGTGTATATTTCTAAATATATACATATTACAGATAAATTACACCCAGACACAGAACAAATGATCGTGCTCATCACACAAACATTTGTCCTGGGTGGTAATCGAACCCACGATCCGCGGCATAGCAGTCAGGTTCGCTAGGTACCGGGTAAAACGGGGTGGATAGAAACTCGAGGGTGAATAGAAACAAAACTTTAAGGAGGATATTCACGTAAGTTAAAAGTTGTTTGTTACATACGAGGACTGTAATGCTTTTAAATAATTGAGATAAATAGTTTCGACACCTTGTTAGTCTCAAACAATATTAAACTAGCGTAAAAATCCACCTCAAAGTTTTGTTTCTATTCACCCTTGAGTTTTTATCCACCCCGTTTTACGGTACTAGACCAACAGGACAGTCAAAATTTTCAAAACAATGGAGTTTGAAATTCTCGTAAAGTGCCGTTATTGGTTTGAAATCGCTGTACCTAATTGTTAATAGTTAGTAATAAAGGTATTTTTTACTAATATTATAAATTAGTGCTTGACTGCAATCCCATCTAATGGTAAGCAGTAATGCAATCAATGGTGGTGAAGGGCACTAGTTTATTAAGACCAATCCTAATTCCAATCTATGGTTTACATTTTTATACTTTAAAATACGCATACCTAATTAATATACAAGGTGTTTTTTTTATATCCCTTAACTCTAGGGTTATATTCTGTAGGTAAAAATAATACTAAGACTCCTAGAATAGATGGTCCAAAAATGCATAGTTTCGGAGATATCATCAATCATAATTAAATTATCAGTTGTTTAGTACCCGTAACACAAGCTCTGCTTAGCTTGGGACTAGATGGCGTTGTGTGAATAGTCGTGGAATATTATTATTAAGTATTATTAAAATTATTTTTATTACCTAATTAGTTCAAAAATTGTCACCAGTACGACGAATCTTCTTTCTAACGTCACTTTTCTTACACGTAAGGGTGTTTCACATTAATCATCGTGACTTTGTCCAATTATTTTGTATGAAAGTATAAAAAAAAAATCATATGCCAGTTGATTCTTTGATACGGTCTCAATCATACCCTAGAGATATGGGATATCAAAAAAAAACACGTTGTATATGCCGCTAATGGAAGATAATGCCCTACATTAATTCTGATCCCAAGACTTGTCCTAGGGTTAGCTTGCATAAACTGTAGATTACCTCAAATTTCAGTTGATGTAAATCCCTCACTCCCACACCAACTCTTACCCACTACTCACATACACACTCATCCACACACATCCCAGCGCGTTATTTGCTTTTAAAAACTGTAAATCCATCCATCCATTCTTATTATATTTTTAATTTTTATTAATATAAGTTCTAACCTAATAACAATGAAATAACCTGGGGAAAGACGGAGCGCCCTAATACAAGCATACTATTTGCTTAAAAGGATTCTCCCAATTGTAACTAGAATTACTTATTTAACATTATGCAATAAACATTTTTTTATACAGATTTCATTTTCAACTATAGTCAGAACCCTACTTTTCCCAGCTTGAATCGCTCTTTGCTTATTTGAGTTCAATCACAAACAACTACAATAGCACTCTTTTTGTTTTGTTTCATATTTCGTTAAAATAACATGTATGGTCAGTTTTTGTAAGAAGACTTCGATTTTTTCACTTTTTTCCTTTTCTTTTGACATCGGTCATGTCAAATACACATAAAAGGAAATTTTATAACAAGTACACGACCTACCTATTGTTCCTTAAGTCACTGAACACAGAAAAATACTATGTTCGCGGTCAACACATAAGATACCCCAAATAAAAAAAAATGCGTCTAACATTATTTTAACATTAAGTGAAACTGTTTAAGTGCTGTAGTGGTTTTGTGAATAAATAAACTAATTGTTGAATTGCAAATTAAACATGAACCTTATTTAATGTTTTACAGCTGAAAAATTTCAAAGAAACTTGACAGATTGGAGAAGTTTGAAGTACTGGTCCAAGCAACATTATTGTTTTAATTTGAAGATAAAAATTACATAACATCTCGACTGTGATAATTCCCGAAGGGTAAGAGGGTAAAAATACATATTATTATCTCACCCACCCATGCGTACTAAACGTTTTGGGAACCAATTCATTCTGCGTGCAGCTAAGGAGTAAAATTCCCTGCTAGAGTCGGTGTTTTCTGATAGATACAACCTAGGAGTTTTTAAGTCAAGTGTGAATAAGTTATTTCTAGGCAAGCGTGTTTCATCGACGACCACATCATCGCTTAACATCAGATGATCAAACGCGAGCCAATTATAGTAATAATAGCAATATAATTATCTCATATTCTATCAGTAATGTTTAAGTCCCATATAATTGGAGACAAACGTCACAAAATAGTTTCTAATTTCAATATTTCCAGCTGGCTCTCTCGTTTATTTAGTTTAAAATTTAAATGTAGGTAATAATAATTTAACAAACATGTTTGAAAAAATTAATTTAAAATATCAATTCTGTCGGCTACAGCTAAATCTCATTACTGCCTTTTTTCTTGCATTGTCAAATGCAAGCACGCAATAAAAACGTTTTTCAATGATTACTATTTTCAAAGCAATCATTTCTGTTTAATTTACCAAATAGGTTGACATTCTTTGAATTCAATTTATTTATTTGACTGTAAAAAATACAAAAGACTAGAAATTAAGCAAAGCCTTTTGTAGAAAATAAATACTGACTTGCTGGAAAGATTTCATTGGCGTGTTCTGTCAGACGATTCAGTGATATATTTTGTTTAACAACATTATTGTTAAAACATTTGCTTTTTCTAACAATGCTAAAAGTGTGTTAATTCATTAAACCCCAAGAGGACACCGGCGTCCGCGCCGTAATTTGCGCAAGCTACTTGTTCAAGTTACTCGCTTGTACTTGTACATAATGCAAATAACTGGAGCAAGTTAAGACCGAGGCTACCTGCGCAAGCTGTCCGCACAAGTTATTTTGCTCGTGGTCAAGAGTTACAAGTGACCCGCGCGCGCGCTTCAGAGTACGCGGGTTAAATATCGTATCATCGTTCTGAGATAGTAGCCTTTTTGGCCTCACATAGGCCTTTTTGTTATTAAATATGTTAGATAAATAAATATATTTTCTTTCTTTCTTTCTTTTGTTGACTGGCCTGTTGGTCTAGTAGTTAGTGACCCTGACTGCTATGCCTGAGGTCGTGGGTTTGATTCACACCCAGGACAAATGCTTGTGTGATGAGCACTATCATTTGTTCTGTGTGTGGGTGTAATTTATCTATAATATGGATGTATTTAGAAATATGTAAGTATGTTTATCAGCTGTTTAACCACTCAAAAGCTCTCAAGCTTAACATGGGACTAAATGGCGTTGAGTGAAATGTTGTGAAATATTTATTATTTGTTTATTTATTTATTGTGGTGAATGGATTAGATGAGCGAAAGAAGTCGATTGGGGAGGCTCTTTAGGATATAGTTATGCTTCTCTGAAAAGTCTCTCAGTGTACAATTAGACGGAGTTAAGGCGAAGTGAGCTCCAATACTTATTGTACGAATTAACAGGTCAATTTACTTCTCCTTCACCTACATTTTCACTACGTGATTTTTAGAGAATAGTACTGCCGCATAGATATAATGTTCAAAATAAGCATATTGTTTCACGCTAAAACTACTACCTGGTAAACGAGGTGGAAAGAAACTCAAGGGTGAATAGAAACAAAACTTTGAGGAGGATATTCACGTAAGTTCAAAGTTCATTTAAAGAATTCCTTACTCAGAATTTTCCTGATTTTTAGCGCACTCACCCTTGAGTAGTTCACTATTCACCCATGAGTTTCTATCCACCCCGTTTTACGGTATGCCCTATTACTATGCTATAACTTTAGTATTAACACCTAAACGCAATTAAGTTTATTGATTGCGTTCAGGATGACCTTCAAAACGAAGGAATTTGATAAAACAATTAAAAATGGAGTCATTGAAAACATGAACACTGACCCATCTCAGATCAAACCCTATCCTTGAAACTCGTGGCTACCGACAAAAAAAAACAAATACAAATTCACCAAGCAACCATAAATCATACGCAGACCCTACATGGTCCCTATACAACACCGAACAAAGCCAGTGGAACAACACGAGTTAAAATAAAAGAAACAAATATAATATTTTTCTATATAAGCTCGCCGATGCCACTCCGGTCACGTATGGGACGTATAAACGGTATATGCGGATATCTAGACTTTTGTATTGTAAGTCTGGAGGGATATAACACTATTGGTTGAAGTTTTAAGGGTTTTAAACGATGGGTGATTATGTGTTCTTGACATAATTTATCTATAATAATAAATGTATATATTAAGAAATACATAAGTATGTTTATCAGCTTTTTAGTACCTCTCAAGCTTAACTTGGGACTAAATGGCGTTGTGTGAAAAAGTTGTGGAATATTTATTTATTATTATTATTATTTATACTTCTTCTTAACATGTCAATGGTAGCAAAAATAGGAACCCAAAAATAGAGATTGCCACTGTATTTATTCATGCATGGCTTTACAGCGGGCCCTAACAGAATAACACCGCTGCGGTAATTATTGTTTTTCTTTATAATGCCTAAACAAGAACACATCACAACTTTTTGTAAGGAAAAACAGACAATACATTGACCTCGGACCAAAAGGTCGAAAGTTCAAGCAACTCCTAACTATATAATACTTGGTTGGATGATCATAAAAATAGTGATGTAGAATAAGACGTCATATACCATGCATTGATTTGTTACTTGACTCATTAAGAAATGAAGTGCCGGTTAAATAAATTTTATCACGTAAATATTCTATTCTAAATTGTGCGAAATTGCTGTTTGTTCAGACCATTCAAGCCCATTTATAACCAGTCAATATCATTTTCTTATTTTAAAAATCTCACCTAATCTCACAACTATTCTATTACAGCTTCGGATTTTTCATCCCGGAGATTATCGCAGCACTATTCTCGGGATTTTTCTCGGGCCCCGGGGAAGGAACCGCCGAGATTTATTAGAATAGGGGGCAGGATGTGCTGATACGTAATTTATGAGCCAAAAACTGTGGGAAACGGATCTCTTTAATGATAAGATCCGGTAGTCAACCATTCGGTAGTTTGTACGTTTTATAGATGACCATTTTAGGGTTAAACCGGTAGTGTATTTGTAAATGCCTTATCAAAATCCCATATACGCTTTTGTTTGTTTCTTTTGGTTCCTTCTTTTTTTAGGATTAATTACTGCGTAAGCAAAGTTAACGTACGGTGGCTCGTGCCTCATGCCCGATTCCTCACGTTCTCTCCACGCTGAATAGCCTCATGGAAGCTAACCCGAACTGTGATATTCGCTGATGATTTTAATATTTTATTGCGCACATGCCTAGTGTTTTGTGAAAGCAAAATTTAACATTTAATTCTGTTTTATGTTTAATAATATTTATTATTGTGTAATATTAATTAATCAAATTATTATTTTAATTTATTATTATATAATATTGTGTTTTAATTTTGATTTTAATTCGATTTTATGATAGTTTTAATTTAATTTTGATTTTTATTTTAAGTAATTTATATTTGATTTTTATGTTGATTTTATTTCGATCTCATTTTTGTATTTCTTTTTATTCTGATATGATTTTGTGTTTTGTTTTTATTTATATTTCCCTTTTTTTATGATGTCTTATTGAGTATTGATAAATGTTGTGTTAATATAATTGACTTTTGAAAGTCGTGTTAACTTAAATAAATAAATAATAAATAAATATAAACGTGGTCTAAAAGACTGCCAAACTTAAATGGAACTGGGCTGGAGACTTCATTTGTCTAGCCTTTTCCCAACTATGTTAGGGTCGGCCTCCAGTTTAACCAGCGACTCTCTAAGACTGGGCCACATGATATTTGTTGGCTAAATTCTTAGTTAAGACGAGTCATTTTATAAGATGAAGAATTCATCAGAAAACTCACTTATCAGAATGTTTGAGCTTTATTCTTTTTTAATCAACTTCAGGAGGAGGTTCTCAATAACCGATTAAGTACTCTGAGATTTAAGTGTATGTATGGACCGATTTACGTGATTCTTTTTTAGTTTGATGCGAAATAGTTGCCATTTGGTCCTTTAAAAATTTGACATAGTAAGGCCCGGTGGTTTTGATTTTATGAACAATTAATTTATTTTTGAACACTTTTTTGTATGTATGTACACCGATTACGCTGAGATTTATGTATCGATTTACGTGATTTTTTTCTAGTTTGATGCGGAATAGTTGTATTTTGGTTCCATAGAAATTTGACAGGCCCGGTAGTTTTCATTTTATGAACCTTTTTGATGATTTTTTTTCCATTTCATGTCATCGAAATCTGCTTATTTGACAATAATATTAAAACAAATGGAAAAATATTGAATCATAAAAACACGAATCTAAAAATTATTAAATAAAAACTTTTTTACAAATATACAACCGACTTCATAAAAACACTAACCGGTGTAAAAGTCAAAGTCAAAGTCAAATCATTTATTTCAATTAGGCCATTTAAAAGGCACTTTTGAACGTTAAACTTACAAGTTAAATAAAATTTAATGATTCTAGTTGCCCCTTCCAAAAGGTAGTTTTGTATGGAGAAGAATGGGCAAGAAACTCCATACTTACTCTTTTAAAATAGTTTTTACAATATTTGTATACAATAAAAAATACATTATATGTGAATACGATGTACCTAGAATAAACAAAGTAAAATAAAAAAATAAATTAAAAATAACATACTATGCTAAGATAGATTAAGCATTTTAGTAGGATAGATACATGGTACTCTCACATTTACAAATATTAAAATCAAATCACGGATTAATATAACAAATCAAGAAAATATTAAATAAATAATAATAATAAAAAAAAATACACAGCAGAATAGCGTGAGTGTTGCAAAAATAAAGCAAATTAAGATTTTGTCAAGTTCCTTGATTGCCCTATGGAGCTGGACCAGCATGTTGCCAAGCATTATTATCTTGAATAAAATAACTCTAGATTCGGAAGTCGGTGGCCAATAATGAAGGAGACAAAACCACCATAATGGTTTAATAAAAACTCTGGTGTTCTTACACCATACATACATACATACATACATACATAAACTCACGCCTTTTTCCCATGGGGGTAGGCAGAAACTACAGAGCGCTACGATTCTTACATACTTCTTTTGCTTCGTTTACATTCATACATGTTGTCATACAAACACGCCGGTTGCGAGTACTACGCACCTGACCTTTCTGAAGAACCTCACCAATAAGGTCTATGTAGGTCCTTCTAGGGCGTCCCCTCCCGGCGTTCCCACTTACCTACATCTGCCTTGTAAATACCTTTCGTTAGTCGCCTTTCATCCATCCTTTCAACGTGACCAAACCATCTAAGCATACTCTTTTCAATTTTTGTTACTACATCTTCTTTTAAACCACAACGTTGGTTTATATCATCATTCCTCAATCTGTCATTAATTGTTACACCACACATACTTCGCAAGGAACGCATTTCTACAGCATTTATTCTACTTTCATGTCTCTTTTGCCACACCCAACATTCACTTCCATACGTTAGCACCACTTTCTATCAATTTTGTCTAAGGCGGAATTACTAGCTTAACTTAATCAGAATGTTTAGTCAGGCAAACTTGTCTTCAGCCACAGACCTATAAAGCTGAATAGACAGAGTTTACTCGTACCTACAAACACAGGCCTTTTAGTCGAGTAAAGTGGTTATCTTCAAACGTTGTTGCTACCAGTGACTTCGAGTTGGTATCGCTCTCTGATCGTATTGACAAGACGCGTTATGTCTTCTCGTGTGTACCGCCTTTACACTGAAGTGCAGTATCCTATTCGGGCGTAACACCTTTAATCTTATTAGTATCAATGCTAGACTCAACTAGGTTAAGCTAATTTCGATTTGCTATTAAAAGTTACCTGTATAGAAAAGCATAGCGCTAAAATATTGTTGTTTTGTTTTGAAATTCAAAAGTAAACCATTTGAGCCATCACCATACCACCACGATTACCACAACCACCACCACAATTCCATTTAATGTTAAAATGGTTTTGATGAACCCGAATAAGTAAATTTTATTTTAAATAAATATTCCACAACTTTCACACAACGTCATCTAGTCCCAAGCTAAGCAGAGCATGTGTTATGGGAATTAAACAACTAATAAACTTAATTATATATTTCTAAATATAGATAAATAACAGCCAGACACAGAACAAATGATCGTGCTCATCACACAAACATTTGTCCTGGGTGGGAATCGAACCCACGACCTCCGGCATAGCAGTCAGGGCCACTAACTACTAGACCAACAGGCCAGTCAAGTGGTTTTGTATCTGCATTTCTTACTTCTACGTTTAATATGTCATTGAGGCAACACTATAAAATTTAAAGAGATGTATGAGAACTTTAACAAGTATTTTGGTGTATGTTTTGTTGGTTATCTTTTAAATAAATAAATAAAATAAATGTTGCTGATATCGGTCCGTTGATGGATGACCTTTCATCATTAATCTACGCTTGACAAGGTTGGTCCGTAGATGACTATTCATTATACATCAAGACTCTTCCGTGCCTCGGAAAGCACGTAAATCCGTTGGCCCTATCTGTCATTTGTAGATCTATAACAGTCGTTACAGATAGTCAGAACCCCGAAGATCTGACAACCAAATTAACTAAAGGGTATCGTATTACCCAGTGGTTGGGTTGTGGAGGTCCCACAGGCAGTTGCTGCAAGTGAAACTTTGGTATTTAGCTGCACTGGTTGAACTAGAAGTCGACCCCAATAAAGTTAGGAAAAGGCTAGGCAGATGATGACGAACCTGGTGATGCTTACACATTAATTTGTCTACAGAAGAGAAAGCAATGAAAATAAAAACTTAAGTTTTTGGAGGTGTGAGGAACAGGGTGTAAAGTTCCTCATCCACCATTGAAAAGGGAGGATCCTTCATCCACCATTGAAAAGGGAGGATCCTCCGACAAGACGGGTGTTGTGTCTGGTGGGCTAACTACTGCCCGACGGTTGTTGTCGGGAATTTGTATACGTTCAAACTGCGCGGATAACTTTGATATCGCGATGTAGGATAGTTCGTATGTGGCGAGATAGATGTCGCTACAGCACTCCCCTCCGAGACCGGAGGTCGATAGTAGGTTGGGTCTTGGAGTGCTTGCCAGGCCAGTGAGGTGTTCCAGTGAGTCGGAACCCGATGTCGCATAGTTCTCGGTGAGTCGGAACTGTCTGCGGTGATGCCCCAGTGAGTCGGGGTGTTGCTGCTAATGCCCCAGTGAGTCGGGGTGTTGCTGCTGATGCCCCAGTGAGTCGGGGTGATGCTGCATATATGCTCCAGTGAGTCGGAGTGCTGCAGTGTTGTGGAGTGGCTGGCTGCTGCGACGACGGTTGTTGTCGGGAACTTGTATAGGTCCAAACTGCGCGGATAACTTTGATACCGCGATGTAGGATAGTTCGTATGTGGCGAGATAGATGTCGCTACAAGTTGTATTGTTGTAATTGTTTTGTGTTAATAATATGTAAGTGAAATTGGTCGGTGTAACAAAAATACATTGTGTCCATCGCAATATCAACGGTTTCACGGACAATTCGTCAGTATATTGTACCACTAGCTGTGGTACGGCTATACATTTTAAAAGGTGATCCAATATTTGAAATACGAGTATATCGCTAGGAATCTGTTTGTAACGAATGATTCGCGACTATGTTCAGAAAATATTTAATAATAGCCTTAAAGATCTTGCTGCAGACATTGTGGAGATTTTTGCATATTGCTTAGAAGCCAGGATATTGGTGCGCTATCCCGACACTGTGCCGAATTCCTGCAGTTTATGTTTGGTGCAAGTTACAAGAGCTGATTGAAAAGTTTTGATTTTCAAATTCAAAAAATATTTATATAAATTTTGCCTGGCCTAATTACCACCCCTGCTCAAGCAGGATTGGCGATTCCAAACTGGTATTAACCATAAATTTTGGTTTCCTCGATGTTTTCTTCACCGACGTCAAAGATGTCTAAGATAAACTTAGGAAGTACATAAGAATAGAAAAAGTCACATTGGTTTGCCCAGTTTTGATCAACAATCTCGTGCATGAGAGGTGGGCTTAACCTCTGGGCCAACACAACATGTGGCTTTGATAAATAGTAGGTATTTACAAGGGTTACTATTTACTCCCAGTTACTAACGTCCTTTTAACTACATGGCAGGACAAGAGTTTAATTAATTCATGTTGTCCTTTGAAACGTTTGACATGTATTGACAGCTGACGCGAAACAATTTATTTCCCAAAGTAATAATTAAGTAGCTAAACAGAATGTTTTATCGTCAAAATATACGTTGAAATTATATTGAAATTGCCGTCCGGTGAAAACTTAAAGTAATAAATGATATTTATATCTGTTAATAATATAATTGGTTCTTACAAACACGTAATTTTTTAACTAATTTAATAAAACTGTACAATAAAGAAAATTAAAGCAAACTTTCTTTTTATTAGGGTGAATATTATAGACAAGACATCTACAATGATCTAAATGCATTATAGTTTTATAACTAATGGGGAGTAAGCAATGGTCTTCATCGTTTATAGCCTGATTACACCTACCGAGTAGAGTGGCGAGACAGTGCACTCGGCCGAGCGCTTGGTATTTGTAAACACATAGCCGAGTGCTCGGCCGAGCGCTCGGCCTAGCGACAGGCCGAGACAGCCACTCGGATCCCATTCTATTTACTAGGCCGAGTACCACCCTCCCGCTTCTACGCGATGTCTCGCTCGCTCACTCGGTAAATGTGAACACCTGCATTTCGGTCACTCGTCAACTACTCGCCACTCGGTCAGTACACGTCATTTTTCCCGCGAATTTTACTCTCATGTATTTTCGCGTCTGTACTGTCCGGTAAACTGAACTGACTGACTGTCTCGCCACAATTTCAAAACCGACTTAAAAAAAAACACTAACCGGTGTACAATAACTCTAAATTCGGAAGTCTGTGGCTTTGGTGGTTTTGTCTTATTCATGATGGGCCACCGACTTCCGAATTTAGAGTTATTGTACACCGGTTAGTGTTTTTTTTTAAGTCGGTTTTATTTTTGCAAAAAAGATTTTATTTTTCCATTTTTAGTTGTTCCCATACAAATATTTGCCATGAATTTGTTTTTATACTGTTATTTGTTAACAATACATGTCATGGTAATAGGGTTATCCACTTATCCCTAATAAATGAAACTTAACATACCTAACTGTCGAAATCTAGTTATATTGTATACATCTGCGTACCCCTCAGAGCATACAGGCGTGATGATACGTCATGATGTTGCATAAACAATAAATATCCAAGCGATTCCAGCAATCACGACAGATTTGCCGTCTATTTTTGAAGAGTTCCATTGTATATCTCCGAAGATCAGCACCAGATCTTCACCAAATTAAAATGGGACCACCTCGGGAGTATACTCTTTCAAATAAAAAAAGAATTTTGAGAATCGGTCCACAAATGGGGGAGAAATCGCGTAACAAACACACAAAAAAAAAAAACATACCGTCGAATTGAGAACCCTCCTCCTTTTTTTGAAGTCGGTTAAAAAATACGTGTGAACAGCTACTCGGTTGCATCACTGTCTCGGCCGAGAAGGATTTTAACGTCTCGCCACTCTACTCGGTAGGTGTAATCAGGGTATTAGGGTGCTTCTAATACACGGTGCAAGTAGATTGCGCATATTGAAGCACTTGTGTATGTTGTATGCATCGTAAACTTCACAGTTCAACATGTGTGGATCTAGCGACTCGAGCATGTACCCACGCACCTAAGCCACGTACTCTGTGGCGCGCGTGGGGGTCTTTTGCGCATGCAGCTCTTGACCATGAGCAAATAACTTGTCCGTACTACTTGCGCAAGTAGCCCAGATCTTAACTTGCTCCAGTTATTTTCATTATGTACAAGTACAAGTGAGTTAGTTGAACAAGTAGCTTGCGCATATTTCTCGCGAGTGTGACCCGCTACCTAAAAACCCAATAACACTGTGACTGACCCGGGGATCGAACCCGGGACCTCATGCTCAGCAGTAGCGCTTGCGACTATTAGACTAACGAGGCAGTCTTTATTTATCAGTGATAGGTGTAAGTATTTTATTTATGTTCGCTAAATACAGGGTAATTTTTTAATCGCCAGCCAAATTTTCACAGGATGTTCTACTCATAAATATGAACAACTTTCAGTACGGGGCCCAGTCGGTAATCTCGAAAAAAAATATGTACTGTTGCATACAAAAGTTTAATACCTATTCGACCGAAATGTAACAGCTGATTCTTTCTTCGAGATTTCCGAGTTGGTTCCATAGTGAAATTTATTCTTATTTGGCTGGTGATCAAAAAAATACCCTGTACCCAGTATGTATTTATTACATACTTAATAAAAACTAAAAGAAAAGCAAAATAATTATATGGCATCTAAAAATTCATCCGCATCGCTTTATCAATTAAATGAAATTAAAACGTTAATAATACTCTGCTATATGTTGAGTCGGCTTCCAGTTTACCCGAATGCAGCTTAATACCAGTGTTTTACATGAAGCGACTGCCTGTCTGACCTCTACAACTCAGTTCCTGGGTTGTCTGGTACCTCATGGTTAAACTGGTAGTCAGACTCTCAGGCTTCTGACTTTCAATATCTGCAATCGCTTCAGCTCTTTACTTGGACCACCTCACAAAATGCATACAGTGAAATAGGAATATCAAAATCAAATCAAATCAAATCAAATCATTTTATTTGCCTGAAACATGGTTACACAAGATGTTAAATTAAATTATAGAGCAGGACATATTTCACCCTCATTACGGGCATGCAAAATTATAATTAATTTCCAAGAATTATTTGAAATAAATTTACAATTATTTGAATTATTACAATTTATAAGAAATGTGAAATAAAATTATTAGAATCATAAAAATTACAATTATCAGAAATATTGTGATTTCAATTACTAAATTAAAAACAAAACGAAATACGACGAAGAACTATATTATATTATACTAGTGGATACCAGATCGACATGTGCTTTTATTCAAAAAGTCTTTCACGGTGTAGAAGCTCTCCTCGATTAACCAGTTTCGCAAGGCACAACAGAACCTTTTATATGGCAGGTTAGTCATTCCTTTGGGCAAAGAGTTGTATATTAGGGGTGCCATATAGGCACAGTTCTTTCTGAAAAGCTCTAGTTTAGGAACAGGCATTTTTAAGGGCCGGTGGGTAATTTTTCGTTTAAATGTATTGTCGTTAGGGGTGAAAAGATGGCTGTGGCATTTGACAAACTTAGCCACTTCATAAATGTAAATGCAGGGTACAGTTAGGAGATTTTTGGATTTAAATATCGGTTTACAAGATTCCGACCAATCCATGCCGTACAGTGCCCGAATGCATTTTTTCTGAGCTATGAAAACCCTCGTGATGTCACAGGAGTTTCCCCAGACAACTATGCCATATCGTAAAATGGAGCATATGTAAGCGTGATATACAATAATAGAGGTATGTCTACTCGTCACGTCTTTTACCTTCCGAAGTGCAAATACAAACTTGTTTATTTTTATGCATAAACTATTAACATGTTCTTTCCATGAAAAATGTGTATCCAGAATAATGCCTAAGAATTTGGCGCTGTTTATCTGTTGTATAAGTGAATTATTGTAACTAATATTTAATTCGATGTTTTTACTCTTATAAGTTTTAAAGTTAATTAGTTTTGTTTTCTCTATGTTTAGTTTTAATTTATTTGTGTCTAGCCATTGAATAACATCTTCTAACGTTTTATATATTTCCGTTTCATATGTATCAATATTTTTACAGTCCATAATAATAGTTGTGTCGTCTGCAAACAAGACACAATCATGTGTGAGTGCACTTGGGAGGTCATTGACATAAATAAGAAATAACAGAGGCCCCACGATGCTACCTTGTGGCACCCCAGAGCAATTAGTCCTTTGTTTCGAGTCAAACTCAACTACGTTATTGGTTACAGTATCAAATCTAGTAACTCTAGTGAATTGTTTCCTGTTTTGCAAATAGGACTGAAACCATAACAAAGAAGACCCCCTTATTCCACATTTTTCAAGTTTCGAGAGGAGTATCGAATGATCAACGAAGTCGAAAGCTTTACTTAGGTCTAATAGTAGAGCTGATGTTGGGATTTTATTGTTGATATTATCGATGATGCGATTTATTAAGGTGAAGGTAGCTAATTGCGTTGACCGATATTTCCTGAAACCAAATTGTTCCGGTGCCAAAATATCATATTTATCAAGAAAGTTAACTATTCTTTTGAGCATTATTTTTTCAAAGATCTTAGATAGGACCGGAGTTAAAGCAATAGGTCTAAAGTTATTTTTATCTGATCTTGTCCCCTTCTTATGAAGTGGTTTTATTATCGACAACTTGAGTTTGTCCGGAAAACATCCTTGTTCAAGAGATAGATTTATAATGAAAGCCAATGGTTCCGATATAAATAGGGCAATACGTTTCAATAAGTCGGAATTAATTTCGTCATACCCTGCCGACTTAGAATTTTTCAATGAAATCATTGTGTTGAAAACTTCGTTTGAGTCCGTGGGTTTTAAAAAAATACTTGATTCGTTACTTTTTAGATTTGATGTGCGATGCTCAGACTCATTATTGACAGAAACAGAACCACAAGAATTTTGAACTACATCAATGAAAAAATTATTAAATATGCTTGCTATGTCAGATCCACATGTAACTGTACATCCGTTGTTGACAATATTGTCAATGAATTTACAAGTCTTAGGTACAGTACCACCAACATAGCGTTTAACTACGTCCCAAGTTGCTTTACATTTATTGCGAGAGTTTGTTATGTACCTTTGGTTACAAAGTGACTGAGTGCTATTAATACATTTCCTTAACAATTTGGAATATTTTATATAATCTAATTTATTATTGTTGCTTCTATTTAAGTAGTAGTTGTATCTTAGCGTTCTTTTGGTTCTACAACTGATTTTAAGACCTTTCGTTATCCATGAACTTCTGCCGGCTCTAAAACTATTTCTTCGTCTTATTATGGGAAAGCAGAGTTTAAAGAACAATGTTAATTCTTCGTGAAGTTCATCGAAGGCCTCATTTGTATCTAATCTATTAAATATTTCAGAAAAACTTAGACTGCTAATGCACTCTACAAATTTACTGACGTTACTTTTGCTGTAGTCACGAGTAGTTGTGAAGTAATGTTTAGATATTTTTTCTATTTGTTTTGTTTCAAATTCAATAGTTTGAGCTGTGTCATGGTCCGAGAGACAGAAGTTGTGTGTTCTACCTACAGCTCCTGGAATATTACTAAGAATATTGTCGATACATTTATTTATTCGAGTTGGTTCCTGGATATGACACTGGAGTCCGTAATTGGATATAAGTTCTAGGAATTGAGTACTTGCGGTATCGTGTGCCAGAATATTAATATTAAAATCGCCGCAAATAATTAATTTACGTTTTTTATGGCGTAGTTTGGATAAAGTTTCATTCATTTTGTTAAAAAATACATTTATATTGGAATTAGGAGTTCTATAAATACATATAATAATTAGTTTTATTTCAGGAATTTCTAGGCCACAGATTTCAAAATGTTTTTCAATACACAATTTATTAATATCAAGCATTTGCACGCCTTTGAGGTCATTTCGCAATAAGATGCAAGAACCCCCTCTCCGTTGCAATTGCCGGGAAAAAATGGCCGACACATGAAAATTATTAAGGGTTAAAAATTGCTCCTCACCTTTAATTATAAAATGTTCGGTTAGACATACGGCAATAACACGTTTATTTGATTCGCGTAGTTCATTGAGAGCTAAGTCTAGATCGTCCATTTTCCTAAGTGCGCCTGCGATATTTTGGTGCACAATACTACACAATGAGGTACTATTGCGTTTACTTACGAAAAAACTGTTCTTTGCCCTTATTAGTTAGTACGGAAGAATTGTTTATGGAATAATTATTATTTGTGACCGCTGAGAAATAAAAGGGTATTGTGCCTTTACGAGGTTTCAGTTCAGATGACAAAGCCGTAGTGGAAAGAATATTGTAGTCTTGGAAAATATAGTGCGTTATGGTATTAAAAATGTTTTTCATGCCATGTCTATTTAGTACTCCACTTCGCTTATAAAACATTGTGTTGTCGTATTTCAGGTTCAAATTGGAATCAAATAATATTGCATAGTTATATTTACAAATGTCTTGGTATAATAAGGTATTAAAAGTCTCAACTCTTGAGTTAAAAATGTTGTTATAGCCATTAAATTTATATGTAGGCAAACACAATATTATGTTAGTGTAGCTAATTGACATTAAAATTTCCCGTATACTTATAACTAGATCATAATAATTTACAGTTGTTTCAAAATCATGTTCTCCTATAAAAATCAAACAGTAGTCTTCTTTATTGAAGTTAACAAGCTTGTTGGTAAGATTATTGAGTAGCTGTTTAATTCCACAGTTTGTTGAAAGATTATGGCATACATCATAACATGGGAACGTATTTAGCGCCAAGGTGAGAATATTATTTACTTTGTTGCTACTAATAATACAAAGTTTTTGACTAGAACGATTTAAAATACATTTCTGACCGGCATTATATAAAACCTGTGCTGGTACCTCTGGATGTTTATTGTTTTTAACCACTTGGTGCTGTACACATGAAGATGTACAACAATTTCCGTTCTCCCGTAAAGTGTCGGTTGATGTACTGGTGGTGCCATCTATTTTCGCGGCGCAATTCCCATTCTCCCGTAAAGTATCGGTTGATGTACTGGTGGCGCCATCTATTTTCGCGGCGCAATTCCCATTCTCCCGTAAAGTATCGGTTGATGTACTGGTAGCGTCCTCTATCGAGACATTGGTGAACGTATTCTGTCCAAGATCGATCACATGCGCGTTGTCTTCGTCATCGAATGTCAGCCTCAAGTTTCTTGACATTCTCTTCCTCGGCGTTATCGATTTCGTCCTGGGTTCTGAACAAATTCTATGAAATGTTTGAGTTTTAAGTTTTTGTTTGATTAGGGCGTCTTTTAGCGACAAGTTTTCTTCACTTAGTTTTACTATTTCTAAATGTGCGCTTTCGAGTTCGTTTCTAAGCTGTAATAATTCTTTTTTCAAGTCTTCTTTATCACTATCATATCCAGTAGACAGGTCCGGTAGACTATGTCTTCTAACTTCTGAGTTTGTAGATTCAAAAGAGAGATTAAATGAATCGTTGAACAGTGTTTTACGCTGACGTATTGTAACATTTTCATCGGCCATTTTAATACCTTGTCGTTTACTGGAGACAATTTCAATGTAAAGTGTTTTATGCCAAATTGCTATTCGACGACAGATGTCGTTATTCTTAAAGGTACTTATTTAATTATTTGAAGGAGACATACACAAAAAGACCTTTGCCGTATCAGGGATTGAACTTGAGATCGCCCACCTACGATTTCAACAAGCGAAGCCGCCACGCCACGGTGTGTTTACGTGAGTTGTTGAAATTAGGGAATACCTCATAAGTTTTCTTCAATGACAGTTAATTTGAATTTAGTAGACAGTTGTCATTCACGACGTTATTTTATCAAATCGTCACTATTCGGGCAATAATTTATACACTGCTTTGTTCTGATGCTTATTGTTCACGGTTTTGAGGACGTATTTGATATTGTTCACTTAAGTTAAGTAGTTTTTAGTTTTGTTGATTTCTTTAGTCACTCGAGTTAAGAAAAGGTTTAAAAGTCACTTATTCTTGATATTTAGCGTAGATAACACTTATACACCCGTATTGGCACTTTAACTTAATGTTTTACTATAAATTACGACATATTACGAAAGAAAACTATTTATAATTATTTTAAATGTGTGGAGCACTTGTTTCTGTGGCTAGTAGCGCCATCCTCTCCCTATTCATACGTCGATGAACATTTGATATCGCTTGAATTGGCACGTGCTCAATTATTAAAGATCTATTGATATATATTCTATTTACAATAATGACGTTTGAATTAATCAATTATGAAGTAAAATTGTGTTTGATTATATTCATGGCGTAAACTCTGTGTGTCTAGCCACCTTGATTGACATCAAGGTAACCTTATTGGTGAGGTTCTTCAGAGAGGTCAGGTGCGTAGTACTTGCAACCGGCGTGTGTGTATGACTATATGTATGAACGTAAAATAAGCGAAAAAAATATGTAAGAATCATAGCAGATGTTGCTCTATAGTTTTTGCCAATTTCCATAGAAAAAAGGGGTGAGTTTATTTAAACATGTCATTGTATTAATTTAGAAAATTCATCATATCTTTCTCTTCTAACAAAATACTTATTAGTAATTTATCTGTTTGTATACCTAAGACATTACCTAAGTCCGCCTCTATATATTTGAGTGCTTTAATTATTAAATAAATAAATCGGTAACGTGGTCGGACGTTCTGTCTCGCACGAAGGTACTGTATAGTGACTGGAGCATTGAAACCGCGACCGCAGGTAGCAATGCGGTCAACCGCAGTGGCTAACTACAATATCTGCGGTGGCGGTTCGAGGCCCATCTCAAGCTCGTACCTTAGTGATCATTTTAGAACATAGGTAACTGGAGAAATGAAACTACAAACTGGAAAAATACAAATCTTCTCCATACAAATCTATTTTTTGAAAGGGGCAACTAGAATCATTTTTTAAAGTAAATTTTTGTTCGACGTTCAAAAGTGCCTTAAATAGGGGCCTAATTGAAATAAATGGTTTGACTTTGACTTTGAATGTGGGTTTTGGTATAGGTTTAGAAATCATCATCTGCCTAGCCTTTTCTCTACTTTGTTTAAGTCGGCTTCCAGTTTACCCGAATGCAGCTGAATACCAGTGTTGTACAGACGCCAGCACATCAAGTTACCCCAATGTGTCAAATTTTCCCAATTGAATATGAACCTTATTCTGTTTGACATAAAGTTGAAAAACGATCAAAGAAATTTGACACATTTGGGTAACTTGATGTGCTGGCGTCTGTACATGGAGCGACTGTCTGTCTGACCTCTACAACGCAGTTCCTGGGTAACACGGTACCTCATGGTTAAACTGGTAACCAGACTCACAGGCTTCTGACTACTTGTAACGACTGTCAAAGATTTACCAATAACAACCTGGATAAACAGCATCCCGAAGGAGCCTTGATAAGTATCCATTCACGGACCGACCTCGTCAAGGGTTGCTTAACTTTCGATCAACCAGAACGGCAGTTATTATTTAGCCATTTAAGACGTGATGTTGTGTTATTTTGTAAAATAAAAATAAATACATTCTAGGCTCTTTAGTAGGTAATGCTGAAAAATCGAACAGGCTACATAAAAAGGTTGCCAAAGAGCGAAATGAGTAGAAAAAAAAAAGTCGTTCTGTTTCAATTAATAATGGTCTTGATTTGAGTGCTTTTTATTTTTAAAAGAATTCTTTCGCTATACTTACTCAAAAGGCTTTCATTTTAATTGTTTGCGCGTCCACCTTTTTCGGACACTAATTACTTAGCACCTCATAGGGACAAAGATAGATTTTATGTTTTGTTTTTAACTGTTTGAAGTGATAAAAATGAAAGCGTAAATCGTCTGTCTGTGTGTCACAGATGCTTTTGCTTATGTCAGATTCTAAAGAAATCTAAGCAGTCCTTGTATATTTCTTAAATTCAGTTCATTGATTGCTAAAATGATATTTATTTCTGTAAATTGGTTACAGTTTCTGACTAATGAGAAGCATCACAGAAACTCAAACTGTTTTAAAAACAGTTTGAGTTTCAGTGTTTCTTCTCCGTGTGTCCATATCATGACATGTGAGACAAAAATTAATGAAAAATCTGGTCATGCAGATTTTTTCTTTTATATCCTTCATTATTTTTTCTGTAGGTACTAGGAGGAGAGTTTTCAATCTATTATCATATCTATTATTTCTCGTACATAATATCTTCTCTTCTTCTCTATCAAGTCCATCCAATGGTTGGCTGTACGAGATCTTTTTTAGCGATAAGACCGCCCATTGTAACGTGTAATAACCGTATGTGTCTCAATTAGCTATTATTTGTAAGTTTTGATCGTGTAAATATAAAGAGATTCAATTGTATTCTAGTAATAGAATTGAAATTAAATGTAGTTTGAATGTGACCGTACTTTGAATGTGGTATCACATGAATGTTGCGTTTTGTTTTATAAGATCATTATTTTTTGAGACTATGATGTAATGAGATTATGATGTTTGCCGAATATCGTGTTTTGCGAATGTGGTGTTTTACGAAAGTGCTCTTTTGAGAATATGGTATTCAGCAACGGAGCGATATTCTTATAATTTAAAATCTATACTAATATAAGTATAGACTTTAAAATATTAACAAATTGATATTATCATTGTTATTCATTGTTTTTACAATTGCTAAAAGTAAAGTTTGTTAGCCTGTGATGTTGGGTATAGGATCTACTGAACCGATTTCTAAAATGATTTTACCAATAAAAAGTGTAAAGACACATTTGCAACACTCGACGCCATCTCACGCGGTTTTTTGGGCAAATGAAAACGGTGGTTAAAGTAACCAATGAGAACACCATATTGACGTTGCGTGTTATGGCGTGTTATAAGTCTGTTGCTAGCCTTATTGGCTATATTTTATTCTCAAAACTAAGAGGGGGTGGAGGGGATGTTAAAGTATAAAATGTACGCGGACAAAGTCGCAAGCAAAGTGCTAGTCTGAAATATAATAAATTAAATATAAGCGGCAATAGCCCAATGATTAAGGCGTTGGCCTGAAGATCGAGAATTCGTGAGGTCGCTTCCCACCCATTGCACTATTGACGTTAATCCACTCCAGACACAAACATATTTAGCTTAGTTGGAGAGGTTAACAAGACTGGAATAATTAAAATATTTTTTGGTAACGTTTCTGCCTACCCCAATGGACAAAAGGCGTGAGTATTTTCAAGTGTCTTCTTAATCTTGAATCATTCAGCTTCACAACAGAAAGCAATTAAAAATAACAACCATTAAAAATACCAAGCCAGGATCTCTAAACCTTAGCCGTGGCCGGTTTCAACAATGAGATGAGTTGTATGAATAAATATTTATTTAGCCAGAGGTTTTACGAAACGTGACCACGGCTAGACCGTCTGGGGTGTTTTTATATTTATTTCTGATTCCTTTTATAATATCTGTCTCGTGTCTGTCTAGATACTGATTAAATTTTGTTTGATTTGCGTAAATAAAAACTTCTTTTGGCGAATGTATTTGCGTTTCTTCTGAAAGGGGAAGATAACTGTACCGTCAACGGAAGGAAGGGGGTAACTAAACTGTCAACAGGATACTAGTCTATAATTAATTTGTGGGGTTTATTTTGCTTCAGTCGATTGGTGACACTGAACCGCGCATATTCGACGTTGTCTCGCGTTTACTCGACGTTGAATTGCGTATACTTTATTCAGAATCGCGTATACTCGACGTTGAAACGAGTACATACAAGAATCGGCTAGCGACATCATCAATTAGGCAGTTATCATCAGCTTACTATACTTATCATCAGGTAACTTGATGTGCTGGCGTCTGTACCTACATATTTTAAAAATCAATATTAGATAATGTTTTCTGTTGGATCATGTATCAATAATATAGCTCACTCACTTCAATATTTTATTATATTATCCACACTAGTGCATTTTCGTGCCTTTGTTTTACTTTACCACTTAGGGTATATCATGTTTTTTAAATCTTCTATGAATCACTACGTGTGAATTCCTATACAAAAGTAAAATCATAATATAAGTATTTTCAGCGCTTCTTTTGATCTTTTGGTATGTTTTTAGCCTGTGATATGGATCCGAGATATCTGAAATAAATGTTTTTTTTTTATTTTTTTATACACCACTAATATTTAATTAGTACAAATACTCAAAGGACTTATTCTTGACGGTATTCTCATTAAGTATATTTAATTTTGTAAAGTATCAATAAAAAAATATTTATTAATACTTTACAGTTTACAGCAAAGTTATTAGCGCTTATTTATATCCCAAAAAGTCACCCAATTTACTGAAATATTGTACAGGTTTTCATGACATTGACATTCAACATTGATTGATTGATTGATTTTGCATTTGACATTCATTAATCGTCATCTCTCGCTCACGTTTGCGTGATCTCGCTCAAGCATGCCCCGCCTCCAACAGCTGTTTTCGTTATTTAAGTTTAACTAAATAGTGGCATGTTTAAAAAAATTATTTCGTATTATTACTTTTCCAAATTTATGATCAGTAACAGGTACGGATACAGCCCAATTTTTTTTTGTACTAATTAATAAATAGTGGTGTGTAGATAAGATTTTTGTTAGTCAGTAAAGCTGCAAACCGAGCAAGTGCATGTTATGTTTAGTAAAGAAAAGATTAAAGATACCGGGCTGGTATCCGCAACTCTACGTCTAAGCGCGTATTTTGCGTATGGGCTATAATCTATGACATGTCTTCGAACTTTTTGGTTCTAGGACATGCCGGTTTCCTCACGATGTTTTCCTTCACCGTTTTGGAGAGCAGCGGTGATGAAATAAATTACACAAAGTAATGCGCCTGCCTCCTCGTAAGTCGGGGCCGCCACCACTGGGCCACCGCTGCTCTCTCTTATGTTTAGTAATTAAAAGGTAGTATCAAAAGCCTAATACAATAATATAACACAGTGTTAAGCCGTACAGTATGTCAAAGAGTTTGAACTACATTTCATTTTGATGAACACTTCTTGTTTCGGCTTTCAGACGATTAGTGTTTAAATTATAATAATAATACAGAGCACTTCAAGCCATTAAGTACTGAAAACCTCCATCTGTGGCACACGGAATTAGAATGAATCACAGGAAAATACTTCTCATTTTCACCCAACAAATTCGCCACTCCGACGTAAATGCACATTTAAAATATCAAAATGAGATTTGGACTCAAAACTTTCTGTGAATCTAAAATTGAATTTCGCCGCGTCCCGGAGTGCCATTGTTCTTTGGATTCAAACTAAAGTGTTAAAATGACAGTTGGATGCAACAAACAATTAGGAACCTTAGGTGGTGGTGATAGAGTTAACTTTACTTTGGTGTTTATTTATGCTAGTTTGGCGCTTTTTAATCGGATTGCAGTTTGGAGACGTGACGCAGGTATTTATAGTGTGTCTGAGTTCTGTCTTCATTTTTAAGGGACCATCTTTGTAACAGCTCTTAAGTGTCTTCGTAGTTTCTTGCTGAATGCGAGACACTAAATTTTGGCTGCATATTAAAATTGCAACTCAGTATCGGACGAAAGACGTTCACTGCTGGACAAGGGCTTCACCCAAGGATGTCACAACAACTGTGTCTTTTCGTCTTTCATGCAGTGATTTCCACAATCACGTCAGTTCATCTAGTAGGAGGCAAACCAATTATTGTTTTTTATCAATTGAATAACAAGTATTCCAGTATTTATTGCAATCCATAATGAACATACAGGTGGAAGGTTAAACAGATTCGAGTAACAATTATGGACCCTGTCGGGCACAGCAACATCAAAACTAAGATGGGTAGGAGAGAGGAAGAGCGCATTTTTAATCATTTTTTAAAAATCAAACATTAAATGTTATGATGTCCGAAAGGTTAAAGCAAGTACCAATGTGACTTTTTTAATTTATACATATCTACTTTCTAAATTTATCTTAGACATCATTGACATCGGTACCTAAAGGAAAACATCGCAAAAAGACCTGGGGGTCGAGTCTGCTATTGCAATCGTGTCTCAATGATCGGTCAATGATCGATTTTTGACGTGTAACGTCAAACTTATTACACATTTCCCATACAAAAACTGTCAAAGTGGTCAAATATTCGATCAATGACCGGTCATTGAGACATGATTGCAATAGCAGACTCGAGCCCCTGGACTTACTACTAGTCCCACAGTCGTAAGCTTAACTGCTGAGTATGAGGTCCCAGGTTTGATCCCCGGGTCGGGCGAAGCATTAGTATTGAGTTTTTTCATCTGGAATTTATCAGTAGTAGCCCGGAATCTAGATTAGTTCCCGATTGATGAATATTGGCTGACCTCCTATTACTTGTAGTTATATAGGTTTAAAATCGCCTAACCACCTTGAGCAAGCGTGGTGATTAATGCTCGTGCCTTGTCTGGATGAGAAGAGGCTTTTGCCCTGCAGTAGGACAGTAACTCGCTGATATTAAATTATTAAGCAATTCGATGTTTTTCGAACATGGTTTGTATGCGTAAAGCTGTCGCGTTTGTATGGGTCGTAAGTATTCCGAAGTTCATCAAACTTTTGCTTAAAGGTTTATCAAATATTAATGGTTACTTCGTGTTTTGGTTTGTTTTGAATAATGGACAATGTTTTTTTCTTCTATCGTGTCGGTTTGGGATCAACATAGGTTTTTTGTTAAAACTTTTATTAGACTAGGTAGCAATTATGTTAGTTTGTTGAATTTAAGTATCAAATAGCGATTAATATTTTTCATTTTTAACAATATACCCACGTAAGTCTTTATTTTGCACCCGATAGATTTCAATGATCGTATTTAAATGCGTTTAATTATAAATAAAATGATATGTTCTTAATACTACATAATATTAACATGACGGTTGTATCCCCAAGGGTTAAACAGTGGTGTGCCATAGCACCACCCACATTTCACCAGACATTTAAGTCCAATGTAATAGAGGCGAGCCTAATGCCATCAATCGGGGACAGTTCCAATTCATAATTTTAACACCTTTTTATTTACAAATAATGTTGAGTAAAGTATGAATTCCTCTACAAGTAAAGACCTCCTTCAAATTGAGCCAGTTTTATCTGGATTGCGCAGTTTGTATCCAGTTTTCACCTGCTGTGCGCTTAATTTCATCCTCCCATCTGTTACAAGGTCTCCCTTTCTGAATAAAAGTTTTTTTTCTTTTTTTTTGCTTACCGGCCAGGGGGCCGAAAGGTGGACAAAAAGAGTGACAGAACGGCCCTCCGTTCTGTCACTCTTTTTGTCCACCTTTGATCTTGCAGGCGTGCTTTGTGTCCGACCCACTTCCATCTGCCTTGGCTTAATTTAGAGGAGGCTTTTACCTGTAGAGGGGTTCTTACAGAATAATTATATATATACAACATTAATCTATTTTTATTATATACTATATTTATAAAAACTGCAACTACTAACTATTAATAAAAACATTTCTTTTTTCTTTTATGACACTAGCAAAACTAATTAACTAGGTAAACTAGCATTTTCTGAAAGAAATAAAATATTATCTTTTTTATTTTATATTATTTTATTATAGTGTAAAGTGAAAGTTCAGTTTTCCTTCGATTCACAAACTCCGAAGTTCTAGATATAAAATACCAATAACACCTTAATAACAGACCAACGGGGCAGGTAATAAATAAGTTATGATACAATAATACTGACCTGAGAATTTTGACCTTAAATAAGGAGTTTTAATTTACTTTTAAAAGCTTTTCAGCGTCGTGCGACCATCGTCAGAAAAAAGAATTTATTTTTTACTCAAACTTATGTTTCACTCTGTTTATCAAATATTCATGGGTTCCTTTTCCCATTGGATGTTTGGTATTAATTATGTTTTTTTGAAAAGTTCATTTCAAGCCAAAGTCTTTTGGAGTTGGTTTTTAATTTCCGTGAAAATTCCGTGGAGAATTTGTTTTGCTTTTTTTTGGTTAATATTTAATATGGTTTCAAAATTACCTATGAATGCTTTTTATTTTTCTTTTGATGCAAAAAAGGCAAAAAGTTACACTTAAAATATAATCCTTATTAAAATTAATTGTCTAAGTCGTGTATAATGTATTCAGTGTGTTTGAGTAATAAGTCCTTGTCACTCGATAAAAAAATGAATTATATATGTTTTGGCGAACGATATTCAAAAATAAGAAGTTGTGAAGTTGTTTACATTAGAACAGAGTCTATGGTAAACGTCGTGAAGAAGTCAGCTGTCATTGCAAATGGCGCGAACGATGTCACGTGGATGGAGTCGTATTGGGAAGTGGAAGATAGGCAGAGCTGAGTTGGATTTGAGACACCAACGAAGACACTAGTCCAGTGCGAAACTGTCTGTTTACCTATCTGAGTTATGTTATGTGATTACTTTTATTAAAGTGCAATGAAGATTATTATGCAACGTTATGTGCCTACCTGGTACCACAAAACCCCTGATGTTGGCCCATACCGCTCAGCCATCGCTGACGCCGACATATATTACAATAAATAATTACATCTAACACGACGTCTAAGATCGACAATTTATAGAACATTGTCGATATTAGACAGTCAATTTGGGCGTCTATGTTGTTATTTAACACCTTTTTACATGGTAAGGAAGAGAAAGATATTTCTCGACATAATTGTTCATGTGTTGAACAATTATGTCGAGAAAAAAATCTTTCTCTTACTACATAGTCATACATATCTACATGTTAAATGAATGCGTAGAGAACTGTGTTGGATCAATTTAGCCGTGCAAAAATTATACAATTTAATAATGTGAGATTAATACCATAATACACGCCACGAATTACGGTTAATACCTCATACCTTGGCCTTGGATAGCGCCTAATTGGCCTCACACAGGTATTTTTTGACATGTTAGATTCTGTTTTTTTTTGTATTAATTGATTTACGTGTCTCAAATATTTTTTCTTTTTTACATACAATATCATAAATTCTTTTTAATATGCTAATAATATTAAGAAGAGTTTGCTTGTTTAAACGCGCCAATCTCAGGAAATACTAGTCCCGTTAAAAAAAAAACTTTCAGTGTTAGATAGCCCATTTATTGAGGAAGGCCTTAATATAGGCTATATCATTACGCTAAGAATAGGAGCCGAGCACCCAAAAATAATGTTTTAAAATCGGGGTCTTTTATTTCCTGTTACTATTCCTAGCGGACGAAGTCGCGGGCTAAAGCTAGTACCTTACATTATAATGTTTTTCTGCAATGTTTTCTATGGCTAACCACTGCGGGTGTCCGTTTGTGTCTAGCTTTATTCCCCGTGAAGACACGCTTCCCCTACAAAAGTAATAATAACTTAAGGCATCAATAGATCACAACCCACGCAGATGGCAATTAATGATGTTCGAAGGTAATAAGTTAGTACTTACTTAGCAACTTATCACTGCTTAACTACGCTTACGGTACTTAAACTTTTGCTTTTAAGCGCTCACGTTTGCGTTCAAATAACTGTTAAGAAGTTTATTGATCCATAGTGGTTAGAGCATCGCCTCTTATGCACAAGGTTGTGGGTTCAAATTTGGTTAATGACAGGCATAATTATTATTATTATTGCGTATTTGGGGCTCGTCTTGGTAAGCATGTTAAGACGTTAGTCACGCTGTCATTTGTAAATCTTTGACAGTACTCACGAGTAGTCAAAAAGTGTTCTATTGATGGATAATAGGCTCACCTCATATTTGTCTTGCAGATATAATCTATGGATTTAATCCAACTCTGCACATGTAAGCTGGCACACCCTTTTTACCTGGAGGATTCTTACTAGTCAGTTACTTCTGCTTCAGTTAAGTTAGTTTTAATGTCGGTAGCTATATATATTACTGGTATTCTGTATATTGAGTGTGCAAGCTAACATGTTGTGAATAACTTATTTTAATTATTTTGTAATAATAACTGTGTAAATTCAAGTTCTTCTAACTTATCAGACAGATGTGTTGCTGGGGAGTTTGTTCCGCCACTTCTTCTTCCCAGCAAAAACACTTGGAAGTGGCGAAGGGTGGGCTTTTTGGGGGACTGTCTTATGTAATTTCGACATTCAAAAAGGGCTGATTCTCAGCCTAGTTTGAATAAAGACTTTTAATGTTGATTTTGATTTTAAAACTTTGTGATAAATTACTCGTTATTCAGTATACTCGTATACTACACATAAAATAAATTTAATAACTTCGAGATTTTTATGGGCCGAAAATAAAAACCTAACCCAGTAGAAGACATAACAACTTAAAGAACACGAAAATAGACGATCAAAAGATCCAATTTCTAGATAATCTGAAATCCAATTCCAGTTTGGTAACTCCAAACCTCATCAGTTGCAAATAACAAATCTTGTGAACAAGGTGGGAAAAGAAAGAATCTTACAGTTCAATTTTCTTCACCTGCCCAAAACACAGCAAAAAGTTGAGTCAGAAGGCTTGCTCCACACAAGGTCCAAAGCGACCACACACACTGATATATTCATTAGAACGTATCTCGCAGATTACATTTTCGTTAAACAGGGTGATTTTAGTATCGTCTGTCAAATTTTCACAGAGTTTTATGCGTGATTATTAACTTTCACTATGGGACTAACTCTGAAATCGCAGTGAGTAGCAACTTAAATATAAAAACAAATAATTATGCAACTTAAATATAAAAGCAAAAAAAGGGTTTAAACTTTTATAAAACATTACATTTTACAAACACAACAACAAACATTACATTACATTAAAATTTTACTAACGTAGCAAAAAACCCACGATCCATTCTTCATTATATTGCACGTGTGTGTGAGAATTATTACAGTCAAAAATAAATTTTATAATGAGTTCAAAAACCTACTATGGTATTCGTATTTTGATCACTTTGTAAAAAAATGCTTTGTTTTCAAATTAGTAGTTTTGAAACTTTCGACGTTCAGAGTCCAGTATCAACTGCGCAAACAGTCGCTCTACTTGAAACCCGTCTTTTTGTGCGTGCATTTTCACTCATTGTATCGAGCCGACCTTCTTCATCCATTTTGTTTTGGTGCTCAAAGCAAGGAGCAAAGTGAACTTGCCCCAAGTTCCCAACTGTGCGATAGAAATTTATGTAATTTCCTCTGTACCTCTCTTGCTTACTAATTTGGGCCTTTGTTAGATAAAAAAAGAACCTTGGATCGTACCCCCGTTCGGAAACTAATTAAAATTTTAGCGTTGTCTTAATTTGACGGTGGAATTATTCGCGCACCTTAAGTTTAAGTTATTTTGAAGAGAGTTTTATCTTTAAAGAGTTCGTGGAATTGGCTGAAGGATTGTTTTAAGAACGGAAAAGTTATGACAAGGGGGGATGAAAAATATATTTTTTTTGGTCTTTGGTAAAATTATTTTTAGATTTTTAACAAGTAGGCCATGAATGGTGAATGTTGATGAGTTTTAATCTGTTTGAATTTGTTTTTCCTGTTTAAAAAAATAACGAACAAACAGAGAAACTCCCCACCAATTGTGTTTATCTCAGAGTTGATTCAAAGTTTGTTTTTTTCCCACAAACGTATTATAATCTCTTATAATAGATTTTTTGAATCATTATTATCTGCACGGCCTTTTTCCAACTATATTTTGGTCAACTTTCAATTGAACCGAATTTAGTGGAATACCTACCAGTGTTTTACATAGAACGAATACCTATCTGACCTCAACAACTCAGTGAATTGGTAGTACGATACCCCTTGGCTAAACTGGATATCACATAGACAAACATGCATATTTTACTCAAAATAAACATCAAAATAAAAAACTCAAAATAAAAATCTTGTTCTCTTTATGTAAAAAATGAAAAATAAAGCAGCAAATATGTATGGTATAAGTATATTTACTAATGCATTTTGTATACTGTCGTCGTATGTCAATAATTCGCCAACAATATTGCATTAGGTAAATAAAGTTTTAATTAATTAAGTACCTATGTCTACTTTTATTATTTAAATAAATAGGTTTTCTATCGTATATTTAACGAACTCGTTAACACAGAAACCCTTGGTAATTCCGTTTAAACATGTATTGACCAATAAACTTCGCACAGTTAAACCACTAACTCAGCTACTCAGCTTCACTCAATACCAGACAACTCTAAACCGACTAAAACTTCCCCCTTTCGAGACGCTATCGTATACAAACAAACACTAATTACATCACAGAAACAAAAGACACACAAACCAAAACTACCCAGCACCCATAAATCCATTCTATCGACACCAAAGTTATCAGCCCAACTATCATAAAGTATCATCGACTATCCCGAAGTCAAACCGAGCGAGCGGTAAATCAGTTTGAGAAATCTACAGTAATCCACCCATTGGTTGGACCACGATAAAACTCAATATATATATGGAATCTTCTTAAACGGAGGCTTTATTAAACTATGCTCGGTTAGCTTTAGATTTATGGGGAAAGCGATTCAATTAGGTGGCGGGATCATTTTCATATATTTTGTGGTGTTTTCGGGTAGTTTGGTTGGGGGTCGCTTCGTAATAAGCGGGGATGTTTCATTGTGGTTGTTTGTGGTTTTGGTGTGTGAACAGAAGTGTATTAGCTAAATTTAATTATCATTAAAACATGGTCTAACTCTATTTATATGGGATTCGGTTCGTGGTGGGATGATGACCAGCGAAACTGCTGGATGTGCCAAGTTAAAGACAGGACGCTGTGGTGCCTTTAAGAGGAGGCCATGTCCAGCAGTAGACTACTGTGGGCTGATAACGATGATGATGGTGGAAGTTGTGATGATAGATAAAAATTCGTGCAAGTATCAATGGGAAGTTCTGTCTAAGTTTATCATAGACATCATTGAAATTAGTGCGGAAACTTAGACTTTTAATTAATATCACAAGCTTCGTGATTATAATATGTCTTATCTTCTCCCCTTTATATGAAAAGAGGCCTTTGCCTTACAATAGAACAGAAGTAGGCTCAAGACTTTATTCTGCTTCATACGGAGAATATGGTCAAAATCTAACTCTCTTTAGAGTTAAGCAAGTAGTAATTGGGCAAATAATAATTATCTGTAAATTCATGGTGATTCCGATGTGCGAAATTTGCATGCGCAGCAGTGTCGATAACTTACAACACGTGGCATGTCGACGCGTCTTTTCGTGGTTAGTTCACGGTGAGTCGTAACTGTCTGCGGTGACGCCCCAGTGTGTTGGGTGTTGCTGCTGATGCCCCAATGAGTCGGAGTGATGCTGCATATTTGCTGCAGTCAGTCGGAGTGTTGTAGTGTTGTGGAGTAGATAGCTGCGTCGACCAGGAGAGAAGTGCGTCTCTGCTAGCTGATCGGCCGAAGTGCAGTGTGCTGTGCCAAGGTTGCTTGAGGTGGCAGTGGGTGATGACAAGGTATGCGCGTCTACTGCATGCTGGTGGTCTGCATACCCGTAGAAGCCGTAGATGCTGGCTGGCTGGATGACTCGCTGCTCGAAAGTTTGAGGAAGTGATGATGACGTCACGATGGATGACGTTGCACGAAGGCTGCGCTGACGTACATGCTCGAGGGTCACCAGTTTTGAGGTATGAGGATAAGGGTGTAAAGTTCCTCATCCACCATTGAAAAGGGAGGATCCTCCGACCAATGGGTGCTGTGACTGGTGGGCAAACTACTGCCCGACAGTTGTTGTCGGGAACTTGTACATGTTCAAATCACGCAAATAATTTTAATACGATATGTAGGATATCAGTCATTAGTTCGTATGTGGCTAGATAGATGTCGCTGCAACTTGATCCTAATAATTATAGTCGTCGAGTTCTGATGACATGATAAGTAACTCTTAATATCAGCGAGCCGTTTTCAAATTTTAAGAGCTTTCACATTGTTAACTTTCTTTCAACCAGCTAAAATTACGTTTAACTTTTCTACATTTTTGACAAGTTTTTGATATTTATGATTGTCCACTGAGTGGGAGATTGCGACAGATTTTGAACGTTTTTAATAACGTAAATTAGCCTGTAGGTGGTTTTCAATGTCTGTCTGTCTGCGATGCCAATTTCAAATATATGTTCTTTTAGTAATTTTGTGTGTTAAGTTAATTGTTCTAACGCTGTAGATAAGCCCTCCAGCTATACATATATTAGACTTCGTTTGCCTTTAGACGATGAGCAGTCAGCCTTCAAATACATTCTTAGCACAAAAAATATTCGCTATTCTATTTAGCAAGAGATCAGTATAAGCCGTCTGACGCAATTAGTGAGAAAAAGCTAAGCCAACCGAAAATATCTTGCCTTGGATTTCCAAGCGAGTTCTTTTTCACGTAACTTTAAGGCGCATGATAATGCTGAATATTATGTTGGTCCATTTGTTGATTATTGTTTTATTAACCTTCACCATTGAGAACAGTGGTGAAGGGTTCCTCTGGGTTCTTACAAGTTGTGACCGTCAAAGCGGTTAAGGAAAACATCGTGAGAAAACCAGCAGAATCGAATGTTAGGAAGCATGTGCAATAGTGTGCAGAAGGTATGTGCAATCCATTTTAATACAATTGACGAATTGTTTCTTGATAACCTGACCAATATTGAATTGTATTACTTAATGTTTGTTGTAATAATTAATTGTATTTTAAATGTGTGTTGTAGTAATTAATTGTTTTCGTTGTATTTTTAATGTCGATAATTTGTTTTGTATGTTACATCGATTTTAAATTGTTATATTGATAATAGTGCATGCACTATCTATACTTATATTATAAAGAGGGAAGGTTTGATTGTTTGTTTATTTGCATTGAATAGGCTCCGAAACTACTGGACCGATTTAAAAATTCTTTCACAGTTGTGAAGCTACACTATCCCCGGGTAACATAGGCTACATTTTATCCCTGTTTTCCTACGGGAACGGGATCTACGCTGGTGACACCGCGTGGCGTCTGCCAGTTATCAATATTACAATTTAAAATCGATAATCGATAATCGTAATGGGCAGTTGTCGTAAGGCATGCCTTAATAGGTTATTTTCTGCCAACTGCCCATTACCATTACAAAACCTACTACTACCCACTAACGATTAGATAATTATACTGGACCAACGACCCTACTAATAAATATTTTGTCTTTGAATTTTCCGATTAAATATAAAAGCAACTCTTACACAGTTAGGAAAAGGCTAAATAGACACTGACCTTCTTACTTACACACATTTAAACAACCGAAACACAATTCCAGTTTTCTTCAAATTTATATAGTTTTCCTTCATAAGTTTTACGCAGAATTTTCTAATGTCTTGCAGAGATTTCAACTCAAGGTTTTAATTAAACGCTGTTCGTGAAACATCTATTATAATCATAATTATTTGCTTCTCTACTGTTTGTATCGGCAAGTTGTTCGTAATTACGTCTTTGTAATAATTATGACGGCAGGGGCTGCTGATGTTTATCAAAAACATATTATTATATACATTAGAGAGATGTAGAGAGCTAACCATTGCCATCAAACAGGCAGTAATCTAGCATATTGGCTGCTACTGAGTATGATAAAAATCAGGATATTTAAATTAAAAAAAAACCAGCCAAGAGCGTGTCGGACTACGCCATTTTAGTAGACCCCTATTCATTTTTAAATACCTTTCCAACAATATATCACACGTTAGGGTTGAAATTTTAAAAAAAATCACTTCCCACTTTACATATAGGGGGGCTACCCTTATAAAACATTTTTTTACATTTTTTACTTTACCACTTTGTCAGCGTGATTGATACACATATTGGTACCAAATTTCAGCTTTCTAGTGCTAACGGTCACAGAGATTAAGCTAGGACGTACAGACGGACGGACAGACAGACATGGCGAAACTATGAGGGTTCCTGGTTGCCTACGGAACCCTAAAAACGAGCTATAAAATGTGTTATTGTTTTAAATATGTCAACATAAAACTTTTTTACAAAAAAAACAACCGACTTCTTAAAAAAAAACTAACAGGTGAAAAATAACTCCAGTTTCGGAAGTCTGTGGCTTTGGTGGTTTTGATTTGTTCATTATTGGCCACCGACTTCTGAAACTGGAGTTATTTTTCACCTGTTAGTTTTTTTTAAGAAGTCGGTTGTTTTTTTTGTAAAAAAGTTTTTATTTTGTAATTTTTAGTTTCTTTGTATGTAAAGAAAGTCTTTTAAAACTTGAAAGAATCATTGAAATTGGATAACAATTGCTAAAGAAGTTCTATCTCTAAACATTAATCTGTACATCTCTGCCGGCCCCTTTTAAAATAGAATGGCGTAATGTTATGTTGTGGAAATACAAAAGCTCAGCGTAGACATCTGACTATAGCAATCGCGAATAATTTGCTGTTATGCGTTGAAGAGTTCCGTTGCCTGTCTTCTTCATCAGTTTTTCTTCACCAAATGTTACTTTCTAAATGAAAATGCTTGATTTGTTACTAAAAATGTTGAAATCGGTGCATGCGTGCTTATATTTTTTGAGGAGTTCCCTCAATTCCTCGAAGATCCCTCATCAGATATGAGTTTTGATACAAATGGGACCAATCTGTTAGTATACCCTATCAAACAAAAAAAGAATTTTGAAAATCGGTCCATAAATGACGGAGTACTGAGGTAACAAACCCTAAAAAAAAAAAAAAATATACAACCGAATTGAGAACCTCCTCCTATTTTTGAAGTCGGTTAAAAATAAGATGATAGTATGACGTAGTACCAGGTTCACGCCAGGGTTGGCACCATCTCACAGTAATGTCTCCTCCACCACCGCGCGGGCTTATTGGTCAAATTAAATAGCGCGTCAATATTTCTTTCATTTTGAATGTTTACATACTGTGGTAGGTAGGACAGTAGATGGTTGATTCATTTCACATACACATCAAGACACCTCCGTGTCTCAGAACGCACGTTGCACGTACCAACTATTTGATTTCCAATTTATCTAATTAGTTGAAAGATGTTGTAGTGGCAAAATCGAAAAGAATATGCTTAGATGGTTCAGTTACGTTAAAAAGATAATTGAAAGGTATGTATCAAAAGCTCACAACTCCATCACTAAAATTTTAACACGAAATAAAACCCGTGGTTTACAAAATTCGGTTTGTAACCACAGCATTTGCGGTTGCAGTGACGCTGAAAATAATGATAAATTCTCTTTTTTAAGCAAGTCCTATTTAATATTCGCTTTTATTTATATTTTTTTATTAACCCCCGACGCAAAAAGAGGGGTGTTATAAGTTTCACCGCTATGTGTGTGTGTCTGTCTGTCTGTCTGTCTGTGGCACCGTAGCGCCCAAACGGGTGAACCGATTTAGATGCGGTTTTCTTTGTTTGAAAGCAGGGTTTCTTGCGATGGTTCTTAGACCTAATTCATCAAAATCGGTTCAGCCGTTTCAAGGTTATCAGCTCTTTTGTGTTAGCTACCGTTGCTATTTTAGACGTCTTTGGGTATTAACTTTACTTACAAACATATGTGTGTCTTAAAGTTTCAAACACCCATGTGTGTAATATTAATAAGCAAGATTATGGTGTATTTGGTCTGATGCAGCCAGGATATCTAGCAGACTAATACACTCTTGGGAAAATAACAGCAGATATGTCGTGTTTGGATTCATTTTAACCTGCATTTGATTCTGCACAATATGCATTGATGGCAACTGGGTGAGCTGATGCTGCAGCCAGGTTGTCTAGCACACCAGTAGGTAGATTCTTGACAAAATAATAGCAGATATGTCGTGTTTGGATTCATTTCAACCAGCATTTGATTCTAAACACAATGCACTGATGGCAACAGGATGAGCTGATGCTGCAGCCAGGCTATCCAGCACACCAGTAGGTTGACTCTTGACAAAATAATAGCAGATATGTCGTGTTTGGATTCGTTTTAACCAGCATTTGACTCTACATACAATGCAATGATGGCAACAGGATGAGCTGATGCTGCAGGCAGGCTATCCAGCACACCAGTAGGTAGACTCTTGACAAAATAATAGCAGATATGTCGTGTTTGGATTCATTTCAACCAGCATTTTATTTTAAACACAATGCACTGATGGCAACAGGATGACCTGATGCTGCAGCCAGGCTATCCAGCACACCAGTAGGTAGACCCTTGACAAAATAATAGCAAATATGTCGTGTTTGGATGCGTTTCAACCAGCATTTGACTCTACATACAATGCACTGAAAAGTTCTCATAACTGTAAACTCTACAAAACAAAATGAGTGCGTTTAAAAATTTTAAAATAAAAATTAAATTAAAAATTTAATAAAACCCCCACCGCAAAAAAGTAAAACATTTAAAAAGTTAAAAATAACACTTTAGCCATGAAATTTTACGTAACGTCGGGGTACCGTTAAAATTAGTACCTACAAGAACTAGGAACATTCCTTACTAGGTACCCCGACGTGAAGTAAAATTTCATGGCTAAAGTGTTATTTTTAACTTTTTAAATGTTTTACTTTTTTGCGGTGGGGGTTTTATTAAATTTTTAATTTAATTTTACAAATCTATAAAAGCGAAAAATAATGTCCTAGTCAGTTAAATATTGCCGTAGTTTTTTATTAGTCAATGTTTGGGTTATGAAGGGTTATGCAGAAAAAGAACACTTATAATTAATTAAAAACCCCAACAACTCCGACGCGACATAAAATTACATGGCTCAACGATAGAAAAGTGTTATTTTTAACTTTTTAAATGTGAGTTTTACTTTGCGGCGTTGAAAGTTTATTAAATTTTAAATTTAATTAATAGCAAAAGATTAAAGATACCGGTCTGGTATCCGCAACTCCACGTCAAAGCGCGTATTTTGTGTATGGGCTATAATCTACCACGCGGGCCCAGTGCGAATTGGTAGATGTGACATGTCTTCGAAATTTTTGGTTCTAGGACATGCCGGTTTCCTCACGATGTTTTCCTTCACCGTTTTTGAGCCCACGCTGCCTGGGTTTGAGCCCACGACTTACTGTTCGTAATTCAGGGCCGCCGTTTAATTAATACTATCAACTAACATTGAACTAGCGTGAATATTCTCCTTAAAGTGTAGTTCCTTATCCTTGATTCCCTTTTCACTACATTTTACTGGTACATAAAATATTTGGGATTGATTCACAGTAACAGTTGCAGTGTTTTTATTTACAAACTTCTGTAGCAACGGAATATCAATGCCAAAGATCTCTTTAAAAGTGGAGAAATATAGAGTAAACATTTAATGTCTGGGTCTATTGGCAGTCTACATGCGGGCGATTCTCAATAGTTTTATTCCGAGCCTGACTGAAAACCACCACATTTTTTTATAACTTTATTTAATAGATAGTATACAAGACCACAAAATTATGCAATGCAGACTTAAAGTATGTATGATGTATAGAATACCATTCCGAATTACTTAACATGTAGATTCTTGTAAAAGTAGTAGTATTCTTGCAACAGTAGTGAGTTTGTCGCTGTTTTTTAACCAATTTAAAAAATCCACTGGAGCCGAAATGGTCCTGTACAGTGCGGTTTCAGAGGAATTTCCTCCCGCGTACACTTGGATTGTGGAATGAGCTCCCTGCCGAGGTTTTCTCAGAGGGCTACAGTATGGAGTTCTTCAAAAGTGGAGTAAATAGGTTTTTAAAGGGTCGGCAACGCGCGTGTGGCGCCCCTGGTGTTGCAAGTGTCCATATGCTGCGGTAACCGCTTACCATCATGCGGGCCGTAATCTTGTTTGCCACCGAATTTGCTTCAACTTAATTTTTGTTTTGGTATCTGATCTCTGACTCTGAAGATATGTCAGGTAACTTTTCAATATCGTATAGAAAATGTGTAGTGATTTAGGTTTTTTTAGGTAATGAAAACGCAAACAGCCCACCGTTTCATTATTTGAGCACGCGTGTGATATATTTTAATTGGGAAGGCATCCCAATACCTACTACCTAACTATGATCACATTCGTGCTGGACTGGACTTGGAAGAAATACAATGGAACTCCTTAAGGACGAATAGAATGAACATGGAAATTGAGTTACGTGTACTATTTATTGTTGTATGCTCGTTACTCTAACGATCGTAAGCACAACCGCCGAAAATGAGGCCCTGGATTTTTTTCTGGGTTGGGCAAAATTTCATTGAATTTTTTCATCTGAAATTTCCCAGTAGCAGTAGATTTGTACCTATTGCCATCATCCGATGGCAATAGGCTCGCCTCCTATTACATGCGACTTAAACATAGTTGGTGGACTGGTGGCAGTACAACAAATTCACATAACCCTTACTCAAAATATCAACTCAAATTATTATCGATTTTAAAACTGTAACACGGAAGACAGTATTTTGACTGGAACGTTAAGGTAATTACTAACGAAGTACGAGTATTTTAGGTACAAACACCAGCATGTCAAGTTACCCCAATGTGTCAAATTTCTTTGATCGTTTTTCAACTTTATGTCAAGCAGAATATGGTTCATATTCAAATGGGAAAATTTGACACATTAGGGTAACTTGATGTGCTGGCGTATGTACAAGAATTGAGATGATAGTTGGTTGAGATGATGTAGAAGTGTTTCAAAACTTCCATACACTCAGTACTATAATTTTGTTGTAAATTATAAGCTTTTAAACATCACGCTACAATTCTTAGATTCAAGCAAAGCAGCGTAGCACAGCTAGTTTATAAAAAAGTTCAACGTAATAAAACACATAAAGACATCATGTGATCATTTAACAACTTTGACTTCATTATTTCTCAGTGAAGCAAATCTCAAAGGACCCTAATTCAAGCCGTCACTCTGACTTAATCAACATAGATCAAAGAGTTTGAAATCGACTCCCGCCACCCCTAACTACCCCTTTACAAACATATAAGATCTTGTACATACACGGATATATGACGACGGATATTTGTAAGCACCGAAATTGATAAATTAGATAAATAATAATAGAGATAAATAAACTCATATATATGCTACGATTCTTAAATACTTCTTTTGCTTCGTTTACATTCAAACATGTTGTCATACACACACGCCAGTTGCGAGTACTACGCACCTGACCTTTCTGAAGAACCTCACCAATAAGGTCTATGTATGTCCTTCTAGGGCGTCCACTCCCGGCGTTCCCACTTACATCTACCTTGTAAATACCTTTTGTTAGTCGCCTTTCATCCATCCTTTCAACGTGACCAAAGTCATAATATGTTATAATTCTATAAGTCACTACGCTTCGCTAAACTGTAGGTATTTTATACGCCCACTATAGTTCTTAGTTATTATTTATCTTAAGAGAAAATGTAAAAGCAACCATACTTGATTGTAGACGTTTTGGGGTTCTTGTTAAGTCTACAATGTATTTTATAAATAAATAAATTGATATCGAATCTCGTAAGTAGTAAAAGAGTCTCTAATTGTAATTTTATATAATACCAGCAGACGTCACGCGGTAGACGAGCAGACGTCCCGCGGATCCACCCGCGTAGGTCCCGTTCCCGTGGGAATTCAGGGATAAAAAGTAGCCTATGTTACTCAGGGTGAATGTAGCTTTCCAAAGGTGAAAGAATTTTTTAAATCGGCACAGTAGTTTAAAATTTAATCATTACAAACATACACACACAGAAACATACACACGCACAAATTTTTCTTCTTTATACTGTTAGTGTAGATAGGATTAAATGAATGAATGAAAACGAAGCAAAAGAAGTATGTAAGAATCGTAGCATATGGCACTCTCTAGTTTTTGCCTACCCCCATAAAAAAAGGCGCAAGTTTATGTCTGTATGTTTACAATAATGTAATTTGCTTCTTTGACATTAAAGTAACTTTTCATCCGTAATCAATTATTTAAATCCAAATTGCTTTGACATTTAACTAAAATAGAATTTTACTTTGAACACTGTAGGTACCAATAGTAATTAAATACTGTAATGATTTATGGAATTAATTCATTATTTTAGCACGAGTATGTTTTTATTTAAGTGTAAAAAATGTTATTAATAACAGTTATAATATATTAGTATGCCAGTAATAAGCTGATCGTAGCGCACATGACCAATTGTAGGTAATGTTTAACTAATAAAATAGTTCAGATTCTAATTCTATGATAATGAACTCTGGATAAAATGTGAACAAAACATGTTACCATCATGCTTGTATTTCCTAAAGGATTGGTCAGAAATACACCTTTTAAAAAAAAAGTTTCGGCCTGAAAACTTGAGTGAAGTAAACTGTCAATGCCTAGCATTAGTATGGAATGGCCGCTTCATGGGGCATTTGACAAAATTTTAGGCTTTAGTCCGTCATCTAGATTCCAAAAAAAAATTTGAAATGTATTTTTTTCTTTTTGAAATTGATGGAAAACTGTTTAGATTAAACGCATTAAAGTTGAGGATAGGGGGTTGTAACGTCATTATCTAGTATAAACTGTACTGGCTAGTGACGTCATGTGACATTTTGACTCGATGTATCGCCGTTATTTTTTGATTACGTTTAAAGAAAAAATATGTGTCGGATATTTTTTTGTAATCTAAA
Source organism: Euplexia lucipara (assembly GCA_921972225.1). Lineage (NCBI taxonomy): Eukaryota > Metazoa > Arthropoda > Insecta > Lepidoptera > Noctuidae > Euplexia > Euplexia lucipara. Next base: position 19,275,923 of record OV179159.1, read on the forward strand.
TGAAGGACAAAAAAATTAAACTCTATCAAATAGCCCATTCGCCATCACTCCGCCTACATTTTCACGTCGTCATTTTACCAGAATCGCACTGTTGACCACTATAAAATACGCACACGAATCTGAAAAGTCCGAGGTGCGTACCTGAGCCATACAAATGCCGGTTGAGAGTACTATGCACCTGATCTTTCTGAAGGACATCACCAATAAGACCTTCTTCTACTCCCGGCGTTACCATTTACATCTAGAAATGGGTAATCACCCGGGTTAAAACCCAGTTTTGGGTTATAACTCAGTTATCACCCGATTAATTCTACTGGGTGGTTTGGCGGAGTGAAAACAAAATATTTCTGATTCTTGAAAATATTTCTGGTTAAAACTGGGTTAAAACCCAAATCACCCAGTTTTAACTTCAATGGGAAGATTGGGTTTTAACCCACTACCCGTCTCTACTTACATCAGTTTTATATTTGCCTTTTGTTAGTCGCCTTTCATTAAAAAAACCACTCGGTTTAAATTGCACAATATGGATCAAATCGATCGAAAAATTCGGCAGTCGACCGGAGTGAAACTTCTGCTTCTATAACAATTTGTAACGTAATTAAACATGAATGGAAAACTTTTGATTAGAATAATATTGTGCTCACACCACTTAAACTTAACCACGAAATTATTGTGTGTGTAGAAATTGTATTGAATATCCGATCCCTAAAGTTATACCAACAACTATGTTACGTTGTAAAACTTAATTTGTCGCTATTGTTTCAAATGATTTTTAATTTAGGTAAGGTTGATATTTAATATTGTACTTTCTTACATCAATATGAAAAATACTTACGTGGTATTTAGATCAGACTCAAAATCAAAACTCATTTATTGAAATCAGACTGAGATTCAGCACTTTTTGAACGTCAAAATTTAATAAAACAGTCCCCCAAAACGCTCACCCTTCACCGCTTCCTAGTGTTTTAGATGGAAAGAAGTGGCGCAACAAACTGCCCATCAACATGTCTATCTGATACGTTTGGTGAACTTGAATTTATACAATAAAATGCTCAGTAAATAGCTTAAAAGTACAGACACCAGCACATCAAGTTACCGCAATGTGTCAAATTTCTTTGATCGTTTGTCAACTTTATGTCCAACAGAATAAGGTTTATACTCAATTGGGAAAATTTAACACATCGGGGTAACTTGGTGTGCTAGCGTCTGTACATAAATTTTGTAAATCATTATATTTCAATACGATTGTCACGTGTTAGCTAGAACACTCCATACCAAAATATAAAAATATTTATAAATGTTGGGTATTAAAGAAGATGAATGACAGGCAATTAATTGCATGCAAATGAGGAAGATGTGTGATGTTACTGAAACGGATAGAAAAAGAAATGAGCTGAAGTAGTAGGAGGAAGTTTGAAAGTTTAAATAGCAGTAGCCTAATGGTTGGTCTGGCGATCAAGAGGAGAAACTTGAAGCCACTCCAGACATATTTTACCTTAGTTGGAGGAGTTAACGAGACTACTAGTAATGTGAAAACCACATTACTCCAGTAAGTGGTGCTGCAGTGAGGTTGTTTAAAAATAGGCTGTCGTGGTATATAACACAATTATACAGGGTTATTTTTCAATGACCAGCCAAATTTTCACAGGGTGTTCTACCCATGAAAATGAGCAATTTTCCTTATGGGACCAACTCTGAAATTAGGAAAAAAAAATCTGCTGTTTCATACAAAAGTTCAATACCAACTCGACTAAAATGTATGAAACAGCTGATTTTTTTCGTGATTTCAGTCGGTCCCATAGTGAAAGTTGTTCATATTCATGGATAGAACACCCAGTGAAAATTTGGCCGGTCATTGAAAAATAACCCTGTATATTGTATGACACTCGGTTTCCGATTTTGCGAAAAAACAAGAATCAAGTTAATAAGAAAGTTTTAACATATTATTAATATGGAGGATTATAAGAGTAGAAAAAAATCAAAACAACGGTGGATGGAGTGTGTGTGTGATGAGAGATGGAAACCGACAGCTTAACCTTCGTTCTGAGGTACGGAGGGCTCTTGGTATGTAACTAGCAGCTAGTTACATACCAAGAGCCCTCCGTACCTCAGAACGAAGGTTAAGCTGTCGGTTTTCAATTCGTGTATGGGTGACAGCTGCTGTCACCCATACACGAATTGGCCTCGGCATGCGTAGTTTAACCTTAGATCGACCAGGGCGGCTGATATTGTTTAGGTCCAGACGCCAGCACATCAAGTTACCCCAAACTGTCAAATTTTCCCAATCGAACATGAACCTTATTCTATTTTCAATAAAGTTTAATATTTATCAAAGAAATTTGACACATTGGGGTAGATTGATGTGCTAGCGACTGCAACGAGAAAATAAGCAACTCGTGAATCAAATTATTCGTGCGTTAATCCAATAGGCACTACAAACAAAACGTAAAGCGAGACACCTGTAACAAAACCTATTTAAAACTCAATCCGAAGTATTTTACACAAAAAAAAAACAAAAAAAAGAGAAAAGTTTCAAAGCTTAACTTGTCTTTAAAAGTAAGTTATAGGATTGTTAGGCGAAAACGGCTCTCTTGGCCTGTTAAAAAGATAAATTCTGTGTGAATTGTGTTTCATTGTCTTAAATTGCAATTGTTTTCAGTTTATTTCGGGACTTATTGAAGAATGTTTCGTCTTGTGATGTGGACTTATACTGCGTTCGTAATTTAACTACGAAAAATGTAAACAAATGTTTGTTATAGGACAGATAAAACAACCTTTGACACACCTAGTATACACACATGTCGTTATAATAATAATAATAAATCTTTATTATGGATAACATAAGATCCGCCATGTTAGTAAGTAAATCAAATGCAAACAAATCAATTAAAAATAATACATATTATTTTATTCGCTTCATGACGCACAAGTGAGAGAAAAGTGCATCACTCGTCCATCACCCCCACGAAGCGTCTCACTATAGGAGAATAAAAGTTCTCCGCCACTGTCCTCAGAATACTGTTGTCACTGTCCCGTAATCTCGATATTAAGGACGAATTTTTTTTTCCGAATCACCGCACAAAAGTCATCAGTTCGTTTTGCCGCAAACATCTTCGATGCGCTACAGAAACGGTGCAGCAATAAAGACTAACAAAAAGATATTATTGGTAGTCACGGTAACGATTACAGTCATAAATGTATGGAATTCCGCATTTCAATAGCTTATGCCAATTCCATACATTTCCGATTGTCAAACTTAGTTAGCAAGATCCGAGGCCCATAGGATGCACAAAATTTGACACCAGGTTAGTGACCAAACCGCACGAAGAAAAAAAGATGTTAATGAAAATGTCACTATGTCTACGGTCTCAGACTTCATAAAAGCGAAGCTGAGGCGACAGGAGTGGGAATGTATTATAATTGTAAACCACCAATATTTTTTTGTGATTTACATTAAATTAAGATATTGTGGCAGAAGTGAAAAAATGTTAGTTGTTTAATAATAATAATAAATATTCCACAACTTTTTACACAACGCCATTTAAGTCCCTTGAGAGCTTGTGTTATGGGTACTAAACAGCTGATAAACATACTTATATATTTTTAAATACATACATATTATAAATAAATTACACCCAGACACAGAACAAATGATCGTGCTCATCACACAAACATTTGTCCTGGATGGGAATCGAACCCACGACCTCCGGCATAGCAGTCAGGGTCACTAACTACTAGACGACAGGCCAGTCAGTTAATACATATCTACTATGCTGTTCTCAAGGTCAGATAGGCAGTTGCAAAGCAGAAGCAAAACGAGAGGTCAACTGGCTGTCAGACTTTTAGGCTTTTGAGTACACATACCATCTGCCAAAGATTCACAAATAGCCACTAACGTTTTTCTGAAGTACGTGAGCACCTCGGTTATGTAATCGATGGTCGCCACAAACCACTCGTGGTAAACGTTGCTCAATTGAAGATCGATAAGGTCGATGTTAGTGAACCTCTTCTCTCGAAAACTCTATTTCGAACAATTGCAAAAACAAAAGCGGTCTCTGACAGCTGTCACCCAAGTCTTGAGCCAAAATCAAAGTCAAAAGACTAATCAACTAGCCTACTTTAGTATAATTAAGTTTGCTCTCGAAACAAGATAGTTTAGATAATATTGAAAGTTTCGCTATAAGATCAAAGAGTACTTAATTCTCTAAGTAGCTGTTAAGACTACTTGAAGAAACGTTTCGTAAAAGTGATATCTCGATCGTAAAAAGCGGTTATAAAATATGTTATGTTTGCTTGAATGATTTTGGTTTGAAGTTTCTGTGAAGTTTTTAAGAGTAATTTATGGGGAGATGAGCATTTTGCTACTTGTGCTATATTGGTACAGACGCCTGCACATCAAGTTACTCCAATATAGTATGTCAAATTTCTTTGATCGATTTTCAACTTTATGTGAAACAAAATAGGGTTCATATTCAATTGGGAAAAATTGACACATTGGGGTAACTTGATGTGCTGGCGTCTGTACAAATATTTTGCTGGCCAGCACATCAAGCTATCCCAATGTGTCACATTACTTTCATAGTTTTTCAACTTTATTACAAACAGAATCAGGTTCACATTTATTGGGTAAATTTGACAGTTTGGGATAGTTTAATGCGCTGATGTCTGTGCTGTGTACAGACGCCAGCACATCAAGTTACCCCAATGTGTCAAATTTCTTTGATCGTTTTTCAACTTTATGTCAAACTGAATAAGGTTCATATTCAATTGGGAAAATTTGACACATTGGGGTAACTTGATGTGCTGGTGTCTGTACATTTGGTCCGCAAATTGGTGTCGATGTAAGGGAAAAAAATCAATAATTAGTTATTTTACACATATATGATAAATGATTAAAACCATGTAACTATTACGTACATACCCAGTGAAATAAAAAAAAGTAAAATAATAGGGCAACAAAAAATTTATCCACATCGCTGGGTAAGGTGTTACTTTATGTATGTATGTAGTCTTCACAATCTAGTAGGCTCAAGTGCTTCTGCTAAACGGAAGAGCGCAATATTCCACTCCAACAATGTGACTTTGGGTTTAGTTTGGGAATATTAAAGCAGCGTCCCGAGCTTTGAGAATAGGCTCACAACACAACGTAATTAAAAAAAAATGAAAATGAAAAATGTTTATTCGTTAAAGAATTAGTTTTAACAATATTGAGGTTGCGCCTGCGCCAGGAGAAGCCGCACTCCCTTAACTAGATTACATTAATTTAGCTTAACTATAAAACGTATATTTGCCTAAAATTACACAATTTTTAAGTTTATGTATGCACACCCGCGAGCGTTTGCCAGTGTGTGCGCATATGTGTATGTGTGTGTGTAAGTGTGTGTGTATGTGTGTGTGTACGTGTGTGTATGTTTGTGTGTATTTGTGTTTGTGAGATTATATAAAGAAATTCATTTAACATATGTATATACAACAACATAAATATATAAATACTCAAAATATACACATTACATAAAGACTACTTAATAATATGATTAATTAAATTTTCCACATCTTCATTGTTAAGAGATTTGAATTAAAACAGATGGATTAAAATGTATGTAACGTACTGTGCAAGTAGACATCCTTACCAATCCCTTCGGGAAATCCAGGCGTGATGTTATGTTACGTACTTTTTTTCAATCCATCAGAAAAGTTGTGTCATACACATTAGGAGTCAACATGTGTGCTACGCCGTAGCAAACACCATTGCTACGCTTACTACGCTTTCGTAGCAATAATCGATTTGCTACGCGTCGTGTTCATACCCATCAATAATGCCGTTACTCAACTTAATAATTCGTAAAGAAATAAACGGACATTATTAATTTACTTCAAATATTTTACAAAGAAAGTTGTGTCTAAACTGTCTACGTGGGTGCTACGCCGTAGCTTACGTCAGCTACGCTGTCGTAGCCAGCAATCAATTTGCTACGCATACTTTGTCGGTTTATGAGGAAAATAAAACGTTGTAATATTGAACGGTTTTATTTTCCTAACAATGTTAGAGAAAATAACAAAAGCAACGTAGGTCATACTCACGAAAAACACGTTTTCACACACTTGGTTTTATTCGCACATGTTATATGCACCTCTTTTATAAAATTAGTAAATTGTTTTTCTCTCCATATCAATAGATATATTTACGTGTCGTGACAGCGCAACGGTCAAGGTTATGCATAATTTACTGGTCTAATGATGTATGTAGGATTAATTTATTATCACTATTTAAACCAAATATTTATGCCAAACCTAAAATTGTTTTATTTGCAAAGGATTAACACTTTCTACTCATACGTTCTTAACTATTTAAACTAAGATATTTAAAGAAAATTGCTAGCTGTGTAGGTTGCAAACTAGAAGCATACATTGGAGAGTGAACAACATAAGTATAAGTATTTAGTTCAGTTGAAGGACCTCCAACTCAAATAAATATACTTACGAGTATGTCTGAAAAACGTTCTCGTTAAAAGTGCATTGAGTAGGGGTCGAACTCACTACATTCTTTTTTTTTATTTTATATATAATGGGTCTACTCTTGGCCTCAATCTTGTCCTGCGGTCAGAGATGAGGTCGACGATGGAACTAGCCTACCCAAAGAAATCCTATTAACTCGCGACTTAAACAGATTGGGGTCATATGAACTCGGGAACACTGATGCAGGCAGTGAAATCCACTCCTTGGCTGTGCGCATAATGAAGGAACAGGCGAAGCGCTTCATGCGAATACATCTCGATCACCAAGCTGATGCCTGAGCTCTAGGCTATTGGAACTTAGAGTATTACATAGAAGACTGGAGTAACTATTTAGATTTACATTATTACTTACAGCTGTAAGTCCTCCATGTACTAAATAAATAAATAAATAAATATTATATTGTTTTTAATACTTATTTATTTATATAATATTTTATGCCTTTTTGTGGGCTATTGTACATTAATGTATTCATAGCATTACAGTAGGCCTTAACGGAATAACAGCGCTGCGGTATTTATTGCTTTTCTTTAAATTTCGTGGCATCGTGCTGAGATAGGGGCCTTTTTTGGCCTCGCACAGGTCTTTTGTTTTATTTTTATTTAATATGTTAGTTTTAGTTTTGTACTGTTAAATTCCTGTGCGTGTCCCAAATAAATATATTTTCTTTCTTTCTTTCTATTTACCAACACTGAAATCGCAAAGACCTCAAAAGACCATTATCAGACACAAATCTACATGGTTCTTAGATAATCTGACCAAGATAATGTCTGGACTTTAAAAGAGACTGTGACCTCTGAGTTTTTTTCGGTGTTTCTTCTCAGAGTAGTTGGATAGTGAAATACCGACCTCATCTTCTTATTAAAAATGACATGTAAAAGTGTTTGTATGAACCTATTTATATATTGTTCAACTGGCCTGTTGGTTTAGTAGTTATGGGGCTGACTGCTTAGCCGAAGGTCCTGGATTCGATTCCCACCCGGGACATATGTGATGAGCACCATCATATGTTCTGTGTCTGAGTGTAATTTTTCTCTAATATATATATTTAGAAATCATATAATTATATATATCAGTTGTTTAGTACCCATAACACGAAACCTTAGCTTAGCTTGGGACTAGATGGCGTTGTCTGAAAGCTGTGGAATATTTATTTATTATTTATATATTTACAGAAACAAATATCATTCTGTAGCGACATCTATCTCGCCACATACGAACTATCCTACATCGCGCTATTAAAGTTATCCGCGCAGTTTGAACGTATACAAGTTCCCGACAACAACCGTCGGGCAGTAGTTAGCCCACCAGACACAACACCCGTCTGGTCGGAGGATCCTCCCTTTTCAATGGTGGATGAGAAACTTTACACCCTGCTTCTCACACCTCTAAAATTCATTAAAAGTGAAAAACGACTAAACTAATTCTCTGTGTCGACTAAAATTTGTAGCCCATACAAATTGGTAATAGTTCTAGTACCTTCTTCCCAAACGTGCCTTCCCTCAAGAGCCTTTGCCATTTTAAATAAGGTAATTATTAGTATCTCCGGAGGTAACGTGCGACGCCGATAATCCGGTGCCATTATCGTCAATTATAGCATTATCCTTAAAAGATGGTGAGAGCTTATTGAGGAAGCTTATAAAGACGTGACCCATCTGATGTATTACGATAATCTTTACTTAATAGGTTATAATAAAATTATGCCTTGTTTTTCCTAGTGTGTCGGACTTCACACATTCACACATAACATAACATCACGCCTGTAATCCCCGAAGGGTTCGGCAGAGGTGTACTGTAAGTCCCATGTAATGTTTGTTATAAATTAATTTACAGAAATTAATATAGTTCATCATTTATTAATTTTCCTGACCCGAGATTCAATACTTTATTACATGTAGCATGAACAACATGTAGCAAACAGTACAAAGCTGTCTTACAGATTCATTTCTTATTACGATACAAGCTAATGTTATGTTGTTGATTGCTGAGTTTTTAGCTGAATTCGATATGTAAAGTAAAAATTAACCTACGCTGATTCCAGAACCATTTGAAGATTTTAGGGTCTTAACCCTTATTTTTAGCTCTCTTTATTACAAGATTGTGTTTATTTTCACAAAATTACTTGTAACCATTCGACTTTCATTTGACCTCTAAATGACGTCAGAATGTAGCCTGAACAGACTACTTCCTTCGTGTTTTTCAAGATAAATTAAAAAAAAAACTGTTGTAGTCTAAAAATCGTATCCGTCAAGTGTCAACTGTTGACAATGTCAAGTTTGAAGTTATCTATTAGAGTTTTTTGTATGTAATGAAAACGTGGCAAAAACTTAAAGCTATTCAGTCTATGAAATGACGTCACCACAAATAATACTTTAAAAAGTAATTTAAAAAAAAACTGTTACTTGGGAAAAAAAGCTTAAAATTAGTGGCTTAAAATTAAATGTTTAACGAAATTAAAGTAAGTATAAAAAATACCTGAAAAATACTTTAAATACCGAATTGTAATAGCCTCATGGGTCGATCAAAGGTTAAACTAGGTTCCTCCGTTGGTTGATTTGTGGAGAATGCGAATGCGTACCCGCACCCTGGCCAAAGTGATGAGGAGAAACACCGTGTGGTTTTTGTCAGTAAGAGTCTGACAGACCCCTTCACCCGCCCCAGGGTGGAGGACAACCATGAGGATTTCCACACGAAAAAAAAAAAAAAAAATGTTCCTCCGTTGGTCCGTGAAAGGGTAACCATTCATTACATAGCAAAACTTCTTTGTGCCTTGGAAACCACGTAAAGCCGTTGGTGCCAACAGTCATTTACGTGGTTAAAAGCCCAAAAGTCTGATACTCCGTTTTAACCAAGATGTAGCGTGTTACCCAGAAACTGGGTTGTGGAGGTCAGACGGGCAGTCACTCCATATGATACACTGGTATTGCTGCATCTGGTTAAACTGGAAGAAAAGGCGATACAACCTTATATCGTACCAAATTGTATAAACCAAATACGAGGAAGTAGATCACTCCCATCAATTCACCCAAAACACATTTTCACAAAATAGCAATATAATGTAAACAAGCATAAGAATCGCGTCAAGACATAAAATAGCGGCGTGCAATCCGCTTTAAAGCGCTAGGCCGATGCATAAAACATTTTGAGGTCTTGTAGACGCGCCACCAATATGGCGTCTAGTCTACATAACATTCTAATGCGCTGAGTTTATGCGGAGGAACGATAGTTTTGCGGTCTTATAAGAATTTTACCTTCATGTTTAAATAGGGGTACATGAGGAATGTACAGTTCCTCATCCTTCATAGACAAGGGAAGGGCTATCGGGATCTTGTATATATGGGCGCTGAACTATTATTTAATTTGAAACTTTATTGATAATCTTGTACTTGATAATTTATTGAATTAATATTTGAAATTCCGGTTCAGTGTATGAAAGTTCGTATTTTGACGTGTTTAAAATATTGTGGTTTCCGTTGAAATTGTATAAAGTCTCTCTTTTGACACTTCCATTTTATTTATTGAAATATTGTATTGTTGTAATAGTTTCCGTGGTATTTGTATGTATTAAGTTTCTATGTTGATACTTCCTGATTTTAAAATAATATTAAGGATTTGTCTTGACACATCCGCTTGAATAATTTAAAATGTTATTTAGAATTAGTTTGACATTATCCGTTTGAATGTAAACTGAAGTTTGGCGCGAATCTTTGGCGGTAATCTTGTGTATAAAATCTGTTGTAATTTGAATGTGAGGGGATTCTTGTTTTGCTGCTCGTGGAATAAACACCTTGAAATTGAAGTAAGGTATTTTACTGTAGCTATCTATTGCTGTGTGTATAACTCCTCCAATTCCGGCGGTCATGCGCCGACATATACGTTTAATCGCGCGGATAACTTTAACATCGCGATGTAGGATATCTGTATATAGTTCAAATTTGTGTCGTGAGACCGTAAGATAGATGTCACAACAGTTTTGACCCTGGAAAGTTGAGGGTTTGAAACTGTCAACATCGTACCAATTGCTTTAGTTAAGGTTTATTGGGCAGGTGTCCGCAATTCCACGACTAAGCGCGTATTTTGCATATGGACCAATTGCTTTAAGTAGAATGTCTATGTTTTTACATTCCACAACTATATTCCTATTAACTTGTTCACACAACGCCATCTAGTCTTGGGAGTAGATGGCGTTGTGTGAACAAGTTGTGGAAAGGGCTAAGCTAAGAGCTTGTGTTATGGGTACTAAACAACTGATAAACGTACTTATATAAATTTCTAAATACACACATATTATAGATAAATTACACCCAGACACAGAACAATTGATCGTGCTCATCACACAAACATTTGTCCTGGGTGGGAATCGAACCCACGACCTCCGGCATAGAAGTCAGGGTCACTAACTACTAGGCCAACAAGCCAGCGTTGTTTATTTGGAACAATGACACAGCACACAGAGGATAGTGGCTTGTGGCTTAATGATACCAGCCATACGAGTCGTTTTAAGGTTAAGCTATGCTTGTCGAGGTAGGTTCATAGATGGCTGACCAATTATTGACCACATTTAATTTACACACCACACCACATTTTTTTTTTTTTTTTTTTTTTTTTTTTTTTATTATTTACATTTTGATATCTCACAGTGCCTTGCAAAGTGATTAGTGGTTGGTCCCATTTGTCAATTGCAGATCTTTGACAGTCGTTGTCTTACTAATTCTGTCAACCAGTCTAACAAAGGGTATCATTCTACATTCCTTGTAGGAAAAGAAGCCTTTGCTCTACCTCGGGAAAAGAACAGGTTGGAATACATTTACAATTACAATTAAACATCAATGGCAATAATCAGAGGTATTACAGTTTATACATACCAATAGAATAACATTTTATTTATTTATTAAAACTTTATGCACTAGTAAAATACACTGTACAAAGGCCTTAGGCATTTTCTACCAGTCTACCTTAAGGTGATGCAGAGACAGAACATGGTAGGCGCAAGAAGATAACAAAAATTATAAAGACAAATCAACAATAATTTAAAATAAATACATAGATACATACATATCATATAACATCCAAATACAAGCGATGTCAAGAGAAAAAAAAGATATATTACTGGAGAAATACTAATCTGCTAACTTAAGTTCAAGATAAGTTTGCCAACTCCTTGTGAATGTGCTTACGTGCCACCACTTGACATCGTACGTTACGTGACATCACTTTAAACGTGAACAAACTGGTTGCCATCCTGATGTTCAGAGGTAGCGCATTCCAAAGAAAAACCGCCTGGACGAAGAATGAAGAGTGAATGAAACCAGAACGGTGAGAAGGACATCGTAGAAGACGATTATTTGTGGAACGAAGATTCTTATCGAGTTATTCTTAACATTCCAGTTTGAGTTTTAATAACATCTTAAGTATTTGAGATACTAAAAAAAATTATGTCATAACACATTATCATCGATACGCAGATGGGCACTTGTTTGGGGAAAAAGCATGTATTTTGAGTGTGTTCTGATGAAAATCAGATGTATCATAGAAGTTACTAGTTTCGAAACCCCAATTTCACAAGTTGTATCGTAAATCCCAAAAACCCCAGCAGGTAGCACTCAGTCCGTCCGCATTCGCACTCAAATAAAACAGTTTTCAACGTGAAATGTTCAGAAAAGTTACCGCACGAGACCGCACGGGACCGCACGGGACCACACCTTGCCGGTGAACGCCGCAGCTAATGACTCCTCTCTGAAATACGCTGTTTGCAGTGCACTGTGTGCGTTTCCGACGTAAATGCTGTAGTTTGGTTTTAGTAACTCTAAACAGATGGTTACATGAAATGTTGCTAGTTTTCCGTATGACTGGTTTTCCAACCAAAAATAGATTCTTTGAATGTTCAATCCTGTTGAGAGCTTCTTGTGGAAATGTTTGCTTGTAAAAAGTAGACCAACCTATTTTCTGTTACTAAGCAGGAATTGGTTACCGTTTATAAGGCTTTTGAAGAAAGCGACGTTATTTAAGTTTTGTCTTTGAATAGTGGTCGAACTCAATGTAATTGGTTCTTTATTTAAGGACGCGTTTACAAATCTGACCAAAATGAACAGTTTTTCGGTACATTTTGCGGCAGAACTAAACTAAACTGAATCTAAATAATAATTACCAAAGACAGATTACTCCTTCATCTTCAAAAGGTCGCAATTTTTTATTGTAAAATCTAGGTAAATAATATTGTAAAAAATCATTTCCGGAACCTCTTTACACAAAGTTGTCGAATTCGTTTTGAGTTTAGGAACATTTTTCTTCTATTTAATAACAGTAATGTGTTTATTTAAAAATATTTTATGTAAGGAGACATGATCAACTCAAAAAGGTGGCAGAAAAAACTACCAAAATATTCCAATTAATCCCAGAGAAAAAATCAAATCGATTTTAGTTTTTCAACAAATTTTGCTAGATTGCGTGAACCTTAATGGCTTGAAGCTAAGGGTTATTTTACTGATCACTGTCGTGAGTTACTGCACAAAAATTTAAAACAAAAAATATTAGTTTGGACGCTGTGTCGCTTGCAAGCAGCAACTCCTGTTAAATAAGATCGCTATACGAATACAAAATATTTGACATCCCAAATTTGTTACTTTACGTGTTTTGTGCGCAATTAAACGCAATACCTAGAATTGAAGCGCGTCATTTCGTAGATACGTCCTTAAGGCTTTTCCTCTATGTTTCTCGTTATGGTATTTTCTCTTTTGCCTCTCGATAAAAGCCTTTCGGTGCCTGCCATGTGCCACCTTTCTTTAATTTTTAATTAAAGTAAGGTGATTATTTTAAGTTTGGAAAATCATAAAATAATTATATCAATTTGACATCTGTATTCATATACTTCTGTACGTGTGTTTGTCACTTAACTCAACGGCTGGATCAATTGGCTTTTATTTTTAGGGCATTATTCCAGGCATTGGTCTGCTACCGAGAAATCCCAAGTGGAAAAACTCAATAACACTTTGCCCAACCCGGAGGTTGACCCCAGGACCAGTAATAGCACTTGTGACCACTAGACCAATAAGGCAGTCTCTTTTTTAACTCTACTATACAATCCTTAAATGCCTGAGAGATATTTCTGTCAGCATGTGAAGTCAAATTTGAGGCACATTGACGACATAAAAACTCTTACACCAGCACGCGTAGCATATATATGCCGATGCTATGTCGATGGAAGAATCGACATAGCGACAGACTGTAGAAACATTTCTACCGATTATAGAAGAAATAATTTTCGATATTGTAGACTATTCTAGACAACTGAAGAATCAACATATTCCTTAGCTTTATTCTTGACATTGTCGTGCTCAAAACAAAAGAAATGTTACTGCATACAGTCACTTTCTCGATTCGTCTGTATTCTTTAAAGTCGGTTTCTACTGCGATCATGCAACGCGTGCAGTTTGGTTACTATACTCTATTTACAATAGCATTAGGCAGAAGTAAAAATAGGTTATTTTTAATGCACACTTTGTAACGAAAGTACAATTATTAAGCATGAGCAATTACGGTAAACGCCGAAATTATTATAATCTATTTCTACTGCAGATGTTACACTTAGTTGTAACCATTTCAACAATTAATTATGTAGATTTGTTGAAAAAGAAGCTGGGATGAAAAAATACATGGACACGTTCTTTGCATAAGTTTATTTCTTTTAAATTTGAAATAAAACAATTTGAATGAAAACAGTTTTCACGTATCATTAACATAAAATATTTTGCATTCCTGCTTCTACGAGTCTCATTTTTCGAATGCTATTGTAACTGGAGTATTTAAAATCACATGAAGAAGAAGAACTCTTTTGATTAAGAAACCAAACTTCTCACTACAACTTTTAACCGCACCTGTTGGCTTAATCTATTTGTAACCGACCCATAAATCCTATAAGCCAAGCAATAAGCCACCAACTTGTCACTAGCACAACTTTCAGCCGATACTTCTATTACTTTAAATAGCTCAAGGCAACACGAAGTATATTGGACGTCTATTCAACCACCAGGGAATTCCTACGAAGGAAAAAGCGTTTGCAATTTATACTCATTCCAGAACTTTGTAAGGTAAGTGAGTTTACGGTTTTAAGGTTTTTATTTCTTGTTTGTTGAACGGTTAATCTGAGTAATTCGTATGGGGCTCAAGGTAGAGGCGACTTTGTTACGCTCACTATGGTAAAATTACATTATAATGAGGTTTTGCTGTAGACAGTACCTAAGACTACGAAGTTTATTTAAATGGCTGTGTTTTTGACCGGCTTTTAAAAAGGAGGAGGTTCCCAACTCGGTTGTATTTTTTTACATAACTGTTTTATCTCATAGTTAATTTATGGACAATTTGGAGAATCGTTTTTGTCTGAGAGGGTCCCATAAGCTTTCGGTAAGGTCCTGTATGAAATTTATTTATATTTATCGAAATCCGTTTTTTGATTTGATTTTACTATCGAAATAACTAGAGAACAAATCATCTATACAAAAAGTACAACCATCCATATTTTTTTTTGGTTGTTTGAATTTTTCTCACGCTTGTTATCTGTATGTCGGCGTCAGCGAAGGCTGAGCGATGAGCTGACACCGATGGGGGTTTCGTGGTACCAAGTTCATAACGTAGAATAACAATCTCCATTGCAGTAATAACCTCACTTAACAATCGTAATCACAAAACATAACTCAAAGAGGTAACTGACAGTTTCGTACTGGATGTGTGTCTTCGTTGGTGTCCCAAATCAATATGAGCTCTGTCCAGCTCCCACACACTCGCACAATTCTGTCCACTTGACATTACCAAAACCAAAAACACATTCGCGCCATTTCAAAATGACAAGTAACGTCACGCTGGTCACCATAGACTCCGTACTAAGTTAATCAACTTCACAACTTATTATTTAAGATTATTGCTTTCCACGACATGTATATGAAGCGGCCTTTGACTTTGATAAATTATATTTATTTTTGTTAATAGGTTTTTACAAATACACGTCGCCTTTTTTAGTAAATGAGATCGGTATTTCACTATTTGACTACTCTGAGAAGAAACACCGAAAGAAACTCAGAGGTCATAGTCTCTTTTAAAGTCCAGACATTATCTTGGTCAAATCATGTAAGATCCATGTAGATTTGTTTCTGATATGGTCTTTTGAGGAAAGAACCACACAGAATGAGGGGACCAGATCAGTCAAAAGCATTTGTCAGTAATCGTGAGCTAAACTGGGAACTTGAGGAGCTCCACGTGCCAACAAACAATACCAACTAAAGAACATAAGTAACAGGCTGGTATTGTTTATATATACCTTGCCAAGTAACGAAAACCACAACAAACCTGAATTTATGCATTCTGACTAAAGTTCACGGATAGGTAACAGAGTTAGCGACCGCAGCCTGCTAGCCCAAATGGATCTGGATTTTAGGATCGTCGGTTTGTGTGGATATCGCATCAGAGCATCGTGACGAAGCTTTTGGTCATTGGCAAGGTGAACGGTCGAACGGTCATCCCTTTTGACGTCACGGTAGGAATACAGGGGTGAATTGAATTATTATTTATTTACTAAGAGTTGCATGCGATTTCGTTAGCGTGGGTTGAAAAATTTGCTGTTTTGCGTGAAAACCTAGATATCCATACTTCTGTTCTGATATTATAAATGAGGTATAAAATACTATATTTGACAAGTCTTAAGCTAAACCAAAGAAGGTTGAAGGAACGAAATGTGCCGGAACAGCTAGTTTTCCATAAATAAAAGAAGCATAAGTAACTGCACAAAACATCAGCTATCTGATTGCCAAAATTCGTGTCACAATCAGTTCAGCTGTTCCGAGATGACCTCAAACAAACAGCCAGGCAGATTATTGATGATGAATATGTTGATGTTTCATGGTTTTTTTACAGATTTAAGCAAAAGTGACATCAGAAAAAAAAACCGTAAAAAATTTCAATGCTCAGGGGTCCAAAATCATGTTCGGACCTTGTGAACTTTGTTATTGTGACCAGTAGAGGTACACCTTTGTCTGTCTTCATTAAATACCAGTGTGATAATAAGTTATAAATAAAAAAAAAAAAAAAAAAAAATTCACAAACTACACACACGGTTACTAAGTAAATTAAAGTAAGTAGGTCAGACTAAAGGTATTTCGTAACTTGATTTAAGAACCACTGCATCTGAACTAAGTGGTAACCTGTATCTCGGAACAAAATGCATCTCTTTAGAATACAATTTAAGAGCCATTATAAATGAATGTAAGATTGCCACTGTGTACTAAGATATTCAGGGCTTTGTACTTAGCAGAGTGTGTGCATGCTTGTGTGTGAGTGTTGTGGGTAAGTGGTGTGGTGGTGTGTTTTATGGTGCGGTGTGTGTTGCATAACGTGTGGGTGTTTATGTGAGAGTAAGGTACAGAGTAGACGACGGACTATCCATAACGAACTTTTTACTAAAAACTTTTTACTAAAAAGTTCGTCGGCAAAATTTCCAGACTAAAAAGTTTTTAGTCTGGAAATTTTGCCCGACCTGGGGATTGATCCGGGACCTTATGCTCAGCAGTAGTGCTTGCAACCACTAGACCAACGAGGCAGTCATTATATTAGTATCGACGACAAATATTAAAGATTGATCCTATAAATCGATTTTAGTGAAATCTTTGCAAGAAGCAAGGTGGGGAAACAGCCTCGCAAACACTGTCGAAGAACTATTAAACCCACATCCAGCAACTAAAACCTCTTTGCAGTAACTTAATAACGTTCTCAACGCCAGCCATAGATCACTAGTCCAGTGACAAATAAAGATGGATTATGTTACAATATTACACCGTTGTTTTTGTTTAGACAAGGCTAGGGTTTGTACAGAGACCAGCAGGCTCAGCCATATTACAAATTCTATTTATATTATCGTAATCGATAAGGCGACAATAGAAATAAAAAGGCGTATATGGAATCAGCTGTTTGTCAACTGTCAAGAGTCAACGAGTAGAATTTGTAACATGGCTGAAAATGAAATACATTTGACAGCTGACAAACAGCTGATTCCATAATACGCCATTTTCTTTCTATAATAGAAATATAATTTTTAATATTGCTAGGCCTGCAGCTCACATGAAGCTACCACAATGTATCTAATTTCTTGGATTGTTCTTTCAACACTATTGCAAACAGAACTAAGGATGTTCAATTAGAAAGAAAAAAAGAAAATACTTTATTTGGACACACAGAACATACAACAAAAGAACAACAATACAGATAAAAAATAAACAAGAAAGATTGCAAAACTAAAGATAAAAAAAGACCTGTGCGAGACCAGAAAGGCGCCAAATTAGAGAAATTGTACTGTTTGGGGTAGCTAGATGTGCTGGCGTCTGAACACGATGTATGGCAATTTATAGACTCGCCTATTTGTATATACCTTTAATTAACATAATATAACAAAAGTAATAAACTCTGATTAGTTGGATTTTTACATGAACATGGCTTGGTGGCTTCTAGTTGCCATACAAAATAGTGATTCTACCATTTTCCTTTTTTTGGCTTTGATCTTCCTCTAAATTTGCAACCCTCTCTACATTTATATCCAAAGCTTATAAATAATATATCATACTAAAAATAATAAAAACACGACCCTTGCTTCTGTGTTCATAAAGATTAAAAATGTTTGGTGTTATTTCAGCAGTCCGAGAAAATAACTACTAACTCGAAGTTAACTGTAAAAGAGGATTGATTGATATATAATCTTGTTGTCCGGTTTTGTATATAATTAAGATTCGCACCACTTGGTTAACAAGCAGTGATAGCTTAGTGGTGTTAACGGCGGCTGGCCAAGTCATAAGTCTCGAGTTCGAACCCAACTGTTACTTAAGTTTGATAATCCTTTGAGCTACGTCAAGCCGTAACCACTGTTAATCTGGTCGCGACTCATGAAAATAATGTAATAATTTATTCATGATTTTTTTTTACAAAACGTGTACCTAAATATAGCCAACAATATAATAGTATATTTTTATCCTTTACAATTTATACTTAGTCTCTAATTATAAACTAAAGCTTAACTATTGTTAATGATGATGATGTTTATTGTTAATGATGTACAGACACCAGCACATGAAGTTACCCCAATGTGTCAAATTTTCCCAATTGAATATGAACCTTATTCTGTTTGATATAAAGTTGAAAAACGATCAAATAAATTTCACACATTGGGGTAACTTGATGTGCTGCCGTCTGTACATAAACAGCCTGGACCAACTGCTAAACGAACTTTCTGAGAAACTAAGCGGTCCAGTATACAATGGGACAATAAAATAGTCTAAAATCGACTGCGGCCAGTGTCGTGACTTAAAAATCCAGTCTATAAAAATCAGTGAAAACAGTTATGTTCAGTTTTTTATTCGATAATGGACTTCTTAATACCTAGAAGTCAGACCAAATTGAGATATAGAAATGCTCACATTATATTTCGTTCACGTACAATTCACCTTAAGATATACGAAAACAAATAAACACCTAATGTTCCAAATACATTGCGTCTTTTGTACTTACTTTCGCAGCGAGACAAAAAAAAATTCTCATTGACTGCGTAATGGATGTTGAATTGTGAAAGTAAGTTTGGTTTTCGTTTGGTTTGTGAGTACAAAAAGAAACATATCGTTCAGTATTCTGTTCACTTTTCTAAAATACGCCGTACTTATAATATTCGATAAAGACAGTAATGTCCTGTTTTTTTATCTACGGGACAAGTTATAAGCAATGGTGGAGCGTTTTGTTAAGAAGCAAAAAAATGTTTTACTACTCACAAACTTAACGTCATGTCATTAAACAAATATCACACATAAAAGGGGGGAGTCTATGTTAGGTCAGACTTTAGGCTGCTACTGAGAAATTTCAGGCGGAAAGCTGAATAACACTTTAATAATAATAATGTATATATTTATTTATTAAATAAAACGCAATAAGTATAAGCTTACAGTTATGACCAAAACGCTTACATGCTAACAATTTCCACAATCCATTTAAAACATAAGATTATACATACATAATTGATTATTATCAAGAAATAACGAAATTGAGAAAAAAAAAATATAAAAATTATACCTAAGTATACCTCACTAGAAAGATGTCAAAGAAATTCAACAAATAATAAGCAAAAAAAAAATTGAAATGATACAATAATGTCAAAGATGACTGTAAAAAAAACAATTTATCAAATACAAAAAAAATTAAACAGAAATAATAGCATGTCCAAATTCAATATCACGGTCAAATTCAATAATTACAATTGAAAAGTTTGAAATAATAATACCACATAGTCCACATAATCAACTAAAGTACAGTACAATTATATTATTAACTACAGTCTATTTAAAAACGACAATACATCTTTTCTTAAGCATCCAAAATTCATGCTTATGTATCCAAAGTAATACGTAGACTAAGGTTGAGCTGGTTATTTAAAGAAATAATAGGTCTTTACCTATGAAATTGCCGTTTTGTATGAAAAAATTTAAACGATTTTTTTTCATGTATTTTTTATTTGTATTAATCGAAGTAATCACCCATGCAATCAATGCATCTTTGCCAACGCAGTGGCAGTTTATTGATGCCCTTCTTAAAGAAATCAGCTGGACGGGAGGCAACAAATTCTTAAAGGCATTTTGTACTGCCTCTCGAGTATTGATTTTTTTTCCCGCCAAGAAGTTATCCAAATTCTGGAAAAAGTAGTAGTCTGTAAGCGCAAAGTCTGGTGAGTGTGGCGGATGACGGAGAGCTTCCAACTCCAGTTCTTGCAACTTGGAGACCGTCTGCTGTGCAGTATGAGGTCGCGCGTTGTCGTGCAGGAGCAGCGAAGACGAGCGATTGACCAATGCTGGTTGGAGATGTGCCAGCTTCTCCATCATTGTGTTCAGTTCTTCACATTACACATCTGCAGTAATGCTCACCCCGTTTGGTAAGAAGCTGTGATGAATTACACCGGCGCTAAACCACCAAACAGTGACCATCACTTTTCTAGGGGTAAGTTTTCGTTTAGGGCATTGTTTAGGTGCTGAACCAGGATCCAACCAACTTGCTGAGCGCTTGCGGTTATTGTTTGATAACCGCAAGCGCTCAGCAAGTTGGTTGGATCCATTTTTTATCGCAGGTAACAATGCGGTTCAAAATTCCTTTATTTGTGTGTCTGTTGAGCAGTGCAAGGCACGTCTCCACGCGTACTTCGCGCTGGCGATCATTGAGTTCGTGGGGCACCCATTTGTCAAGCTTTTTTACCTTGCCAATTTGACGCAAATGGACCAATATTGTTTTGACGCTAACGTCGAAAGCTGCTGCTAATTCAGCCGTAGATTTTGTATCATCAGCTTCCACAATCGCCTTTTATTCGTCATTGTCGACCAAAGTCTTCGGACCACGAGGTTCATTTTTCAGGTCGAAATTTCCAGAACGGAAGCGAGCAAACCAATAACAGGTGGTGCGTTGGTTTGTAGTGTTAGCTTCGTAAACGTCGTTGATGTTGCGTGCCGCTTGTGCCGTGTTGCTACCACGACGGTACTCATATTCCATAATTACTCGAATTTTTAACGTATCCATGATGACGAAAAAGATTTAAATGCGATGAAAATGTAACACTAATCAATAAACAAATGACTACTTTTGGAAAAAAAAACCATGTTTTTAAAATAAAATTAATTTGAAATTAGAATTCTTAGCCAAACAAAAATTATTGTGATTTGAAATGGCCAGTACTGCAGAACGGCAATTTCATAGGTAAAGACTAATATTAAAGAGCCTATAAAGAACATATTTCACAAAAAATAAACCCTGTCTCTTAAACTAGAAGGACTTTGCCAGTCCCGGGTTCGAACCCGGCACCTCAACATCAGTAGCAGCGCTTGCCAGGTCCACTAGACCAACGAGGCAATAATTAATATATAAACAAAAACAAATAATAAATACCTATATATTTATTAAATAGATAAAAGATTAACGTATAGAGATGTACAGAGGCCTGCTCATCAACCTACTCCAAACTGTCAAATTTTCCCAATTGAACATGAACCTTATTGTGTTTAGAATAAAGTTGAAAACGTATCAAAGACATTTGACACATTGGGGTAGGTTGATGTGCTGGCGCCTGTACCAAATGTCATAGGCATTATTTACCATTTAACCTTTAGGTGACAGAGAGATAAG
Source organism: Euplexia lucipara (assembly GCA_921972225.1). NCBI lineage: Eukaryota > Metazoa > Arthropoda > Insecta > Lepidoptera > Noctuidae > Euplexia > Euplexia lucipara. The sequence continues at coordinate 19,297,619 of OV179159.1, forward strand.
CTGTGGTAGGTGCAATTTGTAGGTAAAAAGATAAAACATAGAATACCAATATATATTTTAAAATATAAATATTTATTATAATGGAAAGAAAAACTTCCTATCCGTTTAATAAGAATGTTGCGCACTCAAAGGCAATCTGAAGTAGACTTCATCACTGGAGATTGCCTTTGAGCAATAGAGAGCAAGAGCTCATACGACGTGTTGTGATAATGCAGTTGAACATTGTCGTATGAGCTTTATTGAATCGTTCTTAAGCCTATATTCCACTCTTATAACTTGCACCACACTCATCTCAGGTTACCTTTCATCCATAAAAATAAATAAATATTATACAGTTAAAACAAGCAAGCATATTTTGTCGTTAGGTGCCACGCATTTACTATCGAAGTTGAGGATCAGCGTCCAAAATCCACTGGAAGTACTTGTTACTTCGTTTTTTGTAAAACAAACTTATAAATACGGCCACCGAACTCAATTCTGCCCTTTAAACCTTCGAGCTACAATTTAGTTTAACTGCAAATGGGTTTGTAAGTTGTTTACGATCGACAACTTTATCTATGCTAATCGTCAAACAAAAATCAACCTTATTTCAAGGGTGAGAAGAAAGCTATAACTGTATTCAAAATATTGTATTTGTGGATGACAATAGTACCAATCGAGACAATTCATGAATAAATGTATGAATAGATTTCGAATAGTTCTCGCATAAGAACGTCCGAGTGGCTTTTTTTCCTATGAATATTGTTTGTTAAGTGATTTATGCATTCTTTCATTGATGGTTTTGGGCTCGCATTTTATTGGGCATGTAAGGAAAATAGGTTAGGACGTTGAAAGATGTTGAAAGATTGATAGGGGGTGGCAAGTAACGTCTGAGTTGCTGTCAGTCGGGTTTTCATGGGGTTTTATTGTATGTAATGATGGCTGGCGTTAACGATATGTTGTTAGATGGAAATCAGATGTTTGGGAAGTATTTTTGCATTCGAATTTTTCAGGTTTATTTTTGTTAGGTCGTGTTTTGTGTTTTCAAAAAGGTTTTAAGAGGCGAGTACCTAATCCAGAATAGAATGGCAAGTTTGGAAATGTTAAGTAGTGGAAAGCTGAAGCCGTTTTAAAGGAAGCGATCTAAAGGTAATGAAAAATATTTGATTTATTACTATGACAACAACAAAATTTATGCTCTGTTAAAAACAATACCTAACTAGGTATATACACCAGAAATAAAACTAATAACTACCTCTAAGTAGGTATATTCTGGCAATGGCGTCAAAAAACTCATCCGCTTGCTGTCTACTGGAAATGTACAACTATAACTGGCTGTGTTGCCATGTTTTATGGCAATGCTTATCTTTTGACCCAGGTCTAAGCCAGCCCTTGAGCCAAAGCAAAGCGTTTTTTTGAAGCGAGTGATAATTGAACATTCCGCATAATAATATGAATCCTAACAGTCAGAGGTGCGATGGGTTCGAACTTGAGACCGATGATTTGGCAATCTTTCGGCCACACCACTAGGCTATCATTGCTTAACTTATTAGTAAAGAAAAGATAATATTCATTATTTTTTAGTAAATTCTTTTTTTACTGGTCTGTTGGTCTAGTAGTTAGTGACCCTGACTACTATGCCGGAGGTCGTGGGTCCGATTCCCACCCAGGACAAATATTTGTGTGAAGAGCACGATCATTTGTTCTGTGTTTGGGTGTAATTAAAAATATACAGGGTGGCAGGGACATCGACGCGCAAACGTCGTGAAAAGGTTGCACCTGATGCCATAAATGAAATTACGAAGGTCATTCATCTCGGAAATGGCTGGTTAAAAAAATTGACATTTTTGAGTGCGCAATGTATTGCAAACAACGCGATCAAAACGCTCTGCGGAAACGCGCGCGCGCGTGTGCTACCTAACCTACACACACACATACATAGTACGTCGACAGCGCGGCCCCCCGCTACACCGCGCGCCGCCGCCGCCGCGCGCCTCTGCTGCCGGACGAACGTAAACGTACCTACGAAATATCGCCGAATGACAACATTGATAGTTACTTAACACATGAAATCTTGTTTAATTAGTCTCGATAACTGATGGTAGTTACATCAAAAGAAATAAAACTAACAATACCTAAGCTTATTCTCACAAAATAGCGATAGGTCCTCACCGATGAGGATTGATAACAAAAAAGATTCTTGATAAGAACTTAGCGATACAGTACCTAATGTTCAATTAATTAACTTACCTACCTTTATCTCGCTCATTTCCAATGAGATAGGGTTCGAAGTGGTCGCTCGATCTCGGTCGATCTGAGCGCGGCGCAGAGTTTCTGCGTGGACACGGGGTAAAATAGTGGGATCCTGGACACACTCCTCACACAGCGTCGCAAACACATTCACATTTCACAACGCGATCTCTCATTTCTGCTGCGGTATTGCAGTCGGTCACAGAACTCACAGACACCTTATACTTGACGTAACCCCACATAAAAAAATCTAATGGGGTCAAGTCCTGTGAGCGAGCTGGCCATGGTTGCGGACCGAATCTTCCAATTGACGCTCTCAAACACACACACACACACACGCAAAGAGAAAATTACTTTTGATTTTAAAATCTACTACGTTATGATCACAAATTCGCGACAAACAACACGCCCGCTTGCGATCAACGAAATCTAGGAACTGACAAAAATCGGAGAAATGCAAAAGAAATGTAGGTTTACTAATTCTCTTTCAATTTGCCGCACTCTTGTGCCTACCGGACACAGATCAACAACATGATAGAGTGTACAAACACATTAAGTTGTACCTAGTTACCTCCTCATGAAATTAATTGCGATACTTAATGGATGTGTTTTTTTTTATGAAACAATAAATTACATTGTTGAATTGCATTCAAAACTAAAATTAATGTTGATAACAACAAATTGTCGAACAATTACGTGACTTTGACGTTTTTTTTAAATCTTCTTTACGTAACACGACAAAGCTCAAAAGAAATTATTATCCTCCATAATGAATCTAAAATAAAAGTAGTAAATGCCGGTCATTGATTTATGTAGATGATTAAAATGCTTCAAGTGACGCGTCTGTTTGTGATTCTTTGGGATATATCGTACAGTCAACAGCAAAAGTAGATGATCAAAATCAGAAATTCAATACTAATGAACGGAGTTCGCGCCAGAACTGTGTGGCGTCGAAATGATTCAAAAGAATGTGATTGTAAATTATACCAAACATTTACTACCAGTACAGCTGCCATATGTTTGTGATCAGTTTTGACTCCAAAAGTTATAAACTCAATTCGCATCAGAACTAAGAAGTGAAAAAAAAATTCAAAACTAGTGATCAGCTAAAATCAAAAATTAAATGATGAAACAGGCCACGTAATCTTGAAGCAAATAATTCATCCATAAGTTTTTTTTTATTAACCCAGTAATTTAATTTGATAAGTTTAAAACAGCTGAATTTGATAAAAAAATGCATATTTAATATATGCCAAATTTCATCCAATTGAACCCCTAAAAAAGCACAATGTTCATTAATAAAAACTTATTTACAAAAAAAACAACCAACTTAGTTATTTTTCACTGTTTAATGTTTTTTGGAAGTAGGTTGTTTTTTTATGTAAAAATGTTTTTATTTTTCACTTTTAGTGGGTCAGTTTGTAATTTATCTAAGTTACAATAGCCCAACGACAACTGCTCATCACCTCTTACAAAATATTGCTTTTCTCGATACTCCTCAGGAGAACTGGAGCTCCATGGTGATCCACCACTATGCATTTTGACAAGCTTAAATTACTTAGCAACTATATTAAAGTACCTAATCGAATCGCAACCCGTGAAATACTTAGGTATAATTGAGTAGGTCGGATGCCCATCTGTGGTCTTCATCATCAGTTCCACTTTAGCAAACGGTGCTTTCCGAGAGCGAATGCACGAGTTACTATACAAAATACCCAAATCACTATAGGTGTTCCTATAAAATTTGAGTATTTCCCTCGATTTCCATAGGATCCCTTCATCAGATTCTGACTTAGTGACAATGAGACCACAGCGAGAGTATACCCTTTTCTAACAAAAAAATAATTTTGCAAATCCGTCTTTATATGACGAAGTTATGCCCAAACATACATAAAAAATATACATATAAACATTCGAATTGATAACCTCCTCCTTTTTCAGAAGTCGGTTAAAAATAATATAATTCAAAAACTTTAGTATTTAAACTGGTTTTTCTTGTAACTTCTGTCAAATGTTTAAAAGTAGCTGATGTGATACAAAACGATAATTGAATAAATATTATCATCTTTGCATGTTTGTGAATTTATGTCAATGTTCAAAAGTAGCCGATGTGATACAAAACGATAATTCAATAAATATTAATATCTTTGCATGTTTTTGAATTTTGTGTCAATGTTCAAAAGTAACTGATGTGATACAAAACGATAATTCGATAAATATTATTATCTTTGCATGTTTCGAATTTATGTCAATGTTCAAAAGTAGCTGATGCGATAAAAATCATAACTCAATGATTGCTTTTGCCCAGTCGGCTACAATAATGTATATTAAAACCGGAAGGTAGATTGATATTTTACATTAATGAGAATGAAAAAATATTGCTATTATTATTATAATCATTAATAATATTATTGAAAATTTATTGATTAATAAATAATTCATACATTCACATAATATAGGTAAATGTTCAAGAAATATAATTTTCTTACGTTTTCAACGGAAATCTGCTTTTGTATACTAATTTAAAAACCCTGGGAAGGGTATACCTACCTATACAATATTCAGGATTATATTAAAGCTATTCTGCTCATTAATGTAAAATATCAATCTACCTTCCGGTTTTAATATACATTATTGTAGCCAACTGGGCAAAAGCAATCATTGAGTTATGATTTTTATCGCATCAGCTACTTTTGAACATTGACATAAATTCGAAACATGCAAAGATAATAATATTTATCGAATTATTGTTTTGTATCACATCAGTTACTTTTGAACATTGACACAAAATTCAAAAACATGCAAAGATATTAATATTTATTGAATTATCGTTTTGTATCACATCGGCTACTTTTGAACATTGACATAAATTCACAAACATGCAAAGATGATAATATTTATTCAATTATCGTTTTGTATCACATCAGCTACTTTTAAACATTTGACAGAAGTTACAAAAAAAACCAGTTTAAATACTAAAGTTTTGGAATTATATTATTTTTAACCGACGTCTGAAAAAGGAGGAGGTTATCAATTCGAATGTTTATATGTATATTTTTTATGTATGTTTGGGCATAACTTCGTCATATATAGACGGATTTGCAAAATAATTTTTTTGTTTGAAAGGGTATACTCTCGCTGTGGTCTCATTGTCACTAAGTCAGAATCTGAAGAAGGGATCCTATGGAAATCGAGGGAAAACCTCAAATTTTATAGGAACACCTATAGTGATTTGGGTATTTTGTATAGTAACTCGTGCATTCGCTCTCGGAAAGCACCGTTTGCTAAAGTGGAACTGATGATGAAGACCACAGATGGGCATCCGACCTACTCAATTATACCTAAGTATTTCACGGGTTGCGATTCGATTTGGTACTTTAATATAGTTGCTAAGTAATTTAAGCTTGTCAAAATGCATAGTGGTGGATCACCATGGAGCTCCAGTTCTCCTGGATCTTACAAGGAGAACTCCTCAACAATTAACGTCCCTGTATCGAGAAAAGCAATATTTTGTAAGAGGTGATGAGCAGTTGTCATTGGGCTATTGTAACTTAGATAAATTACAAACTGACCCACTAAAAGTGAAAAATAACTAAGTTGGTTGTTTTTTTTGTAAATAAGTTTTTATTAATGAACATTGTGCTTTTTTAGGGGTTCAATTAGATGAAATTTGGCATATATTAAATATGCATTTTTTTATCAGATTCAGCTGTTTTAAACATAACAAATTAAATTACTGGGTTAATAAAAAAATACGTATGGATGAATTATTTGCTTCACGATTACGTGGCCTGTTTCATCATTTAATTTTTGATTTTAGCTGATCACTAGTTTTGAATTTTTTTTCACTTCTTAGTTCTGATGCGAATTGAGTTTATAACTTTTGGAGTCAAAACTGATCACAAACATATGGCAGCTGTACTGGTAGTAAATGTTTGGTATAATTTACAATCACATTCTTTTGAATCATTTCGACGCCACACAGTTCTGGCGCGAACTCCGTTCATTAGTATTGAATTGCTGATTTTGATCATCTACTTTTGCTGTTGACTGTACAGACTAGACCGCGCGCCGCCCGGTGCGGCGGCGTCCTTTGAGGCGGCATTTCGCCGAAATGCCGACAATAGAATGTCGGCATTAGGTAGAAAGCGAAAAGCGAAGGCACCTACTATGCTAGTGTTGACCTCGCATATGAACTTTAGAAAAACAGCTGATCAGGTAGCCCTTTCGAGTTTTACTTTCATTGCTGGTTTAAGTGAAACAAGTGAATTTACTATTTCTTAATTAAAAATCTCATTGGAATAGGTAAAAATAATGTTTATATACAGTTTACAGTAAAAAAAAAATGCAAAAAAAAACGTAAAATTTAAGGAAAAGCCGACGAAAAATTTCAACGCAGGGGGGTCCAGAATCATGTACTGAATCCATGGTAAGCGGATGTGCGTCGATGTCCCTGCCACCCTGTATAAGTATGTTTATCAGCTGTTTAGTACCTATAACACAAGCTCTCAAGCTTAACTTGGGACTAAATGGTGTTGTGTAAAAATTTGTGATATATTTATTTATTTAGTTTTAAATCTGTAAGCCTAATAATCTGTTTGCTTGCTTGTTAATAATATTTCCTTTATATAAAAATGTACGCAACTGGGCTCTTTCTGGGTACGTAATAACCACTTACACGAATAAACAGCACGGTATGTTATTATAGATACTCGAGCAAAGGTCTAGAAATATTCCATTTAACAGAAAGTTCAAAAATGCCAGACACACTGGCTAGACATGTTAGCTTTTATGAAAGAACTTTTCGCACTTTGAAACTTATTAACGAGAAAAAGTATGATAAAGAGTTTTATTCTGACGTAATAATATAACAGACTTTAAGAAAAGGAGCTCATAAAGAATAGGTACACATACATACATACATACATAAACTCATGCCTTTTTCTCATGGGGGTAGGCAGCAACTACAGAGCGCCATATAAAAAGAAAAAAAAAATACGAAAATAGGAAAAAAAAAGATTATAAAGATTAGGTATACATAGAAATGCTACATGTAGAATTTCTAACTAACCTACTCTTTATGTGCTTATTTTTTTAGCTTCATTTACGCGCAGGTCCTCCCGAAAGAGACATGTTCGTAAACATGATTATAGCCTTGATGGTCGCTAGTGCTACTGTTGATGCATATGTTGTTGTGTTTGATTCTCGACAAGGAAAAACTGTTGTGATTTTTTCATGTGAATTTTCTTTGGCATTTTTGCGCCCCCTATTACATGAAATATAAACATTTTATTTAACATTTAACAACAACAACAACAACAACACAACATAAACACAACAACACACAACACAACAACAACAACATTCACTTAACATAAACATAACTATGGGGGAGGGGAGGGAAGGGGGAGGGGGTGAGAGGGGAGGGGATAGGGGGCGGGTAGAGGCAGGGGTCGGGAGGGGTTGGGAGGGGAAACAGAGGGAGGGGTGAGGGAAGGGGAGGAAGGGGTGATGGGAGGGACGTGGGAGGTGTGGGGGAATGGGAGGGAGGGGGAGAGGGGGAGGAGAGGAATGGGGAAGGGGAGAGGGGAAGGAGAGGAATAGGGAGAGGGGGAGAGGAGAGGAGTTGATAAAAAATGCTATGCTAGGTATTTGTGAAAACCTTTTTACAGAAATAAATATAATTTTATCATTTTTATAATTTTATCATTTTATACTAAAACAAAAAGACATACCTACATCACATAAGTAGCTTATCATTTATGTCACATTTTGGCGATCCATTCGCTAGTTTTGCATGAAAGAGTAATTGACATCTATTCATACAAACTATCGCGTTAGTAAAGATAATTCCGGATTTCCCCACGTTTTCAATCATCGATGTTAGTGACGTAGGTACAAGAAAAACTTAGGAAGTATAATAATTATACTTCCTAAGTTTTTTTTAATTACTTCCTGTTTTTTGTAAAGTACCTAACTTTATTTAAAATAAATACTTAACTGTATACACTAGAAATAAAAATGAAAACTAAAACATTGGTCATTGATTAGGTTAATAGCTGAGTTACCTGTGAGTAAAAAAAATCTTATGCAATCATACTAAAATAATAAAAAAAACTCTATTTAGAAGTCTACTAATAAATGTACAAAACTTTGAGTCGATCCCTTTTGAACTTGACTTACTTTAAATAAGATTGTTAAAGTACATCAAAACATGTACCTCCTTCAGTCGGCATAGTCGAAAACTTTAACGTGAACACGTAATGAGGCTCTGGTGTTACCGTAAAACTGATAAATCAGTTAACTCAATTTTTTTCTTTAGAAGTGTTCGTGCCTTCTCTGTATGAGAAGAGAGCATTATTTGGGATAGTTACAGGGTGGTATTAAAATGATTAATTTGATGAAAACATTGAGTTGTTGCATTTAACTAAAAACTTGTCATCATCATCTGCGCCTTTTTGCAACTATATTGGGGTCAGCTTCCAGTTTAACCGGATGCAGCTGAATACCAGTATTTCACCCAGTAACTGGGTAACATGATACCCCTTGGTTAAACTGGTTGTCAGACTTTCGGGCTTCTGACTACAAGTAACGACTGTCAAAGATCTACAAATGACATCCGGGACCAACGGCTTAACGTGCTTTCTGAGACACGGAAAAGTCTTGGTAATAAATAAATAAAAAGGAAAAGGTTGTAATAAAAAGTCACCCATCCACGGACCGACCTCGTCAAGCGTAGCTTAACCTTCGATTGACCCATGGGGCTGTTATAATTTAGACAGAAGCTCCTCACTAATTACTAACTTATAACTAAAATCTTGTATGAGTTGGGATTCACTACTACTTCCAGTTCGGTGCACTTTCATCAGTTCGGTTTTAGGACCTGTTGATGTAGTGGTTTCTAGCCCTGACTGCTATGCCGGTCGTGAGTTCGATCAATGTGTACAATAATTTACTCTGGGTCTGGGTGTATTTTATCAATAGGCGATGTAATATTAATGTAATTTTTCCGTGACATCCCCAAACGGTTGACCGACTCCTTACGTGACCAGAAGGCTGGCCTTTACTTAGGTCTGATAATTAGCATTGCCATTCAACGTGGCAATGCGGCAGTTTTTTGAGAACGTTTCTCGTTGACAGCGATGCGGATGAATTTTTGATGCCTTATAATTATTTTACCTTTCTTTTTGTTTTTATGTAAGAATTATTGTTGTTAATTTTTATTTATTTATTTTCAATAGGTAATAATATGTATGTTTTTAGAAAAATATAAGTTTGTTTTAAGTTGACTAGTACTCGTAGGACATCATCTATTTATTTTGGGACTCGATGGCGTTGTGTGATAGGTAGGAATATTATTATACTTGATTCGTTACCTAGTCATCTATCGTAGTTACTGATTTCGTAATTTTACAGCAACACAGGTATATCTCGTGTGATAATATCGTACCTACCGTGAAGTTATAACAGTCGACTAGGGATGGCCTATTTCACACTTCATATTAAACAAATGTATGTAATTTAAAGGACTTTTGGGAGTCATGAATGGTATTAGATGCAGTGCAAAAATGCACGGTCGTGTTAGATAAAATAGAAATATGTTAGAAACTAGTTCTGTCCGATATAGGACCAATTTTTGGTCTATATTTATGTCTCTTCAAAACATCACCGAGATGAGCTGCAATGCTGCCAAAGAGCGATGGAGAGAAGCATGATAGACATCAAGAACGAGACAGGAAACGAAACACCTTTATGCCAAGACAAGGCTTATAGACGTACTTAGGAAGATAGACCAACTGAAATGGAGATGGAAAGTCCACATGTTAAAGAGTACCCAGGAAAACTGGAGTTAAATTGTTACAAACTGGAACAGAGATGGAAAAAGGGAACAGGGAAGACAACTTAAGAGATGGGATGCTGGGTTGAAGCTTACATCGGGCCCTTACTGGAGAACTCCTCTAACATTTTCCAACAACACCAACATTACCTTTTTTTTTTTTAGAGAAGGCCTTTGCCAAGAGGCACACTGAACTTATAGATATACTCTAAAAGAGGAAAACTAACACTTCAAAACAGAAGGAAGTTCAGGATTGAGGGCTTATTGATTGATTGAGCTACCTAAAACAGCTTGAGCTACACGATGACTGATGCGTGCCTACCATCTTAAAGAGATAAGATCTTAAAGTCCGAAATGCATGTGAATGGAATCGTGAGCGAAGTTCTAGTCGATAATGTTATGTATGTATTTAGAAATATACACAAGTAAGTTTATCAGTTGTCTAGTAGTTATAGCACAAGCCCTGCTTAGTTCATGATTAGATGGCGTTGTGTGAAAATTTGTGGAATATCAATACTGAATCATTCATCTGAATAGGGATTATGTACTGAACTCATTATACCAGGAAGTGATTAAATAATCTTTCCCACATGTATAACGTAGTATTCTCAAAAACTTAAAATTAATTAAAATAACCCTTGTAACATTGAGACACTTGCCACCCCTACGCAGCGAGCGAGGATGTAATAAAACTTCAATACTTAATGAGATTTTCACTACCTGCCTACAGACCTGCTTTTAATTTGTTGTTCATCGTATAAAATACGTCGTGTTTTTACATTATTTTGTAACTTTTCATCTTAAAACTGAGAAACTGGACTCAGCGAACTTATATCTAAGACCGTCTAAAAAGTATTTGTACTATTTTGTCTATAAAAGTAAACTATGGATGCGACAGGATTGGCGCAGTGGCTCAGTGATGAGCTGTTGTGTTGCGCGTCTTGGATTAGATTCTCGAACGGACAAATACATTCGTTTAAAAAATTGGGCTTGAATGTTATTGGCAAAGTAGCAGAGAATGCAGTCGAACTGAATAGAAAAAAGAAAAAAGGAGTTTCCAAAGAACTTGCGGTCTGTATTGAGAGTGTGAGTTCACGTGAAATCGTGCAAAACCTTAAAATATTGATTTTTCACGACTTCATATTAAATTTAAACTATGCCAAATCTTACATTCCTCTTTAAGCAATATTACAGTAAGAAAATTCACGGTTTTCATTTCATATCGAAACAATACCACAATTTATTTAATGTCCAAATATGATATTGTACAAAAAATTTGATGAAAAACGTTGATTGGTGTCTTTTTTTTACCCTATCATTGTCAGCCCACAAAAAATGCTCGCCAATAAACTCGGTGCTAACTAACTCACTACCAACTCCACAGCTAAAACCACAAAAACCCGCGCACGACAGCTTACAAAATAAAATTCACAACGATTCATATTCCTGGATTTCCTCCGAATATTTCACCTGCGATGCAAAAGGGTGAATGAAATTGTTGAGCAAACAAGCGGCGAAACAAATTCTGGCTATTTGTTCCCCTGGGGCACAGCCAAGTTGGCTTGATCTGGCTAAAGATTCCTCAAATTTATGTCCACATACAATTCTTCTGGTTCCAGGGTAAAAGTTCAGCGTCTAACTAATAAAATGATAAAACTGTCGCGGTAAACTTTTATTTGGGAAGTATCAAATTGGTCTGCGAAGTATAAAGTTTTTGATGCCGAAAATAATAGGAGTTAAAGGATATAAAAATGTTTGACTTTATCGCTGATTCTATTTAGAAATGTCAGGAAAAATCCTCTTTGGGACATAGATTTTTTATCTTACGATGCAGTCGATACTCTTTGACTTGACGTTTTATGTTTAGCGATAGTTCAAATTATTTGTTTTTTTTTGTATTTTATGGCGGAATTGGGAATTTGGGGTTTACATCTAACTTTTTCTTAGACATTACTAACCTGATTTTGACTAGCCTGCTAGTCTAGTAGTTAGTGGCCCTGACTGCAATGCTGGAGGTTATGGGTTCGATTTCCCACCGAGGACAATTAATGTTTGTGTGATGAGCACGATCATTTGTTCTATGTCTGGGTGTAATTTATTCAAATTCAATTCAAAAACATTTTATTTCTGATCAATTGAGACAAAAGAATTACCATAATCCACTAATGTAAGAGACTAGTGCCTGAAATAGGTTTTTGTAGAAGTACCTGTGGTACAGGTCACCAGGACCTCCCCTTGGCGAAAAAGTTAAAACACTTATAATAATAGTCTTGCTTAGGGCAAGCAAGAACGTGCAACGTGTTCAGAATATAAACAAAAAATCTTTTTATTTTTTCTGCATTAGAGTTTTAGTTAATCAGTAATTAATCATGTAGTTAAATTAATAGCCAACCCCAAAAACTTGACTTGACTTTAATTTTTTTTTAATTTTGTGTCATCACGCGGTCGGCTTCCAGTTGAAATACTAGTATCTTACATGAAAGCGACTGTCTACCTGACCCGTACAACCCACGTACTGGATTATTATGCAGTATCTGAGTAATACTAAGAAAGAAAGAAAGAAATGACGAAAAAGCATTTATTTGGCACGACATAGGCAGACGTTGATAAAAGAAATAGATACAGGAAATAAATTAAACTAAAAAAAAATACACACACAGACAACTCACACACACACACACATATTATTTATACCTACTCTTTTAGTGGGTGCTGAAACCAATAGCTTAACGAAAAAGAATGGCTACCTTACCACGGACCAACCTCTGCAGGATAGTAATATTCAAATGGGGTAAATTATATTTAGTTTTTTAATGAAAAAATGTTAATGAGTACCAAACATTTATTTTGGCCAGCTTTTATAAATGTTTCTAATTAAACTATGAAACAAAGATTTATAGATACTTATACAATCTGAATAATAAATCTTAAGGACCAAAATGTTGGGGATCTTGATTGAAACCACTTTTATGCACTGTTATTCTCGTTTATTCAGAACACTGATTTACACTGTTGTTACTACTAGTTATATGCATAGAATAATATACTAGTTATATGATTATAATAAAGTTTTTTGCAAGAGACGTATGCGCTATGTTCATATGTTAAAAAGCATATAAATTAAGTGTGATATATTTTGTTGGTAAAAACTGTTTTAATTTACAGGATTTATGATCAAATCTCTAGACGCTTAGTTCTTTCTTAATTAACATTAGATAATTTAAAAACATTTTTGACACTTACCTAAATTGAACAAGTTCCATAGACTAGATTAGAAATAGTTTTTAATGTACGAGTATACCATAAAAATTAACAGAACTTTTGTTAGCTATAGATCTTACCACTAAAAGTGAACTCTTAATACAGACTACTTTTGGATATATTTGAAAAAGAAAAAAAAAAAAAAATAACAATATATTACTCTAATAATAATACATACATACATACATAAACTCACGCCTTTTTATCATGGGGGTAGGCAGAAACTACAGAGCGCCATATGATACAATTCTTACATACTTCTTTTGCTTCATTTACATCCATACATGTTATCATACACACACGCCGGTTGCGAGTACTACGCACCTGACCTTTCTGAAGAACCTCACCAATAAGGTCTATGTATGTCCTTCTAGGGCGTCCCCTCCCGGCGTTCCCACTTACATCTGCCTTGTAAATACCTTTCGTTAATCTCCTTTCATCCATCCTTTCAACGTGACCAAACCATCTAAGCATACTCTTTTCAATTTTTGTAACTACATCTTCTTTTAAACCACAATTTCTATTAATAATAGTACAGACAATAGTACTATTGACACTTATGCAATGCTTATTTAATAAGTACAAAAATGAAACGCGAATCTTTGTGATTTGGTTATTTGAATGAAGCGTTGCTCAACAATGTCGAATATGCTCAAAAATATACCAGTCGCGGCTGAGTAAAAATCAAGTAGCAACTGCTAATAATTGTTGGTCAAAGCTGAAAAGTTTTGCATATTTCAGTACAAAGAAAGAAAGAGAAATTAAGAAATAATATTGTTTTTTAATCAAACAAAAAGTAAGTTAACTCCCTAAGCTCTTGTCAAGTAAAACTTGCAAACTAAACAAGAATTCTGTAACGCGCTCGAGTATTACGTAGGCGCGCTACGAAATTTCGTAGCGCCTCTACGAAGTTGCTACGGATTAATCTACATTTTTTGTAGAACTTACCGGATTACGTTTGATCAAAAATTTAATACTGTTTTTAAATTAATAGCTATTATATTTTACCTTTTAATCTTTCAAATACTAAATACTATTTTAACAATAAAGTTTAGGTAAAGTTAGATACAATTATTAATGTATTTAACATAATTACAGACACTTGAAATCATAAAGTCATAAATCATTAATTTATTTGCGAATATGGGTAAAAAAGAAAAAGGTCATACAACTAAAGGGTCCATTTAGCCATATCCTACCACAAGGCAGGCAAATTTACAAAATACACGTTGATTAAAATTTGACATAAAAGAAAACACTTAGAACAATATCACATACAGCAGCATTACATAGATGTATCTTCTAAATCTGCAGTAACAGAGTAACATGCTTTTCCTAATAGAAGTTACTGTATTTAAATATATTAATATCAATTATCTCTAAAATTGAGTTTGGTAAATGGTTACATATGCGTGGAGCCATACACACTAAGCTTTTATTTAATAACGCTGTTTTTGAGGTATGCTATTGAACATAATTCAGTCAAAATAATAACACCACTCTGATCTTTATTTAAATAACCATATTCATGAACAATTTTCAACTTTACGAACTTTTATCCCACCATATTTTGGGATACGAAAAATTTAACAAACTTAATTTTGCATTGAATAAGGAATATCTTATGGGTTGTAATATTAAAATATTTCGCATACACCGAGTGTGCGCGACTGAAAGCAATGTACGTTCCCAAGCCATATATTTGTGCTTCTAGGACATTAGGGGTGTACACAATGTTACTTTTAGTGTGGCGCTGGTGACCGAAAAGTAGTGTGGAAAATGGTGGTCCTGGTTTTGACATATTATTGTGATAGTACAGACTGACCAAAGAAAGTAGTAGTAAAGTATCTAGCATATATGTAAACTCACGATTTTTGCCCATGGGTTAGGCAGAATTATAGAGCACCTTTCGCTACGATCCTTTTTTAACCGACTTCAAAAAAAGGAGGAGGTTCTCAATTTGGTTGTATTCTCTTTTCGTTTTTTTTTTCGTTAGGGTTTTGTTACCTCATTACTCCGTCATTTAAAGAACGATTATGGTTTTTTTTTACATTTATAAAAAAAAAAATATTTTGTTTAAATTGCAGTATAAAAACTATTTAAACGTGCAATAAATGAATTTAAAATTGAAAAAAGAAGTTTTTTACAAAAAAAAACAATAGATTTTCAAAAATAAAAAACACTAATAGGTGGAAAATAACTCTAGTTTCCGAAAACTGAAGCTTTGGTGGTTTTGTTTCATTCATTATTGGCCACCGACTTCCGAAACTGCAGTTATTTTTCACCTGTTAGTTTTTTTTTTTTAAAGATAAAGATAAATAATAATATTTTCCCAATTGAACATGAACCTTATTTTGTCTGACTTAAAGTTGAAAAATGATCAAAGAAATTTGACACATTGGGGTAACTTGACGTGCTGGCGTCTGTACATAAACTAAGGCAGGACGTCCTAAACTTAAACACAAATGTGTATAATCTAATAATTAGGATGTTTTTTTTATGCCCTATAACTCTTTTACTTTTTTTTGTTTCTATTATGTAGTTATGTATATAACAATTACTTATTTGTCATTACATTAAGTACCGAATATAATAAATAAAAACAGCAACAAACAAACAGGCAACTAAATTAAAATTATGACTATTCCGAGTATCAAACTAGGCCAAAGCTGTTTCTTGGAAATCTGATATGGATTATCGTATTGACGTATTCAGTCTAAAATAATAAGTTCTAAAGTTAAACTCGACTATTGGAAAAAAACGCACTAAAAAGTATTAAACTATTACTAGTTTAATACTTTTTAGTTAGAGAATATACTCATAAGATAATATTTTATAATATTGTCTTATGAGTATATTCTCTTAGGGGATAGCCACGGTCGTATGATACCTGCCCTAGCACAAACAATAACTAGACAAATTTGATACCCATATAGAGGGAGTTGTGAAAAAATATATAATCCGCTATTTAGTGACGGCAGCCATCATGGATCGATTTTCGTAAAACGTAGCTAAGAACACTCCCGAATAATTCACCTTTTAAACAAAAAATCAGAACCGGTTGATCCGTTCGGGAGCTGTGATGCTACAGGCACACACATTTACATACACACACACAGATACGTCAAACTGATATCACCCCATCGTTTTTGCATCGGGAGTTAAAAACCAACTTGACTTTGTTTTATAATAAACTAGCAGATGTCACGCGGTTTCACCCGCGTAGTTCCTGTTTCCGTGGGAATACAGAGATAAAAAGCATATGGTACTCAGGGTGATTGTAGCTTTACAATGGTGAAATAATTTTTGAAATCGGGACAGTAGTTTTTGAGTTTATTCATTACAAACATACACACACACAAACACACATTTTTTTCTTCTTTATAAAATTAGTGTAGATAATATATTTTGAAGTTTGAATAGTATTTTTTTTTTAATTTAAATATCCGTGGCAACCCTGCGGAGCACGCACGAGGATCCGATCGCGATATAAATGCAGCGATTGTGAACTCTCTCAAGTCAGCTGAATGCAATAAAACATGGAAAATAGCACGTAACACTGTACGTGTCGACTGAGATTTAAAAGTGAATATTTAAAGTGTCTTGACGTCGTAAAATTATTCGGTGGTAAAATATCACATAAAAACATATAAATAAAAAAAACCTTGTACCTAATTCCCGAAGGGCTAGGTAAGATTAAGGTATATCTGTAGGACACATAAAAAGGGCTAGTTTTGTTTTTTTTTATTGTGTTGATATCATCTCAAGTGTTTATAGTATCGTTATAAATATTTGAGGTAAAACTAGCGACCAAACAGTTCGTCAGTTGGTGCAGTGGCTGAAAGATTGACTGTTGCGCTGCGTGTCATGGGTTTTTTTTATAATTCTATACGAAAAAAAAAATGTATGGCCTACACTGGCCTACAGGTAGTTGTTCAGGAGTCTGCTGTTAGTGTATGTGAGTCGAAGTGTTTGTAAATGCAGCCACGATGCAGGAAAAGTGAAAAAACGTTATAAAAAACGACTAAAATGGACGATTGAATCGATAAGTATTGTACAGATTGGGGTAACTTGATATGCTAGCGTATACTATAGGTTTCTCCGTAAAATAGTAACCTACTCTATTTCTGAAGTCAGTCAAAAAATGACAGTACCTAACCCTAACAGCGTGGCTGAACATTCAGTGCCCTCTATTGTTTCATAAATATATTTTTACTTTAAAATTTTATAAACTACATAAATAAAGGGTCGTTTAGACGTCTAAACTCTTGGACAATATTTTTTATTAAGTGCTTTAAATTTCATTTTGAATGCAAAATACATTTTGACGTCATTAAGAATAGCTTAGTCATTGTACGTACTAAGATTTTATACGTTCAAGTTGACTAATTCAAAAACTTTATTTTCTTTAGCGTTTGCTTTATTAAAAAGAAACAATGAAGTGAACAAAGCCGAAGCTATTGAATGGAATCTTTTCTTTTGAAACTTTTTGCTTACTGTACTAGCAGGCTACTCGGCAGCACTTGCGTTTAATTTAGTTTCCATTGAAATAAAAAATAATACCTAACATGAAAATAATTACTGCCTCGTTGGTTTCGTGGTCGAAAGGGCTGTTGCTGAGCTTGAGGTCCGGGTCGGGCAAAACGTTCTTGAGTTTTTCAATCTTAATTTCTTAGTATCAGCCCGGAGTCTGGATTTGTCCCCGATTGGTGGCATTAAGCTCGCCCCCTATTACATGGAACTTAAACATAACTGGCAAAATGTGGGTGTACACCTCTGCCTAACCCTTCGGGGATAACTTGCGTGATGTTACGTTAAATCTTTCCAGATACTTTTACATGTGCGGCATTTTTAAAATGACTGTTCCCAGACATAAGATTGTATTAATTCATTATGTAAGTCTATCTATGCAGGGCAAAGTCTGGAAAAGCCCGACCCGACCGATGGCATGCATGCGTCAGTCATCATGTAGCTCAAACCTATTTTGAGGGAACTCAACGGTATTATTTCCCTTCCTTGCTTTAATCGAGTGAGGCGTCTTTTTACCTTAATTCATTAAACCCCAAGCGAACGACAGTTCACGCTGTCATTGTCTTTCTATTGTGTCTTAATTGACACGATTGAAAGGTTAAATAAAAGACGTTACATTTGGAACATTTTTTTTTGAGTCGGCATTAATAACTAGAAACTGTGAAAGGTTTTTTTCATTATTTTATAAGTCCAATCGTGATACTTTACGTCCTAAGCTATTACATCGTGAATAGTTTATCTCTCCATACATACGGAATATCTTCCTTTATTACTATCCGTTGAGAGGTTTTAGATTACTATCAATCGAGGTTAAGCTGCTGTTGTGGCGGATTGGAATCGGATGGGTCACTGAGTCTTGTGAGCCAACGAGTTTCTTGTTTCTTTTAAAGATTTTAAAACTTTATATTTACCTGTAGCGAACCACACATTTTGTAGATTTTTGATAGTAGTTATTAGACGTCAGATGGCTCCAAAATGGCTCAAGCAAGGGGTATCATGCTACCCAGTTGTGAGTTTTGAAGGTCAGACAGGCAAGTAGCTCCATGTAGAATACTGGTTTTCAGCTGCACCGAGTTAGACTGGATGCCGACCCCAAAATAGAAAAGGGCTACACACACAGATGATGATTGAGCTACACGTCAATGATTTGAAGTTGAATTTAGTAGCACGGTTCCAGTTTATCGAATGCTATAAAGTGAGCGCCAAAAACCTCCTTCATAAAAGGAAATCACAAGTATGTTTTACATTGTTAATAAATAAACAAGTGAGCGTCAGCCATTTCAAACCAAGAAATAAATGAGTGTTTAATTGATTGAATTAATTGTTTCTTCAATAACATACCCTTTGACTTATCTGATGCAATGAAATGTTATTTGGTTGCTCATTTGTGGCTCAACTGTTTTAAAGTTGCACGAATAATCAACTTTAATTTATACGTAATATTTTAATTTTCATTTATGTTAAGTTTTTGCCTTAATACTTAATGTGCAAATAGCTTAAACTTGGCCAACGCAAAGTATTTGTAACTAGCTTTAAATATTTGTTAGCTTGTAATTAGCAATCTTTTCTTCTACAAATATTTTTTAGTATGTTATTAGTCTGTAAGCTTTCTAAAAAAATAACTAATAAAATAAATGTCAGCCTGAAGTCAGCTAGCCATTTATTTATGAAGAACCAAAGTGTAACATACGGTTATTTCATTTTATATTTTCTTGTACTTTTTATCTTTCAAGCAATAACCTACTTGGATGTTACAGCAAACATTTTTGAGCATATCCGCTTCGCTGTAGGCAACTGGACAAAGACTTACCAGCCCATAAATCAGATAGTATGCCACAGACACTTTAGATAATCCGTCATTTGGATTAATGCCCGGGGGAAGTTTTGTTATCTTTTGTGGGCAGTTATTTATGGCTAGACAGTTATGTGGCGATGTGGCGGTAGGGTTAGGAAGTGTGATCGGTTTGGTATTACTGATCTTTAAAGAGTGTTTTGTAATAGTGATACGAAATCTTGTTTTTGTAATTAATTTGAAAATTGAAATTGTTAAATGAAATAATAAATATACCTATATCTATACTAATATATAAAGAGGAAATGTTTGATTGTTTGTTTGCATTGAATAGGCTCCGAAACTACTGGACCGATTTGGAAAATTCTTTCACTGTTGGGAAGCTACACTATCCCCGGGTGACATTGGCTACGTTTTATCCCTGTATTCCTACATGAACGGGAACAACGCGGGTGAAACCGCGGGATGTCTGCTAGTGTATAATAAGTTAATGTTCATATTGTTTAACTTAACTCACAAAAACCTGTTCTATACATAAAACTAAAATGTGGATTCAAAGAGAATAGCTTCTAAACAGTATTAAATTTAATAATGAAAGCACCAAGTTTTAGCCTCACGCGGCTTTGTTGAGACAGGTGCAAGTTTTTGTACAAGAGGTTCCGTATACTGTTAAATATATTATAAAGGTAGTAGAATAGAATAGAATAGAATACTCTTTATTGTACACCATAAAAACTTACAAATAACAACCCAAGGGAAGTAATAAGGGAATAGTAGGCAATAGTAGTAAGGGGGCCTGATTGTTGTTTTGTTTAATTGTTGAATTTAATATTAGATGTGTCTTGTGTCGATAATCTAGAGGCTATAACCTCACATCTCAGGCACCACGAAGTGGTATGTCAAATCTTAGCTACTACCAATGTCATCATAAATATGAGTAAAAAATCTCTTTCCACAAATATTTTTTAGCGCTATAATATCAGTATATTATAAGTAGAGTAAATATAAACTAAACGCCGAATAGGATATGGTAATTATTTTATTTAAATTTAAATGGTCCTATCACATTTAATTACTAACATTCAAGTTCGTCGGATGTACCTATTGCAAAACAATTTGTTGTACTACTTCTTATACTCAAAAGAAGCGTTATGCAGACTGTCTTATGTAATTTTTAACTTAAGAAAACAACAAATTTAAAGTCTAACTTGATTACATGAAAACTATTTTTTAGGTTACGCCACAAAAAAATATACTATGCTTTCCAAACTCAGTAAGCTCCGTATTAATCTCATTTCAGTGATTTATTCGCATTTAAACGATGTATAGACCACAGTTTTATCTTTAACACTACGGTACCCTAAAACAAGATAAAGCCACCACTTCCATCAGTACTAGTACTTTTTCGCCAAGTTTGTTGAGAACGCGGCCGACACTACGGATGCTTTGTTACGAGCTTTTCAGGTGTTCAACATGCTTGTATACTAAAGATTTCTAGATATTTTAAGAATACATTTTAAACTAAAGTGGCTAAATAAGTCGCTGGTTGCGGAAGTATCTTATAGTCTGTTCTCGCGACCCCCGGCTCAGGTGCGACACGGAACACCGGGTTAGTTTTAGTCAGTAAGAGTCTGTCAGACTCCTTCATCCTACCTGGGGCAGAGGACATCCATAAGCAATTTCCATCCCACACCAAAAAGAATAAGGTTTAGTTTCGGTTGACGTGGTCGGTTCGAAATGAACCAACCATTGATGTACAACATGTATACATGTATGTTACTCATCCTTCACTTCTTGTCCTCAAAAGTGCATTCAAAAACCAGCGTCAGGTAGCATCTCAGCATCTGTCTGGCATTACCACTGAATTAAATCTTTTAGCGCAGTCGTGAGTCGTGCTACGTTTTAAATTCCTTTAAAATGGTGTACCGTAAGTGTTTCGACCTATTGCCAATGAATGTTGTTTCTTTATCTCATAATGAAACTTTCAAGTCGATAATACATATCCTACCTCATAAACCTCACCAATACAAGTTCATTTATAATAGGAAAGCAAGGGAGCAATTGATTTTTGTAGTTATTTTGAGCCATCTAGCTACGTGTCATTGTTAAGTACTATTTTGGCATTAACCTGTAAATCTTCTTAAAATGTAAAAAATAAATAATCTAAATAATTATGTTTTGTGTTTTTTTGTCTTTTGTTTTATTTTCAAAGGATAGGAAAACTACTCACCTATTTTAATAACCTCTCTGGCACTCTCACCGGTATGCGTTAACTTGTACGTATCTACACCATACATATTTCATATACCTATATTATTTAAGTACTTGTTATGCTATGACTTCAGGTAAATTTTTATAACGTTATTTTAAAGGGCAAGACTTTCCGTGTGCACACAAATAGTCCGTCGCGCTCGGCTGCTTACATCCTATTGAATAGTGGGTAACGTGCATTTTTATTAAAACATACGAATCATCGTCAGGCATCATTATCAAACCGCTATTCGGTTTAAAATACGTCTGTACTTTATACAGTTATACATAGTTCTTTCTTGTTTTTTTTTCTCCTTGTATTAAATTTTTATCCACCTCACACTGTTCACTACAAATACATTATTTATTTATTTTACACACACACAACACACGCACAGACACTCACACACATGCATACATAACAGTCTGCTTTTACGTCGATGACACCTCCCAACCTCAGGTCCAGTTGAAAACCAGCGTCAGGCACTAGTTGTCTGGCTGTTTTGCCGAACTGGACCTATTTGGCGCAGCCGCAAGGCACATAATTCTTTACATTGCTTATTTTTATTGTTTTTTTTTTTTCGTGTACCTACACTTGAGAGCAATAAAATCGCACACCCCTTGTAATTTGGTTTATTACTGATTGTTTTCTAAAATCGAAAGATATTGAGTAAAAATCATTAGACAAAATTAAAGCATACAAGCTTAGCTTTACAAAAACATAAAATTAAAATCATTGACCTTCACGTAACTTACAAAAACCGACCGTACACCGAATTCCCCAAATTCACGCGTTTGCGTTGTCACTACTTGCACCCTTAGCCGCAGGTATAAAAAGGTCAGTTTATTGGAATTTTTATTCAGTTGCATACCGAAGGTCAACGTGATAACATCTCTACTGGAAGCATACGGATTTACTGGAAAAATGTGGATACCACGCCCGCAGAAGCCGCTCAAGTTATTGCCTTGCTCGAAGCAGGCCATAACCAAAGTGAAGTTGCTCGACGGCTAAATTTGAGCCGCTACTCTGTTCGTCGTGTATACCAGAGGTTCCAAGAGACCGGTGGCTACATTCGGCGACCAGGATCTGGCCGGCGACGCACAACATCAGAGCGTGATGACCGCTTTCTTGTGACAAGGTCTTTGAGAAATCGGCAACTGAACGCGGTTCAACTGGGACAACAGCTTCGAGAAGTTCGCAATGTCAGTATAAGTCGGTGGACAGTTCGAAGAAGACTAGGTGAAGCAGGAATGACTTCACATCGCCCAGCAAATGGTCCCAAATTGACCACAGCTCACCGACAAGCCCGGCTACAATTTGCTAGGGAACATTTAAATTGGACGTATGACCAATGGCGGGCTGTTATGTTCTCTGATGAGTGCAGAATGACTTTACATGGTCATGATGGACGCTCTAGGGTCTACAGAAGGTCATCAGAGCGATTTTCACAATGCTGCATAAGCGAACGTGTGGCTTTTGGAGGTGGATCGTGTATGTTTTGGGGTGGCATAATGTTGGACACTAAAACTGACATTGTATTCATCACTACGGCGAATACCGGCCCGAGATCGAGAAGTTTGACGGCTGCACGATACGTCGAAGAAGTGCTCGAAGAACATGTGAGGCCGCTTGCGTGGCTTTTGGGAGAAGATTTTCTCTTAATGCACGACAACGCCAGACCGCATGTCGCTAGAACAGTTTGCGACTACATGGAAGATGTTGGAATCACCGCGATGGAGTGGCCAGCTCGTAGTCCTGATCTCAATCCGATTGAGCATGTCTGGGATGAGCTAAAAAGAAGAGTTCGAGCAAGAAGCCCTGCTCCTACGCGCCTCCAAGAGCTTCAACTTGCCATTGAAGAGGAGTGGAACGCCATACCACAAGATTTCATGGTGAAATTAATACGGTCCATGAAAAACCGATTAAGAGCTGTAATCAAGGCTAGGGGAGGGAATACACCTTATTAAAAAACAATTTGATCAAGCATTTTGAGTTTTATTTTTATTCTTTGTTAAGCTAAATTGGGTAATTTTATCCGTATGTTGGGTTTTGTGCCCTAAAACTCCCTATGGGTACTTTTTTTACACTGTATTTGATATCATTAGAAAGGTACTGAAGTAAACATTCAAATAGTGTAAGTTTTATTTTAATATGTATTCACATTTATGAAAAAAACTGCTTTAACAACAAAAAGTCAACGTGTGCGATTTTATTGCTCTCAAGTGTATTTTTATTTTTACGTGTGCCTGTCTCGTGCCAAATAAAGGCTTTTTATTTCTTCTTTCTTTTATTTTGTACTCTTTTACTTAAGGTTCGCACATCATAGGTCAGCGGTCCACCTTTAAATGACCCCTGGTTTTAGTCTATACTAATATCTTACAAGATCTATTAGTGTTTGTTTGCATTGAATAGGCTCCAAAACTACTGGACCGATTTGAAGAATTCTTTCACCATTAGGAAGCTACACTATCCCCGAGTAGCATAGGTTACTTTTATCCCTGTATTCTCCGGGAACGGGAGCCACTCGGGTGAAACCGCGTGATGCCTGCTAGTATATTAGTTTTAGTAATGTAGTAGGTACAGGTATTGCAGTATACCTAGATAAAGTAGATAAACAAATAAACAAGACCGAGGTTTGTAATTTAAAGACAGCATTGCCTAAAGAATCTAATATCCAAAGCCAATCATCGAAGTGAATCTAACAGTTTTATGTTAAACAAAGTGTTGCAAGCTACTGGCTCAATGAAGGCCCGGCCATAAACAAGCCGAGTTGTTAAGCCAATCACATACGTTGCCAATAAAAGTGGTCCGTGAATTGACTCGCTGAGTCCACTGGGCCCTACTGCGAACAGTGCCTAGGGTTTTTTGATTAAGTCGACTTTCCCAATTTCGGCCAATTATGACAGATCAATTGGGCCAATAGTTGGACGGTTGGCTATTGTGGTATTGGCTGCTTTGGCCTTCACCGACACAAATTTTTGTGTGGATAATATATTTATATTATCCCAAGCTAAGCAGAGCTTGTGTTTTGGGTACTTAACAACTGATAAACATACTTAATATATTTCTAAATACATACATAATATTATAGATAAATTACACCCAGACACAGAACAAATGATCGTGCTCATCACACAAACATTTGTCCTGGGTGGGAATTGGACTCACTGCACCCGGCGTAGCAGTCAGGGGCACATTAAACCAAAAGGTCAAGCATCAGGATGATAGATATTTGTTTTTAAGTACTAGAATATGAATGTTTGAGTACAAATTCTATATTAACGAAGTCTGAAGCCATCTACATCTCAAAACGCCAATATCTAGACACGGGTAAAATTTGAGTGAAGTAATGTATTTTGTTCCAATATTTATGTTTGTATTAGCTATGCTTCGTATTATAACCTGCTTCACATCGTAGTGTGACGTTAAACAGTTGTGTTGACGGTAAACGTCAAATTGAAAAGTATATTTACTATCTATGTATTCCTATTATCTAATTTGTATGAGAATTTCAATAAAAAAGAGCAAACCAACATTTACTCATCCATTAACTATCTCATTGGATTATTTAAACTAAGTATAAATTGTACGTGCCATAATTACGATGAAATGCGGTTCTTTTTTTTAATTTAAAAGAGTTTGTGTGTTTTTTTTTATTTCTATTTAATTTTTATTTTTGATTTAATATTTCATGTGTATTCAACCAGTAAGTTGTATGTGTGTTGTAAACAGTTAGTATAAGTTGATCATAAATGAATAAATTAAGTTTTTTAAACAAAATACCTCAGTGTTACTTTCCTACAGAAATAGGTAATATACCTCAGCGTTACCTCAGACCGGACTTACCTACAGAAATAATTGCCAGAATGTAAAACTAAAACCCTTTACACTTTCACACACAGACCCAATTAACAAAACCCTCAGAGGTATACGGAACGAGTGTGTGTTATCATTTTGCAAGTCACCTCTGGAGGAAATTTAGTTGAGTTTGGCCCCTACTTTGATACGGACCCGCATCTTGTCCTAACTTGTCTGATTTATTGTTTAGTTTCAGCCTAGCTATTAATTTTGTCTGCTTGTTATCCTGTTCGACGCGTGCGGTTCAACAGGGATTGTTGAATTTTCTTAAACGGTCTAGTTTAACTTGGATGACAGTGGTTTATAACTCTGCATGAACCTACAATTTACATAAAAATTCAAAATTCATTAAGTATTAAAAAATTCAAAATTAATTAAGTATTAAAAAGTGTAACTGAAATTGTAAACTGGAAAAAATGATTTTAGTATTATTTATTATTATTATTCTGAAGAACTTCACGAATAACCTTACCTTTCTGAAGAACTTCACGAGTAATGTTAGTGTGTATCAGTGGTGAAGTGTCCATGTGTCCATACAACTCGATTCCTAACGGCTCCCCTTTGGAGGTTCGGAAGAGCAACTCTACCGCTATTGAATACTGACAGCTAGACTTAAGCACTGCAAAATATACTATAGGTATTTACACCAAAGGTATACAGAGTGGTAGATAGACTGATAACTACAAAACAACAAATAGTGATACCAACACTAAGTTTTTTTTGTCGGCATCTCTTCTGAATAAAAATTTACTCTTAAAAAAATTGACCCGTCGCATCCCCTCCTGGCGATTTCACTAAATTTGAATTGATTCTATCTGGCAGATTCGTTAAAAATGGAACGTAAATTGTACCTGACCAAACGAAACAAAAAAGAAATCTAAAGATCAGCAGGTGGCATTCTATTAGTTCTGCCTATTATATATTTATGTATGTAGTTTATTCAAAATAGCCTGCCTGATATTAAAAGTCGTGGGACAGGCCACTTAAAACCTTAGAACCATAATTTAAATAAATAAATAAACAAAACTTAAAGAAACAGTCGGTACAGAAAGACTTTAAAACGACTCAAATAAAGAAAAAAAAGTTGTTATATCAAAATCATCTCGGCATGGTATAGGTTAACCAGCAATCTACTTGTGTGGCTTCTACCAGTAAGCCATAAGCCCTCTTCATCTACTTTTATTATCAATACATAGTTACCTACATAATATTTATGAAACCTGTTTCCTCTTCACGTAATGAGTCCGTATCGCGTTGCAACCACACCGCACAGGTGTATTAGCAGCTTTCATCCTGATGAGCAAAAACCTACGTTTTAATAATATCGAGTGGTTTTAGTTGATTGCTACTAAAGGGAAACTCTCATTTTCTGCATTATTTCCATGTTTAATTAAAAGATTATGGTGTCATAGTTCAAAAATTCAATTTAAAAACCGACTTAAAAAAAACCACTAACCGATGTAAAATAACTCTAAATTAGGAAGTCTGTGGCTTTGGTGGTTTTGTCTGATTCATGATGGGCCACCGACTTCCGAATTTAGAGTTATTTTACATCGGTTAGTGGTTTTTTTTAAGTCGGTTTTATTTTTTGCAAAAAAGATTTTTATTTTTCCATTTTTAGTTGTTTCCATACAAATATTTGCCATGAATTTATTTTTATATTGTTATTTGTTAACAATACATAATGGTAATAGGGTTATCCACTTATCCCTAATAAATTAAACTTAACATACCTAACTGTCGAAATCTAGGTATATTGTACACATCTGCGTACCCCTCAGAGCGTACAGGCGTAATTCTTATTATAGACTGCGATTTGGCTGTCAACGTAACTGTTTAATTATAAATAATTAAGTACACAGAAAAAGTCCAAATAATTTGATTTATGTTACCTACTAGCTGTGGCCACCTTCTCCTTCTTTCACAGGTCGTAGCGAGATTTGTCATTTATTTTTTTTATTAATGTTTTAATGCTGAAGAACTTAACACAAGTATAATCGAACAGTATTAAAAACTTAAACCTAACCCCGAGTTTTCTGGTTTAGTGATTCCTTCCAGCGTGTCCAGTGACTCATAGGCCCCTTCTCAGCGTGAAGCTGAGTTACATAAAACCTTTCTTATGTATTGTGCTATCGAATGCAAATATAATTTTCCAAATTCAAATGGTTGTTTTAGAGATAAGCACATTCAAACAA
Source organism: Euplexia lucipara (assembly GCA_921972225.1). Classification (NCBI taxonomy): domain Eukaryota; kingdom Metazoa; phylum Arthropoda; class Insecta; order Lepidoptera; family Noctuidae; genus Euplexia; species Euplexia lucipara. Next base: position 19,325,572 of record OV179159.1, read on the forward strand.
AAAGCAATCAACTTTACTAGGTACCTATGCTTTTAGTATATTTGTATAGATTGATCAAAAGTACACACAAATGTTCTTTATTATGTTATTATACTAAATAAACAAAGCGAACATACATGTACCCACTCCAGTTCATCAGGCTATCCTAAAGCTGTCAAATATGCCAATTGAACATAAACCTTATTCTTCTATACTTAAAGAGATAAAGTTCGTGACTTTGTGACGTTGTAGGGTGTAATTTCTAAAACTACTTAACCAATTTTGAAAATTCTTATACCAAGAGAAAGCCTCAATAATTGTTAGTTTAACATAAAATTAAATATAGCCATGATGGCTATATTTTATTTTAAATACTAAGAGGGGTAGAAGGCGATGTTAAAGTACAAAATGTACGCGGACAAAGTCGCGAGCGCAGTGCTAGTTTTCAAGTTAACAACAATCAAAGAAATTTGACAGATTGGAGTGGCTTGATGTGCTGGTCTTAGTACCGATAATCGTTCGTATTTAAAAAACTTAACCCGATTCAGTCACTTGAAATTTGTTCTTCCGCAGCCACCATATTGAATAATTTTAACTGCCAGTAATTACTAAATAATGGCACTAGGAACTGTGTTTACTAAAACCTCTCCTTCCAGCATTATAAACTGAGAAACAGATTAATAAGCCTGCAGCAATCTTAAGTGGCTATAACGCTGCTAAGTGTTCGCGCACACTTGCGACACTGCGACGGTTTCCGTCCGGACGCTGTTTGTGGGCAAGCCTTAAGCCTACCGTCCACTGACACAGAATTTGCAAGGCGATAAAATGATAAATTGATTTCATTTCTGTTAATTCCACCGTAGTGTAGAACGCCTTCCGGCTAGGTGGGATGACGACTTGCGGAAGACTGCTGGCAGATCCTGGATGCGGCAAGCTGAAGATAGGGCGCTGTGGCGCTCATTAGGGGAGGCTTATGTCGAGCAGTGGCCTACTATAGGCTGGTGATAAATTCCACCAACTTCCTTCGATCATAAAATACACATACAGGTTGTCTGGTAGAAAATGCCTATTGCCTATGGAATGTAGTCCGCCTTTGAACAATAGTGTGCTTGAAGTATTAAATAAATAAATACGCACATGCCTTCACTTTCATAGAAAGCTAAGGAAAGGTATTTAGTAGTAGGTATTTATAAGGCAAATGTAAGCGGAAACGCCGGGAGGGGACGCCCTAGAAGAACATACCCATATTGGTGAGGTTCTTCATAAAGGTTAGGCGCGTAGTACTCGCTACCGCAGGCGTCTGTGTACGATAAGATATATGAAAGTTACCGAAGCAAAAGAAGTAGGTATGTAAGAATCGTAGCAGATGGCCCTCTGTAGTTTTTGCGTACCCTCATGTGAAAAAGGTGTGAATTTTTGTGTTTATAATTATGTAGCTTTTTAAGCAAAGTTTACGAGCGTAGCCTAACCGCAACTTGCTGTATAGCAGCACCCTAACTAACATTGCTTGTATGTTCATAAACGGGGGTGGAAATAATGGAGGATCCATGTCATGTGATATAAGTTTATGGCTAATAGAAGAATGGTTCTAAATGTTATAGGGATAGTTAACAAAATCACAATGGCAACGATACTATCTCTTCTATGGGTGACAAAGCTGGATTTTCTACTGTAGCGGCTAGGAACCGATTTCCATAGAGAATACTATTCCATAGCGAAGGCTATTTGCCAGTTAACAACCAATGAATAAACTGCTGCCTCGTTGATCAAGAGGTCGGAATAATTACTGTTAAATACGAGGACTAGGGTTTTATATCCGAGTCAGGTAAAATGTGACGAAAATTTTTACCATTAGGGCGTTCAAAATCATGTTAAAAAATCAGGTTTTCAGTATGTGTAATGATGTCCCCTTCCACCCTGTATAAACAAAATAAATAAAAAATACCAGGTAGTTACTGACCCACTGCAGGGCAAAAACCTCTTCTCATGCAGAGAAGGCACGCTTGCTCAAGGTGGATTGGGAATTTAAAACTTATATATTAACTAAAAGTTTAAAATTCCTGACGATGTTTCTCTTTACCGATGTCAAAGATCTAGTCTATGATCAACTTAAAAAGTACTTAAGAATTGAAAATTTCACATTAGTACTTGCCCTGATTTGACCACACCCTCTTACAAGAAAGGTTGTGGGTCACACCTTAATCTCTGAGCCATTTGGTAGTACCTACTCGTATAATATTTTGCCTTAATGTGCACTCATAATTTCAACAGTGTTTCCATCGCACTTTCAACTCTCAATCACACGCAAATTGACCACTATCCGCTGTACAATTGAAACGCTCTCACCCAGTCATAACCGGTTTTAACCACTTTTAACCGATTATAACTAGCTCCAACAGCATTTAATCTACACGTAACCCAATTTGCTATGTAAATTGAAACTAGCAACAAGATGGATCGCTGTAGTTTTTTGTATAGTTTGCACAGACTGATAGGCGCCGCTTTATCTAAGATGACAGGGATGGGTTGGTCTGTTTTTGTTATCCATACCTTTTAAAGGCTAGTTGAACTGTTTTGTTAACAGTAAGTTGCATGCTAACATAAGCATGCATCATCCTACTGCTGAGCAAAGGCCTGTTCCCATGACTTCCAAATCGTTGCTCCACGTTGTGGTTACTATTGGCAAATCAAATCAAATCAGTAAGTTTGCAGCAAATTATCAAAAGTCATTTATTCAGGTTAGGCTACTGATCAGCACTTTTTGAACGTCAAAGTTACATAATTGCGACTACTACGAACCGTACTGAAGAACATCACCAGTAATGTAGGTATGTGTATTGTGTCGTCCTTCAAGGGCGTTCCCTCCCAACGTTTACGTACACTTACAACATATTCAGATTTTGATTTTGACTGGCCTGTTGGTCTAGTAGTTAGTGATCCTGACTGCTATGCTGGAGGTCGTGGGTTCGATTCCCACCCAGGACAAATGTTTGTGTGATGGGCACGATCACTTGTTCTGTGTCTGGGTGTAATTTATCTATAATATGTATGTATTGAGAAATATATAAGTATGTTTATCAGCTGTTTAGTACCCATAACACAAGCTCTCAAGCTTAACTTGGGAGTAAATGGCGTTGTGTGAAAAGTTGTGGAATATTTATTTATTTAGATGTTTACGTAAATACCTATGTTTTTTTTATATTTTTTTAAACAGAACCCATAACCACTTATTCATTGTTTATGTATTATCTCTTATTCACTCTTTGATATTGTTTGCTTCATAGCGTATTTAAAAGCATCATAAATTATACAAGCTATAAAAAACTTTTTTGCAAAAAATAAAACCGACTTCAAAAAAAGCACTAAACGGTGAAAAATAACTCTAAATTAGGAAGTCTGTGGCTTTGGTGGTTTTGTCTTATTCATGATGGGCCACCGACTTCCTAATTTAGAGTTATTTTTCACCGTTTAGTGCTTTTTTTGAAGTCGGTTTTATTTTTTGCAAAAAAGTTTTTTATTTTTCTATTTTTAGTTGTTCCCATACAAATATTTGATGAATGAATTGATTAAAATATGAATTTATTTTATAGTTATTGTTAACATTACAAGTCATGATAAATAGGGTTATCCACTTATCCCTAATAAATGAAAATGAACATACCTAACTGTCGAAATCTAGGTATATTGTACACATCTGCGTACCCCATCAGAGCATACAGGCGTGATAATACGTCATGATGTTGTATAAACAATAAACATCCAAGCGATTCCAGCAATCACGACGGATTTGCCGTCTATTTTTGAAGAGTTCCGTTGTATATCTCCGAAGATCAGCACCAGATCTTCACCAAATTAAAATGGGACCACCTCGGGAGTCTACTCTTTCAAACCAAAAAAGAATTTCGAGAATCGGTCCACAAATGGCGGAGAAATCAGGTAACATACATAAAAAAAAAAAAAAAAAAAAAATAAAAAAAAAAAAAAAAAAAAAAACATACACACGAACATAGAACCTCCTCCTTTTTTGAAAGTCGGTTAAAAATGCAAATGCAGACTTTACGCCATAACTCCGATATTTACTTTCGAATTTGAATACTGCACGTTTGCTGCATCTAAAAGATATCTAGCTTCCAGCCTAGGCAGAAAACCGCAGGCGGAACCGTAGGTTAGTTCTACATACACAAATAAACGAGCGTGCCCCAAGCCAATTTGGTTAGTATCCTCGATTCTCGTTAAAACTTTTAACCAGGGCCGCGGCACGACATACTGCTACTAACTGGTGCTATTCGCGACTGAATTTAATGTTTTCTTTTTCATTAAGGCGAAGTTAATGTAACATGTGTGTGTGTGTGTATGTGTTTTGGTGGTAGTTTTGTTACTGTCACATATAATTTTTGACGTTCAAACAGTGCTGATTCTTAGCCTAATAAGATAGTTGACTAAAAGAAACAACTGGGATACATCGAGTCAAAATGTCACATGACGTTACTATCCTATGCAATTTATACTGAATATTGACCTTACAAGCCCCTTTAGCCCCTCCTCAACTTTAATGCGTTTAATCTTAGTAGATTTCTATCAATTTGAAATGGAGAAAAAAACCTGTGTTATTCATATTGTGTCAACATACCCATTAGAATCATTGAGATTTGATTTTGATCCATCCATTGTTTTTTTGGTCTTCCTCTACTTTTGTAACATTTCACATTCATACTCATTGTTGTTGTTTGTGTTTACCTGTTTGCACTGTCTTTTTAATCGACTTTTTGTTTTTAGTTTACTATATGTGGAGGCTTGTTATTAGCTATTTTGTATAATATTATGTTCTTAATACACTGGATTGTTAGTCTGTAAGCCTACCTAAAAATAAAATAAATAAATAAATAATAAATAAATAAAAAACTAGGCAATATATGTGGCAAAATATGTGTGGCTTGGAAGTTTTGTAATTGTCACACGAACTATTTTTTTAAAAATTCAATGTTATGTCACGTAGTTCGACGACCATTAAAGGATAAAAAAACCCTTTGATATTTATTTATTTACTAACGGCCTCAAAAGACGTTGTCCAGCACCTGATCGCAGTGCCATTAACCGGGTCCACTTAAATCTTAACCATCGATAGACCAATAAAGTTAAAACAAAAAAAGACAAATCCAATTTGGTAAGATCTTTCAATAGTTATGCGCGTTAATACATTTCGGCGATTAATTTTTATTGTAAAGAGAATGATTAATTTATTTATTCAATAATACACTTTTGGAGTAATAGTTAAACTAGAGTGAATTTGCCACTTATAGATGTGCGCAGTTCTTGTATTCAACATCTAGATTTAAACATCTAGGTACCTCTACTCATGTCAAAAACTGCATTTAGTTTCATCAATCAAAACTTAGTTAAATGAGGACAGCAATGTCCACAGCAAGTTACTAATAAATGCCATAATTTTCAAACCATGTTTGGAGCATCCAGAATAAATTGGATGTCGCACAATTAGCGCTGATGATAAATTTTAAATGACCTAATTAACTGGCCGTTGTGTGGTAATTTGTTCAATCCATGCTTAAATCATCATTTTAACCTTTACTGTAAAACGGGTGATTGCCTGATTGGTCTAGTAGTTGTAAGAGCTACTGATGAGCATGACGTCCAGGGCTCGATTCCCAGGTCAGTGAAAGTACGATTGGGTTTTTCTGTCTGGAATTTTTTAGTAAATATCAAAAAAAAATTTTTAATTAGGCTGAGAATCGGCACCTTTTCAACGCCAAGATCAACATCAGATAGACCCCCAAAACATCCGCCCTTCGCCACTTCGGAACAAACTCCCCAGAAACACGTCTGTCTAATTAGTTAGAAAAACTTGAGTTTAGTGACAGTGCAAGGTCTGGGTTTGCAAACGATTGCTGGCAATAGGCTCGTACGCCAGCAACTGAGCATAAATCTAAACTTCTGGCAATTGCGAAACTACCATTTCCCAAAACATTTTTGCCGCGAAAACGACAAAAAAACTCCCATAAATAGAAAAGGAACGTTATGGCAACTCTTTCATTGGCGCCACCCTAAAATAAACAAAAAAGGAGTTGACACAATTGCGGATAAAAAATTGTTTTGTGCAAGTATTTTCTAAAAGATATTAAATGGATGGCTGGTGCTAACAAAAAAGGGGTGTTCTTTCGTGTTGTCCTTTGTTTTCTACTAATTTTCTAAAGGTTTGCCATTAATGCGCATTTTGTTACTGTGTCAACACCCTTTTTGGGGTAGATTAAGGAAATTAATGTAGGAAGCGATCATAAATAAGTACCTTATTTATGGTTTTTGTATGGAGTAGAGCAAAGACTTTTATAAACGTTTTTGTAAGTGCAGTATGCTGAGCGTTGTGTTTTGAAAATTAAATGTTAGTACTCGGTTCATATTCATTTATTTCAAAGTCTTTTTTGATAATTATCAAATAATTATGCTCGTCTCTTAAAGGGAAATATATATATGATCCCGACCGATTTCGGCCACAGCGAAAGGGAAAAGGGAAATACCCATTTGCTGAGGAAACTGTGGCTAAGTGATGCACATGATAAAAACAAATGATAGGTATTAAAATTGATATCACAGATAAAAAACACGGCTGTTTAACACATAGGACTTGATGAGACATTTTTACTAAGAAAAATTATCTACTATGTTAGTACTTACTTCCCTGCACTGAACCGAAATATTGGAATGCAATAAACATTGTTGAGTGCATTTAAAAACCAGCTTTTGATCCGTCTTTACTCATCACTAAACAATAGCAATATTTAGGTAACCAAATTAGTTCATTTTTCGGATTTATTTCATAGATGGGGAACATATAGCTGAAAGTATGCATTTCCCTTTAAACCTAAATGCTCTAGGATTATTGTATTTATTCTATTACATAAATAATAAACCAGAAAGAAAAATAAAAAAAATATAACTCATCAAAAAGTTCATCCGCATCGCTGTCAACGGGAAACGTGCCCAAAAGACTGGCTGCATTGCCACGTTGAATGGCATTGCCGATTCTCTGACCTAAATAAAGGACAGCCTTCTGGTCACGTGAAGAGTCATTCAACCGCTTGGTGATGTCACGAAAAACTATATGGGCATACGGACCCCACGGCCCGAGTGTTTCAACCCCAAACGGTTCAAATATACTCCACTAATTTTTAATTAGTACAAATACTTAAAGGGCTTATTCTAGATGGTCTTCTCATTATATTTGTAAAGTATCAATAGATAATATTCATAAACAGCAAAGTTATTAGCGTTTGTTTATGTCCCAAAAAGTCACCCAATTTCTGGAAATATTGTACAGGCTATTCATGACATAGTAGTATTCATTAATCGTCATCTCTCGCTCACGTTTGCGTGATCTCGCTCAAGCATGCCCTGCCTCCAACAGCTGTTTTCATTATTTAAGTTTAACAAAATAGTGTCATATTTAAAAATTGTACTTCGTTTCTTTTACTTTTGCTTACGCAATTAATATGATCAGTAACAGGTACGGATACAGCCCAATTTTTTCTTGTACTAATTAAAAAATAGGGGTGTGTATTTACAGTTTTAAAATCGTTAGCAAAAGGAGAATGCAAGGGCATGTAATACTTAGATACTATAGGCGGGCTTCACGAACTGAATTTTCATTTTATAATTTGTCATATTGGACACAAGGCGATTAGTCTAGTTTAGTACGCTTCGCTGCCGCTCAATTATTGCTACATTATGCTAGATGGCGTGACATGTGATCACAGTTTTCTTTGACATTTATGTTCGTCTGTGTAGAGTATCTTAAATCTTTTTGAGAATATGTAAGAATCAGAATGTGTGAGAAACAGTTTCCTTGTTTTTTTTGTTTAAAGAGTTTCTGCCTACCCTCATGAGAAAGTGGCGTGAATTTATGAATGTATGTATGCTGGTAATTATGTGGTATTAAATTGCAATAATTACCGTTCGTCGTTGAAAACAGCCTGCACTGTTATTTAAACCTAATTAGTCCCAATTAAAAGTCGTTATAACACTGTTTTTCGCACAGTTGTAAACTGTTGGCATGACGTTAATGTAGAATTAATTCATGTATTATAAGTAAAAAATAATAATAACCCATTTATTTCAGGTAACAAAGACCCATAGATAAATACATTAACCTATAAATACATACTAATAACACTTTTGTTAGTAAAATCTTCTACTCTCCTTCTTCTATCTTCCTCTCTCTCTTCTCTTCTTCTTCTTTTCCTTCTTCTTCTTCTTATTATTTATAATTTTTATAATCATCGTGTACGCAGTTGCAATTACTTGGCTTCGTGTTAAGTAAGTGTTATGTATACCGTCATTTGATTGACGTGTATACCGCCACCACGTCAAACTACCCAAAACTGACAAATTTTCCTAATTGATCATCAACTGCCTATCTCCATTGACAGTTCATAGTGATGACTAAACAATGTGATAAACGATTAGCTTTCAAACAGCTAGTTTCGTATTGGCTATCATCAGTGTGTATCTAGGACGACATCTCATCATTTTCCCAATTGAATATGAACCTTATTCTATTTGCAATAAAATTGAAAAAGTATCGATAAAATTTGACGTATTGGGATAACTTGATGTGCTGACCTCTGTACGTCAGCTTAAATGCCTTTCACTACCTTACTAAAAACGCTCAAGTCTGGTCGCAATCACATGTCAGCGACAATCCATACATAGCATATAGTTGTAAAAAAATGTAACGAAACCAGACGTATTTTTGACGGATTGAAACTGAAATAGTTCTCTTGTCACTAACCTATCAATCAACCAACTGTGTACGTTGCGGTCAGCTTCCAGTCTAACTAGATGCAGCACCAGCAATGCTTTAGAGGAAGCAAGCCTATCTTACCAGACTGACATTTACATTTGTTTATTCCCAAAAGGTGCCAGCAGAACCCTATTTACTAAACTTACTCTGTCCATCCATCCATCAGTCCGTCAGCAGGCTGTATCTAATGAATTGTAATAGATAGGCTGTTGTCGTTTTTCCGAGTGTGTGCTCGTATTTCCATTGCCGCTTCAACAAAAAAAAAACTAAAAAAAAATCTAGAGTCTTAATTAGTCTTAGCCAGCAGCCCATGAATTGAACTAACAAGTAAAATTTCAGCATCTAAAGTTGTTTGCAATTGAACTCACAAGGTTTGGTCTAAGCAAACAAACTAACAAATGTACATTGCAATTTAAATAAAAGCCTTTAAAATTATTCGAATTTGCGTTCTGTTTACATGAAGCATTCGTGCTTAGAGCCTTTGATAGTGAACCAAGCAAGTATGCACGGATAGACCTGCTCTCCGGGAGTCAGAGCGAAGCTGCATAGTTATGGGCGCAAAGTTTTTAGATTCCGCACGCATCTGGCGTGGAATTCCCGCCATTATCGAGAATACTTGGGGGATGTGTGAAGGGGTGAATGTGGTATTTAAGTAGTAGTTTCTGGGGAGTTTCGTCCGCCACTTCTTTCCAGCAAAAACACTAGGAAGTGGCGGAGGGCTGGCTTTTTAGGGAACTGATGTGATTGTGACGGTAATAAAGTAACTTTTGATTTTGAATTTTAGAAATCAATTTCAAGAGGAAAGAGATGGGACAAATTAATGTAATATGATCGCGCTTCACCTGAAGAGGAAGACAGCCATTATCGACGTAATAATACGTAATCTATATTCAAATTGTTTTTGTTTAAAATGTCAAAATAACACCTTTTTACTTACGGAGTATGACAGTTTATACGGTAGGTAAAAAATTGGCTCTAGGTTATACTTTATTTCCTCTTTAATTGGCTATCATTTGTATTCTTTAGTTAGCTTGTAATAGAGTTTATACCATCCACGTCTTCAGCATACGTAGCTTGACCCATGATGCGGCTGATATAATTTACAATACATAGAATTGGGGTTATTTTTAAAGGTTTGGTGAGCCACGAGCACGTCCCTGTATAAGACGAAATTATTCGAGACCAACTCGTATAGCATCAGCTGTTAGCATAATTACACCAAGTCCGAATGCCGCACATTTTACAGCGTAATAAAATATCGTTATTGCCGGGAACTGCAATTGCCACATATGGTCTAGGACTATAGAGTCCACCCCTTGCATTTTCTGCTCATAATTGCCGTTGGTCCCGGCTGTTATTAACAAATCTTTGACAGTCGTTACAAGTTTATTACTATTAATGTATCTATAATCAAAAAGATGGAAAGTAACTTATAAACTAAGGCCCACAAAACCGTTGCTTGGTTTGACTGTGGGGTCTATGAGTCTCTAGACTAGCCTACTTAAATAAACTTAAAACTAAGCAATATGTAACTTGTAAAAAACTTAAGATATTTCTAAATAATACAATTTTAATTGACGTGTAAATCTGTTGCGTTTGTTGCACTCCTTATTCAATTCAATTCAATTTTATTTATTTATTAAATCAGACAAACAAAATATCCATAGTTATGCACACTTTCGACGTAACATAAAATATTAGCTGTCATAATCAAAGTAATAAAAATAAAAATAGTCAAAATAAAAATAATAAAACAGTAATCAAAATAATAATCATGAACAAAATAGGCAATCTTAAATAACAATCTAAAATAACAAAATAAGGAAACTAATTACACAAAGTAATTAAGAATGTCTGCCAGTAGACTGTTCAATAGACATGGTATTCTCTTGCTTAGTGTTCAGTCACCAAAGTAATTGGTGACTTAGAGGTTAAAGTGGTTCAGAGTTTAAAACTCTGACAACTAGTGGAACCAAGGGATAACGTGTTACACGGCACTGGGTTGTGGACGTCAGATGGGCAGTATTGCTGCATGTAAATCACTGGTATGTCTAGCTGCATCCGCAGGGCTATCTTCTCATTGCCAGTGGCTTCCAGTTAGAGCGAGGCCCCATTAGTGCGTTGCGCTGCGTTGCGTCGTTCGTATTTTTTATGACATGCCTCATTAGACCGTTGCGTCGTCGCGCGCGACGTTTCAACGGATCGACGGACAAGAGACGAAGCGGGAGGGAGGGTAATGAGTTGCGTTGTCGGAGCTCCGCTGCGACGACGGACAGTGATCCACTACTAGAGGAGGAAGCTAGACGAGCGTAGGTAACTTTTTTTTATCTTACGATGAGTAGGCAGGATATTAATATAGATTTTCTCATATCCTTGGTCCAAGAAAAACCCATTATATGGGAAAATAACTCGAACATTACGGCTTGCATACCCTCTTGCGTTGCTTTGGCGCAGGGTCAACGCAACACAGGTGTGGAATACAATGCGTTGTTCCGTTGCGACGACGCGACGCAACGTAGCGCAACGCACTAATGGGGCCTCGCCCTTACACACCGAACTTTGATGACAACTGAGAATGAACTAAAAAAATATTATTGCACTTTAAGTGGACTTTAAGTTACAGTGACTATCGAAGGGGTACTGATTCTGTGCACCTTGTCACATCTCTGCGAGTGCGCATGTCATCATCCTAGATACACACGGATGATAGCCAATACGAAACTAGCTACCTAGCCATCAGCGCAGAGCCTTGAGGGCTTCCACAACCAGCAGCCCATGAATTGAACTAACAAGTAAAATTTCAGCATCTAAAGTTGTTTTAAATTGAACTCACAAGGTTTGGTCTAAGCAAACAAACTAACAAATGTACATTGCAATTTAAATAAAAGCCTTTAAAATTATTCGAATTTGCGTTCTGTTTACATGAAGCATTCGTGCTTAGAGCCTTTGATAGTGAACCAAGCAAGTATGCACGGATACATATGCACGCTATACTTAGCAATCCCACTTCTCCTTCTTATCTCACTAGTCACTTTCAATATTTAAGCTCTGCGCACACTTTGAATGTTCGGTCCACGAATAGCGAATAATCGTCTTCTACGATGTCCTTCTCACCGCTCAGGTTTTATTCATTCTTCCTTCTTTGTCCAGGCGGTTTTCCTTTGGAATGCGCTCCCACTGAGCATCAGGATGGCAACCAGTCGGTTCACATTTTAAATGAAAGTTCGTGAACATATGCATAAGATGTTGGCAGATTCTTCGCAGAGTTTAAAAACGTATTTTTATCTCTCTTGACTATGTATTTATTTATTCAACCCTAACGTGTGATATATTGTTGGAAAGGTATTTAAAAATGAATAGGGGTTTACTAGAATCACTTTTTGATAATGTCAATAATTTCGGAAAAAATCGCTCCAAAAGTAAAAAACAATGTGTCCCCCCCCCCCTCTAACTTTTGAACCATAAGTTTAGAAAATATGAAAAAAATCTGAAATGTAGAACTTTATAAGGACTTACTAGGAAAATTATTTTGAACTTGGATGGAAACAGTTTTTGTACAAAGGAGGAGGGGCGGGAAGGGGAGGGGAGGGGAGGGGGGGAAGGGGAGTGGGAGGGGGGAGATTGTGGCAGAGGGAAGGGGGGATTGTGAGAGGGGTCGGAGGGGCAGGGGAGGAATGTGGAGGGGAGTGGAGAGGGAGGACAGAGAGAGGGGGTGGAGAAGGAGGGGGAGGGGAAGGGGAATGGGAAGGATGAGGTGAGAGGGGAGCGGAGAGGGGGAGGGGAAGAGGCAGGGAACAGGAGGGGAAGGGAGGGGAAAGTGAGGGAGGGGTGAGGGACGGGGAAGGAGCGGTGAGGGGAGGGGTGTGGGAGGTGTGGGGGAGGGGAGGAATGGGGAGGGGGAGAGAAGAGGAGTTGATAAAAAATGCTATGCAATAGCTTTACCGTGGCAGTCTCCGAGTGCCACACGTCATTTTTTTTTACTATTGGATAAAGCTTAAATAAATAAATAATACTAAACTAGCTGTTTGACAGATAATTTGATTGTGGAATACTTTGTCCAGTGATCATCACAATGAATTGTCAACGGAGATACGCAATTACCCCTGCTGGTTAGACTGTAAACCGACCCCAACACCATTGGGAAAGGGCTAGGCAGATGATGACGTGACGATAGACAATACCACATCCACCAAATCCTACATCGGTCCACACCATCGGCAGCATCCCAGCTATTCCCGCGGTCGCGCCAATTAATCAGCTCCGAGATATTGATTAATTAACGTTGGTCAGTGCGCGACCAGCCTAACGCGCCTGGCCAGTGTGCGCCGGGACTAATGTGCCGGATTACTGATGCTAATGATCCGGGAATAATGGATGTATTGATTGGCCATGTTTGCGAATGTTAGGTGGTGAACTGGCGAGGTGGAAGTCATGTGTGGTTTTATTTAACAACTGAATGATTTTTTTTTCATATAGGTACTTAATTAGTTTTTGAGCCACTGTAAACCTAGTAAAAATAAAAAAAATGTTGTTTGTTGAATCTAAATATTTTATCAAAATTAAGCATTCGTTTAAGCAATGTGTTGAAACAGAACCATCATTGTTTAATTTATGCTACTAGTTTTTTGTTTGTGATTTTATACTCTTATAAAATGTTTTATGGTGTGTTTTTTTGACTTGTAAGTGTTGTAATTAATAGAAAATTTGTATTAATTACTAGAAAAAAATATATATATATATATGTCATATTATCATTTAACAATAATGTGCCACATATGGATTAACAAAATAACATAAAATTTCACTTGAATTATATGTTACGATTAATCTTCGAAAAGATATAAATATCTAGATATAGATTGAATATCTGACAGTTTAAAAATTATTGATGGAATAAACTAATTTAAAGTTCCTTATTTCTTTACATCAACGCATAACCAATGATATGACAAAAAGTTCCAAATATTTATTATTTCCTTACCTACTAATCGAACCCTTACAAGGTTATTGGATTAGCAAAACGAAGCCAATAAATTATAAAAGCATGCAAAGTAAAATCGTGTTCACCTTGACTGACCTCAAGTGGCAATCCATCACTCGGTTGTTGGTTAAGCCACTTCACTAGATTACATTAAAGTCTAGACAAGAAGACTAACAAATTAAAAAAAAACTGCGTAAATTAAGGCCGAAGAGCTGGTTCGTTTTTTTTTCTTGTTTGAACGCGCAAATTTCTGGAACTGCCCGTCACATCAGATTGAACACTTATTGAATTCGATAACCCGATTCTTGGGTAAGTTTAAAGGCTGCCCCAATAAACTTCGATCCGCCGTGTTACTTACCTTCTTACTTTTAGTTTTACCTATTTACTGAAAAGACATTCTGTCAGCTGTCATGTCATCCAAGATGGCGCTGTAATTGAAAAAAAAATAAGAATTCGGAATTAAACAATGGCATTCAGCGTTAAACTGGCGATCGAGAGTTCGAGCACTCATTGTATAATTGACGTGAACCCACCCCAGAAGTCCAGACACGAGGATGTTGAGTTTAGTTGAAGGGATTATTATGACTACTAGCAAAGAGATTTAAAATACTATAGAGGGGCAAGCCAAGGAAATGTCATAGAAAAAGTTTGATCCTATGTCTCAGTAACGCCATCTAGAATAATACAGGGTTATTTTTACAAGACCGGCCAAATTCTCACAGGTTGTTCTACAACAAGCAACTTTCCCTATGGACACAAGTTTTGGATGAAAATTTTGTTCGTGATGCCCCATCTCTAGAGTATTGAATGTCTTTGACTACTAGTAATATAACCCTTTCTAACTACCGTTACGATCCTCATTTAGTTCTTGACGTCTCGTTCACGATCATACCTCATCGTCATCATCATCTGCCTAGCCTTTTCCCAACTATGTTGGAGACGGCTTCCAGTTTAATCAGATGCAGCTGAATACCAATTTTTTACATGGAGCGACTGCCTGTCAGACCTCCACAACCAAGTAACTGGGTAACATGATAAACCTTGGTTAAACTGGTTGTAAGACTTTCGGGCTTCTGACTACAAGTAACGACTGTCAAAGATCTACTTAAATGGCAGCCGGGACCAACGGCTTAACGTGCTTTTCAAGGCACGGAGGGGTCTTGGTATGTACCTAATAAATGGGCACCCATCCACGGACCAACTTCGTCAAGCTCCTCACTTAGCTACGTATAAGTATAAGGCCAACTCCCGTAATTTAAAATAAAAAAAAATGTGTATATTTAAACAAATTGCGATGATAGTTACTACTATTTACTAATTGCATTATTTTGTAGATACCACCCGAAGCTCGTAGCAATATTCTAATACATAATTATGAAATTCAAAACAATGTTAATTTAGCTTTTAATTGGGTAGAGGTTTCAGTGGTCACGCAGTTTGAAAATGGTAGTTCTCACTTCGTTAGTAGCTAAATTAATGATCATAATTTTGAGGTTGTTCTCAAATATCCATGTTTTGGTATAATTCTTAATTTACAACGAATTTACAGATAAAAATTAACAGAGATGAACATTAATGTTTTGACAGTAAAATCCTTAAATATTACACTTTCAGTCGTCATTGTATTAAATCGCAATTCCGCCTTGAGCAAGCGATTGCTCTGAATACCTTTGCACTGCAATGGGATAATAATTAGCCGGTACTTCATAGTATTAAATAAGTTAGAAGAAGCATCGTCACACATATACTATGAGGTTAAGTACATAATTCTTCACCCTCCATGTTTCTTTACAGTTTTAAGCAAAAGTTACTGCAGAAATAATCTAAATTAATTGGAGAAAACCGACCATAAATGGCAGCGATAAATGTATTATGTATCAAAGTCAAAGTCAAAGTCAAATCATTTATTTCAATTAGGCCATTTAAAAGGCACTTTTGAACGTTAAACTTACAAGTTAAATAAAATTTAATGATTCTAGTTGCCCCTTCCAAAAGGTAGTTTTGTATGGAGAAGAATGGGCAAGAAACTCCATACTTACTCTTTTAAAATAGTTTTTACAATATTTGTATACAATAAAAAATACATTATATGTGAATACGATGTACCTAGAATAAACAAAGTAAAATAAAAAAATAAATAAAAAATAACATACTATGCTAAGATAGATTAAGCATTTTAGTAGGATAGATACATGGTACTCTCACATTTACAAATATTAAAATCACGGATTAATATAACAAATCAAGAAAATATTACATAAATAATAATAAAAAAAAAATACACAGCAGAATAGCGTGAGTGTTGCAAAAATAAAGCAAATTAAGATTTTGTCAAGTTCCTTGATTGCCCTATGGAGCCGGACCAGCATGTTGCCAAGCATTATTATCTTGAATATAATCCTCTAATTTGTAATATGCCTGTTTACAAAGTGTACTTTTAATATAAGTTTTAAATTTCCTTTCATTTAGTTTTAATATATCAAGAGGTATTTTATTGTAACATTTAACACAGTACCCCATGAAAGATGTCTGTACTTTAGCTAATCTGAAAAATGGTTGAGCTATTTTATCTTTATTTCTAGTATTAAAATTATGTCTATCTCCTATAAAAAATACATCATTGTAGTTTTGTTACAACAGACACCAGAGTCAAAGGTACAAAAACATTCGCTAAAAGCAAAACAAAAAAGAAACGCAAAACTTTGCGACTAGACGACGAAACTAAAAGTTGACAATGTTGTGATTCTAAGAATAGTACAGTTGTGCAGACGGAATGTACTACGGATCGCACACGACGATACTATAGATCTGTCTGTCCGTCCGAGACTAAGAATAAATTGACTAGTACATACGGAGCTTTATGGTGAGCAGCTACGTTCATTTGCAGTTATTTAGAACTTCTGAGACAAAGAGCAACTGGGTTTTTGACTTTTTCTCAGTGGCAGGCCGGAGTTTTTTCACACTAAAACATACTGACAAAAATACTTACTATACAGGTATATTTACAGAATAAACAAAAGTACCATGTACATGTATGTGACAGCTACGTGTATCTTGGCCATATTCTCTCCTTTGGCAAGGAGCATCAATTAACGGAGATATCGCGAAGAATCCAGCTGAGGTGGGTTGCGTTTGGCAATTTGGATGACATCTTGAAATCAGCCCAAATTCCACACTGCCTGAAGACCCGTCTCTAAAATCAGTGTGTTCTGCCAACCATGACGTACGGTGCCGAGACGTGGACGCTCACACAGGAGGCTGTGTACAGACTCAGAGTAGCACTAGGCTCTCTGCCATGGAGCGTTCTATGCTCGGCATCAATATACTAGATCGAGTTCCAAACGTCGAAATCAGGAGACGCACAAAGGTCATCGATATTGGAAATCGCGTTATGGAACTCAAATGGAGTTGGGCAGGACACCTAGCTAGACGCGGTGATGGCCGGTGGAGTAAAGCTGTGACCAAGTGGCGTCCAAGAAACGGCAGGAGAAGTGTAGGGCGTCCTGCGGCGAGATGGGCGGACGACATTGTTGCCATTGCGGGAGTACCGTGGATGAGACTGGCACAGGGACGTGGAAATTGGTACATAAAAAGAGAGGCCTATACTCAGCAGTGGGTGAAGTCGGGCTGTGGATGATGATGATGATGACCATGTACAGAGGCCAGCAAATCAAGCTTTTCCAATTTGTCAAATTTCTTTGATAGTTTAATGGTGAACATGGTGAACATCCCACCCATACGTACCTACTAAACGTTTTGAAAACACATTCATAAATTGTTCGTACAGCTAAGGAGTGGAATTTCCTGCCGCAGTCAGTGTTTTCAGGTTGATACCATGACAACCTAGGGGTCTTTAAGTCAAGAGTTAATAGATTATTTCTTGTTAAGCGTGCTTCATCGTCGACCACATCATTGCTTACCTACCATCCGGTGAGTTTTTATCAAACGCGTGAATATAAATAATAAAATCATAAATACATAAATATTCCACAACTTTTCACACAACGCCATTTAGTCCCAAGCTAAGCTTGAGAGCTTTTTTTATGGCCTACTAAACAGCTGATAAATATACTTATATACATATTTTTAAATACATACATATTATAGATAAATTACACCCAGACACAGAACAAATTATTGGGCACAACACACAAATATTTGTCCTGGGTGGGAATCGAACCCACGATCTCCGGCATAGCAGTCAGGGTCACTAACTACTAGACCAACAGGCCAGTCATAAAGCCTAAAAGCATAAAGCCAGTCGTAAATGTTGTGTGAAAGTTGTGGAATATTTATTTATATTTATTTAATTATTTATAAATAATAATAAAAAAATGTTTTCAACTATAATACAAACAGAAAAAGGTTCGTGTTCAATTGGGAAAATTTGGCGGACTGCAGGTACTATAATGAACAATGCATAATGTGTTTTTGTGTATACTTGTAATGCCTCATCCTCCAGAAACAGGTATGATCCAATTTTAATTATTTATCTTTATTGTAAATGAAAACCTGGTGAAACTCAATGTACTTAATTTAAATTATATTGTTACAAAATTTCCATATTTTATCAAGTAAGTACCACTAGTGTCACTATTATATTGCCAACTACTACAATTCAATGTAATAATGCTGATGACAGCACTATTACAATTCAATGTAATAATAAAAAAAATATAACTGTGACATTAATAATTCTATTAAATCAACAATTGAATGGCTAGATAATAATAATTTAAAAATCAATCTTGACAAAACTAAAATAATGCATTTCAATCAGCGACTGACAACTATATTCAATCCGAAAGTTCAATATAATAATAAAGTAATAGAAGAGGTTAGCACAGCAAAATATCTTGGACTTACAAGTGATAAAAAACTTAATTGGAAAGAGCATATTGATCTCTTAGTAAAAAAGATTAACAACTCTTCGTATGCATTGTATAAGTTATCCGCTATACTAAGATTAGATGGTTTAATCGCAGCACACCATGGCCTAGTCTCGTCCTATTTGAGATATGGGATTATTTTCTGGGGAAATTCTACGAAAAAAGAAATGGTTTTTAAAGCTCAGAAGCGGAGTATTAGAGCTGTATTCAAATTACGTCCGACAGACAGCTGTAAACCGTACTTTCAAAAAAACAACCGACTTCTTAAAAAAAACTAACAGGTGAAAAATAACTCCAGTTTCGGAAGTCTGTGGCTTTGGTGGTTTTGTTTTGTTCATTATTGGCCACCGACTACCGAAACTGGAGTTATTTTTCACCTGTTAGTTTTTTTTTAAGAAGTCGGTTGTTTTTTTTTGTAAAAAAGTTTTTATTTTGTAATTTTTAGTTTCTTTGTATGTTATAAAGTCTTTCAAAACTTGAAAGAATCATTAAAATTGGATAACAATTGCTAAAGAAGTTCTATCTCTAAACATGAATCTGTACATCTCTGCCGGCCCCTTTTAAAATAGAATGGCGTAATGTTATGTTGTGGAAATACAAAAGCTCAGCATAGACATCTGACTATAGCAATCGCGAATGATTTGCTGTTATGCGTTGAAGAGTTCCGTTGCCTGTCTTCTTCATCAGTTTTTCTTCACCAAATGATACTTTCTAAATGAAAATGCTTGATTTGTTACTAAGAATGTTGAAATCGGTGCATGTGTGCCTATATTTTTTGAGGATATCCCTCAATTCCTCGTAGATCCCTCATCAGATATGAGTTTTGATACCAATGGGACCAATCTGTTAGTATACCCTATCAAACAAAAAAAGAATTTTGAAAATCGATCCATAAATGACGGAGTACTGAGGTAACAAACCCTAAAAAAAAAAAAAAAAAAAAAAAAAAAAAAAATATATATATATACAACCGAATTGTAAAGATTGCCATGTTTGTCAAGGTCAATCTGCACTTATTTCCACGGCTATCAGACAGGGTCACTCGTAACAGACGAGACAACACTATTCTCTGTCCACACAGGGCAAAAACCGCACTAATGGGAAAAAGCGTATTCTGTATGGCTCCTAAAATATTTGATAAGCTTCCAAAATCATGGAAAGAACAAACCTTTAGGATATTTATGCGAACACTGAAACGGTTCATAATAGAGAAAGCTTACTACAACACGATAGAATTTTTAAATGATAAAATTTAGCAACGCACTGTGTTCTACATTTCATAATTATTAATAATTTATTAGATTTAATGTAAACTATTTTTATCTGTATTTTTTTTTTTTTTTTTTTTATATTTTACATTGGTGTTATTATTTATTATTGACATTATTAGATTTTATGCTATTATTATACTAATGCAATGTAATTGAAATCAAGACATTTAGATGAATGATTATTAATATTCATTGTATTTGTTAGCAAAACAA
The DNA here is from genome assembly GCA_921972225.1 of Euplexia lucipara. Classification (NCBI taxonomy): domain Eukaryota; kingdom Metazoa; phylum Arthropoda; class Insecta; order Lepidoptera; family Noctuidae; genus Euplexia; species Euplexia lucipara. Next base: position 19,345,717 of record OV179159.1, read on the forward strand.
TGTAATATTTGTACGCCGTAAAGGCCAAACATGACTGAACAAATTTTATAAGTACTTACAACCTGCAAACCATGTTATGTAACTCATGTTTCCACAAATAAATAAATCTATCTATCTAAATACAAAGATTTACAAATAATAACATTAAGACCAAAATAGGATTGTTACAATGCGCAACCTTTATAAGACATAATAACATTTCCTACCCGCGACCATCTTTTTGTCTAAAATCTATTCGCAACTGCTTCCCTCATTATTATTACTATTTAGCCCAGATTGTCCCACTGCTGGGCAAAGGCCTCCCTCCATTCCTTCCATCGGTCGCGATTCTGTGCCACCTCTCTCCAATTCTCAAGGAAGACATCCAGGTCGTCCCGCCATCTCCTTCGTGGTCCGCCGCGGCCCCGTGTCACTGTAAAAAAAAAATGCTTCCCTCACAATATAAAAAAATACACTACAAGTTTATAGTGATACGATCTTGTGTTGGATATCAAACGCGCACTAAGGTTTAAAAGTAACCGAGTGGACGACAAAACACATGTTCTAATTATCATGCTCCGTGACGAAAGTAGTGTTCCAGAAATGCACTTTGGATCCCACACGAAGACAAAACGAGGCATTTGACTGGCCTGTTGGTCTAGTAGTTAGTGAACCTGACTGCTATGCCGGAGGTCGTGGGTTCGATTCCCACCCAGGACAAATGTTTGTGTGATGAGCACGATCATTTTGTTCTGTGTCTGGGTGTAATTTATCTATAATAAGTATATATTTAGAAATATATAAGTATGTTTATCAGCTGTTTAGTACCCATAACACAAGCTTCTCAAGCTCAGCTTGGGACTAAATGGTGTTGTGTGAAAAGTTGTGGAATATTTATTTATTTATTTATTTTATAATAACACGTCTTACCGGCGACCATCTTTTTATCTAAAATCTATTCGCAACTGCTTCCTTCATAATATAAAAACATACACAACAAGTTTATAGTGATACGATCTTGTGTTGGATATCAAACGCGCACTAAGGTTTAAAAAAAGTAACCGAGTGGACGACAAAACACATGTTCTAATTATCATGCTCCGTGTCGAAAGTAGTGTTCCAGGAATGCACTTTGGATCACACACGAAGACAAAACGAGGCATTCGTCTGTCTGTCAACAGGGCGCTGTTACTCAGTATTTTATATATATGTCTAACTAGTAGGTACTTTGCTCGCAAAGTTGGCGTTACTTTTGTAATGTCCTTGGTGAAATCCCCTCAATAGTTTTAAAAATAAAATGTAATCTCTGTAACTCGGTAACAATCAAACTGTGATTTCTGTAAATTGTTTAACCGGTTGTCATACCGCTATGACGCTGCCATTGTTGTTTTGACAACGGGGCCTCAAGTAACAAAACACTTTTATTACCAGTGTTGCCATTGCATAAAGCATAAATTGTGTAACGTTAGTCGTTATCAATAAATAAATAAATAAATATTCCACAACTTTTTACACAACGCCATCTAGTCCCAAGCTAAGCTAAGAGCTTGTGTTATGGGTACTAAGCAGCTGATACGTATACTTATATATTTCTAAATACATACATATTATAGATAAATTACACCCAGACACAGAACAAATGATCGTGCTCATCACACAAACATTTGTCCTGGGTGGGAATCGAACCCACAACCTCCGGTATAGCAGTCAGGGTCACTAACTACTAGACCAACAGGCCAGTCAATCAATACTGATGATAAGGAATTAAACTTGACCAAATTAATTAGAATCTTTTTAAGCTAATTTTATAATATTGTTGATATACTCAATAATTTTAATAACCCATTTATATTAATTAAAGTATCTAAGACAACTTTAAACATTTTCTAAATTTTCTTTTTATTTTATATTATATTATAATTTAATATTATATCATAATATAATACTACATATTATTGGTTCCAGATAAAGCTCAAAAACATTTTGACCGTCCCGGTCACCAAAAACCAATCCTCTAGAATACCCCTTTCATCAAAACCACGCGTTATAAAAAATACAAACAAAACGTTCAAAAACATTATTGACTCAAAGTATCGCGTACTCGTCCGCATCGGCCACAAAACGTAATGCTAGACAAACACGCAAACAGTGTGTATCAGGGCAAAATTAACTTACGCCCGCGGCGCCGCCTCTCGTTTTATTTGTTTTAAAATATCAGCAAGCGTGGATCATGTCCAATTAGGTGCCGTTCGTCTGTTGCGGCTTAAGTAAACCTTTAGATGTATAAAGCAAATATAGGTACTGGTTGATGTTTATTTTTGGATGTGCCAGCTTTTGAAAAGATTCAAACATGTTTTTGGACGCAAATGCGACGACATCTGTTTGTGTGGTTATTATTTCTAGCTAAGTATGGCAAAGACTGTGTTGGTCTAGTAGTTATAATCTCGTCGGTCATGAATGAGGTTGTAAATTCAAATCAATCAATGTTAAAGATAATTATAATTTCTCTAAGAATTCTTAGGTTTTACACTCGTCTGTCGTACAATACATATATCCATGACATGCAATATTTACGAGTAATACACAACATAAACTGGCTAGAATTCGTCATTTTTAACCGTTGATGTTATAAGTAAAAAGGTGTATATAGGTTAGAAGCGCTCAGGAAGCGACACGTTAAAATGTGGCTAACTAGCCACACTTGAACTCAGTGTCGCGTCGCGCCGTCAACGGACGCGTGCGTGAATAAGAGTGCCGTTTTTGAAGATTGAATGTTGTGTAGGTGGCCTATCACCGTTTTTACTTGTAATATCATTGGTTTTAACTCTGATTTTTCAGGCTCATAATTATGCTTATTGTACATAATAATATATTTTACTTGCTTCAAAACCGGTAACAACATCTTATGTCTGTACCTACATTCACAGCAAATAAAGGCCTGATTCTGATTCTGATTCTGGTTCTGAAAACGTCGTGAGGAAAATCTTGGGTGGTATGTCTCGATGACATGTGAACGCGAAGTACAAAAAAAACCATTTTGTCCATGGGATACAAACTGACACCAGGGGTTCGAGTCTGCTATTGCAATCGTGTCTCAATGACCGGTCAATGATCGATTTTTGACGAATAACGTCAAACTTAAGACACATTCCCATACAAAAACTGTCAAAGTTGTCAAATTTTCGATCAATGACCGGTCATTGAGACACGATTGCATAGCAGACTCGAGCCCCAGGTTGTAGCCACTAACCAACTAAAAAGAGAAGAAGTCGATAATTAATATTAAATCATCCTTCATTACAGCAAAGTACAGAGAATTTAACTCTTAATCCCTGTAATCTTATCTAAAATTATACTGAGTTAAGGATCTTTTGGCATTAGAACCTTTGTCTTTTGTGTATTTTATAGGTTTGGTGTATTTATTTTATTGTAATGCCAATAAACGCATGTTTTCTTGTCTTTCTTTCTGTATTACAAAAGTGGAGTTAAACCTCAGTACATTTGTGAGCTTAAAGTCCTTAAAACTTGTGAATTTACAAATTACACGCTACAAAATCATTCAGTATTTTTTAAGACTCTATTACCAAACTAACCCAAGTTCCCATAAACATTTTCCTCTAACAAAAACCTCTACATATCAACTCTGATGCCCTCGACCCTCGGTACAACGATCACGGTCCCCTAAACGCCTTCCGTAGACAACATCCTGCATCAACGACAAGAATATCGGGACACGGAAATTTTGTAATGGCGGGATCAAACGGGGCCAGTGCACTAGCTAGTAAGGGTCAAGACACGTAGATCGACGGCCTTTCATACTTTGCCGATTAAAAAGGAGCACACGCATTATGCCAAAGACACATTGATCGACGGCCTTTTGCATTTTGCCGATTGAAAAGGAGCACACGCATTATGCCAAGCAGACTTGTACGCGTGTCGAACAATCGCTTACGGAGGCGGTCGACGACCTCACCGTCACCGCGTCGATGCGAAAGGATGCGGTCGTCGTTCCATACTTTGCTCTCTTTTTAACCGACTTTCAAAAAAGGAGGAGGTTCTATGTTCGTGTGTATGTATTTTTTTTTTTTTTTTTTTTTTTTTTTTATGTATGTTACCTGATTTCTCCGCCATTTGTGGACCGATTCTCAAAATTCTTTTTTTGTTTGAAAGAGTAGACTCCTGAGGTGGTCCCATTTTAATTTGGTGAAGATCTGGTGCTGATCTTCGGAGATATACAACGGAACTCTTCAAAAATAGACGGCAAATCTATCGTGATTGCTGGAATCGCTTGGATGTTTATTGTTTATACAACATCATGACGTATCATCAAGCCTGTATGCTCAGAGGGGTAGGCAGATGTGTTCAATATACCTAGATTTCGACAGTTAGGTATGTTAAGTTTCATTTATTAGGGTTAGGTGGATAACCCTATTATAATGACATGTATTGTTAACAATTAACAATATAAAATGAATTCATGGCAAATGTTTGTATGGGAACAACTAAAAATGGAAAAATAAAAAACTTTTTTACAAAAAATAAAACCGACTTCAAAAAAACACTAAACGGTGTAAAATAACTCTAAATTCGGAAGTCGGTGGCCCATCAAGAATAAGACAAAAGTACCAAAGCCACAGACTTCCTAATTTAGAGTTATTTTACACCGTTTAGTGTTTTTTTGAAGTCGGTTTTATTTTTTGTAAAAAAGTTTTTTTGTATGGACCGTTGAACGCCGTCGATTAATGTGACCTGACCCTAAGTTGGAAGTAAAGAGCATTGTTTGTGTGGAGCCCAGAGAACGTGTGGAATGCAATAAAGGGTAGTAGATGAACTGCCGCCAGAACAGTGTGTGTGCAGAACAGTGTGTGTGTTACGTTTTTATATGTTAAGTGAGTGTGTGTGTGTGTCTCTGGTATGTTGTGACGTTCTAAGTAATGTTGTGTTTCTTAGTGAAGCTTTGTTATTTGTCACACGGAAGATGTGTTGCCAGTGAAACTATTATTAATACAACATTTTTTACATAAAGTCGTGTTTGATTTTGATTGCTTTATTCACTAAAATTTAATCACCTGGACTTATGATAAAATTTTAGTTTGTAGGCTCGTTAGGTTTATCGAGCAGGTGTCCAAAACTCCACTCCAGAGCGCGTATTTTGCGTACAGAAATCTAGTTTTAAGGCTGTTGTGTAAATTGTCCAGGAGGAGTTCCTAAAGTTTGGAAGTAAAGGTTAAAAGATCAAAAGGGTTATTGTACAGGAGTTTCCAAACTTTTGAGGTACCTAATGGATAAGAGATTAAATTGGTTAAGAGATTTGTTGAATGTATTCAAATAAGGTTGAGCAGATAATGAGTTGCCAGTGAAATAAGTTCAAAATGACTACTTAAACATCAAGATCTAAAAAGAATTTAACAAGAGAACATTTTGCCTTTGCTTTAAGCTTAAGATCGCTTATGACCATTACAATGTATTGTTTTGTTTTTTTTTATTACTCAGATAATGAACAAAGTAATAGAAAAAAAATGGCAAAAACATTGAAAAGTGGCGAAGGGCGGGTATTTTAGGGGTCTGTCTAATGTAATTTTGACGGTAAGTGCTGATACTCAACCTAATTTAAATAAATTACTTTTGATTTGAATATTTTCTCCTTACAAACAAATTATTCGATTTATTTGTTTTTTTCTAATCCACAATCTACGGCATTAACACATCCATCTATAAAATATGTATGGACTACTTTCCCCGTATCATCCCGATGTTAATCACGCGTACAGTCTGGAACAAGTTTAGTAAGTTCCCCCGACTTTGACACCGGATGCCCATACTAAACTAATTATACGAACTACGAGTGCCACAAGACAGCGGTCGATGTAACGTTGTTATGTATGACACGATGTTCTAGCTTATCATGTTAGTGCTTTATCGGGTACAAACTAGTTAACTTCGTGAATGTTTTTTTTTTTGTGGGACGCAAAATATTTTGTACTTAATATTGTATAACATTCACCCAATGCCATCTAGTCCAAAAACAAATAGAGCTTGTGCTATGAGTTACGAGATACCTGCAAACATACTTTTTTCTAAATACATAATATCCATACATCCATAGCCTGTATCTTCAGAGTCAGTGGTTCCTTCTTGGCCACTGACTCTGAAGATACAGGCTATGCCTAGTTTCAGAGCTAGGGATACCCACACTTTATTCGCCTTATAAATAGCCCAATACATGTACAGTATTAAAAGAAAATTTGTAATTAAATGCCCAATGTTATTTTTTTTATTTTTAAGTCACTATTGTACACCTTAGAATTAGTGCTATTGTAATATGGGTTTGTGAATAAACATTATTATTATTATTGTATTAATATAGGTTAGGTTTAACGGGCAGGTGTCCGCAACTCTACGTCCAAGTGCGTATTTTGCGTACGGAAAAAATACATACATATTAAAATAGATAAATTACACCCAGAAACAGAAAAAAATATCGTACTCATCACATGAACATTTGTCTTGGGTGGAAATCGAACCCACGACCTCCGGCATAGCAGTCAGGGCCACCAATCAGGGTATCCAATATCTAAAAACTTTCCTGTACATGTTATAGACATTTAAAAAAAGTCGGTTAAAAATGATTCTATATTATTGGGACCATAACTTGTTAGTATGCAGTAGTTTGACGAAGCGGTCTCACCTTCTCTTTGCCCACCCAAATGTTCTTTCTTTGGTATTGTTCGTCGGCACGTGGAGGTCCTCAAGTTCCGAGTTGAGCTCACGATTACTGACAAATGCTTGCACTGACTGATCTGGTCCCCTCATTCTGTGTGGTTTTTTCCTCAAAAGACCATCTCAGACACTAATCTGCATGGATCTTACATGATTTGACCAAGATAATGTCTGTACTTTAAAAGAGACTATGACCTCCGAGTTTCCTTCGGTGTTTCTTCTCAGAGTAGTCAAATAGTGAAACTCCGATCTCATTTACTTAAAAAAGTGACATGTAAAAGTGTTTGTGAAATCCTATTTACAAAAATAAATAATAATATCATTTATCATCATCATTTATCATTTATCATTATCATTTGTCTTTATGGTCCAAGCAAGATGTTTTAACCCTTTAACCGCCCAAGTCAGATTTATCCGACAAATATTTTCGGGCCCATTTCGTCTGAGTCGTATTTATACGACAATAAAAACCTGTTTGTCTGATTTAATTTCTTGGTTCTACTTTACATTCTTCCCAAAAAAAGGCTAATTTATGCAACATGAAAAACGTATTGACGATTTATAAGTCGGGCGCTGGGACAATTGATATAAAATCAGGCGGTTAAAAGGTTAATTATCCTTATAATTAACCAATGCGACTTACAGTTTAGCGCGTCCAAACAAATGCGCAGTTCTGTATAATATACTATCAGAGTTTATGGCACAGTTTTTGCCTAAAACTATAACGAACCATGAAAAAAGATAATAATAAAATTCCTATCTGACCCTATTAGTCATTTCGTTTAAAAGGAAATAAATCACTATTTTAATAAAAATGTCATTAGTTCAGTCAGAAATCACGTTTTCATACAGTTCAACGTTTAAAAAAAAACATGGAAATTAAGGAAAGCAGACGAGCAATTTCAACTTCCAAAATCAAGTGAGAGAACTCATAGTGTCCGTCGATGTTTCATCCACCCTGTGTCATATTTTATTAAACTAGTTCAGTCTGGCACCCAGTTTAATCACGGGGTATCGTGATACCTACCCGTCACTAGGTGGTGAAGGTCAGAAATGCAATCGCTTCATGTAAAGTAGGTACTAGTTATCAGCTGAATCCAGTCAGTCTGCAAGCTAGCCCTCACATAGAAGAAGGCTAGGCTGATGATATAGAATAAGACCACACAAAAATCTATGTATTTATTTGATTACAAACCAGTCAAGTTAAGATGCAAGAGTACTCACAAGATTTTATTAATTAAATGTTAAGAAAAAATTAAACTACATTCTGAATCAGAATCAGAATTTTATTTGTGAAACAGTGGTTGATCATGAATAAGATAAAAGTCGGCTATGTTCAGCCTATTACACGCATACAAACATAATTAATAATAATAAAAATTTTTACAGAGAAATAAAAACATGCTCAATATAACAGTACATTTTTATTTACATTTTTATCAGTACATTAACAATAAAATAGGTACATGATTACTGTCAAAACAATTTGGAATAAAATAATTAATTACTGTTTAATAATTACAATAATGTCAAGAAGCAAATTACATAAATATCAGATTTTTTAATAGATAAAGTCAACATTTATCTATTAAAAAATCTGATACATTATAATAGCATTTATGACACAGCATACTCCTCAGTTTTTGTTTAAATAAGTTTATATGTAGCTTTTTTAGCTCTCTTGGAAATTTGGTTTACATACTCGTAAAAATAACAAATTCCTTCTGCTGTTTGCATAAGACTATTCCACTGTCATCTTCTGCATTTCATGTCATCTTCTTAGACTCCTGAACAGCCACAGCCTCTTTGCTTTGTTCATCAGTTTTAGCTGCAGGTTTTTCGACGATGGCTCCAATGAGATTTGCAAAAGGAGTTTCTACCAGCATCCAGATAAAAAATGCCGCGATGAATGTAAACGTAACTATTTTACAGCTTGTTAGTAACTGCAATAAAAAAAAGTTTTTGTGAAGTTCATTATAATTTAAACAGTGAGTCTATCAAAGGCCTAACCCAAGAAGCCACTTCCTTATTTAAGATTAAGTCTTAGATAAAGACTATTTTGTAATATTAATCGTACCTACCACTAAAATGGGAAATAAGTTGTTTGTTCAAACTGATAATAGAACCCAGTAGCAACAGTATACAGATCAGAAAAGATATCAACGCAAAACCAGAAATATACAAAAATCATAAATTGAAATACTTCTCACAAAGAAAAGACTTGTTTAAAACTTACAAAATAAACGTGAAAAGCTGATTAAAAGTCACCATAAAAGCGGTTAAAAGCGAGCTGTGAGACTTGTCGACGATCCCGTACTCACAAGCGGTATTGAGCCCCTAAGTCTTAGGAGAGACTTTGCCTCCCTATGTGTGTTCTACCGCTTGTATAATGGGATGTGTTCCGAGGAATTGTTTGATATGATGCCCACGGCCACTTTCTATCATCGCACCGCTCGCCGTCGACAGGGAGTTCATGCTCACACACTGGAGCCGAAATGGTCCCGTACGGTGCGGTTTCAGAGGAATTTCCTCCCGCGTACACTTGGATTGTGGAATGAGCTCCCTGCCGAGGTTTTCTCAGAGGGCTACAGTATGGGGTTCTTCAAAAGGGGAGTAAATAGGTTTTTGAAGGGTCGGCAACGCGCGTGTGGCGACCCCTGGTATTGCAAGTGTCCATAGGCTACAGTAACCGCTTACCATCAGGCGGGCCGTAAGCTTGTATGCCACCGTCGTGGTATAAAAAAAAAACCATAATCTGCCAACTATGTGTGTTGAGGTTGGCATCTGGCCTAACTACATATAACTGAGCTTATGTATTACATAGAGAAACTGTCTGTTTGACCTCCATAACCCAATGACTCGTTGACACATTAATACCCCTTGGTGGAACTGATTTTCACACTTCCAGGTGATTCTCTTCCTCCTACCAATGACAGCCGGGACCAAGGGCTTAGCATACTTTCGGAGACATGGAGTGGTCTTAATACTATGTTATAATTGGTCACCCATCCACTGACCGACCTCGACTAGTGTAGCTTAACCTTCTATCGACACGTGCGGTAGTTACTATTTAGCTAAACTTAAATAATATTTGTCCCGGTTATTAATACTAACTTTAATGATAAATCATATCTAAGAACCATTGCAAGAAACTCTACTTTCAAATCAAAAATAAAAAAGCACAGCTAAATCGGTTCACCTGTTTAAGCGCTACAGTGCCACAGACAGACAGACAGACAGACACATACACATAGCAGTCAAACTTATAACACCCTTCTTTTTGGGTCGGGGGTTAAAATAATACCAGCCTGTTACTGTCCCACTGCAGGGCAAAGGCCTCTTCTCACACAGAGAAGGCTCGAGCATTGATCACCACGCTTGCTCAAGGCGGATTGGCGGATTGGCAATGATGTCTAAGATAAACTCAGAAAGTACATATGAATTGAAAAAGTCACATTGGTACTTGCCCGGATTTGAACCACAACCTCGTGCACGAGAGGTAGGCGCCTTAACCTCTGGGCCATCACGACTTAACGGGGGTTAAAAACTGAATCTTAATGGTAAGACTAATGCGCAGTTGTTATGCGCCGTTGTTATAGATATACTCGTAAACAAAAACTACACAATTTCTTATTTTCTCTCCTATGCCTTAATACCAGCCTGTAACTGCCCCACTGCAGGGCAAAAGCCTCTTCTCATAGAGAGAAGGCAAATCAGAAAATAATATCAGTCTCCACAAGCACGGCTAAAGCGTGAAATACAGTTCATTACAACACATACAATTCCAATTGACGAGGTTTCTTGAAGGGTGATCATCGACGCGATATCCACACGGATGAAAAGCATGTGCACGAGGTATGCGCTGTACGACAACCGGCTTATGAATTTAAAGGGGCGCCACTCTAGAATTATTCGGAAAACACCTGCAACAAGTGAAAATACACGGTCAAAGCACATTTTTAGCCGACTTCAAAACAGAACACCCACTTACAAACTTCCCCAGGTTGTAAGTTCCACTGTTTGTATCTGTCATAAACCTAACAATGCCTTACACACACAACAAACTAATGCTTATATTTTCTTATAGTTCTGGAGCATATCTTTTGGATCCAAGATCCACCAATTCGATAGCATATTCTTTTAACAGCCGCGCACACACAGAGTACAGAGTTAGTACAGAGGCCAGCACATCAAGTCACCCCTTCAATAGTTTTTCAACTTTATTGCAAATAGAATAAGGTTCATATTCAATTAGGAAAATTTGACAGTTTGTGGTAGGTTGATGTGCTGGCGTCTGTGTATACAACGTGGCGCTACAATGGTGACATTAACTTAACACACGTATACGTTATCCCAGTTTCGTTTTAAGAAGTAATTTTATTTCCATAAAACGTCATTATTTACTGATTAATTTAAAAAAATAAAAAAATATAGAAATAAGCATTTTGGTGCATCCTGTACAAAAATAATCATAGTGCAGCGGTCATTTGCCGGGGTCACGGATCATAACATCGCGTCAAAGAAATTGAAACGAATAAGCAATACCTCTATCCTTTTGTCGGCGCGCGCGCTCTCCCTTCCACCCCCGCCGCACCCGAATCCTTCTCTTTTCTTATCTAGTGCTAGCCGGACCCGTTACCTTGAAACACATCTTTACGCTCGTGTCGTGCGCATAATTTTGTCGTTGTTTAGTGAATGTTTCGCGAAAAAGACGCTTACTTATTGTTTTATTTATTTAGTTTTGTGTAATTAGAATAGTAAATAGATTATAGTACTGCGATAAAGACGCTTTGCTTTGTTTTCGTTAGTTTTCCGATCTACATAGTACCTACGTGTTCTACGATTAAGGACGTTATTATTTGTGAATTTGTGATGGCAAATACACATCCGAATTGAGAGGAATGGCTGTAAGTGACAATTTATTTTCAAATGTGCGGGAAAATATGAAACGCCGTTCGGCCCTTTGTATTCGTCAACAAGGTGGACTCATTGAAAATAAGAAAATTTAAAATAAAGACAATTAAATAAAAGTACCTAGTGATTAGTGATGATAGTGGTAATAACTCATAGTAATAAGAGAGCGTGATATGATAAGTGTTTGACTAAACAGCTCCGCTGTAGGTAGGTAGGTACTATTGTGTCGGACGGATTCTTTGATAGAATGCCGTCAAAGGATCGCAGGAGTACAAGGCGCGTTGCGCGGTTGCCAGCGCGCGAAGCGACGCGTTGCCGCTCTGAGTAAACGTAAACGAGTAACGTGCATCTAGGTAAGTAATTTCATGAATGAATTTTTGCACAGAGTGATCCCAATTGTAGTCACTTTTTTATTATTTAGTTTGTTTGAAAAATGTTTTTGTTCAAATTACCAATTATTTTAACCAATCATAATTTATGTGGTTAATGGCCACTAGCCCTACCCGTGTGTTAAATTAATGTCACCATTGTAGCGCCACGTTGTAGAGATGAAAAATTCGATGAATGATGGCAACATTTTTTTTCGAACAATATCGACCATCCCCTGTCTTCCTGGGATTGGAGGAGGGGTCACCAGCTAAATGTACGTAAAAATTATGCCTCCAATGATGACAAAGGTAAAAAAAGAAGATCAGTTAATAATGAAGCCGGTATTAAATCGTAAGTCGGTTAGTGACTCCTACTTTTTTTTGTTGCAAACGAAAACAAACCTTTTTCTTTATTAATCTTTCTACATATTAAATTATATAAAATAAGAAGAAGGTACCTTCAAATTGAATGATCACTCCAGCAATAACGATCCCTACGATGATGCCAAAGATAGGCTTCAGCAAAGCAGCATACAGCACGTGAACGTAGGTGGGCAGCGGGGGACCATCAATGTAGAAGATACTGCCGGAATGGTGACAAAACATGCCCAGGAAGAACATACTCCAGTAAAGGTAACGGTATTTCTGGAAAAGCCAAGAAAAAAGATATCGGCAACGAGCGAATTGCGAGCCAACCACGGTAGGTAAGGTTATTTTCAATATAACTATGTTAGCAAAAAGTTATTAGGTGACTCCCAAAAAAACTATGAAAGCAACGGACATCGTTTTCTTATCTCAACCCGAAGGCTCGCCTTGATGTGATTCAAAGGAGCGTTAATTTTTGTAGCGAAAGTCTGCGCAGGCGCACGCTGGGGAAAAGAGCCGTTAACCGAACGACAGCGGAAACATAATTATTTATTATTATCTTCCATCGATTTATTTATTTTTTGTCTTCCTTTTAACCATTTTAACTCCCCATATATCAATGTCCCCATCTAAATAATAATAAAAATAACTTTTGTTAAATATTTTTTAAAGGGTTACCTGAAATTGCTCAGATTTACCATCAGTCTTCTGCCAGTAGTAAATAATGTAGCCTAGTGCCATGCCGGTGACGTAACCAGTCAAGTTGTTATGTGCTTTTACATAGACCTTGTTGAAGGTTGAATTTGCTACACCGAGATCCAGTAGAACACTGAAAGTGGTAAATACACGACCATGACACCACAAAAAAAACTTGAGAGGTGTCAAGTTCGATTGATTAGTGAAGGAATTGTAAAATTCCTTTAAGATAAATCGATAGGAACCTCGTTCCATCCGGGCGTCTTCGTTACAACTTTTGGTCCCAATCTTCTCTCTCTCTCTCCCTCTCTCCCCCCTCCCTTCCTCTCTCCTTCCCTCCCTCCCCTTCCTCCCCTCCTCCCCCTTCCTCCCCCCTCTAGGATGACGTCATGCGCACTCGCAGAGATATGACGAAGGGCTACGTACCTCGTCTGTTAGTCACCGTAACTTGTGGTCCACTTAAAGTGGAATACCATTTTTATTGTAAATTCTCAGTTTTTATAAAAGTTTGGTTTGCAACTGGACGCCTGTAGTTAGTCACTGGTAATTAATAGAAATCCAATAGCCCTGCTAATGATGTCTTTGCAGGCAAATTTGATTAACTAACTATAACTGATTATTAATTATTATGATGAGCTCAAAAGGGGAGTAAATAGGTTTTTAAAGGGTCGGCAACGCGCGTGGCGCCCCTGGTGTCGCAAGTGTCCATAGGCTACGGTAACCGCTTACCATCAGGCGGGCCGTAAGCTTGTTTACCACCGTCTTGGTATTAAAAAATAAATAAAAGTGAGTTTTCGTGTTTACATAGTTATTTATGATTCAATGTTTACTAACAGTGTATGGTTTATAATATTAAAATAAAATGATTATATAAATAATTATTTAAGCATGACTTCATTGCATTATTCTAAAACGCGAGAAAAACATATTAATTTGATTTTAATCTATAAGTAAATTCAATTCAGTTATGGAGGTTATAATGTCAATGGATAACATAATCAAGATAGGTAAAAAATAAGAATAAAACGTAGAAATGAGGAAAAACACGCGATTAATTTCAGGCTTCAGCCGGTCGTTTCAGTGAAAATCAACCCGTTAAAAGTAAAGTTTTCAGCCCCTCATCTAGATTACAAAAAAGTATTCTTAAATAACATTCAAAGTTACTTAACTATCTAGTAATAAAAAAATAACGGCGATACATCGAGTTAAAATATCGCTAAGCTAATATGACGTCACTATCCTATACAGTTTATACTGAATGATGACGTTACAAGCCGCTTAATCTTAGTAGTTTTCAATCAATTTAAAAAATAAAAAAAATTGTGTATTATTTTTTATAATCTAACTGATGGAAACTAACAATAAATAATAAAAAAAAAAAAGCGCCGTTCGGGGTTGAAACTCTTGGGCCGTGGGGTCCGAGTGCTAGTCTTCTTTACAAAGACATCTGTAAACGTTTAGTTGACGCTTCCCGTGACCCAAGGGCTGGCCTCTACTTTGGCCAGAGGCTAAGCATTGCCATTCAACGTGGCAATGCCGCCAGTCTTTTGGGCACTTTACCAGCTGGCAGCGATGCAGAAGAATTTTTTGACGCTTTGTAGTTATTTATTGTTAATTTTAGTTATTTATTTATTTTAAGTTTTTGTTATGATTAAAAAATACAGTACTGATGGATTAATTATATTTTGATATTATTAATCTCTCAACATGCCTATTCGCCTTCATTTCAAACTTAAACTTATCAAACTTTTCAAAGTTATCAGAAACTCTTCTCTTGATGTATGATGCAATCATTGTCTTCATCTCATTCGAAATGTGTGCAAGGTAAGTTCGCAAAAAGTTCAAGCAAATACACATAGCTTCATGCTTTTTTTGACTCTGCTTCATAGACATTTATGACTCGAAAGTTATTTTAGCTGACTTACTCAGGGGAAAAAATCAGGACACCGTTTACGTGTTGGTAATAAGTATGCAGTGCTGAGGCAGTCATCCCCACCACGAAGAGAAGACCCAGTACCAACTTTCTACTGAGAGCAGTTCTACACATCAAGAAGATTAAGACTCCCATGTAGTAGAGCTGGGTGTCGGCGGCTAGATACCTGTTGATGAAAGAGTAGTTAAAACGTAAAAGGTAAATGTATGTTAAAACTATGCAAAATACAAAGTAAGAAAAAACCAAACCCCTTTTTTATTTGGCATAGAATGTCCTCTGGGCTGTCTTCCACCCCGGGGAGGCCAAAAGCGTCTGGAAAACTCTTATTAGTCAATAAGAGTTTAATAGAGATAGTTTAATAGAGAGAGAAAATCACCCCCGACTTTTATTATACACCTGTGCTCCCGACCCTTGCTCGTGCCAGCCCGCGCCGCTGAGCCTGTAGACATGAACTTGCTGCCTCTAAATAATAGTCACTCAGATCCAGCCGTTCCCTTGCCGTCCTCTCACAGCTACGCCCTAAGCCGAGGCCCGTACACCACAGCACGTGCCCTTTGCGTAGTCGCTTAGCTTGTAAGGTTTATTCTCTGGCTGGAGGTCTTAATTATTTTTAAGTAAAGTCATCTCCACAGGATCGCCCGGTTAGGCCGTTCAACATCCTTCTAACTGCGAAATACCTCACAAAAAAAACACACACCAAGCAGCCCCAATCTATCGTCGTTATCAATATCTCAGCTGTAAGATGGACATAATTCCCCTCGCGAGACCAAACGATCCCAGTGGTTCTAGAAACCAACGCATGCCCGCAAAACCTTGCTAGTTTCATGGTTCATCTTTTAGGGCCTTTCTACACACGAGAACTTTACTAGATCATCAGTATTTCTTACATATGTTGTGTCTTCTAGTACGAGAATTTGACCTCAGAATCTTTGGGTCCTGTGGTTGGGGCATCTGTTTTGCGAGTAATGTTCCCGCTCACTCTTTGGTACGATTGAAAACATGTGGTAAGTGACTATAACCTGATGTCAGGGTTTTAATGCCGCCCATGGCCTCTGACATGGCATCACATGCTTATGAGAAATATCTCTCAAGCATAGCCGGTTTCTTCACTATGTTTTCCTTAACCGTTTTTAAAGCAAGCGATAATTATACAATCCGCACATGAATCCGAAAAGTCAGAGGTGCGTGCCTTGGGTTCGAACTCGAGATCTATGATTTGGCAATCCCCCGTCCCACCACTAGGCTATCACTACTTAAAGCACTTCTTCTAGTTCTAAGTAATATTCTTAATAGATTTATATATTTACCAACTATGCGGCATACAATTGGTGCTTGGAAAGTAATTGTTGATGTAAAAGAGATGCTTCCACCATTCGTTTCGACAGTCACGAAATTCATAATGCATATATTTCTGTGGATAAAATATAAGTTTTGATAAATATTATTATTTTATATTTTTGACAGTAGGGTTGACGCTGTGGTTCAGCGCACGAATTCACGCACGGATCAAATATTTGTATGCCTTACACAGATAGTTGTTCCGGGTCAGGTTGTTTTTGTATTTGAGTTTAAATGTTTGTGAACGCACCCAAGGCACAGGAGAAATTCATAGTGTAGGGAAACGATACAAAAATATCTATTTTTATGTGAAACTAGCTTTTGCCCGCGGCTTCGCCCGCGTGGATGTCGAACTTCCGCCCCCTATGTTTTCCCATTAAGGGTTGAATTTCCAAAAATCGTGTTTTAGTGGATACTTATTCTTAACTAAGAAGTCCCCTTCAAGTTTCATGTCTCTAATACCTGCGGTTTGGGCTGTGCGTTGATATATAAACGTAATAATTTTAGCATAATACTTCCAGATAGACTACTTTCAAAGTTGATCCTTCCAGTATGTATGCATAAAGATTTCTGGAACTACTGACCCGGGAAAGAGCGCCCTACAACTGACCATGTGTAAAACAACTGAAACTAAGATCAACCTACCCAGGCGTATTGATTACAACCGTACCAAGTCAATCCCAATCCCTCAGCAATCATCACCAATCATCCTCCAATATTAATTTTGAATATATATTCAATGTACTTAATTATCTCCGTAGTGTGTGATAGTCCATTGAACTGTATGGCGAGCGATATTGTATCTTAAGATAAAATATTATAATATCTTAGCCGTGTGCAGCGCCCCTTGGTGAACTCCACTGCGGGTGACGTAACCTACGACAAACTTATTATTTGCGGTTGGTACAGTAGTCGGGTCTACGGGTCGAACCGCAAAATTAAGTTTGTTTTTATTGTATATACTTTTCCGGGATAAAAAGTACCCAGTGTTGTGCCCAGGATATTAAAGAATAAGTATACCAAGTTTCATCGTAATCGAACCGGTAGTTTTTGCGTGATACCTGAACATACAGACAGACAGACAGACAGACAGACAGACAGACAGACAAAAATTTTTTCAATCATATTTTTGGGTTCGCTGTCGGTCTAGTAACACCCCCTGCTATTTATTTTTTTGATATTTTCAATGTACAGAAATTTTACTTCTACAGATTTATTAAAGTAATATATAGAATATAGATATAGATATAGAATTTTAGTATCGTGGGAATTCCTTGAAATTATGTAATACGTTGACGTAAATGAATAAATTAATATAATAATAATAACGGCCTGTTACCGTCTCACTGCCGAGCCAAGGTTTTCTCACATGCGATCATTAATTTATGACTACGCTTCCTCAAGGCAGGTTGGTAACTTTTGCTCATATTATTTAGTCAAGTAAGTATTATCAACTTTTCTTGCGATGTTTTTCCAAGTCAGTCCAAAGTACACTTAGAAATTGAAAAACTCAAATTTAAGAACACACAATAATTTCGGCATGTAAGTATGAGTGAAAAACGACGCCATAATCATTTTGCTATCACTACTGACATAATTGACACACAAACACATTGACATTGGACAAATGTTTGTGTGATGAGCACGATCATTTGTTCTGTGTCTGGGTGTAATTTATGTATAATATGTATGTATTTCGAAATATATAAGTATGTTTATCAGCTGTTTAGTACCCATAACACAAGCTCTCAAGCTTAACTTGGGACTAAATGGTGTTGTGTGAAAAGTTGTGAAATATTTATTTATTAATTTTAATTCATATTTTAAATCTGTCACTGTCAACAATACGCGAAACCATGTACAGACGCCAGCACATTAAGTTACCCCATTGTGTCAAATTTTCCCTATTGAATATGAACCTTATTCTGTTTGACATCTTATAAAGTTGAAAAACGATCAAAGAAATTTGACACATTGGGGTAACTTGATGTGCTGGCGTCTGTACAAACGCCAGCATATTAAATTACTTCAAACTTCCAAATTTTCCCTTTGAATATGAACATTGTACTGTTTGAAATAAAGTTGAAAAAAAACTATCAAACGACACATTGGGAAGCTTGATTTGCTGGCCTCTGTAAGTACCTTTTAACAGGGATCACCAGTAGCGAGATTTATTTCTTTTGATCTACGGTTTATGAAATCACCGAAATCTTAATCACTAAATAAATTGTTCGTAAATAAATTAAAATACTTATGTTCAAATCATACAATAATTTTAAGAGACTTACGGTCCAATAAGGTCCTGATGCTAGTCTCGAAAACCATGTTGCTGATAAGGCTAAAATGACAGCGTAAGATGGGGTTAATCTGCAACAATCAAATCAAAATTTAAAAGATGGGTAAATTAAATTACGTCATCATTATTATTTTAGCCAAAAGATGTACCTACACTGGACATAGGCCTCCTACAAAGATTTCTACAACCGTCAGTCCTGCGCTGCTTTCATCGAATCTTTCTGCCACCTTCACTCGATCGACTGTCCACCTTGTAAGATCGATCGCGATATTGATAAATTTATGACAGTCATTACGATTAGCCAAATGCCCAAAAGTCGTTTTGGGGTTTCGTGTTAACTACCCAGTGATTATGTTGCGGTGAAACTCAAAGCCGACCACAATATGGCAAGTTGTAAAGAAACCTGTGAAACAACTCAGCTCTGAAGTTGCGGATACAGATGAGAAAAACTTAGCCGTCCATATAACAAATTATTTAATCGAAAGTACTTGTACAATACGAAAGTACTTGTAATACTTACCTCAACCATCTCAGTATGATTTGTTTTGGTAGCATCTTCCACGAAATTTCATGTTTCTCTGAATAAATCAGCCAGTTATACACTAATAAGAAAGACGAGATGACAAAGAATTTCTGCATTATTAGAGACCCGTTTAAAAATATGATAACGACTGGATTTCGGTAAAGCTGAAATAGAAATAAAAATATGAACGTTTTTTTGACAATCTGTGAATCATACTTATGAGCCTCCAATATACTGTATATAGACCTTTTGGAGGTATGGGTGTAAAGTTCCTCATCCACCATTGCAAAGGGAGGATCCTCCGACCAGACGGGTGTTGAGACTGCTGGGCTAACTACTGCCCAACGGTCGGGAACTTGTATGCATTCGAATTGCGCGAATAACTTTAATACCGCGATGTGGGCTATCGGTCATTAGTTCGTACGTGGCGAGATAGATCTCGCTACAACCTCTTCAATCTTATGTCTTTTATTTAGCTTATGCCAGCCACCATCGATTAAAGATCGTCACTTAACCTAGCTTGAGAATATTCAACAGTCCTCCCTGGAATAAATATGAACTGCCCTTCTTTAATTTGTAAGTACCTACTAATATTTTGTTACCTTCTAGACTTTCAGCTTAGTAAGCAGTTTCAGTCTGTCCTATTTATGTTTTTGTTAATTTTAAAATATACTTGTATGTCTATTCTAAGATGTAATACCAAAAGACTGATTAATGTTAAATACATTAATATCTGTATACGCTAATAGTAAACAATAGCAGGTACATTTTTGAATATTAGAAATGATAAGTAAATAACGTAAAAGTATATGGTTTGTAGTAGTACTCACAGCTTCTACAAATGTTGGGTTTGCAGATAAAACGAGTCCATTAATAAATGAGTGACTCACTATGACGAAGTAAGTACTTAACGATCTGAAGCAAAAAATAATCTTAGAAAACAAAAAGCAAATACAATTATTATATACTAATACAAAAGATACTTTACCTTATACCATGAAAGCCTCTCAAAGCTTTTAACCGGGAGTCTTGTTCTTCTTCTGAAGTTGATACAAGTTTCTTCCAATTCCGGTATAGTGAAAAACAATAAAGAAATCTCAGACCTATAAGTATCCAAAATAAACAGATTTGAAAGGCTAACCGGGGGTTATGTTAAATTAAATAAGGAGATTGTCGAAAGAAAAAACAAAACTGGTATTTAATAGATGTGCAGCTGAATTGTTACCATTTCATTTTCTAGACAACTGCACTTTACTGGCACTTTACTATTAATAATAAATACCACTATCAAAATAAACTTACCGCCATGATCTGGTCCTTTTTTTAAATAGCAATCGCAAAAACTTCCAAAGAGATTTACTATCAACATAATAACGCATATCGCACCCACGAAAATATCCACATAATCTGTTGGCTGACTCCTATCGCGTTTGAAACAATCAACAACATCCGACACCATTGTTTTTAACTTGTACTCGTTATAAATAGTTTCGTTGGCGCATGCCTCAAGGGATGATTTTAGGTCCCGATCTGATCCAGAAACATCAATAAACTTATTGCACGTTTTTTTCATGCAATATCCGTGGCGTATCACTGTGTGGTTGTAACGTATAGTACTTTTTGAAATATCCTGTTGAAAAGATAAATTAAAATATATAACATAGAATTCAATTTTTAAGAAGATAAGAAAAACAGAATGTGCCTTGGAAAGCTCGTTAAGCCTTTGTTCCCGGCTATCATTTGTAGATCTAGATAGTCCTTACAGATAATCGGAAGCCCGAAAGTCTGACACCAATTAAACCAAAGGATATCGTGATACCCACTTATTGGGTTGTAGAAGGCAGGCAGGCAGTCGCTCCACGTAAAATGTAATACAAAAATACTAATGATGAAAACTTACTTGAATCGCAGTTAAGACATCGCTGGGCTCATCCGAGACCAGAATTATTTCAGCAAAGCAGTACATCGCATCAGGATCGTCGAAGCATTTCTCATAGTTGTCCAAATGAAACAACGGCGGTACAAGAGCGTAGACCGAGTCTAGAAAAAAACAACAGTAATTGTATCGTACCATAATGGTTTTTGCTTCTGGCATGCTAAAGAAAACCGAATTCACAGGGTATTGCTGACATCACAACAAACAGCACAAAATAAATTTATTTAAAATAAAATGTTCCCTATAATTTGCGATTTCTGCTTGATATGGTACAAACCTAACATTAGATTAGGAGACCAATCTACCTACCCAAAACGTGTGAAAGCTTGTAATACTTTGTTTTTGTTGCGGTTGCATGCGGTTTTCTTTTGGAATACTCTCCGTCTGAACATCTGGATTGCAAACAGCCGATTCACATTTAAATTAAAAGTTTGTGAACATATTCAAAAGATGTTGGCAAATTCATCACAGAGTTGATTGTTACTGTGATTAGTTTTCTCTATCAACGTATTTTTATCTCTCTTGACTACCGTATTTATTTTATTTTAAGTAGGTTAGGTTGGGGTTTTATTTTTATGTGTCACTATTTTTATCCTTAATTTTTTACCCTGTTGCACCTACCTTGTACAGAACAAGGTAGGTGCAACAGGATAAAAAAATGCACTCTGCACCACCTTAAGGTAGACTGGTAGAAAATGCCTAAGGCATTAAGTCTGCCTTTGTACAGTTTTGGGCCTTGTGCATAAAGTATTAATAAATAAATTATAAATAAATAAACTTTCATACCATTAAACCGCTGGATCGCAGCTGCAGAACTTTGAACAAAAATAAATAACAACAAATTACTAAACATTTTGTTACAACGCACTACTCGACATACGATATTTTGAATTGAAATCTGATTTAATAATGTAATGTAGCAATGAGAATTTTTAATAATAATCTTATAAATGATGCTGCAAAAACTAGTACATGCATTATTACGTAGATTTTATTATTAGATAATTTATTAGCGTGTACGAAATATTTTCAAAACAATGACAAATATATTAGAACCAGTGGGTGGGTGCGAGTCAAACTAGCACGTGATGGGTTTTGTACCATCGTGCAAGATGAGAGATCCAGCATTCTTCTTCTTAGCATGTCGATGGCAAACATAAGCACCTAAAATAGTGATTGTAATAGGTGGTGAAGGGATTAGCCAGTCGACAAAAGTCGAATATCCATGTTAACTGGCCTGTTGGTTAGTGACCCTGACTTTTACGCTGAAGGTCGTGGGTTGATTTCCACCTAAGACAAATGTTTGTGTGATAAGCAAGATCAATGGTTCTGTATCTAGGTGTACCTAAATTTTCTTCCTTGCGTCGTACTCCTCATTGCTGAAAGTCGTGATCTCCCTGCTTCTACTTCTGTCTCTGGCGGTGTGAAGGGCATCGTATACCGAAGAGTCAAGAGTGGTGTGGATCTGGTCGAACCAACGTATTTGCCGGTCACGATGAGCCTTTCAAGATTACCACCGCTTTTCCTTGCTATGTGACCGAAGTATTGAAGAATCTTACGTAGGCACTCGGACGACAACCGCGAGACGGTGTTGAGTTCTCGCAAAATTGACCTCTTATCAAAATTGGAGGCATCAGGCATTCGAGGTAATATTTTTACGGTAACAACTAAAAATGTAAAAATAAAAAAATGTCGGTGGCCCATCATGAGTAAGACAAACCCACCAAAGCCACAGACTTCCGAATTTAGAGTTATTTTACACCCTTTAGTGTTTTTTTTGAAGTCAGTTTTATTTTTTGCAAAAAAGTTTTTTTTAAATAGTAAGTGTGTTGATTAACTATTAAATTTTATCTTTGACATTATGTTTTGACTAAGTATGTTTTTTTGCGATGACATATTATTTCTGACATTATGTTACAATTTGACCTTTATTTTATTATTATTATTTTGTTTATTTTTTTTATTTGTTTATTTGACATTCAAATTTTTTAATACTAAACACAGTTAATAAGATGTCTTTTTATTGAATCTTAAATTAATCTTGAAATACATTGAAAATTATTGTTAGTAGGTAAGATAGTATTTTTTTAATGATACTGTTTTTATTTAATTTTATTTTACAAATTTTCTACACAATGTACATTGTTTGGAAATAAATGACTTATGACTTATGTTACGGAGCTTATGCGTGCTGACCTTGAATTGCGCAGCAGTCAATTTTAGTAGAAAGTGCATTTGTTTACATGGAGAAGGAATACAGCATGCTATAAATGTCGAATTTTGACAACGAGCTATTTTTTGAGCAGACGCTAATAAAAAAAATAAGGTATGCTGTTCTTTGGTATATTTAGAAGGTTGCTTGGCGGTTTTAGCCACTTTTAAATTTAATTTATTCGCAATGATCTAATTAAGTTCTTTAAAAAAAAAAATTTCGTGCAGAAAATCGGAAGGAACAGCTGAAAGTACAGACGCCAGCACATCAAGTTACCCCAATGTGTCAAATTTTCCCAATTGAATATGAACCTTACTCTGTTTGGCATAAAGTGGAAAAACGATCAAAGAAATTTGACACATTGGGGTAACTTGATGTGCTGGCGTCTGTACTTTCGAATCTTTGAATCGATATTTTGGGTAGAACAGCATCTGACGCGTCAGCTAGTTTTACGATAAAACAAAATAAGCAGGCCTCAATTTCATAGAGATTCATAGAAATACGTGCTGTTTGCGGTCTGCGATACATCTCGGACTTGTACTTTAAACGACATTATTTGAAATGAAAATTAAAATAGGTATATGTGACATTGAGGCTTTATGACTCTTTAAATTATTCTTTCAACATTGCTAATGGAACTACAACACCAATACTTTGGATCAAAATATCCTATCAGAATTATTACCAACAGAGACTGCACATACTGATCGAGTTTTATACACGCCACGCACGTTTTTTTTTCTCGTGATTTTTACTTTTTTTTTCTGATGTAATTTTTGCCTCAATCTGTAAAATAACCACGATAAAATCATTCCTGTCTTACACACGAAAGGTTTTTCCAAAAAAAGTAAATAAGCCACTCTTTAACTAGTCATTAGTTTGGGCGGAAACCACAGTTTTATAATAATAATATTTTTGTTTCAGACATAGTCCATACAATTTAAAATAGTAAATGAAAGATCATCAGGTAAAACTTGGGAATTAGTCGACGAAAATTTTCAACGCTGGGTGGTCCAAAATGATGTTTGTGTTGTAAGCACACTCATTTTAATCTGTGTCTGGGTGTAATTTATTTATAATATGTATGAGAACCTTAAGCGGCGTAAATATATTACCTTGTTAGTAGTTATACTTTCGAGCCGTTTGGGGATAAAACTCTTGGGCCGTGGGGTCCGAGTGCTCGTCTTCTGTTCAAAGACATCTCCAAACGTTTGGTTGACGCTTCCCGTGACCCAAGGGCTGGCCTCTACTTTGGCCAGAGGCTAAGCATTGCCATTCAACGTGGCAATGCCGCCAGTCTTTTGGGCACTTTACCAGCTGGCAGCGATCCAGAGGAATTTTTTGAAGCTTTGTAATTTAGTTTTAGTAGTAGTTTTAGTAGTATTTTTTTTTTGTTAGGTTTAGTTATTGTTTTTTTTAGTGTTTGTATAATATAGTAAAGGTTTTAGCTTGGGATTAGGTGGCATTGTGTGAAAGTTGTGGAATAGTACAGATATTCTACGATGACCTTTCTACCCTATATAAATTACTTAACTCCGTTTACAATAGCATAATCAAAAGTTAAAAAAAGTAATTTTTTATGCACACTTTGTAACGAAAGTACAGGCGCCAGCACATCAAGTTACCCCAATGTGTCAAATTTCTTTGATCGTTTTTCAACTTTATGTCAAACAGAATAAGGTCCATATTCAATTGGAAAAATTTGACACATTGGGGTAACTTGATGTGCTGGCGTCTGTACAATAAGCATGTTACGATTACGATAGACGCCGAATTTATTATAATCTATTTTCACTGCAGCTGTCACACTTAGCTTTAATCATTTCAACAATTTATTATGTGGATTTCATATAGTTATATTATTTCATTTTAGTTGATAATCACAGTGTCAATGATAAAAACCTAAAAGTAGCAGGGATGAACAATACATGGAACGTTCTTCGTTTCACTTTTATTCTTCTAAACTAAAAATAAACCAATGTAATTAAAATTCTTTTGCTCGTAACTCATCTTTAAAATGTTCTGCATCCCTATTGCTATTTTAAATGGAGTATAGACTACATTTTTGTTCCCATTTTTTTCTTCATTAATATCGTCTATTTTTTATTTTGTCTTCTTAGACTCCTGAACAGCCTCTTTCTTTTGCTCATCAGTATGTGTTCCAGGCTTTTCAAAGAAGGCTCCAATGAGGTTTGCAAACGGAGTTTCAACCAGCATCCAGATGAAAAATGCCGCTATGTATGTAACCGTAACTGTTGTGCAGCTTTTCAGGAACTGTAATTAAAAAATAGAACGATGAATTAGACACAAAATAACAAAAAATCACGCCTGTTAACCCGAACGATAAGACAAAGGTATACTAGTAGTACACCTCTGTCTTTCATACAAATCTGTTCAACAATTTACGCGTGATTGAGTTACAAACATCATCCTATAATGCTCATATTAGTAGGATTACTTACTATTCTTGTGAAGGAGATTTCTTGAAGGGCGATCATAGACGCAATATCCGTACGAATGACGAGTGCGTGAACAAGGTATGCACTGTACGACAACCGGCTTGTGAATGTGAAGGGGCGCCACTCCAAAATTGTCCGGTATAGACCTGCAAAGAGTCAAAACGGATGGTAAAAGGCATGAACAAAAGCCAAGAATCTCTCGTCTGGATTTATGCCCGATCGATGGCAATAGGTTCGCCCCCTATTACATGGGATTTAAAGATAAATGACAAAATGTGGGTGTACTACCAGGGTACACCTCTGGCAAGCCCTTCGGGGATTACAGGCGTGATGTTTTGTTGTGAAAACAAAGAACGGTATTTTTTACCAATGTATTGTTTTTAAATTGGTTTGGTTAAATGTAAACATAGTCACGAATAAGTTAGTACAGAGGCCAGCACGTCAAGCTTCCTATTGTGTCAAAGTTCGAAAATAGTTTTTCAACTTTATCACTATCAACCTAAAATTCATTATTATGCAATTAGGAAAATTTGACACTTTGGGGTAGCTTGATGCGCCAGCGTCTATATATTCCAAGACCATTTAATTCGTGACTATTTTGGTTAGTGCTATTGGGATCTTACTTAGCCTGCAGGACTTTTGAAGTCT
Organism: Euplexia lucipara; assembly: GCA_921972225.1. Classification (NCBI taxonomy): domain Eukaryota; kingdom Metazoa; phylum Arthropoda; class Insecta; order Lepidoptera; family Noctuidae; genus Euplexia; species Euplexia lucipara. Next base: position 19,372,105 of record OV179159.1, read on the forward strand.
AATAGCTGCAATCATTCAATTTCAAGATACGTATCAACATAATTTTAAGATTTAAATAGTCTTTTAGGAAGATAAATTACCAATTCAACGGAAATCATGATAATGAATTTGATATCAACACGAACCAAAATAGTCACGAAATAAATGATCTTGAAATGTACAGACGCTAACGCATCAAGCTACCCCAAAGTGTCAAATTGCATTTCCCAATTGCTTAATGAATTTTCACCTAAAATTATAGCAACAGAAAAAATAATATTACTATATAATAATTTTTTCTGTTGCCATAATTTTAAAAACTTTTATCGCATGTCTCAGTAACTCCATCTAAAATAATATATGAATATTGGAGCGGCAACGGAGCGGACTAAAATGAACTCATAGACTTGTGTCCACTAGGCTAGAAGTTTTGGATGCAAATTTTGGTTCATGATGTCCTTTCTATCTTAAGTATTGAATGTCTTAGCCTACCTTCAAATTGAATTATCATTCCAGCAATAACGATGCCTACGATGATGCCAAAGATAGGCTTCAGCAAAGCAGCATACAGCACGTGAACGTAGGTGGGTAGCGGGGGACCATCAATGTAGAAGATACTGCCGGAATAGTGACAGAGTAAACCCAGGAAGAACGTACTCCAGTAAAGGTACCGGTATTTCTGAAAAGTAAAGGGCAAAATGTAACTAAAATACTAATTGCGATACAGAGAAAGAGAGAGAGGAAGTCTTGAGGAGGTCTCGAAAAAGTTTGAGAATGATTTTCAAAAAAATCTCTTTATTTTACGTACATTTTCTCGATTTTATTGGTATTGTGAACAAGTGGGAGGGTCGGAATACTTTTTATTATTTTATTACTCATCTCCACCCTGGGTCATATAGTTTAAGGTGAATTTGCAGAGTAATCCGCGGAACTCAATATTTCTTGTGTTATTTTGCAATTTGCTATTCAGTGTCAGGTTCTAGTTGTTTAAATATGATTCGCGTTCGTAACAAAGATGGTTGTTTTGAGTTTTAATAATTAAAATCACCAATAAACCCTCTTAGTTAAGTTAATCCTATAAAATGACTTTTTCCTGAAATAATCGTTAAATGGAATTATATGGACTCTGAGTCTGAGATTTGAATAATTATTATTATGTCGAAAATCATATTTTGTTCAACAAACAGCCTGACACTGCAAAACACACAAGAAAATTAGACTTTCCTGGGCTACTTTCGCAGATCCCCCTTAAGCGTTAGACTTTTGTATTTTATTTATTATTTATTTATTAAAACTTTATGCTCAAGTAAACAAAACTGTCCAAAGGCGGACTTAATGCCTTAGGCATTTTCTACCAGTCTACTTAAAGGTGGTGCAGAGATGGAACAAGATAAGTGCAACAGGGTAAAAATGAAGGACAAAAAGTGACACATCAAAATAAATACACAGATACATACATATTGAAACAAAATAAATACACAGATACATAAATGCTGAAACAAAATAAATATCTACACAGATACAAACATACTTAAACAGAATAAATACCTGAAGAGAGATAAAAATACGTTTATAACGAACAACTATTCAGAGTACCATTCAATCCAGGGATGAACCTGCCAACATCTTATGTACACAGGGTGTAAAAAGACCGATCACATAGCCGATAACCACACATTCTGTACATATAATTAAGTAACTTTAACCAAAAAATAATACTGGGAAAATACATTTTTTTCATCTTTAAAAAAGAGATGCTTTTTATTGCGCGCATTGCATAGCGCGACAACGCAACGCAACTTTCGATAAGCTGAGCGTATGGCCATCCGCGCTTGGTCGTTGACCCGACCGGCTCGCTTGTTTATAATCCATTGCATTTTTGTAAATTCAGATGCGTAATTTGTTTTGAAAAATCGATAATTTTGATGATGTTTGTTCGGAAGAAAGTTTACTAATGATACTTGGAATAAAATTTTGAAAAAAAAACGAAAAAAAAATTGCACTTTGACCTTCATTATCTCCAAAACCAGTGAATTCCCACGGATGTTCTAGAAGAAAAAAACTATCCCAGTGATGGGTAGAATATGTAGTTTTCGTTTACGTCGTCTCGAACATTCATTTTAAATATAAACAGACTGGTTGCCATCCTGATGTTCAGAGGGAAGCGTTTTTCAAAGGAAAAACGCCTAGACGTAGAAGGAAGAGTGAATAAAACCAGCGCGGTGAGAAGGACATCGTAGAAGACGATTATTCGTGAACCAAAGTTTCAAAGCGTGCGCAGAGCATACAAATATTTAAAGTGACTAGTCAGATATAAGAGAGAAGTGGGTTATTTCTTAAAGAGGTTACCTGGAATTGCTTAGAACTACCACCAGCCTTCTGCCAGTAGTAGATAATGTATCCCAGTGCCATACCGATGACGTAACCAGTCAAGTTGTTATGTGCTTTTATGAAAAGCTTATTGAACGTAGGATCTTCTAAACAAAAATTCAGTACAGACCTGAAAGTGGGAAAAACACGACAAAGCATTACTAACAGTTATCGAAGGACTGGAACAACTTGCCTGCTGCGGTCTTCCCGTCCGATTATAATTTAGGTGTCTTCAAGGCTAGAGTGAATAGGCTCTTAACAAACTAGTGCGCTTCACCATCACTGATTGCATCACTGCTTACCATCAGGTGGGATTGCAGTCAAGCACTAGTTTGTAATATTAAAAAAAAAAAAAAAAAAAAAAAAAAAAAAAAAAAATAGTTCTTAGTCCATGTAAAAACTTAAAATTAAAAAAAAAACCCAAAGTCAAAAAGTAAAAATCACATTTAAAAAAATAAAAATAACACTTTCTTCTATAGTTGAGCCATGTAATTTTATGTTGCGTCGGGGTACCGCTTAAGTAAGGAATCTTTCTAGTAGGTATGTATATGTACAGACGCCAGCACATCAACCTACCCCAATGTGTCAAATTTCTTTGATAGGTTTCAACTTGACCGGCCTGTTAGTCTAGTAGTTAGTGACCCAGACTGCTATGCCGGAGGTCGTGGGTTCGATTCCCACCCAGGACAAAATTTGACAAAATTTGGACAAATGAACGTGCTGATCACACAAACATTTAATGTTTGTGTGATCAGCACGTTCATTTGTCCTGTGTTTGGGTGTAATTTATCTATAATATGTATGTATTAAAAAATATATTAGTATGTTTATCAGCTGTTTAGTACCCATAACACAAGCTCTCAAGCTTAACTTGGGACTAAATGGCATTGTATGAAAAGTTGTGCAATATTTATTTTATTTATTTTTAACTTTATTCTAAACACAATAACGTCCATTGAATATTCAATTGGGAAAATTTCACAGTTTGGGGTAGGTTGATGTGCTTGCGTCTGTACTTATATTAAGCGGTACCCCAACGCGACATATGGTTCTGAAATATCCTCCATTTTTTACGTTTAATGTTTTTTAACCTTTCAATCGTGTCAATTAGAGACACAACAGTAAGACAATGACAACGCGAACGCCGGTGTCTACCAGCGTAGAGCCACATTCCGCCAGTTATGTTAAGTCTCAAGTAATTGGAGGCAAGCCTATTGCCATCAATCGGGCACAAATCCAGATATTACATTTGGAAAAACTCAATAACGCTTTGCCGGATCCGAACCGGGAGGTCATGCTCAGCAGTAGTCGTAGCGACTAATAAACCAACGAGGCAGCCAGTTCTGATATTTTTTAGTGCTTAGCTAGTAGTTAATAAGATTATGAATTAATTTTAGCTGACTTACTCCAAGGATCCAATCATAACACCATTCACACTTTGGTAGTAAGTATGCAGTACGGGGGCAATCATCCCCGCCACGAAGAAAATACTCAGTACTACCTTCCTACTGAGAGAGGTTCTACACATCAAGAAGATTAAGACTCCCACGTAGTAGAGTTGCGTGTCGGCGGCTAGATACCTGTGATAACAAGGAAGAAGGTTTTTTTTAAACTGGTGTCTCACACAATATCACTCTTTAAACTTTTGTGTCGATTAATTGGGCAGTATTTAATTGCGATTATTTATTTAACCTCGCATCAGAACGCCGTACAGCAATCACACTAATCGAGCAAAATGAATGAAAAAGTAAAATAATTTCAACTGCTTCTTTAAATCATTCTGTCCTGTGTCATCAAACGGGCGGTGGCTGCTGTAGATTACACACACATCGTGGGGCTCTGCATTAATAATGTACTGAAACTATATCAAAGGTAAGAAACTCGAGGTCCCAGCTGATGTTAGACCCGCGGTATAGCAACGACCACAGGATCTCCACGGTTAAGACGAGGCAGGTGGCTGTGGCGTCCTTCAAGTATCGCGTCAGAAATATCTAGTAGGTATAGATTGAATCCATACATATAATAAAATCGTAGGAAAGTCAAAACTGAACATTGAATATTTTTAAAAAAGAATACTTGGGGCGTGATCTACAATCGATATCGAAGCCAAAAATATAGTTTTTAGAATTTTTGTCTGTTTGTCTGTATGTATGTCCGGGATAAACTCAAAAAGTACTACGTGGATTTACTTCAAACTTTGCATGAATATTACTAAGAGGTTGGGTCAACACATAGGCTCCATATTTTAATCACGCTATCACCTACAGGGGAGGAGCTGTGAATCTTTATTTTTCTGACGCATTCTGTGACAGCGTGTAATCTAACGACGCATGTTTAAATGTTGTTTTTAAGTAAGCCATGCTATTATCTAGCTTTACACTATAAAAATTACGCCATTAAAGTAACTTGGGCAGAGAAACATAGTTTAATGAATTTTAGTAATATAAAGACAATTTTGAAACAGCGCCATCTATGAGATTTCATAAAAATCTAATCAAGTTACATGTTAACACTTTTTGGTGTAAAGTATTACAAAAAAGTTACAGGACATGCGCAGGAACGAACATTTGATGGGTGGTGTTATAGTTCAGTTCAGTGGCAATTTCCGGCAAACGCTGAGGTGGTGACGCGGGGATCGAGGGCTGACGAGGTGAATGCTTCGTTAAAACGATCTTCGTTTTGGTCACGAGTGCGTACGCTGCGCTTGACCATTAATATGAGAGCTCGGTTCGGCGGCATTGCACGTGCTCAAGAATTCTCCAATGTCCTTCCAAGTCTTGGCGAAGGCACTCTACCAGAAGAGAGAGGTGGACAGGTGGTGCTCTTAGAGTCTCTCGGTACAGTGGTATCCAGCTTAGAAGAACTCATTTGCTGTGTGTATGGGGACATCAATCGTATACCACACCAGTAGAATTCTTTGGTGTATGAGCGGTCCATTTTGACGCCCAAAAATGATCAGACTGCAGCAATTAACGAATGCTCTCGGAAATTGAGGGGAATGAAGTGGTCTGCACCTCGATAAATACTGTCGTCGAGCAAGATGACGCCACACATTATCCCGTGGAATTTCTGAACTCCCTGTCAGCTAGTGGACTGCCAGTGCATACCATTAACCTGAAGGTCGGTGTCCCGATTATGCTTTTTCGGAACCTATCTCCTCCGAAGTTGTGGAACGGGACCCGCCTTAAAGTCATCTCACTCCATAGACACACCATTGAGGCGATAATTCTTACGGGTTGGGGCATCGGCGAGGCAGTATTTATACCACGCATTCCCCTCATATCTCATAACTTCCCACTCTAGTTCAAGTGCGGTACAGTTCCCAGTGAGAGTTTGCTTTGCAATGACCATGAATAAGCAGCAGGGGCAGACGCTGAGGGCAGCTGGTGTCAACCTCAGGACGAGTTGCTTCTCTCACGGGCAAGTGTACGTCACTTGCTCCCGCGTCACCAGTCCTGACTCTCTTTACATTTTGGCTCCTGGCAGCATTAATACCATCGTAATTTATAGGGAAGTGTTGTAAGGCATGATACCTTTGCACGGATTTTTAGTCTTTTGTGGCCCGAAATGTATTCCTGCATTATTTTCTATATTTCTTTCAGTCACATCTTATGACTGAGCTCAGCTGGATTCCCATATTATTATAACTCTCTCCATATAACTTATATTTTAATGCTATTTTAAAAGTTGTTTACTTATAATGCTAAAGCGACACTGGCATCTTAGGTATTTTTGGTCCTGTTAGAGCCTTCACGCAGACGAAGTCACGGGCAGCAGCTAGTTACTAAACAATAATAATGATAAACAAAAATGTCCGTGCCAGCAGGCACTTAGGTCAGGCTGACAATACCAAGGTACTCGTATGTAGCTAGACTGAAAAATACAAAGTAATACAGTATGGTTTTATAAAATAATATTTACCAAGTATGCGGCATGCAATTGGTGGTTCCATAGTAATTGTTCATGTAAAAGAGATGCTTCCACCAGTTGTCTCGACAGTCACGGGCTTCGTAATAAAAATATTTCTGTAAATAAATGTTGATTTTTATTATTAAGTAACTAATTAGCAAAATCTACATGCGCATTTAACTCACGTAACGTAACTTTTTCTCGTAACTCTTACGGGTTGTTGTTAGGCAGCTGGCAGACTTCAGGAGGAGGTTTTCAATTCGATCGGTTTTTTTTTTATAAATAAAATAAAAATAAATATTCCACAACTTTTACACCATCTACTCCCAAGCTAAGCTAAGAGCTTGTGTTATGGGTACTAAGCAGCTGATCAACATACCTACTTATATATTGCTAAATACATACATATTATTATAGATAAATTACACCCAGACACAAAACAACATGCTCATCACAGAAACATTTGTCCTAGGTGGGAATCGAACCTACGACCTCCGGTATAGCAGTCAGGGGCACTAACTACTACACCAACAGGCCAGTCAAATGTATGTATGTACACCGACTACTCCGACATTAATGATCCGATTTCCGTTTGGTTTTAGTTCGATGCGGGATAGTTGCCATTTGATCCCATAAAAATTTTACATAGTTTGGCCCGTTAGTTTCAGATTATGAAAATTTTGTTCATGAATTTTTCTTTTTGATTTAATCTAAATCTGTTTATTTGTTTGATTGTAACATAATGTACAAAAAAAAAATATACTTAAAATACGAAAGTGATAAAATAAAATAATATTTGTTTCTGTAAATAGGTTTTCACAAGCACTATTACCACGTATTTTTTTTTTTTAAACTAGTAGATGAAGTCGATGGGCAATCATGAATAAGACAAAACCACCAAAGACACAAACTTCCACGAAGTTATGCGCGAACAAACATAAAAAAACAAACATCCAAATTGGCAACTTCCTTCTTTTTTAGAAGTCGGTTAAAAAAGAAAACGTTTTTTGCAAAAAATATAACCGACTTCAAAAAAACACTAACCAGTGTAAAATAACTATAGTTTCGGAAGTCGATGGCAAATAAAATGAATGAACCAAAAGCACCAAAGCCACAGACTTCCTAAACTAAAGTTGTTTTTCAATAAAGTCGGTTGTTTTTTTTTGTATAAATGTTTTTATTGTTGTGGCCGATTTATATTTAAATGACATTTATAAATAATTATAAGCTGTGTCGTTTTGTGACGTATAAGCTAGTTGTTCTGCTAAGTTTAATTAAAATCTATCCCGTAGTTTTTGAGTAGAAGCCACAAATACCCACATTCGCAAACAGTCATTGTATACAAACCCTGCTATTTATAATACTAGTAGGATTCAAATGAGACTTTATTAAAAGTTTCATAAGAGCTTCTGCATAAGACGAAGTTTTTATCATTTCGCCTTCACGACTAATTAATTAATAAATATTATGAATGTTATGAATAACGCAACAAATATTCGTCAGCCATTTTATTTCAAACATTTTGCCTTTTAACAGTCACATCAAGTAATCAGATACGAGTGTATTAAATTGTTCGGACACTGGACGTAACTTTTCTTAAGTAGCCACTGAAATAAGTTTCCAACTCGTTAAATGAATTACTCGTTCAAATCCAGTTGTCTAATTAGTTACTATGTAGCGAAGGATAAGGGCTTTCCTAGTGAATTAAGAAATTAAAATGTTGGTATCCAAATCATTTAGTATTTATAAAAACTTTTTTGCAAAAAATAAAACCGACTTAAAAAAAAACACTAACCGGTGTAAAATAACTCTAAATTAGGAAGTCTGTGGCTTTGGTGGTTTTTTCTTATTCGTGATGGGCCACCGACTTCCGAATTTAGAGTGATTTTACACCGGTTAGTGTTTTTTAAGTTTAATTTTTTGCAAAAAAGTTTTTTATTTTTCCATTTTTAGTTGTTGCCCAAATATTTGCCATGAATTAATTTTATATTGATATTGTTAACAGTACATGTCATGGTAATAGGGGTTTCCACGTATCCCTCATCATCACAGGCGTGATGATACGTCATGATGTTGTATAAACAATAAACATCCAAGCGATTCCAGCAATCACGACAGATTTGCCGTCTATTTTTGAAGAGTTCCATTGTATATCTCCGAAGATCAGCACCAGATCTTCACAAAAAAAATGGGACCACCTCAGTATTTAAGCTCCTCTTACAAATAAAAAAAGAATTTTGAGAACCGGTCCACAAATAGGGAAGAAATCAGATAACACACATAAAAAAAACAAGACATACACACGAACATAGAACCTCCTCCTTTTTTGAAGTCGGTTAAAAAGACTTACCTTCCAATACGGTCCCGATGCTAGTCTCGAAAACCATGTTGCCGACAAGGCTAAAATGACAGCGTAGGACGGAGTCAATCTGCAACAAATACAGCAAAAATCTAAAAAGAAAGGTCACTTATTTCATATAAAAAAATTGTGGATAACAGGTTTGTTTTAAGCTGAATTTACCATCACTAAAGATCAGTATTAGGTAGAGTTATTTATGTACAGAAGCCAACTCAATCAAGCTACCCCTGTGTGCCAAATGTATTTAATAGTTTTTCAACTTGATGGCACAAACATTAAGATTAATGTTCAATTGCGAAAATTTAACAGATTGGGGTAGCTTGATGTGCTGGCGTCTGTACTGCCATATTTCTATTTTCTTACCTCAGCCATCTTAGTATGATTTGTTTTGGTAGCATCTTCCACAAAATTTCATGTTCCTCTGAATATATCAGCCAGTTGTACACGAGTAGGAAAGATGAGATGATTAAAAAAGTCTGCATTATCAGTGTCCCGTTCAGGATTACGATAAAGAATGGATGTCGGTAAAGCTGAAAAAAAAAAAAAAAATTAGGCGGCAATGGCCCAATGGTTAAGGCGTCGGCCTGGCAAGAGGTCGTGAATTCGATCCCCACCCATTGCACTATTGATGTAAATCCACTCCAGACACAAACGTATTTAGCTTAATTGGAGCAGTTAACAAGTCACAAGTCTTCTAGTAATGGGTAACCTACATATAAAAAAAAAACTGTTAAAGCTAAAGGTAAATATTTGCAAGCCTTCTTAAATGAATAAATGCTTTAGGAAAAATGTGTATGGCTTTTTCAACAATTGTATTAAGTCAATAGAACATTTCCTAATAAAAAGTAATTATAAGTCAAAGTAGTGCCTTTTATGGTGGATGATTACTTATTTCAATCAGACCCATAAAAGGCACTTTTGAACGCCAGACTAAAGTCGCAGTAAATTTATTTTGTAAATACTTACGGATTCTATAAATGTTGGGTTTGCAACGAAAACGATGCAAATAAGAAATGAGTGGCCTAACAAGACCAAGCAAGTATTAATCGATCTGCAAAAAAAAAAACATTAAACAACTGAATACAAAAATATAATTTGAAAACAATAATAGGTACTTTACCTTATACCATGAAAACCTTTCAAAGCTTTTAAACGAGAATCTTGCCCTTCTTGAATTGATACAAGTTTCTTCCAATTCCGGTATAGTGAAAAACAGTACAGAAATCTCAGACCTGTAAATTCGTATTCTTATTAATACTTTTTTTGTTCTTTCAAATATACCTATTTGAGGGTTACATAAAAATAAAAGAAGATGACTGTCAGAAGCAAGCTACTATGTCAGATTGAATTACAGTTACGATTGAGTAGACAAAGATATGCTTAGCTGATTATGTCAATAAATCCACTTTTTTACTATAGAATTGTATATAGAATTGTATATGTAGATAAGAAAATATTACAAAAATGGAAACCTACCTGCACAATTTGTTCCTTTCTTTAAATAGTAATCACAAAAGCTTCCAATAAGATTAAGCATCAGTATAACGACGCAAATTGCACCCACGGACATATCCACATAGTCTATTGGTTGGTTCCTATCGCGTTTGAAACAATCAACAACATCCGACACTATGGTTTTCAACTTGTACTGGTTATAAATTGTTTCGTTGGCGCATGCCTCAAGGGATGATTTTTGGTCCAACTCTGATCCAGAAGCATTAAAAAACTTTTTGCATGTTTTTTTCATACAATAACCGTGGCGTAGCAAGGTGTAATTGTAATGAATTAAACTATTTAAATTTTCCTGTTGATAAGAAAAGTATTCATGAATTCAAAAGTAAATACATCCAGCGAAATTGTAACGCTACATCTGATAAAAAAAAACTCGCTGAGACGTAATATCAATTTTCTATAGTTTTTTAAATTAGTAGAATACAATACAAATGCTAGAATAAATTCAAATTCTGATTTCTGATTATAACATAAGTATCAAAACTTACGGGTACTACAGTCAATAGGTCTTTGGGATCATCCGAGACTAGAAACATTTCTGCAAAACAGTACATCGCATCAGGATCATTGAAACATTCTTCATAGTTATCCAGGTAGAACAATGGAGGTACACGAGCATTGTTTGGGTCTAGAAAAAAACAACAGTAGCCAATTGTAAACCATCTAGATGTTAAAAAAATACAATGAACTTTTTATTTTAAATGTGCCTTTATTTTCCCCTCAAAATTGGAAGAGCTCAAAAAAAACATTGACCCACACTAAGAATTTCTACTTATTGTGGCTACTTTTACAATCATTACACAAATAACCAACCGCAAAATCTACCTGTAGGCCATAAAAATATACAATAAACGAACCCTAAAGATGAATCGCACCAGACAACTCAATAAGTTTTTAGGTTACCGTTCGTGGCATTTTGGTGGTTTTTACTTAACATTGCTCATTTGCTCAACTCGGTGACCCTATAGTGCGATGCGATTCCTACTAATAGGTACTTGACTAGATTTTGATATTTGTGGTTAGATTAGAAGACTAGTCTACCCAAAATTGATTAAACTTAATAATACTGGTTAGCAATCAGAGCATCTCATATCTTCGTCTATATAATTTTGCTGTTTTGCAAAAACAAAATGAATAGCTGCCACAACTTCATGTATACTTGTCACTTATTCAAAACTTTAAAGTTACAAACGTAACTAAAAAAATACGTAACAAAGTTTTTAAAGTAAATAAGAGGTTTAGTTTTAATAATTTATAGCAATCATAAAACCAAATGAACCATACCATTGAAGCTGTGTATCACAGCTGCAGAACTTTGAACAAAAAGGAATAATAACAATTTAATAAACATTTCTTTGTTACACCGCGCTACGCGATGTACGACATATTAAAATGAAATCTGATTTAAAATGAGTAGGTACAAAAACTTTTGAAATGTGACTTTTGTATTCCATAATGTAATAAAAACGTGTTTGCATATAATATATTATTATGTACATATATCTAAATTTTTTTGCAGCGTCTACGGAAGTTTTAAAAACAATTTAATTATTAATAATTAAAATTATTAAAAAATTAACTAGGAAAACCGGCTACGTGCGAGCCAAACTCGCAGCAGGACGGGTTTTGTACCATTGTACAAGATGAAAGATAATATAACGATGTTTAGGTCGATTAGAACACAGAAAAAATAAATCTTGTATAGTCTTTGATTTGTTTATTTTACTATTTGTTTTTATATCAGCAACTAGCATAATATTACCTACACGATGTGAAAATTTTAACGGCCTATATCATCGTCATAAGATATGTATTGTATATTCACCAGTACATGAGATACTGTCCACTTACAGTCAAACAGAATAATATCGAATGCTTATCAATAGTCCTGTTGGCACCGTTGTATAGGAAATCCTCTTATAGAACACAATACTATGGTTCTGGTTGTGGTTCTTTCCTCAAAACAACCTCTCAGACACTAGTCTGTATGGTTCTTACATGACCTGACCAAGATAATGTCTGGAGTTTAGAAGAAACTTCGACCTCTGAGTTTCTTGTTTATTCTCAAACTATATAGACTGACCTAATCTAACTATTTTATTATTATTATTACTAGCCTGTGTTTTCCCACTGCAGGGCAAAGGCCTCCCTACTTTCCTTCCACCTCTCTCTGTCAAGGGCTTTTTGGGACCAGTCCTTATCGAGAGTCCAGCTCGACTCGCCATTTTCGCTTGGGCCTACCGCGATGTCGTTTGCCATGTAAAGGAACCCATTGGGTCGTGAGTTTGATGTGTCCAGCCCAGTTCCATTTTGGCGTGGCAGTTTTTTTAGTGACATCAGTAATTTTTGTAATGGAACGGATTATTGTATTCCTAACCCGATCTTCAAGATTGATACCCAGAATACTCCGTTCCATAGCTCTCTGGCAAACCTCGAGCGTGGTCCTGTGTGAAGGGATCTGCCGGTCGATTCAACAAAAGCACCCGCCAGCTATTGTGTAAATGTTAAAAAATCATGGTATATCTATACAAATATAATAAGACAGTAAAAAAACTGTGTCTGAATATATTTAAAAAATAATAATTGAGGGGGGTTTAGAAAAAGTAATAGAGCACGAATCCAAAAAAAAAGTCTGTCTGTTTGTCTGTTTATCTGTTTGTTCGTACACGCTAATCTTCGGAACTACTGGACGGATTTGAATGATTTTTTTTTGTTGTATAGATATTAGGTCTGGGCAACACATAGGCTATAATTTATCTTGGAAACTGGAACAACTGATGCAGAACCACAACAGACCAGCTAAACTATAGGAGATACAAAAATGGTACCAAAGCAAAAATTGTTCCAGGTGATGAACATTTTTTGCTGAGAGACTAAATTTGAAGATCCGGAACACCTGATGCAGAACCGCAACAGACCAGCTAAACTATAAGAGATACAAAAATGGTACCATAGCAAAAATTGTTCCACGTGATGAGCATTTTCTGCTGAGAGAATAAATTTGAAGATCCGGAACACTTGATGTGGAACTCCAAGAGCCCAGCTACACTATAACATATTTTTGGAATGACATCTTAGCAAGAGTTGTTCAGCCTTATGAGCACTCGCTGTTGACGTATAAAAATCGAAGATCTGAAACACCTGTTGTGGAACTCCAAGAGCCCAGCTACACCTGACTTTGACGAGTAAAAAATTCCGTTCATGTTTAATCTTAATAGTGTAAAACAGCGAAAAGCACTGTTCGTAGTCCGCATTATTGTGATTAGCTACAGCTGCGGAATCCTGCTTGACACAGAATTGGCCGGTAATTTGTGTTTTAAGCACTGTGTGAAAAGTTACAGTACCTACCTAGGCCGTCCTTGAATATAAAGTATAAGTTTTAACTTAATTTGCTTATCCTTTTCTAATTATTTTGCTGTTTACTAAGAGGTTTCGTGTTACTGGGTTGTAGAAGTCAGATAGTAAGTCACTAGTATTGTCAAATATTAGTAATCAATCACATCTGGTAAAGCTGTAAGCAGCGCCCAATGTACAGACGCAAGCACATCAACCTACACCAAACTGTCAAATCTTTCCAATTGAATATGAACCTTTTTCTATTTGCAATAAACTTGAAAAGCTATCGATGAAATTTGACATATTGGGATAACTATTGCTTGCCTCTGTACGTATTTCAGTCAATTCTAAACAGAATGATGATCATACCCGTAGCGACTAAATCTTGGAATTCTACGACAGGGAATCATAGTGTTTTAAACATTGTGTGAGCAATCAATGCGTACATACCCAAACGTAAACTCACGCTTTTGTCTTATAGGAGCACACACCTGTCAAAGGGTTGTATATATTTAAAGAAATAGTTTGCATTATCACTTTTAACAAGTAGACAATAGATGTGGTTGATGTGTGTGTTTATGCGGAAATAATAAACACATTTTGTTACGTTAAGTTAGTTTTAGTTTAAATAGAATATATTATGCATTAAATTTTAAGGCCTTTTTTTGTGTATGGTAATTAACTACCTGTTGTCTGTGTTTTAATGACGCCCATGACGGGTGTCTGAATTGGCATCTAACGCCATCGCGAAATGATCTCTCAAGCATGCCGGTTTTCTCACGATGTTTTCCTTCACCGTTTTTAAAAGAAGTGAATAATAAGTAATAATTATACAATACGCACGTCATAATTGCCTTGCCACACGTACCTTGGGTATTTTAGGATTACTTACAGCCATGTTCTATTTCTATTATACATTATCGCAAAAAAAGCCAATGTCGATTATTCTGCCAATGTCAAAAGTGGATTGGACAGCAAGTTTACAGCCATGTTGAAATGAATTAGTTCATCTTGAACAACTTGTTCATCTTCAACTTTTTAAAATGATTGTTACAATCGCTTCTATCAGCAGGTGGTGATGGCAACTTTGGGTCAAAGTCGAAGGAAGCAGATTGCCATAAAGTGATCCAGTGACCAGGATCCTCAGTAATGAGGGACCGATTAAAGAAGAAAAATAACTTTTTTGAACCTAATGGAGATACTTATGAAAATGTAGCTAAAGTCTCCGGCGCTCCCCATATACTTGAGTGTGATATGGTGTCGAAGGCTCTTGTGTAGTCAAGGTGGGCGACGTATAGAGTTATCTGTTTTTTGCAAAACTTTGTTTGTGAAGTGGTCTGAACCAGGTTTTTTTTTTTGTTTAAAACAATAGTTTGCTGTTTTTTTAGTTCGGGTATTGCTTGTACAGACGCCAGCACATCAAGTTACCCCAATGTGTCAAAGGAGATTGACACGAAGCAGGTCCCTTTTGTGCAATCGTGTGCCTGATCGAAACAATAACCTAAAAATATTATGTATTTTTTCGTTTACAGGGTATTTTTTATGCAATTTCTTTCACCCTGGGAATAAAATTAAAGTAAATTAATAGTTTCACATTACGTCAACATCCGTTTGATTCAATGTTGTGGTTTGATTGCTTTACCAAAAAAAGTTGCCTGGTATCAAAGAACTAAACAACTAATGTTGTTTTGTTATAAATGAGTATTGGTTATCTAAATAAAATAATAATAAAACAATGTAAAAACAATAATATTGATCAATCGATAACGATTTGTAAATAGATTTAAAAATTGATCTGGCAACATTTACTTGCGCATGTCACAGAACAGACTTCTTCTTGTTCTATGGTACATTACGTGCGTGATTGCTTTGTTTACATCCGTTGAGTTATGAATTCCGTAATCTTTTACTTAGTTACTATTTAGATACGTGCTTTTTCTGCTACTACTAAGTTGAGCTAATAAGTTCCTCGAGTGTATTACGTTCTGTGAGCTAATTGACTCTCATTAGTGCTGTTCTCTTTGCTCGTTTGTCTTATTAGTGTGTGTATTTTTGTGTACTGTGCTACATAAAGTAGCTTAGACATAATCTCATCTTCAAAGTGATGTATAGGATAGGTAGTAGAAGTAGGTACTTAACCTAAATAGAATAAGGAGGAAATGTCAATGTCAAATTCCTAATCATAACCTATATTTCTACACCAGAAAAACGATGATATCTCTTGAACCTGGGTGAGTTAATGAAAAATGGTTTCTGATTATGGAAACACTATGTTTTTACTATATTGTAACATAAAAAAAATCAGGGCATAACCATTTTCCATTGGGACCCAACTTTCCTTACCATACGGGCATTATCCTTTCTTTGATCGTTTTTCAACTTTATGGCAAACAAAGTAAGGTTCATGTTCAATTGGGGAAATTTGACACATTGGGGTAACTTGATGTGCTGGCGTTTGTAAAAGAAATTTGACATGTTTGAAATGTGTCAAATTTTTTTGATAGTTTTTTAACCTTATTACAAGTAAATTAAGGTTCATGTTCATTGGGAAAATATGACAGTTTGGAGTAGCTTTATGTGCCGGTGTCTCTACAACTTCTGTTTCGACACATGGTGTACATCTTGTAGAATTTTTGATGCGTTTTTACTCAGAAGTTTTTTCCTTCTGATTACATATTGACCAATGCAACTTTAGATATACCATTTGCATCATCAGTTTTGAAACTTATCTAAAACGCACTAAATATACATCTTCATTCGGGCATTTTCTTTTTTATTATCTTCTTTATTTATTTAGTTAAGAATTTAGAAATTATTTAAGTCTATTTAGCGGGTCCATTTTCGGTACCAAAATACTACTTTAAAACCACGGTTCTGGTCCAAAAACCCCATTTAGCATTGAAATGTATATTAATATCAAGACGGTAATTTAGATCATCGTGAAATTAGTAATAAAAATTGTTTCAAAATGTAAATGTTGTCTTAGTCATGCATCAGTATTAACCCGTCAATTGCCGGAACGAGATCTACGCGAAACCCAATTGCTTTTTAATTGTTTCTATAATTAACTACGAGTGGTTAAAACTAAGACAAAGAATCAAGTGAAAAATATTAATTTAATCAGTAAATTTTATAGCGATACAGTTCTAACGACATTATTTAAAATTAGATACCTACTTGTGACATCTAGGCACAATTTTTTTATTTAATTCTTTAAACAATACTTATAAAAAAACACTACAAAACCATTACTTTGGAATAACAAACCCTACCATAAAAATTACTAGACAACATTTAGCTTCACATTTTAACGACAACTGTACCATCTACTGTGCTCGTATGACTTAAATCTATTCCATTGTCATCTCCTATTTTCTTAGACTCCTGTACAGGTTCTTGGTTTTGTTCATTAGCTTTTGCTGCAGGGTTGCTTAAGACCTCTTTAATCAGGCTCGCAAAAGGAGTTTCGACCAGCATCCAGAGTATAAATGACACTATAAAAGTACCCGGAACTATTCTGCAGCTTTTTAGAAACTGAAACAGAGAAAAAAAAAACAACTTTCTTCAAATGTTTACACGGTGATAAATAAGTCTTTGATAGACCTGAGTCTATCACAGACTTATTTAAAAGAACAGCAGTGCGTTTCTGTTAAAACCACCGCGTAAAAATGTAGGTGTAGTGGAGGCAAAGACATTCAATACCTTTAGACCGGACATCACGAACAAAATTTTCGTCCGAAACTTGTGTCCTGCTTGGACACAAGTCTATGAGTTTTTTTAAGTACGCTCCGCTGCCGCTCAAATATTCATATATTATTCTAGATGGCGTTACTGAGACATGGGATCAAGGTTTTTCTATGACTTTTCCTTGACATGCCCGCTCTATAGTATTTTAAATCTCTTCGAGTGAAGGCGAATAAAATTGGGCTGCCATTCTATACTCATTCTAGGCATTGACAGTACACTTCTCTGAAGTTTTCCCGCAGTGGCTTTTCTAAATCGACAGGCAGTTTCATAAGACTGATCTTATGGAACTAATCTCAAGAATGACGACTGTATCCAAAAAAAAAAAAAAAATAATAATTTATGTAGTATAAGCATAATCAGCGGATAATATTTCTACTGCTGGTACACAAATCTTTGTTTGATAAATGAGGGTTTTACCACACGTGAAATGATAAATAATAAGCATAATGATAATCACGTTATCTGGTTTCCAGTTCGTCTATCAATACCACTGTAGTATCGGGTTATATAATATGTTGAAGTTACAAATACAACAACAAAGAGTTAACAAAAGTGTGAGTCTTCAGTCGAAAAGAGTCTACAATGTCGAGCAATGTTTTACAGTAATCGGCAGAAATGTGTCTACGAACTGTCAATTTATCGATTCGTCCATAGACAAACTTTCTTTGTAGGGTGATCAAGTTACGAGTGCTAACGAGTGGTCTACCCACAGCAAAACCAACCCAAAAAACAAAGACATTCAGTACCTATAGATCGGACATCACGAACAAAATTTTCGTCTGAAACTTGTGTCCTGCTGGACAAAAGTCTGTTAGTTTTTTTTAAGTACGCTCCGCTGCCGCTTTAATATTCATATATTATTCTAGATGGCGTTACTGAGACATGGGATCAAAATCTTCTATCACATTTCCTCGCATTTCCGCTCTAAAGTATTTTAAATCTCTTTGCCAAATAATAATAATCAGAAAGTATGGAAGGAATAAAAATGATTTGTTCTTGTTTTTAATAATATACGGGTAGAAAGGACAGTGTCCCACATACTAAAACCATAAGTGCTGTACATGATTTTGAAACCCCAGTATGAATCCCGGAATCAAAACGTAAAGAATATTATATTATTTAAGGGTTTACAAAGATGTTTTATCCTCAATACAGAGTACAAGGGACATCTTTGCACATCTGGATATGGGAAAAGAACCGACAAACATTTTCAATGCTGGGAGGTCCAGAATCATAAACAGAACCCATAGTATCAGCACTTGGGTCGAGGTCCCTTTCACCACGTATGTTACTTATTTTTTCGAAATTTATGAAACAAGCTCTATTTGGTTTTATTAGGTATATTATTACTTACTATTCCGATTTCAGAAACTCTTTGAACGGAAATATTGGACACAATTTCCGTACGGATGAAGACCTCGTGGATGAGATACGCGTTAAATGACAATCGGCTTATAAATATGAAGGGTCGCCACTCCAAAATTGTCCGGAATAGTCCTGTAAATGAGAATAGAGAAACTTAATGATGAGACTGAAACAGTGACTAAATTGCATCACTGCTTACCATCAGGTGTTATAGCAGTCCGGAACTAGATTATGGCATTTCAAAATAAAATAAGCCGCACAAGTTCTTTTTTATTTAAATATTGTCTAGTTGTTGCTGTTACTGAATAAGTTGGAAAAGAAATAACGTTAGTACCTTCAAATCTAATGATAATTCCAGCTATAACGACGCCCAAGATGATGCCAAAGATAGGCTTCATTAAAGCAGCATATATCACGTGAATATAGGTAGGCAGTAGTAGACCATCGATAAGGAAAATACTGCCTGAAAAGCAGCAGAGCACAGCCCATAAAAACGTACTCCAGTAAAAATATCGGTATTTCTGGAAAAGTAAAAAATATATTTAAAATTTAACTCTTCTCTTTCTTTAAATTCACCATTAAATTAAACCACTAAATGTGGGTATCACCATTCAGCTGGGATACGTCCACTTTTGTATTGAATCTACCATTTAATTTAGCTTAGTGAAAATTAAGAACATAATCTTTACTGAGTGAAAATGACATCGACACATAATGTACCATGACAAAATCATATTTTTTTTTAATATAAGCAAAGATAAATGATATATACCTAATGATGAATAATGAAGTTTTCACAAACACTTTTACACGTCCTTTTTTTAACTAGTAGATGTGATCGGAGTTTCACTATCTGACTGCTCTGAGAAGAAACACCGAAAGAAACTCAGAGGTTATAGTCTTTTTTAAAGTCCAGACATTATCTTGGTCAAATCATGTAAGATCCATGCAGATTAGTATCTATTATGAGGAGACCAGATCAGTCACTGCAAGCATTTGTCAGTAATCGTGAGCTCAACTCGGAACTTGAGGAGCTCCACGTGCTGACGAACAATGCCAAAGAAAGAACATTTGGGTTGGTCACTTAAAGAACTCAAACTGCCAGACAAAATGTAAAAAAAATAAAAAATAAAAAAAAATCCACATAGTCCTTAGATTCTCAATTAAAAACAAATTTATAGAATATCCTTTACAAGTAAAAATTCAATTAATCAATTTAATAACATGACAAAAAAACAAATTTAAAACTTTTTAATTACTTTATAAAGATGATGGCACTTTAAAAGTACTTACATGGAATTGTTTCGGATTACCACCTGCCTTCTCCCAGTAGTAAATTATGTAGCCTAGTGCCAAGCCGATTACGCAACCAGTCAAGTTGGTATGTCCTTTTATGAAGCTCTCGTTAAACGTGGGATCTTCCGTAAATAAGCTCAATGCTGCCCTGAAATTAAAAAAATACACAACCAATCATTGATTGAAGATATAAGTTAGTACAGACCTGTTTTTTTTAATTAATTATACAGATTTGCTCTTGTTTTATGAACGTAGTTCCCGGTCCCGTGGTAATATGGGGTTGAAATTCACCCAAGCATAGCGTAGCTTCCCAACGGACAATTTGATTGAATTTCGTTCTGTAGCTTTTGCGTAAAACATAAATGAACATCCACACTCTCACATATTCATCCTCACAAACTTTCACATTTATAATATTTTTTTTTTTTGAAACCGTTACGTTGAAGACTCACCTTAAAGAATCCTCAGTGGTCTAGCCATATTCACCACTTCGCTTGAGAGCAAAGCGCCTCGGTAAAATGTCGTCAACTGGTTCGGTGTGCGACTCAGTCGCCACACACAGTGCCGCGTCTACTCTTAAACTTACTCTTCGTCTTTTTTAATGGGTCTACTCTTGACCTCAATCTTGTCCTGCGCTCAGAGATGAGGTCGACGATGGAACGAGCTTACCCATAAGAAGCCTATTAACTCGCGACTTAAACAGATTGGGGTCATATGAACTCGGGAACACTGATGCAGGCAGGGAATTCCACTCCTTGGCTGTGCGCATAATGAAGGAACAGGCAAAGCGCTTCGTGCGAATGTGTGGAACATCATAGTAGTAGGATTTAGAATTTATTATCTTCCTCTTTCTTTGACTGTACTTATAACTAGTTGTTACGAGTGTATTACGAACAGATTTTTTGGCGAACTCACTTTGGGGATGGAATCATAAAACCATTCAAATGTTGGTAATAAGTATGCAGCGCGGGTGCAATCATCCCCACCACGAAGAGAAGACTCAGTACCACCTTCCTGCTGAGAGCAGTTCTACACATCAAGAAGACAATGACTCCAGTGAAGTAGAGCTGGGTGTCGGCGGCTAAGTACCTGTAAATAATAAAGATGATGAAAGTTAATTCTACCACGTCATACTAGATCCGTCTCAAAATTTCAGTGTCGACTAGTTGAACAGCATTGCGGCAATAACGGTTGATTGCTGGGAAAGATATTGAACATTGTTTGTTAACTACAAACTTAAGTCTGGCTATTCTTTGAGTTTTAATTACCAATAAGGGTGCTTCTTGGAGCAAGGCATTCTTTGGTGATTTGCGTGGCAATTTTCAAATTTAATATATTTTTTAAATCGACATATGTTTCTTAAAATATACGTAAAAGTTACATTTTTAAAGAAGAGGCACCTCAGAGAGCGGTATACTTACAGAGATGATCGAGGTTAGAAAATTGGAGGCCACGAAAATCACAAAAAACATCACTAAAATGTTTTTTTTTTATTTATATATCTTACTCAAATAAGTTCTTTAATATTACTTTACGTTTGAAATAAATTATTATGTTAACAGTTAAAATAATAGGTAAGCACTACTACAGAAATCGTTTTACAAACCTTTTATTTATATTAGAATCAGTCAACATTAATTATTATTTGTTAAAGATATTACAAACATAATAATAAGTTTATAACACTTATTTAAATAAATTTTAAACGAATTAAAATTTTACTAGAGTAAATAAAAACATTATCATACAATACTATTACAAAACACAAACTTATTTCATTTCCAAGTCCAATAATTGATTTGCTTCGGTCAAAACTACCACGTAAACCACGCAAATCACGACACGGAAATCATAATAAATTCTTTATTCTAAAAATATATAAAAACCTTTTATGCAAATAAACAGTGTTTTGAATATCAATTACGTTACCTTATATTTGTTTGCTACAATATTTTATTAGATAAGATAAGATAAGATAAGTCTTTATTTGCTTTAAACATGGTATAAAGGTGTTACAGTCTTATAAAATGTCCACATGTTTAGCTAATACAGAATATTAATTGCATGCAAATTAATTATCATTTCAGAACACACTAAATATTAATTAAATCATTCAAATTATTAGATGGATATAATATTAAAAGATGTCAAAAAAATCCTTAATGTCATAGAAATTATGTTCAATCAGCCACTTATACAGCTTATTTTTAAATGAGTTACAATTATTTACACATTTGAGTTCTTTCGGAATTTTGTTGAAAATACGTACACACATCACAAGGCAGCTTTTAGCATATTTGGCTGATTTAGGATTATCCTTCGTTACAAGCCTGTGTGGATCCCTTGTTGGACGGGAGATTACTTCATAAGCTTTTCTGAACAATCCCTTATTACTGTAGACAAAGTTACAAATTGCGTATATGTAAAGTGCAGGAAGTGGTAACAGACCAAGCTTTTTGAAAAATGGCTTACAAGATTCGTCAGAACGAAGTCCGCAAATGGCCCTGATATTCAATTAATAAATTCACAGACAACGAAGAAAATGGTACGACGCAAATCAAAGTTTTGAGAAACCATACCCACGCAACGAGGTTCTTATCCCTATTTTTCGGAAACTCGATGCATCGTCAGTCGTCACACGAGAACTCTGCTCGGAAGAATAGCCCATAAAAGTTATTTGTTAGTAGGATATTTACCAAGTATGCGGCATGCAATTGCTTGTTTGATAGTAATTGTTCATATAAAAAAGATGCTTCCACCAGTTGACGCGACAGTCACGGACTTCGGCATAAATAATTTTCTGTAAGTAAAAAAAAGTTTTAATACATACATTTCAAGGTAAGAATGTGATCTGTTTAGAAACGTGATGTTAAAATCGTTCAGAAGTAACAAATGATCGCATAATTTTATTTTGATATAATAATGTTACATCTGACGTGTTATTGTATAATACAATAAAATGATTACACAACGTAGTACAACCTTACGCAAAATGGGTTGGCACTATCTAACATCCATCTCACCGATATCATTATAACAAAAAAAAAACAACCGACTTCTTAAAAAAAACACTAACAGGTGAAAAATAACTCCAGTTTCGGATGTCTGTGGCGTTGGTGGTTTTTTTTCGTTCATTATTGGCCACCGATTTCCGAAACTGGACTTATTTTTACCAGTTAGTGTTTTTTTAAGAAGACAATTTTTTTTTTTAAGTTTTTATTTTACAATTTTTAGTTTCTTCGTATGTAAAAAAAGTCTTTTAAAACTTAAAAGAATCATTGAATTAGCTAACAATTGCTAAAGAAGTTCTATCTAAACATCTCTATCAGTTCTATCTGCTGTACATCTCTGCCCCTTTTAAAATATAAGGGCGTAATGTTATGTAATGGAAATACAAAAGCTCAGCGTAGACATCTGACTATAGTAATCGCGAATAATTTGCTGTTATGCGTTGAAGAGTTCCGTTGCCTGTCTTCTTCATCAGTTTTTCTTCACCAAATGATACTCTAAATTAAAGTGCTTGATTTGTTACTGAAAATGTTAAAATCTGTGCATGTGTACCTATATTTTTTGAGGAGTTCCCTCAATTCCTCGAGGATCCCTCATCCTATATGAGTTTTGATACAATTGGGACCAATCTGTTAGTATACCGTTAGTAAACCGTGCAATAATATTTAAACCGTGCAATACTTTAACTTAACCACTTCCCCGTCCCATGAGTCACATATATGTGATTGTTTAAATATTGTGTCTACTTTGTGGACAGGGAAAGTGTAACAATATGATATTATTAATAAATTAAATAAATTTGGCCAAATATTACTATTTTAATGTTCCATTTAAATTATATTTAAATTATTATTTCTCTTAATAAAATGCGCCTTCATCCTCTCTCCTACTTTCATTATTTTGCTGTGCCCGACAGGGTCCATAATTGATTCGATGTTATAACATACCAACTTTTATGTACACATTATGGAATGCAATAAAGTATTGAGTATTGAGTTGAGTATACCCTATCAAATAAAAAATAATTTCGATAATCGGTCCATAAATGACGGAGCACCGAGATAACAAACCCTAAAAAAAAATACAACCTAATTGAGAACCTCCTCCTCCGACATAAAAAAAAAATTTTTTTTGATGTCGGTTCAAAAAACCGATTAAAAAAACTTACCTGCCAATATGGTCCTGATGCTATTCTCGAAAACCATGTTGCCGTCAACGCCAAGACAACGGCGTACGATGGAGTCAATCTGCAGCAAAAAAAAAAACAAAACCCAATCAAAATAATTATATATTATTAATGGTTATATTATACTATAATGCTAACTAACACAAATCACTTTTTGGACCTTGAAAAAGTTGGACACTTTTTGGACCTCCTATGCCATTTTATCGAAGTTATGCCAAAAAATAAAAACTGATTGTTTGCAAAGAAAGTTTGCACTGATTCACTCTAATGCATTTTGTTATTGCTTGAGTTATTTATTTCCGCTCTGGTCCATCTAAGGTAAGGCTATGATCCATCACAAAACAAGTCTGCAAGTAACAACAGCTTTGGCTTCACGTTCCAAGCCACGATACGCACGGACGTAAATGTGTTATTAAGTTTTTCCGTCTGGATTTTCTCAGTAGCAGTCCGGAGTCTGATCTGTACCCGATTGATGGCAATAGGCTCGCCGTCTTATATATGGGACTATAATGTCGGTTTTCTACGAGTACACCTTTGCTTAACCCTTCGGGGATTACAGGCGTAATGTTATGTATGAATATATTATTATGTAATTTTGAAAGTTCTTTTTTCTTACCTAAGCCATCTTAGTATGATTTGTTTTGGTAGCATGCTCCACGAAAGTTCATGTTTCTCTAAATATATTAGCCAGTTATATGCTAGTAGGAAGGACGACACGATGAAGTATGTCTGCATTATCAGTGGCCCATTTATAAAAATGTTGTAGAACCTATTTTGGTACAACTGAAATTCAATGAATAATATTAATGTTATTTGCTTCAGTCATTAATTCGTAATTATCATTATCAATAACAGCAGCAGTATTATACTGATCATAGACCTTTTTGTTGGCACGTTATTCATCTCGAATACGCATGGCGTCTTATCTTACGTTTCTAGAAAACTCAAGAAAACGTTAATCTTTTGACTGCGGTAACAACAATATCGAAAAAGCAAAAAATCGATTTTTATTTTTTGACATAATTGAAAAGACAATTTGAAACTGCATCAGAAATAATGAAACAATAAATCAAACAAAATAATTAACAAAAAGTCATTTTTAAAGAAGTTTTCAATCATACAAAATCGATCAAAATCTTAACGAGGACTTAAGTAAATCCAACAAAATAATGGAAATACTAGAGGATGAAATAGTGAATGACTGTATAATAATTGACTGGAGCATGGTTATACGAGTAGTCGGTAGTGAGGAACGTATACCACTTCTATTTATTTCTTTTCAAAACGTCGTTTACTCTGAAACAAGTCAGTTTCATAAAATTGCCAACGTTTCGAGTATGAAATATTTGATAACTTAATCTTAAAATGGAAATCCTACTTTTCCAAATGTATCTACGATAGGCAACGTAATTCTACGGACAAAACTGAGCGTGGTAGAAAAGTATACCAATTTTAATAGTCTGGTCATACCCAACAAGAAACTAACAGGTGTACATGTATAGAAACATTATATTATAACGATTAACTAAAGGGAAGATTATTTACATACCAGACCAGTGGTACGCTTTGGTTTGCTGAGCCTAAAGAGATTTAAAATACTATAGAGCGGGCATGTCAAGGAAATGTCATAGAAAAACTTTGATCCCATGTCTCAGTAACGCCATATAGAATAATATATGAATATTGGAGCGGCAGCGGAGCGTACAACAAAAAACTCATAGACTTGTATCCAGCAGGACACACTTCTTCGGACGAAATTTTTTTTCGTGAGGTCCGGTCTATAGGTATTGATTTGGCTGCTCCAAATCCAATGACGTCCCATACAATGTAAAAACGTAAAAACAGTTTAACAGGATATGTTATGTTTAATAAATAAATGTTTGTGTGATGAGCACGATCATTTGTTCTGTGTCTGGGTGTAATTTATCTACAATATGTATGTATTTAGAAATATATAAGTATGTTTATCAGCTGTTTAGTACCTATAACTCAAGCTTAACTTGGGACTAAATGGCGTTGTGTGAAAAAGTTGTGGAATATTTATTTATTGATTTAATTATAAGGAACATAGATTTATGTTTCTGTATATAACGAAAAACTTATATAAAAGAACTGGAATCCCACCAAAACATTTCATGTAAAATGTTGCCAAGACGAACACATAAGGTTTGCCCTGGGAAAAAGATATGAGATCTTATGTAGAGCCAAGCTTCTGAATCTACACGGCCTAACCTACCGATCCTAACTTCACAAATTCTACATATCAGTATAAATGTATAGCTCGGCTGTTTCGTTACTTACTTCAGAAACTAAATATTTGCATCACCTCCACGACGGTAGGGAAACGGCTAAGCCATACATTTCTACTGATATGTAGATTTTGTGAAGTTAGGGTCGGTAGGTTAGGCCGTGTAGATTCAGAAGCAGTTAATTTTAGTTAAGGTTAACGTTTTATAACCACCTACAATATTTAAGCTACGTTTTTGTTCAATTTCTAGTTTTATATAATGCATGCTGTGAAACTCCTTAATTGGCTTCAGTACCTCATAAGACATTGTTATTACCATATCTTTAACGTTAAAAAAAGCTGTTGAGTTGCCTATGATCAATAAAAAAATAAATAAATATGAAATGTTGTTACGGGAAAAAACAATATAATATTCACTAATTATTTCATAAATTCTTTTCATCAAGTAAATAATACTAATTCTTATACATCAGTTTATAACTTTGAATTGCTCTCCCTTCAAGTACGTGTTTTGTAGTTTCAATACCGTTTGTTGCCGCAGTCGCTTAATCTTATAATTTTAAAAACTTTTTTTTTGAAGAAAACATCAACTGTGTTTAAATCAATGAGCTAAAATGGTCGATGTTATTAAAACATGACTTTCAATGAGAAATTATCCGTTAGTAAATTTTACCAACATCTTCTATCATAGTTGAGTTAACAGCGAATGCGATACCGATCATACAGCAGTGACCCACTAAGACAGCGTAAGTACTGATTGCTCTGAAACAAAATAAAAACATAAAAAATAGAAATTATAAAGAAGATTTATTTTGAATACGATATACTATTATATTTATTACCTTATACCGTAAATTCCTCCCAAAAAATTCAATCGGGAATCCCGTCCTTTTTCTGAAGTTGTAACGAATTTATTCCAACTCCGAAATATTGAAAAGCAATACAGAAATCTGAGACCTGTAAATTTGCATCCAAAGTGTAAATACTACAACCTACCAACTACCTGGCTCATTCTTAGTAGTTTTTCGAAAGGTAACTACGATTTAAAGTAGAACTAAAAGTGCTTATAACTTATCAGAGAGACGTGTTGCTAGGGAGTTTGTTTCGCTACTTCTGCTTTCCAGCAAAACACAAGGATGTGGTGAAAAGTGTGCGTTTTGGGGGACTGTGTTTTGAATTTTTCAGGTTTTAAAAAGCGCTTACTCTTACTAACTCTTAGCCTAAATTGAAAAATATATATTTTGATTGTGATAAAAAAGACAATAGCCAGCTACTCTTATAGATAGTGTTTCTTGTAATAACAGTGGTATTAAGTAGACAATGGAATGATTAGAACACATTAACTTTTGTGAATTTTAACTATTTGTGAGATAACGTCTTACCTCCATAAACTGCTCCTTTCTCTAAATAGTGATCACAAAGGCTTCCAATCAGATTTGCCAACAATATAACAATGCAGACCGCACCGACAGATATATCCAAATAATCTATTGGCTGGCTTCTATCGCGTTTGGAACAATCAACGTCATTTGACAGTTTTGTTTTTAACTTGTACTCGTTATAAATAGTTTCGTTGGCGCATGCCTCAAGGGAGAATCTTAGGTCCAGATCCGATTCATTAACTCTAAAAAACTTACTGCATGTCTTTTTCATGCAATAACCGTAATGAACTAGTGTGTAGTTGAAATGTGTGTAACTTTTTGAAATGCCCTGTAAATAAAAAAAATAAAATAAATTAATAAAACAAAAAGTCTGCACAAGTCTAGACTGGCTGCTGCTGAAAAATTCTATTTCTATCCTGAAAATCGGACTTGGGATCTCATGTTCAGCAGTAGAGCTTGCAGCCATGCAGCCACTAGACTAATTTTTACAAAAAAGAACAAATAATTGTTTTTTGATTAAATAAGTGAAAATGTAGTGGGTGAATATGAACTTCCTTAATACTTAATTGCTACATTTTTAATGCATCGTTTTGCCTTGTCATTACAATTAATAGTAGTCAGTTCTTCTTAGTAGTCATTATTATTATTCTGTTTTTCTTTATTCTGCTGGTTACATTTTTTTCTTTTTGTCCCCTTTTAACTTTCTTAAATTATTATTGTTAGTACTCATCTCCTATTTTAGGTATAAAGTGCACTCAAACAAAGGTTCACTTGTTTCTTAGATACAGATATTAAGTAAGTTAAGTTAAGTACGTAATACTATTTTAGAAGTCAGGGTTTTTTAATAACTGTTGTCTACCTATTAGCCATTTATTATTGAGAAATATATTATTATTACCAGTGGGGCTGGGTGGGTTACCGCGTACATGCATTCCGGCGATTCATTTTTCACGACCGCGAAGATAGAAAATTAATGAAAACCATCACCACAACATTACGGATTAAAAAGTAAATAATAAAAACACAAGTTATGCTAAGAGAGGATAAATAATAACAGCCGCACGGGTCGATCAAAAGTTAAGCTACGTTTGGCGAGGTCGTTTCAAAGATTGGTGACCATTTAATACATAGGACCCCTCCGTATCTCTAAATGCACGTTAAGTCCTGGCCGTTATTTTTTGCTCTTTGATATTCGTTACTAAATTGTAGTATGTAGTCAGGACCCCGATAGTGGGACAACCAGTAACTGGTTGTCCCACTATCGGGGTCCTGACTGTTGAACCAAGAGGTGTATATGTATCGTGTTTCCCAGTTCTAGTGTCGTAGTTAGATGGGTAGTCACTCTATTGTCAAACTGTAAACTGGTATTCAGCTGTATTCAGTTAGACCTTTGGAAGCTGACCTGAACATAGTTGGGAAAAGGCTAGGCAGATGATGATGAAAATGAGCTAAAACTTACTTGTATTACAGTTAAAAGCTCGCTACGTTTATCGGTTCAGGATCAGAGACATTTTAGTGATGCAGTATATCGCATTCGGTGAAAACCACCACCGTGGTAGGTACAAAGAAGTAGAATAAAATAAAGATGATACAAGTGCTAACACTTACTTGTAAAACAGCCAAGAGCTCGCTAGGTTCGTCCGAGACCAGAGTCATTTTTGCCAAGCAGTAAATCGCATCGGGTTCATCAAAGCATTCTTCATAGTTGTCAAGATGGAACAATGGAGGTATATTAACACTGTAGGAGTCTGGAAGGAAAACAAAAACGAATTTATTTGAACGTCTAAAACTATACATATATCGTCGTATCCTACGAATAGTGCCCTAACGAACATAAGGGCTTTCTTTTTTTATTGCATAAATCAATTCTGCTCATCATACCACATGTAATCAGTTCAACAAAACAATTAAAAACGGTACAAGTTATCAAATAATTAGGTTTTCTAAAAAGCCACAATTATAAGCACTACGTTTTCAACGAAGAATAAAGCCACAAATAGCCGTCGCGCCCTCTTTCTTCGCGAGTAGTGGAGGTGCGCAGGCGCGGGGAGAACGTGCAAGCGCCGCTCGGGCACTATTCGGCGGAACGCGGAGATTGTTATGGTGATTGTGGCCGTGTTCTATGGAATGGCTAAATTGGATATGTATAGAAGAGACTAAGACCTAATTAAGTTTGTGTCTTTTTTCTACGTTCAAATTATGTTTTTGTCTTTTATTATCTCCTTCATGCTTTTGAAATATTCATATTGTAATTTTAAGTACATTTTTTTGTACGCGCACATGATTTTAACCCTTTTGTACATTGAAAATATTATTTATGCATAAACTTGGTTTTTCTGGTTTGGGGCATAAATGCAGTAAGGTTTTTTTTCTATTGCTTTAAAATTGATATAAAAGCATTTGTGGCCGCATTAGCATTCCGCACGAAAATTATAATTACGCTTTTTATTATTTTGCCTTTTTCCCAAAGTTTTAGAACAATTCTGTTTTAAATGTAACGGCTATTTAATGATAGTTAGAAAACGTGCAAATTTGTACGATCTAATTCTTATTATAGCTACTTACGAAATTCCGTTTTCTTTGTCAACAACATTTTTTTTTCAGTAAGCACTCTTGAAAGTTGCTATGATGGAAGGAACCACGTAGAGGCTCCGGTGCCACGAGGTTGTGAAAAAGAGATAGAATTATTTAATCCAAGAAAATATTAACTCTGAGCTTAATAGCGTAATTCGTTTTATAATAATTTTATTCCGCTTGATTTCGTTTCCGACCTTGATCCGTATTCCAGTAAGTAAGTTTAGTTCATAATTTTAGTTAAAATACTAATAATTTAAATACATTTTTATTAAAAATAATGCGAAACTAGTTTAGTATGATAATTGTATGATTTTGAAGTCTCATTTCCTTCTTTCAAGATGCTGAAAACGACATGAACAAACCTTACCAAAATGATAGTGCAAGTGAGATCGTAATCTTGTCCGAAATACAGAATCTACTAAATCCGGAACTAAAGAATGGCGACCCTCTAGAACCCCCGTCCAAATCCCAAATTATTTTGAAGAGTCTGACCAAAGAACTACATATTTGCCAGTTAGAATCGAATCAACATTATGAGTTATTCTATTTTAAGTTATGATCATGTTATCAATAAAATTACAAATTTAATTTTAAAGATTGATTTTGATAACATGTAATTTGATATTGAGAACTAATTTTGATAATTTACAATTTTATTTTAAGGACTGATTATGATTCTGTACAATTTTATTTGAAACACTAATTTTATAAATAAATAATAAATAAATCAATATTCCACAATTTTTAACACAACGCCATTAATCCCAAGTTAAGCTTGACAGCTTGTGTTATGGGTACTAAACAGCTGATAAACATAATTATTTATATATTTCTAAATACATATTGTAGATAAATTACACCCAGACACAGAACAAATGATCGTGCTCATCACACAAACATTTGTCCTGGGTGGGAATCGAACCCACGACCTCCGGCATAGCAGTCAGGGTCACTAACTACTAGACCAACAGGCCAGTCTAATTCAATCCAGTCTGATTTTGATTATATTGTGTAAATTGATTTAAGGACTGATTATGTTTCTGTGCAATTTTATTTGAAACACTGATTTCGATTATGTGTAATTTAATATTAAGCTCTGATTGTTTTAAAACAAACGAGTTTTGTTTCCAAATATTAAAAGTAACAGAATTATTTAAAAAAATACAATTGTTTGGTTTGTAGAGTTACGGGTTTTTTTATTTTTATTTTTTAGGGGTTTTTATTATACATGATTAGAAAATATATTTATTCCCATAGATATTTTTTTATGAATGAAAACATTTTTTCTTGTTAATCGACATTCACTTGGTATGCTTAAATATTTACCAAGCAAGTATGTTACTAACATTCAGATTTTGTACGAATTAAATAATATGATTCTTTAATTATTTTCTTTTATTACATTCTCTTGTAATGGTAAAATAGTTCTAATACACAAATTTCTATAACATAAAAGTGTATACCGGCGCATCAGAACAATATAAAAATGGCATTAAGGCGATTGTGACCTCGACATTTCCGCAGATAAAAGGCATAATGTAACTTATTGCTCAAGTCCAACCCTATTTCGCCTTAACACAACAGAGAATAAGGATTTAAGGGACAAAATGCGTCTAAAATATAAAGATAATTTATTGAAAATAATGCTAGCCGAACCATATGATACCCATACACATTATATAAAACCACAAACACATATATACATATATGTAATTTAAATAATCACAAAAAAGTGTCTCCTGAAAAGTAGCCAATATGCAGTTACGCCCCTATTCGTAGGATACGACGATATGTCAGTGGCCCAAAACTTCCTAGTAGTTTTGCTGGGATAAAAACAGCAACACGTCTATGTGATTAGATCGATAGTTACATTAAACATTTATTAAGTGCACGCAAACTTTTACTCACATTGTCTCGAATGTAAGAAAATGTAAGTAAATCAAACTACCCCAAAACTGTCGAATTTCCCCAATTGAACATGAAACTTAGCTTTTGTTGAAAAATAAAAACAACATGGCTCATCATAGGTGTACCTAGTAGCAAAGAAGCCAGTTTTTGCACTTGAACTAGGTTTCTATGCGTTTTTATTCTAAGCAATGAATTGAGTGGTAATGACGCACTGCTAGTCATTTAAATAAAATAAAATAAAATCCATTCATTTCAGGTTCTCCCATATGACAATTATACGAAACACGAGATCACAAAAAACACAATCACAAATCACAATTTAACATAAGAATTTACCAATAATAATAAAAACAAAATAATAATAAATACAATTTCAACAAAACAGAATTACAATGTCAAGAGAAATCAAATCAAAGTCAATGTCGCATAAAACATAATGAGTCGGAAATTAAATTAATTAATATAAAATACAAATATTATGGATTGTGGCATGGATAAAATATAATACCTATAATTAATAAAAGCTCAGCAATAATATATCAAATCCGTCGGCGTCGCTAACATGCCCTGGCTATATGCTTACTGCAGCACTTCCTAATATAAGGGCAGTCCAAACGTCCAGCGATCATCACTAGGACAGCATTGGAGCTGGCCCGCACCCTGCGCACCAAGGACGCGCACCGCTTGCGCATGGTGGCGTGGAAACGCGTTGTTGTACTGTACGCATTTAACACACACATACACACACAGCGTCAAGGGGTTGTAGGGACTGTAGTCTCTTGCAACATCATCTCTCATCATCATTTGCAAAGCCTTTCCCAACTATGTCGGGGTCGGCTTCTAGTTTAACCGGATGCAGCCAAATACCGGTGTATAAATCTGTAGTGACATCTATCACGCTACATCTTAACTGAGGACTGTTAACCTACATTGCAGTATTAAAAATATCTGCGCAGTTTTGATCGTAAGTTCTCGACTATAACCGTCGGGCAGTAAGTAGCCCACCAGACAGAATACCCGTCTGGTCGGAAGATTCTCCCTTTGCAATGGGGGATGAGGAACTTTACACCCTGTTCCCCATACCTCTAAAATCAACGTTCTCGAAATAAAGGGTCTTGACATCCAGACAGACAGACGGACAGAAGAACGGTTAAACAATAAAGTGATACTTTGTGGGTTCCGTTTTTTTTTGGAATAGAACCCTAAAAATTGCAAGATAAATTTTTTTTTACACAAAAATACAATCGACTTCATTGAAAAACACTAACAGGTGTTAAACAACTCAAGTTTAGGAAGTTGGCGGCCAATAAAATGAATGCAACAAAACCACCAAAGCCATATACTAAAGAAGTTGGTTATATTTTTTGTTGAAATGTTTTTATTTTGCAATTTTTAGGGTTTGAGTGAAAAAGTGAACGTTTTCTATTTTTTTTTATTAATTATCAGTGGTAGGTTAGGTACACCTGTAAAGAGCATAACGTTACAATTATAACAAGCCCAAACACGGCTAGGATACATTGTCTTATTATGGAGTTCCAGTGCCTGTCTCTTGGCTTTATCAGATCTGGTGGTAGAATGGTTCTTATTGAACGCAATGGTTTACTTGTAGAAAATAATACCTGTCCTAAATTTTGAAGAGTTCTCTCAATTCCGCCAAGATTCCGTCATCAGATCCCAAACTGGTGACCATAGGACCATTTGGAAAGTATACTTTTCCAAACAAAGGAAGAAATTTTTAAATCGGTTGGCAAGTGACGAAGTTATGCGCAAACAAACATGTAAAAAAAAACTTGAGGTGTCAAGGGACGCCCGGATTGAACGAAGTTATTTAGTTACTTTTATTATTTATTATGTACATACTTTCAACGAAAATAATCAAATTGCATCAGGATGGCAACCAGTTTGTTCACGTTTAAACTAAAGGCACGCGAACACATTCACAAGGTGTTGGCAAACTTATCCCTAAGTTGAGTAAGCAGATTAGTTTCTCCATTAATATATCTTTTATTTTTTATTTTTTTTCTTTTCTCTTGACAGTATCTCTGGATTTTATATAATATGTGTGTATGTATGTATTTATCATAAAAAATAATTTATTTTCCTTTCAAGTTTTTGTTACCTTCTTGCGCTTACCATGTTCGGTCTCTGCACCACCTTAAGGTAGACTGGTAGAAAATGCAAAAGGCATTAAGTCCGCCTCTGTACAGTTTATTTTACTAGTGCATAAAGTTTTAATAAATAAATAAATAATAAATTCAAATTAGTTTATTTGTGACACAGGTATAATGTACGAGTATGTACATGGTGTTGAATATAAAAAGTTTCACTATGCGCTGCCTTGCAAGGCGTGCAAAATGTTTCCTTTACAGGAATAAATAATTAAATCTACTTAAATGTCTAGACTACAACTAAATTTAAAAATAGTAACATTAAAAACTTTGTTATAAAATATACGAAAAAACAAAAAAATAATTTGTAATGAACTAAAATAGTAACAATGAAATACAAAACAAATCAGCAATAATACTTAATTAACACATACAATAAAAGTTATAGATAATTAGGAAATGCGATATTTTTATAGTTTTATTATTCTTCTAGTAAATCATTTAGACAGTAACTAGCTTTTAGAAAGAGGTGAAGTTTTTTTTTAAAGTAAATAGGTCTTTTGTTTGTTATACAGTGTGTAACGGAAAGGGTATATACATACAAACAGGGTGAATAGAGTATTTAATAACGAGTCTTTCCTCAAAATTTCAGCTCCCAACTAATAACTTTGAAACTTCACGATATTATTTAATATCGACAGTTTATTAAATGCAAAATCATAACAAACGTGTCACCGCACTATGAGGGTCATAATCCTGTCCGGAAAGGTTCAAGTATATCTATCTCGGGTTTTGCGCGCCTAGTGCTAGACCTATCGGGCTCTGCCTAACCGACGAAGGCGCGACGGCGCGGGCGGGCTCAACTTTACAATTATGTATGTATATGGATAAAAACGTTGCCATGTCGTTTCTTATGACCAAGAGAATCCGTGCCCTTCGTATGTATATACCCTTTCCGTTACACCCTGTATATTTTTGAAGCCTTTCCAAGAAAACTTTTAGAAAAAAGTGCGATTTGGTGGGATTTAGACTTTAATTCACCTTGATGACGTGATGTAGAAAGGGTTTCAAAATGGCTTTGATTGGTTTTAAAAAATATGGCAACTTCATACATATATAGAGAAGGTATAGTTAATAATTTCAGATCAATAAAATAGGGTATGCAACTTTCTGTGTTTTTTATCATGCATACTGCACGTAGACACTTTTTTGGGTTTTAAATGCCAATTCCTTGTCTGTGGTACCCTAGAATATCACGCCATATGATATCGCAGTGTGGTGGAAACGTAAGCATGGTATGCGGTAGGGACTGTACTACGATTTGCTACCTTACTTAAGTTGTGTAAAGCGTAGCAATACTGGTTCAGTTTTTTATTACGTGATCGATATGTAAATAATAAAAATAATAAATAAATATTCCACAACTTTTCACACAACGTCATCTTGTCCCAAGCTAAGCTAAGAGCTTGTGTTATGGGTACTAAACAGCTGATAAACATAGTTAAATACTTCTAACTACATACGTATTATAGATAAATTACACCCAGACACAGAACAAATTTTAATGATCGTGCTCATCACACAAACATTTGTCCTGGGTGGGAATCGAACCCACGACCTCCGGCATAGCAGTCAGGGCCACTAACTACTAAACCAACAGGTCAGTCAAATTATGTGCTTTCCATGTCATTTGATCATCTAACCAGAGCCCTAAGAATTTTGTACTTTTAATTTTAGCAATTGTATTAAGTTGATATTTGATGTTTAAGTTTATGGTGTTGGTTCGTTGATTAAAGTACATAACGTGGGTTTTTCCGAAATTAATTTTTAGTTTGTTATCAGTTAGCCATTGAATAATTAAGTGTAAGCTATTATTTATTTCATTTTCATACGTTTTTATGTTTTTAGGTATCGTCATGATACCACAATGCGAAATAGAAAGACGAATCGAAAATAACTGGCTTGCTCTCTATGAGAGAGAGAGAGAGAGAGAGAGAGAGAGAGAGAGAGATAGAGAAACACGCGCACGCTGCACGGCTTACAACTATAGCAAAAAGTGTCGTAACACTTTTGGTCTTATTCTTTTCCGTCTAGCCCCCTTTCGCAACGCGCGATAAGGAACTTCGTCCTTCGTCCTTCTTTTTTAAAAGTCCGTTAAAAATACATACCATTGATCCTACGTATTACAGCAGTGGAACTTTGAATAAAAAGAAACAATAACAAAGTAGAAAGCATTTTGTTAACACACAGCGCTGCACAACATACGACACTTTAAATCGAAATTGAAAACATAATGAGTTAAAAGAATTGCATTTTAAATAAAATCTACTATTTGCATAATTACCCTAATTATATTTCTAGGTTTTATACGTCGTATAAAAACCCGGAAGATGCTTTGCACAGTTGAATAAAATATAAAAAATGGTTAATCAAGATAATACCTACTTTAATTTTACTGCCTCGTTGGTCTAGTGGTCGCAAGCGCTACTGCTGAGCATGAGGTCCCGGGTTCGATCCCCGGGTCGGGCAAAGTGTTATTGAGTTTTTCCATAGCAGCCCGGAGTCTGGATTTGTGCCCGATTCATGGCAATAGGCTCGCCCCCTATTACATGGGACTTAAACATAACTGGCGAAATGTGGGTGTACTACCAGGTACACCTCTGCCTAGCCCTTCGGGGATTACAGGCGTGACGTTATAAAAAAAAAAAAAAAAATAATTTTATTTAAATCAAATAATAACTAAATATTATATTCCAGATACTGCATGTTAAAACACGATCCAGGAAGGTACTTTGTTTGTTTATAAATTGTCAAAAACACAAAATAAACATGATACTAATTTAATTTAGGGATCCGTTTGCGCAAAATAATTTTATTTTATTTATTATGTTAATGAAATTCGTTTTAAGACACAATTATATAAAAGTAATTTTGTTAAGTAATCAGAATAATTTTTGTATTATTATATTTTGACTGTAAATAAAACGCCTTCAGAAACTCTGCTTAAGTAATTTTAAAATTGTTAGGGGGCCTGGTGACCTGACTTACAGGTTTTAAAAAAACTTAGTTTAGGCACCAGTCTTCCACAAATTAAATATAAAATTGTATCTGTTGGCTAATGAAACTCTATATTGTAATTTGTGGTGAGATAATAAAATCTATTCTATTCTATTCTATATACGCTGGAAGTCCACTTGCTGACAGGAGTTCAGAAATTCCACGGGATAATGTGTGGCGTCATCTTGCTCGACGACAGTGCTTATCGACGTGTAGACCACTTCCCCGAAATTTCCGAGAGAATGCATTCGTTAATTGCTGCAGCCTGATCATTTTTGGGCGGCAAAATGAACTTTGCTGGTGCGGTATACGACTGATGTCCCCGTACACACAGCGAATGAGTTCTTCTAAGCTGGATACCACTCTACCGAGAGAATATGGAAGCACCACCTGTCCACCTCTCTCTTCTGGAAGACTGCCTTCGCCAAGACTTAGAAGGACATCGGAGAATTATTGAGCGCGTGCAATGCCGCCGAGCCGAGCTCTCATATTAATGGTCAAGCGCAGCGTACGAACTCGTGACCACAACGAAGATCGTTTCAACGAAGCATTCACCTCGTCAGCCCTCGATCCCCGCGTCACCACGGAAAGCGTTTGCCTGAAATTGCCACTGAACAGAACTGTGATACCAGCCATCAAATGTTCGTTTCTGTGGATGTCCTGCAGGGTTCTGTCCACGGCCTCAACTGCCTTCCTTTTGGCCACCGTAAACTCATCACATAATAATATGACACGATCCGAATTCTGCTCAAGATTTTGAGGGTTTTGCTGGTACTTGAATTAGTCAAAACAACCTATACGATATAACCAGATGCAAAGTTTATGAAGAAAATGCACATTACCATCTATAAATTATAAAAATAACTAACTACTAACCTCGCCAACATGATCAAATTTAAATTATTAATTTCCAGAAAGTGTTAACAAGTTACTTGATTTGATTTTTATGAAATCTCAATAGATGGCGCTGTTTCATAATTGTCTTTATACTACTAACATTCATTAAACTACGTTTCTCTGCCAAAGTTACTTAAATGGCGTAGTTTTTATAGTGCAAAGCTAGATAATAGCATGGCTTACTCAAAAACAACATTTAAATATGCGTCCTTAGATTACACGCTGTCACCTCCCCCGTAGGTGATAGCGTGATAATAATGTAGCCTATGTGTTGAACCGACCTCTAAGTAATATTCATGCAAAATTTGAAGTAAATCCATGCGGTACTTTTTGAGTTTACACCGAACATACATACAGACAAACAGACAAAAGTTCTAAAAAGTCACTTTTGTCACCAGTTACGTTTTTCTAACAAAAGCCACTTATTTTTTCTTGAAAATTCTCAATGTACAGTTTTTCGTTCGTTACTGTTTTATTATATGTATATATGGAGTTCAACTGTCAACATTAGTTCTGTGTTTAAGTCTTAGATGGCGTTGCAAGTAACTTAATAGCGTGTGTTGCGATATTTTACTTCTTGAACACTTTAAAATTCGTCATATCTTTTGATAGCGTGAACCGATTACAATGAAACAAAAACTAAGTAATACCTCGAGCTACGTACGTAATATTTCCTAATAAAAGTTGTCTACATTGAATTCGTACATTTTACGTGATGCGTGTTCATACAAATATAGAAACAGACAAACATAATTATAAACAGACTAACAGACAAAAAATTCCAAAAATGGTGGAAATGAGTTCTCCTGGTTATCCTTTAACGCGCTGGCAATTAATCTTGTTTATTTATTAAAAACGACTTTTCTACAGATTTATTATAATATGTCGGTATATAGATATAGATATAGATTAAGATATAGATTAAAATTATAAAAGAACAAACCATAAAAAAAACAAATAATTAAAAAAGGTTTATAACAAAGCTCCAGCCAGTCGCCAACACTTATAACACCCCTCTTTTTGCGTCGGGGGTTTAGTTATAATTACAAAATAATTAAAATAAGTTATTCACTACATGTTAGCTAGCACACTCAACATACAGAATACCAGTAATATATAGCTACCGACAATAAAACTAACTTAACTCAAGCAAAAGCAACTGACTAATAAGAATCCTCCAGGTAAAAAGGGTGTGCCAGCTTGCATGTGCAGAGTTGGATTAAATCCATAGATCTGCAAGACAATGTAACAAAATGATAAACTAGAACTGTGGAAGTTAAATAAAACAAAATAAAACAGGTAATAGTTAAAACAATAGCAAAACCAAAGCCAGCAAGACGACCAGTTACCACAAGCAGCACCCGTTCACGAGCATAACGCAAAGATCAGCCATTACCCCCCTCGCCATATTAGAGGGAAGGTGGTAACCCGACCCTCGACGCTACCGCAAGCAGTAACATCTGAGGGAGCATGACGAACTTGCTACCGGTTATTTTTGCGTTTATCGACCCCCTTCTGGTGATTTTGTGCTTTTCGAATCGGTAATGGAGGATTCACTTAATAAGCTAAAAACAAGCAATAAATCTATTATTCTATGTGGAGATTTTAATGTTAATATTTTAGATGTTACCACATTAAGTATCAGACTTCTTAATCTATTTAGATCATATAATTTAGTTAACTTGTTTTTTGAACCTACTAGGATCACGGCATCCTCGTCGACTTGCCTTGATAATATATTTAGTGATTGTGATGCAAAAAAATAGATTAGTGTTGAGTGACTTAACGTCTGATCACTGTGGATTACTAGCTAGTTTTCCTATGCCTCTAAGTAAAAAGCCACAACAAATAGAATGTAGGCCCTATGAAACTAGTCGTTGTAACAAATTTAAAGATAAAGTAGCCTTTAAAATCACACCTGCAATAGTACAACAAGATAACCCAAACGATATATACGGAGCACTTTTTGATGTTGTCCACGCAGAGTGCCAATCCGTTTTTAAAACCAAAACCGTAAATGTGCGGGAACCTCTGTTGGGTTCAACCAATGGGCTACTCCAGGTATTTATAAAAGTAGAGCAAGACTGTACGAGTTGTATGGTTTGAAAAGATACAGGTTTGATACTCCCTTTCTAGATTATGTTAAAAATTATTCTAAATTGTTTAAAAAGATTTGCCTTATAGCTAAGTCTAAGCGAAACTATTAAAAATTCTATTAACAAAGTAAAAACCACATGGAAAATTATTAAAAATGAAACTGGTAAGTCAGTACGCCAAGAAAATCAATTTGAAATTATAGTCGACATCAAATTAGTTAGTAAAACGGCTGATGTAGCTCAAGCATTTAATGAGTTTTTTGTAAGCATACCAACTATTACGACTCACGCCTTATGTTCCTCCCCGTCTAAAGCTGAGAACCTTTTACATGGCAGTGTGCCTAAATGTAGTCGCTTATTCAATTTCGAACATGTGACACCGCGTGATGTAGTTAATGCTTTTAACACACTGAAGTCTAAAACCACTGGTGATTATTGGGGCATCTCCATTAAACTTTTGAGTAATATAATAGATGTTGTAGCCCCCTATCTTGCTGTTACTTTTAATAAATGCGTAGATCTAGGGACTTTTCCGGATCTCATGAAGAGTAGTAAAGTAATTCCGTTATTTAAATCTGGTAGTAAAAAAGATATTGGCAATTTCAGACCTATCTCGATCTTACCGGCATTTAGCAAAATATTTGAAAAGTTAATACTCAAGCAGTTGCTAAGACATTTTAATTTAAATAGCCTCCTTCATTCTGAACAGTATGGTTTTACAAAAGGTCGTTCAACTACTGATGCGGGCATAGCTTTATTAAAACATATATTTAACGCGTGGAAGAACTCGCAAAACGCAATTGTAGTTTTTTGTGACCTTTCAAAAGCTTTTGATTGCGTACAACATGACACACTTCTGCGTAAGCTACATCACTACAGTGTCCAAAACAAGGCTCTTAATATTATAGATTCCTATTTAAATAATAGGTTCCAATGTGTTGATGTGAATGGTGCAAAATCTTCCGGACTACCAGTTCAGTTAGGTGTACCTCAAGGCTCAATTCTGGGTCCATTCTTATTTTTGGTATATATTAACGATTTACCATTTTACCTGAACGGTATCTGTGATGTTGTACTATTTGCAGATGACACATCTCTTATTTTTAAAGTAAATAGGAATAGACAAGATTTTGATGAAGTAAATAGTGCACTTTCTAAAGTCACAGATTGGTTTACCACTAATAACCTAGTTCTCAATGCAAAAAAAAACCAAATGTATAAAGTTTGCCTTGCCTAATGTTAGAAACCTTGGACCTAATCTCGTCATAAGTAATGAAGTGCTGGATACTGTAGACTCCGCAGTCTTTCTGGGCATAACCGTTGACTCCAAACTTCAATGGAGCCCTCATATATCAACTTTAGCAGGAAGACTCAGCTCTGCCGCCTATGCTGTTAGGAAAGTTAGACAATATACTGATGTTGACACAGCTCGGTTGGTCTACTTTAGTTATTTCCACAGTGTTATGTCATACGGTATGCTGTTATGGGGAAAAGCTGCATACATCCAAAACATATTTGTGCTTCAAAAACGAGAAGTTCGTGCAATTTATCAGTTAGGTTCTAGAGACTCCTTGAAAGAACTTTTTAAAGAGATTGGTATACTCACAGTGGCATCGCAATACATTTTTGCCAACATATTATACGTTAGGCAAAATATGCATTTATACACCAAAAACAGTGACATCCACAATTTTAATCCCAGAAATAAGCACAAAATATATGTACCTCACCACCGTCTTCATAGTTCATTTGTGGGGCTCGGTATCCGCTTTTACAACAAGTTACCACGTTCTTTCTTGGATTTGCCATTTAATACTTTTAAATCAAAAATTAAATCGAACCTTTGTTCTGGAGCATATTATTCTATTAACGACTACTTAGATGATAAGAATAGTTGGTCGCTTTGTTAAACGCAAGACACTTAATGTTCTTTCACTGAAATTAATTTATTAACTAGTTGAAACTTATTGTTTGTGTGTGCCACTTTTCATTTTTATTTTTTATTATATTTTTTTGTTGACATAATCTTTTCAGTACATTGTATTAAATGAGATGTATTTGCATTATGTGGTGAACTAGAGACTCCTATTTATTGGTTAATTTTTACGTAAATAACCGGTAGCAAGTTCGTCATGCTCCCTCAGATGTTACTGCTTGCGGTAGCGTCGAGGGTCGGGTCCTCCCCTCTAATATGGCGAGGGGGGTAATGGCTGATCTTTGCGTTATGCTCGTGAACAAGTGCTGCTTGTGGTAACTGGTCGTCTTGCTGGCTTTGGTTTTGCTATTGTTTTAACTATTACCTGTTTTATTTTGTTTTATTTAACTTCCACAGTTCTAGTTTATTATTTTGTTACATTGTCTTGCAGATCTATGGATTTAATCCAACTCTGCACATGCAAGCTGGCACACCCTTTTTACCTGGAGGATTCTTATTAGTCAGTTGCTTTTGCTTGAGTTAAGTTAGTTTTATTGTCGGTAGCTATATATTACTGGTATTCTGTATGTTGAGTGTGCTAGCTAACATGTAGTGAATAACTTATTTTAATTATTTTGTAATTATGACTAATTGTACTGTGTAAATTCAAGTTCTTCTAACTTATCAGACAGATGTGTTGCTGGGGAGTTTGTTCCGCCACTTCTTCTTCCCAGCAAAAACACTAGGAAGTGGCGAAGGGTGGGCTTTTTGGGGGACTGTCTTATGTAATTTCGACGTTCAAAAAGTGCTGATCCTCAGCCTAGTTTGAATAAATGACTTTGGATTGATTTGATTTTGATTTTCAACACAAATAAATAATAATTAATTTGAAAACACAATTTACGCACACACACTAAGTAAAGTTGCTAATAACTTAAATGTTCCCATTTCACCGTAACTAAAACAAAATAATAATTGGACCAAATAACATGGCACGTGCGCGCGAGTTCCGGAAGACGGCGGTGATTGAACTGACAAAAAGGAACTAGGAAGGAATTAGGGAGTGTAAAAATGTATCGATAAACTGTCGATCGATTTACGATCGACAGTTTATCGATACGTTTTTACACTTAGCAAAACAAGACATTAAAATACAAGATTTTTTTTAAATTGAATTGTTTTAATTATATTAAAAAATATCAACAAATTATGAATTGGATAAATTAAAACTTTATTTTTATTTAATTCTATCGCCAGAGGAAGAAAAAAAACTTTTCAGACTGTAGCGTAGTGGATTTCTTGGTAGCTAAATGAGACACGGAAGACTTAGTTCTACATTTATTGTATCACTACACATACATAAGTTACTAGGGTCTAGGGTTCTAGTGTCTCTAAAGGTCACGCACTGTCACTGAAGGTAGGTAATACGGT
Source organism: Euplexia lucipara (assembly GCA_921972225.1). Taxonomy (NCBI): domain Eukaryota; kingdom Metazoa; phylum Arthropoda; class Insecta; order Lepidoptera; family Noctuidae; genus Euplexia; species Euplexia lucipara. The sequence continues at coordinate 19,415,792 of OV179159.1, forward strand.
ACTGCCCTGAGCGACCAGAAGACGACGATCGCCACGCACGGTAGGTAGGCCGGGTAGGCGGCCTCACGCGTCGGTAGGGACGCGCGGCAGGGCGGTCGACCAGGTGGCAGCGGGCTCAGGGCAACCAGCCCTAGGCAGCGTTGGTGGTGGCCGGCACTGACAGCGCAGACGGCCAGCAGGTAGCAGCGGCAGGCCACTGACTACACGGCCGCGGCTAAAGGTAGCTCGCGGTAGGGCGGCCGTGCAGGTGAGTGTTTCTCACCGCGTGGGTAGGCACGCGGGAGCACAGTTAAGCAGCAGGGCAGTGCAGCGTGGGCGAAGCAGCGATAGTCGTTTAGCCAGCGCCAGGAACCCTGAAACAGCGCCAAGGGGGGCGCTTGAGCTTCAAGATGTTCCTGTAAGCCCCTACGATGTGCGTGTCCCAGCCATGCGTCAGATGCGGCAAGCTCAAGGCAGTGAAGAAGATGGAAGATGGGTACTCACACATCGCAGTGGTTTACAGTGATTAGTTGATAGGTGAATAGGCTGACAGACTAGAGGCAAGGCGTGGCGTCACATCGCCACGTGGTTCTCATTGGCCGTCGACTAGCGTCGCCGGTTTATGATACAGCATGGATGAGCATGATTTAGTTTATAGAGAATAGAATAGGATGCACGCCATGCGGAGAACCATATAACCATTTAGAGTACATGTGCATAGTGAATAGCTAGGTGCTAATTAATATTAGATACAGAATACATTGCCGGCAGCCATGTTAAATAGACACAGAGATTACAAATAGTTATGGCTTGCCGGGACATAAATTTAGCAGCAAAAGAACACAATGGCGGAGTTCACTTACCCAATAACTGGGGACTTATCTATTAGTAGGCTGCTCGCTTGATGTAAAAAGGCTAGAGCCTATGCGTGCAGCCGTTTTTATAGGAGGTCCTGAGTGACGTTCTCCCTCCATTGTGACATATCAGAACATTTAGGGTTGTACCGATAATTTAGTTTGGTGAATACTATTTAGAATTAGTCGGTTTTTAGTGAATCGACTAATTTATGCTACAAGACGAGTAACTTAGAGAGGTACGATAAAGGTTTTTTTTAAAAATCGTTATTATTGACTTCTACTTTATTCATTTTATCTCTAAATCTACTTATTAATATTTAATAAGAACATATTCAAACAAGAAATGCTTGTAGCTTTTCAAAGGTACAGTATTGTAATAATAGAATTATAATAACGATAATTCTAAAAACACCATGCTCTCACTATTTAAAGTTAAACAGATTTCTTTGTTTATCGATCATTAGTCGACACAGGTGTACCTCCCTAGTTGCCTATGATAGTTCGCCGAATCAGCCAATGAAAAACGCCGCGCCGCGGGTCATGTGATGTTTATTATAATTAATTTTATGCAGATATTTTGCACGGAAGGGCAACGTCGCTTTAGGAGTTCATTGAATCATTGACCTAGTAGTTCGATTATAGAAATGTTCAAACTTGATCAAAGTTAGAAATCCATTTTTTAACCAAACTACTGGACCGATTTCGTTCATTTTTTCAAAATCGTCAGAAAAGGTGGTAACAAGTATGTGGTTTTATTAATTGTATTATGAGTGGTATCCATACTGTATATCAATAACAAAAAACGTTCACAAAACTGTTTAGAAATATTATTACATAGGTTTTTATATGACGTGGAATTTATTTTAAATAATTGGAGCCATTCTATATACTTCCTTTTACGAAGGAGGGCTGTTTTAATGCGGTCAACACCAATAATGTTCGAATCTCTTCTCCTTAACCGTGGATCAGATGGGGCTCTTACGTCAAAAAGATGTGGGTTGGTCTTAACAAAACTGCCGAATTACGGTTACACCCCTCGGATAGTCAATATTGGTTTTAATGTTAAATTAGCGACAACCCCATGGCCTTTGATCCCTTCTAAGAGGGACCTTAGTAGATACTCGAAGATCAGAACGAAGACTAGCATGACAATTTCAAATAGTACTTAGGCATCTTTAATTTGGATCAACGACAACCTCAACAATCATTTCCCTAGCCTTTTCCCAATTATGTTGGGGTCGGCTTCCAGCCTAATTGGATTCAGCAGCTGGATACCAGTGTTTTACGTGAAGCAACAGCCTTTCAGACCCCCACAACCCAGTTACTGGGCTACACGAACCCTTGGTTAGACAGGTCAGACTTTTCGGCTTCGATTGCATGTTCAAAGTTCTACGAATGACAATCAGAACAGCTTTACGTACTGTCCGAGGCACGGGATGTTAGTGATGTTTAAGATAAACTTTAGAAAGTACCTACCTACATATAAATTGAAAAAGTTACCCGGATTCGAAACCACAACCTCTTACATCAGAGGCGGACACCTTACCACTGGCGATCACGACATTGACAAGTGTCTCAAAGTTGCATGATCTTTATTCGCAAATTGTTTATTTTCTTAAGCGATAAGGTATAATACAGCTCTCGACAAAAAAAATGCTATACCAGATACTTGAGTGGATACTTTGTGGCAGATGCTTGAGTGGGGTATATTGACCCTAATCTAAGCGACGCGTTTTTGTTTTGGACAACCACGCGAACGAAGTCGCGGGCACAGCTAGTAAGTAATAATTATACAATACGCACATAATTGCCTTGCCATACGTACCTTGGGTATTTTAGGATTACTTACAGCCATGTTCTATTCTTTTCTATTATTAATTATCGCAAAAAAAGCCAATGTCGATTATTCTGCCAATGTCAAAAGTGGATTGGACAGCAAGTTTACAGACATGTTGAAATGAATTAGTTCATCTTGAACAACTTGTTCGTCTTCAACTTTTTAAAATGATTGTTACAATCGCTTCTATCAGCAGGTGGTGATGGCAACTTTGGGTCAAAGTCGAAGGATGTCGATTGCCATAAAGTGATCCAGTGACCAGGATCCTTATTGGTAAACCCCTGAGCTTGCCTGAGTACGAAACCTAGGTTTCTGTATGCCTTCTTACATATCTTATTAATATGCTCACGGAAGGTTAGTTCCTGAGTGAAGGTCACTCCTAAGTCTCGTACCTGAGACACTCGTTGCATCGGCGCATCCTCCACCTTGTACTGATAATACAACGGCGTCCGGGCTCGAGTGAAAGACATCACCGAGCATTTAGCTACATTAAAATAAAGTTTGTTGCTGATGCTCCACTCGACAACTCGGTTAATGTCGTCCTGCAGGCGTTCACAATCCGAATGATCCCTAACCTCCAGTAGCAATTTCAGGTCATCTGCAAACAATAAACAAGTCCCATGTCTGACGACTTCCGGTAAGTCGTTTATCATTATAATAAATTCGAGAGGCCCTAGATTGCTGCCCTGGCTCACGCCGGACCTAGTGTAATACGGTCGAGATTCACAGCCATTGTAATCTACATATTGCTGGCGACCCTCCATATAGCTGGCGAAAAACCGCAGCAGAGGCAGTGTACATCCAATTTTCGCAAGCTTCCTTAATAAGACGTCATTATCGACCGTATCGAACGCCTTTTTAAAATCGAAATACGCAGTATCTACCTGTACTCCAGAGTCAACCGACGGCACCACCTGCACCATACAGTTCAGTAAATTAGTGGCCGTGCTGCGTCCCGGCCGGAATCCATGTTGCGCATCCGACAGACGCGCGCGAACTTGTCCCTGTACAGAGCGCTGAATAGCTGATTCTAGAACTTTAGCAGGCGTCGATAGTACAGCTACCGGTCTATAATTACAGATATCCGGACCTGATTTCCCTTTAGGGACCGGAATGACGCGTGTGATCTTCCACCTATGAGGGAACGTCGCTTTTTCTAAACAGTTATTAAAAATGTGAAGTAATGGTTCCGCCAGTACCCTCCCACAGTCTCGGAACAGAAACGCTGGTATACCGTCCGGGCCAGATGAGCGTTTTGGCTTGAGACTTCGAAGTGCCTGCTGAACTTCCGAAAGACTGAGCGTCTCAATATGCACACGCGCACTGGTCGCAGCGGCCTCCGCCGCCGCCGCGCTCGCGTTCAGCTGGGGTGGCTCGTGGCTGTACACAGACTCAAAAAAGTCTGCGAACTGCCCAGCACACTCATCATCAGTTAGATGTTGACTGTCTTTTATAATACTGTGCTTATTAGTATTTTTTTGTTTTGACCTAATATACTGCCAAAACGATTTTGGATCCTTTACGAATTGACATTGAATTTTTTTTTTATGTTCAGTGTGCGCAATTTCTATTAACTTTTTTATACGAGTTCTACACTCTGCAAATTTGTGATAATCGCTATTCAACTCAGATTTTTTGAATTTTTTATGAAGTATAGCTTTAATTTGTATGTTTTTTATTATTTCTCTTGTATACCATACCGGGTATACGTACCGCGGATTTCCACTAGTAAGTTTTTTCCGCGGCACGCACCCATCTATCGTATAATTGATGTTATCATAAAAGAAGTTCAACATATCTTCTAAATCCTTCATTCCATACAATGTACTCCAGTCTGTTGAAATTAGCCTACAATATAACAATTGAAAATCAGCTTTATTCCAATTCCATTGTGGTCTGAGATAGTGAGCACCAGTACCGCAGGTGTCCGATGTTGCCAAGACGAACACATAAGGTTTGCCCTGGGAAAAAGATATGAGATCTCATGTAGAGCCAAGCTTCTGAATCTACACGGCCTAACCTACCGATCCTAACTTCACAAATTCTACATATCAGTATAAATGTATAGCTCGGCTGTTTCGTTACCTACTTCAGAAACTAAATATTTGCATCGCCTCCACGACGGTAGCGAAACGGCTAAGCCATACATTTCTACTGATATGTAGAATTTGTGAAGTTAGGGTCGGTAGGTTAGGCCGTGTAGATTCAGAAGCAGTTAATTTTAGTTAAGGTTAACGTTTTATAACCACCAACTTTTACCTACAATATTTAAGCTACGTTTTTGTACAATTTCTAGTTTTATATAATGCATGCTATGAAACTCCTTAATTGGCTTCAGTACCTCATAAGACATTGTTACTACCATATCTTTAACGTTAAAAAAAGCTGTTGAGTTGCCTATGATCAATAAAAAAATAAATAAATATGAAATGTTGTTACGGGAAAAAACAATATAACATTTACTAATTATTTCATAAATTCTTTTCATCAAGTAAATAATACTAATTCTTATACATCAGTTTATAACTTTGAATTGCTCTCCCTTCAAGTACGTGTTTTGTAGTTTCAATACCGTTTGTTGCCGCAGTCGCTTAATCTTATAATTTTAAAAACTTTTTTTTTTGAAGAAAACATCTACTGTGTTTAAATCAATGAGCTAAAATGGTCGATGTTATTAAAACATGACTTTCAATGAGAAATTATCCGTTAGTAAATTTTACCAACATCTTCTATCATAGTTGAGTTAACAGCGAATGCGATACCGATCATACAGCAGTGACCCACTAAGACAGCGTAAGTACTGATTGCTCTGAAACAAAATAAAAACATAAAAAATAGAAAAATTATAAAGAAGATATATTTTGAATACGATATACTATTATATTTATTACCTTATACCGTAAATTCCTCCCAAAAAATTCAATCGGGAATCCCGTCCTTTTTCTGAAGTTGTAACGAATTTATTCCAACTCCGAAATATTGAAAAGCAATACAGAAATCTGAGACCTGTAAATTTGCATCCAAAATGTAAATACTTTAATCTACCAACTACCTGGCTTATTCTTAGTAGTTCTTCGAAAGTTAACTAAGATTTATAGTAGCACTAAAAGTGCTTATAACTTATCAGAGAGGCGTGTTGTTAGGGAGTTTGTTTCGCTACTTCTTCTTCCCAGCAAAACACAAGGATGTGGTGGAAAGTGTGCGTTACGGAGGACTGTGTTTTGAATTTTTCAGGTTTCAAAAAGCGCTTGCTCTTACTAACTGTTAGCCTAATTTGAAAAATATATATTTTGATTGTGATAAAAAAGACAATAGCCAGCTACTCTTACAGATAGTGTTTCTTATAATAACAGTGGTATTAAGTAGACAATGGAATGATTAGAACACATTAACTTTTGTGAATTTTAACTATTTGTGATATAACGTCTTACCTCCATAAACTGCTCCTTTCTCTAAATAGTGATCACAAAGGCTTCCAATCAGATTTGCCAACAATATAACAATGCAGACCGCACCGACAGATATATCCAAATAATCTATTGGCTGGCTTCTATCGCGTTTGGAACAATCAACGTCATTTGACAGTTTTGTTTTTAACTTGTACTCGTTATAAATAGTTTCGTTGGCGCATGCCTCAAGGGACAATCTTAGGTCCAGATCCGATTCATTAACTCTAAAAAACTTACTGCATGTCTTTTTCATGCAATAACCGTAATGTACTCGTGTGTAGTTGAAATGTGTGAAACTTTTTGAAATGTCCTGTAAATAAAAAAAAAAAATGATATTATGACATAAATATAACAAAACATCTGCACAAGTCTAGAGACTCTGGGCTCTGAGAAATTCTATATGAAAACCGCTTTTTCGACCTGAAAATCGAACTTGGGATCTCATGTTTAGCAGTGGAGCTTGCAGCCATGCAGCCACTAGACTAATTTTACAAAGAAAGAAGAAATAATTGTTTTTTGATTAAATACGTGAAAATGTAGTGGGTGAATAAGAACTTGCTTAATGTTTAAATACTACATTTTTAATGCATCGTTTTACCTCGTCATTACAAATAGTGTTTACTTCTTAGAAGTCATTATTATTATTCTGTTTTTCTTTATTCTGCTGGTTATATTTTTTTCTTTTTGTACCCTTATTACTTCTCTTTAATTATTATTGTTAGTACTCATCTCCTATTTTAGGTATAAAGTGCACTCAAACGGAGGTTCACTTGTTTCTTACGAGTTTTTCACGACCGCGAAGATAGAAAATTAATGAAAACCATCACCACAACATTACGGATCAAAAAGTAAATAATAAAAACACAAGTTGTGCAAAGAGAGGATAAATAATAACAGCCGCACGGGTCGATCAAAGGTTAAGCTACGTTTGGCGAGGTCGTTTCAAAGATAGGTGACCATTTAATACATATCAAGACCCTCCGTATCTCGGAATGCACGTTAAGTCCTGGCCGTTATTTTTTGCTCTTTGATATTCGTTACTAAATAAATGTAGTATGTAGTCGGGGCCCCGATAGTGGGACAACCAGTTTAACCAAGAGGTATCGTGTTTCCCAGTTCTAGTGTAGTAGTCAGACGGGTAGTCACTCTATTGTCAAACTATAAACTGGTATTCAGCTACATTCAGTTAGACAGTTGGAAGCTGACCTGAACATAGTTGGGAAAAGGCTAGGCAGATGATGATATAAAAATGAGCTAAAACTTACTTGTATTACAGTTAAGATCTCGCTACGTTCATCGGTTCAAGATCAGTGACATTTTAGCGATGTAGTATATCGTATTCGGCGAAAACCACCACCGTGGTGGCATCATAGATGTAGAATAAAATAAAGATGATAAAAGTGCTAACACTTACTTGTAAAACAGTCAAGAGCTCGCTAGATTCGTCCGAGACCAGAGTCATTTCTGCTGTGCAGTAAATCGCATCGGGTTCATCAAAACATTCTTCATAGTTGTCAAGATGAAACAATGGCGGTATACGAACATTGTAGGAGTCTGGAAGGAAAAAAAACATACAAAACGAATTTCTTTGAACGTCTAAAACTACATATAAATAATAAATAATAATAATAAATATTCCACAACTTTCACACAACGCCATCTAGTCCCAAGCTAAGTAGAGCTTGTGTTATGGGTACTAAACGGCTGATAAACATACTTATATACTTCTAAATACATACATATTATAGATAAATAACACTCAGAGACAGAACAAATGATCGTGCTCATCACACAAACATTTGTCCTGGGTGGGAATCAAACCCACGACCTCCGGCATAGCAGTCGGGGCCACTAACTACAAGACCAACAGGCCAGTCAAATATATATGACAGTCACCCAAAATGCACACCTTTCACCACTTCCTAGTAGTCATTTTTTTTGTTATTTCTCGGAACCCTTGGGTTCTGGACCTTTGGAAGGCGTACGAGGGGCCGAAGCCAACTCGCAGAGGCCCTTTGTCGTTTTTAAAGAATTGAGGCACCAATCGCAGATTTTCCCTGTTGGTATGCATTATGCAAATGCATCCAAAGAAAATCTACGACTAGTGCAGGACTGTTATTATTATTAAAACATTTACTTAGTGCACAACAAAGACAGCCAAACACACAAATAAAATTAAAGTCAACAAAATATAATCTGTCTCACTGACTCTTCTTCTTAACGTGTCGATGGCAAACAAAGAAACTAAATTTTTAACACAAACACTGACACACACACACACACACACACACACACGCACACACACACTCACACACACACACATACTCACACACTGTGTTTGGTTTACACTGACTGAAAGACTAATATACAATGTATGGTATGCGGCTAATTCAAAATCAAAATCAAATGTCATTTACTCAAATTAGGCTGAGGATCAGCACTTTTTGAACGTCAAAAAATCAGTCCCCCAAAACGCCGGCCCTTCGCCACTTCCTAGTGTTTTTGCTGGGAAGAAGAAGTGGCGGAACAAACTCTCCAGCAATTTAATTTGTAACGTAGAAGACGCTCTTCTAAATCTATCTTCGTAATTTATTGACAAAAGCTACCCGTTTATTTCTCTGATAGTTTAGTTATCGCAACAAAAAAAGATAGAAACATTAAATCGTAATTCTTAGATTGTCTCGAATGTAAGAACATACGCCAGGACATCAAACTTCCCAAAACTGTCGAATTTTCCCAATTAAACATGAAACCTGTCTAGCCTGATTGGCATTAAGTTGTTAAATAAAAAAACATAACGTCACGCCTGTATACCCCGAAGGGCTAGGCAGAGGTGTACCTAGTGGCACCTCCACGTTTCGCCAGTTATGTTTGAGTCCCATGTAATTGGGGGTGAGACTATTGCCAGCAATCGGGCACAAATCCAGACTCCAGGCTGGTACTGAGAAATTCTAGATGGAAAAACATAATAACGCTTTCAATTCAATTTCAATTCAATTTATTCATGAAACAATTAACATTGTGTTGAATATTTACACATGCAAACATACAAAAATAAGTAGATAATAATTATAATATAATATTATTCGACATTCTAGAGTGATTAAAATAAGGTGCTACAACTTCACAAATATAATGTCAAATCGTTTTGGATATTTAATGTCAAACACGTTTAAATAGAAATGTCAGAGACTGGTTTAAAAAGTCAAGAAATTCAAAATTATAATGTCAAAAAAAAATATATATATAAATATTTAAATCATTCATTATTGTGTGACATTAAATCCGATATATTGTACAGACATTTTTCGAGTAAAAAGGCTTTTAATTTTGTTTTGAACAAGTGGGTGTTATAAATTAGGACCTTTAGCTCAGAAGGCAACTTATTAAATATCTCTACATCTTGATAATTTGAGCAATGTTCTACAATATTTAATTTTATAGCTATCAGCTGCATTGCCCAACCTGGGGACCGAACCCGGGACCCAACGCTCAGCAAACGCGCGCTTGGCGCCAACGAGGCAGTCAAAGATGAAAACTATCAAAGAAATTTGACACTTTGGGGTATCTTGATGTGCTGGCCTCGTTACCTACGTTTCCGCACAGTAACAACTTGTTAAAAATAAGTTAAAACCATCAAGATTAATAAATTGTGTAATTGAAATAATTTCAATAAAATAAGCAGTTCAAGGTTTTTGTGAGAAACGACATAATAGGTATATTATTTTCCGTATATGAATTAAAAACTATTATGAACGAGTTCTATTAAAGTCTCTTTTGCTACGAGGGCTGCCCGCCCACGTCAGACTTTTTGTTGCGCCGATAATCGGATCGGCCGGGATGGACCATATTATTATTTCTGACAGACTTTTTGTAGGACGTGTGCGTTGAACTATTGCTATCAGTGTGTTCTATTTTTCTCCTACAAAAAATCGGTCACCAATTTATTGGACGTGGGCGGGCAGCCTAACGTGGGTCTACTAACAGACATAATATCTGTGAGCGAGTAACATCTAATAGAAACCCAAACCTATAACGCTCATAATCGTACCTCAAAATTGTTTTAGCGTTATTCAAAATTATTATTTAATGAAAGCACGCTGAAATAAATAGTTTCAAATTGAAAACAATTAATCTTAGAATATCATCACATGGAAGCCGCGTTTAGTACCTAACACGGGCAAAATCGTGTGTCCACTTTAATATTTTTTTTTTTTTTTTTTTTATATTTTTTTTTTTTTATTTTTTTTTTTTTATTATATATTATACTAGGTTTCTAAGCAATGAATTGAGTGACTGTCGACTTATGACGCACTGTTAGTTGTTTAACACACACACGCAGCGTCAAGGGGTTGTAGGGTATGTGGTCCCTTGGAGCTGTGAATAAATCTGTAGTCAGATCTATCTCGCCACATACAAACTAATGACTGATATCCTACATCGCGGTATTAAAGTTATCTGCGCAATTTGAACGTATACAAGTTCCCGACGGTAGTTAGGCCACCAGACACAACACGGCAACACCCATCGAGCACTTTATTTCTTTCCTCTGAGAATCGATATATTTCTTTCTATCCAACTTGACCTTTCTTCTACCCGAGCATGAGGTGACTCGTAGACAGGTATTTTTTTTTCTTCTTCCTCATGGCAACTGAGCCGATGTCGACTATTCTGCCAGTGTCACGTGTTGACGGCTAGACAGGTATTTGTACGCAGAGAAAGTACATGCTATCTATAGCAACTGTCAAGTTGCTAGAGGTATTAAGATAAGTTAAGATGTCTACGGTGAAATTTACGTTTTGTTATCAATAAAAATGTAAAAAAGACAAATTTTAAAACTCAAACGTAATGGAGTAAATATTTTTATTTATAAATGTAAAAAAAAAACTAAAATAATGTAATGTAATGCATAACTAAACGTTTTTGCTTTATGTGGATATTGAACGCGATGAATGCATGGATATAGTTATGCATTCATCACGTTCCATATCCACATAAAGTAATCTAAAACTATTTTAAATATTCTCAAGTCTCGGACTCTGATAGAAAAAATAGCCTGAATACTGTGTCTTCCGGAGTAATTATAAACCTAACAAACTTTTCATGACTTGGAAACGGAACTATTTTCAGTTTAGCAAATTAGTTTTTCTTTTGGAAATCTTGCCATTGAAAAAGGCTTCACCAATTTAAATGTTTTGCTAAGAAATTGGTACGGTGAAACAATTGAATTCCTTTTTTAAATCAATTTAGATTCTTGTTTAGGTCTTATGGGAGGTTGACAATTTGAGAAGCAATTTGTCTGATACAACTGTCAAAAGTGGAGGAAAAATGGACCGCACGCTCGACATTGTAGAATGAAGAATCGACATACAACTTCTTATCTGTCTTGACATTGTCATGCTCGAGACGAAAGAAATGTCTATATAATCTGTCACTTTGTTGATTCTTCTGTAGACAAAAGCCGTTTCTTCGGTGTTCATGATGCGAGGGCTGGTCCTCCCATTGCAATGTTGCTCATACCTCTAAAAATCAACTCGTTACCTCCACACGTTCTCGAAATAAAGGGGCTTGACATACAGACAGACAGACGGACGGAAGGACGGACAAACAGTAAAGTGATACTATACACCACCAAATTTTAATTAGTACAAATACTTTAAGGGCTTATTCTAGACGGTCTTCTCATTATATTTGTAAAGTATCAATAAATAATATTCATAAACAACAAAGTTATTAGCGTTTGTTTATATCCCAAAAAAACATCCAATTTATGGAAATATTGTACAGGTTATACATGACATAGTCGTACTCATTAATCGTCATCTCTCGCTCACGTTCACGTGATCTTGCTCTAGCATGCCCCGCCTCCAACAGATGTTTTCGTTATTTAAGTTTAACTAAATAGTGGCATATTAAAAAATTGAATTTCGTTTTTTTTACTTTTGATTACGCAAATATCATCAATAATAGGTACGGATACAGCCCAATTTTTTTTGTACTAATTAACAAATAGTGGTGTATAGGTTCCGTTTTTTTTTCTTTTGAGGTTTAAATAAAAAATAAAAAAAAATACATACCATTGATCCTACGTATCACAGCAGTGGAACTTTGAACAAAAAGAAACAATAAGAGAGTAGAAAGCATTTTGTTAATACACAACGCTACACAACACACGACATTGCAAACTGAAATTGTTACTATAATGAGTTAGAAGAGCTATTTTAAATAAAATCTACTATTTGCATAATTACCCTAATTATATTTCGAGTTAAGGTTTTATACGTAGTTTAAAAGCCCCGGAAGATGTTTTGAACAGTTGATTAAAATATATAAAAGATTGTTACTAAGGATAAAATAGGTACCTACTTTAGTTATAAAAATCAAAATTAAATATGTACCTATTCCAGATGCTTCATATTCAAACACAAGCCAGGAAGGTACTTTGTTTGTTTGTTTATATGTCAAAAGCACTAAATTAACTTAATACTTAATTTAATTTAGGGATCAGTATGCGCATAATTAATATTTTAAACGCCATTTTGTGAAACTGTCAAGTGCCTTTTCGCTTTTACTTTGTCAACATGTCAAAATAATCACGGTAGTAGAACTAATAATATTTTAATAGTCTGCAATTGTTCTGCACCAGTTGTAGGTTTCCTTTGGGTGCACTTGCAGAGTGCAAACAGGGGAAATATGCGACAACGGGCCTCTGCGAGTTGGCTTCGACTATATGTGCATATGTTTGTGTGTTTGATTTAAAGGGAATATTACTTTAAGGGGTTTATTGGACATGAACATGTTGTATTGGACATGTTCATCCGGTGCCCAAAAAGGGCGATAGATCGGACCCATCGAATTACAGGCCTATAGCTATAACCTCCCTTCTCTCTAAGGTGATGGAGCGTGTAATTAACACAAAGCTACTTAGATACCTAGAAGAACACGACTTGATCAGCGACCGGCAATACGGCTTTCGCCACAGTCGCTCGACTGGTGATCTTCTAGTGTATCTCACACATCACTGGGCTTCAGCCATTGAGAGTCAAGGTGAGGCATTGGCAGTTAGCCTAGATATAGCTAAGGCGTGCGATCGTGTCTGGCACAGGGGTCTTCTGTCGAAGTTACCGTCTTACGGCCTGCCCGAGGTTCATGCAAATGGGTTGCTAGCTTTTTGTCCGGCAGATGCATTAGAGCCGTCGTTGATGGTGGCTGCTCCAAAAGCATGAACATAAATGCTGGCGTCCCGCAAGGCTCCGTACTATCTCCGACACTGTTCCTGCTGCATATCAATGACATCCTGTCCATTGATGGCATTCATTGTTATGCGGATGACAGTACCGGAGATGCGTTTTATACGGGCCGTGCTAACATCCCTCGTTCCGCTGTGGAAGAAAGTCGCGAACAACTTGTGTCTCAAATCGAGAGTACTTTATCGAAAGTCTCCGATTGGGGTCGGGACAATTTAGTCCGGTTTAACCCCTCCAAGACACAAGTTTGTGCGTTCACTGCTAAAAAAACTCTATTTACTGTGGCCCCACAATTTCAGGGCACAACCCTTACCATCAGTAAGAGTATAGGGATCCTTGGTGTCGACATTTCCAGCGACGTTCAGTTCCGAAGTCACTTGGAAGACAACGCCAAGCTGGCATCCAAAAAACTCGGTGTGCTTAATAGAGCGAAGCGGTACTTCACACCGGGGCAAAGACTGCTGCTATACAAGTCGCAGATTCGGCCCCATATGGAGTACTGCTGTCATCTCTGGGCGGGAGCACCTGGATACCAGCTTGGGCCCCTTGACTCGGTTCAAAAGCGAGCTGTGAGACTCGTCGACGATCCCGTACTCACAAGCGGTATTGAGCCCCTAAGTCTTAGGAGAGACTTTGCCTCCCTATGTGTGTTCTACCGGTTGTATAATGGGTTGTGTTCCGAGGAATTGTTTGATATGATGCGCACGGCCACTTTCTATCATCGCACCGCTCACCGTCGCCAGGGAGTTCATGCTTACACACTGGATTCGAAATGGTCCCATACATTGCGGTTTCAGAGGAATTTCCTCCCGCGTATACTTGGATTGTGGAATGAGCTCCCTGCCGAGGTTTTCTTAGAGGGTTACAGTATGGAGTTCTTCAAAAGGGGAGTAAATAGGTTTTTAAAGGGTCGGCAAAGCGCGTGTGGCGCCTCTGGTGTTGCAAGTGTCCATAGGCTACGGTAACCGCTTACCATCAGGCGGGCCGTAAGCTTGTTTGCCACCGTCGTGGTATAAAAAAAAAATGAACATTGACATAAAACTAATACGGCCGATCGCGAATGCGCCTTGTGATGGAGTGGCGGGGCGGGGCGCGTCCTGCTCGTGGCGCGCTGTCAAGGCGGCCGGCCGGTGTCCGCGCTAGAGATGGGACACACGACGTTAACAATATGCCTTCAAAAATTTTGAGTCCCCAGGGTTCCCAGAAGTTTCGAAGAAAAATAATAATAAAGCCTTTTAACATTTAAAATGTTGTGAAATGGCAGTGTTAGTACTTTATAAAAAGTAGTTATTCTAAGTATACACAATTTGTATTCCCTGCATGTCGTATGAATCTTGCTTAGAGTAAAGGCCTCTCTAGGTAGGTTTCTCTCTTTCTTTTTTTTTCTCTTTCCTCCAACTCCTATCAATCTTTATTTTCGCATTTAGTCATTTATTACCTGCAATATTAGCTATGTCATCAGTCCATAGTTTGTTTGGTCTTCTAACATTCAGTTTCTTTTACAATGTATTGGTCCCTGCCAGTGAGTTCTCCGTTTGGTTCATCTGTCGTCTGAGTAACGTGACATGTGTTCTGCCCACTTTCACTTCAACCTTAAAGCTTGTGTCAGAACATCTTTTATTCTTGTTTTTAGTATTGTTATGACATTTCTGATTTTCTGCCTTTTGCCGATCTTTGAGATGCCTTCCAAGGCTCTCTGTGTCCTATATACACCTGATAAAGTTTCTACGAAGTTGAAAAATTATCAAAGAAATTTGACACATCGGAGTAGCTTGATGTACTGGTTTCTGTACATACAAAACCGATTTTTTTTACGAAAAAAGTATAATATGTATAATATGGAATAAATTGTAAAATTCAAAGAAATTTTCTTATAAGGGCTGCTTTCGAATCCGCATATAAAAATAAATAATAAATATTCCATTACTTTCACACAACGCCATCTAGTTCCAAGCTAAGCAGAGCTTGTGTTATGAGTACTAAACAACTAATAAATATACTTATATATTTATAAATATATACTTAATAAAGATATAAAGATATAAAGATAAATTACACCCAGACACAGAACAAATGATCGTGCTCGTCACACAAACATTTGTCCTGGGTGGGAATCGATCCCACGACCTCCGGCATAGCAGCCAGGGTCATTATCTACTAGACCCACAGGCCAGTCGATATGACGGGTAACTACGGAACCCAGCACTGTTCGTCGCTAGATACGTACATGGTGGGTTAAATTACAAAAATAACTTCCGTAGCCATTTGTGATTTAAAAACGTTATCGTTTAAAAATCTCCCGTAGCCACTATAAAAAAAAACATACAAATTATATCAAGGTAATTTATATGTAAATACAAGATTTTGGTTTCGAAAATTACAAGAAGCACATTAAAAAATCACAGCATTACTAAATCAAAATTTAGTTACAAATGTCGTGTGTTGTGTAGTGCGGCGCAACCAAAAAAATGTTAAATAAATTGTTATTATTTGTTTTTATTCAAACTTCCGTTGCTGAGATACACAGGTTCAATGGTATGTGCATTTAACGTTGTTTGATAAGTATAGCGCCACAGCACATCAAGCAACCCTAAACTACCAAATTTTCTCATTTGACCATAAACCTTATTCCACTTGGAATAAAGTTGAAAATCTATCAAAGAAATTTGACGCATTGGGGTAACTTGATGTGCTGGCTACTATACCATATTTCCTCTCGGTTGCTATATATTTCGTGGGTGTGATTTGATAAAAAGAGACGGAAATGTGTAACAGGAAACTTACGAAGCGCAGCTATTTGATTTGACCAATGAGCGTGTGTGCTGTCGGAGAGATGGCGGTGAGATAGTGGTGAGATGGTGCCAACCCATTTTACATGGGTTTGGTTCCACCTCCTACTGTCATTTTATTTTATAGCGGTGTATTTACCACGATATATCATGTCAGATACACATCAAATGCGACTACTTTTTATAAGGCTCGCTGGTTTTTATTTTAAAACCAGTAGAATCTGATCTCTTATTAGATTGAAACTTCTTGCAGCACTAGGCTGACTCAAGGTGTCAATTGATATGCAGTTAATTTTTCAATTGTATTTCTCGAAAGAATAGACCGAGGCATATAACAGTACCTACGCGTAGTCACTTTAGTAGGAGAGCCCGAGGAATCTCCAAACTTAAGAGGTAGAGGGCTGAACATATTACTCACTGTGTGAGCGAATGGGTTCTTGCGTGGTGACTGTTTAGTACTGGATAGTGGAAGACGCAGAGGCGTGTATAGGCTTGGGTAGCCCACTACAGACCCACGCTGCGTCTTTCACTGGGTTGCACAAGTCCGCTACCGCCGTTTCTTGAGCATAAAGTTTAAAATGATTAAAAACAGTTTGTATATCATGAGATATTCCCAGTAAGTAATCGATAATCCTTGTATTGGGACTAGATTGCCCTTTTACCTAATTTATAACAATATTGAGAAGAAGCATTAAATTTTTTGTTTAAGTTTTAATATTTTTTCCAGAATTATCTACTCATTGTCATTTTACCTTCCACCCAATATGTGCGTCTTATTTTTAATAAGGGTTTGTGTTTTCGTGTGTTTATAGGTGTTTGGCTATCGTTTCCACTTTTTTTTCAGTTTGTTCTTGCGTGTATATGCTTAAAACACGTTTTCTGTGGCAAATTAATATTTCAACATTTTTCCTTACTATTTTTCTTAGTGTTTTAGAATCTAGTACCTTACTTTCTAATAATATTATGTGTAGTTCTCAATGTTATTTTTGTTACCTCAACGAAAATATTTTTATTCATTTATCTCTTTCTAGCATTTCAATTACTTCTAAATCAAATGAGCGAAATAAGATCCGGGTTTGCACCGTTGTGTCACGTTTGTTTCTCTTTGTTAATATCAAATACTCGAAGACGCATCAATATTTTTCAACACATAAGGTGTTTTGAAAAATATTTGTGCGTATTCGTCTGTATTTTTCAACAAATTTAGGTTTATACTGCAGAATACTAAATACAAAAAAAAATCATGTAAATTTGATTTTGCAAAACAATTTATTAAAATCAAAATTAATTTAACTTGCTTCGATTGAGTGTTCGTCTAAAAACGTAACAATCAAATAAAAACAAAATAAATGATTCAACAAAATTTCAAAAGATAACATTTAAGGTTCGCTGAAAATACACACAGTCGTTTTTGCACTACGTTCTCAGAATCAGAATCATTTATTCGTAAACATAGGTGATAATTACAGACAAAATCTTAAAAATTAGGTAGTGCGCTATGTTTTGCCAATTGACATACAAATCATTTACTATTGTTCTATTATTCACTTTGTCGAATACGGGCAATTCCTTTTTTAAGGATTTCACTATTATGATTCGCAGTAGCTAATTTATTTTTTTGACATACCAGAATAAAAACCTGAGAGGTGTCAAGGGACACCCGGATGCAATAAAATTTATTTCTATGAGAGAGAGAGAGAGAGAGAGAGAGAGACAGAGAAACACGCGCATACTGCATGGCTTACAACTATAGCAAAAAGTGTCGTTACAACTTTTGGTCTTATTTTTTTCCGTCTAACCCCCTTTCGCAACGCGCGATAAGGAACTTCGTTCCAAAACAAATCATGATGATAAGCAATTACTGTTGATTTGTTCTAGATTCCTACAATGTTCGTATACCACCATTGTTTCATCTTGACAATTATGAAGAATGCTTCGATGAACCTGATGCAATTTACTGCTTAGGAGAAATGTCTCTGGTCTCTGACGAACCCAGCGAACTCTTAACTATAATACAAGTAAGTATTGGAACTAGTGTCATCATTATTTTGACTGGCCTGTTGGTCTAGTAGTTAGTGACCCTGACTGCTATGCCGGAGTTCGTGGGTTCAATTCCCACCCAGGACAAATGTTTGTGTGATGAGCACGATCATTTGTTATGTGTCTGGGTGTAATTTGTCTATAATATGTATGTATTTAGAAATATGTAAGTATGTTTATCAGCTGTTTAGTACCCATAACACAAGCTCTCAAGCTTAACTTGGGACTAAATGGTGTTGTGTGAAAAAGTTGTGGAATATTTATTTATTTATTATTTTATTCTACATCTACGATCCCGCGGTGGTACATACCTAATCAGGATATATTCAGGATTTTCATATTCTACATTACCCATATTATTTCGTTTTATCTTTAACATATTTATTTTTTTATTAACAGGAAATTTCAAAAAGTTTAACACATTACAACTATACGCACATACAACACGGTTATTGCATGAAAAAAACATGCCAAAAATTCTTCAAAGTTTCTGGATCAGATTTGGACCTTAGATCGTCCCTTGAGGCATGCGCCAACGAAACCATTTATAACGAGTACAAATTAAAAACAAAACTGTCAAATGACGTTGATTGTTCCAATCGTGATAGAAACCAGCCAATCGATTTTTTGGATATTTCTGTCGCTGCGGTCTGCATTGTTATATTGTTGGCAAATCTGATTGGAAGCCTTTGTGATTTCTTTTTAGAGAAAAGAACAGATCGTGGAGGTAGGATTTTATTTTATTTAAGCTTTTACGAATTAATTCATAATATATAAGGTATTATAAAGTCATCTTTTCATTCCATGGTTTACTTGATACCACTGTTATTTGAAGTGATACTATCCATAATAGTTGCAGCTTGTATTTGATTTGTTTTAGTTTTAATTTAATCGTTAGTGTCAGTTCACGTCTAAGTGATAAAAGTTTAATTTGGATGCAAATTTACAGGTCTTAGATATCTTTACTGCTTTTCGGTCATTCAAAATTGGAAGAAGTTTGTAGCAACTCCAGGAGAAGGAAGAGATTCTCGTTTGAAAGCATTGAGAAGTATTCATGGTATAAGGTAATGTAACCATATGATAGTATTCCAGTTAAAAGGAAATACATTTAAATATAACTTCAAATATATATTTTTTTTGCTTCAGATCGATAAATACTTATTTGGTCTTGGTGAGCCATTCATTTATCGTCAGCATTCTGTTTTCTGTAAACCCATCTTTTGTAGAGGATGTAAGTATCTTATTTAAAATAACTTAGGTAATGTATGTACCACAAATATCACGTGTTTTTATAATTGAAGTCTGTATTTGTTGACACTAATCATTGTTTTAGTCATCTTTCCGAAAACATTTGGTATCACATAACGGGCTCAAAACCAGGGTTTGACATCGACATAAATCACAAAAAAAAAATTAAGTGACTGTCCATAATAGTTGTCGAATTTATAGAGTATATTGTTAAATACACAGGTTTCGTTGTAATTTAGCTAAGATGCCAGCTGCGTTCGGTACTGTGACTATAAAACCAAAATTACTGTTAATTAATAAATTATTTAATAGATCGCGCATCTGATGTATATCGTAGTTGTTTTTTTTTGACTGGCCTGTTGGTCTAATAGTAAGTGGCACTGACTGCTATGCCGGAGGTCGTGGGTTCGATTCCCACCCAAGACAAATGTTTGTGTGATGAGCACGATCATTTGTTCTGTGTCTGGGAGTTATTTAACTATAACATGTATGTGTTTATAAAATATATAAGTATGTTTATCAGCTGTTTAGTACCCATAACACAAGCTCTCAAGCTTTACTTGGAACTAAATGGCGTTGTGTGAAAAGTTGTGGAATATTCATTTATTTATTATTTATTTATTTATATCGCAAAGGGCACTCAAACTAAAACGAGCCCATATCTTGATAAAGTAGCCGATGGCTGCTGGATGACCATTCCAGGAATCGAGATGAATGGCATACGATTTGAACAGGGAACTGCTGCAGTTTGTTGAATGCTGCTGTGGATGATAATGATGAAAAAACTATTTTTATACTATTGTTTTAATTTCAGTTTTTCCAAATACAAATCTGTGCAACGTTGTTAAATGGACCACTGATAATGCAAACATTCTTAATCATCTCGTCCTTCTTACTTGTGTATAACTGGCTGATACATTCAGAGAGACATGCAATTTCGTGGAGTATGCTGCCAAAGCAGATCATAGTCAGATGGTTGAGGTAAAGGAATAAAACTAACTAAAGGAAAAATAATTTGGTATGCATGTACTGGTACTGGGACTTGTAATCGTAAATTAATTTATTTATTTCTTTATTTGCTCACATGTGAAACACAGCAGGCCTAGCCATATTACAAATTCTATTTCTATTATCGTAATCGATAAGGGGACAATAGAAAGAAAATGGCGTATATGGAATCAGCTGTTTGTCAACTGTCAAGTGTTAATAAGTAAAATTTGTAATATGGCTGAAAATTAAATACAGTTACAGACAGTTTACAAACAGCTGATTCCATACACGCCATTTTCTTTCTGTAATAGAAATAGAATAGAAATAGAATTTGTAATATCAATAATATGGCTAGGCTTGCTGGATATTAGGCATGCATTAAAATTTCATGACACAGATATATAAAATTATTAAATCTTATTATATTTATAATCTAATATTAACGTTATTATTACAGTTTATAAAATTATACTTAACAAAAGTCAATAAAAAATACATTTTTTTTTTAAATTAAATCAATTACCTTTTCATGCATTAATTTTAATCATATGTGATATAGTAGTATTAGCCATTTATTTGTTTCATATTTACGTTAAGGCACTATTATTACTATAAACACGATCGATTTACAATTTATCAGTTTTAAATTCCTCAACTTAAACTGCTTTTTTGGAGCACAACCGCACACTTAACAAATGCATGAAATTGTGTGTTAATTACCTCCATCATTTATAATATAAGGTTTGCATTTTTTGCTGCAGATTGACTCCATCATACGCAGTCATCTTTGCCTTGACAGCAACATGGTTTACAAGAATATCATCAGGACCTCATTGGAAGGTAAAGCTTTTTCATATTTTTAATTGATTTGTACACAATGAGGGATCTTTTTATGAGGGAATGTTTCTTCATGAACTTCGTGAAAAGTATTAATCATTTTTATTTTAACAGAAAATAATTTATAACGAAGCTGTTGACTGTCGACAAAACTGGTGGAAGCATCTTTTTTACGTCAACAATTACTATCAAACCACCAATTGTATGCCGCAGAGTTGGTAAATATCTAACATTATATTTAAACTCTTTTTAGAATAATTATTATGTACAGCGGGCAAAGACGTTATTCGTTCACTGTTGTAGATAAATCACCAGCAACCTAGAAAGTATGTATGAGGTTCTTCAAAAGAGGAGTAGGTAAATACACACATCAAAAGTGTCTAGGGATCAACATATATTTTTGCAATAACTTTTCTCCTGATTGATATTAATTAAAATTTTCTTTAAGGATTCATCAAATAAAGTGTTTTCGTTTGTCACAGTAACGATAAACCAAGTCACCTTTGCATTAATAAAGAAATTTGCCATTTTCCTAATAAAGGGATTTTTGACATTTGAACCACTAACATTAAAGTTCGAAAAAAAGACTGAAATAACAGTTTTCTTTAAAATTTTATTGGGTAACTTAAACAATTAATAATCCGTGTTTCTACCGCGAACACTAAGAACACAAGAACATCGGTTTGGCATACTCAAAATGAGTTCATCCAAATCACGCTGTGGAATGGCCGCCCATGTTCGTTGCAACAACAAAAAAAGGTCTTCTTGCGACTGGATACCCTCCATATTCGGCAGAGCTCTTCTCTGTAGCATATCCCATGCATGCTCAATCGGGTTCAAGTCTGGCGACTGAGCAGGCCAGGGCAGGACATTGATGTTAGCTGCGGCGAGAGTCTGTCTTACAACTCTTGCGGTGTGCGGTCGTGCATTATCATGCATTAACTGAAATAAGGGACCGATTTGCACTTGTATTACACTTGTAGAGGAACGATGACGTCTGATACAATCGTCTCAGCATAAATTTGAGCGTTGAGGTTGCCTCTGATCCAAATCAACTCAGTTCTTCCGCCGATCCAAATACCCGCCCATACCATGATGGTTCCACCACTATAAGGATGGACTTCCTGGTAGGATTTTAATCGCTGTTGGCGTCCAGGGGTTCTCCAGTGTCGTATACGTCTTGTATCCGGTCTCATACCAAAACGAGACTCATCAGAAAAGCACACGAAACGCCATTGTTCTTCTGCCCAATTTCTGTGTTCAAGAGCCCATTGATATCGAATCCTACGATTGTGCATTGCTATAGGTGGTACCCGTAGCGGTCTTCGGGAATGAAGGTTCACTTCATGCAAGCGGTTTCTGACTGTTTGGTCGCTAATTAAGTTCCCTGAAGAGTGATGAAGCCTCACGGCTAACATCATGGCGGTTATTGTTGGAGCTCTTCGAGTTAAGATTTGAATGTATCGGTCTTGTCTCCGTGTGGTGCAGCGATACCGTCCTCTATGGCGCTCAGCCACGGTACCAGTGCTTTGGTAACGTGTCCAAAGTCGACTGATAACACTCTGACTTGTATTCAGAGCTAAAGCCACAGTACGTTGCCGGGAACCAGCTTCTATCATTCCCACGGCTCTGAGCATTTCTTCCCTGCTTAAATGACGTCGCTGCTCCTTAATAACGTTGGTTTTAATCAGTAGTAGGGAAACAGTAGCACTAATAATGTCTTCAATGCGTTGTATGTTTTTAAAGGGAAAATATTGACAGCTGATTTTCATCTTTTACTCGAATTTGATTCACAGTTCCTGATTCAAATTATGAAATGCACCAAAAAGGATCCATATAAATTTATAAAATCATAAATTTATTACAAAGCCACATCTCAATCTCAAGAAATCCGCATAAAAATGCTTGATCCCTAGACACTTTTGATGTGTGTAGGTTTTTAAAGGGTTAGCAACGCGCGTGTGGCGCCCCTGGTGTTGCAAGTGTCCATAGGCTACGGTAACCGCTAACCATCAGGCGGGCCGTAACCCTGTTTGCCACCGTCGTAATACAAAAAAAAAAGAAGAAAGAAATCATTTATTTGATTTTAATAAAATTATTACAATAATAACAAATTGTTATTAACAGTCCTACTTAGTTTAATAGTAACACAGTATGTTAATCTACCTATCACAATTGGATTCGTACTGAATTCATATTTTTTAATTATGTTAAATGAGTATTGCCAAAGTGTTATGTCCTTCAAGTTATTGACCAACACGTCAACGCAAGGTATTTTGAGAGTGATAAAAGGCGTGTAATCATTTTAAAATAATCTTGCATAATTTGTTGTTATTAACAGGTATCTAGCCGCCGACACCCAGCTCTACTACTTAGGAGTCATAATCTTCTTGATGTGTAGAACCGCTATCAGCAGGAAGGTGGTACTGAGTTTTCTTTTCGTGGCGGGAATGATTATCCCTGCACTGCATACTTATTACCAACATTTGAGTGGTGTAATGGTACCCACCCCAGAGTGAGTTAGTCACAATTACATTTCTTGCTGTAATAATTAGGTACTGAATGAATGTCGAATCGAGAATGTCGTGATGGCGTGGTTCAAATCTGGTCAAGACCCTTGTGACTTTTTCTATTCTTTACTTTCTAAGTTTGTCTTAGACATCATTGTCATCGGTGAAGGAAAACATCGTGAGGAAACCTGGACTTGTAGTTAATATACCTAAGTTTGATATCACCAATCAGCCTTGAGCAAACGCGGTGATCAATGCTCGTGCCTTCTCTGTACGAGAAGAGGTCTTTGCTTTGCAATGGGACTGTGAAAGTCTGGTGTTATTCTTATTATTTAATTAACTACTAGTAAAACTAAATAAATGTTGTTTTATCTGGCCCTGTACTGCTACTGACTTATTGCTAGTACAGACTCTTTTTTTGTTATGTGATTCAGATGGATTAGATCCAAATCTAATGTAGTCAATTCAATTTTGCTCTTGCTTTATATCCATTAGTAAGTTGTTTATCAATTTCAGAGTAGGATTGAAAGTATTCACGGAAGATCCTACGTTCAACTTGGTCTTCATAAGAGCGCATACAAACTTGACTGGTTGCGTTATCGGCATGGCAGTAGGCTACATAGTTTACTACTGGCAGCAGGGTGGTGGTGATCCTAAAAAAATCCATGTAAGTGCTCTTCTAACAGCCATCAAAAGCTATTCAGATGTTTAAAACTTGAACTTGCCTTAAAATTTTCCTGTTTTATATAAAATAGTGCCAATATACAAGAAGGAAAAATCTTAGCACATCTCATCTCTCGCATCATAGATCGCATAAAAGAAGTAATAGCACCTCCATTAGTACACATAATTAACCTGTGTATTACGAATGGCATATTTCCAGACAGACTAAAAAAAGTAATCATAAAACCTTTACATAAAAGAGATGACAAAACAAATTTACAAAACTATAGACCTATTGCAAAAATTTCAATCTTTTCAAAAATTATTGAGAAAGTCATCTATAATTCCTTTTACACATATTTCGAAAAATATAAATTATTTTGTAATGAACAAAAGGGGTTCCGTAAGAATACCACAGTTAATATGGCACTCTTTGACCTATTAACAAATATAATGTCACCCGTAGATGAAAGAAACCCAGTATGTGCAATTTATACCGATATGACTAAAGCATTTGACTATGTGGACCATAAAATTCTGTTACACAAGCTACATAGTTATGGCATAAGAGGAAACGTCTTACAGTTGGTAGAATCATACTTGAGAGATAGACTGCAATGCGTTGAAGTTTCTAGAATTTGTCCAAAGAGTAAGTTAGAAACAATACATGTATCTAAATCAAGAAGTATAAAATATGGTGTTCCACAAGGTAGTGTGCTTGGACCGTTACTTTTTTAATATATATTAACGACCTACCGAAAGTAACAAATAACAAAATGGTTCTTTTTGCGGATGACAGTACAGCTATAATCAAGTGTACAAATAAAAATAATTACGAGCAAGACATAAACACTACTTTACAAAACATAATCAACTGGTTACACAACAATAATTTAGTAATAAACCTAAATAAGACGAAAATAATGCATTTTTACCAACGTCTAAAGCCCCCAAGTGTTCAAATTGAATACCAAGACTGCAATATTGGCGAAGCAAATGAAGCTAAGTTCTTGGGTATAGTGATCGATAGCAAACTCACTTGGAAACCTCATATACAAGCTCTTTGCAAAAAACTAAGCAAATCTGCATATGTTCTCTTCCAACTGTCAAAAAAAGTCAACAGTCAGGCTCTCTTGACAGCCTACCATGGATTAGTTGCTTCTGTTCTGCGGTATGGTATTATTTACTGGGGGCAATCGACCGATAAGGAACTGGTGTTTAGAGTGCAGAAGAGATGTATAAGGTCAATGCTAGGTCTAAAAACAACGCAAACCTGTCTTCCCTATTTTAAATCTTTGAGAATTTTAACTTTTCCATCCTTATATATTTTGGAGGTAGCTTTGTTTGTAAAAAACAATCCACAATTATTTAAGAAACTGTCGGAGGTCAGAAGGAATCCAATACGGACTCAATATTTAAACCATATATGTGATGTGAAATGTAAAACCGCGCTAATGCAGAAAAGTTTTTTTGGACTTGCACCGCGTATTTATAATAGAGTACCTAATGCAATAAAAAATATGCCTGTAATAAAATTCAAAAGAGCACTTAATGAAATATTAATTGAGAAAAGTTATTACACAATTGAGGACTTTATTAATGATGAATCAATACCTGATTAACTACATTTATTATTGTTATGATAGCCACTAATTATAGAAACGTATCTACTTTTATTCTGAATGACATACTTATTATTATTATTGACATTTTATTTTTAATTAATTAGACATTTATATATATATATTTTTTTGACATTGTTTTATTTTAAGTCATTCGTATCGTACTGTATTTTTTAAGTTTTTGAATTTATTAAAATTTGCATGCCCATGTGACGGTAGAATGTGGAGGACTTAATTATGTATAAAAAAAGAACAGCTATGTACCAAAAACCCATGTTTGCAAATAAATGATTTGATTTGATCATAGTCATAAGTTCAGACCCATGATCTTGGTCCACCCAGTGTTCAAATTTTTATGACCTTTTTCTAATTTCCCAGTGTTCTCTTTGCTTCAAACTGTAAGGAATCTAAATTTTTATCAGACCCAATAAGATTTTAAATGAAAGAAGTACCTTAATTTCATTTTATGGAACTTTTTTTTGGAAAACAGATTTTTTTAAGATGTTTACTGTTTCAAGCAAAGATAACATGAGAAAAAACCGACATAAATTTTCCAGAATTATGAAATTACTCATGATGTCCAGATGTACGTTTTATTCTGTATAGTAAGTATGTAGGCTGAAAAGGGCTTTTTTATTTTACAGAAATACCGGTATTTTTACTGGAGTACGGTCATCCTGGGTGTGCTCTGTCTCTATTCTGGCACTATCTTCATTTTTGACGGTCCCCCGCTGCCTGTCTACGTTCACGTACTGTATGCTGCTTTGCTGAAACCTATCTTTGGCATCTTCGTAAGCATTTGTATTGCTGGAACTATAATTCAATTTGAAGGTATTAATTTTGTCCATTAAATCATTTAATTATTAACTATGAGGTTCCTAAGTTGTTAGTAAGCAGTTTTAGGTTGACATGTAAAAGTTAGTAACTAAATCTAAAGGCGAATTTATAAGAGACCTAGGTCTCTTCATAAACTGCGAAACTAATGCTAGAAGAAGTATCGGCCGCCACGGCTTTAAAGATGCTGTTGCGACTGCCTCTCTGTTCAGGAGTGAGGCCGTCTTATTACGGATGATGGCACGAAAGCCAGCGGTATGGGTTACCACAAACATTTCGGAGGCACTGCAAAAGCGAGACAATCATTATTATTACATTTACAATAATATTTTACATGTTTTTTTTTTGATATTTACTTTAAGTCCACTAGAGAGCGCTGTAGTAAATTTAGCTTAACGTAATGTAATCTATAACCAGCGGACAATGGAGAGGCTTCTAACGACTTCTTATTTGTCTAATTATGATAACTAGTTTAGAAGTTATGAGGGAACAGATGAACATCCGCACCAACATACATACATACAGGTTAAAATTGTAACCGTCCTTTAGCTCCGCCGTAGTCGGGTAAAAACGACGGATATTTTTTTTTAATTCCCGAGTCACACGTAGATTCACGAATCTTTTATACAATCTCATAGGAGTCAGTTATGATATAATTAGCACCTGACCAAACCATCTCAGCAAGAAATGATTTTTTGATCTCTTTATTTTTCCACTTACAGGGCTATACCGGCCCATTTTGGAGTGGCGCCCCTTCGTATACATAAGCCGTTTGTCGTACAGCGCTTACCTTGTGCACGTGGTCTTCATTCGCTCCGATATGGCTTCTGTTATCGCCATTCAAAGAATGAGTTTGATAGGCATAGTAAGTACATAATTAATAATAATATTATATTCTACAACTTTCACGCAACACCATATAGTCCTCAGCTAAGCAGAGCAAAAATACTTATTTATATCTAAACACACATGCAAAGATATAGATATAGGTATAGAGAAATAACACCCAGATACAGAACAAATGATCGAGCGCATCACACAAACAATTTTATTAACTGGCTGTCTTGGTGAAGTATAGTGGCCCTGACTGCTATGGAGATCTACGACTAGACAACTGATAAAATGATTGTGTTCATCTTAGGGAAGGCCGGAAAAATTCTAACCCAAGCACACTTATTGCTTAAACGATTCTCCTCATTGTAATCTACTGTAAGCTCTTTAGGTTGTTGCAATAAACATTTTTTTTATCACATAAACATTTGCCTTGACCACTAACCACTAGTCTTAGAAGCCAGTCAAATTATCTTGCACCAGTCAGATTTTAAAAATAGGACAGCAATGGTTTTTGTGGTAACTCTTGAAAACCACTACCTTACATTGGGTCTTAGTTTGACTTACCATAGTACGCAACGATCCAGCATTCTTTAACTATTATTTTTCTATTTCAGTGGCTAAAAAGCTGTACTTTTGTTACTGGGACATTCATAGCGGCGTTGTTATTCTGGATGCTGGTAGAAACTCCTTTTGCAAACCTCGTTGGAACTTTCTTCAGGAAACCTGCAGCACAGACTGATGAGCGAAACAAAGAGGCTGTCCAGGAGTCGAAAGTTGAAGATGACAATGGAATAGATATGAGACAAACGAAAACTGAGGATGGTACAATTGTTATTAAAATGGGAACAAAAATGTAGTTAAGTAAATTAATTTTTCTGTGGTTTTGTTGAAAGAAATATAAAAAATTTAGAAAAAAAGTGCCTTTTTTTACGCTCTAAATCAACTCAACAGACAAGGCTTCGCACGGCTATAAGTACCTATTAATGAATAATACGAGTCCAACACAAATGTATGTGTGGACAGCCCTTGGTTAAACTGGTTGTCAGACTTTCGGGATTCTGACTACCCGTAAGTCGTTACGGGTAGTCAGAATCCCGAAAGTCTGACTGACAAATATCTACAAATGGCAGCCGAGACCAATTGTTTTACAAGCTCAGAGCGACCTCAGTAAGCTTATTTTTGATTTGATCGACCCATGCTCCGTGCTGGTTCACTTCGTGTTAAGCCAGTCATGTTTTTTTTTTTTTTCTTAAATTGTTTAGTGTTAATTGACATTGATCTGATATCCATCATTCATTCCAACACATAAGGAAGATAGTAGAAGTAGTTTCGTAAATATAAATTGCAATTTACTGTACTTTAAAGTTAATTTGATAATAAAAATAAAAAAATGCTATTTAATAGCTAAGACTTGCCTTGAAATTGCTCAAGACAATAGGAAATTATAAAATTATTAAAATTTCCATGGTCACAGTATTAAAATGACGAATGCCATTAAATTTCCATTTCATTAATAAAACCTGTTGGAAGAGGTTATATAACAATTGAAATACGCAAGCTATTTTTGGTGAAATTATTCATTATTCCACTACACTGTCAATATTCTTTTGAGTGCGATTTTTTTTTAAATCCAATGTCACACTGAAAACTGCAGTGCTAAAAACCTCAAACGGTGAAAATATAACAACCTTATCGGAAGTTATTTATTTGAACCGTTTGGGGTTGAAACACTCGGGCCGTGGGGTCCGAATGCCCATATAGTTTTCCGTGACATCGCCAAGCGGTTGATCGATTCTTCGCTTGACCAGAAGGCTGGCCTTTATTTAGGTCAGAGAATCAGCATTGCCATTCAACGTGGCAATGCGGCCAGTCTTTTGGGCACGTTTCCCGTTGAGAGCGAGGCGGATGAATTTTTTGATGCCATATAATTATTTTGCTTTTCTTTTTGTTTTTATTAAGGTAATTAAAGACACAATAGAAAGACAATGACAGACGGACACCAGTGTCCTCCCGGGGTTTAACAAATTAAGTATGTAATAAATGTATAATTAGTTAGTTAACACATTATAAAGTTGAAAAAGTATCAAAGAAATTTGACAAATTAGGGTAACTCGATGTGCTGGCCTCCCACCCCCCCCCCCCCCCCCCCCCCCCCCCCCCGGCCTCTGTACCATTTTCAGTTTAACCTTAATTTAACCTTATGGATTTATTTTGAGCTATAACATCGTATTACATTGGGATTGGTTTGCTCACAATTTGATTATGCTCGACATGTATGACTCTTGTCGACTCAAACCTCGACACATTTCTTTACTCTCGAACGCCAAGCTAAAAATGATTGAAATGTTTCTATAACCTGTGTATTTGTCGATTTTTGGTAGACAAAATGTCATGTTTTTCTCTTCTATGTAATAAATACTAATACTGTGAATTAATAGTTGCATAAGAATTGCTATTACCAATAAGTAATGAGTACAAAGGTTTGCTGGCGGGTGGCACAGGGACGTGGCCCACAGTCGGGGGTCGCGGAAGTATCGTCTGTTTCCGTGACCCCCGGCGCAGGTGTGAGATCGAACACGGGGTGGTTTTTAGTCAGTAAGAGTCTGACAGACCCCTCCGCCTCCCCGGGTGGGGGACATCCATGAGGATTTTCCACCCCTCAAAAAAAAAAGAAAGGGTCGTGGCCCAGGATTGGCCACAACCCGGCAGGTGAAGTCGGGCTGTCGATAATGATGACGACAGAGATCAAAAGTCGATTTTTTTATGCCAATTAATTGTTTATTGCACTCTATTTTTTCCGTTCGGTGGTCAGTACTATCAAAGTAGATAGTACTGACCACCGTATAAATGCCGCGCCGCCCCGATACTCGCTGAAATGAAATGAAATGATATGATAAAATGAAATGAAATGTTACCTTGCTTTATTGATATAATAGTAATGTAAAATACAGAAAACACAATAAAACTAATTTCAATATATTAAATATGTACACTTAAACTAACTACAAATAAAATAGTATAAAATCGGAACACTCAGGCGTCAAAGTACTCCTCCCCATCGCTGTCATCTGGAAACGTGCCCAGAAGACTGGCAGCATTGCCACGTTGGATGGCAATGCTAATTCTTTGGCCAAAGAATAAGCCAGCCCTCTGGTCACGCGAAGTGTCGACCAGTCGGCGAGAAATCTCCTTAAAAAGGCTGCGTGCACTGTGAAATGAAATGAAATTATATTTATTTTTGTAAGAAGATCTTCCCAGATACTTTTACATGTCATTTTTTTTTTGTTAACTAAATGGCATTTCCAAGGTGGCTGATCCTTGAGAAGAGCTGACTTCTTGTCTTAGGCCTTAGGGTGGAGATTGTGTCACTGCAAGCATAGCGTAGGTGCCCCGACAACTTTAAAAACCTGGTTGGAACAGACTGCATATGAAAGAAAGACGACCAGCAGGGGCACTAGTTATCTTTTTATTGGTGACAATTAAGATTATAACCAAAAATGTTATTGCACTTTAAGTGGACTTCCAAGTTACGGTGACTATCAAGCAGGGTACGGTGCTCTTCGTCACATCTTTAAAACTGCGCATGACGCCGACGTCATCCTAGACACACAGATGATAGCCAATACGAGACTAGCTGTTTGACAGATATTCGTTGAACACTTTGACCATTGATCATCACAATGAATTGTCAATGGAAATACGTAACAGCTCTGCAGGTATTCTGTCAGAGCTTGGGATAAGCCCTTTCTAGCAGTCGACGACAATAAAATTACATTGTTCAGTGGGCCGTTCAATTCCTACTGTATTAGGTACTAGACGAAGTTATCAAATAGTACTATTACGTTGTTTTCACTACAGAAAGCAGTTAATATAAGCTTAAATACAAGCTTATCCATTGGATTAGCAACGCTCAGGTCAGCGGCTAAAGTTCAAAATCCAACAGTCTAATAATATTTAGGTGGCGTCTAGGTATAATGAAAATGGATCATATAATAAACAATTTTATTTAAGAGATAAATTAACGTGTAAGATTGATTAATTCCATAAAGTTCATAGTTTGAAACTTTACTTTTATTTTTCTCTTAATCTTAATTGATTTCAGACGATACATAATATCATGTCCATATAACTAGGTATAATAAATTTAATGAAACAGGGTGGAATGAACAAAATGAAACAAAACATTGACGAACAACATTATACTACAAATTTAGTACAGACGCCAGCCCATCAAGCTCTATCTATCTAATCTGTCAAATCTCTTTGATCTACTCACTCGCTAGGTGGCGCTGCACGTGTGTTTACGTCTTGTAACGAGCTCCCAGTAAATAATAGTTTTAAAATAGTTAAAGTGCTCAATCTGACTGCAAAAACGTTGTTATAGTTTGAGGATACGAACGTATCGGCTGTGCTAAAAGTTCGTGCGTAAAAACCACATTAATAGTGATCAAATTCAGTATAACAGTGAGATACAATATCGCCGTAACAACATCTTAAAACAATCATAAGTGCTGTGAATTAAGTGTACTAACAGGCTTCTGGGGACTGATCTTGTGTTTCTCTCTATGTCCCAGTGTACAGATCTGAGAAAGTTCTAAATCTAGTGCAAATCGTTGTCAATCAAATTTTGCAAATCATTCCGGCCTCAGGTTATTTGAT
This sequence comes from Euplexia lucipara, assembly GCA_921972225.1. NCBI lineage: Eukaryota > Metazoa > Arthropoda > Insecta > Lepidoptera > Noctuidae > Euplexia > Euplexia lucipara. The sequence goes on from OV179159.1 coordinate 19,448,187, forward strand.
AACAACGCCATCTATACGAACTTAGCGGTACCAAGTTGGAATCAGACAAACAACCTTGATCCTCGCACGTCGATCGATCACGCGTACCACGATTACTGTAGTTATCCATAATTTTAAATAGGTGGCGCTATTGGTACCATATTAAGTCAATATTCTACATACTTAATAAATAATAACACTTCTTAAGAAATCATACGAAGATGAGTAACAATGGACTGTGCAGTCATTGCGATGGAGTTATTGGACCCTTGGCATTGTTTCTCAAGTGCCATATATGTGACCACATGTATCACTGTGATTGCCTCAACATCACACAAAGACAATTCTCTAGCCTTACTCAAGAACAAAAAACCCAGTGGAAGTGTCCTCCCTGTGGTAGCATCACGCAGCGAAGTCGCCCCACCTCTGCCTCTCTGAACCGCTCCACATACAGCCACACAACCCCCGTTGATGCGATGAACATGTCCTGCGATAACTTGGATCAACAATCCTCATCACCGAACTCGTCGACGAGCTCGGCATCAACTATTGTCACTGGTGATGCGTCCCACTCCACCGCCATCGACAGCCTGAATATAATATCACATGAACTTAATAACACACTGAAAGGATGGCGCACCGATATGGACCACGCCATGGCCAAGTTCACGCAAGATATCAAAGGCACTTTGAGTGGCTGGCGTGAGGAAATGGAGATTAGCATGTCCAAGTTCAATGACAGCATTAAATGCACTTTATCTGACATGAGACAGGAAATAAACACCCTCCAAAACGAACACGAGAAATTAGGAGAACGCGTTCGCGCAGTGGCTCACGATGTCGCGGAATTAAAATCTTCAGTACAGTCTCAAGCAGCTGATCATAAGGACCTTAACGATCGTGTCGAAAACATTGCCCGTCACTGCTCTGACCAATCTCAAAACTTAGTCAGCAGTCTTGAACAAAAAATTGATTCCTTGGAGCAACAAGCGAGAAACTGCAACATTGAAATCTGCAACGTCCCGGAGAGGCGCGGTGAAAACTTGGTTCGCGTGATGGAGCTGATAGGAACTGCCATCAATTTCCCAACATCACAGAAAGATATCATCTCTATCCATCGAGTACAGCACGCTCAACAAACCAATAACAGACCGAAGAATATTATAGTTAAATTCTCTACACGAATCATACGCGATAACATCTTAAGTGCTTACCGTCTGGCCAAGGAACTGAAGTCGGATCAAATTGGTATAACAGGAGAACCAACTAGAATATACCTAAATGAACATCTCACCCTGAAGGCAAAGCAGTTATTTCGGAAATGTAAAGAAGCCGCTAAACAACACGATTTTAAGTACGTATGGGTCAAAAACTCTACAGTACTTGTACGTGAACGCGATGGCATGGCTTCATTTGCAGTCCGCACTTTGGATGACGTCCGAAAAATCAAAAGCGGTAACAAAACCTTGCCATCGGATACTCAAAATCACAGCACTTAAGCTTTTTTTAACACTAGCTTTTAATGTTCGCAGTATTTTTAGAATTATTATATTTTTTAGTTTGTACTTTTTAACACTTAGACTACGCATTGATGTTCGCAGTATTTTTATAATTAAAATTATTATAGTTTTTAGATTTTACTCTTTAACACTTAAGTTACGCATTGATCTTACCAACCCTAACTTATGTACACTTCAAATAAGCATAACCTCTTGGAGGCTACTATTATTATTATTTTATAATATGGTTTTGGTTCTATCTAGTTTAATCCTTAAACAAAACATAATGTATTTCTTCTATGTTAAACTCAAGTCTGAGAAATTACACTCTCTCTGTAAAATAGAGCTAGTTTGTTTTGCGTTTGATAATATGAGAGTGAGCTGCTGGTTAATTGAAATAAAACTAAGTTTTATCTTACAGTCATATTTATCACCAATTACGCTCAATATCTATTTTCTTGGCATCTTAACATTTTTGATACATAATATTAATACACAAACATACTCAACCATTATCAATGACTGATAAACACTTAACCTTTTATTATCAAAATTGTAGGGGTATCCGTACGAAACTGCAGACTTTATTTGTGAACATCCTCACGAGAACATATGACGTTATAATACTCACAGAAACATGGCTGGTTGAGGAAATTAATAACAATGAGTTCATTGACCAGCGCTATATTGTGTACAGGTGTGATCGCGATCGTGTCAGCACAAAAAAACAAGACGGTGGAGGCGTACTTGTGGCAATTTTAAAAACTCTCCAACCTGTTGAAATCGACTTAATCACTTCCACTAATATCACTCAATTACACGATTACATTGAGCAAATTGCTGTAGAAATACCTAGTGGACACAAGTTAAAGCGCCATATAGTGGCTGCTGCATACATACCACCCAAGACTCCCTCGCTGATATATGAAAAACACTTCGAGCTCCTCTATGACGTTCTGGGTAAGACTAACGTCGAATTCTTTTATTTAGTCGGAGATTATAATCTCCCAGAAGCAACATGGCATATGCCATCTTCCTTAAATCCGCCAACAAGTTCTCCTTTGTGTTCTGGCACGACTGCGTCTTGTGACCATTTAAACAACTTCATGTCACTTCTGAATGCCGCTCAGTATAACAGCACACTTAACTCAAAAGGTAAAATATTGGACTTTTTAATATCTAACTGCCCCTGTTATGTGAAGGAAGAGGCCTCTCCTCTTCTACCTGTTGACGTTTATCACCCCCCCTTTGTTTGTGATATTAATATTAATGTTAAATACCCTCCCTTAGACAGGCAATCTCTGCAGAAATACAATTTCTACAAGGCAAACTATGAAAAAATAAATGATATGATTCAGCAAACTGATTGGCCCGAACTTCTCACACACAAAAAATCAGAAGAAGCTCTATATCTGTTTTATGACAAACTAGACCAGATTATTAAGCAACATACTCCTCTGACTAGTCATAGATCTTCTACTTTTCCTGTCTGGTTCTCGCGGCCCTTGATTAGTACATTTAAAAAGAAACAGAAAGCCTGGATCAAGTGGAAGAAATATAAAAATATATTTGATTATGAAAAATTTACATTATATAGAGTCAGTTTTAGGGATATGTGCATTAAGTGTTTTTCTAAGTATATTAACTCCGTAGAGGATAGCTTAAACCTAAATATGAAACACTTCTGGAAATACATAGCAAACCGAAAGGACAATCCGTGCATCCCTGCTAAAGTACACTACAAAGACGCCCAATCCAGCGAGCCGGATGTAATATGCGATTTGTTCTCTAATTTCTTCCACTCCGTTTATGAACCTACCTCGCTGCTCTTGTCTCAATGGCAACCGCCGGATGCAACTTCCTCAGGGAATGATATTATCTCAAACATACATTTCACTGAAAATAAGATATTGAAAGAACTAAAGTCACTGGACCCTTCCAAAGGTGCAGGGCCTGACGGCATTCCGGCATACTTTCTACGTTACACTGCTGCTCACATCTGCAAACCATTATACATAATTTATAATAAGTGTACCTCTGAGGGAGTATTTCCAAAAGAATGGAAACGTGCAAACATCACACCTGTACACAAAGGTGGCTCAAGGGGTAATGTGGAGAACTATCGTCCAATCTCTATTCTTTCCGCCTTGTCAAAGGTTTTCGAAAGATTAGTCCACAGTGAAATATATCCATCTTTGCATAATTCCATAATACAGCAACAACACGGCTTCGTGAAACAGCGTTCTACTACCACGAATCTCTTGTCCTTTTCCAACTTTCTGTTTGATAGCTTCGATAGTGGCCTGCAAGTAGACGCAGTTTACACAGATTTTTGCAAGGCCTTTGACAAGGTGGACCATAAATTGTTGCTAGATAAGATAGCCTTCAACGGAATTCGAGGTAATTTGTTGCGGTGGTTTGCGTCATATATTTCAAATCGCTGCCAAAGGGTAGTAATTAACGGATACAGATCTAAAACTATCGAAGTCACATCCGGGGTACCACAAGGTTCGATACTTGGGCCGCTATTATATAACATATTTGTTAACGACATAGGTAATTGTTTTCACAACACAAAGTTCCTTCTGTATGCAGATGATCTAAAAATATATAAATCCTTCAAATCCATTAATGACTGCATTCTATTACAGCAAGACCTGGACAGACTAACAGATTACTGTGGTAGGAACAAACTAAAGTTAAGTATACCCAAATGCAATTACCTTACGTTCACTAAAAATAAATGCATTATTAACTTCCCGTACACCCTTTGTCATGTGCCTCTCACTAAATTAAACTCAATTCGCGATCTCGGTGTAATACTCGATTCCAAGCTATGCCTAGATTCACACATTAACAAAATCGTTAGTAAAGCCTACCAAATGTTTGGCTTTATCATGCGTTCTACCCTTGACTTCAAGAGAACCTCGTCTTATTTATGCTTGTATAAGGCCCTAGTTCGCTCACAATTGGAGTATGCAGTCTCAGTATGGAACCCCTTTTACAAAAAATATGCTGAAATGGTTGAAAATGTTCAGTACAAATTCTTACGTGCCATGCACTACAGATGCCATAAGTCCTACCTACTTTACCCGCAATTACTCAGCAAGTACAAGCTCCTGTCCCTTAGCTCTCGTAGAAAATACCTTGAAGCCATTATTTTATATAAAATTGTAAGAAACAAATTTAATTGTATAGATCTTACTAACATGATCTGCTACGCTGTACCTAGAACCATCCATAGACGACAGGTGCGCGCAGGTACTCTTTTTGCCTTAAACCATTGCCGAACTAATTCTGGCCAGCGCTCACCTGTCCGCCGTATGGTTGACTCTTATAATAATAATTTCGAGTATATTGACATCTTTAATTGTGCAATGAGTAGATTTAAAAGCCTCACTCGCTCCTCTTTACTAAATAAACCCCATACATTGTAGCCTCTCTGTTTATCTTTGCTTACATTTTAACTTTATTTATGCTCATTATTTTAAAAGCTCGAACTGCGATTTAAACTCCTAGCGATTACTTCCTTTACTATTTAAACTTTTATGTCTACCTGTGGATAGCGTTGTGGGTTATATTATTGTTAAAATTGTTTTTAGTTAAATTAGCTATAAGTTCTTATAATGTAACTGTTTGCTATTCCTTTCAATAAAAATAAAATAAAAATAAAAATAAAATCTAATATCAACTTTATAACGAAAGCATAAGGTTCATGTTCAATTAGGGGTAGCTTGTTGTGCTGGCATCTGTACACACCGCTACACTTCAAGCTAAATATTTAAAGTTTAGGGTGACCTCGCATTGTACCGAAATCCTATACGATGTGAGATCAGCTTATTCTGGAAATGTTTAGCTTGATGTGTAGCCATGTGTACCTACTGAGTTCATGGTATCAGATGAATCGTCGACGCCCCTTTCACCTTGTGTGTGTGTGTGTGTAAAAAATATTTAAATTTCTCCATCGAATGTCGTTTAACAGGATTAAACCCGAAGGATTACGGAAATACCCGAATATATTTCGAACGAAAAATTTGTCAATAAAATGTGGTATGCGCTTAAGATTCCCAAGAGAATGTAGATTGTTTCTATATATAGCTTACGTTTGTCTGTCTGTTCGGTTTACTGGTGAGTAGTTAAGATTTACGAGCTCTGGGAAAACATGAGGTATTTTTGGATCTTACGAGATTGCTGTTACAAAGTGGTATTTCTTGGCAACATGGCGCCTCTAGCCGTACAACTTACAAGGGTAGTGAACAGTTTATTAAATACAATACAAGTCTGCTTGCTTTAACACTTTTTTTTCGTAGTTACGACAGAAATACATTTTTTTTTAATAAACAGCTTACTAGCAATGTGCGTTGCACGTTACAAATAGCTAAGAGATAAGGATTTTTTTTAATTGGTAATATTTAACACACACACACACACGTACAAATTTCTTTCTTACACGTGGCGTTCTAATACAAAAATAAAACGTTTCATTTTGTTTGGAGTGCGGGACTGCAATTTAAAATTGATATTAGATTTCATAGTGTGTTTTATTTTTAAAACGAAATGTTTATTGGAAATATTAAAACCTGAACAACAATCCTGTCAATTAGTAGAATAGTATAGTGACTGTTTATTTTTTAATTTTCACCAGGATCAATTACCAGTTTCGGTATGCTTGTCGACCAATCTGTGAAAACTTTACATAAAGTAATATTAAAACTTAAATAAAAGAGGTTTATGTTAAGCGCCCATTGGTTTGCCCACCCGCATTGCCATTCAACGTGGCAATGCGGCCAGTCTTCTGGGCACTTTTCCCGTTGATAGCGATGCGGATGAGTTTTTTGTTGCCCTATAATTGGTTTACTGTTCTTTTGTTTGTTTATTTTTAGGTATGTATGTAACCAGTTAATTTAGAATAGTTTTATTGTATAGTTATAGTATTATTAGGGCACATTATTTTTTTCTACCCTGTATACTCTCTTCTCTTGATATTTGGTTTCCCAAAATTAAGTTCTTAAGGGAGACATCGCCCGTCCCTCTGAATACAAAATGGCTACCGTTGTTTTGCCACGTGAATGGAATAATCTAGTGGTTGTGCTTGGATATAATCTTGATCAATAACTTAGATGTCACTTAGTAGGATACCGTTAGAGCATGAAGTCGTTTGTGCGTTGATGGAGTTTCCACTAAGTTTCTAAATTTAGCTTTAACAATAACTACTTACTATATTTTTTTTGAGTTGTGGTTAAATATTAAATCAAAATCAAAAGTCATTTATTCAAAAAAGGTTAAGGATCAGCACTTTTTGAACGTCGAAGTTACATAAGACAGTCCCCCAAAAAGCCCACTCTTCGCCACTTCCTAGTCTTTTTGCTGGCGAGAATAAGTGGCGGAACAAACTCCCCAGCAACACATCTGTCTGATAAGTTAGAAGAACTTAAATTTACATTATTAACAGCCCCGGGAGTCAATCCACGTTTAATCTGCTCTTGATGAAGTTGATCCGTGGATCGGTAACCGTTCATTATCAACCACCGCCACCACGACCATTCATTTATTTCAAAATTACTCCAAGCTGTCCTAAAAGCACGATCCATGGCACGATCTATGACAGTCGTTACAGATAGTAAGAATCCCGAAAATCTGACAACCAGTTTAACCCAGGGGTATTGTGGTACCCAATAACTGCGTTGTGGAGGTCCGACAGGTAATCGATTCGTGTAAAACTCTGGTATTCGGTGGCATCCAGTTTTTTTTTTTATATATAATGGGTCTACTCTTGACCTCAATCTTGTCCTGCGGCCAGAGATGAGGTCGACGATGGAACGAGCTTACCCATAAGAAGCCTATCAACTCGCGACTTAAACAGATTGGGGTCATATGAACTCGGGAACACTGATGCAGGCAGGGAATTCCACTCCTTGGCTGTGCTCCTTGGCAGTTAAACTTAAAGCCGACCCCAACAAAGTTAGGAAAGGGCTAGGCAGATGATGTATATATTTTCACATAAACCATGGACCACCATCACTGATTGCAACACTGCTTACCATCAGGTGGGATTGCAGTCATGCACTGGTTTATAATATAAAAAGGTATGTTTTTATTTTCACCATGATTAAGCAAAAAAAATTGAATTTACCGATTTGCTTAATATAGATGAGGTTAAAAGAGTTGCCACCGAGCCCATGTGATAAAGTTTAATCTCGATGTCGATGAGGGAAAGGGATTGTCAGCGCAGGATTTGAACCTCACAGTAGATTGATACATCTTATAGGTTTATCAATCAGCTTTCCGTCGACACAACGGGTTTTTAAGAGTCATTCGATCAATCCTTCAACGCCCACTAAGAGGAATATTGATGGATCCCTGGGGACCATTTCGTAGACAGATCTTTTAAAGAGATTCCATTTCAATCAACTCCTTTTTTCGACGAATTTTTGAGGGAAGTTTAACTTTATAATATATTTAAATCCGATTGAAATTTCCAATCCAATCTTGTAGACCACTATCTTTTTCGAGATTACAAGTCACTCTTCCAAAATCAATCGTTGCTCATTTTATTATTATTTAACTCCGATAGCTAGATACATAAGCTCACTTTTTTAAGGAGCTTTTCACATTCTTTTCTATGGAGGTAGGATGTAACTATAAAAAACTTTTTTGCAAAAAATAAAACCGACTTCAAGAAAACCCTAAACGGTGTAAAATAACTCTAAATTCGGAAGTCGGTGGCCCATCACGAATAAGAAAAAACAACCAAAGCCACAGACTTCCTAATTTTTTTTTTTGAAGTCGGTTTTATTTTTTGCAAAAAGTTTTATATTTTTTCATTTTTAGTTGTTCCCATACAAATTTTTGTCATGAATTTATTTTACATTGTTAATTGTTAACAATACATGTCATGCTAATAGGGTTGTCCACTTATCCCTAATAAATTAAAATTAACATACATAACTGTCGAAATCTACGTATTATACGATTGTATAATACACATCTGCGTATCCCTCAGAGCATACAGGCGTGATGATACGTCATGATGTTGTATAAACAATAAACATCCAAGCGATTCCAGCAATCACGACCGATTTGCCGTCTATTTTTGAAGAGTTCCGTTGTATATCTCCGAAGATCAGCACCAGATCTTCACCAAATTAAAATGGGACCACCTCGGGAGTATACTCTTTCAAATAAAAAAAAAAATTGAGAATCGGTCCTTAAATGGGGGAGAAATCAGGTAACATACATAAAAAAACTTTTTTACAAAAAAAACAACCAACTTCTTAAAAAAAAACTAACAGGTGAAAAATAACTCCAGTTTCGGAAGTCTGTGGCTTTGGTGGTTTTGCTTTGTTCATTATTGACGACTTCCGAAACTGGAGTTATTTTTCACCTGTTAGTTTTTTTTTAAGAAGTCGGTTGTTTTTTTTGTAAAAAAGTTTTTATTTTGTAATTTTTAGTTTCTTTGTATGTAAAAAAAGTCTTCCAAACTTGAAAGAATCATTGAAATTGGATAACAATTGCTAAAGAAGTTCTATCTCTAAACATTAATCTGTACATCTCTGCCGGCCCCTTTTAAAATAGAATGGCGTAATGTTATGTTGTGGAAATACAAAAGCTCAGCATAAACATCTGACTATAGCAATCGCGAATAATTTGCTGTTATGCGTTGAAGAGTTCCGTTGCCTGTCTTCTTCATCAGTTTTTCTTCACCAAATGATACTTTCTAAATGAAAATGCTTGATTTGTTACTAAAAATGTTGAAATCGGTGCATGTGTGCCTATATTAGCGTTGATTATAATGTTTTCTCCGCATGCCGGGCGCGAATTAAAGTAAACATTTACCGGGAATACCAAAACTACCATAATACAGTGCAGGCTAACTTAGCAAAAGATCCGAAGTCATTTTGGAATTATATTAGGACTAAAAGGAGTTCCAATACTCAATTTAAAATTATTAAAAACGGTGTAGCTATATCGAATTCAGAATGCGCGATGGAATTTGCAAAATATTTCTTTTCGGTATACAATAAAGAGCCGGCGCGGCTTGACGTGAACAAAGCGGGGGAGACCGGTGGTACAAGCAGCGCACGCGTGCATGTCCCTCAGCTGACACTCGTGCAGGTGCAAGCGGCACTGGCTCGGCTCAAGCCCAAGCGCTCAGCAGGCCCGGACGGGATCCCGCCATTTGTGATGCGAGATTGCAGGTCGGTACTTGCGAAGCCTCTCGTACATCTTTTTAACAGGTGCTTAGATACATCATATTTTCCGGAACGTTGGAAGATCACCCGTGTGATTCCCATACCAAAGGGAGGCGATGGAACAGCAGTCGAATCTTTTAGACCAGTAGCGATTCTGTCGACTCCAGCAAAGGTGTTTGAATCTGCCATTCAGCGGGATGTTCAGGCACAGGTAGCTTCGCAACTGTCAGACGCACAACATGGATTCCGACCTGCGCGTAGTACAACCAGCAATCTTCTGAGCGCCATGACATACCTGGTTCCTCATATCGACTCGGGGGTACAGGTGGACACAGCCTACTTTGATTTTAAGAAGGCATTTGACCTGGTGGATAATGATGTCTTATTATCGAAGTTAGCAAAAGTTGGCTGTACTCCGAAACTGCTCCAATTTTTTGCGAGTTATATGAGGGACAGACGACAGTACGTGGAGTTTGGTGGCTGTCGGTCTGAACCTTATTTCACTAGGTCGGGAGTGAGTCAAGGCAGCAATGTCGGGCCATTGCAATTTATTATCATGATCAATGACCTGCCTGAAGTGGTGCAGAATGCCAGATGTCTGATGTTTGCGGATGACCTCAAATTACTCCTAGCCATCGAGGACGAGCAAGACTGTCATCGTCTTCAGCAGGACATTGATCGTGTAGTTGAATGGAGTCGGAAAAACAAGTTGCAATTCAACGTTTCTAAATGTTCAATTGTCACATTTACCCGTGCAAGAATACCACTCCACTATAACTACAAACTAGTCGATGCGCCGATGAAAAGACAGGAAGCAGTGCGAGACCTTGGCGTCCTTATGGACACACAACTGAGATTCCGGGAACATATTGTGAACATAATTATGTAAAAAGGCATACAAGCGGCTGGGCTTCGTGCTGCGCAGGGCAGCAGCTTTCTCTAATGTCAGGGCTGTTTCGGCATTGTACGACGCGCTAATTAGGAGCCAGTTAGAGAGTAATGCAGCTGTGTGGGCTCCACATGAGGCGAAATACACTCTTATGTTGGAGCGCATACAAAATAAATATACGCGATACCTGTACTTAAAGCTGTATGGGGTATACCCTCTCTATCCCTTGATGTATCCAACCTTGTTTGTTTTAGGCATGGTGGGATACAACAGGTTGGAAACGAGAAGAGATCTAGCTCTGGCATCGTATGTTCTTGGAGTGTTTAGGGGTAACACAAACAATGCGAGTGTGTTGCAAGAGATAGGTTTGTGTGCGCCCGATGGTTACGTGCAACGTCGTAGGCGACCTGATCTGTTCGCACTGCCGCGCGGTCGAACCAAGCTGGTGGCAAATGCCCCACTCTCGAGAACACTGCGCACACTAAACCTAATTGCGGATAAAATAGATTTGTTCTCATGTTCACTGAGCGAGTTCGCAAAGGTTGCATTACACTTTTTGTGTTATCATTCAAATTGAAATTAACTTTGCAATAATAAATTATATTTGAATAAAAAGATTAATTGTATTATATTGAGTGTCTTATCGTGTTGTTTACCATTGTGTTTTAATTTGAATTGTATTATGTATATATTTTTTTTTTTTAAATTGTAATGTTATTTATTGTAATTGTATTGAATTTATTTGTAATTGAATTGAATGTTATTGTAAATTTACATTATTTGTCTACATCTATCGCATTGGATTAAATTCTGTAATGATAGCTGTATGTATGTGTGTTATAAATAAAAAAATAAAAAAAAAATAAAAAAAAAAAAAAATATTTTTTGAGGAGTTCCCTCAATTCCTCGAAGATCCCTCATCAGGTATGAGTTTTGATACAAATGGGACCAATCTGTTAGTATACCCTATCAAACAAAAAAGATTTTCCATAAATGACGGAGTACTGAGGTAACGAACCCTAAAAAAAAAAAAAAACCTCCTCCTTTTTTTGAAGTCGGTTAAAAAAATACATAGGTACACACGAACATAGAACCTCCTCCTTTTTTGAAGTCGGTTTAAAACTTCAACTGCTACAGTTCTAACATACGTCTTTAGTGATGTTAACGTTCATACATCTGCAAGCCTAGCCATATTACAAATACTTGACAGTTGTCAAACAGCTGATTCCATATACGCCATTTTCTTTCTCTTGTCGCGTAATTAATTATTTTTATGAAATTTTATTTGCATGTTCAGAAGGTATGAGAAACGACTTCTAGGTACCATCTATTTATCATATCCCTACGTGATAATAGTGGTCAACCCCAAGTCAAATTGACTCTATTGCAGAACGAACGTTGCCGAAAGACTTGCCTGTTGGTCTAGTAGTTAGTGACCCTGACAGCTATGCCGGAGGTGGTCGTGGGTTCGATTCCCACCCAGGACAAATGTTTTTGTGATGAGCACGATTATTTATGATACGATTATTTTGTGTTCTGTGTCTTGGTGAAATTTATCTATTATAAGTATGTATTTAGAAATATAGTATAAGTATGTTTATCAGCTGTTAAGCACCCATAACACAAGCTCTAACTTAAACGCTCAAGCTTAAACTTAACTTAGGACTAAATGGCGTTGTGTGAAAAGTTGTGGAATATTTATTTATTTACGTTTTCTGGGGCAGTTAGTATTAGTATAGATACATACATAAAACTTACATACATAAACTCACGCCTTTTTCCCATGGGGGGTAGGCAGAAGCTACATAGCGCCATATACTACGATTCTTACATACTTCTTTTGCTACGTTTAAATTCATACATGTTGTCATACACTCACGCCGGTTGCGAGTACTACGCACCTGACCTTTCTGAAGAACCTCACCAATAAGGTCTATGTATGTTCTTTCTAGAGCGTTGCCTCCCGGCGTTACCACTTACATCTGCCCTGTAAATACCTTTCAAACTCGCCTTCCATTCATCCTTACCTTTTCTTTTCTTTCTTTTCCTTTCTTTCCTTTTTATTAGTAGGTAACTGCATTAACAAAGATGCAAGCGAGCAAGCGTGGTGATTAAAGCCTTCTCTGTATGAGTATAACTCTTTGTCCAGCAGTGGAACAGTATGAATCATGTGAGATCTCAGTGCTTTGTATTTTTAAACCTTCAGGACATTTTCAAGGTTGTCTGTCTGTTAACTTAATTGATTCAATATTTTCTACTAAAAGTTTTGGCTGTAATACATGGCTGAAATGTTAGATGATCTTAATTGCTAAGTGAACAATTTGAAAAGCAATTAAAATTATCTTGGAGCAATTATGTGCGTACAGATTTTGGAGCTTAATACGTATTGTATTGTTTAATATATTATAATCTTGATGTTGGAGAATAAAATAACATGTGACTGATGAGTGAGAATGTATGAAGGAGATTAACGATATTTTTATTGAAATGAGTAGTATGTGTGGGTGTGATTGTGTAGTGCATGTGGTTGATATGTGTGTTGTAAATATAGATAATAAGTTAGTTTTATAAGTAGATTACAGAGGACCACACTGTCGCATTAGAAAAACCTGTAAGAATAGTTGCAAGAGAGATTTTGATAAATAAAACTATCTTAATCTTAATATTATTATAAAAACCTTTTTGTATTTTTGTATGTGACAAATAAACTTAAAAACTACTGGACCCATTTGAAAAAATAAATCACCGTTGGCAGGCTTTACTATCCCTGGGTGACATAGGTAGGCCACGTTTTATCCCTGTATTCCCACGGGAACGGGAAATACGTGGGTAAAACAGCATGACGTTTGCTAGTAACGATTAAATGTATCGACACGTCGATAGTTTGCTCAACCTAAAGTTGAACTAAGGACTTCATTCACAGTAGCGGTGCTAGCGACCAACGCACCAGTCGTATATTCTAAAACAGCATAATAACGCCATCTAATATTAGCCCTATTAATAAATTAACACAAGAACCAACAAGCCATCAGCGACATAGTTTCAGTTTGACTTACACAAATTGACTCGGCTTATGTTAGTTTCTGAAGCAAATAATGAGCCGTTTGAATATCAAATTAACTGTCAATATTGCTTGAAAGTTTTTGTTTGAAGTGCAAGTGTAGAGTTACGTGTTTGGTTTTGGCAGTTATTTACTTTGCTGGCAGTAAAACTTTTGTATAAAACTAACTTACCACTCTTCATGCTGTGCCGGCGTTGCTGCTCTGGCTGTGGAGAACCTCAAAAGGCAAAATTATAAGAACCTCGTTTGGAATTAAATTGAGTCGTTTGTGGTTGGAACTCGCAGGTTGTGGGGTCCGAGTGCTCAAAACTTGTACAAAGGTCCTTCAAGACGATAAGTTGACACTTTGCATGTCATTATTTATTTATTAAAACTGTATGCACAAGTTAAAAAAACTGTACAAAGGCGGACTTAATGCCTTAGGCATTTTCTACCAGTCTACCTTAAGGTGGTGCAGAAACTGAACAAGGTAGGTGCAACAAGGTAAAAAAATTAAAACATAAAAAAAATAAAAGTGGCACTTATAAATAAATACATAATAATACATATATACTTAAAACAAAATAAATACGGTAGTCAAGAGAGGTACAAATACGTTGTTAGAGAAAAACTAATCTGAGTATCAATCAACTCTGTGATGAACCTTAATATTAAATTATAATAAACGACGACATTAATATACAATGTGGCAATGCCACCAGTCCTTTGGGTACATTTTTAGCGATGCGGATGAGTTTTTTGACGCCATATAAATATTATGTGAACTTTTATTTTCATTGTTAGTATTTATAGCTAAGTATTTAATTTAATAAATGTACATACCTGTCAAGGTCCTGTTTAATAAACGTCAATGTTAATGAGATAATTTTATAAAAAAATAACTGTTATACAACATCACGTCTGAAATAAGCAGAGGTGCACAAAGAACAGATGCCAGTACATCAAGTTACCCCAATGTGTCAAATTTTCCCAATTGAATATGAACCTTATTCTGTTCGTCATAAAGTTGAAAAACGATCAAAGAAATTTGACACATTGGGGTAACCATATAATAGAGGGCGAGCCTATTGCCATCAATCAAGCACTAACACATCCTTCGGGATGCTACTAAAACATTCCAGGTGTAAAAACTCAATAACTTGTCCTAACCGTGGATCGAACCCGAGTTGCTCATGATTAGCAGAAGCGCTTGCGATCACTAGACATACATACGAGGCTGTCTAAAAATACTTTTAATAGGAGCCCGTTACTGTCCCACTTCAGGGCAAAGGCCTCTTCTGATATAAGGAAGGCACGAGCATTAACCATCCACCATGCTTGCTCAAGGCGGATTATTATTTAAATTACTTCAAGCAAACTGATGTACAAAGGCGGACTTAATGCCATACGCATTTCGGATTGGCGATTCCGAACTTAAATTAACTGTAAATCCAGGTTTCCATACGATGTTTTCGTACCACATTACTGGTACCACTGCACGGCAAAGGCTTCTTCTCATTATGATATAAATATTTTCAGCCTGGCGATACAACATACCATAATGTTACATCTAATTTTACATAACGATAAAAATTATATTTAAATTTTTCACAGTAATTATATTTCCAAGAATATTAATCAACATACAAGATTTCAGACACTGTTTAAACGAATTAGCTAAATTAATAGGTTTTGGTAAAACACAAAGAGAAAACAAATATTCAAAGTTTATTTAAATAATTGAAAAAAAAAAACGTTCATTTATAACGCCCTTAAAAAATGCTTGCTAGCAAATAGGTATATCATTAATTTTCCAAATAAAAAGGACAATGTCATCAAAATTTCAGAAGCTTAACTCCGTACAACACTCAGATATACAAGATATTTCCTAAACACGGGTGTAATATATTCATAAATATAAACTGCTGTCACTGTAGAACTAACTTGCAAATCACGAAAAAAAATAATATATCATCTGATGATTCATAATTACTACTGATTAGAAATGTATAAAAAGCTATTTTTTCGATTTCCCTGAGAAGAAACACCAAAACAAATTCAGAGATTGAAGTTTTTTTTACAGTAAATTTATTAGCCTGAATACATTTTAATCACATTTGAATAATGAATCATACAAATATGAGTGGATCTCCCCAATCAGCGCACGCATCATTTGCCTAGTCGTTTTAACTATATTGGGGTTAGTTTCTAGTCTAACCAAATGCAGTTGAAGAAAGACAGTTGCCTCGAGTAACATACTGGTAGTTTGATAGAGGGAGCGACAGTCAAAGACCTCCAAATGACAGCCGGAACCTACGCATTAACGTTTTGTCCGAGATACTTAGGGGTTTTTGTAAATATTGAATGTTTACCCATCCTAATTTTACCTTCGCAAGAGAAGCTTAACCTTTCAACTACTCATGCGGCTGTTATAATTTAGCCACAAACGCCAAATAGGCACAGTTTAGTATAAACACGCATTTGTTATTGTGACTCAAAGCTACACAACGTTTATTGTTAAATATTGACCTTCTGTTTCTATTTACCTGCCAAAGGTAAAAAATAAAGTTTTATTACGAAAGTATCGATACAATGCCGTGTTGTTATCAGTGTTTTTAGATTGACCAGACAAATCACATCGATCGCATTGACGTCACATCAAATTGTGATTGATAGATGAAACTGAATGTTTGGAACATAATTTGCTTTCAAAGCAAAATTGATGTTGTATTTATTCAAATTCGAAAGGGGTTTTTGAGCCAAAAAAAGATGCTAATGGAAATGTCAAAGAATGACAATTGATTTAATTACTGGCCTAAATGACATTGAACATCCCTCTTAAACATACTAAACGTTTTGGGAACACATTCATTGTGCGTACAGCTAAGGAGTGGAATTTCCTGCAAGACTACTTTCTAAGTTTATCTTAGACATCATTGACGACCCGAACTTATAGTTAATATAAGTTCGAACAAGTGTGGTGATCAACGCTTGTGCCTTCTTTGTATGAGAAGAGTCTTTTGACCTGCTGTAGGACAGTAACAGACTGGTATTTTTCTTTAGTTTGTGTTTTCTTCACTAACATTTAAGTACAAAATACACTTACTGACACTATTTTTAGCTTGCGTCGTTGGTCTAGTGGTTGCAAGAGCTACTGCTGAGCATGAGGTCCCGGGTTCGATCCCCGGGTCGGGCTAAGTGTGATTGAGTGTTTCCATCTGGAATTTCTGCCCGTTGTCGTCAGGATTTGTGCCCGATTGATGATAGGTTCAAACATAACTGGCGAAATGTGGGTGCACTTATCAGTTACACTGCCTTGCCCTTCGAAGATTACAGGCGTGACAATATGACGTAATGTATGCATGTCTTCTGCGGTAAATGAACATGATTTCTTTGTCGATTTCTCTTTTTTTAACCGACTTTTCTATGTTCGTGTGTATGTATTTTTTTTTTTTATGTATGTTACCTGATTTCTCCCCCGTTTGTGGGCCGATTCCCAAAATTCTTTTTTTGTTTGAAAGAGTATACTCCTGAGGTGGTCCCATTTTAATTTGGTGAAGATCTGGTGCTGATCTTTGGAGATATACAACGGAACTCTTCAAAAATAGACGGCAAATGTGCCGTGATTCCTAAAATCGCTTGGATATTTATGGTTTATACAACATCATAAAACAAAACATAAAAAAACACTAAACGTTGTAAAATAACTCTAAATTCGGAAGTCGGTGGGCCATCATGAATAAGGCAAAACCACCAAAGCCACAGACTTCCTAATTTAGAGTTATTTTACGCCGTTTAGTGTTTTTTTTTGAAGTCGGTTTTATTTTTTTCAAAAAAGTTTTTTATTATCTATATAATCTTTGTCCTTCGTATCTTTAATGCCAAAAACACAATACAACTAAATAATCCCCACAAAATCAAAGCTGATAGTTCGTGCTGACCTTTATGTGTGACCATTCCCGCCAATTATTTCACGCGCGGCCATATTGTCCGCCATATTGGACGCTGTTATCGGTGATTATTATCTTTTACGATTACTGGTATCCCGGACGGAGCTCGAATCAATTTTAATATCAGTTATTATTTGTGACCAAAATCGACAATTTAAATGCATTCGAGATAAAAAGAAAACGCTGTACTGTTAGCATTTTCTGTGTTTAAAAAACGCAGCCATTTTGTTTGATTACAAATTTCAACATTATTCTGTTATTGTTTGAAATTGGAATTTCGTTCAAATATATTTTTGTGTGTGTTTACTGGCTCTTGTGATTTTATGGTTTTATAAAGAAATTGCTGTTTTAGTTACCGTCAATATTTCTGTGTTTCATCATCATCATCATCTTTTCAGCCATAGGAAGTCCACTGCTGCATACACGCCACGCCAACCACAATACGCCACGTATCCCCACGGATACGTGGCGTATTGTGGTTGCCACCCTCCACTCGAGAACCTTTCCACCCCATCGGTCATCAGTCCTCCGTGCTATGTTCCCTGCCCACTGCCACTTCAACCTGCTAATCCGCTGGGCTATGTCGGTAACCTTAGTTCTTCTACGGATCTCCTCGTTTAATGACACAAAAAGAGGTAGCTTTAATTATAAGTATTTTTTTATTTTTCAAATACCAGGCTGTTCATGCCCCACTGCAAAGCAAAGGTCTGTTCTTAAGCAGAGAAGGTAAGGTAGCAGCATTGTTCACCCTACTTGCTCAAGGCGGATTGGCAATTTCAAACTAATATCAACTATAAGTCCTGGTTTCCTCTTGAAGTTTTCCCTCAACAATGTCAATGATGTCTTAGATAAACCTAGAAGTACTTTCTAGTAGTTCTTGACTTTTAGTTCTCCTTACTTTTTCGTCATTAATTAAATATAAATATATTCCACAACTTTTCACACAACGCCATTTAGTCCCAAGCTAAGCTTGAGAGCTTGTGTTATGGGTACTAAACAGCTGATAAACATACTTATATATTTCTAAATACATACATATTATAGATAAATTACACCCAGACACAGAACAAATGATCGTGCTCATCACACAAACATTTGTCCTGAGTGGGAATCGAACCCACGACCTCCGGCATAGCAGTCAGGGTCACTAACTACTAAACCAACAGGCCCGTCAATTGCTTTTGTTTTGTTGCAAAATGGAATTACACTAAAGTAACTTGTAAGGTATACAAAAGAATAATTAGCTTACGTCAAAATACCGTGGTTCTGTAGAAAAATCCACTATCTTCCAGCAGTGAAGTGATACTATATCATAATTGGTTACTTATTGACTGAATCTATGCAATATCTGTTCGTTTTGACACAAGACATGACCCATGACTCATTTTGTAATGGACAGTCCATTACAAAATGAGTGGGTCGTGTCTTGTGTAAGTGTGGCGCGTCGTGGTTAACTTTTCTATGGGTCATTCTGTCATTTCTATGTCACCCTAAATAAAGTTACTATTATTGCAGTCATCATGGCCTTTAGTAATTAAAAGATACCATATTTATTTGTAGTCAGGTTTAAAAAACACACATTACAACACGCCTATACAGGGTTATTTTTCAATGACCGGCCAAATGTTCACTGGGTGTGTTCTACCCATGAATATGAACAACTTTCACTATGGGACCAACTCTGAAATCACGAAAAAAAATCAGCTGTTTCATACAAAAGTTCAATACCTACTCGACTTAAATGTATGACAAAAAAAACAGTGGTTTTTTTTAGTGATTTCAGAATCGGTCCCATAGTGAAAGTTGCTCATATTCATGGGTAGAACACCTAGAAATTTGGCCGGTCATTGAAAAATAACCCTGTACTATCCGAAAGGTTGGACAGAAATGTCAGATAACATTACACTTATACAATACCCAGTATCTACCCCAAAACATATTAAGTAGGTAGTATATGGACATTGTGCCAGTTAACTATAAATCCATGTAAAAGAAGGCAAGCTTATTATCATCTACAACAGAGTTATTGTCTTTGTCTATCTCCTTTGACAGTTAACTGTGATGATCACTGGGCAAAGACATTCAATACCTAAAGACCGGACATCACGAACAAAATTTTCGTCCGAAAAAGTGTGTCCTGCTGGATACAAGTCTATGAGTTTTTTGTAGTACGCTCCGCTGCCGCTCCAATATTCATATATTATTCTAGATGGCGTTACTGAGACATGGGATCAAAGTTTTTCTATGACATTTCCTTCCGGGAGGGGACGCCCAAGAAGGACATACATAGACCTTATTGGTGATGTTCTTCAGAAAGGTCAGGTGCGTAGTACTCGCAACCGGCGTGTGTGTATGACAACATGTATGAATGTAAACGAAGCAAAAGAAGTATGTAAGAATCGTAGCATATGGCGCTCTGTAGTTTCTGCCTACCCCCATGGGAAAAAGGCGTGAGTTTATGTATGTATGTATGTATGTATTTCCTTGACATGCCCGCTCTATAGTATTTTAAATCTCTTTGTCACTGGGCAAAGTGTTCAACGGTTAACTGTCAAACAGCTAGCTTCGGATTGGTTATCATCAGTGTGTATCTAGAATGACGTCATGCGCACTCACAAAGATGTGACGAAGGGCACAGTACCCCGTATGACAGTCACCGTAACTTTGAGTCCACTTAAAGTTCAATACTATTTTTTACGTACTGAACCGATTCGATGCGATTCGATGGGTTCGATTGCGATGTCAGGTAAGTAGTATGATTTAATAATAATCCCACCACAACAATTCATGTAAAATGTTGCCAAGACGACCAAATAAGGGTTGCCCTGTGAAAAAGATATCAGATCTCATGTAGAGCCAAGCTTCTAAATCTACACGGCCTAACCTACCGACCCTAACTTTATAAATTCTACATATCAGTATAAATGAACAGCTTGGCTGTTTCGTTACTTACTTCAGAAACTAAATATTCGCATCACCTCTACGACGGTAGCGAAACGGCGAAGCCATACATTTTACTGATTTGTAGAATTTGTGAAGTTAGGGTCGGTAGGTTAGGCCGTGTAGATTCAGAAGCTTAAATTGGCTCTACATCGATATCTTTTTCACAGGGCAAACCTTATGTGGTCGTCTTGGCAACATTTTACATGAAGTTTTTTGGTGGGATTATTATTAAATCATACTACTTACCCGACATAACAATCGAACCCAATACCTAATCGGTTCAGTACGTACAACTACTAGCCCAACCAGTCACTTAGAAACTTTTCAACAATTACTGTTTTGATTTTTTTATACTTTCGGCTGTGAATGATAAAAGTAAAAATATTGTTCCACAACGTGCCCTCACATTTTATCCGTGAACCCATACGTCGGTTTAATATTTTATTTCCACGCCATATAAAATCATTACCAGAAGCAATCCATCATTGCCTGGCAACATGCATCGGCGCGTGCTTCGAGCCGGCTCCCATGCGACCTATAAAATATAACTTATGTGTATGAAAATAACCGGGTTATTTGTTCCGCTAGAACCGTGGAAGTTAGTTGTGGTAGATCGAAGTCGATCAATGACTACGATCACTAACTGATTGACTTACTTGTACTAGGTAAGTAAGCAAGTACATATTTGTATGTTAATTGTCAAAAAATAGCGCACTACCTAATTATTAAGATCTTGTACGTAATTATATGTTTATATAAATTTGATTTTGATTCTCATAATTATTTACAATTCAATAAAATTCTGTTAAAAAATACAACGTTTCTCTCATAAGATAATGACATTCTTATTGTATTTTTTGGAGTATTCCCGTGTGAGCACCTATTTATTGAGCACCTATGCATTAACCTATGGGAAATGGGAATACCTTTGGTGCTAAATGCATAGGTGCTCAAAAAATAGGTGCTCAAACGGGAATACTCCTATTTTTTTGCATTAGCTATTGTGTACTAAATTATGAATCTATATTTGTTTACCGTCTTAAATGTGTTGCCATAATATTAATTATTGCATGAAATTGTAACATCGTATTACTTATTGAAGTTATTTTAAAATGTTGTTTGTTTAATGTCGATAGGTTCATTTGTACAAGTAAGTCACTTACGTGGAATTCGTGGAAACTAGGACCTACGGAAACGCTAAAAAGGAAGACCGCACATGAGATGGTAAGATGACATATTATTATGAGAAACGGCCTGCCACATTGTATCCATAAGGCACAGGGCAGAACCAAATGGAACTCTTGTGACGAGGCTTTCACCTGAAGAGGGGTTCTTGAAACTATGCAATATTAAAAAAAAAGAAAACATCTTTTTCTAATATACACACATCAAAAGTGTCTAGGGATCAACATATATTTTTGCAATAACTTTTCTCCTGATTGATATTAATTAAAATTTTCTTTAAGGATTCATCAAATAAAGTGTTTTCGTTTGTCACAGTAACGATAAACCAAGTCACCTTTGCATTAATAAAGAAATTTGCCATTTTCCTAATAAAGGGACTTTTGACATTTGAACCACTAACATTAGAGTTCGAAAAAAAGACTGAAATAACAGTTTTCTTTAAAATTTTATTGGGTAACTTAAACAATTAATAATCCGTGTTTCTACCGCGAACACTAACAACACAAGAACATCGGTTTGGCATACTCAAAATGAGTTCATCCAAATCACGCTGTGGAATGGCCGCCCATGTTCGTTGCAACAACAAAAAAAGGTCTTCTTGCGACTGGATACCCTCCATATTCGGCAGAGCTCTTCTCTGTAGCATATCCCATGCATGCTCAATCGGGTTCAAGTCTGGCGACTGAGCAGGCCAGGGCAGGACATTGATGTTAGCTGCGGCGAGAGTCTGTCTTACAACTCTTGCGGTGTGCGGTCGTGCATTATCATGCATTAACTGAAATAAGGGACCGATTTGCACTTGTAGAGGAACGATGACGTCTGATACAATCGTCTCAGCATAAATTTGAGCGTTGAGGTTGCCTCTGATCCAAATCAACTCAGTTCTTCCGCCGATCCAAATACCCGCCCATACCATGATGGTTCCACCACTATAAGGATGGACTTCCTGGCAGGATTTTAATCGCTGTTGGCGTCCAGGGGTTCTCCAGTGTCGTATACGTCTTGTATCCGGTTTCATACCAAAACGAGACTCATCAGAAAAGCACACGAAACGCCATTGTTCTTCTGCCCAATTTCTGTGTTCAAGAGCCCATTGATATCGAATCCTACGATTGTGCATTGCTATAGGTGGTACCCGTAGCGGTCTTCGGGAATGAAGGTTCACTTCATGCAAGCGGTTTCTGACTGTTTGGTCGCTAATTAAGTTCCCTGAAGAGTGATGAAGCCTCACGAGTTGTAAGACAGACTCTCGCCGCAGCCAACATCAATGTCCTGCCCTGGCCTGCTCAGTCGCCAGACTTGAACCCGATTGAGCATGCATGGGATATGCTACAGAGAAGAGCTCTGCCGAATATGGAGGGTATCCAGTCGCAAGAAGACCTTTTTTTGTTGTTGCAACGAACATGGGCGGCCATTCCACAGCGTGATTTGGATGAACTCATTTTGAGTATGCCAAACCGATGTTCTTGTGTTGTTAGTGTTCGCGGTAGAAACACGGATTATTAATTGTTTAAGTTACCCAATAAAATTTTAAAGAAAACTGTTATTTCAGTCTTTTTTTCGAACTCTAATGTTAGTGGTTCAAATGTCAAAAGTCCCTTTATTAGGAAAATGGCAAATTTCTTTATTAATGCAAAGGTGACTTGGTTTATCGTTACTGTGACAAACGAAAACACTTTATTTGATGAATCCTTAAAGAAAATTTTAATTAATATCAATCAGGAGAAAAGTTATTGCAAAAATATATGTTGATCCCTAGACACTTTTGATGTGTGTAGTAGGATAAGTTGGAACGCAAAAAATACAACCGACTTCATAAAATAAAACTAAAAGGTGTAAAATAAGTCTAGTTTCCAGAGCCTGATTTGGTGGGTTTCCTTCATTGATTATAATGTTGGCCACTGACTTCACTTCTCCTTTTTTGAAGTCAGTTAAAAATAGATCATAAATATGTAAAATTTTATGTTATGTTATGTATTGCAAGGAATGTGAGGATTTTTCTATTTTACTTTATTTATAAGTCTCTTACTCACGTACCGTTTTAGCGCATATTTATTTGTCGAACTCATTTGCAGTGTACTCAGAAGTGAAGTCCAATAAAAACAGCAGCTGCTCTGATCTGAAACAAACCTAAGTTTCCAATGAAGCGATATCTCATTTCCGAGCCATATAAAGTCATTACCAGCTGCGATCCGTCACTGCCACGCACCGACTCCTGCGCACGTCGCCCTGTCACAGTAAACTACCCTAATTTATTGAAGCTACTCGTCATTCTTTTGTTTATTTTTCTTTTCTCTGACGTTTGAATTGGAACAAATTTTTAATGGTGGTGGAAATACAAAGTGAAGATGGAGGGGGAGCAAATTGGAACTGGATTTAGATGTGGTATTTAAATGTATTGGGAGTGTAATTAGAGAGACGGGAATTTAGTTTTTATTACCGTGTATATTTTTAGAGAGCACAAGTACAAGTAGACGAACCAGCGTAACAACACTTCTAATACAAGAAGTGTTGTTATGCTGGTTCGTCTACTTGTACCTTTTGTTAACAAGTGTTCAACGATTAACTGTCAAACAGCTATTTTCGTAATGGCTATCATCATTGTGTATCAGGATGACGTCATGCGCACTCGCAGATATGTGACGAAGCGCGTCGTACCCTGTCTAATAGTCACCGTAACTTGAAGTCCACTTAAAGCACAATAACATTTTTTTGTAAATTCTTAGTTGCCATCAAAGTTTGGTGTGCAACTGGATGCCAGTTAAGGTGCGGTTAAACGGCCCGCGGTAACACGAGCCGCACCGGCGTGGCTCGGCTTAGTTCGGACGCAAACCGGCTCGTTCAAACGACGCGGGGTAGCACGATCCTACGCGAGCCGAGCCGTCCGTGGAGAGGCATCACACATCGCGCAGTTGAACCGATTTTTGTGACCAGGATCTTTTGGATTCCATATCGCTGGTCCCTCTTCATACAGTTCAATGAAGATTTGAACATTTTCATTGCTCCACTCCATCTCGTACAAACACAATTATTCAAATTAAAAACGTCGCTAAAAACAAAATGGGTCTTCCTTCGCCGCGCGCTCTGTACCATCTGTTTAGACAACACACAAGCCGAGCCGAAGATGGCGCGCGCGCCTTTGATCCGTGTCGAAAAAACCGACAAGTGATGGAACGTGCTTTGCCGAGCCGCGCCGAGCGTAGTTGTTTAAACAGCACGTGGCGCGCTGAATCACGAGCGGAGCCAGGCTCGGCACGTGCCGCGGGCCGTTTAACCGCACCTTTAGTCACTGGCAGTAACAAAATAGCCAATACCCCTGAGAGCGTGCCCGCTTACAGGTGCAGTGTAGGAACCATAGGACAATACTCAATACTCAATATCTTTATTGCTTTCCGTAAGTATTCTTAGGTGGTAAGTATATAGCACCCAATATAATTAGTGACTGATACTTAAACACGTGATTGTATTCATGTTTTTATTAAACTTTCCATAAAAAACTTTTTTTTTTACACAAAAACTTATATAACACATTAAACAACAAAAACGCTGGTTGAAATTCCCGCGCGCACCTTTGACCGATCAGCTGTTAGCCGCGTGACGGCGCGGCATGCTATCTCACCTCACAGCTTTTGTGTTATTGTGATAAAGGAAATTTAATCAGTTTGAAAAAAAAGTTTATTTGGGAAAGTTATTCGTATTCTTGAGTACAATCATGTGTTTAAGTATTGGTCACTAATTACCAGTCACCCTATACCTACAACGTGTTTTTTTTGATATCCCATAACTCTAGAGTATGATTGAGACCATATCAAAGAATCAACTGGCATATGAATTATGTTTCAAATATCATTTTACTTTTTATTTTTTTACTATCATACAAAATAATTCGACAAAGTCACGATGATGAATGTAAAACACCCTTGCGTGTAAGAAAAGTGACGTTAGAAAGAAGATTCGTCGTAGGTACTGGTGACAATTTTTGAACTAATTAGGTAATAAAAAAAATATTAATAATACTTAATAATAATATTCCACGACTATTCACACAACGCCATCTAGTCCCAAGCTAAGCAGAGCTTGTGTTACGGGTACTAAACAACTGATAATTTAATTTTGATTGATGATATCTCCGAAACTATGCATTTTTGGACCATCTATTCTAGGAGTTTTAGTATTACTTTTACCTACAGAATATAACCCTAGAGTTATGGGATATCAAAAAAAACAACTTGTTTAGGTGAGATCATGATGGACCCTGTAGGGCACAGCAAAAAAGGGTAGGAGAGAGAGGTCTGCCACACGATGTGACGAAAACATTAATACAAATATTGAAGCGAATACCTACATATTATGGCAGCTTCGTTCTACAAAGGTGAAAGTATCAGTAGACGTGTGTGTCCCGTGCGACTTGTTTCACGGTCGCCGTGACAAACGACGTCTGTGAGGAAATTGCTAAAGTTTTCAGTTTACTCGTCAACACGGTAGACTGTACACCGTACGACGTGACAACGTGTGGCGAGAAAGGTGTTTCATGGGATAATATTGTTGTTTAGAGGTTTTTGGGTTCAGTACTTACTTCAAAATTACTTACGCAATCCTTATGGGACGATGACAATTTTCTC
Source organism: Euplexia lucipara (assembly GCA_921972225.1). Taxonomy (NCBI): domain Eukaryota; kingdom Metazoa; phylum Arthropoda; class Insecta; order Lepidoptera; family Noctuidae; genus Euplexia; species Euplexia lucipara. The sequence goes on from OV179159.1 coordinate 19,474,486, forward strand.
AAAGAAAATGCTTTAGGTCATCATTATTTTATGACGTGTATGTATGACTATAACATAGCTAACTGACACATACGCACTGCGTTTGTTTCACATCATCACTGACCATCAAGTTAGATAGTTATTTAACGCGAGCCTATCAATAAAAATAATAAAAATCGTGCTGAAACAGCTCTAATGCGTAAGAGTGTACTGCATGGACCTAAAATCATACAAAAAGGTACCAAATGCATTGAAAGATTTAAATATTTTTACATAACACGCCTACATAGCATAACATCACGCCTGTAATAGTGTTACCCCAACAGCTTAATATCTCATAGCTCATAGCTCAAAATAGGAGCTTTGAGGTGGAGTTGCGGATACCAACCCGGTATCTTTGATCTTTACCCGGCGAGGATGTGGTGAAAAAAGTTACGTAGGAATTGTGGAGGGTCATTCTGACCCTATATACTAAATGCGTTTGAAATGGCTAAATTAATAGTTTTTGACTATGTATTCTGAGGTGTTAAGTTAAGTTATTGATTATATTTATGGCTGGATACTAAAATACGTATACAATAGTACAAAATATTATATTTAAATCAGGTTTAGCAAAGTACTACAAAATAATCACTTCAGGATAACATTTCCATACAAACATAAAATACAGACTTTTTTTGTCAATTAACTTGTAATTCGGTATGTACGTAGAGATCAATCAGTTTCACTTACATTCTTATCATCAATTATAACCTTCACATCATTATTATCTATGATTGTAGCACAATCCTGGCAGAACGAAATGGTGTGTTCTGAACAAATATATGTGTTGCTCCCGTGGTAGGCGACGGGCGTCTGAGTAGTGGGGCGCGGCGCCCGCGCGGGGCCCTTAGTAACAGCTACTGCGACGTCCAAATGCTTACTATCGCAGAAAAGAAAACTATACATGAATAAAAATTAGCAGGGTCAAAATGACCCCTCCACATGCTCGCCGGGTTAAAGTAAGGCAGAAGTGTGGCAGTACTCTTACATTTCACCAGTTATGTTTAAATCCTATGTAATATGGGGCCTAGCTGATTACCATCATCGGGCACACGTCCAGACTACGAACTGCAATTGAGAAATTACAGATAGAAAAACTCAACAACATTTTACGAATCGAACCCGAGACCACGTAGTAGCGCTTGAGACCACTATACTAACGAAGTAGTCACACATAAACATGTAACATACAACATAAATATCATCATCTGCCAAGCCTTTTACTAACTTTACGTACCTAGAGTGATTTCCTATCTTAACTGCTCAGTGTATAGTGTATACTTAACACCTTACACTTTTAATAGAATAAATAAATAAATATTCCACAACTTTTTACACAGCGCCATTTAGTCCCAAGTTAAGCTTGAGAGCTTGTGTTATGGGTACTAAACAGCTGATAAACATACTTACATATTTCTAAATACATACATATTATAGATAAATTACACCCAGACACAGAACAAATGATCGTGCTCATCACACAAACATTCGTCCTGGGTGGGAATCGAATCCACGACCTCCGGCATAGCAGTCAGGGTCACTAACTACTAGACCAACAGGCCAGTTGAATTAATGGATAAGAAAGCTTGTCAGATTCCCTAGTTTCTGATTATCCTTATCGAATGTCAAATGTCTACAAACGATAGCAGCACCAAGAGTTTAGCGTGCTTTCTGAAACCAAAATGTGTCTTTACGTAATAGTTGGTCTTGGTCGCTCATCCATAGAACAACCTTAACAAACTTAGCTTAACCTTCGATCGACCTGTTAATATATTAGGCACTCACTTAAATGTCAAAAACATTGAACCCAAATCAAAACGTACAACGTCAACCACAAATTATAATCCTTTTACCTATAACATTTGAATTCGTACCCACAATCTGAATTCAAGGTAAGAAAGCTCTTACAAATGACGAAGGTAACGTAAATGTTGGAATGAAACAAGTTCAAACATGTTTCTTGTTTGAAATGAAGACTTTGCGTCAATTATGTGGCAATTTAATTTTCATTTCGGAGGCAGCGTCAACTGTCGCTAAGATGAAATAGTAGGCAAAGACTGTGGCGCAGAGGTGATATGAAAACAAAAGATGTAATTTGAAAAGAAGAAATGATTATTTGCTGAGGAAGAAAAAAAAGTTGACCCAAACACACGATAGTGCATGCACGCTTTGACATTTATTGTGCGAACAGCTAAAGAGTGGAATTCCCTGCCGGAGTCGGTGTTTCCTGATAGCTACAACCTAGGGGTCTTCAAGTCAAAAGTGAACAGGTTGCTTCAAGGCAAGCGTGTTTCATCGTCGACAACATCATCGCTTATCATCAGGTGAGATAGTAGTCAAACGCGTGCCTATCAATAATAAAACTTAAAAAAAATACAAAATAATTAAACTAAAAACGAGAAAACTTTGACCAAGTGATACACATGGAAAAAACAAATAATAAACATTAGGATTGGCATCACAGATAAAGTAACAAAAACGCTGTTTTTCATATTAAAACTCTGTGGGATTATTTTATTAAGAATTGCAATCCCTATTTTAAAAGATAGTCCGGGAGTCTAGAATCCAAAAGACAATTGAGTGCAAAAAAAATATCTGCTTTTGATATCTACATTTGTAGTCATTACAAAATTGGCAAATGCAATATTTATGTTACTCATTACAAATGGGAAATTTGTCAAAATTTTAGTTTTTAATTCCTCACCTAGATTACAAGAAAATATTCGACACGTATTTTTTCTTTTTTCACGTAATCAAAAGCTTACGGAGATACATCGAGTTGAAATGTCACATGACGTCACTAGCCAGCCCCCCCCCCTAATCCCTTTGTTTTGACCACGTGACTTAGCGAAAGGTGATAAGTCACGTGGTCAAAACAAAGGGATTTGAGGCGTTCTCGATTGTAGAAAGAGAATAGATACGAATCGTTTGTAACTTGGCTAGGGGGGCAGTACAGTTTATGCTAGCTAATGACGTTACAAGCCCCCACTCCTCAACTTTAATGCGCTTAATCTATGCAGTTTTCCACCAATTTTAAAAAGATATAAATATGTTTCGAATATTTTCTTGTTATCTAGATGAGGGACAAAAAACTCAAATGTCGTCAAATAGCCCATTCGCAATTTCGCAATATTTATTATACGAGTATTTACATAGATGAGAAAAACGTAGCAAGAAATAGGCATTTCCCTTTATAATTAAAGCAATGACATGCATGTTACTCTTGTGTCGCAATTTGGATTAACAGACCCGCTGATAAATACTTGCTAAAAATACATTCTCAGACACTAATCTGCATGGTTCTCACAATTTCTCACATGATCTTACCAAAATAACGTCTGTTGCTTTAAAGTCAGCGTAGTAAGATAGTTAAACACCAACTTCACCTAATTTTGGTATTATTTTACTTGTTAATCGACGTGTAAAGTGTTTGTCAAAATTGATTTACAGAAACAAACCAAGTGGTCATACCTAGATAACATTTTATTTGTCAGATCAATAACAAGCTGTTTTGTTAGTAAAAACATCAAAAAAATATTAAAGCAACTACTTACATTCTAGAATCAAATGGGTTAAGTATATTATATCTAGGCATGAAAAAGAGAACAACCATATGAGAGGCTATATTGTAATACTTTTTGAATTAAAAGTCATTAATTCAAATTCAGATAAGAATTAGCACTTTTTGAACGCGAAAATTTAATAAAACAGTTCTCTGAAATGCCTACCCTTCCATGATGATGATGATGATGATGATTTCTGTAAGTAAATTTTTTCAGATACTTTTACATGTATTTTTTTTTTAAACTAAATGGCACTAAATGGCATTTCCAAAGTTACTGATCCCTGAGAAGAAATGCCGAAAGAAACTCAGGGGTCATGGTCTCTTTTTAAAGTCCAGACATTTTTTTTTTTTTTTTTACACAACGCCATTTAGTCCCAAGTTAAGCTTGAGAGCTTGTGTTATGGGTACTAAACAGCTGATAAACATACTTACATATTTCTAAATACATACATATTATAGATAAATTACACCCAGACACAGAACAAATGATCGTGCTCATCACACAAACATTTGTCCTGGGTGGGAATCGAACCCACGACCTCCGGCATAGCAGTCAGGGTCACTAACTACTAGACCAACAGGCCAGTCATACACAGGATTAGATTAGATTAGATTATACATAGGATTATATTATTCATTTATTATGCGAGTCTCACGATGCAGGGCAAAGTCTGTAAAAGCCTTTTGAAGAAAGAATCGATTCAGCTTTGAGTTGACCTGTCCAGACAGACGGCATGCATGCTTCAGTCATCGTGTGGCTCAAACCTATTTCAGGGAGCTCGACGACCCACCACACGACGCTATCTGCTGGTCATTTGCGTAGCACGTCACTTGCTAGTTATATTGCTGGGAAGAATTGGCGGAACAAACTCCCCAGCAACACGTCTTTATAATAAATTAGAAGAAGTTGAATTTATACAGTGTAATTAGTTAACATCATAAATTAATCAACTTGAATTTAATTTGGTATTTAATACTTCTCCTTTACGCAACTCTAATTTTTCGTATTCATGTGCGTATTATAATTATTTTTTTTATCACATCTATTCAAAAAGAGCTAGTTTTCCTCGTAAACAGGGACTAAAATAGCTCATTAATCCCTAGGGACCAAAATTGATTTGAATTTGGAATGTGGATATTGTTAGTAAATGTTTCAATCAGCAAAGAGGTGAATCACAAACCTTGCGGGAACCATGTATTGAATATGTGACTGGCTGAAAAACTGCGAGCGCGCCAAATTTAAAAAAAGTTGATGAAAAATAAACAACGCGCGAAATTATATTCTGCTTTCGTTCGTAGTTGATTCATATTCAGATTTTAGAATTATAAAAAAAAAACATCAGCCTCTAATTATTTATATTTTATGTCTTATGGTTCTGAATTGTACGTAAATAAATTCTTGTTCTTGCACTAACTTATTTTCTCATAGAGGGTGATAAAAAGTAGAGTGTCCACCTCGGGAGCAATACTATTTTAAGCTCGAGTGACATACTTTTAATCCCTTGCTGCGCTCAGGATTTTCGCTCCGCTCTGGATTAAAAAAACACTCTCGCCTTTAAAATAGTTGTTTGCTCCCTAGATAAACAATCTACTATTACCACTTGCTTTGATAGAGAGATATTTCTCAGCGACAAGTGAAGCCAAGTTAGAGTGGCAGGAACTGTGACACCATGTTACTAACCTCAAGCAAACAGAAGAAGCAGATTCTAAGAAATGACTAAAATATTTTATGAAATACGTTCTCTATCGCTCACCTTTTCCCTGTACAATGAACCACAGAATTACAGGTGCATAAATTCACACAATTTTCTCACCTGCCCCGCCAAAAATACGATTGTAATATCATCGTCGCATCTGCGTCTTTACGGCATCATCTCATCAACATAAACTTGGCGTACAATCGCTGTATATGTATGAGACACATTTGTCTCACAGACAAAGTGTATTCACGGCCTAAGGTATGCCGTGGCTCGAGACACTACCTGCAATCGACTTTGAACTGTAACGTAGCACATTACGGTTGTGTTTCTAAGTTTTAAGAAATAGAAACGTCATGTTAATAAAATCCGAACTTGTAGTAGACAAAGCGTTAATTAAGGAATGAGATTTAGAGTGTAATACGGGAGATTTTTAGTGAGTAAAGCTATTTTTGAAGTTGTAAGCGTTTGCTATGGACACTTACTTGGAATAATTCGTAATTTACAGTGTGTTCTCTTTAGCTAAGTACATTCTTTATTCTTCTCCGTCACTAAACGTGAAGACTGGCTTACAGTGGATTTTTATTATTGTTTGTCTTTGCTGGTAGTCTTCCAGCATTAAGATGACCAATTTTTCTTAGTGTATCGATGGCAGAAATAAGCACTTTATTTATTTATGAAATCATTTGGTCTTACAAGCTAACAGACATACATCCAGAGCGCTTACAAGATTAATTTAGCATCTAATTGATTTGTAAACATTAATGATTAACAAAATACAAACAAAATACACGGTACATAGTTACAAAGTCAATAAAATAATAATAGCAAAATTTTATAGGTAAGGATTAATTACATGTCAGATTAGTAATAAACATAACACAAATAGTCCTAAAGATAAGATTATTATTATTACATGTCAATTATATCTCTATCTCTATGCTACGTCATTTAAAATTATGCGAAATTTATTGTATGTACAATTGACCAAAACCATCGGCAAATAAGTCTAGATCGTGGTGCTGAACAAGTATGCCCCCGATAGCGCGGAGTGCACGGTTGGTACAGTTACCGGCACGTAACTTGGCAGGAGATTGTCGTAGTGGGGGAAGTTCGCGCATATAAAAATGTATGAAATTGTGCGTGCGCAAACTTCCCCCACTACAAAAACTCTTGCCAAGTTACGTGCCGGTAACTGTAGGCGCGTTTCTGCCGCGCTCGGTGCGCGCGCTTGGCAGCTCCAGCAGGCGCGGTGTTACCTGGCCCTCCGAGTCCATTGGTATATTCCGAGGGACCAAGATACGGACTCGCTCTAGTATTTGGGGACTATGGATTATATTACGCACTATCGACAGGATGTGTGTTACTTGAGACACATGACATGACCCTTCTAAATCTTAGTGTTTCAATGTCCACCATTCCTGAGACGAATAAAGAAGGATATAGGTAAGGATAGTATCCGGTACTGTTTCCTGTATACCCACCGAGCAAATTTCAGTTGTATTTTTTCTACGATAGCAACATATTTTTTTTTCGTAAGGATTCCAAACTATCGCACCATATATTCAAGTTTACTGCACACATAGGCATTGTATAACTTTAGCACTTTAGCAACCCCTATGTTGTCGAACTGTGAAGCAGTCCTAATAACAAATCCTAGCGTTTTGTTTGCTGACTTGCAACTATTGGTTATGTGAGAATGAAAGTCTAATTTGCAGTCTAGGTCTAATCCTAAATCTCTAATTATACTAACTCTATCTGTTATTTATTCTAAATCTCTTATTTACCTTTCGTGTGAAAAGTGACCAACCTGGTGTCACGGTTTAAAATGCCGCCAAGCCTTTGACTTGGCATTGCATGCCTTAGAGAAATATCTCCTAGGCATGCCGATTTCCTCGCGATGTATTCCTTTGCCGTTTACGAAGCAAGTGATAATTTTACTAACTTAATATGCACACATGTGCATATTGTAAAATTCCAACCCAAGGCACCCACTTCTGACCTTTCGGGTACATACCCGAAAGGTCAGAAGTGGGTGCCTTGGGTTCAAACTCGAAACCTTGGTAGTCCGCCGGTCAAACCATTAGGCTATCTCTATTTATCGTGGTGAAAGGATTAGCCAATAAACTCAGGAGTCGATTGCTAAGGGTGTAAAAAATTATGTTGGTTGCTGTGTCATCTTTGCAACAATGGGCTACTAGACAAAATTTTAGTTTTTAGTCCCCTCATCTAGATTACAAGAAAACATTGGACACACATTTTTCATTTTTTCACGTACTTAATTAAAAAATAATGGCGACACATCGAGTCAAAATGTCGCATGACGTCACTAGCCACAGTACAGTCAAATTGTCAAACTGTCCAATTTTCCCAATTGAACATAACCTTAAAGCGTTTAGAATAAGGTTGAAAACTTATTAAAGTTTGACACATTGGGGTAGGTTGATGTGCTGGCGTCTGTACTAGATAATGACGTTAAATGCCCTCTCCTTTCAACTTTAATGCGCTTGATTTAACGATTTTCCATCAATTTGGAAATCAAAAAAAATACTTGTGCATTATTTTTTATAATCGAACTCATGGACTAATTATATTTTGATGTTCGTAATCTGTCAAACACCCTATTACGACCTGACATTTCTGCCGACAATTTTTTATTACGCTTTTAGTTAGTGTTGTAAATAGGTACTCTTATATAATTTAAGCAAAATAGGTGTACGGAGGAGTCTTGATATGAAATGAATGTTCTACCATCCACGGACCGATCTCTTAACCTTCGATTGACCCGTGAGGCTGTTACTATTTAACCAAAACAGGTATTTTACGCAAAAGTTAAAATAAATAAATTTATAATTTAAGCAAAACAGGTATAATAATAATAATAATAATAATTTATTTGTTAACATAGGTATAAAAAATACAGATCTTATTTTTAATTAACAGAGCGCTATGTTATGCCGGGAGGCGTACAAATATTGGGTGCAATTTTCGCTGAGAATTACAAATTTAAAAGAAAAAAAAACATGCATAATATGTGGTAGATAAGTAAGTTACAAAAAAGTACATTGGGAAAGTTAATTAAACAATTACATATTATTCCAATTATTAAAACAGATATTTGCAAAGCTATTCAAATTTCAAATCAAATGTCAATATAATTAAAATGTCAAATTAATGAAATGTCTATACAAATAAAATGTCAAAATAATTAAAGTGTCAAAATGATTAAATTGTCCAAATCTTAGGTAATTTACGTTTTGTCTATTTGCCTAATGACTTCTTTCCGTTTCCAATTGCATTAAGTTGACTTCACTGATCGATCGAGCTCCTCTGAATATATTTTTAGGCAGCCGCCGCTGTAAATCAGCCATTTTATTGTTATCGAAACAATATTCTCCTGTGGTTTCAATAAAATAACTTAATACATCAATGTCACAGCAAGTTGGTCTGTTTTGATTGATTGTGGGGGGGACTGTTTACCCCGAAGCTCCCGAAAACGTTGTTGCAAGTTTTAATAAACAACTGTTTGCTGAAAAAACTTGGGGTTCTTGTTCCCTTTTTTTATTTTGTTATATTAGATGGGTGACGCCCATATTGAGGACCTTTAGAGGGTAATGTGATCTTGATTACATAGGGTGACTGGTAATTAGTGACCGATACTTAAACACGTTATTGTATTCATGATTTCATTCAACTTTCCCAAATAAACTTTTGTTTATACACAAAAACTTATAACACAATAAACAACAAAAACGCTGTTTGAAATTCCCGCGTGCCCGCCAGTGAGGGATTGATCAAAGTAGGCACGAATAGGTACGATATGTCAGCTGATAGTCTGACCTCGGGAAGGGCAAAATGTATTAGTAGTGGTAGCGTCACACGCTCCCAGCTGATCGATCAAAGGCGCGCGCGCGAATTTTAAACGCTTTTGTGTTATTGTGTTAAAAGAAATTTATCAGTATAAAAAAAAAGTTTCTTTGGGAAAGTTATTCGTATTCATGAGCACAATCACGTGTTTAAGTATCGGTCACTAATTACCAGTCACCCTATATAATCATACATAGGTGTTGGTGTAGAGACTGGCCTGTTGCTCTTGTGGTTAGAGGCCCAGACTACTCCAAACTTTCAAATTTTCCCAATTGAAAATGAACCTTATTCTAGTATCCGCAACTCCACGTCAAAGCGCGTATTTTGCTTATGGGCTATAATCTACCACGCGGGCCCAGTGCGAATTGGTAGATGTCACATGCCTTCGAACTTTTTGGTTCTAGGACATGCCGGTTTCCTCACGATGTTTTCCTTCACCGTTTTGGAGAGCAGTGGTGATGAAATAAATTACACAAAGTATGCGCTTGTCTGGGTTTGAACCCACGACTTACTGTTCGTAAGTCGGGGCCGCCGCCACTGGGCCACCGCTGCTCTCTACAAGCGAAATATTGGTGCACCTACTAAAGTACTATGCTTAAGTTTCAAGACGAGCTGGATGTTTACTGAAAAATTATAGTTGTAAAAATCCTTTAGCTTCCAGTTTATACGAACCGAAGAGATTTAGTTATTTTATTGAATGTCTATAAAACCAGTGTTTTACATGGCGACTGTTCATCCGACTCTGGAAACGTAAGTTGTTTGACCGTCAGACTACTTTCCGTGGCACGCAGGGGTTTTAAATGTCATGTGTTGTCACCCTTTCACGGTTTAACTTGCAGCAGTACTCTTTCACCTTTAATACTTAATTAAACATCTCACTACTAAATGACGTTCCCAAATATGTCCTGAGTTAACATTCTTCTAACTGCTCCACCACCCAAGTGCCTGTGTAGCAACGTTTACATACTCAGCCCAACTTGGCGTCGTAACGCATACTTTGCGTTCGTTCAAAAAGTTTTTTGACGACGTACAAACTTTAGGAAATAATGAAAGTTTATTTTCGTGAACTGAGCGAAATTGTACTTCGGAAAGTTCTGAACATTATTAGGTTTTATTATTACAGGATGCTGAGGTAGAAGTTAAGTGTGTGCGTAGGCGTTTGAAATGAAATACAACTTACAGCAATGTTTTTATGGTTGATCGTCATTGTGTAATGGCCGTTTTGTATGATAATATACCTAATAGCAAATGTGTTTTAATTCAAGGCTTGATGCTGGTGATGTTTTTCAGTTAACTGAACCGGAGTAGGTATGGCTTGGCACGCGACGATGGAAGTGACCGGGCGGTATGTCTTTATTTCCTTGGAAGTGGATAGACCTTAAGGATGGGATGCTACTTGAGTCGATACTCTTGCGCCATCCCATCTTCCTGGGTCGACATACTGTGCTGGCGCTGCTGCTACGGCCGCTGAGAACCTCAAGCACCGTAAATATAGCAAAAGTACCTTCTTTTTGAGGGGTGGAAAATCCTCATGGCTGTCCCCCACCCCGGGGACGGGTCTGTCAGACTCTTACTGACTAAAAACCACCCCGTGTTCCTTCTCACACCTGCGCCGGGGGTCGCGGGAACAGAAGATACTTCCGCGACAGCAAAAGTATCCTTATCTTACCCGTACCTTGTTGGTAATTATACTTACTAGCTATTTAGGAGTACCCTTAACTAAGCTCTGCTTAATTTAGGACTAGAAGGCGTTTAGTAAAAGTTGTGGAATATCTTGTATATAAAATTCACGTGTTGTACACTCACGGTAGGCGGTGAAGCGGATCTCATGGCGCATTGGCCTCTAATAAATCCGTTGATACCTTACACACGTACACCGCCCGACCGCGCGGTCGAGCGGGGCGCCAGACCTTCAGAACCGCCTCGGTGCGCGGTGCCGTGTGTTAATCGCCTTAATGCGATACAGGTACTTCCCGAAGCAATCATCCCCGGAAAGTATCTGTGTCACCCGAAACGACAGGGAGCCGTGCCTCCTCCCGATGTCAACTCTAACTAGTATAACATTTAAAAGACTAGTTTGGAAATTATAATTAAATATTATTAATTCAATTTAGGATTTTGTCTAAATCAAACTTTTTTTAACTTTTTCGACTGGCCTGTTTGGTCTAGTACTTAGTTAGTGACCCTGACTGCTATGCTGGAGGACGTGGGTTCGATTCCCACCCAGGACAAATGTTTGTATGATTAGCACGATCATCTGTTCTGTGTCTGGGTGTTATTTATCTATCATATGTATGTATGTATTTAGAACTCCTCCGAAACGGCTTGACAGCTGATGTTTATCAAAGTTAAAATGCATAGGTATTCAGTAGGTCTGAGAATCGGCTACTATCTATTTTTGCGAACGAACTTTGCTGGGGCAGCTAGTTGTATTATCTAAGTCTAAATCTATCGTCTCCGACAAGACGAGCCAAGCTAAGCGCAAGGGCACTAAGTACCTACCTTTTCTCGAAGTGGTTCGTCGTTTTTTGAGCCCTCATAGAGTTGGTTTCTGATGTACTAGAGAGTTCATACTCTATAAATGTATAGCTTGGCTGTTTCGTTACTTACTTCAGAAACTAAATATTCGCATCACCTCTACGACGGTAGCGAAACGGCGAAGCCATACGTTTTTACTGATATGTAGAATTTGGGAAGTTAGGGTCAGTGGTTAGGCCGTGTAGATTTAGAAGCTTACTCTACATGAGATCTGATATCTTTTTCACAGGGCAAACCTTATGTGGTCGTCTTGGCAACATTTTACATGAAATGTTTTGGTAGGATATTATTATACCTATTGTCTATTTATTAGCAAGTAAACGCATTCACAGCTCGAGAAAGATTGGAAAATCTTAAACTTAGAATTATAGTTCGTTCGCGTTAAGAATGCAGTGAGTCGTCAGTGCATCTGCAAGATAAAGGTGTTTTCACAGTGGTGTTAAATTCAAACAAATTATATTTTAAAAGATTAAGTTTAATGAATTTGAAACGATTTGATTGGTTAGGGGGGCGGGGCTAGGCCGACGGATATAGATGACTCACTGCATTCTTAACGCGAACGTACTATAAAATACCTATAGGTCTAATATGTATACAGGATGTCTCATTCAAATCGGTCAGTATGGGAAAGTCTGAAACTATAAGACATACGAAGATCTGTTCTGAGGAACCATGTCATCGATTTTAATAACAAGAAAAACTGCATTCATACATTTTAAAAAACATCTGTACTACTGTAGTAATATTGTAAATGTGGTCACTTCGAGCACCTACTAAAATAAATTAAAGTATGTGGAAACAATGAATTTTATTCATTTTAGACATCATATTTCATACAGACATTTACTGCTTAAGACCTACACAATCGATATCTAAATAGAAATAGTGTAGGTTTTTTTTTTAAAATAACCGGGTTCGATTTCCGAACGGAGTACAGATGTTTTTCAAATTGTATGAATGCAGTTTTTCTTGTTATTAAAATCGATGACATAGTTCCTCTGAACAGATCTTTGTATGTCTTATAGTTTCAGACTTTCCCATACTGACCGATTTGAATGAGACACCCTGTATACTTAATGGCTAAATATCGTCCAAGGGGTTTGAGAGAATCGCCCAAACTGTTGTTCAAGTAACTGATAACCTAAATAGCCGTCAAGTGCTCCCATCCCTTTAAACTTAATTATCTCTTTATCTTTATGTTAATTAGTGACGGGTTAAGTGTTAACTCGACCTTGTTTTAACATGGCCAATTAATTCTTAGAGCTGTTAAATGATACGAAATGGTTTGATGGTAGTACTAAATGGTCAAATCTTTGAGCCATCTTATAATTGACTTTTCATTTAAGTTAAACAGTAGGTATTCGGTATATTTTTTATATTTTTAGCAACTCACTGCATCAACGAAAAAGCCAATCACTGATTTCTATTAAAGACTTAAAAGGAACTTTTAAACGTCAAACTAACATGTTAAATGAAAAATAAAAACTTTTTTACAAAAAAAAATTTTTTCTAAATGAAAATGCTTGATTTGTTACTAAAAATGTTGAAATCGGTGCATGTGTGCCTATATTTTTTGAGGAGTTCCCTCAATTCCTCAAAGATCCCTCATCAGGTATGAGTTTTGATACAAATGGGACCAATCTGTTAGTACACCCTATAAAACAAAAAAAGAATTTTGAAAATCGGTCCATAAATGAAGGAGTACTGAGGTAACAAACCCTAATAAAAAAAAAATATATATACAACCGAATTGAGAACCTCCTCCTTTTTTTGAAGTCGGTTAAAAATAGTTCTAGTTCTATCTAAGATTCGCATGGAAAAACCTAGGCTAAAACTCCATAACTATTCACTCTTTTTAAAACAGTTTTAACAATGCCATCTTAAAACTCAGTTCAAAATTGGAATCAATAGAGCATGCATAAATTTGTAAAGTTGAATTCAGACGTGTGATTTTTTAATTGATAGCACTTTGTAAGTTTATCTTAAGCATCAAAGTAGGTAAGCATCTTGAAGAAACCTGGACTTAAAATAAATAAAATCACAATACAATGATAAATAAATAAATAAATATTCCACAACGCCATCTAGCCCCAAGCTAAGCAGAGCTTGTGTTATGGGTACTAAACAACTGATAAACATACATATATATTTCTAAAGACATACATATTATAGATAAATTACACCCAGTTCCAGAACAAATGGTCGTGCTGATCACACAAACATTTGTCCTGGAAGGCAATCTAACCCACGACCTCGGGCATAGCAGTCAGGGTCACTAACTACGAGTCCAACAGGCCAGTTACTGACAGGCTAGTTTCATTATTTTTCTTTTTGTGTGGTGACTAACCCGGTGTCTAGTTCTTATCCCGCCCATTGGCCTTTGACTTGCCTTCACATTATGTCAAGAAATATCTTTCGGGCAAGCCGGTTTCTTCAATATGTTGTCTGGTACCGTTTTTAAAGCAAGTTATAAAAGCTATATACGAGTACATCACGTTGATTTAATTAAAGTTTTATTTTCGCAGTCCATTGTTAGTCCATTCTTTTTTTAAATCACCAAACGCGATACTAGCTTAAGACCACCCAGTTTAAATGGAGATATTTTATTACAAAGTTGGTTCTTTATACCCAGGTGCTTTGACGTCACAGCCCGTCTAGTCCAAAAACAAAAGAGTACGGGAACATCGTCGCCTGCGAGCGGATCGACGGGCTCGAACGAATACGGATGAGTGCACTAGTCTTATTTCCAATGCATTCGTTTTCTACGACTCAAATGGTGCGAGATTTCCTAGATTTCAGAATACCTATGTGATTTTAGAGCGGAAATTATGTGAGGTTTATCTTTGTCTTCTAGTATATTGTTATTATTTAAGCATCTTCTTAGAAGTAAATAACTGCAACCCGCGTGCGTGTATGTCCAGTACTAACATGAATGCATAACGTTGACATCACATTTAGTAATGTCTACTCTAACTTGTCAACTTGTCCCACCCTGAGGTGGTAGCACTAATCAAGCTCCGGCACCACTGTGACCCTCACTTCGTTACCAGACAAGCAACACTGATACACGAGAAGGCTCAGTCTTCCGCCGCTAAAACTAGTTTGGAAATTATAATTAAATATGAAATTACTAATTCAATTTACGATTTTGTCTAAATCAAACTTTTTTTAACTTTTCCGACTGGCCTGCTGGTCTAGTAGTTAGTGACCCTGACTGCTATGCCGGAGGTCGATTCGATCCCCACCCTAGACAAATGTTTGTGTGATGAGCACAATCATTTGTTCTGTGTTTGGGTGTTATTTATCTGTAATATGTATGTATTTAGAAATATATAAGTATGTTTATCAGCTGTTTAGTACCCATAACACAAGCTTTGCTTAGCTTGGGACTAGATGGCGTTGAAAGTTAGTTGTGAAATATTAATTTATTTAACTTCATAAATTGACAGAGCACATTTTAAACGTCAAAAAAATACTTAAGACAGTCCCATAAAATGCCAGCCCTTCGTCACTTCCTAGTGCTTTTATTGGGAGGAATGATTGGGGGAACTAACTTTTCAGCATAATGCTACCTTGCCACATAAATTAAAACCTAAATGCTAAATAGTGTGTTTTCAGTTTTAAGTTGCTTGAATTGACGTTACGTGTAAGTCAAGCAATGGTTCTAGGGCATCGCGTGGTGAGCAGGGTAGCTTGAAGAAGTGACCGAAATCTTACAAGCAATGAAGCCAATTAATTAGGGAACGTTCCTAGTACCTACTTGTAGGTATGTAGGTACTTATTTTAACGGTACCCCGACGTTACGTAAAATTTCATGGCTAAAGTGTTATTTTTAACTTTTTAAATGTTTTACTTTTTTTACGGTGGGGGTTTTTTAAATTTTTAATTAAATTTTTATTTAATTTTTTTTTAAACGCATAAATTTTGTTTTATAGATTATACAGTTACGAGATTTTTTCAAAGCATTGTATGTAGAGTCAAATGCTGGTTAAAACGAATCCAAACACGACATATCTGCTATTATTTTGTCAAGAGTCTACCTACTGGTGTGCTGGATAGCCTGGCTGCAGCATCAGCTCATCCTGTTGCCATCAGTGCATTGTGTGCAGAATCAAATGCTGGTCAAAATGAATCCAAACACGTAATATCTGCTGTTATTTTCCCAAGAGTGAATTAGTCTGCTAGATATCCTGGCTGCATCAAACTAAATACACCATAATGTTGCTTATTAATATTACACACATGGGTGTTTGAAATTTTAAGACACACATTATGTTGTTAAGTAAAGTTTATACCCATAGACGTCTAAAATAGCAACGATAGCTAACACAAAAGAGCTGATAACCTTGAAACGGCTGAACCAATTTTGATGAATTATGTCTAAGAACCATCGCAAAAAACCCAGCTTTTAAATAAAAAAAACCGCATCTAAATCGGTTCACCCGTTTGGGCGCTACGGTGCCACAGACAGACAGACAGACAGACAGACAGACAGACAGACAGACAGACAGACAGACACACACACATAGCGGTGAAACTTATAACACCCCTCTTTTTGCGTCGGGGGTTAAAAATACGCACTAAAAGCTATTAAGCAAAGGTATAAAATCGATTGGAAGATTTCACTTTCATAGATAGGGAGGATTGATTTAAACTTGATTTTGTTTTGGTTATAGGAAGGAGGAGAGGAGAGAGGAAGGAGGTTATAGGTCTAGGAAGGTAAGGGCGTTTACTTCCATGGCAAAAATTTCATGTTTTGGCCATGGGCATCAGCGCCCTTAAATAATGATCAATTCAACCGAGTTTTAAGCAACAATAATAATATTTATGTTTGTTAAACTTCCTGTTCAACTGTCAAAAATAAGAAATTTTATTTATAATGACTGTCAAAAGTGACAATTAAACTAAGGACACTAGTGACACATTTGTCGTTTAGTTGTATTATATTAAGGGCTGATTAATAAGGATAAATGCCTCGACAAATAAAGAGTAAAACGACTTACAGCAATTAAATTTTGTAAGATTTCAATCAAGTAAGTTTAAGTTAGCGTACAATCCGCTGCGTGTTTTATTGTTTAATGAATTTCCTTACTTCAAAATGTGGTTTTACTTCCTCGTCCTGTGCTTTGTGTAAGATCAAATATGGATCAAAGTAATTACTTTTGTACCCAAAATCCCCCGTGTTTCCGGCACCAGGAAAGTTTCAAACAACGTAATTATAATCAAAAGAGCCGCGACGCGTAAGAATTAGCCATGCTTTACCTACCTTCTGACTACTGAACCTTTCAAAGCCAGGCGCTATGAATGCACAGAATTTCATAGAATTGGCAAGAATACAAGATTCACATACAATGATACAATACTAATTCAAAAACATACCATTAAATTAAAATTATTCATTTACGTATTAGTCATAGGTACAAATAAATACAATAAACATTTCTGACCCGCATTGGAACAGCAACATGCCTGCCACAGCAATGTTGGATATGGGCAGTCAGCCTGTTGCCGATCATTGCCAGTATAGCATTGGTGCTGGCCTGCAAACGGCGTACCAGGAATGCACAGATGCACACCGCTTACGCATCGTAGCGTGGAA
This sequence comes from Euplexia lucipara, assembly GCA_921972225.1. Taxonomy (NCBI): domain Eukaryota; kingdom Metazoa; phylum Arthropoda; class Insecta; order Lepidoptera; family Noctuidae; genus Euplexia; species Euplexia lucipara. The sequence goes on from OV179159.1 coordinate 19,491,773, forward strand.
ACAATCAGCGCGTGCCATCGCGAACATCCTTAATGCAATACAGAAACGAGGCAGCCCCAACATCGCCCCGAACGCGTTGTTGTACTCGACCCGGTAGGCACTGTATGCCAGTTCACTATACTCAACCCACAGTCTATATTAGCGATGTGCAGTACGCTCTAAAAATAATAGAATTATTACATAGAATATTTCTTAAAAAAACAAAAAAAAACCACAACTTTTCACTCAACTCCATCTAATCCCAAGCTGAGCTAAGAGCTTGTGTTATGGGTACTAAACAGCTGATAAACATACTTTTATATTTACACCCAGACACATAACAAATGACCGTGCTCATCACACAAACATTTGTCCTCGGTGGGAATCGAATTCACGACCTCCGACATAGCAGTCAGGGTCACTAACTACTAGACCAATAGGCCAGTCTAAATACTTTGCTTTGTTTGTGCTTAGAGTCGGTACGTGAAACGGGTCTTGGTCGATTATTTGATTTGATTTAATGTTGATCCTTACATAGTAATTTTTTTTTGTTTTACGTGAGTAGGTATGTATTTTGCTTAAGTTTAGTTAAAAATGTTAATACATAAATTGTATATTGGAGAGTGTTAGATATCACGTAACAATCATTTGAAACATAATGATTTGATTGTTGACTGCCTGTTGGTCTAGTAGTTAGTGACCCTGACTGCTATGCCGGAGGTCGTGGGTTCGATTCCCATCCAGGACAAATGTTTGTGTGATGAGCATGATCATTTATATTGACATGTATTTTTACTTTGAAAGTATATTATATTTTTTTTTCATTGTGAATGTAAGGACTATGTGGATTCTGTTTTTATTTTTTTTTAGATATTCGTTTCTAAATCTTTTTAAGTTCTTTAATTTATTTATTTTAAATTTAGTCTGGCAGTTTGAGTTCTTTATGGGACCAACCCAAATGTTCTCTCTTTGGTATTGTTCGTCGGCACGTGGAGCTCCTCAAGTTCCGAGTTGAGCTCACGATTACTGACAAATGCTTGCACTGACTGATCTGGTCCCCTCATTCTGTGTGGTTATTTCCTCAAAAGACCACCTCAGACACTAATCTGCATGGATCTTACATGATTTGACCAAGATAATGTCTGGACTTTAAAAGAGACTATGACCTCTGAGTTTCTTTCGGTGTTTCTTCTCAGAGTAGTCAAATAGTGAAATACCGATCTCATTTACTAAAAAGGCCACGTGTAAAAGTGTTTGTAAAAACCTATTTACAAAAATAAATATCATTTATCATTTATCATTTGTTCTGTGTCTGGGTGTAATTTATCTATAATATGTATGTATTTAGAAATATATAAGTATGTTTATCAGCTGTTTAGTACCCATAACACAAGCTCTCAAGCTTAACTTGGGACTAAATGGCGTTGTGTGAAATGTTGTGGAATATTTATTATTATTTCCATTTATTTTTTGTACATACATAATTATAAATTATATTTTTAAATATTGATACAAAAAAGATATAAAAACATTTAAAAATATAAAAAATAGTAGGCCACCGATGGCGGGAGCAGGGTCCAAGCTACCGGTGGTTAGGGTCTCAGAGACAGGAACCTCCTCACAATGCGAGCCGTATCGAGGAGTACTGCCTTCTGTATCAGGCCTTTGATCCAACCGCGTAACGAAAGCCTCGACAGATGGTCGTCGAGGCTTTTGGCAATAAGGCCATTCGCCGTCACAACAATCGGCACAATGACAGCAGAATCCACATGCCACATGTCGACAATCTCGTGGGCTAAGTCAAGATATTTTATTTGTTTATCTTTTTCAGCTTTCACGAGATTTTCGTCATGTGGGATGGTAATATCAACTATCATTGCGCGGCGCGCTAATCGGTCTATCACTACTATATCTGGCTTATTGGCGACAATAGTCCTGTCAGTAATGATAGACCGATCCCAGTACAACGTGACATGGTTATTTTCGAGAACTGGGTCGGGCACATACCTGTAGTACGGTACCTCAGTGTCCACAAGCTGGTATCTCAAAGCAAGTTGTTGGTGAATAATCCTGGCTACTTGGTTATGCCTGTGCAAGTATTCGCCGTTAGCCAGACGAGAACAACCAGAGATTATATGTCTGATAGATTCACCAGGGCGGTGACATGCCCGACACACGTCAACCGTCCCGTCCTTCATAATATGTCTCCGGTAGTTGTTCGTTAGGATAACTTCGTCCATAATTGCACATACAAAACCTTCAGTTTCCCCAAAAAGGTCACCAAAACGTAGCCAGGATACCGACGCTAGTAAATCTACATCGGGCCCATGAAGAGCCCGGTAGAAGCGGCCGTGAAGCTCTTTGCTTTGCCATACCCGTCTGCGGTCATCTGTACTAAGCACTACAAGTTTGCGCCAGTTCTCGTTAGCCATGGAAAGCGGGGTGAGCCCTTTGTCCACGGCGACCACATCTCTAGCATACCCACCTCGGTTTTTAAAAAATATTCCCTGCTGCTGTACACTTCGCGGTTGTGGAGAGTCTTAGCATTTAGAAAACATCGACCCCCACACTTCCGCGGAATGTACAACCTCATAACCGAAGAACGTGGGTGATGCATCCGATTTGCGGTCAGCAATGTACGGACTCTCCTATCTAGGGTGTCCAGTTCAGTTTGAGTCCATTTAAGTATGCCGAAAGAGTACATCAAAACCGGCATGACCCAACCGTTGAAGGCGCGCACCTTGTTTCCACCTGAAAGAAGACTGTTTAGCACTTTTTTCAGGCGACCAAAGAAACGCTCCCTCAACGATTGCTTCATGTCAGTAATATTGATACCTAACGCTTCCGACATACCTAAATATTTATAGCTCTCGGATGAGGAGAGGGATCTAAGGTGTATGGAATCCGAGAGTTGAATTCCCTGGGATTCCATAATCTCCCCTCGCTTTACATGCATGACAGCGCATTTCTCCACACCAAATTCCATCCTAATGGCGCTACTGAAAGTTTCAGTTACCCTCAGTAGCTCCATCAGTCGCAAATTGTTGGGGGCAAATAGTTTTAGGTCATCCATGTAAAGCAGGTGAGATATGACTTGACCATCTCTTCTCAGTCGATAGCCTAGACCTGAATCCTCCAGCAATGTGCTTAGAGGATTCAGGGCTAAGCAGAACCATAAGGGACTCAAACTGTCTTAATTAATTAATTAATTAATTTCTTAATTCTTTCTTCTTTCTTTATTATTATTATTATTATTATTATTATTATAACCAAGGGGTAGGTATCTTGTTACCCAGTAACTGGGTTTTGTAGGTCCGATAGGCAGTTGCTCCATGTAAAACAGTGGTATTCAGCTGCATCCACCTCAACTGAAACCGACCCCAATTTGTCTAGTTGGGAAAAAGGCTAGGCAGATGATGATGATAAGCCGAGTAGTATTTTCAATTTAAAAAATCGTTCAAATTAACGTTGTCAAGCATTAGTGCTAGAAACACAGCAGTCCCGAAATACTGGAGCAGGCAAAGTTTAAAGATAAATTACAATCTTCATTACAATGATTGAACTACCAACCTATTTTAAGCTTCCATGTGTTTCAATAATGGCTTTAAACTGTTCGTTGAATAATATATCTATGATCAACACTTTAAGTGCTGGTTTATTAGTAATGGAGTGTAATATTCATGTTAATATGATACTCTTGTAGTCAGCAGATTCGTCAGGTTAATTTGATTTTCTCGGCGTCACCTGTGCAGATTTGTTCGTGACATACTCAATTAAATCGTATGTCACCGACTACGAGAGATAGGTTCAAGCTTTAGGATAGATTGTTATTTAATTCTAACGTAGGTGTCATAATAGTACATTATGATATAAGTGCGGTAAGTTGGCTATTACAGCCGAGGCGATATTGCTAGCCCGAGCTGCAGGCGAGGGCTATAAGAAAGCAGAGGCTGTAATTATCAAAGCGCACGTATGTCATACGACGTTTTATAACATGTTTGCGAGGAAATAAATAAAACTCGGACTGTAATTTTTAAATAAAAACAATAGAGCGAAAAGAAAAAGTGCGCGTAATAATTTTTATAAAACAGTTACTCGTAAAGGCTCTCTTATTCTGCCAAATTCAGTATCGTAATGTATCTCATTACTCACTAGTGCGTAATGGTTTTGGTTTGGTTTTTATATTTTATCTCCCAAAGTAAATTATATTCATAATGTGTAATTCTGTGTGTTTAACTAATGTAATTGGCTAATGGCCGTTTTATGTTAAATAAAAAATAAATAAATAAATAATAAATAAAATTTTGACCACTTTTCTGACATAAAAACTCTTTGCTAAGATTTAAAAAACGGAACTGTTTGTTTTAAGTCGGAGCATCTTGCAAACCGTGCGTTTTACATTACCATAACGCACAAGTGCGTAATGAGATACATTACAATAAATTGAATTTGGCGGAATAAGAGACCCTTTACGAGCAAATGTGTTATAAAGGGATTTTATTTGCGTTCCTAGTGGTTTGATGCCTATGACAATACTTAAGTAAGCGACAATCCAATTTCTGACAGTGCGCGTACACTATAATATGTATAAAATAAATGAATTAATGATTTAGCTATTTTTCAATTATTTAGAAGTACGGTCAAGATCCCTACCAACAGCTTACTGCAATGCTTCCTTCCTCCGAGCACGTTTGCCCTTGCGAATCTCCACTCTAGCCGGCCAACTAAGGCGAGAAAGAAGTGGGAGCTCCGTTCCTCGTCAGAGTTCACTCTGGCCGGCCAATTACGGCAAACCAGAGGTGAGGAACAATACTTCTCCAGGGAGATCAGGTCCGTGGGGTCGCTACTGTCCAACAGCTCGCCACATGTACAACACAGAATTATTTAAGGCATTAAGTCCGCCTTTGTATAGTTTTTTTACTTGTGCATAAAGTTTTAATAATTAAATAAATAAATTATAATATTTTTTTGTTAACATAAAACGGCCATTGGCCAATTACAGTAGTTAAAGACATTTATGATTACATAGAATTTACACGCTCATCTCACAATACTTCAAACATACTGGCAAAATCGTTATCCATTCATCTGCGAACACTTCACAGTCGAGTTAAGTCTAAGAGTGTGTTAAGCGCGGATAGTAAAAACGCGGAATGCATTTCTGGGGACGGGCGAGACGGGCAAACAGTATATTATGACTTCTATAAATTCAGGTAATGTTAAACCGGGATAACCAACTGGAGAACTTCACCATGCAATTTAGGGGCAAAAATCACACATAACACAGACACACACACATATGCATACTTACCAACAATGTTACGTCCGTGATATCTCACAACATCAAGGCCAGTTGAAAGCCAGAGTCAGGCACTAATTTTCGTTAGTTTATTGCTGAACTGGAGCTATTTAATGCTTTGCAGAATAATTCAGATGTTTTATTATACGTTTCAAATGAGAATAGGAATGACTTTGCGCCATTTTGTGACGTCACGTCATAGCTGTCAAATCGAATAAATTGGGTAAGATCAGCAAAACAAGGTTTTTTTCTCAATATTATAATTTATTTACGAATTACGAACGAATAATTTTCTAAATTGAACTGTTAAAGTATTTGTTTACATTGGAGATAATCTCTCGTGTCGTCCCATGCAATACAGCGCCTCGTTCACACATTTTCGAGCAATCTGGGAGATGAAAACAAAAACAAATATCAACAACAAAAAACAACCGTGTAACAAACAGAATTAATAAATAAAACGTAATCACTCCACAAGACTAACTAATTTAAGACGTTTTTTTTATTTTGAATAACTTCGACTCAGTAAAACAAAAAAAAAGAAAATGAATAAGTAGAATGAAGCCTTGACTTCTGAACTAGACTGTAACCTGTGTTACAGGAATCAGTGTCTTCTTCCATTCTTGTTAAACCATAAGTTGGTTTAACAAGAATGGAAGAAGACGAAGATGTAATAAATATTTAAAATAGAACATTTTCAAGACACATGCAGTCGTATATTTATACCTTTTGTATTATAATGAATCTTGATAATATATAAGTAGCAAGCTCTGATTGTGTCAAGTTAACTGACGCATTAGTATGTAAATCTAATTCAACAGTAATAGATGTTATTAGGGATAATTACGTGCAAACAGACGTGCGCAAGTTGATGTGCCAGTAAATGTTTGCGGATTAAAGTTTAGACGTCATCAAATTCTAAACTGTAGAATATTTGAGTTGAGAAGATTTCTAAGGTGCACCGAAAGGTTATGTGCACCACATCAACCCATTTACTGTACAACAAGATATGGTTTGGTAAGACTCTGCTGTCTGACTTTCGGCATAAGGCTAACGGGTAATCGTTTCGAGAAGCGGAAAGCATTTCGCTTCGTCGTTTATACCGCGTACATCGAAGGACTGGAACAACTTGCCTGCTGCGGTCTTCCCGTCCGATTATAATTTAGGTGTCTTCAAGGCTAGAGTGAATAGGCTCTTAATAAACTAGTGCTCTTCACCATCACTGATTGCATCACTGCTTACCATCAGGTGGGATTGCAGTCAAGCACTGGTTTATAATATTAAAAAAAAAAAAGAGATCAAAAGTACCTACTGTAAGTATTCAAATTAGGAGCAGCACTTTTTAAACGTCAAACGTCACGATCGTGTCTCGTAATGACTGTAAAGAACTAGAAAGGTCAGCCGGAGACTGATAGTCACGCATTCACGGCAAGAGCGTTTAACTTTTCGATTACCTCATGCTTCAGTTTTTTCCTTAATAACTACCTAACCTACCTAACCTTATAACCACTGAAGGTAAAAAGCGTAAAGCGGTTTCTGTAAACAGCTCTTTGAAACAAGCAAACATAGAACCCAATAACTGTGTATAGATAAAAAAAATATTTAAAAAATAAAGTGTCAGAGTCACATTATTAGTTTCAATAAATTAGGCCATATAAAAGGCAATTTTGAGCGTCAAACTTAAAAGTTAAATAAAATACAAACTAGTTGCCCCTTTCGGTTGGTACTTTCGTATGGAGAAGAATGGGCAAGAAACTCCATACTTAACCTTTGAAAAAAGTTTTTACAATATTTTATAGTTAATAAAAAATACATTAAATGTGAATACTATGTGCCTAGAATAAAAAATAAAAAACTACATTCTGATTAATTTTATTAAATTCACAAAATGTAATAATATAAATATTTTTTAACTTACTTAGAAAGAAAAAAAATGATTTAAATTACAGAAAAACTTTTTGTTATTTTTGTGTTATGATGAGATGAATCCATAGCCATTGATAGAAAGTCCTAGTCCATTATATCACAATTAATGGTCCACATAACCATATCATAATAAATGGACCAGGAAATCAAGGGACAATTCCCCATAATCTCCTCGCCACCACTAATCTCATTGACCTACATTGGATCAAACTTATCGACGATCCCCCATAAGACATAACCGTTACTGAACTGAACTAAATCCGATCCCCATAGGTCTTTAAAATAAACGGCGAACATGACTTGGAGTTATCAAATTGGGGTTTAGACACAGAACTAAGAAATGTTGTGAGGTGTAATTAAATATATGTACAGACGCACATCAAGTATTCAAGTATTCAAGTATTCAAGTATTTATTGCAATCCATAATGAACATACAGGTGGAAGGTTAAACAGATTGGAGTAACAATTATGGACCCTGTCGGGCACAGCAACATCAAAATTAAGATGAGTAGGAGAGAGGAAGAGCGCATTTTTAAACATTTTTTTAAAAATCTTAAATATTTGTAGAATATTACTCAATTAAATTATTACCTAGTTATTATACTGATATCTTGTACCATATATTATATTTATTATAGTATTTATTTATATTCAATTATAATTATACAAAATTATACATTTATATATTTATTAGTCAAATCAATTTGTCAAATTATCTGTTAGAAATTCTTCTAAGGTGTAGTAGGCTCAAGCTACCCCAAAATGTAAAATTTTCCCAATTCAACATGAACCATATTCTCTTTGTCATAAAGTTGAAAAACTATCAAAGAAATTTGACATATTTTCATATTTTGTGGTAGTTTGATGTGCTGGCCTCTGTATATAGGCCAAACAAAATTGAAAGAAAAGTTGCAATTGCAAACTTGCAATTACTCAATGCAATGTGAAAATTGCAATTATGAAATTTTGCTTCTTATTGTTAGGTCAATATTACTAATGTACCTATCTATTAACATACAATTTTTCTTATCTGCTATATGGCTTTTTTGTGATATTTATTTACTTTATTTGACTAATTATAAGAAAACAATAAATTAGAAGATGACCAATCTTAGTACAGGTAGTTGTTTTTTAGTCAAGAAACATAACATCGTCCTCACATATAATAATATTATGTCTATTAATCAGACATATTATGAATACAAATATTGTAAAAAAAAACAAATTGGGAAGAGTCTGAGTCAGGGAAGAATCAGAGAAGAATGGGCAAGAGTTCTTGCCCATTCTTCTCTATACGAACTACGAATTTAACAGAAGTTTGACGTTCAAAAGAAGTAGTGATATTTTTCACGTGTTGGATGACCTTGGTTTGGTCACGTTCAGAGGATGAATGAAAGAGGCAACTAACAAAATCTATTTGTAACGCGCTAGATGTAAATTGGACCAACGGGTGGGGACGCCCAAGTGATACATAGGCAGACTTATAGATACTAAAAGACAGTGTGTTTATCAGTATGCATGAGTTTCTGGTGAAGTATGTAATAATACTGTTGGGAAAAAAGGATTTTTACGGCAGATGTGTGTGAGTGGCAACGCTGGGAGAGGACGCCCTAGAAGGCTAGACACAGACCCTTATAAGTTAGGTTCTTCAGAAAGGTTATGTGGAGAGTACAGATCACCGACGAGCGTGTATAAAGGTTAACGAAGCAAAAGAGGTACCGCCAAGAGGGGTGTATAAAGACAAAACTTTAAAGAGGATTTTCAATACTCAATACTTTTACTGCATTCCACATTATTCTTAGGTGTAAAACTTAAAATTAGATCATGACATATAGCCTGTTGGGCACACAAAATAAGTGAGTTTAGGAGAGAGGAAGCTTAAGCTAGATAATATTTTATTAAATAAAACAAAAAACCAAATAGTTTATTTATCAAACTACTATTAGGTATGTAAAATAAATGTGGTTTCGAGTTAGTTCAATAATAACATTCGTAGCTAACAAGGTGTCGAAACTATTGATCTTAGTGATTTAAAGCTTCAGAGTCCTCGTATAGACTACTTTTAACTTATGCGAATATCCTTCTTTTAGTTTTGTTTCTATTCACCCTTGCGTTCCTATTCACCCTGTTTGACTGTGTGTAAGAATCGTAAAAGATGGCGCTCTGTAGTTTCTGCTTACTCCCATGTCAAAATAGCGAGATTTATGTTTGTGGTATGTAATAATCGTAGGTTAAGAATAATAGATTTTAAAGGTGCATCGAAAAGTTGTGTGTTAATTGGCTGTCTTGGCACATGATGCTAAGGAATAAGAACTGCTCCAATTTCCATAACATGCTCAATTAGACCATATAGATGCGACATAGGCTACACATCTTCTACCATCCCAGGATAAAGCATAATTGTAGTAATTTAGCCAAGGAAGTCGGTTCTAGCCTGAACACTTGTACGATAAGAGTGTGTTAATGTAGGATGGGTAATGTTAGTAGTCCCCTATTTCTCGTTGAAACTCCTAGGAACATTCCTATGCCTACATATTATGCGTGGTGGTGTGTTCAAGCTTATTTACGGTTATGTGGGCGACGGAGATATAGTTGGGGCGGTTGTCTCTTGTTTTGGCGGCGAGTATTTAAATAATGTGCTCTGGTATTTACTATTAGATACTATATGTAAAATGAGGCGTTTTGATAACATACAGGTTTGAAGAAAACTTTTAATCTAATGCCAGTAGGTATTCATTTACCCTAGATTCAATGGTGTTAAAAATTTAACTTTGTTATTTTTATTTATTTATAAACTGTACAAAGGCAAACTTAATGCCTTAAGCGTTTTCTATTAGTCTACCTTAAGGTGATGTAGAGATGAACATGGTAGGTACAACAAGATAAAGAAAAACATGAAAGAACAACTACATATAATAATTACTTTAAAACATAAAAAGAATAATTCGTCAAGAGAGACAAAAATAAGTTGATGAAGAAAAACTAATGTGACGAACAAAAAATCAACTTAGATTAATTTTGCTGATATTGACGTAAAAAGCTATAAGACGCATTGGAGCGCGTATAAGAGCTATCTAAGCCAATGACATAAAAATCAGTCCTCGTCACATACTAATCCTCCCTGTCGTCTGCAATATGACTACGGCTGCGATACTATTTCTAACATTATTGTGTCGCAAGAAACGGTATTCAAGCACCTCTCAAGTTTGGATAAAAGCAAAGGTGCTGGTTGCGGTGGAATTCCTGCTATATTTTGGTCATCTTGCGCTAAGAGCTTATCGCACCCCATTGCCCTACTGTTTCAGCATTCACTTAAGAATTGTGTGTTTCCCTCTCTGTGGAAAAAAGCGTACGTCATACCTATCCATAAAAAGGGTTCCAAATCTAAAATTGATAATTACCGCCCTATTTCTATGTTAAACTGCATTGCCAAGGTTTTTGAACAAATTATCGTTACCAATATTTACCCAGTCGTTAGTCTTGGCATCCCTGATACTCAGCACGGATTCATGCCAAGACGTTCTACAGTTTCAAACTTAGCTTGTTTCACAGATTATGTGGTGGGTGAAATGGAAAATGGTGGTCAGGTTGACGTGGTCTACACTGATTTCGAAAATGCTTTCGACCGTGTGGATCACGTCATCCTGTTGCGTAAGCTGTACGCGTTAGGAATCCATGGAGATTTGCTCAGGTGGATTGAATCGTACCTAACTAACCGCTCTCAAGCTGTTGTATTGGGTGGGTTTAAATCTGACTTCGTATCCATCCCATCTGGTGTCCCCCAGGGATCGCACCTTGGTCCTCTCTTCTACAACGCCTATATTTTTGACATCATTCACCACATTAAGCACTCGCATCATATTCTCTACGCCGATGACAAAAAAATATTTACTTCCATCAATTCTTTATCTGATTGTATCTTGCTTCAAGAGGATCTCAACTCTCTATTTAACTACTACAATAAAAACAATATCACGGTTAGCATTAAGAAATGTCAAAGTATATCCTTTACTCGTAAAAAAAATCCTATCATTTATCAATACAGTTTCAACGGCGTTGCAATCGAGAGGGTCAAGTTGGTGCGGGACCTGGGTATACTATTAGACTCGGAGATGTCCATGCGTCAGCACATCGATGCGATATGCAGTAGGTCTTTTCGCAATCTCGGTTTTGTTTTAAGATCTTGCCTACCTTTTAAAAGTTTGTTAAGCTTAAAAGTTGTTTTTTTCGCTTTCGTTCGTAGTTTACTGGAATACGGTTGTCAGATATGGTCTCCTTGTTGCGCAATACATAAAAATTAAATTAAAAATTTAAAAAACCCCCACCGCAAAAAAAGTAAAACATTTAAAAAGTTAAAAATAACACTTTAGCCATGAAATTTTACGTAACGTCGGGGTACCGCTTAAGTAAGGAATGTTCCTAGTACTTGTAGGTATGTAGGTACTTATTTCAACTTTTTGGTTTTGGTTTTTTAAATTTTTAATTTAATTTTTATTTTAAATTTTTTAAACGCATTAAGTTTGTTTTATAGAGTATACAGTTATGAGATGTTTTCAGTGCATTGTATGTAGAGTCAAATGCTGGTTGAAACGAATCCAGATACGACATATCTGCTATTATTTTGTCAAGATTCTACCTACTGGTGTGCTGGATAGCCTGGCTGCAGCATCAGCTCATCTTGTTGCCATCATTGCATTGTGTTTAGAATCAAATGCTGGTTGAAATGAACCCAAACACGACATATCTGCTATTATTTTGTCAAAAGTCTACCTACTGGTGTCCTGCATAGCCTGGCTGCAGCATCAGCTCATCCTGTTGCCATCAGAGCATTGTGTGCAGAATCAAATGCTGGTTAAAATGAATCCAAACACGACATATCTGATATTATTTTGTCAAGAGTCTACCTACTGGTGTGCTGGATAGCCTGGCTGCAGCATCAGCTCATCTTGTTGCCATCAGTGCATTGTTTGCAGAATCAAATGTTGGTTAAAATGAATCCAAACACGACATATCTGCTGTTATTTTCCCAAGAGTGTTTTAATCTGCTAGATATCCTGGCTGCATCAGACCAAATACACCATAATGTTGCTTATTAATATTACACACAAGGGTATTTGAAATTTTAAGACACACATATGTTTTTAAGTAAAGTTAATACCCATAGACGTCTAAAATAGCAACGGTAGCTAATACAAAAGAGCTGATAACCTTGAACCGGCTGAACCGATTTTGATAAATTATGTCTAAGAACCATCGCAAGAAACTCTGCTTTCAAATAAAAAAAACCGTATCTAAATCGGTTCACCCGTTTGGGCGCTACGGTGCGACAGACAGACAGACAGACAGACAGACACACACACATAGCGGTGAAACTTATAACACCCCTCTTTTTGCGTCGGGGGTTAAAAATAGTCTTGAACGCATTCAGAAGAAGTTCATAGATCACCTTAATTTCAAATTTCATCACTGCTCACAAGACTACACAGAGAACTGTCGGAAATACAATCTTTTAACTCTGCAGGAGAGGCGTATTCTCATGGATATGGGATTACTATATGACATTTTACGGGGACGTACCGATTGCCCTATGCTTTTAAATAATATTAAGTTCAATGTTCCAAGGAAACGCACGAGACATACTACGTTATTTTGCACCCCATTTCACTCTAGTAATTACGGTAAAAATAGTGTAATACCTCGTTTACTTGACTCTTACAATAAACACTTTAACAGTGTGGATTTATTCATTGATTCTAAGAATGATTTCAAAAAACGAGTTTTGCTAGAATTATTATCGGTACCTGGATGACCGAGCTTTGCTCATTTTTATTGACCCCGAAACTCCCTGCTTACGAAATTTCTTAAATATCGTTTGAGCCGTTTCCGAGATTTAAATTATTTATACAAATTTAAGAGAATTGCTCGGCAAAGGCATTAGTTTGATAGTTTATAAGCTATTTTAAATAACTCAACCACAGTTGGTAAATGGCTGGTTTATTTATTTATAATTAATATATATTTTTCATTTCTATATATATTTTATTTGTATTCACTAATTCATATAATAATATTTTAATACATATACAGGGTGTAACGGAAAGGGTATGTACATACGAAGGGCACGGATTCTCTTGATGATAAGAAACGACATGGCAACGTTTTTATACACATACATACATAATTGTAAAGTTAAGCCCACCCACGCCGTCGCGCCTTCGTCGGTTAGGCAGAGCCCGATAGGTCTGTACTAGGCGCGCAGAACCCGAGATAGATATACTTGAACCTTGCCGGACAGGATTATGACCCTCATAGTGCGGTGACACGTTTGTTATGATTTTGCATTTAATAAATTGTCAATATTAAATAATATCGTGAAGTTTCAAAGTTATTAGTTGGGAGCTGAAATTTTGAGGAAAGACTCGTTATTAAATACTCTATTCACCCTGTTTGTATGTTTATACCCTTTCCGTTACACCCTGTATTTCTTTATATACATATTTGCATTTGTTATTTGTATTTATATTTATCTGTTTATGATATTTTTAATCCTTACATTATTATACTGATCTCTTCAGTTTCCCAATCATCTTTAATATTAAGTATTTATATAGCACTTTCAACTACCCAATGTATCTACCGTGGATAACTGTTATTGGCTACTCATGTAATCTTAGATAAGTACTTAGTTAAGAGTTGAATGCTGTTGTTAACCCTAAGAATAAATAAATAAATAAAAGTAATTATTTTACTTATTAAATTAATAATCTCTTTGGGTTATATAGAAATCATGATTTTTTTGGCACCTTATCCCATTTTCAATATCATCTTAATATTAACACACGTAGCATAACTGCTGTATCGGTAAAGTTAGGCTGAGGTAGCATATCGCCAGTTACTGTTAAGTCTCATGTGGAGCGAGCCTTCTGCCATCAACTGTACAGTGTACACAAATCCGAATATCGGGTTACTATTTGAAAATTCCAGACGTAAAAAAACCAATAACATTCAGACTTCTAATAATTATGAAAAAGAAAAACGGTGGCAATGCCGACAAAAATAAAAACTTGTTGTCTGGAAATAGAAAAATGCAATGTATTGCTTAAAACGTAAATTTGCTTAGATACAAATACCTAGAGGTGTCGGTTACGTAACGGTAACAGTTTCGCGAGTTCAATGATTTTTCCAATCTCAAAAATGCCGAATGCGTCTACAGAAGTTTTCAATTCAAAAAGCTTCAATTTCTAGATCGTTCAACAGACGATAAGCTTAAAATCGCCGATTCTGCAAAGCAGAACATTTGCGTATTATTAGTTTTTAGGTCGAAATGTAAACACCATCGCTTATGATAGGATTCAAACGGAATTGAATCGTGCACTACTGCACGCTTACACGCGGACGCTACACACCGCACTGTAACGTAATATTTCACATTTAAAACACATTTCACCAGTTTCTGGTAAAATCTTTTGATTCATTTGACCTAATTGTATTTTTTCTTCTTCTCTATCGAATCTATCCAAAGATTGTTTAAAAAAATTTGCTTAAAGATTTTAGCAATATTACCACCCTTTGTAACAACAACCTATGTAGCTCTGTAAGGATTTATTCCAGAAATCCCCACTTAAATAAACTCAGCCCAGTGGGGATTTAAGTTCTAAATTATAAATTCTATTTTCCTTCTATTGTTTATTTTTAGATGCATTAAACCAGATTTCCGGTGACTAAAAGGTTTTGCAATATTTTGCGCAAAAAAATATTATTATGAGCTCTAAAGCAAATTAAATTTAGAATTCATTTTGTAATTACATTGTTTTTACTTAAAATTGTGATTATCACGTTTTTGTTTGATCATCTAGAAACAAAAACATCTAGTGGGATTTATTGTTTATTTTTTTCAAAACTCCCCTTAGTCTCAGTTTATTTAAGTAGTGGGGTTCTCTTAAAAATCACAATGCTCACTAGTGGGGCTCTGTCGGTGGGGATTTCGGAAATAAATCCCTTTAAGTTTTGTAAATTTTATTGTAGGTAGGAATTTATCTTTTATTTCTTTTTATCTCGACACTAGTCGAAGTTGTCTTAAACAACTAAGTAGCATATTCTGTTATAATACGTAAATTAACAATCCCTAGTGTTAGTAAATGGTGTCTACACCTGACTTTTGTGAAGTGATTTTTACATAATAGTTCTACTATTCGGTGTAAACAGAGACCAATATACACCATAAAGCGAAAACTTCTCCTTTCACGGAGTTGGAACGACTAAATTGCTGATAACCAAAAGTGTTTTAAAATTGCTTCAACGGTTAGTATCCGCGTATTTGAAGTTAGTTTCTATATAGCTCTTTGAGTGTTAGAAGCAAAATATTAGTTAGTTTTTGACTTTCGGAACTCAGTTTAGAAGTAAGCAGCGTTTTATTGTTTTTAGGGTTACGTTTAGTTATTGGCATCTTTTGAATACGGGGTTCTATTTAAAACAATACGTTGCCTGTCCTGTCTGTCTGTTTGTTTGTCTGTGGCTATAAGTCATGAAAGTGTGACCAATAGTTTTTTTTTCACAACGATTCAGTGAGCCGCTATGTCAATAAAAAAAAAATTACACACACCCTGTCGTAATTATTTTACTCAAATGAGTGAAAGGCGACTCACAAAAGCTATAGGGCATTTTGTGTTGTTGTGGACGCCCTAAAATCCCGTACCTTATTGGTGTTCTTCAGAAAGGTGAGGAACTGGCGTGAGTGTGTGACTCCATGTCTGAACGTAAATGAAGCAGAAGAAGTAGGTATATAAGAATCGAAGCAGATGGCGGATGGCGCTCTATATTTTCTGCATACACCCATGGAAACACATGTGTAGGAGTTGTATTATTTGTTGTTATACAAGAATAGAGTAGAATAGAATACTCTTTATTGTACACCATAAAAACTTACAAATTACAAGATAATTTTCCGGTGAGTTTTACTCGACATGGTACGGAACACCATGATTCGCTGTTTTTTTTTTTCATTTGATGTATCTCATTTTCGTTTTCAGATTTACACTACACGGAAATAGCCGGTGGATGGAAGTCGTATACAAAACGTATGTACTACATGTATCAAGTGTAGATGTGCTATTCTGACGTTTGAATTTCTCTGTACGATGTCGACTGGGTGGATGGGGCATCGACGCACATTCGGATACCATGACATGTTCAAAATCAAAAGTACTTTATTAAAATTTATTACGCTGAGGACTTTTTAAACGTCAATAATTTACATTAGACATACATACATACATACATACATAAACTCACGCCTTTTTCCCATGGGGGTAGGCAGAAACTACAGAGCGCCATATGCTACGATTCTTACATACTTCTTTTGCCTCGTTTACATTCATACATGTTGTCATACACACACGCCGGTTGCGAGTACTACGCACCTGACCTTTCTGAAGAACCTCACCAATAAGGTCTATGTATGTCCTTCTAGGGCGTCCCCTCCCGGCGTTCCCACTCACATCTGCCTTGTAAATACCTTTCGTTAGTCGCCTTTCATCCATCCTTTCAACGTGACCAAACCATCTAAGCATACTCTTTTCAATTTTTGTTACTACATCTTCTTTTAAACCACAACGTTGCTTTATATCATCATTCCTCAATCTGTCATTAATTGTTACACCACACATACTTCGCAAGGAACGCATTTCTACAGCATTTATTCTACTTTCATGTCGCTTTTGCCACACCCAACATTCACTTCCATACGTTAGTGTAGGCACCAGCACACCATTGTGAACAGCCAATCGTGCCTTTTCGGACATAGACTGGCTGGTCACAACGCCATGTATAGCGCCATTCACTTTATTTCCTGCATTCACTCTCCTTTCCACATCCGCATCAATCTTTCCATCCCTTGTAAACAGACTTCCCAGATATACAAAGTCATTCACTTGTTCTACACTCATATCGTTTATTTTCACATTGCACAACGACACGTTTTCGTCTCTTTCAAACACCATTGCTTTCGTCTTATTCACATTAATGTTCATCCCTTTCATCTTATATGCTTCATTCATCTTGGTCACCATGTCTTGCAACTGTTCCGCTGACGATGCAAGAAGAACTTGATCGTCTGCGTAGAGGAGGCATTTGACAGGCAACTCATTCATCCTCAATCCACACTCACTCTCTTTTAAATCTGTCAGACAACTATCCATGTATAAGTTGAACAGCCAAGGTGACGCTACACAGCCCTGTCTAACTCCCCTAGAGATGTTAAACCAGTCTGTGTATGCCCCGTTTATCCTGACACAGGCACTGGAATCCCTATATAAAGATTTCAGTGCCCGTACCAAGCACCAGTCCACACCATACATGGATAGTGTCGACCACAGCTCATCCCTCCACACACTATCATAGGCCTTCTCCAAGTCAACGAAAGCACAGTAAACTTTCTTGTGCTTTGCCAGATATTTTTCGGCTATGCACCTCAAGGAGAAGATCTGATCCATACATCCCATTCCCTCTCTAAACCCTGCCTGCACGTCCCATAGTTTCTCGTCTGTCAGTCTGATCACTCTTTTAATCAAAACCTTTGCATACAGTTTACCAACTACGCTTAAAAGGCTAATGCCGCGGTAGTTTTTACACTCCTGCTGTGAGCCTTTTCCTTTATACAGTGGCACGATTACAGCCTTGCACCAGTCATCTGGGACTCGGCCATATCTCCAACACATATTAAAGATCCGGCACAACAGGCTTGCTACTACCCCGTCACCGCCCTTCAGCATTTCAGCGGACAATCTATCATACCCTGCAGCTTTTCCAACGTTCATTTCTCTTAACGATCTTACGATCTCATCCATTCCTATTTCATTCTCTTCATCTACATCCGGGTTTGGGTTTTCACCACTCTCCTCTGCCCAGTTACCCACTCCTTGCACACTATCCTGAAAACTAAATAAACTTTCAAAATATCCTTTCCAGCGTTCCAAGACATCACATTCTTCGCTTATCAAACAACCATCCTCTGCTCTTATAACATTCATACTCGAAGTCTTTGTCACTCCACGAGCCAATCTTACCTGTTTCCAAAACATCTTAACATTGGCCCTGAAGTTATCCGAGAACTTCCTGTTATACTCTACATCTTTTTCATCCTTCTTCTTTTTTACCACTTCTTTCACTCTCGCTTTCATTTCAGTGTAACTTTTCTTCACTCTCTCTAAATCATCTATTCTATTTACATTTGTTGCCAGATTCACTCTATTTTGGGCCTTACAGGCTAGCACGTTAAGCCAGGCCTCTTTCTTCTTTCTCACAACCTCTCTAACTTCACCATCTACCCAAGAATCATTCGTTTTACTACCACATTTCCTTCGTGCTAGGCCACATACTTTTGTAGCCGCTTGCACCATACTATCTTTCATAATATCCCATACTTCTTCTAAACTATAATCATTCATCTCATCAAATAATTTATCCGTCTCTTCTTTTACTTCCCTCTTATATTCCTCGTTTACTTTGACTTTTACATTAGACAGTCACCCAAAAACTCCTACCCTTTATTTAACACTTCTAAGTGCAGCGTTTCTTAATCCCGGATCGACGGCAGTATTGGGATGGGTCGTGAGAATTTCTTTAGCAAACCAAGGGTTTTTAGTCAATCTTTTTATTTTATATTACTGGAAGGTATTAAAGAACATTACAGTCGCGAGAGATTCGTGAGTCAAAAAGCTTGTTTATGAACCACTGTCCTAGTCTGTTTGCAGAGAAGAAAAAAGTGGCGGAACAATCTCTCCAGCTGCACGTCTGTCCGATAAGTTAAAGGACTTAAATTCACAAGTTAACACTTTAAATCAATCGTTTCAAATCGTGTCTACTCTTGACCTCAATCTTGTCCTGCGGTCAGAGATGAGGTCGACGATGGAACTCGCGACTTAAACAGATATGAACTTGAGAACACCGATGCAGGCAGAGAATTCCACTCCTTGGCTGTGCGCATAATAAAGGAAAAACTTATGCTTACTTATACTTACTACTTGTTATGTTAGCTAGCATACTCTAATATACATAATCCTAGTTTTAAATTCTGTACATATTTCTGAATAAAAAAATCATGGTACTGTTTAGAATGTGATGAATTTAATTTCCACCTTATATGTTAAATACATCAGAACTTATCTGGACAGATGAACCGGATCCGTAACTCTGACGTTGCCAGATGTGAATAATAATTTTGGTTTAACGTTTAAAATGAAAACAACGTCACAAAATATCAACGATAGCTCTTAACGCTCTCTGAGAGTCTAGAACCATGTTGTTGGTACTGCACTTATGGAAGTATGTGCTTTGATGTCCCTTCTACCCTATTTCAGATGGGGAAAAAGGGGCAGTAGGACCCCGTTTTTTAGTGTCCCGTGCCAGAATTGGCAAAAAAGAAAATTTATGATGTCACCGGTGTCCGTCAAACAGATGCGGTGGATTTTGTGTAGAGTTATTTGACACGATACATTGATTCGCCACCAGCACGTCTATTGGCTATCTTTGCCAGTGACTAATTAACGTTAAACGGTTGTAATAAATAAGTTTTTTATCCCATCTATTCAAAAAGAGCTAGTTTATTCCTCGTAAACAGGGACCAAAATAGGTCATTAATCCCTAGGGACCAAAATTGATTTGAATTTGGAATGTGGATATTGTTAGTAAATGTTTCAATCAGCAAAGAGGTGAATCACAAACCATGCGGGAACAATGTATTGAATATGTGACTGGCTCAAAACTGCGTGCGCGCCAAATTTAAAAAAAAAGTTGATGAAAAATAAACAACGCGCGAAATTAAATGCATTCTGCTTGTTACGATACACTTCCATAATTGTTCAAATATAAACATCAGCCTCTAATTATTTATATTTTATGTCTTAAGGTTCTAAATTGTACGTAAATAAATTCTTGTACATAAGTTGCACTTACTTATTTTCTCATAGAGGGTGATAAAAATTAGAGTGTCCACCTCGGGTGCAACACTATTTTAAGCTCGAGTGGCATACTTTTAATCCCTTGCTGCGCTCAGGATTCTAGTTAAGAATCCCTCGCTCCGTTCGGGATGCTACTCTAGAATCCTTCGCTCCGCTCTGGATTAAAAAAAACACTCTCGCCTTTTAAATAGTTATTTGCTCCCTAGATAAACAATCTACTATTTTGGTACGATCAAAAGTGAGAACAAACAAAAGATCTCGCCCGTATTTTCAGAAGAGTTACGCAGAGGTGTACCTAAAAGACAAACAATACGCACACTAAAAATATAATATAACTAGCATACGTCACTCGGTTTCACCCGCGTAGTTCCCGTTCTCGTGGGAATACAGGAATAAAAAGTAGTCTAAATCACTCGGGGATAGTGTAGCTTGCCAACGGTGAAAGAATTTTTCAAATCGGTCCAGTAGTTTTGGAGCCTATTCAATGCAAACAAACAAACAATCAAACCTTTCCTCTTTATAATATTAGTATAGACAACAAAATTTTAATCTAAGATGTGTGAATTATGATATAATTCTTTATTTACATAATAAACATGAAAGTTTTTACGTATGGATGTTTTTTTACTCTTTTACGCAAAAACTACAGAATAGATTACAATGCACGTGCTTCTCAACTGCCCAGTGGTTGCCGCATACAGGGCTAAGTTCTTCGGAAACCCAGGTACCCTCCGAGAGATCACCAGTAGCGTTAAATCGCTGCTAGCCTTCTTCGAGGAGCTAGGATGGATGGAATAGGGCACATTCCCACCCGTACGCCAAATACGCGCTTGGTCGTAGAGTTGCGGACACCTGCCCGTTAAACCTAACCCTTTTTTTTTTTTTTTTTTAGGGGTGGAAAATCCTCATGGATGTCCCCCGCCCAGTGACACCACCGCGTCCCAGGACCCGACGCTGCCGACCATCCTCTCGACCACGGCCGGCAGCGACAAGTCACTGCCTACTCCAGAGAGTTAAACCTAACCTAACCTAACCTATGGATTTCAATGAAATTTTACAATAGTTTTAAATTTTGCTTCAAAAACTGTATTAGGAATATACAGAAACACTAAAGAAAAAAAAAACACAGTTATAGGGAAGGTTTAACAAGCGTTGCTTCGAGAATTGTACGCTAGACCTTTTGCTCAACCGCAGCGCATACAATTTGTCTGGGTTCTATAGTATATTTTTTTATGATTACAGCCATATGAGAAAACCTTAAAAACTCAGACACACACGCAACAATTTTTTTCCCAAAAAATGAAATTAAAACTGAAATATTTCAGCAGCAGCTGCCTCATGACTCCGGATGAATGTTTCATATAGTTTTTTTTTTCTGTACTGAGAACAATGTTAGAATGTCCGTGAAAAATGTCTGAAATTCAGACTAACTTGTCTGCAATGTGTTGCGATAAAAGAACTAGATTTGCGTCGGCAGTTAACTTTATTTTGTTTAAAACTGTGTGTCGACTGGTTGTTAATATTTTCTTTCTTTTTGGTAGTTCGTTGTTTGTTTATCTTTGTTTTTTAATATCAACAATTAGGCTCATAAAAACTTGTTTTACACTATATTGGACTGCTTCATTGATTTAGTGGTCGCAAGCGCTACTGCTAAGCATGAGGTCCCGGGTTCGATCCCCGGGTCGGCCAAAGTGACATTGAGTTTTCCATTAGGAATTTCTCAGCACCAGCCCGGAGTCTGGATTTGAGCCCGATTGATGGCAATCAGCTCGCCTCCTATTACATGGGACTTAAACATAGTTGGCAAAATGTAGGTGTGCACCTCTGCCTAGCCCTTCGTGGATTACAGGCGTGATGATTTTGTTATGTTTATGTTGTTTTACACAAAAATGCGAACAGAATTAACTAAGAGTCTAAGATGCTTTGGTGATAGTCTATCACAAAACATTGTTTGATTCACGTTTTGCCATCGACTCCTTATTTTAATTTTTCTTTATAAACTCACACAGCTGATAAAAAAATACATATTTCGTATATATTTTTTTATGAAAAAAAAAAAAAAAAAAACGCTTCGCTTGGTTCGTATTGGCGGGGGCACTACCGTGCACCCAGATTTTGTACCAATGACACTACAGACTCTAGTTCATCAAGTTACCCCAAACTGTTAAATTGAACATGAACCTTATGATTTACAAAATTTTGAACAAGAAGTTGAAAAACTTTTAAAGAAATTTATACATTGGGGTACCCGATGATGTGCTAGCCTCTGTACCTATTTTTTCATTAAATATCGACATTACTGTTTGATCTTCTCATTTCTCGCAATTCTGATATTAATTATACAAGTATTATGTTCAAATAATATTTTAATGTGTACTGTCGTTCTGTTTCAGCCGCCACAGAAAAAAGACCTGAATTAATGCATACAGTATGCATGTTTAATTTCTATACCAATAACGAAATTACTAATACTAATCAACAAGCAGCTAATTGCTAATATATTGCGTCGTCCCCACGTCAAATTAGCCTGTACACGTCGGCCATATTGGCGTTATGGTAATGTCATTTTAACACGCTGAAAACTCATCAGTTTGTTGGCTAGCCTATCAATAACAAGCTGTCTCTATTTATGAACGGTTTAAAGCCCAATCGATATTTTTCGCGTAAAGTGAGAGGCGTATTTTTTTATTTACCTACTTGACTTTTTTATGCTGTATAAAATTTACAGCGTCATCAAGTTTGAGAAACAGATTGTTGATATCAGCACCGCAAATCATCATCATTTTATCGGACGGTGAATGATGTGCTTTTATATACATGGACCGCACAAAATGGCCGTGCAATGGAGATAGTCTTCATAATTTTAATTAAAATAAATAATGAGCAAAATGAATTCAAAGCTGTTACTTTCCCACAACAAGGTATTTTCTGTTAAACAATATAACAACAAACTTGTATTACCTGTAGGGTAAGGCAGAGGAGTATCTTATAGTACACACAAAGGCAGATACTAAACACAGGCACGGCCTCAATACCTGGAGGCTTCTTTTAGCCAGTTTACTGTTGCTTCTGTTAAGTTTTTAATGTCGGTAGTATTATGTATTGGTGTGAGCTAGCTAACATGCAGACAAAAAAATAATTTACATTGATTGATTTATAATGTGAACTAGTCAGTCATACTGTTTAAATTCAAGTTCTTTCTGACTTATAAGACAGACGTTTTGCGGAAGAGTTTGTTCCGTTAGGTACTTCTTCTACCTAGCTAAAACACTAGAAAGTGGCTAAGAGGTAGGTACTGTGTAATGTGATACTACAATGGTTTTGATTTTCGATTTTGGCATACCACTTGACTCAAGAGGTGCCCGCGGTACATGCGCGTTGCGGGAGGGGTGTTTTTCATAACATCGAATGATGCGTGTCTTTAATCGAGCATCTTCGCTGTCATTAACACATGTTCCTTTCAAGCCGACGCTACCCCAACTTTTAAGGGAAGGCAAATGATGAATCATGATATACTGAACATAACCATCAAACCAGTGACGTCATCTTTTCAAGAATGCCTCCAATATCCATGCACAAACTAAAGCTTTACTATACAATCCTTGTTCTTAACAATATCTCCGAAATCCATATACACAATGCATGTAGGTCTTGACTCAAAGGTACACGTGACAAAAGGCGTCATTGTTCGCCATATTTAATCGATATATCGGATGAATAGGATGACGGTGCGAGTATCGATTCTCGTTCGTGATACAACTTCTCTGTCCAACTACATTATCATCTGAATTAATGATTCCAGTTTATGTTGTCAACTTTAATATTTTGGTTTGAAAATCACTACGAATCACCGTCTTGGTGTCGTCTTTTGATTTAACCCGGCGAGCATGAGGTGAAAAAAAGTTACTTCAAGAATGTGGCAGGGTGTGACATACCCTTATCTTAATGTACCGTAATATAGTTATTTTTATTATTATTTTTATTTTGTTGATTTTATTTTGTAAAATAATGAATTATTTAATGGAGTTAAATGAAAGAAGTTCTTTTTAAATAATAATGTTTTATTTGTTCATATTTATTTTATACTATGTAATTTTAGGAACAAAGTATAAGGTTTTACAAAAATTAAGAATTCAACAAAATTATTATTCTTTGGAATTGAAATCAACTTAAAACTAAAAGATAATGAGATCCACCTCGTAAAAAAACTAATTAAGTATTTTTTTAATTGAAATAGGATTAATCAGCACTGTTGAGATCAGCACAATTTTCGCAAATAAATTTTGCATGTTCCAAACATATGGGCTTGCCACAAGCATTGCAGGAATGTTTAGTTTTTCTGTCTTTCTTATATGGACAATCCTGGCATCTGACATATCGTCCAGGTGCAATTGTGGGTCTAGGTGAGGGTTCACCGAGCTGCTCTTCGATTCGCTGGTGGATGTACCTTGGAATATTTTTTTTAGTTTTTCGTGAATGTAGGTGTTCGTAAATCATTGATAAGCCCAAATTACGAATGAATTCTGTTCTTTCAGTCAATCAGTTGCTGCCTCTTCCAACATAGCACGAATCTGTTCCTCTTGACTTTCAATATCCATTTTGGTCAAAAACTAAAAAAATAAAATAAAAAAAGATGTTCAATAAATGAACGAATAACAAATTCATATAGTAAAATAATAAAGAAATAACAAAAATCTAAAAACAACAAACAAAAAGCAACAAAATCTGAAATTAATTGAAAAAAAAACTAATAAAACAGTTAAAATTCATTAATAAATCATTACGTAAAATAAATACGTCAAAAATGAGGCAGGGTAAAACATACCCGAGACAAGTTTGTGTACGTATAACTTCGCTGATGCCTCGCGCCACACTGCGATCACGCCACTACTCCGTCCCGCACGCCCCTACCTTCAGCTACTGACCGATCTAGTGTCGCCAGACGAGGATTTTAAAATGTACAGTACTTTTAAATTTTAACAGGGTATGAGATACCCTGGATCATGCTCGCCGGGTTAAGATTGAATTATATTTTATTGGATGTCCAACGCGAAATGCAAAATAATAATTTATTTTTAGAATACATTAAATTGCATACATTTTCCTATTAATAATACCCACTTAATTACAATAATAGCCACAGCTTATTAAGTAATTTAATGTACACACATGGTTGAGTATAAATGCTCGTTATATAATTATAATTAAATTGATAGCACCTTAATTTAAATATTTTTTAATTGAACATAATTTAGTTTTTGTTATCTTATTCTATTTTTCGTTTGTTTCAAAATAAATACACTAGAAATGAAAACGAAATCTAAAAACTAACTCTAAAATATGGCGTCAAAAAACTCATCCGCATCGCTGTCCACTGGAAGTGTAACCAAAAGACTGGCAGCATTGCCACGTTGTATGGCAATGCTTATCCTTTGACCAAAAACTAGCCCCTGGGTCACGCGAAGATCTTTGTACAAGCTATGAGCACTCGGACCTCACGACCCGAGAGTTTCAACCCAAAAGGCTGGAAAATATAATTTCCAACAAGGTTCTTATATTTATGCCGCTTGAGGTTCTCCGCAGTTCACTTTGTTCTTCTAAATTATAACTTAACCTATGTTCCATAATTATGGAATTACAGTAAAAAAATGATTCGCTTCACTGTCAACGTGAAAACTGCCCCTGGCAGGGCAAATGACTCCTTTCATACAAAAAAGATACGAGCACTAATAAATTGCTGGATCAAAGCGGGTTGGCAATTTTAAACCTGAAATTGTAATGTCAGGACAAATGTTTGTGGGATGATAAATAAATAAAATAAATAAATGAATGAGCATGATCATGATGTTCTGTGTCTGAGTGTAATTTATCTATAATATGTATATATTTAGAAATATATAAGAATGTTTATCAGTAGTTTAGTACTCATAACATAAGCTCTGCTTAGCTTGGGACTAGATGGCGTTGTGTGAAAGCTGTAGAAATTATTTATTTACATATTTATTTATTGGTTGTTTTCCCGCGGCAGCATGGAAGTACGAGAGGGGCCAGAGAATCAGCTCTTTCTTAGTAAAATATCTCGTGATCTCGAAAATGTATAAGCAAAATCGTTACCCATTATCTTTTCTCCCAACAGTTAACGACGCTCACAAACGTTCGCAGGCTACATAAAAGGGTCAACGCCCTTTGGTCATGACCCCTGACACGTTAAGTAGGCAGCAAGGATGACTTAGCTGAAATTACATAAGGACCAACCCCAAATGATAAGATAGAGGGGTATTATCGAACATGCATGGGTCATAAAAGCAGTTAATAATTTATGATCCCTTTTTACAGTACGATTTTTAAGTCGTTGACATTCTTATAAGGAGTGAAAATGCTTTCAGAGGTCAATCGTCGTCATGATTTTCAAGGGTTATAATGGAATTGGGGATAGTAGTAGATATTTATTTAAGCAGAATTAACTTAATAATAATTTAATTAAGTTCAAGTAACAAGACTCGTAGTGTTCACAAACTTTGTATGTTAGTATTTAACATACAAAGACAAAATCAAACAGGTTGTGATATCATTGCTGCAAGGTGACAGGCCCAGCCGAAACCTTGCAGCAATGGTTCACAAACATACAATCAAGCTTGCTCGCTTTCAAAGACAGGATGCTGTTGGCGATGCCCCGCACTCTACGGATCAAGGATGCCACTTCCACACCACCGTGTAAAAACAATCCATTTGTGCTTCAGCAAACATCCCTGATGCGCTGCATCAACTAGGAACAGTACCTACCAAATGACAGCACGGTCAGCGGTCGATTGATTGACAGATGCGCTGCGTGCCTCAGGTTCTCGATCTGAACAAATAATTGCAGAACCAAAACTTATAGGTAGTTGTTTCAGGTCCAGCTGTTTGTGCGGCTTATTCCCAAGAGCTCCAAATCTATTGTTCTCCAAACAATTTCTCTCCATACATTGATTCCCAACAGCTCCATAATTTTATTAGTTAAATAATAAAATACTAAATTTTTTCCCAGCGGCTCCAAACCAAATTGCGTAAGGTCAACAAAACACAAATTGCTTCCATCAATAATGTAATTTAGAGGTAAGTAGTTTCAGTACATAGGCAGTCACAAATCAATCTTATCTTAGCTAAGTATGTGCAATCTGTACTTGAAATTTTTTGGAGCTCATGGGAAAGATTTTAATTATTACTATTATATTGCTTTTTTTAATTTGGAGCCGTCGGGAAAAAAATTATGGAGCGCCTGGGAATAAGCCGTTTGTGCATGTGAGTTTAAATGATTGTAAACGCACCCACAACACAGGGGAAATTCCTAGCGTAGAGCAAAGTTTACGCAGTACACCCACATTTTACCAGATTAGTTTTATGTCTCATATAACTCGGGGCCAGCCTATTTCCATCAATCGGGCACAAATAATAAAGACTCTAGGAGGCTATAGAGAAATTCCTGATGGTAGAACTCAATAACTATTTCCCCGACCTGTGAATCAAACTCGGTACCTCATGCTCCGCTCGCTTTGACTTTCACAACACAACACAAAACATGACATAACAATATTCAACAGTAAGTAGGTAGGAACCTAAATTTTCTTGTCTACTAAATCCAAGGAGCTTCGTTTAATTACTATTAAACACAGTTTAAACCTCGGTAAACACCGGCCGCTCATCAAAGGCGATCTGAGAATTAACTACGAACAACAGAACATGGTGCGACCTGACTGTCGTAATATTTCACTGCGACATGGCTGGACATGGCGGCTTAGGCGCTGCGCAAACGTGAACACTTTTGTGTCTTGTGTCGGACACAAGCTACTTGTGAATATTTAATTAAAAATTATAAGAAAAATATAAAATCATATTTATTTCTGTAAATAGGTTTTAACAAACACTTTTACACGTCATTTTTTAACTAGTAGATGAGATCGGTGTTTCACTATCTGACTAGGTACTCTGAAAAGAAACACCGAAAGCAACCCAGAGGCGACTCCTTTAAAGTCCAGACATTATTTTGGTCAAATCATGTAAGAACCATGCAGATTAGTGTCTGAAATGGTAATTTCTGGAAAAAACCACACACATTTCTGCTTTATAAACAATATGCAATCAGCCCTGTGCTGACGTAATCATTTGATAATCCTAAACAATGGTGAACATTTTGATGATGGTGTGCGTGCCGTGTTGGTACCAAAATGTGTCTTCGTTTGTGCAACCCCTTATGAATGGCGAAGATTCACCGCCATTTTGTGGCTTACATTCCGCTTATTAGTTCGTAGAATGGTTGGTCAAGGAACTGACGGTCTACGGATTTTCTGTAAAAGATGATGAGGATGAAAAGAGTGCTGATTAAATATTCATATTCATTTATTCGCAAACCATAATGTCAGAAAAAGGTGTTACAAAGGCTCATAGCTATAGTACAGTTATGGACCCTGTAAGGGCTGAGCCCAACATAGTAATGGGGAAGGCTAGGTAGGTGATGATGATGACCCTGTATACAGGCTGTAAGGAACATCGACGCATAACCTATTATCATAAGTTCAGTACCCAAAACGATGTTAGATTAATAAATTAATAATTTAAAACTCATGTATTTATTACAGTTGTAAAATAATGACGATACATGATAACTAAGTAACGATTATTTAATAACAATTGATTACAAGTTTCGGGGGAAAAAAAGTTAATACCGTTTAATAAATAGCTATTTAAAATGGGGCAACTTTGATAACTCCCAATTAGACATTGCTCTCCAAAGTCCTAGTCCTTAAAATGCATTTTAGACGGAAATTCAGGGTTAACCACGCAATGAGTTTTAGTCTACTCAGAACTATCTTTTAAAGCTAAAACATAGGCGAAACATAGCTTAACTATTAGAATTCGTAGTAGAAGAATAAAATATAATCAGCTGCGTTAATTCTACGGGTAAAAAAAAGAAAAACATTTGTACAGACGCCAGCACGTCAAGTTACTCCAATGTGTCAAATTTCTTTGATCGTTTTTCAACTATAAGTCTGTACTTTGTGTAGCTATCAAAGTTACCCCACAGATTCAAAGTAACCTCGGTTTATCGGTACATAAGTCTAGACCCTTCAAGCATTCAAATTTTCGAGATTTGTTCACTTTCACGTTTTACTATGTGTAAAGAGTACAAATAAAAACGTAATGTATAATGAGTTTTTATTTGTTGTAGTACAGACGCCAGCACATCAAGTTACCCCAATGTGTCAAATTTTCCCAATTGAATATGAAACTTATTCTGTTTGACATAAAGTTGAAAAACGATCAAAGAAATTTGACACATTGGGGTAACTTGACGTGCTGGCGTCTGTACAATACAAAAAGGAATAAAACGTTTTATTTATTTCTGTAATTCGATTTCTGCTCTACTTTAACAGGCTTGTAAAGACAATCCGCGTGTCATAATCATAAGTCTACTCTGTGATGAAAACCCGGAAGAAACTTAGAAGTCTCTTTCAAAATCCAAACAGGTGATGCGCCAATGCTCTTCCTTACCTTATATCGGGATTTAATAATAAACAATAGTCGATATGTGTACATTAGATATTATTTATTTAATCCCAGCAGCAATACCATTTATAATTTAATTAGATAGTTAATCAGGGCTATTAATAATAGTACATTTAATATGCCTGTAAAACGTGCACTATTGTACGACAAAATATTATTTGATTAATATTTTATGAAATTTTAGTTCAGTACCGGGATTTACTAGCCGTTTGGGTTGATTCTTTATTTTTATGGATCTACAATTGATGAGGTCGGTCCATGGAAGTAGGTATCTTATCAATTTTTTTTTTTTTTTTTTTTTTTTTTAAATTTATTTACCATTTTACAAAAGAATCTTATTATCTATCTTATTTTAAATAGCAACCAAAAACCACTAAGGTTTAAACTAGTGCTATTAATCTATCTCAATATCGCAACAAATTATTGACCCAAGCAGCAAAAACTAGTACTATAAAGAACCATAGAACGTTTTGTAAAAAACTGTACTTGGTCCTATAAAGCCCCAAAAAACGTTTCTATTATTCGGAAGTGGCGCATTTATATCTCTGTTCAGTGACAAAATAATTGTATTGCAGTGTTCCTCATGACGAAACAGTCCAATAAAATCTCTGTAACAGTGATGCAGGTCTCAAAATAATGATGTCCTGACTACTGTAGGACCTTTTATAGTACTTTTTCATACTATACAAGAGTTTAGTTTTCTTTACCTCACCTTTTTCATTCACCATTCATTATTTTACATTCGTGATAGTTCAGAGTGCAAAAAATAATAAAAATAATTTTACGAAAGGATACAAGTAATCTGAGGTAAGTAAAAAAATATTTTGTTATTATAATAATAGTCTATTACGGTGGAAATGACGTGCGACTGCAGCTTTACTGACAAACTAGGGATAGGTTTACCATGAATTTAAAGTGCCCCCTCGAATTGTTAAGCTTTTACTAAAATATTTATCATATAAAGTGATTTCAATATTTTAAGAGCCATTATAGTACTTGCCGTGATAATGTTTTCACTGTCAGTCATCGTGGATTCAACCTAAAATTGGGGTTCTGTGTGAGCATGACTGAATATTTTTTTAATACACATTTTTTTTTACTATTTTTCTGAAGACCATTTTAATGAAAAAAAAAACTGAATTATAAACTGTTAACTGACGAATAGTGAGAATTGATCATGTAACCAGTTTTTTTTTTCTTAGGAAGAACTTACGTACTTATATTAAGTTTTACGTACCTAATGTTTATATTTCTTTGTAATTTCACTGAACTATAGAAGCAATACCTTTATAAATTTAAACTGCAGTCAACATTGTATTTTTGCAGGGTACCTAATGGGCGCCAATATAGATATCGATATTTTTTTTAGTCGAGACGATTTCATGCTGCTTACAGAAGCATGCAGCAGCAGCAGCTTCAAATTGAATAGGTATTCCTGTGAAGTGAATAATCTAACATTTTATGTTTTTGACATTGTTTCGAGTACCTGATATCGTACAAGCTGAGTTAATTATGTGGGTTGATTTTAACGTGATATCAAGACTGTTAGAAGATGAGAAATGAAAGGTTTTTCTTTTTTAGTTCAAAATAAAGAACCATGTAATTAAAAAAGATTTTTATTTATGTACCATCTTAAATACCATCGTACTAAACTTTTTGTTGCTTCATGCGAAATATTATAATTAATGGCTCAGTGTTTACGCCATCACGAAATTGTTGGTCTTTTACGAATGTTGACTTATTGCTTCAAAAAAACCGCTGGAATAAGGACTCTCTTCAGAAATAATATCTTTGTAAGGCACATTTTGTACGGAACCGTTTCCCGTAGTTGACAACATTTCAAAATTTTAACCTCCATGTTTTATTATGTTATCTAAAAGTAAATCCAAAACTAGAGGACCCATACTTTTTGGTTTTTCGAAATTATGTACTTTTCATTCATAATTTTAACTTTGAAATTCGGTGCATTCTAAAAAGACGTAAGCGCCAAATGACGTCATTCATACGGTGGAATGGTGATAATTCCTTTGCTTTACTGTGATACGTCAAAAAAAATCAGTTTCTTAGATGTCACTGTCATTTAGCAGTTGTCAATGTCACACATTGACATTAGATATGTCTTATTGGACATTAGATATGTAATTTTTGACATTAGATATGTCTTTTTTGACATTAAATACGTAATTTTTGACAGAAATGTCTTGTTTGACATTATAGTTTTCATCTTAAAAATGAGCTTGCTTTCGCAAAGGTAAACACCTCATTCCACCGTATAAGTGACGTCATCGCATGGTTTTTGGTTTTTATTTTTTTTCTCAGAAAATAAGCTATAAAAAATTAAAAAAAATATATATTTGAACTCAGCATACAAAAATGAAGAAACGGTATTTTTGTTTTAGGGTCATGTCAATTTTGAAATGTTGTCAATTGTGATTCTAATTTGATTTTGACTACTATTATTACTTTGTTTGATGATGAAAAAAAAACAAAGCTGCTTTTTCAAAATCGTCTATTCAGTTATATAAGTTCCACTGCGTTTAGATATTTCTTTTCCAATTCTTTAAATCCATTATTATTTTTTGTTTTTAGAGCAGAATGCATGTTGCATTAATTCCGTATCAAAATGTCTGAATATTGTTGTAAAAGCGAGCCACAAAACCTTTATGGGACTTAGCTGTCATTTAATAGAAACATTTATCTACGTATATGTGCCACTTTTGCGTCATTAAAGTGATAGATACCCATTTATAATACCAAACAGCGCATTACTAGGCACCAAAAAAGTTGTTATACAAAAATTCTGCTCTATAATAGTGTCTGTGTGATATGCTTATCGACAAAATTATAATATGCATCTAAAACTATTATAATACACTAACGTTCTATTAGCGTGCTCTGATATTTGACTACATCACAAAAACACTCTATTGTAAAGTCTTTTGTGACTACTAACGCACAAGTAGCAGCGATCTGAATATCCACAACATCACAATATTACCCTGTAGTTGAGTGTTCATCACTGCTATAACGAAACTACTTTTGCAGTACGTTTGGAACCCTTAATACGCTAATCAGATAAATAAAGGCACCTGCTAACAAATTTATAGAGCAATATTATTATGTACCAGTTATATGAGAACTTGCTATAGTACTTGACTATAACGGTTGTATAAAATGGCGTAGTAAACGTTTACATTCTTTGTTTATAGGTATTTTTAGCTCTTTAAGCATTTAGAGCAATAACGTACTGTAGAACGCTTTTATACCACACCCTGGCACCGCTAAAACCTTAATAAATCGTTTATAGAGCTTTTTAGAGTTATGAACTGAAATAATAGGACTAAATTGCTGGTTGGGGAGGTTTTATTTTATATGCGTATGTTACTGTCGATTAACAATTCATAAAAAAAAAAAAATTAAACAAACATTCTTAAATAATACTTAAGTAATATTGCTTAAGCTTACATTTAATATTTTTGGGTGTAATATTTTATTTTATTTCTGACGGTAGACTATTAATGAGTCTCGGTATAATATACCCGGTAGTTCGCTCGCCATACGCATTGTTGGCGGGCTGTGTACGAAGCCTATTCTCGGAAACTGCCCGAGTGCATACAGGATGTTCGATTTTGTTTCTTAAATGCTGATTGAAAAATTGTTCTTTTAATAACAAAAAATGTATTTGAGTATGAACTGGTAGGATATTACAATGTTTAAAGAGGCCATTTATATTTTCGTAAAATTGATTTTTAACTTTGGAAGATACTATTATTTTTAAAATTTGAATTTGAATTTTGTAAATACTATTTAGATACGATTTATAGGTACGACCATAGCTACTGAGGCCATACTGGATGTAAGATTCCGCCATCGCGTAATAAAGCATTATCTTCACCTTGAAGGGCAGACGGTTTTTTAGTATAGTCATGATAGCAAGAAATTGTCGAAGTTTATCGCATACACGTTCCACGTGATAACTCCAGTTAAACTTATCGTCTATAATGACTCCCAAATATGTTTGTTTATTTACAACATCTATTTGTGGGCAGTTACAGTTGATTGCATTGACCGTATGCAAGCAGTCATGATCATGGGCTATTAAGTTCTGTACGGGCAATTTTTTAATGTATGGAGATTTGATAACCAATAATTTAGTTTTGCTTGCATTAAGTACTAAGCCAGCATCGTGACACCACCTAGTTAGAGCATCCAGGTCAAGTTGTAAGCGTTCGCATGCTGTTTGAGGATTTCTATCAGCGATGACAAGGCAAGTGTCATCCGCAAACTGATAGCATGTACTGTTTGTGATGCAGTTATTCATATCGTTTACATACGATAAGAAATGCAAGGGGCCTAATACTGAGCCCTGGGCCGTGCCCTCAGTTACAGCCATGCGTTCACTGCAGATGTTATCAACTTTTACAGTAAAGGTTCGATTTTTAAGATAATTTTTACACCAATTAAGTAATGGACCACGTACTCCGCAGCCATCTAATTTATCAACCAGCTGATTATGAATGAGTGTGTCAAAAGCACGTGAGAAGTCAATAAAGAGAGCAAGAACGTATTTTTTATCATTTAGGTGCTTATTGACTTCATCGGTGAAGTTTGACAATAGATTCGTAGTGCTTTTGCCGGCCTGAAAACCAAATTGGTATCGGTTAATCACATCATGTTGCTTATAAAATGCATGAATTTGTTCACAAACATATTTCTCAACTATTTTATTACATGCCTTTAGTTTTGCAAGCCACCAGAGTAAAATCAAATTCAAAAGTCTGTAGTCAAATTAGTCTAAGAATCAGCACTTTTTGAAGCCCCGCTGTCGTGAAAATAAAAAAGCTACATTAATTTGAAATTGAAAGTGATTCCCACCAGCTTCATCCACTCGATAAACAATCACCTGATTATCCTGGACTTTACAAACACAATGCATAGGTAAGTAATAGTTCGGCCCAACACGGTCAGCATTCACTAAACCACGTTTATTAGGCGATAATACGAACATTACGCGAAACAGCCTAGAGTTATGACTGCCAGTGTTGCTGCGGTGAGAATTAATTTAGATTATGTTTTGTATCATTTATTCATTGTAAGTGCGCCTTAACTTCTGCATATTACTTTATATTTTAAATCATGTACTTAACTGTCTTTTGTCCTGACTATGTTTTAGGCTAAACATGTTAGGACGTTTCTTCTGTTTCTTTGCTTTACAACTATTCGTTTTTGTTTTTAATATTTCATTCTAGTGCTTGACAGCAATCCCACCTGATGGTAAGCAGTGATGCAATCAATGATGGTGAAGCGCACTAGTTTATTAAGACCCTATTCACTCTAGCCTTGAAGACACCTAATTTATATTATTATTCGAACGGGAAGACCGCAGCAGGCAAGTTGTTCCAGTCCTTCGACGTACGCGGTATAAACGATGAGGCAAACCGCTTTGTCCGAATCGTGGAAGTGCCAACGATGTAAGGGTGGATACTCGCCGGGTTGTCCGATGGTAGAAAGGTGATGGCGGAATCAAGTCATGCAATTCCCGTGCACACTCTCCAAAATGTATCCTAATAAAGCAAATCTGGGTCACCATAAGCCTCTTCACACGCCTCTCTACTGAGTCCAAAGCTGCTAGATGGCATCTGGCAGCACCAGCCCATATGTGGCTGCAGTACTTCACACACGAACGGACCTGTGCTTTGTATAACATAAGAAGCCCTTTGCGAGAACGCGAAGTTTCCTAGCAGCAACCTTGACTTTGGACTCAATGAACCGCCCAAAGTTTAGGTTTGAGGAGATTTTAACTCTCAAGAGCTGAAGGCGGTCGGTGCACTCCAAGGATACATTCTGAAAAGTGGGAGCCATGGTGAACGGGCTCCTTTCGGCGGAGAACAGACACGCCTGTGTTTTGGCAGCGTGAATCCCACAAGATTGGCTTACAAGATTGGAGGCTGCCTGAAGTGAGGCATTCGTACGCTCTATCAAAGCCTCTCTTTCGGAATGGATTACGTCCTTACAGGCCCGGGTACTCGGAAGATATCCCTCTACTACTGTACTGTCGTCTGCATACCCATAGATACTGGGCATTAGCAGATTGTTGATATGTAGCAGGAAGAGAGTTGTTGTAGAGAGTTGTTGTAGGTCCCCAGTGGACCGATTGTGGCAAAACCCATTCTGTCGATCAAAGAGGAGATCGTTACCTTCCTGGTATACCAAGAGGCGCGAGATCAATACACAACGACTACACGTACGACTTAATAAATAGTAATTTTTAAGTCTATTGT
Source organism: Euplexia lucipara (assembly GCA_921972225.1). Taxonomy (NCBI): domain Eukaryota; kingdom Metazoa; phylum Arthropoda; class Insecta; order Lepidoptera; family Noctuidae; genus Euplexia; species Euplexia lucipara. The sequence continues at coordinate 19,527,758 of OV179159.1, forward strand.
TATTATAATATACATACCTGAATTGAATAAGAACTTGAAAAGGCCTAAGTAGAAATTCACTTTTCCTATATCAAATCGCCGTTACAAAAGTAGATTAAATACCTACTTTTATTAGTGCAAAAACTGCGGTATCACTTTCAACAACTCCATTGATTCTCTCAAAAATATTCGTACATTGCGGCATCACCGCTAGCAACACCGGGTAATATCAGCCGACCGCACCTTTCGACTGAGTTATGGCCTGCAATTTGACCGGCCTAAACGCTGCATACATAACTGTAACAGACTGTATTACCACGTGACTGTTTACCAGTTAAAATAACAATGGTATGGCATTGGTAATGGTTTAGCTAGATACATTGTGCTCACATATTTACAAATGTAATAACATATTTTATTCATAACAAAAACTTAAAATAAATAAATAACTAAAACTAACAATAAATATAGGTTCCGGTTCCGGTGTTCGTAGCATAAACACGTACGTCAAAGTCCTCCGCAAATATTAAAGAAATACTAGTGTAATAATTGTGAAATAATAGTGTCACAACTCAAAATCCACCAACACAGACAATAGAAAACGAAATAAACAAGTGAACAAAGCGCGAAACAATATCCTTGGAATAAAAAGTGCAATATAAAACTCAACAAGATAACCTAAAAGCGAAAGTCATATCAGTAAGCAGTGCCACCAACATAACCAACAAATCTGTCAGTTAGCAACAACGTCATTTCGACACTGACATAGTGAGTGTGGCAAGTCACAATAATTTAAACTACCACTTCTACCAGTGTTGTCAGTAAATAAACCGAAAAATGGACAAAAGTATGGAATTATTGTTGTTAAAACTAGATGAGAAATTGAACCAGCAAGCCAAACTCATAACAGTGTCAGTGACGCAAAATGTTATGGAAGCATTAGATGAAAGATTAAAAATAATAACTGAGGAAAACACAATGCTTAAAGAAAAAATCTCAACATTGGAGCAGAAACTGAAAGCGATAGAAAGGGAAAAAAGAAAATACAATTTAGTATTTTTTGGCATCAAAGATATTGAAAAATCAGAAGCGGAACTTATAGACCACGTCAAGGACACAATTCTAGAGTCAGGCACCCATATAAATAGCCAGGAAATAAGCAACATATATAGAATTGGCAAAGATAAAAATGCCAAGAACCGCCCTGTCGTACTTTCCATCACATCTCTATGGAAAAAACACTTGATTTTGAAAAACAAGTCAAATCTGCCACCAGGTGTATATGTAAAAGAAGATTACTCGAAGGAAATGTTAGAAAAGCGGAAGCAACTACAGGTACAAGTGGAAGAAGAAAGAAAGAAAGGAAATATAGCCTTTTTAAAACAGGACAAAATAATAATAAAAAGACCAACAGGAGTAAACAGAGACAAAAGGAAAAGAGAAGGACATGACTCACCGAATTCAACATCTCAGAAGAAAATAGACTTAAAAAGCAACCCGTCAAACAGAACAGCTACTACATCCGCCAAGGGAAAAGAAATACTAAAACCCAACATACTTAACTACGTGGAACGAAGTAGATCTGCCTCGCTGACAGAGATTCCAAAAAACCTATAACGACCACTGACACCTGGAACCAAGCTAAAATAATAAATACCAAAACTACATATACACAAACTGAAGAATGCACCCCAAGCCGGTTGGTCACCGTGGGGAAAGAAGACCGCTACCCTCCAGCAACTGAAATACCAAAAGAAAAACCAAATAATATCTATATAGCCACCCTAAACGCACTTTCATTAAGGACAACAGAAAAACTCCTCGAACTAGAAATAGCTTTGAGTAAAATCAAATGGGATATTCTCGGTATTTGTGAAGTAAGACGAATAGGAAACCATATTGAAGAACATAACGACTACATCCTGTACTACATCGGCGAAACAAAGGGTCAATATGGAGTTGGATTTATGGTGAAAAAACATTTAAAGAAACAAATCTTAGAATTTAAAGGCATATCTGAAAGAATAGCTGTACTAAATATACAGCTACAAGGTTACAAAAACCAGTGGACTATAGTACAAATATATGCGCCAACAGAAGCAGCAGACGAAGCAATAAAAGATGATTTCTACTACCAACTTTCAATCACACTAGAGACTGCCCATAGGAATATTATTGTCATGGGAGACTTCAATGGCAAAATAGGCAAACAGCAACATGGTGAAGAGTCAGTAGTGGGAAACTACGGCATAGGAAAAAGAAGCAATAACGGGAAAAGACTTGTGAATATTGCCCTGGAAAATAATATAACCATACTAAATAGCGTTTTCAAGAAAAGACATGCCAGAAAGTGGACCTGGATATCGCCCGATGGGACTTACCGTAATGAAATAGACTTCATAACAAGTAATCGACCCGATTCCTTTCAAGATGTTAGCGTAATAAATAACTTTAACTTTAACAGTAACCACCGCATGGTCAGAGCTATATTATCTCACAAACAGCAAAAGAAACAAAGAAAACACTTCTATCATGGGAAAAATGCCTGGGCAGCCGATATAACGTCTCAGAACATCACGACATCCAAAGAAAAAGATAAAACACAAGAAATTTACAACATGGAAATAAACAACATGTACTACAGAAAAGTAATCAAGACAAAGATAAACAAAAATACACTAAGCTCCAAAACAATAGATCTCATTCAAAAAAGGAAAGAACTACTCAAAAATAGAAAAAGTAAAACAACACTAAAGGAAATAACTGAACTAAGCAAAGAAATAGGTCGCAATCTAAAACAAGACAAGTCGAATAAAAGAATCAAATGTATCCAAAACCAAATTACTAAAACTGGTGGTATTAATAAAGCACTCAAAGAATTAAGAGAAGCGACGTTATGGGTCCCAAAAATAAAAAACAAAAACAACAAGGAAGAAACAAGAAGACAGCCAATTTTAAAGATAGCAACAGACTATTACCAGAAGCTATACTCTACCGGAAATACCTTAAAATGTAGCATAAACCTCGAAGATGAAACGGAAGATATTCCTCCGATTCTTGAAAGAGAAGTCCAAGATGCGATTGAAACCCAGAAAAATGATAAAGCTCCCGGACCTGATCATATCACTAATGAGATGATGAAAGCGACATTGCCAGAAACAACATTAAAACTGACCAATTTGTTTAATCTTATCCTAAACACGGAGTACATACCTTCACAATGGACAATAAGCTCTATAATACTCATCTATAAGAAAGGAGACAGATTAGAAATAGGAAACTATCGCCCAATAAGTCTCATGTCGAACTTATACAAGGTGTTCTCTAAAATAATACTTAAACGCATCACCAAAAAACTTGACGAACAACAGCCAAGAGAACAAGCTGGATTTCGCTCGGGGTTCGCAACAGTAGACCATATACATGTGGTAAATCAGCTTGTTGAAAAATGTCAGGAATATGATTATCCAGTGTACATGGCATTTGTGGACTATACGAAAGCTTTCGACTGCCTGGAACATCATTACATTTGGGAAGCCCTGAAAAACCAAGGGATAGAAAACAAGTATATAAGGATAATAAAAAATGTATATTCAAACAGCAAAGCACGAATAAAATTAGAAACAGAAGGGAAAAATTTCCCAATACACAGAGGAGTGAGACAGGGAGACCCACTCTCGCCAAAACTTTTTTCCTCCGTGCTAAAGGAAGTTATCAGGAAGACGGAATGGGACAACCTAGGGATTAACATAAACGGAACACGTTTGAATCATTTGAGATTCGCGGATGACATTATACTTATAACAGATAACCCAGAATGCCTTAACAACATGCTCCAAGATTTGTCAAGTGAGAGCAGAAAAGTGGGCCTAATAATAAACAAAACAAAGACAAAAATAATAACAAATAGATCCCAAATAAGCATCTCTTTAGATCAGGAAGAAATAGAATATGTAAACTCCTATATATATCTAGGCCAACTTATTGCCTTCAACAACCATATGGATACAGAAATAGAAAGGCGGGTGGCCAATGCATGGAAACGGTTCTGGTCTCTCAAAGAAGTGCTTAAAAGCAAACAATATACTATTGCAATGAAAAGAAAAGTGTACAACACATGCATATTACCAATCTTATGGTTGCCAGACCTGGGCCAACACACAGAAACAAAATCAAAAACTGACCACGTGCCAAAGAGCCATGGAGAGGAGTATGCTGGGTTACACAATAAGAGACAGAAAGAGAGCTATGGATTTAAGACAAATCACGAGACTAGAAGATGTCGTAGTAAAAACCAAAAAACTTAAGTGGAGATGGGCAAGCCACATGATGAGAGAGAGCAGGAATAAATGGACGAAAGATATTACAGAATGGACCCCTAGATTTCAAACAAAAAGGAAACGAGGAAGACAAAGAAAACGTTGGTCTGATGACATAAAAAAGAATGCGGGTACACTGTGGCATAGATTAACTCATACAAGAGTAGAATGGAAAGAGCAGGAGGAGGCCTTTGTGTCACAAGGACACGCCGACACCAAATTAGATAAGAAAAATTGAGAATAGTAATAATAATAATAAAAATAATAATGGAATTCTTACAATGTTAATATATTTAATTGCATGCTAAAAACTTAATAATGAATTGTAAACAATTATGTTGGCAATAAAGGCTTAATAAAAAAAAAAAATAACAATAAATAACTACAAAGCGTCAAAAAATTCTTCTGCATCGCTGCCAGCTGGTAAAGTGCCCAAAAGACTGGCGGCATTGCCACGTTGAATGGCAATGCTTAGCCTCTGGCCAAAGTAGAGGCCAGCCCTTGGGTCACGGGAAGCGTCAACTAAACGTTTGCAGATGTCTTTGTAAAGAAGACGAGCACTCGGACCCCACGGCCCAAGAGTTTCAACCCCAAACGGCTCGAAAGTATAACTACCAACAAGGTTGCTATATTTCCGCCGCTTGAGGTTCTCAGCAGCCGCAGCAGCAGCGCCAGCACAGCATGTTGACCCAGGAAGATGGGATGGCGCAAGAGTATCGACACAAGTAGCGTCCCATACTAAAGGCCTACCCATCTTCCAAGGGAATAAAGACATACCGTCCGGTCTTTTGCCATCGTCGCGTGCCAAGCCATTGGGTTCTAAAACAGCTGGAACGCCGACGTAATGGTTTTAGATTCGAAGTCTAAGTCAACGACAAATATTTTGTTTCTATTAAATCAATTAAAGGTACTTTTAAGTGTGGAACTTGACAAGGCATTTTAATAAATTAATTAAGTCCAATAGGTACAGACGCCAGCACATCAAGTTACCCCAATGTGTCAAATTTCTTTGATCGTTTTTCTACTTTATGTCAAACAGAATAAGGTTCATATTCAATTTGGAAAACGTGACACATTGGGGTAACTTGATGTGCTGGCGTCTGTACATTAAATTTTTAAATACTTAATAATATTTAAATTGTATTTTGACTTGTATTTTAATTGGGTCTCGCTGTTTCGATTTTATGTTTTAATTTTTATTCAATCGTATTTTGTGTTAGTAACATCGCGTTGGCTTTATAACTGTTATAGTGTTATTCGCATAATTTAAAAAAAATAAAAACATCCTACTAGTATTATGACAGTGCAAGTTCGTGAAGATGTTAGGTATTTGAATGTTTGTTAGTCAATCACGCGTAAACCTACGTCTACACTAGGAGAGGAAAAAATTGTGTGGTTGTATGTTTGAAACGAATGACCTCAAAAACAACAGTGCCGGTTTCAAAACTCCTTTTACCATTGGAAGCTATAAATATTCACCATTATACTGTAATACATTATTTAACCCAAATATGGATAATTTATAATATTATTTTGTTTTGTAATTTATCTTTATCAAATAAATTGAATTAAATTGAGTTCACATTATTTTTCGTTCGAGTTATCTTGGAAAAGTTACTTTTTTATCTTTATATTATCGCGAGCACCTTCTCCTTCTCCTCCTCTTTGACTGCCTCGTTGGTTTAGTGGTCGCAAGCGCTACTACTGAGCATGAGGTCCCAGGTTTGGTCCTCGGGTCGGGCAAAGTGCTATTGAGTTTTTCTATCTTGAATTTCTTAGTAGCCCGGAGTCTGGATTCGTGCCCGATTGATGGCAAACGGCTCGCTCCCTATTACCAACATGGGACTTTAATACAACTGGATATATGTGGGTGTACTACAAGTAGACCTCTGCCTAATCCTTCAGAGATTACAGACGTGATGTTGTGTTATGCTTTACCCGGGATATTCTCTATGTGGAAGGTAATAGAATATAATAATGATTCTATTATCCCCTTCCAAGAGTGGTATTCCTTAAAAAAGACTTTGAATAATGTATGCCTAAAAACGACTAGTAATTTCCACATTCCAGTCGAAAAGCTATGTAATTATTCATCTTATTATTAAGTCCGTAAACCTACAACCAGGCACTTAAGAAACCATTAATAAAGTCAAGTCGAAGAAGAAACTTTATCATCTAGTTTATGCTAGCGTAACCATTTTGAAAACCTACGTCAGCACGTAACTGTTACAGCGTATTAATGCTTCTCATTGCGAAGAGCAAATAGTTACAAATGAATCGCCTACAGGGGTAGGCTTAATTCACACAAAACCCAACCCTATCATCAGAAGATAAAGTAGGAATTCCAACAGCTTGACTTCTATTCTATTCACTAGTAAAATGCCTAGAAAGTATAGTTGTATTAAACCCTGGATCACACCCGGTCTCGTACGTTGTATAAGACATAGAGACAAATTACACCTACAATTGAAATCTGCCCCGGATAACGATATACTTTCAGCTACATATAAAAGGTATCGAAACTTCTGTAATAATCTATTGAAAAAACTAAAAATTCAATATGATAAAAATGAACTACAGAAGGCGGGAAAAAATAGTAAACTTGTCTGGAAATTTATAAAAACCTTTAGGTCAAAAAACCCAGAACCTCCGTTAGATTTACTATCAACAGAGATTAACCCATCCGAAGCTATGAATACAGTAAACAACTTTTTTGCTAACGTTGGTAAAAACTTGGCTGAAAAATCTATTAATTTCAGTAATTTTCCCTCTCGTAACCTAAATACAACATTCTCGAAAATAAATTCTTTTGTTTTATTAGATACCGACGTAAACGAAGTAAGTAGAATAATAACCGATTTAAAAGTTGCTTGTGCTACCGGATGGGATGACATACCTAATAGTGTACTAATAAGATTTAAATCCGTGCTTGCCCCGCCACTAACCCACATTTTTCAGCTGTGTTTGTCTTCAGGAATATTCCCTAAGTTGCTTAAAAAAGCGGTAGTTACTCCTGTATTCAAGTCTGGAGACAAAAACTGTGTGAATAACTACAGACCTATTTCAGTGCTAACAGGACTTTCAAAAATATTAGAAAAAATTATTAACAGTAGGTTGATAAATTATCTGGAAGATAACAGACTCCTCTCAGATTGTCAGTTTGGTTTTCGGCCCAGAAGATCTACAAGCCAAGCAGTCCACAAATTAACTAATTATATTAGTACCAATCTTGATAATGGTATGCACACAATTGGGATCTTCCTAGACCTCGCCAAGGCCTTTGACACAATTTCTTGTAGTTTACTTTTGCACAAGCTTGAATCACTTGGGATAAGAGGAGTACAACTTCAGCTTTTTTCTAACTATCTCAGCGATCGGTATCAATGTGTCAAAATAGGTCAGATTACAAGTTCTGAACTTAAAAATAGTTGTTATGGAATTCCCCAAGGTAGTATTTTGGGGCCCACATTATTTTTAATCTACATAAATGAACTATGCAGCCTGACACTCCAAAATGGTATCATAATGTCTTACGCGGATGACACCGCCCTATTATTTTCAGCTAAATCAAGAGCTGAGGTCTTCATGCTCGCTCAAAATAACTTTAATATTGTATCTGATTGGCTCAATAATAATCTCCTAACACTTAATGCGGAAAAAACAATGTATATTTTATTCACAATGAGAAATACTAACATACCGCTTACTAACCTAAACATTTACGCACATTGTTGTAGCACGTCCGCTGACACTGCATGTTCTTGCCCCGCTTTAGTTAAAGCTGACCATTTGAAATATCTGGGTGTCACAATTGACTCGAATCTAAACTTCCGTAAACATATCGAGTTACTATGTACTAGAGTGCGCAAATTAATATATGTTTTTAAAAATTTACGGCATATAGCTGACTATAAATTAATCAAAGAGGTTTATTTAGCTCTGTGTCAATCCATTATTACCTATTGCATAACTTCTTGGGGTGGAGCTGCAAAAACAGTTTTACTCCCTCTAGAGCGCGCTCAAAGATCAATTTTAAAGGTTCGCCCTTTTAGATTTCCTACGCACCAGCTTTACGCAGCTTGTAATGTACTAACAGTACGCCAACTATTCATCCTAAGCATAGTATTACAACAGCACACTGAACTTCCATTTGAGTTAGTTCCTGCCAATAAGAGGAGAAAGGACCTGGTCTGCGCAAATCCACAAACTAAACATGCGTTTGCTAACCGATTTTATGTATTTTTAGGACCGTTTCTGTATAACAGAATAAACAAGGTACTAAACATACATAGTATAAGTTTTAGACAATGTAGTACGGTGTTATCAGAATATTTAACTTTGCTCAATTACACAGACACAGAACAACTTCTAGAAGTTTTGTCATGATAATTTGGGTATTTCCTTCGTAAGTGACTTATTTTTGTATATTTATATAAATTAGTTTTAGGTTTTAATGTTCCAATAGGTTTTTTCTCGTAGTTGTTAATAGTCTATTATTTACATCAGATTTAATTACAATTTATTTATAGCCCTATGTACGTGACTGCAATGTAAAGTGATGGCCTGAAACACAGGTTTGAATAAACCTAGTTCAGGTGGGTCGCTAATTAACGTGTAACCTGATCCCTCTACTTCCACTTGTAGTAGAAATATTTTAGCTTTAGTTTATAATTAGAACTAAGTATAAATTGTGTAGGATAAATTAAATACTATTGTTTGGCTAAATGTAAACTTTTTGTAAACAATGTTTTCTTGAATAAATTATTATTATTATTATATTATTATTATTATTATTATATTCTATTTTTTAAAAATGAACAAACAAAGCCGATGTCGACTATTCTGCCAATGTCAAAAGTGGATTGAACGGCAAGTGCGTAAAAAAAAAAGTATTAAATCTTCAATTGATATAGATGAACTTAATAATAATTATTCTAACTGACTTACTGTTCTAGAAAAGGACAGAAACAGAAGTTGACAGATAAAAACTAAGTTTGACATGTCAAATTAACTTCACCATGTTTTTGGGCGACGCTTTTGAATTAAAATTTCAAATAAAGTCAATATAAAAACTTAAGTAAAACTTAAATTTAAAAGTTTTTGGACACCTCAGTCTGTCTAATACAATTCCTTTCCAGTCAAACTAAACTTAATTTAGACTCTAAAATGAAGTTAAGTTTGAAAGAAATTGTCACCATTAATTTGTGAGATTCATTGTGATTTAATTAAATTGTCTAGAGTTCTATTTAGCAAAGACATTCAAAACATTACCATAGACGGTATATCACGAACAAAATTTTTATACGATATGTATCCAAGTGGACACAATTATGAGTTTAATTTATTTATTTATTTATTCTAGATGGCATTACTGAGACACGGGATCAAAGTTTTAATATGACATTCCCTCGCATATCTACTTTATACCTAGGGTTTTTAATCTCTTTGTATTTTAGTACAGCATGCTTATTGGGAAGATATTCACTAAGTAATTTGTTACTTGTAAATATACTTATCCTTATTTATTAAAAGTAGTTTTGTATAGAGGGCCCCTTATATTTATAATTCTTATTTATTGCTTTTCTTTTTGTTTTAGTGGCAATCAAAATACATATTTAATGAAAAAGCATGTAAAATATGAATTGTAAAATAAAAGTGCAACATTACAGTAATTTAAATTTCAAACTCGGTAAAATTTAAACCACATATTTAAGAGATAAGTCCCACTGACAGATAGACAGACGAACAAACGGACAGAAAAGGCCAAGTTAGTAATAGGGTTCTGTTAGCATTCCTACGTAACCCTAAAAAGTCTTCCCTGAATACACTTCGCACAGGTGAATATTTTTACCAATTGTGTTTCCACGAAGTCAGCAGTTTGCTAAACCGCTTAGTTGCGCTTTAGTGTTGAAGTTAGGTGCGCCAATAGTTTGCGGTTATGCTTTTAACCTGTTTATTAACCCCCGACGCAAAAAGAGGGGTGTTATAAGTTTCACCACTATGTGTGTGTGTCTGTCTGTCTGTCTGTCTGTCTGTCTGTCTGTCTGTCTGTCTGTCTGTCTGTGGCACCGTAGCGCCCAAACGGGTGAACCGATTTAGATGCTGTTTTTTTTATTTGAAAGCAGGGTTTCTTGCGATGGTTCTTAGACATAATTCATCAAAATCGGTTCAGCCGTTTCAAGGTTATCAGCTCTTTTGTGTTAGCTACCGTTGCTATTTTAGTCGTATATGGGTATTAACTTTACTTAAAAACATATGTGTGTCTTAAAATTTCATACACCCATGTGTGTAATATTAATAAGCAACATTATGGTGTATTTGGTCTGATGCAGCCAGGATATCTAGCAGACTAATACACTCTTGGGAAAATAACAGCAGATATGTCGTGTTTGGATTCATTTTAAACTGCATTTGATTCTGCACACAATGCACTGATGGCAACTGGATGAGCTGATGCTGCAGCCAGGCTATCCAGCATACCAGTAGGTAGACTCTTGACTAAATAATAGCAGATATGTCGTGTTTGGATTCATATCAACCTGCATTTGATTCTGCACACAATGCACTGATGGCAACTGGATGAGCTGATGCTGCAGCCAGGCTATCCAGCATACCAGTAGGTAGACTCTTGACTAAATAATAGCAGATATGTCGTGTTTGGATTCATTTCAACCAGCATTTGATTCTAAACACAATGCACTGATGGCAACAGGATGAGCTGATGCTGCAGCCAGGCTATCCAGCACACCAGTAGGTAGACTCTTGACAAAATAATAGCAGATATGTCGTGTTTGGATTCATTTCAACCAGCATTTGATTCTAAACACAATGCACTGATGGCAACAGGATTAGCTGATGCTGCAGCCAGGCTATCCAGCACACTGGTAGGTAGACTCTTGACAAAATAATAGCAGATATGTCGTGTTTGGATTCGTTTTAACCAGCATTTGACTCTACGTACAATGCACTGAAAAAATCTCATAACTGTAAACTCTATAAAACAAAATTAATGCGTTTAAAAATTTTAAAATAAAAATTAAATTAAAAATTTAAAAAACCCCCATCGCAAAAAAGTAAAACATTTAAAAAGTTAAAAATAACACTTTAGCCATTAAATTTTACGTAACGTCGGGGTACCGTTAAAATAAGTACCTACATACCTACAAGTACTAGGAACATTCCTTACTTAAGCGGTACCCCGACGTGAAGTAAAATTTCATGGCTAAAGTGTTATTTTTAACTTTTTAAATGTTTTACTTTTTTGCGATGGGGGTTTTTTAAATTTTTAATTTAATTTTTGTTTCATGTTGCCGGAAGAGTATAAGTTTTAGTAATATTTCTCTTCACGTAAGTACAAATTCTGCTATTAATTTATTTAAGGTGGACCAGCGACTTGATGAGGGTTGCGGGGGTCCGATGGGTGACAGTCGCACAGAACCGGTCGTTGTATTGACTTGGGGGAGGCCTATGTCTGGCAGAAGAAGTCTTTCAGTTGAGGGCTACAGTATGGGGTTCTTCAAAAGGGGAGTAAATAGGTCTTAAAAGGGTCGGCAACGCGCGTGTGGCGCCCCTGGTGTCGCAAGTGTCCATAGGCTACGGTAACCGCTTACCATCAGGCGCGCCGTAAGCTTGTTTGCCACCGTCGTGGTATAAAAAAAAAAAATACGTGTGGCACTTGGAGACTGCCGCGGTAAAGCTATTGCATAGCATTTTTTATCAACTCCTCTCCTCTCCCCCTCCCCATTCCTCTCCTCCCCCTCTCCCCTTCCCCATTCCTCTCCTCCCCCTCTCCCCCTCCCTCCCATTCACCCACACCTCCCACGCCCCTCCCATCACCCCTCCCTGTGTTTCCCCTCCCTTGCCCCTCCCGACCCGTGCCTCTACCCGTCCCCCTATCCCCTCCCCTCTCACCTCCTCCTTCCCTTCCCCCTCCCCCTCCACCTCCCCATCCCTCCCCTCCTCCTCCCCTCCCCCACCTCCCTTCCCCTCCCCCTCCCCTCCCCTCCACTCCCCCTCCCCTCCCCACTATCACCACTATGCCTGCAATATAAATATATAATATATATATAAATATATATGCAATAGCTTCGGCCTTCAAGCCACACCTCCTTGCCCGTCGGAGTGGGGAGCGTGAGGTTTTTTCGTTACGTAATTTCTGGATTCGGTCCCCGCGCTCAAGGCCCGCGATAGAAGCTATGCAATAGCTTAAAAAAAAATAATGATAATGATGTATTATTTATTAAATAACAAAACATGACGCCTGTTATCGATGGTGTCATTGTATCAAAATTATAATTTTAAGTTTTAATGGTGTACAATAAAGAGTATTCTATTTTATTCTATTCTGTTATTCCTGAACAATTATGCAGTGGTGAACTTATAGTACACCCACATATCGCTATTTATATTTTAGTGCCATGCAATAGCGGGTGTGCGTAATACCTGTAGTACACTAGTACTTGTTAGTTTCTTTTAGTACTTGTGTGTTTGACGTTTATATTTCCTTAGCGTTCTGACTTATCAAAAGTCTATAATTTGAAAAAAGAACTAGCAGACGTCCCGCGGTTTCACCCGCGTAGGTTCCGTTCCCGTGGGAATATAGGGTTAGCTTATGTGCTAATCTAAGGTGTCAGCTAACTCTATACCAAATTTTACTAAAATCCATTCAGTAGTTTTTACGTGAAAGAGTAACAAACATCCATCCATCCATCCATCTTCACAAACTTTCGCGTTTGTATTATTAGTAGGATGTAGTTTTTGCCTACCCCCGTAGGAAATATGCGTAAGTTTTTGTATGTAGGTATGTGTTTTATTTCAAATTTTAAGAATGAAGTAGAATACTAATTTTTGCACGGACGCCAGCACATCAACCTACCCCAAGCTGTCAAATTTTCCCAATTTAACATGAACCTTATTGTGTTTAGAATAAAGTTGAAAATCTATCAATGAAATTTGAGACATTGGGGTAGGTTGATGCGGCTGCGTCTGTACATCATACAAACTTACAAGTGCTACAATGGGGCGCCTTATCGCTACAAGCGATGGTTGTATTAATATTTGTATAGTTTAAGTTATAAGTAATTCTGGCAGTGTATTATTATCAAGTTAAAAGCAACTTGGCTCCATACTAAATAGGCATAGATTAATCAGTATAATACTGACCACCCACAGGATAGTGTAACACAATACTAATTGCCCCCTCTCTGTAAGAACGATAGTCTACTGTTTATAGTCAATCTAGTGGAGCGAGAAGGGTATGATCGTCAGGGTGTTAACAGCTAGGTAATAACACTGACAGCTATGGGACATACGGCTTGGCAGTAAGATCAGCAAATCAGTGCTACAATTTATTTAGCTTGAGAAAGACGTTGATAAAAGAAAAGGTGGGTTGTGTGAATGATGACATGGACAGAAAGTAGATCAAAAACATCGTAACGAAACCGGCATGCCTGAGAGATAATTTTCGACGGCATGTGAAGCCTTAGAGAGGGTGGCTCAAAAACTACGACAGCAGGTTAGCACTAACCAAAATTAACAAAGTAGAATATTGAGATGACGACAAATAGAGATAGGTACATGGAAAAGAAGACATGCTGAGTCGATTCCAACTTAATTCGGAATAAAGGCAGGAGGTTGTTGGTAAAGAAAGGAAATTCCCGAAGGTATTAGAATAGGTTACCAGTATTTAAAACGATAAGACAAAACCGACACTGTGTCCCACTGCTGGAAGACTAGACATTTTCCTAGAAGGGAGACAGTGTTGTCTGGTATCCTTTGTTAAGCTATTGCCGACTACTATTCTTCCTTGCCTCTGTGGTTAGTAGTTCAGACTTATACCTATATGCTAGATCATCCAAGATGTGTTGCTGAGAAGTAAGTTGTGCTACTTCTTCTTCCCAGCAAAAACAGTAGGAAATAGTGAGGATTTGAGGAGCGTTTTTAGGGAGCCATTTTATGTACCTAATTCATTACTAAAACGCCGCCAAACGCCGCCAAACATCTCCGTGGAAACGCCAGGAGGGGCGCCCTGGTAGGACATACACACAGACCTTATAGGTGATGCCCTTTGGCGATGTCCTCCAAAAAGGTGAGGTGCGTATGTACTCTCAATACTCTCAACTGGCTTGCATGTATGATTCCATGTATAAACGTAGGTAAACGAAGCAAAAGCGCAGCATGTAAGAATCGTAGTCGGTGACGTTCTGTAGTGTCTGCTTACCCCCATGGAGAAAAGACGTGAGTTTAATGTTAGTGTGATTCTCAAACTGATATAAGTAGATAAGTTTTGATTTTGTTCTTTAAAACGACACTGTACACCACAGCTGGAAAACCTAGGCCTTTTCACGGAACCTGTGTTAGTCCATTGATTGCCGACCTCCGTACTTTACTGCGTCTAAAATAGGGAGTCCAGATTATTATAACGAGGCTTGTTGAACTTACCGCTTGTATGTAACGAAGCAAACATTACAGAAACGTGTTTACGTGACACGATCACGTCCTTGAGTAATTTAACTGTATACAGCAAACGGTACCTACCTAACCTACTATGAACAAGAGAAGTATCTACAAAGAAGGTACAGTCAACGAAAGAGACACCCTATTGAATTTTTATGTAGCAATTTTAAGTTAAAACTGTGAAGGAATGATAATAGAAAGATGCTGGGAGAATAATAAAGAAAACCTTTACTCATGCTAATTAATAAAATAATAAATGTCCCATAACTTTCACTTAACGCCTCTTTGTCCCAAAGTAAAACTATGAGTAGTAGATAACTGATGAACATACTTAAATATTATTATTTATTTGCATCAAGTTAAACATTTAACATTAAATTCATTGTAGTAAGAGTACATACAATTTAAAGAAATTTAACAATAGTGTGGTGACGCCAGCATCCTTGCTGAGACAACACTTGTGTTAAAGATGCTGGGAATAATTAATAATTAAATTAATATTATCTATAATTCAACATACATATATTTTAGATAAATAACACCCAGAAACAGAAGAAATCATCGGGCTCGAGAGGAGAATCGAACCCACAACCTCCAAGACCTCAGCTCGCAGCCAGTCTGCGCGTACCTACTCTGTGGGAACACAATATTTATTTCGCTCTTTTTTTTAATGTTTAATAATAACACTCAAAATTAATAAATCTGTTTGCATGCGTCCGTACCTTTTCTTACTTTTATTTGCATTGTTTTACACGTTTCCTGAGTTCACACGATACGTATTAATTAAGTACATAATTAATTGTTATTTTTTGTTACATTATAACATTATTCAACACTGATTAACGTTAGTGATACCTCATGATTGATGCTGTGTTGAAAACCAGCGTCAGGCGCTAAAGGCCTTGGTCAAGCATTGTCCGGAAATAGTTATTAACATCACTATCTTAGAAATATACTAATATTATAAAAGAACAAATTTAAAAATATTTTTGTGTGTTTGTTTTTTTGTATGTAACGAATAAACTTTAAAACTACTGGACCGGTTTCAAAAATTCTTTCACCGTTGGGAAACCCTTCACTATTCCCTACCTATTACCTACACTGTTCCCGGGTGACATAAGCTACTTTTTATCCCTGTAATTCACTAAGACTTGTACCTGTAAGACACTGGGCGGGTGAAACCGCGTAACATCCAGTAGTAGTTTATACAAATACTGTTTTAAGTATATTTCTAACATTTGACAGATCAACTCAAACAATTATTGATTCTTTCTTTAGAAGACTTATAAAGACTTTGCCTTGCATCGTTAGACTCGCACAATACATTAATACAATCTTATGTCTAGACTTTGAAAAAGACCCCTTGATTTTTTGACCCCTTTTGGCAATTAATTTTAAGGATCATTTATTTTGAAAATTATGGGGCCATTTAATTTAAAAAAAATACATGCAAAAGTAGGTATCTAAATCTAACGAAAATAAAGATAACTTCATCATCATTTTATTTAATTTATTTGCACACAAAACCGTTTGGTTGACTGTACATTACCAAAATAATAAATATTATGTTCGTTATCATGCTATTTTTGTTACGGAAGCCACTGAAGTTCGCGACTAAGTTTTAATTACAGCACAACCTCGTTAATCTAAACCTCTAAAAACACAGACTGGTACGGTTAACCGGGTCGTTCTGGTTAAGCTTACAAAGAAAAACAAAGCATTCAGAGTTGAATAATTATGCTGTCTAGTTTTGCGGGGGTGAAATTAAAATGCTGCCAATTTAATGTCACCGTCTCACACTCACTCATTCAGTTATCATAACCCAAAGAAAGCATCAGACCACTGTTACAAAGTCTTACACTAGAATCCTTAATATTAATGTAATTGATTGGCCTGGTTGGTCTAGTAGTGGCCCTGACTGCTATGACGGAGGTCGAGGGTTCCGCGGTGGTTATTCGTTGAATACTTTGCCCACTGATCAACACTATGAACAAAATAGATTTAATATACTATATAGGGTGACTGGTAAATAATGACCGATACTTCAACACGTGAGTGTACTCAAGGATACAAATAACTTTCCTAAAGAAACATTTTTTTATACTCATTAACTTTCAATTAATTCTCACTCAAAATAAATTACGTCAGTACTGCACAACGGGAACGGTGGAGTTGGCGGGGGAGCGTGTTGCTACTACTAGAAGATTTTGCCCTTCCCGAGGTCAGACTATCAGCTGATCGAAGAAACCGCGCGCGCGGGAATTTCGAACAGCGTTTTTGTTATTTTATTGTGCTTTATTGTGAATAAAAAATAGTTTCTTGGGGAAAGTTTATTGAAATCATGAATACAATCACGTGTTTAAGTATCGGTCACTAATTACCAGTCACCTTATACATATTAAGAGGACATACGAAGAAATGTCATAGAAAAGCTGTGATTCCATGTCTCAGCAATATTGGAGCGGCAGTGGAACATACTAAACTAGAGTCTAGTTTAGTATGTATATACTAAACTTGAGTCTAGTTTAGTATGTTCCATTGCCGCTCCACTTCGACTGTGTCCACTAGGACACAAGTATCGGATGAAAATTTCATTCGTGATGTCCCGTCTCTAGTAAGTATTGAACGTCTTTGCTATGAACTGTGAACAGAGATTAAAATTGCAAAATAAAAACTTTTTTTACAAAAAAAACAACTGACTTCTTAAAAAACACTAACAGGTGAAAAATAACTCCAATTTCGGAAGTCGGTGGCCATTAATGAACGAAACAAAACCACCAAAGCCACAGACATCCGAAACTGGAATTATTTTGCACCTGTTAGTATTTTTTAAGTAGTCGGTTGTTTTTTTTTTGTAAAAACGTTTTTTATTAACACTTAAGGAGTCGCTAATGGGTCCAACGGACCCAGTCCTTCATATTTTGCTTCATAAATATTAAAATTCGACGAATGTGACGTTGCCGCTCTTAGTACCTTTTAACGATAGTGTAGCACAGCAAATGACGACGTCGGCAGTCAGTTAGCAGTCAATTTTATGTACAAAGTGTCTGAAGAATGCTGACAAGTGTGACTTTACTCCAAAGAAGATATTATTTTTTTGTATTTTTTTTTATACTTCTGTGATGATTGATCTCTCTTTGCTATTCCGTATAAATAAGTATATTATAGTTGTGTAAGTAAATACAGAAAATTTTGTTTAAAATAAGTAAATATAGAAATTACAATGATTACCCTAAATCTTGTCACAAAACTATGGAGAAATTAAGTATATTTTTGTAATAGCCTTTGTTTAAGTAAAAAAAAAAAAATATTAATATTTGATTTAATAATATCTTTTATTATCCATATAGAATACGTATAAGAAAGTAAACATTTACGTTCATCATGCAGTTGTGGAAAAAAACTTATGACATTATAATGGGTCCAGCGGACCCGGTAGCGAGTACTTGTGCGATAAATTAGGACGCGAGTCCCTAAGTGTTAAAATCCATGCAGTAGCTTTTACGTTAAAGAGTAACAAACAAACATCCATCCATCCATCTATCCATACTCACAAACTTTTGCGTTTATAATATTAGCAAACTGTACGATGACTTTATTATTAAAATTTGTATAGCAAATGAATATGAGAAATGTGAAACTCTAAATTCTATTATTTATGATGAATTTTGCAAGAAAGTGTACTATTGAAGGATGGACTGTTCTATATTTTTCAATTACTTTATGTAATTACCCATTATTAGCAAATAAATGACTATGATTATGATTATCATGATTACTTAGCCAGAAATTCTTCAATAAAGTGGATATTGACTATAAGTCTCTTAGGTTCATAATGATGACGTCATCCAACCCCCACCGTCGTCGGTGGCTCGTACAATTTTATGTATCTATCGATTTTTGATATTATCGCCGTAATGGTGTTTCTATAGACACTAAACTTTATGTATAAGAATGAGTCGCAAAATAATCTGTAGATATATTTCTAGAGAAGAGTCTTCCTATATTTTTCTTTTGTCCATGTTAGAAAATGTTAGTATTGCATTTGAAGTCAACCAAACGGAAAATAAACTTTATAGGTATTATATTTGTATCAGTCTTGTAAATAAACTGGCAGACAATTTCCTTATACCCACAGATCACAGTTTCTTTTAAAGGCCAGACCTTTTTTTGTTCATAAATCAAATGGTTTCTGATATAGTCTTCTAAGGAAAGAACCGCACAGATATGACTGGACCTAGAGAGTGTACGCATATGTCTTCAACTCAGAATTTGTGGAGCTCAATGACTTTACTGTTCTATGCAGTTGCAAATAATGAAAAGAAGAAAAAAAACCTTACCAAGGTAAGGAATAATAAAATAAATAATTAATTTAAAAAATCAACTAACTTTGACACAACGGCATCCAGTCCAAAGCAAAGTACAGCGTGTGTTATGGGTACTAAACAAACTGACAAATAACACTAAACTCAGAACAAAAATGATAGTGCTCATCACACTAACATTTGTCCTGGATGGGAATTGAACCCACGACCTCCGGTATAGTAGTCGGGGCCATTAACTCCGAGAAGGACAGGTCAGTCAAATGAAGGAATGCTCAATGTGCAAGTATAGTTCGTCCATTGCCGTGTATCTTTTATACCTCAATGAAAGATCTGCTCTTTACCAACCCCTGCATGCGTAGCATGAACACATTGAACACCGAAGAAACGGCCTTTGTCTACAGACGAATCGGCAAAGTGACAGATTATATAGACAGGAACCTCAATCTGTCAAATTTCTTTCAATAAACGGGCCTGCGTAGCATGAACACTTAATTTCTTTTCTTCCGAGACACGACAAAGACCGTTTCTTCGGTAATCATGCTACGCGTGCAGGAACAGATATTAAGTATTCAGGACACGTCAGTCGTAACCAGTTTATTTCATAAAAAGTAGCTTAAGAGGAAACCCCGCCATGTTTGGTGATGAAGAGATTCCTAAATGATTTCAAAAGGGATCGTTGCCTAGCTGTGTTTGATAGAGGTAGTCATAAAATACTTTATTGCAGCATATATTTTGGTATCGGATATACTACCGGTCGATTCTATTAGAATCTTCTTGAGAAAACTTTGGCGAACTGAGGACTGTTGTCTAGCTTTGGATAGTAGGTAGTTTGGTTTCGACACTTAAATGCTGTTTTTTTTAGTTCTATTTTTTATTCGCTCTTTAACATAACATAACATAACAGCCTGTAATCTCCGAAGGGTTAAGCAGAGGTATACCTGCAGTATACCCACATTTCGCCAATTATGTTAAAGTCCAATGAAATAGAGGGCAAGCCTCTTGCCATCAATCGGGCATGAATCTAGGCTGTTACTAAGAAATCCTAGATGGAAAAACTCAATAACACTCTCTATTCGACTTTTATTTAAAGACAAAAAGAGATAGATGGAATTTAAAAGGCTGTAACCTTGGCATCAATGTTTCTTTTTATAATAGTTTCCAAGCACCCAGCACTAAGCCCAGGGTTAGAGCGAGCTGAAGCTATCACTGTAGGCACCATATAGGTAAGGGCGCCAGAAAACAATTGGACGTAGTTACACGAAAAGGATCCAATCCACACAAAGTCACTTTGGAGATATTGACGTTTGAAATTTGGAAGATATTTCTTCATTAGTATTCATGTTAAAATGAATTGATTTGATTTTTTTTGTTTTTTTTTTGTATGTGGTATAATAACACTTTATTATTGTTATTATTATAAGTCAAGCTTAGTATTTTCAGTATTTATGACATCAGTTTGGTATATTTATCTCATTTTTGACCATGTTGTGGATTGGATCCTTTCGTGTAACTACGTCCAATTGTGAATAAGTTTTTTAAATGTTTTTTGCAGTTAATTTTGATGGCTCCTTTTGTAATAAGTATGAGTTGTGTGTTGCTAAATCCTAGTTTGTATTCAACCGGTGAATTGTTGATAGTCGCAATAAACTGATTTGAAAAAAATGTAATGATTGTTTAATAAAGACAAAGTACAGTATATTAAAAATGAAAACGTCGACAAAAAGCACTGAATTTGATCTCCTACCCTGATCAATAGCTCGGAGACATCGCTCTCACCTAGATAAAAAAAAAACGCATTGACGTACAAATGTGTTATTTTGAAATAGATTTACAAAACAAAATGTCAATTATATTTTTTTTAAACGGCAGTTTGCACTAGTGTCTAAAGCTCATACGTACTCGTATTATTTTATATACTTGTTTTTATCCCTGGATAGAAAAATGTCAGAAAAAAACTTTTTAAAGCCTACAAAAACATCGCTACATCGTCTCAATTACAAACGTCAGTCATTATAAAATGGCCGCTCACAAAAATGGAGCGCAATTTTTTCACGAACACGCCCTCGGGAACCACAGACCACGAGTAATGTTAGTATGTGTCGTTGTTACCGTAAATATTTAGAGGTAACTGCTTTAAAAACGAATGACCTTGGTAATAAAGGTTAAGGTGAATTAAAAATGGTTACTGGAATGTATCAGTATGTGGATTACCTTGGACAAGGTCAAGTTTATTTTTTCTTACTTACAAATGAAATAAATTAAGAGTTGCACATTTCAAAAGGTAGTTTCTTAAGGAGAAGAATGTGCAAAAATCTCCATCCTTACTCTTTTAAAATAGATTTTACAATATGTTTAATAAAACTGTACCTACTGAGATAGGCATAAGGGTAAGCTCGTTCCATTGTCGACCTCATCTCTGGCCGCAGGACAAGATTGAGGTCAAGAGTAGACTCATTATATATTACTAGCAGACGTCACGCGGTTTCACCCGCGTAGGTACCGTTCCCGTGGGAATACAGGGATAAAAAGTAGCCTATGTCACCCGGGTATAGTGGAGCTTCCCAACGGTGCAAGAATTTTTGAAATTGGTCCAGTAGTTTCGGAGCCTATTCAATGCAAACAAACAAACAATCAAACCTTTCCTCTTTATAATATTAGTATAGATATAAAAAAGGTGATATAAAATAAGCAATGCAACTGGTAATTAGATTAGTGTATTGATAGATACATAATGAACGAGCATGGGTCATAAGGTGCCTCAAGATGCAAGGAGCTGTGACCTTTGTTTGATTGATTCAGTGTTTTTGTCACCGACTTCGAAGCTTGACCTTTAATTTATTGATTTGGTGTTTTGTCACCGGCTTCTGAAGCTATTTATTTTTCACTTTTTTGTGTTTTTCTTTTATTTATTTTTTGTTTGAAATTATTTTGAAGTCGGTTTTATTTTTTGCAAAAAAGTTTTTTTATGGATTGTGATAAAATACTAGCGTTTTAACCAGCAATCTTTTGACCGTGTCCTTTTCTTATTTCTGTGTGGTTGGTAAATTAATTGATGTCTGAGTTTTTATGCTACTCATGGCCCTTGGACTTGGCTTCACATGCAGTCAAGAAATATCTCTCAGACCTGACGATTTCCTCACGATGTTTTTATTCACCGTTTATGAAGAAATTGAAAAATTAATAGATACAATACACACATAAATCCAGCGGTTCAAACAAGAGACCAACGATTTGGTAGTCCACCGGTCACATCACTAGGCTCCCACAAATAGAAATAGGAATATTGTGAATTTTGGGACTAGTTAAAATTTAGTTCAGGACTGTATTATACCAGCTGCACGGATCAATTGATGTTCAAGCCAGGCTTAAGCTAGATCGGTGCGTAGTTTTTTCTTTATACCTACAGCTAAAGTCACTTTGTGTTTGTTTGTTTGTTTAGCAAAATTCTTTATTGATCTTAAAAACATATACAAGCTGTAGAACTTAAAAATAAGATACAGTTACACAAGGTATTAAATTTAACACTTTTACAGGCTAGAATCACCTTTATAAGTACAAAATAGTGATAGTTACAAACTTATTCAACAGGTAAGTATTTAGTAATTTAAACTTACATTAACTAATGAAATTATTGACTAATTTCATTTACAAAGATAAACAATATTAAAATTAGGAGGTAGCGGTAAAAAAACTTAATTCAATACGCGCTCAGCGTAAGTGCTACCGATGTAGCTCAGGTGATCGCGCATAGCCACCAGCGGCTAACGAGCTGCCGCGCCTCCCGCGCACTCACCTGTGTATGGTGAGCGCGGGGGAGCGCTGGCGCATCGGTCGGGCCCAACTACAACTCGTTATCAGTAGTGTGCGCAAACAATACATAGTGATGGGGAAGCTTGTATGTACCGTATCTATCGATATGTCGTAAGTCTTTCAACGTAGTTTGACCAATGTTGGCAATCAATGTATTATTATGACATTTATTTTTGTTGTAAAATTTACGAGTTAATTTTAAGATGAATTTTGTTATGCTAGGAAATTTAATATTATTCTGTAGTACTTTAAGGTTAGTTTTAAACGGAGGATTAAAGGCAATTTTTACTGCTTTATTTTGAATAATTTGTAACGATTTATAATTTGACTTACACGTGCTACTCCAAACAGGACACGAATAGGTGATGCAAGGTCTTATTAAAGTGGTGTACAACCTAAGTTTGGTGTTTGGGCTGAGTTTGCTTTTTCGATTAAGTATAGGACTGAGAGAACCGAGTGCTTGAGCTCCTTTGACGCGTAATTTATTTACATGCTTTGACCAGTTAAGCTTTTTGTCTAATGTAACGCCAAGATAGCGAACTTCACTGCTCCATGGAATCAATTGCCCAGCGATTTCTAATTTTCTTTTTGGGGTAGCACGTTGGCGTGTGAAAAGTATGGCCTCAGTCTTGGATTCGTTCAACTTCAGCTTCCATTTGTGAAAATAAGATTGGAGTAGTTCTAATGACAACTGGAGTCTACTAATAATAATGTCGATGATCATCACTTGTGTACGATGCTGTATCGTCAGCAAAACAGGCCAGGTGAGTACGGATCTGCACAGGAACGTCACTTACGAATAATATAAAGAGGTAGGGACCAAGCACCGAACCTTGAGGGACTCCTGCTGATACCGTCCGGGGTGAAGATCTGTTAGAGCCAATGTGGACCACAAACTGCCGGTTATTTAGATAGGATTGAATGAGTTTTACAAGTTCAACTGGGATACCGTAAGTGATAAGTTTATATAACAGGCCCTCGTGCCAGACGGTATCGAAGGCTTTTTCGATGTCTAAGAGGAACATACCGGTAGACTGCTTAAGATTGAGATGATAGGAAATGTGTTCAGATACTCGAGCCAATTGTTGTACCGTAGAGTAAGAAGAACGAAAGCCAAATTGCTCGTTCATAACAAGATTGTCAGAGCAACGTAGTAAGCGATTATAAATCATGACCTCAAACAGTTTACCTAGAACAGGAAGAAGGCTAATAGGCCTGTAACTAACCGGCAAGGAGGTGTCTTTTCCAGGCTTCTTAAATGCGATAACCTTTGCAGTTTTCCATGTGTTGGGGAAATATCCCAAATTAAAACAACCGTTGAATATTTTTGTGATAAACACAACAGTTTTCTGTGATAGATTTTTGAGCATAATATTGTGTATACTGTCATCGCCTGGAGCTTTTCTGGTCTTTAGTTTACGTAAAACTTTCCAGACTTCGGTTGGCCGGACAGCATGGTGTAGTTTGTCAATGACTATATTATTTAAGTAATTAATGGCTGACTGAACGGGTTGCTCGACACTATCACTTATCCAGTTACGAGTGAGATTTAAGTTCATCTCAAAAGCATCTGCTAGAGCATTACATTGTTCGGAGATGTTGTTTGTCAAAGTGCCCTCATGTGTTTTAAGTGGAGGTATTGAGTCAGACCTTGGTTTGAGTGATTTAACAAGTCGCCAAATATCGTTACTAGGGTTGTCTACTTTAGAAAGTTTAGTGTTCCATATTTTATCCTGATGTTTTATTATGGCCGAATTAATTAAATGTTGTAACTTATTAATAGTTGATCGTAATAGTCGTTTTTCACGAAGGGGCACATTTTGTTCCTTTCGACGAAGTTGATTTTTATGCTTGATCATTTTTGCAATGTAATTAGGTAGTTTTGTGTTAGTATTTACATGTACTTTACTGGGAATATTTTTTTCTCTGGCAGCAATAAGACACTCTTGAAGGTAAGTTACAGCGTAGTTGATTTCCAACTCGGATTTAAACACCTTTGGGCTTAGCGAAATCTTTTGGTCAAGGAAGGTCCGGTATTTATCAAAGTCAGCATCACAATAGCGATAGTGTCTGGGTTTAGGTATGGGAGAACATTGACCATTGACTGTGAAATGTATAGGAAAGTGGTTTGATGAAAGGGCAGGTAGGGCACGAACCTCGTCTATACTATTTACGTTTAGGGCCAAGATCAAATCAGGATTTGTAGGCGTAAGATTGGCTCTATAGTTGACCTGAGTTGGTGAGTCAGGGTAATGTATCACATAATCATGGTTAAGCATGTGTCGAAACAGCACATTGCCACGGGTATTGACATAACTACTATTCCAATACCCGTGATTTGCGTTAAAGTCCCCCATTATAACAACATGAGGCCCCAGGGAAAACAAAATATCAATGTCGTTGCAGTCGAGCTGCAAGTTTGGGGATTGGTAGGCTGACACAAAAATGTGGTTTTTCCCGCTAATTTTTAAACAAATAGCAACTGCCTCAATGTGCCTAGTTTTGGGAATAGTGACTGGCTCAACCTCAAATCTTTCATTGACCAGAATGGCTACACCTTGACCCCGTCCATTGTGGTGCTTGTCTTGTCTGTAGCATTTAAATCCTGGAGTCAATAAGGGAGTATTACACGTAAGTTTGGTTTCACACACGGCTATTATATCAATAGATAGGGTACATACAGCTAACTGAAGTAATTCATGCATTTTTGAGCGAACTCCATCGGAGTTCCAAGATAAAAATCTCAACTCATTATTTTTATTAGACATAGGGTCCAAGGTGGGTCAGAATTAACATAACCTTATCTAACATAGATTCACAGGCACAAAATTGTGGCTTAAGATTTTTAATACAAATAAGTATTTCCAACATCTCTTTTGTCACAGGGTCATCCGGCGCCAAATCCAACTGCTCGTTAGGGGCTGAATTATGACTGGTTTTGACAGTAGTAGCATATGAACGCTTT
Organism: Euplexia lucipara; assembly: GCA_921972225.1. NCBI lineage: Eukaryota > Metazoa > Arthropoda > Insecta > Lepidoptera > Noctuidae > Euplexia > Euplexia lucipara. The sequence continues at coordinate 19,553,611 of OV179159.1, forward strand.
TCAGATGAGGGTGGTAAAATAGGAGGCGGTGCAGCAGGGGCGTATGGGGCCGCGGCAATAATAGGCCTGGATAGGTTCTCACGCCTTTCTTGGGCTCTTTTTAGGTAGGCAAGACGAGTCGCACATTTGTGAAAGTTGGCAGGGTGGTTCTGATCACAATTACAGCAGCGTGCAGGTTCAATACGGTCTTTTTTAGTACATTCACTCGTAGCATGAGGTTCTGTACATTTAACGCACCTAGCAGGCATATTGCAATTTCTTGAAGCGTGTCCGAAACTTTGGCATCTGTAGCATTGAGTCCCAGCAGTATTATTGGGTTTGTATTTTTGAATTGTAACCACGCAGTTAAATAAATATTTAATTTTGCGAAACTTTGCTATATCTGTTCCAGCAGTGAGCACTACTAGGAAAGGTGGACAAGATAATGTACTTACTGAGTGAGTCTTCATTTGTGAGACCGATGCTCCTGCAAACCCTAGTTTTTCGAGCTCGGCGGATAGGTCATCTTGAACGTAGGATGGTAAACCTTTTATCACCATTTTGGGGACTTTCTCATCTTTGCGTGTGTAAGTTAGGAAGGCAGCATTTTCTTTGCGAAGACCATCCTTCACGAGCTGGTGAGATTCTGTTGAGTGGCAACTTACTGAGACTTTATTGTTGGCTCTATACTGTAGATGAAACTTGTTGGTGTAACGTGAGATGAGGTTTTTTTTTTTTTTTTTTTTTTATAATATAATTATTCCACAACTTTTGACACAACGCCATCTAGCCCCAAGCTAAGCAGAGCTTGTGTTATGGGTACTAAACAGCTGATAAACATACTTATATACTTCTAAATACATACATATTATAGATATATTACACCCAGACACAGAACAAATGATCGTGCTCATCACACAAACATTTGTCCTGGGTGGGAATTGAACCCACGACCTCCGGCATAGCAGTCAGAGCCACTAACTACTAGACCAACAGGCCAGTCACCAGTTTTTAATTGTTTCATGCGTCCAATTTTTCTGTATCTCCAATATTATGGGTGGGATATGTCCGTTTTTCTTCACTCCAATTGAGGCGTCTCTGAAGTGTTTACCTGATTCACTGTTATCGTCCACAGTGAGATCCTTGAACTGATTGCGCAGAGGTAATCTGCGTGCTTCATCAAACTTTTCCGAGTTCCTCGCGACCGCAGGACGTTTGGCAAACTGCCATGGGCCGGATATGTCTTCACCAGGTCTTTTAGAGTTGAGGTTGCCGGTGGATTCCGACCTCACTAGGAATTTATCCATTTCGGTGAAACCACAATATCGATCATCGATAATGTATCGACTTGGACACGTGGCATCACTAGCGATGGCGAGCAGTTAACGCGGTGGGGTTAAAGTAGTTGCGTGCGTGCATACGGGACGCGCGACAAACGCGGAGTGTAAACTTCAGTAGAGCCAACTGTCATTGCCTTAGTATAAAATGTCAGTTCAATTTTGCCTTCACTTCACAGGGTGATTTTCATGGAATAGCACTGCAGCATAGTCATCTCAGAGGTTACATGAGATATTATTGCTTTCATTTGTCCTCACAACGTGGCCAAACCATCTAATCATTCTCTTTTATTTTTTTGTCACTACATCTTCCAATAGATTATGAATTATAAAACGTGACTATGTAACTACCGATCGTTCTTAACTGATGGCCCCAACTAAACTGTCCCGGGGAATATCTTAATCACAATGTAAGCTATACATCTCTTTGATGTAATCGTGTAATCTGCAGTAACGGTGCCCGCGGGAGGCTGCGGGCATCTCACTAATAGAGGTGCACAGAATTTATTGTGTGGCGCCCAATGGTTATTACATCTGCCAATGCCATAGGCATAATTAAAATGTCTCTATACATACAAACATTCCTAAATAAACCAACGCCTTTTTCCCTTGGGGGTAAGCTGAAACTACAGAGCGCCCTCTGCTAAGATTTTTACATTCTTCTTTTGCTTCGTTTAAATTCATACATGTTGTCATACACACACGCCGGTTGCGAATACCACGGTTTGACCTTTCTGAGGAACCTTACCAATAAGGTGTCCTTCTAGGGCATTGCTTATTACATTTACCTTATAAATAAACCTTTCGTTAGTCGCCTTTCATTCATCCTTTCAACGTGACCAAACCATCTAAGCATACGCGTCTTTATAATAAAAAATAAAGATTGAATAAAGATACCTTTCTAGCCTTTTCTGTGCAGCCAACTTTGTCTGGCTAAATATGACGCAGTCAGTCGCAGACACATTACTGGTACCTACAGTGTAGGAAACTATCGTGGAAAAATATAAGTCTGTCGCTTAAGCCTATTTCACACAGGGGCAGAACAGTGAGGCAGAACAGTTAAGTAGGACAGAACAGTTTGGAAGGACAGTATCGTATAAATATAGGATTATAGGATAGACGGGACAGTCCGAGTGAGCGATGGAGCGTCGACGACGACAACGGCGAAACGCGCCGAAACAAATGCAAAACAAGTCGAAACGCACGCGCGTCCACTGTCCTGCTCTTTAGACTGCACTGCCCTTGCGTTCACATGAGTCCAACCACAAGACAAACGAGCGAGAAAGGTGGTGAGGGAAGCAAACTGCCCGAAAAAATAGACCGGCGGGCTATTAACTGTTCTGTCTTGGTTGCTGTCAAGACAGTGCTGTTCTGTGCGTTCAAACGGTATTAGTACTGTGCTGCCCACTGTTCTGCCTCACTGTTCTGCCCCCGTGTGAAATAGGCTTTAGTGAAATTTTGGAAACTACTTTTTTCAATTTTGAAATCGGGTTTTTCGACATTACCTTGGCATCAAGCCTTCGTACTAGAGGTACGGTAAAGCCATATACAACATATTGTGTTGTAATGTAAGAGTTAGTAAAACTTTAAGCAGAACATGTATCCTTACAATATGACAAGGACCTGCAAAATACGGCAGCAATTTAATCTCTGCTGTTCCCCTGGGATTTAAACCTCAATATTATTAACACGGTACGCTATTCGTTACCCGGGCGTCGCTTCGTGCCCCAAAAGTGCATTATTTTGTCTCACACTAAATACTCGCAACACTCGTGCTCAAATTGAGTTTCAGGGGTGTGACTAGATAGCAAGTTAAAAAATAATAAAAAAAAAAGTTAAGAATCAAAGTATTCGTTTATTTTGTTTTGGTTTTAGTTGTGGTAATTGTTTGTTTGTCCTATAATGTTCAATTTCTGTGTATTAATGAGTCCTTGTTACTTGATAAAGAAATGAATTATTATTATTAAAGTCTCATTGTAATTATAAATAAGCAATCATACCGGGTAGAAGAGGCATCGTAGCACATCCAGATACCATCAAATCATAAAATCAAGATAAAAAAATCAAAATAAGAACTCATTTATTTAACCGCAAAAGTTAGGTACAGACGCCAGCACATCAAGTGACCCCAATGTGTCAAATTTCTTTGATCGTTTTTCAACTTTATGTCAAACAGAATTGGGAAAATTTGACACATGAGGGGGGGGGGGGGGAGGAATCGACACATCCCCTGAAACACCCGCGTTTCAGAACTTCCTAGTGTTTTGAAAAAATTAGTGAAAAGTCGGCCAAACAAACTGAAGGGTCGCAACACAACACGTCTGTCTGATTCGTTTGAAGAACTTGAATCTAATCGAATATGAAAATAATGAACGATGATTAAATGTGTAATTGTGTGTGTGTGTGTGTGTGTGTGAATCATGTCCAAATTGTCCATGTATAAAATTTAGTACATGATCTTGTTTTTATTTTTATGTACGCTTACTGGCAGATAACATTGTTAGACCTATAATTTATGTTTTCTCTTTTAGTGAATTTGTATCTAACTATTTTTGTATCTAACTATTTTGATAAATAAAAAGGTTTCAAAGAAAACGTAGCATAACGAAACAACCAAAGGAACAGACTTCCGAATCTATTAGAAATACTTTTATTTACTGTTATTTTTAGTCAATTGTAATTTTTTTGTACAAAAGATTTTTATTAACGAATAGATATCATAATTTCCGTAGCATAATATTTGCACAGTGGACTTGGACGCGGTATTATTCCATCAAAATCACCGCGTGAAAATATAGGTATTATATAGACTGACTTGTAAAAAAAGATTAAAAAAAAAACTGACTGACTGACTTTTATCTGAATTTGTAAATGTAATACATAAACGTCATAACATAACGTCACGCCTGTAATCCCCGAAGTGCAAGGCAGAGGTGTAGGTACCTAGTAGCACACCCACATTCGCCAGCTATGTTTGAGTCCCATGTAATATTGGGCGAGCCTATTGCCATCAATCGGGCACGAATCCAGACTCTGGGCTACTACTTAGAAATTCTAGATGGAAAAACTCGATAACACTTTGCCCGACCTGGGAACCGAACCCGGGACCACATGCTCAGCAGTGTCGCCAGCGACTACTAAACCAACGTGCCGTCAGTAAATGTAATATTACTAGTTAATTAGCTAAAACTGCCACCAGGGTAAACAATTATAAATTACATAATGTTGCGAAGACCTCCGAAACTGGAGTTTTTTTTCACCTGTTAGTGTTTTTTTAAGAAGTAGGGTGTTTTTTTTGGTAAAACAGTTTTTTTTTAATCTTTTTTTCGTGTATCTACATCTGTAGCGTACATCTGTTATGTAGCAACCCTAGAAATGAAACGGCACAATTTTAGTGTAATTGTTTAGAAACATAAACGTTGTAAAGTGCAGTGTCATAAATGTACTGCGTTTAAAACACTCCTCGGTGAACATGGGCTAGACTTATATTTTTATAGGCAGTATTTTATAGGCAGGCTTTTTTTTTTGTTTTGAGTATAACAGGATGGCAAATGTGCGGCCGAGGAGTTGATTCCACCACTTCTTCCCAGCAAAAACATGAGGTACACGTCTCAAAGGCGGGAGTTTTGGTGGCCAGTATTAAGTAATTATTAACGTTTAAAAAGTGCTGATTCTCAGCACAATTTGAATTGATGAGTTTTCATTAATTAATTTAATTGGGTTCATCTTACAACAAATATTTAAAAAAGAAAATTAAAAGGTGCAACCTGAAAGTCAAGGCGTGCTTTTTTAGCCGTTTTTTGCACAAATACCCTTTGCTAGTCCAGCTCTGACTTGACCACTCAATTTTCAAAAGGCAGTAGTTGAAGTCGAAGTCAAAAAAGAGTAGACAAATCATTAATTTCAATTAATCCGTTAAAAAGCTCTTTTGACAGAGGATATCGCACGCAGAGTCGATATTCAATGGGGCAGCAAACACCTAGAATGGTGATCACAAACCAAAAGACGTTGAGTTGGCACCCCTCTTAATAGAGATTTATATTTTTGAATGTCGCAGCTAATGCTGAGATAGGCGCCTTTTTGGTCTCGCACAGGTTTTTATTATTTATTTTTTTAGTTTTACATTTTTTTTTGTCTTGTTGTTTTTTTAATATCAGTATTGTTGTATAGTTTTATGTTCTGTGCGTCCAAATAAAGTATTTTCTTTTTTTCTAGATGGACTGACGACCTGGTGAAGGTCCCTGAAAACCGCTGGATGCAAGAGACACAAATACACGGTTAACGTAAAGATCTTTAGGCTAAGGGGATTTTGTCCAAAAGTAGATGTCTTTAGGCTGCATTAGCCCAATGGCTAAGGCGTCAGCATGGCAATCGAGAGGTCGTGAGTTTGATCCCCATCCAAACTCAAACCCAAACTCAAAATCTTTATTGCATTCATGTGTCCTTCGTGCTATTAACGTTAACCTATTCCAAACATAAGCATTTAGCTTAGTTGGAATAGACACATTGGGGTAACTTGATGTGCTGGCGTCTGTTCACCAATGAGTTAGACTAAGATATACCAAAATACACTAATATTTCGCCAGCTATATTTCATTCCCATACAATAGAGGGCTAGCCTCATGCCATCAGTTAGGCACAAATCTAACTTTGTACTGCTACAGTAGAAATTGAGATTTTTAATGTGAAACTTATTACTACATGTAAGAAGTTTCACATTAAAAATCCCATTTTCTAAAAAGAAAGAAAAACATTTATTTGAACGTACAGATACACATTTAAAACGAAAATACAAACAATAAATACCTACATAAAATAGACGAAAAAATGTAACCCCCTATCTCAACGTTAGCTGCGATATTTGAAAAAATATAAATACCGTAGCGCTCTGCGTTTATCTACCACTTACTTATATTACATCCTCATAGGAAAAAAATGAACCAAAAACATAATAATTATAATAAAACCTCTAATAACTCAACAAACAAATCACGCATTGCCAAACCCGAAAAACAAAAACAAAACACACACAATCTTTCAAACATGGAATATGAAAATAATGAGTTTGAATACTGAATACAAAACAAGTCAAACTCAGAAGCGGTGAAACACAGTTCACGTCGAAATTCATTTGAAAAACAACAATAAAATAATAATATATGTTGTTGTTACTAAACAAACCAACATTATAAAGGTAACTGCGGCCTGACTGTAAATTATTAAAGCTGGTTAGACTTAGGGTTGCGTTACATGACAGGCATGTCACGATGTGTGGTGAAAAACGTTAGAAAAAATATGTGGGAGTGTTTTAAATGAAAAAAATTTGTATTTGTACTTATTATAATTATGTGCAGATGCCAGCCCATCAACCTACCCCAATGTGTCAATTTTTTTGATAGGTTTTCAACTTTATTGTTAACACAATAAGGCTCATGTTCAATTGGGAAACTTTTACAGTTTGGGGTACGTTGATGTGCTGGCGTCTGTACAATTGTACACGCGTTAGAAGTTAAATATTATTTGGCGTTACAAGATAACAATATTTCCAAAAATTGTTCTTTTCTTTTTTTATAATCTTACGTTCGTAGAAAAAAACGACACTAATAATAGAAAAAAAAAACGAAAAAGTTAATTATAGCTAACGCGCATCGTAATATTCTCATCATATTTCCTTAACACTCCAAAAGAAGCAGCATAACTTCAAAAAAGAAAATAAAATATTAAGCAAATGCAGACAGTTCAGACACGCAGTGGTAAAAACAAATACCCACAAACATTTGCACCTCTTTCCTATGGAGGTAGGCAGAAGCTACGCGCTTCTTTTACGTTTATAAATTAAGTTATACACGGACGCCGTTATAATAGAAAATACTACGAACAATAGTTGTAAGTCATGTTTTTGTAATTACTAACACATTGGATCTTTAGTTATCTGAATTAAGAATTTTTCATTTCATTCATAATAAAGGATACTAGGATTAACTTCTCCACGTAACGTAACCTAAATATGTTTCCAACACCAGTCACGCGGCGACGTACGAAAATGCAGACTAAACTGTGTTTGTTACGGCATTTAACATCGGAGTATTCTGGAGTTTATGCCTTGAAATTACAGTCCTAGACCCTAGAATTGGGAAATTAAACTAGTAATGTCTTTATCATCATCTGCCTAGCCTTTTCTCAACTATGTTGAGGTGGGATTCTAGTCTAAGTCTAAAAGATAGTCACAAATAAATAAAATAGTCATTATCAGAATTGTAACATCAGTCAGAATGAAGAATATGCCGATAACATGACTGTGACGAAAATAATCCCGCAACTTCAAAAAATTTAAATCAAAATGTGTATATCTCCGTTTTTTTAGAAAACACGCACAGTCTAAAACACAGAATATGCATCCACCCCTGTTCATTCAGATCACGCGCCTAGAAGCGGAGCAACATGCGCACACGCGCTTGGTTGCGGGGCGAGACGCAAGGTATACCACACCGCGTCTCGCAGGGTCGTGCTTTGTATACTGCACTATCACCACAGCGAACAGCTTTAATGAAATTAGTCAGAGCCGCCGTCAAACCACAAAGCGCAACTACGCGCGTAAGTGCGTAGAAAACCCGCGCGATGATGCAGAGCTGCACTCCCGCAAATACGCGCGTAGGTGCGTTGACACGCAACATGCAGCGCGATGCTTGGCAGTGTAATAATCGCCTAATCAAGTACGGTCAAACGCAGTGCGGTAGAAAAGCTGGGGTAAATAGTAACAAAAGTTTTTACGCAGTTTTCACGTTAGTTCTTATCGTTGCGAAAGGGGGCTAGACGGAAAAAATGAAGGCAAAAAGTTGTAACGACACTTTTTGCTATAGTTGTGGGCCGTGCGGCGTGCGCGTGTTTCTCTGTTGTGTGTGTGTGTGTGTTTGTTGTGTGTGTGCCAGTTGTTGGGAGAGGAAGAGGGAGAGAGGGAGGGAGAGCGAGGGAGGGGGAGGGAAGGGGAGTGGTAGGGGGAGGGACTGAGAGGGAGGGAGAGGAGGAGGGGGAGGGAGGGAATGAGAGAGGGAGGGAGGGTGAGAGAGCGAGGGAGAGGGGCATAGAGAGGGAGAGGGGGAGAGGCATGGAGCGGGATAAGGGGAGGAGAGGGGCGGGAGGGGGGGGGGGGAGTGAGATGGGAGGGGGAGAGAGGGACTGAGGGTGGACGGGGTAGGGGGGAGGAAGCGCGAGAGGGAGGGAGAGAGGGAAGGAGGAGGGGGGGGAGGGATAAGATTGGGTCCAAAAGTTGTAAAGAAGACGCCCGGATGGATTGAGGTTCCTTTCGATTTATCTTGAAGGAATTTACAATTCCTTCACTAATCTATCGAAGGGAACTTCGTTCCATCCGGGTGTCCCTTGACACCTCTCAAGTTTTGATGTTCTCCAGTTCTCTGTGAATGAGAGTGTTTTGCATGAAGCAACTGCCTGTCAGACCTCCACAATCCAGTTACTGGGTAACACGATACCCCTTGATTAAACTGGTTGTAAGACTTTGGGGCTACTGACTATCTGTAACGACTGTCATAATGATAGGTCTACAAATGACAGCCGGGACCAACAGCTTTACGGGCTTTTCGAGGAGTCTTGAATGGTCACCCAACCACGGAATCTGGTCGAACGTAGCTTAACCTTCGGTCGACCCGTGAGGCTGTTATAATTTAGCCAGAAGCACCTCTAATTTTTTGTTCCTCACAAAATGTGTCGAATTTATTGTTTAACATTGATTATAAATTGTATACTACTTGTACCTGTGTAACAAAACACTTTTAACTAGCGTGAATATCTCCTTTCAAATATTGTTTCTATTCACCCCTGCGTTTCTATTAACCCCGTTTAGGGGTTGTGTTTATGTTCAATCCCAATACTCAATATCTTTATTGATTTCTTTTCCTCGTGTATCTAAGATGGTATTTTCATAAAGACTACTATAGACCCTTTAGGTGACGGCAAAAGGGTAGGAGAGAGGAAGCCTTGTTTTACGACCTATCCTATGACAATTCTTACAAACAAACAAACAATCTAATTTTTCCTCTTTTTAATATAAGTTGGTGACGAAGGGGTGAATTAAAACCCAACTAAAACTAAGTCCACTGGAACAGTTTCTAATGCCTATGTACCTACATTATCCACTAGAATTCAAATTTACAAAATGATAAATCAAAATCAATGCAAATATTAAAACAAACTTAATCATAAAGTAATTTTCTAAAAATAAAATCTCAATTTATTTTCAATTAATTTATGGATGCCACACCGCAGGGGATGTGCCGATAAAAATATTTAAATTACAGATAGATTGCTTTTTCATGAAAAAAAAAAAAACATTATTCGCCTAATACTTTACATGATATTTTTGTATATTATGATGTTATTTTGTTATTTTAAATAGAGATTTTTGACGATATTTCAAAAGACATAATTATCTAAACTTATGTTAAAAAAAGAGGTAAAGTTTGTGAATTTATGACGTTGTAGAGGGGAAGCTCTGGATATACTGAACCGGTTTTGAAAATTGTCCTACCAATAATAACACATATAATTTTCTAGTGTCATGGGCTGAATATATTATTTTATTTTCAAAACTAAGAAGGAGTGAAGGGAATGTTTTAGTACGAAATGCGCAATGGTGTTTGGTTTTGGCAAAGCTCACAAGTATTCCTATTTTTTTAATAAACCCTCCCTAACTTGACTAGACACCATACAGTGTCTAATGGCAAGATTATTTTGGTTTGAAAATGGTCTTGTGAGAAACTATTTTGAGTGTAATAACCCAAATTTGTTATTTCTAGGAATGAATGCTGTACTAAAACCAAATACAACTAACATAACATATCTAAGGGCCAGTAGCACAACAACCGTTAAACGTGATTAACGCTAAACGCGTAAAAAACATCGTTCCATCTCTGTCATCTTTAAATGATTGACAGAGACAGAACCATCTGTTAAGCTTAGCATTAATGCGTTTAGTGATTTGTGGTGCAAACGGGCCCAAACGTTATTGACATTAATTTGTTTCCAGAAATATAACTTCTATCAAACGTTGGTATTCTGACACCTAACCTAACTCTTCCATTAGAGTAACTAGACACTACCAGCTCGACAAAAATAATCCTTCACCTACCAAAAACTCACTTGAACTTTATTCCTTACAAATAAAGCTCAAAACTGTTGAACAATTTGTTTTGTAACTCTATAGTAATCGTGGTTTATTACTAACGTTTATGTCTTCTCAATTTCGCAGCAAAGTGCATCTTAATTGAATAAAATTAAGGTTGTAATTTCAGTGTGTCTTCACTGTGACCACACGATAACCTTGTCCATCAGTCCTACCGCGGTAGAATATCTATGAAGCCGACGAGTTTAGAAATTCAAACGACAACTTTTGTTTAATACAAACTAGCTGCCCCGGCAAACTTCGTTGTGCCTTAGAGTCAATTTATTGCTCTTATCATTTTTTTTATATTAGATATACATACGTTTAATAAGACGACAACAAATAAATCCAAACTAATAATAACTACTACTACTTTTTATGTAGCGAGTCTCAACTGTGATCTTATTTAAACATTTTGTGTTCAATAGAATTAAAATTACAACATGTATATATAACCTAACCTAACTGACCATACCTATCCTATAGCTAACCCAACTATCTAACCTAACTACCTTACTAAAAAGCATTGATTTAAAAAATACTAAATTCATAATTTAAATCAGAACTATTGCCTCTATGTAACATACAATTTATACCTATAGTTTTCCCGGTCTACTTTAATTAAACTCCTAACAGTAAAATAAGTTCTATTTGCAAAGAATTATTAAAGTTCGTCTCTGTCGTCATTGCTAATTACGTAAATTGATTTCTGAAATATAAAACTTTTTTATGCTACATAAAACCTCTAAGTTAAGTAACAAAATAAATTTCAGAACGTGCCTAGGTGCGTATTATAAATTGACAACCTTACCTTCTTAGGTTTAGCTTAAGACTTGTCAATGTCAAATTGTCACCTGATAATGAACTGGGAAGTTTGACTCCTGTCATGTCATCCAAGATGGCGCTGCGTTTGAAAAATGTTTGAGACAACCGATATTCTTGATATTTATTATTTCGAGGACTTTTCATGTTTTTTTATTAAATATTATGCTATTCCGGACAAAGACAAATCCAAAAAGACCAAAATCATTCAAATTGATCCAGCCGTTCTTGAGTTATAAATGGTGTAACTAACACGACTTTCTTTTATATATATATGTATATAGATGCGAGAAAACCAAAGAGATTTAAAATGCGACAGAGGGAACTAAATTAAACTCATAGACTTGTGTCCACTCGGACACCAGTATCGGATCAAAATTTTGTCCGTAATATTCCGTCTGTAGTAAGTTTTGAATGTCTTTGGAGAAAACCTACTAATTTAAGAAATTCTCAAGGAATCCGATTTTCTCTTCCTTCGATTCACTAAATTAAACATACCATAACATCACGCCTATTATCCTCAAAGGGTTATGCAGAGGTATTACATACCTGTAGTGCACATACATTTCGCCAGTTATGTTAAAGTCCCATGGAATAGGGGCGCGCCTATCGCTATCAATCGGGCACAAATCAAGGCTTCGGGCTGCTACTGAGAAATTCCAGATGGAAAAAATCAATAACACTTTGCCCGACCCGGGGACCGAACCCGGGACTCATGCTCAGCAGTAGCGCTTGTGACCACTAGGCCAATGAGGCAGTCACGAAATTAAAAAGAGAAAATTACTTTTTATTAAGATTTAATTGTTATACAACATGTTATGTATACTAATATTATAAAGAGCTTTTAAACTACTGGACCGTTTCGAAAAATTCTTTCATCGTTGGGAAGCTACACTATCACCGAGTGACAGAAGCTACTTTTTATCCCTGTATTCCCACGGGAACGGGAACTACGCGGGTGAAACCGTGTGACCTCTGCTAGTACAATATGATTTCACAAATTATCAGTTTTGAATAACAAACCCTGAACATAACAAGAAAATATTTACTCTTGAAGGTCAATCCTAAACTTTTCTAGTTTATGGAAAAAAAAACAAGGGAAAAGGTTGTTTATAAGGGATGAAACGTGTTTACAATAACCAATCTGAGGTTGCCACAAAGAAATTTGGTAAACATTATTATGTGTAGCGCAGCCGCAAGGCATATAATTATTATTATTGACTGGCCTGTTAGTCTAGTAGTTAGTGGCCCTGACTGCTATGCCGGAGGTCGTGGGTTCGATTCCCACCCAGGACAAATGTTTGTGTGATGAGCACGATCATTTGTTCTGTGTCTGGGTGTAATTTATCTATAATATGTATGTATTTAGAAATATATAAGTATGTTTATCAGCTGTTTAGTACCCATAACACAAGCTCTCAAGCTTAGCTTGGGACTAAATGGCGTTGTGTGAAAATTTGTGGAATATTTATTTATTATTTATTTTATTATTCAATTTTTTTGTTCGCTATTTAAGATTGTTGTCATAGGATTTTTTAAAGAAAAAGTGATACCTATAACATTTTTTAAATTAAATGTTATCATTTGTTTGTGCGGAAATAATATTCATTTCAGTTTCAGAGAAATAAAATCCAGGAAAAATGTAAAACTCAGAAAAACTCCGATAAAAACTTTTAGAGTACGGTATCCGGAAGAATATACCTACCAATGGTTGTGGTACCTTTGCTACCCAGCATTCTATCAAATCAAAATTGATTTGTAATTAATTTATATTCTGTATCGGCTTGCTAGTTGCTCTAGTGGCCCTGACTGCTTTCGGGTGGATTCGATTACCACCCAAGACAAATTTTAGTGTGATGAGCACGATCATTTCTTGTGTCTGGGTGTAATTTATCCATAATTATGTAAGTATGTATATAGAAATATATAAGTGTCGTGGCGAACGATATTCAGAAATAAGAAGTTGTGAAGTTGATTACATTAGTACAGAGTCTATGGTAAACGCCGTGACGTCAGCTGTCATTGCAAATGGCGCGAGCGATGTCACGTGGATAGAGTCGTGTTGGGAAGTGGAAACTAGGCAGAGCTGAGTTGGATTTGAGACACCAACAAAGACACTAGTCCAGTGCGAAACTGTCTGTTTACCTATCTGAGTTATGTTATTATGATTACTTTTATTAAAGTGAGGTTATTACTGCAATGAAGACTATTATTCAACATTATGTACCTGGTACCACGAAACCTCTTATGTCGGCCTATACCGCTTAGCCATCGCTGACGCCGACATAAGTATGTTTATCACAAGCTCTGCTTAGTTGCTGTATCAACAAAATGCACACTAATAAATACTTTGACTTTGACTTTTGAAAGCTGTAAAATATTTTTTGTTAAATATTTCTTCGATATAAGCATATATGAATTTGTTTAATATTTTTTTAAGTTGTATAAGAACAAAGTATGTTATTGTTGTCCTAGTGGCACCTTTTGTTTAAGACATTGTCCAACTGTGGATAATTTTGGATTTTAATAAATTTTTTTTAATCAAGTTTTTGATACTCAATTTTAATGTTATTTGTATATGGTAGCTGTTCGTAATACATAAATAAATCATCACACAGCACTGTCTATTTTTGTCTACAAATACAACATAACAAACAGTACAACAGAAACTAGACCAGAACTGTTTGCTTACAATAACTTGACGAAACTCCGCGAGCTGTGTTTGAATAGAAAACTTCGCGCTGGTATCAAAAGACTAATAAATCTTAGTTAGAGCAGGTTACTGCGGAAGGCAGAGCTCATTGACTGCTCTTCACGTTTCTGCTAGGTACATAAACATAAATATAACATCACGCTGGTAATCCCCAAGGAGTAAGGCAGAGGTATACCTGTAATACACCCACATTTCTTAATAAAATACAGATCGCATCAGAAAAATAACGGAAAAATTACGAAAAAAGCCAAAGAAACTTTTCAACGTTGGGGGTCCACAATCACTACTTACCTTCTGACCTATTGGTATCAGTTTGTATTCATACCCATTACCCTTTAAGAAAGAAAGAAGGAAATAATATTTATTGGTAACAGGTAAAAACATACACACATAGTAAAACCATGAAAATAACAAAAAAAAAAAATAGAAAAAATTAACATCCTTTTTTTGAGCCTGAGGCTTTTGTCCACAATGGCATGTCAGCCTCATCATAACTTAAACTTTCCTAACCTAAATCTTATTAAAATACAATTAGTAAATTGTATTTTAATAAGATTTAGGTTAGGAAAGTAGTCATCATCATCTGCCTAGCCTTTTCCCAACTATGTTGGGGTCGGCTTCCAGTTTAACCGGATGCAGCTGAATACCAGTGTTTTACATGGAGCGACTGCCTGTCTGACCTCCACAACCCAGTAACTGGGTAACATGATACCCCTTGGTTAAACTAAAAAAGAAAGAAAAAAGAAAAAAAAGAAAGTAGTATAAACTAAATAAATCACTCAGGAGATTTGTTACCTCAGATGAAGGCTGCGCTAATTTTTTTACATGGACCAATATGAACATTCTGTTTAATAATAATAACCAAAGAAATGATAATTTTAATGCCTCGTTGGTGATGCATGACAAAATGTTATTGAGTTTTCCAGCTGCAATTTTCCGGTAGCAGCCTGGAGTCTAAGATAAGATAATATTTGAAGACATGAGTAGATGAAGGGGATATGTAACGTTTTAAAAAAAAAAGTTTTTTGCTTTGAATGAAGGTGTTATGTACTTACATACCAATTTAAACCTTAAAACAACGCTATTTAACCTTACTTTTAGAAAAAAACAACTGATGAAGGAGTTATGTACCAACTTAGACTGAATGAAAGTGACATGGGCACTTAGCATATTTTTTATAATAAAAATTCTTACACTTTTGTCTTATTTTGCCACTCCATATTAGTAGATTTATATAATTTCTATAATTTGATATCAATAGTTAGTAAATAAATAAAAAGAAAAACGATTTATCTCAAAAACAAGCAACAAAACTTTGATGCCTATTTTCTCAACTTTTACAAATTGTAAAAGCAAGCCCCTTCATCCACTTATGTCTTCATTTATTTCCAAGTATATGGTACATTTAGGTCTTAAATTATATATTGCATCACACATACTACCATTACTGGTGTAGAAATATTATAGAGACATTACAAGAATTATAGCAAATTGAGATTTCAGAATAGTATATTATTTGTAATGTCAGAATATTAATTAGATTAAGTATATTTCAATAACTAGTCATTAATTTTAATAAAACTATTCTAAATTAACTGGTTACATACATACCTAAAAATAAACAAACAAAAGAACAGTAAACCAATTATAGGGCATCAAAAAACTCATCCGCATCGCTATCAACGGGAAAAGTGCCCAGAAGACTAGCCGCATTGCCACGTTGTATGGCAATGCTGATTCTCTGACCGAAATAAAGGCCAGCCCTCTGGTCACGTGAAGAGTCGACCAAACGCTTGGCGATGTCCCTGAAAACTTGATGGGCATTCGGACCCCATGGCCCGAGTGTTTCAACCCCAAACGGCTCAAATATATAACTTCCAATAAGGTTGTTATATTTTCGCCGTTTGAGGTTTTCAGCACCTGCGGCAGCCGCACCAGCACAACAATAATATAAATATAAATAATTAATTAATTAATATTATGTCAAAAGAATACAATCATAGTCAAAATATAATAAGTAATGTTAATCTAGATCTGTTCCCGATTACTGGCAATTGACTCGCGCCCTCTATTACATAGGGCTTTAATTAAACTGGCGAAATGTGGGTGTTACTACCAAGTACGCCTCTGCCTAGCCCCTTCGGGAATCACAGGCGTGATATTATGTTATGATAATTTTAAATATCTCTTCAGAAATTTACCACATAAACAGTACCGTATAACGGGTTGGATAGAAACTCAAGGGTGAATGGAAACAGAACTTTGAGGAGATTTTTTATGCTAGTTTAAAATTGTTTGATACTAACAAGAGGTCAAAACTATTTATCTCAATCATTTGAAAGCATTACAGTCCTCGTATGTAACAAAAAACTTTTGACTTACGTGAACATCCTCCTCAAAGTTTTGTTTCTATTTACCCTTGAGTTTCTATCGACCCCGTTTTAACCGGTACCACAATAAAAAGTTGGTGGTGTACATCTTAAGGCTAATAAACTGGTGGGTACACGAGTTACTCTCTGGCTCTGTCTGCGTCGCATTGAAATAAACTGCATTGAATTATACAACTCTGTAGCCCCTACCACAGAAGCTGCTAGGTGAGAATCTTAATTGAAAAAAATAAAATAATTATAATTATTCTTTTGGGTAAGCTTGTTTCATAGTTGACCTCTTCCTGACCGCAGGTCAAGAGTAGAGGCATTCTTATATATAAAAAAAAACTGAACTTAGGAAAGTGGTTTTAAATTATTTGTTTTTTTTTCGCTGATTGAGTTATTAACACATCATATTATTATAGTGTGTGGTACGTTTAATAAGGTACGGAACCATAAAAATTGTTTTAAGGGTTCCGTATCTCAAAAGAAAAAAAAACCCTTATTAGAATCACTTTGTTGTCCGTCTAACTGTCAATTTTCTTTATCTCGGGAACGCGTAGAGTAGAGGTATCGAGTTCAAACTAAAACCATTTATACTCAGGTCTACAGACCCTTGAAGAAGCTAAAAAATAAAAAAAAATATCAGGTAACGTAAAAAAAATTTTACGTGACCTGTTTTTAGGGTTCCGTACCTTAAACGTACATGCACGCACACAGTGACATAGTCGTGCGAAACTGCCTACCGCATCTATTAATTATTTTTATTTTTATTAGTTATGTTTTTCATAACAGCTTGCCAAAATTTGACGAGTATGAAAAACGGCACGATTTATAAATACTTCTATATACTTCTATAGTATAATAGTTATATGTACTTCGGTTTGCCGTAGAATAAAGACTTGTACTTAATACCTATTTACTATACAAGGTGTTTTTTTAATCGTCTGACAACTTTTCACAGGGTGTTTTACCCATGAATATGAACAACTTTTACTATTGGACAAGCTTGGAAATCTCGAAAAAAATATCAGCTGTTTCATACATTTTGGTTGAGTAGACATCAAACTTTTGTATGCAACAGCCGATTTTTTTTTCGTGATATTCGAGTTGTTCCCTAAGTAAAAGTTGTTCAAATTCAAGGGTGGGTTTTTCACCTTGTGAAAATTTGTCAGACGATTGAAAAATCACGTAGTAGGTATATAAACTAGACATAGCAAACAAAGTTTTCATCCGAAACTTATATCCTAGTGGTCACAAGTCGATGGGTCTAGTTTTGTACGCTCCGCTGTCGCTCCAATATTGCTATTTTATGCTAGATGGCGTTACTGAGACGTGGGATCACATGTGGGTGGGTGAATATGGATCTTATTCTGTTTTACATAAAGTTGAAAAACGATCGAAAAAATTTGACACATTGGGGTAACTTGATGTGCTGGCGTCTGTACCTATCTTTAATCTTTTTGCCGTAAAATGAATTCGAAACGACAACAAGAGGTACCACGAGCGGAGGCAGCTATTTGTCAAGTCGCGGTTATATGGCAAAATGTTTCGCATTGAGTCAGCCCTGTCTAGGTGACGTAAATTTAATTTCCTTCAACTCTCCAAGAAAGACGGAGCAACTCAAAATAGTATAACAAAAATAAATAAACCTTTCAGGAGACGACGAATTAATGTGGTCTCGGCAATTTGTCCCTAATCCAATATAAGAGGGTTCTCTTGGACTGTGCTGAATATTTTGCGCTAAGTAGGACACATTTCTTTGAACATTGTTGTTCGGAGGCAAGTTGGGGAATTAAATTCTGACAGACTTGTCGGTACATTAGTTAAGGATGTCATCATAATTAAACCAGCAGGCCAAGCCATATTACAAATTCTGTCAAATGTTAACGAGTAGAATTTGTAATATGGCTGAAAATTAATACACTTGACAGTAATTTACAAACAGCTGATTCCATATACGCCATTTTTTTCTATTGTCACCTTATCGATTACGCTAAAAGAACGTTACGATACGTTACGTTTTCTTTTGTCCCACTGCAGGTAGAATGCCATTTCTCAAACCGAGGAGGAATGGGTCAATCAATGCCCGTTGCCAATTAGCCCAATGCTAATTGGGGATTTATGAGTTAAGTTTTCAGGTTTCTTCAATACGGATTTACAAATGGCAGTAATGTCCAAAATAAACGTAGTAAGCTCAAATAAGCTGAATAAGTAACATTGGTTTTTGTCTGAATTTTAACCGTAACCACTATCTGTACTAATATCTTAAAATTTCAAAGATAAACAAGCATCAGTAAGTTGTTATAATATTAAAATTTCAAAGTACGAGTAAATTACCTGCGGCGATGAACATTGAACGTCTTTCAAAGAAAAGTCATTTTGCTTTATCAATTTAATGGAAAATGAATTTGTGTCTTTCAAACAACTATTAGTGTTATTTAGTTTTTATGGTGTACAATAAAGAGTATTCTATTTTATTCCATTCTATTTTACTACGAATATTACTCATTTCACATAACTCAGTCTACATTTCTGCTATTTTAATTTTAATTTATTTTATTCTTATTTTACATTCCTTATATTTTTTTTTTCGTTCATATTCTGATCACGTTGCATGATCTTGCTTGCCTAATGCAAGACTTTAAGTGTTTTAACTTTTTTGCCAAGGGGAAGTCCACCTGGTGACCTGTACCACAGGTTTTTCTACAAAACACTGACACCTGAACAGACTACAGACTGATGCCTGAAATAGTTCAGGCATCAGTTTGTCACATTGGTGGATTATGGTAAAACTTTTGTCTCAATTGATATTAATTTTAACCGTCTGCGGCTGACGTGGTAGTCCAACAGACACCGCGAATTATTAAATTCAGTTTATTATCATTGATTTTCAAATTTGAACGCCGCCGCTCTCAGTACCTTACTGTAGTGAGCTCACGCGTCGGTCAGTGTGCGGGGGACGGCCATAACGAGCGTACATGTGCGTAGCGAGAGGAAGGTGTCCACGAGACTACCACATCAGAGTTAAGGTAAGTGTCTAGTATACTACCACCTCAGTAAAATGTTTATAGTTTCATAGTGTCTCCTAAGCAACCACATCAGTAAATAAATTTAGCTATCTTACGATAAGGTATTTTTTGTATTCATTCGCGTTATTTTAGAATTTGAATTTATTCACATAATTTATATATGCTTCTATACTTTTTTTATAAAGAGGATACAATTTTTTTCACTAATAGAATGCTATATCATCGCTGAGTAAGATAGGCTATAAAGTAAAATAGTATGTATAATCCACGCGAACGAAATCGTATAATTTACAAAAAACATCTTGTTTTTTAGATGGCTGACTCAAGTAACAACCCTAGGCCAGGCACTTCTTCTACTCGTAAGAGATGGCTGAAACTTTTGTAGATCACGAATATCAAATAAAAGAGTGGCTGGAAGAGGAAAGTGAACATGAGTTTAGCAATACCTATTGGAGATGAAGATGAAGATCCGACATTCGAGCCAGAAACGCAACACCCAAAAGCCAAATATTGTTCCTTTGATTGTTCGAAGCAAATTTGCCTTCAGTGCTCCACTGCCACTATATAAAATTGTCAAGAAAAGCTGTGATTTGAAAATGGTCTAATTTTAATTTCAACCAATGAATAAATTTCATGTTTTCAAGACCGATTATTTTAATTGTTAATTTTTAAAATGTCTAATGTTTAATATAAAAAAAGTTGATTTTGTAATTTTTTCAGTGTCATCAATGTTTAAGGAGAGATTCATAGACTGATTTGAGGGAAGTCAATAAACACTGTTTAATTTTGAAAATACAAATAGTTTTTTTAATTTAGAGTTCATTTATAATAAAAAATAGGCTAAAGATCTAATAAACATAAATAAAAAAACTACATCATTTAATTCTATAAATATATTTACTGTTGAAATGGTGTCTCGTGTACTACCACGCCAGTACAATTGTAAAAATTGAGTCACGTCAGTCGCAGAGGGTTAAGGCAACCAATGCGAAGAGAAATAAAATGTTTTTGAATTTGAATTTGAATATATCTTTGTACAACATCACATAACATTACACCTCTATTCTCCCAAGAGTTAGGCAGAGGTATCTTGATGGCAAAAAATCAACAGTTATGGAATTAAAATGATTTTTTTTATAAATATTTGAAAAGTTCAGTGTGACACAGAACAGCAAGACATCAGTTAAAAGTAGTAATTAATTAGACTAGTCAAATTATTTAGAAATACAAAACAAAAAACATGGCATTGAGAGGAAGGCTGTGAGTATCTGTATGTGTGTGTCTGTGTGTTGGTGTGTGTGTGTGTGAGTGAGTGTGTATGTGACTGTGTTTGTGTGTGTGCGTACGTGTGTGTGTATGTGTGTTTGTGTGTTTGTGTGTGTGTGTGTGTGTGTGAGTCGAAGTGAAGGAGCATTGAGAGATCTGGACTATTTGCGTATTTTGCCTTAAGTGCTAGTGCAGCTCACTTCAAGGGACATCAAATATTTTCTGAAGCCTTGGTTTTAAAATTTTCTTAGCTTCGAGTAAATTGCCAGGGATTCTTATTGTGGATTTTTGATTAGGTTGAAGACGGATACAGAGTAAAAAACGGGTACCAAATACTGTCCTAACTCTTGGGATTGGTAGTCTATCAGCTCCTACTCTACCTCTTTGGATGGATATAAATTGTCTCTCCAAAATCGTGTTATTTACAACTGATGACTTGACTGACTTTTAAAGACAAAATTTTAGTTTATAGTCCCTCATCTAGATCACAAGTAAATATTCGTTTTCACGTAATAAAAAATAACGGCGATAAATCGAGTCAAAATGTCGCATGACGTAACTAGCCAGTACAGTCTTTACTAGATAATGGCATTACAAGCTCTTCAACTTTAATCTTGCGCTTAATATAAGCAGTTTTCCATCAATTTGAAAACGAAAAAAAATGCTTGTGTATTATTTTGTTATGAACTGATGGACTAATTGTATTTTGATGTACAAACACCCTATTAGGTATGTTTGAACGTTAGTTATCATCATCATCTGCCTGCCTATAACAAATAATGTTGGGGTCGGCTTCCAGTTTAACTAGAAACAGCTGAATACCAGTGTTTTACATTGACCGACTGCCGGTCTGACCTCCACAACCCAGTTTTTGAGTAACAGTTACCCTTTGGTTAAACTGGTTGTCAGATGTTTGGGCTTCTGATTATCTGTAACGACTTTCATAGATCTACAAATGACAGCCGGACCCACGGCTTTGCGTGATTTCCGAGACACGGAGGAGTCTTAAAGCCATAAAGTCCAAGTCAAAGCATTTATTTGAATTAGACCTTTATAAGGCAATTTTGAACATCAAACTTAATTTAACTTGAATTTAAAAAATAGTTCTAGTTGCACCTTCCAATAACATAATTTGTGTGGAGAAGAATGGGCTAGAAACTCCATAACTTTATTTTTTTAAATAGTTTATACCTTTAATACTTTGTATACGTTAATAACATTATAATTATGTGAACTGATTTAAACACCCCTATTTTTTAATTAGTACAATAACAAATTGTCCTGTGTGAATTGAACCTATGACCTCCTCTCCCTCTTCTCTCCCCTTTTAATCATTGTTAAAATAATGGAATGTCGTATGAATTAAATGTAATTATTATGTAACCTATGTATGTATTATATTTATTGACAAGTTATACAGGGTGTAACAGAAAGGGTATATACATACAAACAGGGTGAATTGAGTATTTAATAACGAGTCTTTCCTCAAAATTTCAGCTCCCAACTAATAACTTTGAAACTTCACGATATTATTTAATATCGACAGTTTATTAAATGCAAAATCATAACAAACGTGTCACCGCACTATGAGGGTCATAATCCTGTCCGGCAAGGTTCAAGTATATCTATCTCGGGTTCTGCGCGCCTAGTACAGACCTATCGGGCTCTGCCTAACCGACAAAGGCGCGACTGCGCGAGCGGGCTCAACTTTACAATTATGTATGTATATGTATAAAAACGTTGCCATGTCGTTTCTTATCACCAAGAGAATCCGTGCCCTTCGGATGTATATACCCTTTCCGTTACACCCTGTATACTAAGTATTTCTTTAAGGAATTTTAGATATTATTATGTATAAGTACTAGAGTGAGTTACCTGAGATACAGGTTTATTCCTAGTTCAGGTAAACCAAAAAACTGGTCCAATAAACTGTATTCCTATAGTTGTTAAGGCCATATTGTAAATATTTTTGTTTATCAATTTTCAATAAAAACAATTTCAATTTCAAATTTCAAACCTTTCAGTTAAACATAATGGTTTTACCCTAACTTTGGTAAACTAACCTAACCCTTTCTCAAACGACTACAAGAACATGCATCACAGTACATAAAACGTTGAAAGTCTGAAAGTCGTTTTGGCCCACAATAGCAACTGCTTGGCGAAGTCGATCGGATTTGCGATCAAAGGATGCACTCGCAGAAGTATTGATGTCTCGAAAATCTCGGTTTCGAAGCTTTTGAAAGTAGGACCGAATTTATCGTGATTTCTGACCGGTTCACACTGATTTGCTGAGACATTTTAGAGCTTTAAGTTGCATGCTATTGAGATTGACGATAATATTTTTTTACTTTATTTACTTTACTTAATAATCTATAATAATTTAGACTTATATTCTAAAGAGGACGTATAATTTATATTTTTGTATGTAACGAATAAACTTAAAAAGTACTGGACCGATTTGTAAAATTCTTTCAACGCTGGGAAGCTGCACTATACCCGGAAGGTGACATAGACCACTTGTTATCCTTGTATTTTTTTCGGGAACGGAAAATACGCCGGCAAATATAGTAATATTATTAGTAATGATAATTTAAAAATGGATGCATGTACTAGTGTTTATTTGTTGGTAAAATCCTGAAATGATTTTAAAAATTATTTCACCATTAGAAATTTACATTATTTCCGAGTAACATTAAGGTTATATTTTAAATGATATGGATACACGTTGTGTGGGTTAATCAAGTTAAACACTAACGACCCGCATAAGTTGACTTATTTCTAAATCCTCTAACAGTTAATAGACTATAAAAAATTCAGATACCCAGCTTATCTACATTCTCACCTTAGCCTTTCATATCCGGATATACAGGCGTGATGATTTGTTACTTTCATTTACAGCTATCAGTGTCTTGAACACGGTATAACCGGCTTTTAGTCCGACACCCAGTATGACATTCGTAACCGAGTTTCAGGACAATATGGATGTCCTAAGTTTAAACCAGCTGTCAAAACTTTCCGGTTCCTGACTAACCGGGATTAGGGCTGCATAGGTACCTACTCTTATGTCAAGTGGGACCGAGTCTCTATGTCGTCATAATAACAATAATATTCCACAACTTTTACACAACGCTATCTAGTTCCAAGGTAAGCAGAGCTTGTGTGCTAAAAAACCCAGACACAGAACTAATGATCGTGCTCATCACACAATTTTCTTTCCTGGGTGGGAATCAAACGGCCACGACCTTCGGCATAGCAGTCAGGGCTACTACCTACAAGACCAACAGGCCAGTCAATGGATATCATTATTCATATTTACTTGGTTCATTTTTTGAAGCAAAACATTCATGTCAAAATAATGATATAATGTGTAGGATAGACATCGATCATTTATCTTGGACATCACTGACATTGGTGAAAGATACCGCCGTGAGGAAACCTGAACTTACGTTGTGCCTTCTCTGTATGAGAAGAGGTCTTTTTCTTGCAGTCGGACAGTAACAGGCTTGACGGCTGGTAATAGTATTATGTTTGTGTTATCATACTATTTCTCTACATTGTTTTTTTTACACCCCAAACTAGCAAAGGAAAATTAAAGTTAGGTGTGGTATCTGTATAATAGTAGAATCAAGTATTATAGTCGTGGGTTCGATTCCATAAGTTCGAATTTTTCAATAGCAATCCGGAGTTTTGATTTATGCCCTGTTGATATATTAAATAAAACATTATATCCATAACCATTTTACCCATTGATGTACCCCACTCTATTTGTGCTGGGTATGGTCGGGTACAATGAATTAAGGGGGCGACGGGAGTTTACACTGGTCGCATATCTGGTGAGATTACTTCCTGGCATCGAGCACAATCCGGGAGTGCTGCAGTGCTTGAGTCTGTGCGTGCCAGACCATTATGTGTGGAGGCGGCGACGCCCGCCACTTTTGGCCGTGCCAACAGCCAGGACCAGTCTACTCGCTGAAACTCCTGCGACGAGAGCAATTCGTACTATTAACGAACTACTTACAATATAGTAAAATTGATGTGTTCACGTGTCATTTGAGTGAATTCACTAGGACACTTGTATGTATTTTATGTCATTATGTTATATGAATAGATCAATGTTTTTAAGTTAGATTAGTCAAATTATTATGTTAGGGTTTAAGTAGTGTTTCTGTGACATATTGATATTAGTTTTAATTTCTTTGCGGAAAGTATTCTGTTTGTTATTTTTTTTTTGTTTTTAATGTTTGTTAAATTTAGAAACTATTTTTAATTTTATTTATATGTGTTTGAATTATTTTGTCAATGCTAGTAACCAGGTAGTACTTATAAGTAGATTGTTAAGGACCGCACTATCGCAATAAATAAATAAATTATACAAAAATTAAATGACATGACATGATGGTAGTTAGCTCCCTATTACATGGGATTGAATATAACTGGCAAAATATGTGTGGTGTGTATGTCTGTCTGTGTGTGCACCTCTGGCTACTCCTTTGAAGAATATCGCACGATGTTTTGTTTCTTAAATCCTCTTTGAAAAATGGTTGTAGATTCAGTAAACCACTTAAACGTTAGCCGAGTCCTATAAAAATGCATGAACAACGGTTTTAACATAAATAAATGCCAAACCGTCACCGTTTACCATAATACACCCGCTCTCTAAAGAATGCTGACAAGCATTCAGTTTGCATTCGTTGAGCTAGTACTCTCTGTAGCGCATGATATATATTGAGTAAACTAGATTTTCTAGCCTTTTTTTCCTTGAAAAAGGGCTCGTGGACGAATTGTACAACCACTGGTGTTGTTTATTTTTTTTATACAGGTTGTCTCATTCAAATCGGTCAGTATGGCAAAGTAAAAAAAAGTAAAAAAAAGCGGTGGTCACTTCGAGCACCTACTAAAATAAATTAAAGTATGTGGAAACAATGCATTTTATTCATTTTAGACATCATGTAGACATTTACTGCTTAAGACCTAAACAATCGATATCTAAATAGAAATAGTGTAAGTTTTTTTTTTTCAAAATAACCGGGTTCGATTCCCGAACGAAGTACAGATGTTTTTAAAAATGTATGAATGCAGTTTTTCTTGTTATTAAAATCGATGACATGGTTCCTCAGAACAGATCTTCGTTTGTCTTATAGTTTCAGACTTTCCGATACTGACCGATTTGAATGAGACACCCTGTATTCTACGATTTTTTCACACAACGCCATCTAGTCCCAAGCTAAGCAGACCTTGTGTTATGGGTACTAAACGACTGATAAACATACTTATATATTACTAAATATATATATGTCGGCGTTAGCGATGGCTGAGCGATGAGCTGACACCGATAGGGATTTCGTGGTACCAAGTTCATAACGTAGAATAACAATCTTCATTGCAGTAATAACCTCACTTAACAATCGTAATCACAAAACATAACTCAAATAGTTAACTGACAGTTTCGTACAGGGGCTCGAGTCTGCTAATGCAATCGTGTCTCAATGACCGGTCATTTATCGAATATTTGACATTTGAGGTCTAGGAGCCGCCTTCAAGTAAACTGCAGAATAATATACTTATTACTTTTCTCTTTCGAATCCATGTCTTTTCTCCCTCTAATCATTCCAACAGTATCAACCGTCTCACTTTGGCAGAATAACGAAACTTCTCAAAAGCCTACAATTATACCTATCTGCGAAATAATCTGTGTAACGTTCAAAATGTCCCGGTCTCTTTTCACCCGATTTCCTTAAGTGCTCCAGAAAACGGGCCTATTTAAATTTTTCCCCCCAAAAAGGGAAATGTCTGAAAGAATTCTTTAATTAAAGACGTTTTCACGCTTGACGTTTTTCCTCCTTTGACCCTAAATCCCTTTTAGGTCATTGAGCCTTCAGTTAGATTGGTGGGCAGACTCAATTCATTTTTGTGAATAACTATTTTGTTTCACGATCCGGATGGTAAGTCTTATTAAAATCCACTACTACAGGGTAAAATTCAATTTATTAGTTGCCTCGGCACACTTCGTTTCGCCTTAGAGTCAATTTATGTTGTGTCACCTTCTAAGTTTTAGCTTAAGACTTATCAAATGTCAAAGTAGACAAGTTGGGAATGGGAAAACATTAATTTGTTACCGTCTGTCATATCACCGAAAATGGCGCTGCATTTGAAAAAAGAAAATGTTAGGTATTTTTTAAGACAAGAGATATCCCATGCCCGTCTCCAGCACATGGTATATCTCTATACCAAATTTCATTTCTTTCTTATGATCCCTTTTGCAGATTAGTTGTGAAAAGCCGACAAACAGACAAACAAACAGAGTTACTTCCTCATTTATAACACTTGTATTAGTATGGATTATGGATTTAATTGGTTTTGCTGAATTATCTCCTCACCAAAAATTCTTTACTATTTAATACATCTGGCCCGGTCTATTAAAGTGGTTCGGGTGAATCTACCCATACACCATTAAAAATCGGTTGTATTTTTTGTAAAAAAGTTTTTATTTTACAATTTTTAGTTTTATTTTTAGTAGATGATTCATTATTTTCCATTCCTTTCAATATACCATACAAAGAAATAAACAGATTTCGATGAAAAAAAAATCATGAATAAAAATGTTCATAAAATGAAAACTACGAAGCCAAACTATGTTATTTTTTATGAGACCAAAAAGCAACTATTTTACATCAAACTAAAAAAGAATCACGTAAATCGGTACATAAATCTCAGCGAGATCGGTGCATTTACATACACAAAACTGTTCAAAGATAAATTAAATTTTCATTAAAATGTTCATAAAATAAAAACTACCGAATCAAACTATGTTAAATTTTTATGGGACCAAATGGCGACTATTCCGCATCGAAAAAAAAAAGAATCACGTAAATCGGATCATTAATCTCGGAGTAATCGGTGTACATACATAAAAAAAAAAAAAAAACATACCGATCGAATTGAGAACCTCCTCCTGAAGTCGGTTAAAAATTAACATAAATTATCTTAGCTCTGCTTAGTTAAGGACTATATTATGGCGTTGTGTGAAAGTTGTTGAATTTACTTATAATTTATTTATCTGGCTTAAAAACCAGTTTTTCCGTGGACGAGTTGTGCCTTTATCGAAAAATCTTAGACGCCTGTGACAAATCACCCGTTCGAGACCTAAGCATCGCGTGACCATCTTGCCAATCTCGACAAGTTCCCTTAATATCGTCATCCCTGGAGTATTCCTGTACTTTGACATGGGTCCGACCACTTACAGCTGTCCAGATTAGGCGCGATGCCCTCGATAAGGTCTTCAAAGAAACCGTTATTAGGTTCTTGTCATTTTCCTTTTATACGATTGATGTGGAGGAATTACTCTGGTTTTTATAACAAGATTTATATCCAACATGTTTTTTCTTCTTCTGTAACTGTATGTAGGGTTGTGTTCTATAAATAATAAAAAAAAACATAATTTTCACACAACGCCATCTAGTCCCAAACTAAACAGAATTTGTGTAATGAGTACTTGACAGCTGATAAACATACCTACATAGTTAAAAATATATACATCTTATATATAAACTATATACCCAGACATAGAACAAATAATCGTGCTCATCACATATTTTTTTGTCATGGGTGGGAATTGAACCCTCCGGCATGGCAGTCTGCGCCAAACAAACAGACCAGTCATAATATAGTCAGGCCATTAGTCATATACGTATGTACCTACGGACTGACGGACTGACGGACGGTGACTGTATAGTCACCACCCATCCACGGATCAACTCAGCAAGCATTGCTTAACATTTACTCGTTGCAAGCAACTGTTATTATTTAACTAAATTCTTTAAGATACTCCATCTTAAAGAATTTGGAGTATCTTTGACAAACAAGCAAAAGTCCAAACTCAGGGTTTGCCAACGTGCAATGGGAATAGGCATAGGAAGGGGCAAAATATTCTTGGCGTCAAACTGACTGACCACATTCGCAACACCATACTGCACTCCAAAACATAGATCCCTGACGTTGCTCGAAAAGCCGCCAAACTGAAATGGGACTGGGCTTGCTACGCCTGTCGTATGCCCAATGAGCTGTGGGCCAAAATTACCATGTGGAGCCCTGACAAAGCTAGAAGGCGCCGCCGAAGAAGATGGCGGGATGACCAGGAAAAATTAAACGACCAGTGGCCCACTTTAACCCTGGATCGAAACAACTGGATGTCATGGGGAGAAGCCTTTGCCCAGCAGTGGGATGATGTAGGCTAGCAGTATTAGTATATCTTAAAGAATAAAGTAAAAGCACTTTCCCAGAACTTTTTACGCACTTAGTGCATAGTGAGTCAAAGCCACAATGTATTTTAAAATTTAACATAGTGCACCGCCAAGCGGTGTTCAAGCGTTTGTCCGTGTTTACGTCACGTAAATGTATTAGACACATACTTAGAAATATTGTCTCGGCTTTATGTGGGGTATGGCGCCAGTGACAGCGGTAGCGGGCAGTAGGAAACATTTGATTTTATCCAACTGATTCTTACCCTGACTAAAAATCTATTTATTTTATTTTTGTTAACGATTTTCTATTTTAGAGATTTCTTTTATTATTATCTTCTTTTTCGTTTTAAAACCCTATTCCACTCTAAATAGCTTGATCGGTACGGCGAAAACCTATAAAGTGGTCCCATTTTTCCCGAGATAGTTGGATGAGCCGCTCTGCAGGTGCATCGTGCCCGCCTGACTTGGGTTGACGGCTGAAATTGGGTCTAAGTTTCTGGCCCTACATCAACAAATACCTATGCATTTACCAAATTAGGTACAATTGTAGTAAT
Organism: Euplexia lucipara; assembly: GCA_921972225.1. NCBI lineage: Eukaryota > Metazoa > Arthropoda > Insecta > Lepidoptera > Noctuidae > Euplexia > Euplexia lucipara. The sequence continues at coordinate 19,583,098 of OV179159.1, forward strand.
TTTCAATAAGTTTGAATTTCTCGGTTTGGATAAATAAAATGACTAGTTACTTCTTATAATGGCACTAATAGAATTAAGGGAGTGCCACTGATAATTTTTAATACAAAAATCGGTTTAAAAATATTTGTTACGATTGCAAAAACTATTTTATTAACGCACATCGTTATATTGAGCTGTAATTAAAATAAATGCAATATTTTATTCTTTCTTTTCAATGAAATGTGCCTATAATTAAATCAAAGAATTACGCTAATACCATCAGTCGCTATACGCTTTCATTGTGACCTCGATATCCAGTTCCTTTAACTCATCTAAAGTTTAAATTTAAAACTATATAAGCGAAGCCTTGAAGTCTCTAAGTACACGTTTATTCTCAGAAATAATTGCACCTTACAAACTTATGTTTTGGATAGATTTCTAACCGGCTAAAAATATTATGTTAATATTTTAAACGATGATGATGTTTTGTAGAAAGGTCAGGTGCATAATATTTGCAACCGGAGTGCATGTACGAGCAGCCGGTCGATTCAGTGATAATCACCTAGTGAAACTTGAGTGAAGTGAACTTTCAATGCCTAGCAATGAACGACGGCTTAATTCACCTTCACTTCGCTTACATTTTCACTCGGTGAATTTAACCTAATCAAGCTGTAGTAGCCCTAGCATGAATTCTTGACATAAGCGAACAATTTTCAATTCGAATGATTTAAAATACTTTAATGAAAACTACCCTGCAGCATATTAGGATAATAATGAAGCAAGCAGAATAAGTAACACCCATAGATATAAATTAAGTCTTAAAACTAGTTTATACCTACTAATATTATAACCGCGAAAGTTTGTGAGGATGGATGGATGTTTGTTACTCTTTCACGTAAAAACTACTGAATGAATTTTAGTAAAATTTGGTATGAAGGTAGCTGATACCCTGGATTAACACATAGGCTACTTTTTATTCCTGTGTTCCCACGGGAACGAGACTTACGCAGGTGAAACAGCGGGACGTCTACTAGTAATATATATTTCAAACAAGTATTTTTATTCTATTCTCGTACAAAAGGCTATACATCAAGCTATATAAATTTCCGTTTACGCTTACCTCGCATTGTTCAGAAATCCTATACAATGCGAGAACAGCTTATGCCGGACATGTATAGCTCGATGTGTAGTCATGTGTGACAGTGTCGATGTTACGTTTGCGCCAAGCATTCTTGCTATAGCTAAAAAATCACGAATGATGATATGATATTTTTTATTATTTTTAGCATATTTAAAACGAGATATTAAATTAACTTTTACATTTCTTTAGGCAGACATATTTGATTTTTATAAATTACTATATTTATAATCGAGTTGATTCACGCTTTATTAATTACACACATCAAAAGTGTCTAGGGATCAAGCATTTTTATGCGGATTTCTTGAGATTGAGATGTGGCTTTGTAATAAATTTATGATTTTATAAATTTATATGGATCCTTTTTGGTGCATTTCATAATTTGAATCAGGAACTGTGAATCAAATTCGAATAAAAGATGAAAATCAGCTGTCAATATTTTCCCTAGAAAAACATACAACGCATTGAAGACATTATTAGTGCTACTGTTTCCCTACTACTGATTAAAACCAACGTTATTATGGAGCGGCGACGTCATTTATGCAGGGAAGAAATGCTCAGAGCCGTGGGAATGATAGAAGCTGGTTCCCGGCAACGTACTGTGGCTTTAGCTCTGAATACAAGTCAGAGTGTTATCAGTCGACTTTGGACACGTTACCGAAGCACTGGTACCGTGGCTGAGCGCCATGGAGGACGGTATCGCTGCACCACACGGAGACAAGACCGATACATTCAAATCTTAACTCGAAGAGCTCCAACAATAACCGCCATGATGTTAGCCGTGAGGCTTCATCACTCTTCAGGGAACTTAATTAGCGACCAAACAGTCAGAAACCGCTTGCATGAAGTGAACCTTCATTCCCGAAGACCGCTACGGGTACCACCTATAGCAATGCACAATCGTAGGATTCGATATCAATGGGCTCTTGAACACAGAAATTGGGCAGAAGAACAATGGCGTTTCGTGTGCTTTTCTGATGAGTCTCGTTTTGGTATGAGACCGGATACAAGACGTATACGACACTGGAGAACCCCTGGACGCCAACAGCGATTAAAATCCTGCCAGGAAGTCCATCCTTATAGTGGTGGAACCATCATGGTATGGGCGGGTATTTGGATCGGCGGAAGAACTGAGTTGATTTGGATCAGAGGCAACCTCAACGCTCAAATTTATGCTGAGACGATTGTATCAGACGTCATCGTTCCTCTACAAGTGCAAATCGGTCCCTTATTTCAGTTAATGCATGATAATGCACGACCGCACACCGCAAGAGTTGTAAGACAGACTCTCGCCGCAGCTAACATCAATGTCCTGCCCTGGCCTGCTCAGTCACCAGACTTGAACCCAATTGAGCATGCAAGGGATATGCTACAGAGAAGAGCTCTGCCGAATATGGAGGGTATCCAGTCGCAAGAAGACCTTTTTTTGTTGTTGCAACGAACATGGGCGGCCATTCCACAGCGTGATTTGGATGAACTCATTTTGAGTATGCCAAACCGATGTTCTTGTGTTGTTAGTGTTCGCGGTAGAAACACGGATTATTAATTGTTTAAGTTACCCAATAAAATTTTAAAGAAAACTGTTATTTCAGTCTTTTTTTTCGAACTTTAATGTTAGTGGTTCAAATGTCAAAAATCCCTTTATTAGGAAAATGGCAAATTTCTTTATTAATGCAAAGGTGACTTGGTTTATCGTTACTGTGACAAACGAAAACACTTTATTTGATGAATCCTTAAAGAAAATTTTAATTAATATCAATCAGGAGAAAAGTTATTGCAAAAATATATGTTCATCCCTAGACACTTTTGATGTGTGTATAATTATTATAATTTACTTATTATTTGCGAACAATATCACAGGTCTAATACACTTCAACTAAACTGTCGAGATATTGGTGTACAATAGGAACATAGGCTTCTGCCTTACCTTTTAAAGAATGCAGGCGTGATGCGACGGACGCCACGTTATTAATTACATAAAAGTCTTCAAAATTAATTGGTAACTGTTTACTTAAATAATTTTAGAAACTAAGACAAGTGGTTTAACGCGTTTATAAAAAATATTTAAACGTAGACATTTTAGTGAAATTGAATTAGTTATAAGTCTACTTATGTACCAAGCTAATTAAAATTAGGTATCGCGTGAACGCCTAGATTTTGTTAAGAAAACTGACAATATGAAAAAGTGGTTCAATAGACCATAATGTAAAAAAAATCTGAATTGTCAATTTGTCATCTCGAATAGGCCCTGTCACCTGTCAGTTTCATTTTACATAAATGCCTCTGTTACACCTACTTCAGCCAATAAGGCTTTATTGGCTGTAGTAGGCTGTAATTGGTGTGACCAAACTGGATAGGTACCGCGTTTAACAATACTCATACTTTTTTTTGTAACTAACAGAGGCATTTGACGTATAAATTTGTGTAAATTTTGGCTGTAGTAGTCACTACAGCCAAAATTTACACAAATTTATACGTCAAGAGACTTTACAGTTTTTCTAAGCAACGTGGGGTAAGCAGGTAAGCGTGACAAAATCTACTTAAAAACGTCACAGAAAGGGCGCAATTTAAAATTGCTATTACGTCTCAGCGCGTTTCTTGGCCGTGACAAGGCAAGGCATAAGCATAAGACGAGACGAGGCAACTTGGATTTTTGCAAAATTGCATCCACAAGCCGTTGAATTTCACTAGTAAGAGGATTTACGTGTTGAATTTTGGTTAATATGGCCGTAAACTTGTGTTTAGAGGATGTAACTATGTTGGAGATTTGAGACGATTTATGGCAACACTGTGATATAATGCAGGAAGGTTGGTACGTGAGACTTTAGACTATATTTTAGCTTTTCATAGCTTAAATAGCGCACTTATTGATAGGTGTAACAAATGGGGATTTCAACGTATTCTTTTGTTTTTTAGTTCATTTGAAACCAGAAGGCCGTTAAAAACATTTAAATTGTATAATATTTACCTCAGCAAAAACCAATATCGAATAGTTCACGGAAATGTATGAAAAATAGATGTATTTTTGCTAGATTAGAAAGAAAGAAAGAAAGAAAAGATGTTTATTTGGGACACGCACAAGAATTGAACAGCTTAAAACTAAAACTATTATTAGTTATGGACAGATTACAATGCGAAAATTCTTAAAATAATGAGCATTGCCTCTTTGATTGCAAAACCCAAAACAGGCGGGCATTCTTGTGTATGAATACAGTAATAAACCTAATCGATGCCCCCAAATAATAAGTCGGTAATCGTAAAATCCAAATTTTACAGGAGAAATGTTTAACTGTTTTTGTTAAATATCTTTCCAACGAATCGGAGTACTGTGGTCATTGATATATCAAATGAAAGCTAATTTTTCGTGAAATGTAATTGTTTTATCAACATGGAATAATATCTGCGCTAAACCGAGCAATCTAAGAAAATAAATATTACCGGGAGTGTGACAGGTTATTTATTTTAGTAATCCTACTTACGGGATTATTGCAGTAAGTTTGTCAACATTATTAGTAAGTAATATTATTTTACGGACCTCTACAACGTTATTTTTTATAGTAGAGGTGATGCGTAATGTATTAATACAATGTTATTGTGGTATTTTTTTATAAAGATAGTAACAGTGTTGTTACCTAACATTGTTTTTCCAGGATAAATTCATCTTAATAATTTTGTGTAACCATCCGGTACCATAAAAATATTCGGCATGTTTAGAATGCTTTGTGTCAAGGTTTATTAGAAATAAAAGCAATTAATAACAATTACTTTAGGTTTTAGGAAAATTTAGATAGGTAATAACAATCACAGGGAACAGTGTTTCACTGCGATTGTTTTGATAGATTTAACGCCGAATCTCAGTATTCATCCGTATTACTGATATTATTGTTCGTGGCTTCAGTATTAAACATCAAAGACTCAAAAAAGGGAGGGTAACTTATGGCTGCACTTTTACACAAACTAAGGAGGTCTGCTAAGCTTTAGTTACCGGAACGACTTGATTTTTGCATGTTTCAACTCTACATTATCTAGGCTTAAAGATACAGGTAGAGTACGCTTTCGTCCCCTTCTTCTACCAGTCAATGTAGAAGAATGTGGATTTTTTATTTAATCTAGCTCCAAATATGCATCTTCGAAATTGCTCAACGAAAGCTACCTCTAAAAGCTGCTATACCGCGAGACCTGGTCGAGAGTTGTTGCGAGCATAACCTTCTTGCACATTCCCGTTTACTCGTTACCCAACTGAACTGATAGATAGTCCGGTTTCTGGTATTTACCACTCCAAACAGAAGATAAGCTAGGTGTAGTTTGCGTCGGGACTTCATTTTCAGAATGAAGTGCTTGTTTAAAAAAAAAAAAATACCGATCGAATTGAGAACCTCCTCCTGAAGTCGGTTAAAAAGGGCGTCATATGGCTTCTCCTAGGAATATTGTAGCAAAACCGAGGACAGGCGTTTTGAACCCTTTGGATTCATTCTTTCGTTCATTTATTTATGTTTAATCATAGAGGGTAAGTAACTTATAAACTAAGCCCCACAAAACCGTTGCTATGGTTTGACTCTAGACTGTGGATGAGGCGATCTCTGCGAGCTAAAAGGCGCAGCGGTATACCGTGTCCGCGTAGTTCAGCCTAGATAGCACAAGGGTTTCTACTAACTGTTCCCGTAGAGTGTAGGATAAATCGGCAATAACATTTCATTTTGTATACAACCTTCGAGTGATAGAAACAGTTGCGTACTGAGTCTGCAATATGTTTCTAAAAACGAAGGTTTTTGTCCATAACCAGACCTAGATTCCAAGCTTAAAGCACTTGGTCAACTGGCTCACACATAAGTTTTACGTCAAAAGTCTCAGGAAGCCTTGCTAACTGCTGTCTCGTGCTGAACCCAATATATTTGGTTTTTATTGGGTTCAGTGGCAAACTATGCTCCTCAGACCAATTAATGGCCCTATTATATTGGTCCACTATTATAGCAACCAAACCCAAAGAAGGGTTGTCGTAGCCGACTGCTTTACTATTAAAGTTAGACATAATACGCAAGATCTCTGCCTGGTTTACTTGAGTACCTAAGTGAAAAAATGGCTTCACTATGTCTATGATCAACAAAAAATGTCATAAGAGATATACTCCTACTACGGGGTTTCCAGGGACAGTAAAAAAAAATACTAATAAGGTCAGGGTATGTGAACTATGGAAGGTCTTGTCTAGACTTTGTGGGTATTAACGTGGACTTAATATTTTTCCATAGTAATTTAGGCTTTAAATTTTATTACTTATATTGTGCTTACAGTAGGCTGTCCTCTCGTTGTGTAATGAGCTTACTACCAAGGATTTTAATTCCTTGTAGTACTCTTTCTTTGAATCGGACCTAGTTTAACGAAACATTGTCAATGCCTCATCCCTCAAGCGCATAATAAGAATGATAGTATCAGTAATACAAAGATACGACTTTTCTTTTATAAATAGTACACGTCTTAATCGACGCGTGGATATCAAAAAGGGAACTTTTTGTTGGTTCAAAACATAAACCATTACATTTACATGATCAAGTGAAGAAATGTTGTCAGGGCATAAAGCAACGGGTCCGAGTTAAAGTAATTCATGCAAACAGTTATAAGTGGCCTGAATTGTACCACGTATGACGTAAAGTAATAATCGTCACATCAAATCAAACGATAATTTGCAACTGTTTGAGTAATTATTTACTTCGGAAACATTGTAAGTGTTTATTACTTATTAGGTATATTTATAATATTTCGACAACAAACCTGTGTCAACGTTTACCAATAACTCTTATGAAGTTTATTTACGCCAATAATCCGGTAACCGCTGCTTACCAAAATAAAATACAAAAGAAATTTTTGTAATGATGTGTAACAATACTATTGCCGTCATAATTTTGTTGGACATTTCCCTACAATATAAGTGTATGTCATTATAACTTCGTTAATATCACTAGGAAAAATCTGAAAAAAAATACCAAGATGTATTCTAACCCATTAATGCCGAATTTGACATAACAGCATTAAGTCCATAGTGCATCGCTATATCTTTCCCTAGTAACTAACTGACTATGTTTATTATCTTCGGTTTTAGGGATAAAAAAAAAACATTTTTAACACTGACCCTACCGCGTGAACTTATGCAACTAGCCGTGGAAATATTCTGAGCGTTTTAAATCAAATAAAAGCAAAGTCTTGAAAGACGTGAAGCACGTGTAGCGTGACACAGCAGAAACAGATTATGTCAGATTTTTCTACAGAAGAATCGACAAATTAGTGACAGATTGCAGAAATATTTTTTTTTTGTTTTAAGCACGTCAATGTCAAGAATGAAAAGAAGAAACGTGTTGATTTTTCAGTCGACAATACTCGTAGTCTACAATATCAAGCATTATTTTTTCTATAATAGGCATAAATGTTTCTACCATCCTGCCACTTAAAAAAATCTTTAAAAACAATTACATGAAAAAGTATCCGGGAAGATCTACTTACAGAAATAAATATCTTTTCATTATAATTTCATTTCATAATCATTTCATTTCACTTCATCATCATTTCATTTCATCATCATTTCATTTCAGTTCATCATCATTTCATTTAATCATCATTTCATTTTATTATTTCATTTCACTTTGTCAATTTTTTCGTCGACATACCTGTTTCTACGGTGATCATGCTACGCATGGTCATTCTTGCCCAGTCGATGGAAACTGATTTTGTAATTTCTAAGTATTTATTTGCATGTAATTATCTATTCTAAACTAGCTGCAACGGCAAACTTCGTTCCACCTTAGAATCAATTTATTAGCCTTATTTAGTGTTTATTAGTTTACATCCTATTCATAGACCTACTAAAATATACACCCAAATTTCATAAGAATCGGTCAAGCCGTTTCGGTTGTTATAAACGCTGTGACACAACAATTTTATATATTAAATAAACATACGTTTAATAAGATGCAAACGAATAGATCCAAACCAATAATAATAATAATAATCGTTTATTCTGGACCAAACATAAAGTACGTAAATTACACCCACCAAACTGCGTAACAGTCTGTCGGTGGGACATGGTTCATCGGTGATGAAAGTATAGGTAGATAAAGGTAAAACCCTGGCTGAAGTATTTTTAAAATGTGTTACCAGTTGTTCAAATAGATACAAGTCACAAAGTTTGCACCTTTTCTGTTGATAAATTGCTCTCTTGCGAACGGAATAGACGGGCGCTAGTGCTGTTAGGAAATTGAATTATACGTCTAAATATTTTTCAATTTGATTTTTTAAAGTTGTATCCAACTTTTCGATTTAAATTTTAGTTCTTGTGTAGATTGCTAGCCCTTATAGCGATAAGGACTGACAATTAATAATACTATTATGAAATTTACTACATCACGCTTGTATACAATGTACCTATACCTCAATAGGCTAGTCACAGAATTTAGATTACACCAATGTTGCGTATCGGATAGATTATCGGTCCATAATAAACTTATTTATAAAGTAACCACCTAAGAAAACATCTGGAAAGCAATAAATATATTCAGTTTGGAGCAATGAGACTGTTAATTCCACTCGAAAACAGTAAAGGTTGTCTTCACCAGTACACATTATTTACTCAAATCAATACTAATGTAAATTAAGACTTGGTTGAACCATATTAATACTTTTTCTTAACCAATTACGTGGATTGTGGGACTTATAAAAACTCATAACGATCATCGAGCGATCGGCGAGCTTTTTGCTTTCAATCAGAAACATATCTTGATTTCGGGCTGCTGCTAGTAAATTTTATCTGTAAATTTTTATCTGGAAATATTAGATCCCGACCTCACAATCAAACCCAGATCTTATATGCAAAGGTACTTGAGACCCCGACACCAATGAGGCGGTGTTTCCGATGAAAATAACCAAAATATACATAACATAAAACATACATAACATAACGTAATACCCGAAGGTAGTCAAGCAGAGTTGTACCTGTAGGACACCCACATTTCGTCAGTTATGTTAAGGTCCCAAGAAATAGGGGGCGAGCCTACCGCCATCAACCGAGCACAAATCTAGACTCCGGGTTGCTACTGAGAAATTCCAGATGGGAAAACTCAGTAACACTTTGCTCGACCCAGGGAACGAACCCGGGACCTCACGCTTAGCGTCTTAGTGCTTGAGACCACAATACCAATGAGGTAGCCTAAAAGATATACAATGATTTTCTTTTGCAGAAACACAATACTTACAAATTATCTCCTTAATAATAAGTTCAACTAGCTTTCTATCTAAAAACTAGGTTATACAATTAATAACTAACCACGCCAGAGCTAACTAACTTTGGTTTAAGTTAGCTGACGTTAACTTGGACGCGATGGAGAATACTGAAGTTAATAACATTTATCAGTTCAAAGATAAACTTTTTTGTCAAAAGAATATTTTTCTATCGTGTCGTATTAGCGTTGTTTTATGTTTAATTAATTAAACCCAAGAGGAAACCGGTATTTTTTTTCTATTGTGTGTCTAATTGACACGATTGAAAGGTTAATAGCAAACAACGGTATTGAGAAGTACCATTTAATTTCATAACAGTCGGTACCACCGAGACACCACAATATAGCCCAATGGCTAAGGCGTCGGCCTGGTGATCGAGAGGTCGTGAGTTCGATCCTTACTAATTGAACTAAAGAAGGAAAGAAAAATGAAGCATTTATTTGCTCCAACACAGCGACACGATTATAAATAAATAAAAAGAAAATAATTTAACTAAAATAAATAAAAATACCTACACTAAGAAATGCACCACAAAAAATACACACAAACTCACTTACATACACACACACCCCGACTTACACACTCATATCTGACTTTCACGCACGCTATCAAGCCTACTGTTCATTTTACACAAGCGTACATGACTGTCATATTCTCAACATCATCTTTATTATATTTTGTTACTTTTAACTATGTACTATTGCTATTTTAGTGTTAGTAATTATTGTTATATTTTGGACAGCGGAGTCCCCAAACACAGGCATTATTTGCTTAAAAGGAAGCTTCAAACGGTAAACTTAAATATTAGTAAACTTATTCTAATTCCTCTATTCTGCTATGAGGAGATCCGTAGAAGAACCTAGGTTACCGACATAGCCCAGCGGATTAGCAGGTTGAAGTGGCAGTGGGCAGGGCACATAGCACGGAGGACTGATGACCGATGTAAATGATGGGTCGAAAGGTTCTCGAGTGGAGGCCACGTATCGGCAAGCGCAGCGTAGGACGTCCACCCACAAGGTGGACAGACGACCTCATTAAGGCCGCGGGAACGCGCTGGATGCGAGCCGCTTCCAACCGGTCTTATGGGAGATCTATAGGGGAGGCCTATGTCCAGCAGTGGACTTCCTATGGCTGAATGATGATGATGATTCTGCTGTAGTTTTAATATTGTGTTAAAGTAATATACGAGTATACTCGTAGAAGAAATAAATAATTGTTTTTGAGTTTTACAGTTGTTTCATCGGCATAACCTGCTAAGTTTTTAATTTTGCTGCGGAAAAGTTCTATATTTAAAAATAAAGACATCATGCTTGCAACAAGACTATCCACTCTTTACCATAAACGATATGTCCATAAACAAACTAAAGATTTTTAATAAACTCCACGCTAAAGTTGATACACGAGTAAGTATGTACAACCATCCGATCTGAGGAACGTGAGCTGTTTACCGAAAAGCTATCGTCCAGCCCAATAACCAAAACTCCGCTTAAAACACTGACCGTTGCCGCGTCACTACTGATTAATTTGCAAAAGCTTATAATAAAGTCGTCGATGGATAGTCAAATGTTGATGGTGGAGTTAGTACCGACTAAAATGTAATGAATAGTATACTTATTGCGGGCAAGTGCGAAAAGTGTCGAGTGCCGCCGATCGTGGTACGAATGTTAATGAGATTAGGTACCAATCGTCCACTTTCAGGTTTTAGATCTACCTGCCTGAGTAAGGCAATGGACTGGAGCGGGGTCTATTAAGTATTAATTCCTGCGACCGAAAAGGTATGTAAATCGAAGACGTAGGTTGACGAAGGCCTAAAACATGGTGGTATGTTGACTTAAAGATATATTAAAGTCTTACTTTAAAAGACACACCAATTGATCCAATCCAGTCCCTTTACTGCCTTTCCCCAAATACGCTCTAAACAAGGCGCGTACTACACAAGTATTCGCTTAGTTTTATAAAGTACCTATTTATTGCTCTTACTGGTCGCCTTAATTTATGAAGGCTAACACAAAATAGCCTCGTTAGGCAGTCGACAACCATCTAGGTTCATCTGTGAGATGCCAAAACAAAAAAAAAACGTATCAGTAATATCTCGATTAGTTTCCACTCTTGACTATAAGGTAGACCTTTTTTTAGAACAATATAGGTAGTCTAAGAATATTATTGGCTTCAGAGCCCGGAACAAATATTTGTTATGTGTTGGAATAGAATCTGCTGCAACCACTGCGCCGACCGTGCCGTCAAACAATATCTCTCTTCCACCCTTTATAAAGTGTAATTGAAATGACTGAACATCTCCTAGGCTTAAGGATTACGAGACGTGGCAAAGAGATAATAACCTTTTAGGTACCTACCTAAAATATCCTAAAAATCCTGAATCACAAAAATAAAAACACGTTTTCAGTTCACTTTGGCGAGACATACCTGCTATAAGATATTTTGTTGAATATTATAAATAATCTCAATTTCAACCGATTCATAACCGTAACATTACTCTCGGATTATATTTTACATATTATGAGTTTTTCTTAGAAAACAATGTTCAATAAGGTGGGGCAAAGTACTCGTAAATTTGTAATGCAAATATTACTTCTCAAATAAAGATAGCAGACTAATATGTCTAGCAATAATAAAAGTAATATCAGCCTGTTATTATTCTACTGCAGGGCAAAGCACTCTTCTCATATTTATAAGGCACAAATGTAGTTAATCACCACGCTTGCTGAAGGCAGGCTGGTGATTTCAGACTATGTTAATTTCCAAATCTTAATAGTGTCTAAGATAACCATTAACCATTACTTATAAACTTTAAAAGTCATTATAGTGCTTACCAGGATTTGAACGTCTCACCTTTTCTTCATGTGAAAAGCAGCTTTACAACATTGATTTATTAATTGTTTGATTTTTCAAGCTCACTCATTTACACTTTCACATATTCACTGACACAGTGACACCCCAACACAACACACTACACTACACGTACACACTCACTCATATAACTGAAGCACATACACACCTACTCTTGCACTCACACATATTGTTCACACACTACTTTTTTCACACTTACCAACACAATAACACCACAGGATCACCTTTGTAATGCTCCACGTTTGAAGTATTGACTCCTAAAATACAAGCCCTAGTTTAGATTGGGTATCAGTTTTAGTAATTTTAAGTAAAACATTAAATGAATATTGTGTGTAATATAGACCAATGTTCTCGTGAACGCTTTTGACAAATTAACTTTTTCCTATTTTTACTTTTACTAAAGACGGTGTATATTTATCCTTTTGACGGGTCGAGTACCCACCATAGATATTTTTAACCACTCAACTTTTGACAATTTTGAACTACCAATAATTAATACAGCAAACTATACAAAATTAGACATATATTATTTTAATACCTATGTTTTTAGTCAAATAAACTTAATTACATAACATCTTTTAATTATTTACGGCCCAGCTGTCAAAATAACAATGATCATAATGGTATGTCGGCGGGGTTCAATGAAAATGTCAAAATACCTACTAATGCCAACTTCAAATAGTACGTACTCGTAGTTTCCTCTGCGCACGCGCGCGGTGCAGTGCCGATTTTTTTTCACCGCCGATTATAATTCCGATTGACGTGATTGATCGATTCCCGATTCGTGAGTGATTTCTGGTTGAGTGCTATTGTGATAAGTGATGGTGTCGTTAGTTTTTAAATGGGTTGAATACCTGTTTTATTGTAAAACTTGCAAATTTCATCAGCGATCGGTGAGTAGATTTATTTTCTTTGGTGTAGGTATTTCGTTTGCTCTTGTCACTGACATGCTATTTTATTCATTGTTTTTATTTATTAACTTTGTGTGTTTTACCTGTTTTGAATATAGATTTTCCTTTTCTTTTTTCTGAATTGAGCGTTGAAAGCGGTTCTAGCAGTCTGTTTTTATTTAAGTACCTAGGTACCTGGGACACATTGTGTTAGGACAAATTAATAAACGAGGTGTCAGCAATGCGAAAGAAGTTTTCAACGCCATATTTCGAGATTGTGCTCAGTTTGAATTTTTTTTTTTTTTTTTTTTTTTTTTTTTTTTTAAATATTATAAACTAGTACTTGACTGCAATCCCACCTGATGGTAAGCAGTGATGCAATCGTTGATGGTGAGGCGCACTAGTTTATTAGGAGCCTATTCACTCTTGCCTTGAAGACACCCAAATTATAATCGGACGGGAAGACCGCAGCAGGCAAATTGTTCCAGTCCCTTGATGTACGTGGTATAAACGACGAGGCGAACCGCTTGGTCCGGGTCGTAGAGGTTTCAACAACATAAGGGTGGATACTCGCCGTACGTCGGCTTGTCCGATGGTAGAAGTGAGATGGTGGAATCGAATCATGTAATTCCTGCGCACACTCTCCAAAATGCATCCTGTAAAACACCGAAAGGCTGGCTATCCTTCGCCTGTGCTCAAGACTCTGTAGATTGGACTCAACCAGATCTGGATCACCAATTAGTCTCTTCGCACGCCTTTCCACCGAGTCCAAAGCTGCCAGGTGGCATTTTGCAGCACCGGCCCATATGTGGCTGCAGTACTCCACACACGAACGGACCTGTGCTTTGTATAGCATTAAAAGCTGTCCCGGTGTGAAGTACCGCCGGACCTTTGCAAGAACGCCAAGTTTTCTAGCTGCTACCTTGGCTTTGGACTCAATGAACCGCCCAAAATTCAGGTCTGAGGAGATTTCGACTCCTAAAAGCTGAAGACGATCGGTGCATTCAAGGGAGACATCACGAAAAGCAGGAGCTAAGGTAAACGGGCTCCTTTTGGCGGTGAACAGACACGCTTGTGTTTTGGCGGCGTTGAATCCCACCAGATTGGCTTCACCCCACTTGGAGACTGCCTGCAGTGAGCTATTCGTACGCTCCACCATAGCCTCTCTTTCGGACCGGATTAGCTCCTTACTAGCCCGAGCACCGGGCAGGTATCTCTCTACAACTGTGCTATCATCTGCATACCCATAGATACCGGGCACCAGCAGATCGTTGATATGCAGTAGGAATAGGGTTGCAGAGAGAACAGACCCCTGAGGAACTCCGGCATTAGTCGTCATGGGCTCTGATGAGCACCCGTCGACAACTACTCGGAGAGACCGTTCACTCAGGAAGTCTTTTACCCAGTTAATCAGACCAGGGGAAATGCCGTACGCTGGAAGCTTACTCAAAAGGCTAGCGTGCCATACCCTGTCGAAGGCCTTCGAGACGTCTAAGGAAACAGCAATCGCTTCCCCATTCTTCTCGAGGGCCTCGCCCCACAAGTGGGTGGCATACACTAGTAGGTCCCCAGTAGACCGATTGCGGCGAAATCCGTACTGTCGGTCACTGAGGAGATCGTTACCTTCTAGGTATGCCATGAGGCGCGAGTTCAATACACGCTCCATAATCTTGCAGAGTATGGAGGTTACTGAAATCGGCCGATAGTTGGCAGGATCGGCACGACTGCCCTTTTTGGGCACGGGTTGCACGTTGGCAAGCTTCCAGGACTTGGGTACTATACCAGTCCTAAATGAGAGGCGATACAAGCGCATCAGTACAGGAGACAACTCGGGCGCACAAGCCTTGAGAACAATCGCTGGTATGCCATCTGGTCCACTAGCTTTATTCACGTCTAGACGACGCAGCTCTCTCAGAACTTCTCTGTTCCTTATGTGAACCTCGGGCATTGACGAGTCACAATGAGGCAGAGTCGGTGGAGTAGCACTGCCAGTGTCCAGACGAGAATTATGGGCGAAGAGAGATGCAAAGAGACCTGCTTTCTCTCTTGCCGTATGAGCTAGTGTTCCATCAGGTTTTACCAGCGGAGGCAATGTGGGCCGACAGAAGTTCGCCTCGACCGACTTGGCAAGGGACCAGAATGCTCTGCTACCGGACGGCTGTGCAGAGAGCTTTTTGCCAATATGGGTAATGCGGTCGAAGCGTGCCTTCTTTAGTGCCTTTTTGCAGGACTTGGCAGCACGGTTAAAGGCTCTCTTCTTCGAGCTCAGATCCGGAGATTTGCGGTCACGAGCGTCAACCCAGGTTAGAAACGCCGAATGCTTACGCTCTTCAGCATGAGCGCAATCAGCATTGAACCATGGGTGAGCTGAGCTTCCGATGGGTACGTCACTATAAGGGATAAAATACTCCATAGCTTGACGTATCACATCGGTTACAGCATCCGCACAGCTCGACGGATTTTTAGAAGAGAAGCAGACCTGCTGCCAAGGATAAGACGCAAAGAAGTGCCGCATCTCATCCCAATCTGCTGACTTGTAACGCCACATTCGCCGTTCACCACGTGTGTCGTGGTCGGGTGGGGAGAAGGACGATACAGACTTCACCAGACAGTGATCTGAAGTTCCAAGTGGTGAGGAAACTGTTACGATACATCTGTCCGGATCGGTGGTCAACAGTAGGTCCAGACAATTGGCAGTATGACCAACTACATCAGGCACCCTTGTCGCTTGCTTTACCATCTGAGAGAGGCCCATCGAAACTGCAAAGTTTCGCGCTTCTCTCCCAGCGTGGTCGGTCCTCTGGTATGGGAAAAGCCAGTCTTGGTGGCTGGCATTAAAATCCCCCAGAGCGACAAACTGCGCATCAGGGTGCCGATGCAGAGCCTCATCTTCCTCAATTACCTTTAATGTTAAATTAGTTACAAGGGTATGAGGTACAGGGTGTAAAGTTCCATAGACAAGTCATCTTCCATAGATAAGGGACGATCTTACAACCAGACGGGTGTTGTGGCTGGTGGGCTACTACTGTCCGACGGTTGTTTTCGGGATCTTGTATACGTTCAATCGCGCATAATTTTAACATCACGATGTAGGATTATGTCAGATTTAGTTCTTATGTGGCGAGATAGGTGTCGCTACATAGTTAATCTTATATATAAAATTCTGTGTTTATGTTCGTTCCCATACTCCTCCGAAACGGCTTGACCGATTCTCATGAAATTGGGATGGGGAGGGATGGGGAGTGGGAGAGGAGGGAGGTCAGGACAAAGGGAGGGGTGGAGAAGGAGGGAATGAGAGGGGGGGAGGGGTAGGGAAAGGGAAAGGGGAAGAAGCAGGAGCCGGGTGGGGGAGGGAGGGGAAAATGAGGGGTGAGGGGAGGGGCGTGGGAGGTGTGGGGGAGAGGGAGGGAGAGGGGGGAGGGGAGGGGAGGGGGAGAGGAGTTGATAAAAAATGCTATGCAATAGCTTTACCGCAGCAGTCTCCGAGTGAGTCACAATGTGCCACAGCGAAGCGTGGCAGGGTACAGCTAGTCTTCTATATAATTAAAAATGAATCGCCGAAATGTATCATGTACGCGCTGACTTCCGAACAGCAGTACCAATTTGCATCATTCTTTTGTACGGACACATGTATGGTATTGTTGATTAACAAAGAGATTTAAAATACTATAGAGCGGGCATGCGAGTAAATGTCATAGAAAAACCTTGATCCCATGTCTCAGTAACGTCATCTAGAATAATATAGCAATATTGGAGTGGTAACGGTGTGTACTAAAAAAAAACGCATAGACTTGTGTCCAGCTTGGACACAAATTTCAAAATTTCAGATAAAAAAATTGTTCCTGATGGTTTGTCTATAGGTTTGAATGGCCACACCTACACCGGGGATCATAGGAACAGAAACCACCCCGCGGGCCTTGCCTAGTCAGCGAGGGGAGTGAGGTGTTAAACTCCCGTCGCGACGTCTAAGAGGGGCCCGCGCAAACACTTATCAGACCAACAGATATCTTGAATAGTTGCTTAACTTGCTTTCCGAGGCACGAAAGAAACTGGATGTGTAATTATCGGTCTCTCATCCACAAACACGACCTCTCAAAGCGTAGCTCAACCTTAGGTCGACCCGTGCGTCTATTTTAATATTAAGCCTCAAGCTTATTTAACCATTGCACTCACTGTAATCCAATATTCTGTTTGAAGTTCACAACTTTCACAAAAGTACTTTTTTATGTAAGTACCTATTTCTATAAAATATTATATCAAATGAAAGTGCCAAACGCACCTGCCATAATACCTATGTTTATTTTAATTTTACTTTTAACTAAAATGCAACCCTTTACGGAGACATAATATTGCTAAAATAGTTTTCATTTTGAGCATTGCTAATCTTTTATGTTTGTACGACTGGGTGAAAAAAACTCAGGGGTTAATTGAAACATAACTTTTGTTGAAACCTCTGTACCATATGCTAATAAAAGTACTGGCCAGTTTTGTATGTTCTATTTAAGTTTTAAATATTTTTACAAACCTGTCAC
Organism: Euplexia lucipara; assembly: GCA_921972225.1. Classification (NCBI taxonomy): domain Eukaryota; kingdom Metazoa; phylum Arthropoda; class Insecta; order Lepidoptera; family Noctuidae; genus Euplexia; species Euplexia lucipara. Next base: position 19,600,767 of record OV179159.1, read on the forward strand.
ATATATTTTACACTTTCGATTACTCTGTTTTTTCAGACAGAAATCACATAACCTGCTACGGTTCCTGCCTACTTTTTATTTCTTTTGCTTTTTTTTTAATTTAAAAATCTGGGTTTTGATAGTAATACGCACCTGATGAGTTGATGCGTTCCAGGGCCGCGGTGACTCGTTCGAACATATTAACCCCTGCATTACTATTTTTCCCCGTTTTAGTACTCGATAAAACTTTACCTACTATTTGATTCGTGTGTATTTTTCGTGTACTATTTTATTTGAAGGCACAATATGTGTTACATGTAAAAGGTTAATACAATATATGAATGCTTTTAGGTATGTTGTTTTTTATACTTTTAACATTATAAATGCATGAGCTTTATTTACAGTAGGTACTTTTATAAGATCACAGCGATATATGTATTTTTGAACAAAGGCTCATTTTTGTAAGGGGTCCGTATCTCCAAAGGAAAAAGTGGAACCCTTAAAAGGTCACTTTGCTATCCGTCTGTCTGTCTGTCAATATCCTTTATTTCGAGAATGCGTCGAGGTATCAAGTTGAAATTAGAACCAATGCCGAATATTATGCCTAGCAATAATGACTGGCCTGGTTGGTCTAGTAGTTAGTGACCCTGACTGCTATGCCGGAGGTCGTGGGTTCGATTCCCACCCAGGACAAATGTTTGTGTGATGAGCACGATCATTTGTTTTGTGTCTGGGTGTAATTTATCTATAATATGTATGTATTTAGAAATATACAAGTAGATATGTTTATCAGCTGTTTAGTACCCAAAACACAAGCTTTCAAGCTCAACTTGGGACTAAATGGCGTTGTGTGAAAAGTTGTGGAATATTTATTACTTATTGTTTTCAACCGTTGGAAGAACGACGAAGTCAACACTTATTCACTGTGTTATATCATCTTTATCTGCTTAGCCTTTTCCTATTATGTCGGAGTCAGCTTCCAGTTTAACCAGATGCAGCTGAATACCTGTGTTTTCCATGGAGCGACTGCCGGACCTCCACAACCCAGATATTGAGTAATACGTTTTTCCTTTTTTTTTTTTTGAGTGGTGGAAAATCCTCATGGATGTCCCCCGCCCGGGGAGGCGGAGGTGTCTTACTGACTAAAAACCACCCCGTGTTCCTTCTCACACCTGCGCCGGGGGTCACGGGAACGGAAGATACTTCCGCGACCCCCGACTGGTGCCGGCCCCGCGGGCCTCGCCAAGTCAGCGAGGGGAGTGCGGTGTTAGACTCCCCTCGCGACGTCTAAGAGGGGTGCGCGTGAACACGACGCGCCGCCACCTCGGGTCCATGTACGTGGAGGCGGCGGACATCCCCGCGTCCGACGCCCTGGACCCATTCAGGGGGGCTGGAAGAGGGCGTTGTCCGCCCTCCGCCTGCACCCGGTGCGTCTGCTGCGGGCAGGGTGAGTGGAGGTAATCTCCCTCTCCCTTTCCGCAATACGATGTTCCTGGGTTAACTGATTGTCAGATTTTCGGCCTTCTGACTAACTGTAACGACTGTCATAGATCTACAAATGACAGCCAGGCTTTATGTACTGTATTTCCCGAGGCACGGAGGAGTCTTGATTTGTAATGAATGGTCATCCATCCTCGGATCAACCTCGTCAAGCGCAGCTTAACCTTCGATCAACCCGTGAGGCTGTTATTTTTTAGCCACAAGCATTCAGTGTTCTAGAGTAGGTACTAAAATATTTAGACATTGTGTTTAGTTGTCACGTCGTGTTGGCGGATAACATTCATTTTGATAGTATGTACAGACTGATAGAGAACTGTCAAATTCTGTGTTCAATTGGGAGAATTTGACAGTTGTGTCAAATGTGTCAAATTTCTTTAATCGTTTTTTAACTTTATGGCAAACAGTATAAGGTTCATATTCAATTGGAAAAATTTGACACTTTAGGGTTACTTGATGTGCTGGCGTCTTTCCTAATTATCATTAAAATTCATTCATGATAATATTGTCAAAGAAATCGCGTAATAAAAACACAAAAAAAAACAACAGAAGAGTTGATAAGCTCTTCTTATTTTCAGTTTTATAATCACCCCTGTTAATCCCCAGAGAGTTAGGCAGAGGTGTACCTATAAGTACTTCCACGTTTTGCCAGTTTTTTTAAATAGGTACAGACGCCAGCACATCAACCTACCCCAATGTGTCAAATTTCTTCGATAGGGTTTCAACTTTATTTAGAAACGCAATAAGGTTCATGTTCAATTGAGAGAATTTGACATTTTGGGGTAGTTTGATTTGCAGGCGTTTGTTCCTATTCAAATATAACTGGCAATTGGTCATTAGAGTTGCTTAAACAGGACGTAAACTTTAGTATTAAAGTTTAATAACCAACAATTTTACTCAAAATCAATAACATGAGGTCTCATGTTCGTAAAATGTTGCCAGTGTATTTTTAACGTCATTATTTTTCATCAGTGGTCGCTTTTATTTTGCTTGCTCACACGCAATACGAAATTCAATTTAAAAATAACCAATGTTCGAAAAATTGACGTTGGTTCGGTTGGAACGTGATATTTTTTTCAATTTAAAAAAAAAAAATCCGTTCGCTTTTAATCGTTGCCTTATCATCAAAACTTTAGTATATTTTTTTAAACTGTGTATTTTTGGAGTGACTTTTCGTTGTCAATCAGAGAAAAGAAATGACGGTCGTAGGTCCTTGCTATTGTTTGAATTTAAAATTGATCAAAAATAACTTTTAAGCGGTAAGTTACCTTACTTACGAAGGTAAATCTAGAAAAAGAAGAAAGTGTCAAGGAGATGGCAGGATGAAATTATATTTGCTGGATTAAATAACCATGATGACAATTCTTTGGGAAGAACTACGACAAAAAATTCAAATATTTATTGGAACAAAACAAAGATACTAAGTATGTTTGTATACTGCGTCAGATTATTGTCATAGTTATTAGCGTCCACCCCAAAAGAGAAAGATAACTAGGTTCCAAAACAACAATTTAGTTACCTACTAACATAAACATAAAATGCTACTCGTAAGTATTGTAAATTCCTTTTTTTTACAAAATAATCGGTCTACTCTTGACCTCAATCTTGACCTACAGTCAGGGATGAGGCCGACGATGGAACGAGCTTACCCAAAATAAGCCTATTAACTCGCGACTTAAACATATTGGGGTCATATGAATTCGGGAACACTGATGCAGGCAGGGAATTCCACTCCGGGCATAATGAAGGAACAGGCAAAGCACTTCGTGTGAATGAGTGAAACATCTACAAGGAATGGGTGACAACATGCAGTACGTCTGTATTCCCGATGGAAGAAAGAAGATGGTTGAATGAGCTCGTGGAGCTCTAGAGCACACTCACCGAAATACAGTCTGTAAAAAACCGACAGACATATAACTTTGTGGCGGTGTGCCAGGGTATGAAGCTTGGTACCCACCAGTTTTTCGTTACCAATCAGCCTCTTGACTCCAGATGGTAAAACTCAATAACACTTTGCGCGACCCGGGAATCGAACCCAGGACTTCATGCTCAGCAGTAGTGCTTGCGACTACTCGATCAACAAGGCAGTCGAGGCAGTTACCTACTAGGGATTAATAAAAAGTAAAATTAACATTCATTAGTACATTTATTTTATTAGCAGCACGAGTTCAAATTAATTCATTGCCGGTTTTTACAGTTCTGATAAAACAGAAAATTAAGTTCATTTATTTAAATTAGGCTTAGGATCAGCACTTTTTAAACGTCAACGTGACATCAACACGCGATCCTTAAACATCCTTCGCGAAATGAAAAATAATTATGATGACAATATTATCGTAAACCGATCTTAACCAGTTCAACTGGGAATCAGATCACGACAAACCATACTCTAGCTAATCACAAGATACCCGTCCTTGTATTGAATATCAATTACAAGCGAAGTGTCAGGTATATTCAGAATCCTGGTACTGAGAAATTGACTCGACTTTCAAAAGGCTTAGATCGTGTTTCTGCCAACAGTACTGAATGCAAAGCATTGTGTTAGATCATGCTTGAGAATCAGATCATACACACACGTGCACTCACGCATTTTCCCTACAGGGGTAGGCAGAAACTAGAGAACGCCACCTGCTATGATCTTTACATAACTACTTTTTTTGCGTCGTTCAAAGAGATTTAAAATACTATAGAGCGGGCAAGTCAAGGAAATGTCACAGAAAAGAATAATATATGAATATTGGAGCGGCAGCGGAGCGCACTATAAAAAAACTCATAGACTTGTGTCCAGCAGGATACAAGCTTTGGATGAAAAGTTTTGTTCGTGATATCCGATCTATAGGTACTATTGAGTGTCTTTGGCTTCGTTAATGTTATTACATTTTATGGTACAGGTATAAAATGATAATGTATTGTCTGCGTACTACTTTTTTATATGTCCTTACTGAATTGAACCACTAAATTTTCTAAGAATCAGTCAAGCTGCTTAAGAGGAGTTTAGCAACAAAGCCTGTGACACTCAATTTTAAATATTAGAATAAACTGAGACTTCGCCTGTCACGTTTAAGTTCCATTTCTGATGGAGGTTGCTACTGTTTGTACTGCCGTTAATGGCCGTTAGGTTTGAAATCTGTCACATAATGACATGGTTGTCACGATTTAAATCTGAATGTATGTAGTTCCAAATTTAATGTCTGGATACAGTGAAGTAATTTAGGATACCGGACAAGGCACTGTGCGGAGTCCCCGCCTGCTAGGCACTTTTCATGAATTTCACAGCAAAACAATGGTTTTTCGAAGTGTTTTTCCACTTTACTTCTTTCAAACGCAAACAAATTAATTGTCCACACACCTCACTAGCCTCACAAAATAGCGGACAAAATTAAATTCGCCGACGCCATATTTCATCAGGTCTCCTCTAATATTACAGGCTTAAGGCCTTCAATAGCAGTTAACATACTAAACTACTTAGTATAACGAAGTGATGAGATTATGTTTTATTCTCATAACAATGGGGAAATTGCGTTATAAATCACCCGGTCGCTTCTCCCTGTGGAAAATATTATAATTAAAATACGTCCAAAACTACTGGCGCGAACTTGGCTCGCCTCTCTGCCCTGACCGTGTTGATGTATTGTCTGTTTTAAGAATAAGGGACAATGGGATATTTGTGTATTGATGTTATTAACCTTTTATTGCCGACTTTGTTTTCTCATTTATTTAAGTGGGAGAGGTAAGTAAAATCATAATCATAATCATCATTTATTTGCACAAACATGAGTACAATACATACCACAACATATTGACAGCATGCAAGAGATGTTGAAAAAGATTAAAAACAGTTCATCACGTTTGCCAACAATGGCATGCAAATATTAAATACACTAATTTATAATGTCACTTATGAGTCAAATTATTAAAAAATTAACAAGATAATTAAAAATAAATGATAAAAAAATACAATATAGAGGGACCATTAAAATTTAGTATATAAGAATAATTCAATCACAATTTGTCATCTAAAAACCTATTCAAATTATAATAAGCCTTATCTGCTAGAAAATTAATCACTTTTCCTTTGAATGCTATATAATAATACCTGGAGGCCAACGTGCTTCATGATATTGTTAACAATAATTTTGACGCCATTGATCTAACGAGTATGCTGTGCTATTCTATCCCCCGTATGGTTCATGTACGTCAGGTTCGTCCACGTACTCTGTTCGCGCTGAATTCTTGTCGAACGAACTCTGGCTTACGGTGCCCTATTCATAGAATGTTGGAATCCTATAATTCTAATTTCATTGATATTGACATATTTGCATGCTCGAAAAATCAATTTAAATCTAATATTATAAAATTATTATCGTAATTATTATTCTACAAATAGTTTTATCTTTTTATTTATTGTATAACTTAAATGTAGGTAAATGAAATTTATTGTTTTAGATTATTTTTTTTTTTTTTTTACTGTATAATTTAATTTGTAAATTAATTTATTATTTTTGATTTAATCTGATCTGATTTTGTAGCTATAACTCTATAGTAACTTGTCACTTATTTATTTATCCCTAATTTTTAATTGTGGTAGTGTTGTCTAGTGGCTACCACTGTTCCTTGAACATGAATATCTGCGGATAATGCAGTTGACTGCAACATCCTTACTCAAAATTGTTAACCTCCTGCATTATATATATATGTTGTAGTTGTTTGTTATCCCTCAATAAATAAAATAAAATAAAATAAAATGCTACATCCCTCAACTGCTTCCAGTTTTTCGGATACCAACCAGGCAAGACAAACTGTACTAACATTATGTTGTGTTTGGAGGACATCACGAACTAAATTTTCATATGTTACTTATGTCCTAGTGGAAACAAGTCAATGAGTTTAGTTTAGTCCGCTCCGCTGCCGCTCCAATATTATTGATATCTTATTTTAAATGGCGTTGGCGTGGCGTTGGCGTTGACATGAGATCACAGTTTTTTTATGACATTTTCTCCGCATGTCCTTTCTAGTATCTTAAATCTGGTGTATGGCAAAGGGAAAAACTTACGAGAGTGACTTGTGAAAATAGGTATCTATATACAGGGTGTAACGGAAAGGGTATATACATACAAACAGGGTGAATAGAGTATTTAATAACGAGTCTTTCCTCAAAATTTCAGCTCCCAACTATTAACTTTGAAACTTCACGATATCATTTAATATCGACACTTTATTTAATGCAAAATCATAACAAACATGTCACCGCACTATGAGGGTCATAATCCTGTCCGGCAAGGTTCAAGTATATCTATCTCGGGTTCTGCGCGCCTAGTACAGACCTATCGGGCTCTGCCTAACCGACGAAGGCGCGACGGCGCGGGCGGGCTCAACTTTACAATTATATATGTATATGTATAAAAACGTTGCCATGTCGTTTCTTATCACCAAGAGAATCCGTGCCCTTCGTATGTATATACCCTTTCCGTTACACCCTGTATATAAAAGAAAGTGGTGTTAGTTACACCATTTATAACTCAAGAACGGCTGGATCAACGTGAATGATTTTGGTCTTTTTGGATTTGTCTTTGTCCGGAATAGCATATAGCATATCAATTAATAAAAAAAATGAAAAGTCCTCGAAAAAATAAATATCAAGAATATCGGTTGTCTCAAACATTTTTCAAACGCAGCGCCATCTTGGATGACATGACAGGAGTCAAACTTCCCAGTTCATTATCAGGTGACAATTTGAAATTGACAAGTCTTAAGCTAAACCCAAGAAGGTAAGGTTGTCAATTTATAATACGCACCTACGTTCTGAAATTTATTTTGTTAGTAAAATAAGAGGTTTTATGTAGCATAAAAAAGTCTTATAAGTATTTCAAAAATCAATTTACGTAATTAACAATGACGACAGAGACGAACTTTAATAATTCTTTGCAAATAGAACTTATTTTACTGTTAGGACTTTAATTAAAGTAGACCGGGAAAACTATAGGTATATTTTGTATGTAACATAGAGGCAATAGTTCAGATTAAAATGATGAATTATTATTTATTATTATTTATTTTTTAAATCAATGCATTTTAGTAAGGTAGTTAGGTTAGGTAGTTAGGTTAGCTATAGGATAGGTATGGTCAGTTAGGTTAGGTTATATATACATGTTGTAATTTTAATTCTATCGAACACAAAATGTTGAAATAAGATCACAGTAGAGACTTACTACTTAAAAAGTAGTAGTAGTTATTATTGGTTTGGAATTTTGGATCTATTTGTTGTCGTCTTATTAAACGTATGTATATCTAATACAAAAAAAATGATAAGAGCAATAAATTGACTCTAAGGCACAACGAAGTTTGCCGGGGCAGCTAGTTTAAAAATAAAATAACTCACAAAACTGCAGTACCTACTTTTTTTTATTTTTTTATTTATTTATTTATTTGCTGAATACAGGTGTATATAAAGATCTTACAAGTCATAACAGTCATAAGTTATACAGTTTCTTAAACCATATTCTACCATTTAAGGCGTGCAAATTAATATAGTCATTGATAATTTTTAAATTGCAATATCTTAATAAAATGTCTCAGTGTTCGCTTATCTATTATTACGTTAAAAGGTATTACAAATAAAATAATTAAAAAAGATGTCTTAAAGTAATGTCATTAAAAACATATGGATTAATATGCAAATCTAAACTCTAAGCATTGCTGGACTTGTCATCAAAATAATCTTGTAGAGAATAGTAGCACTTGAGCACAAGCATATCATGCACATATTTTTTAAATAGTTTTATATTGTTAGTTTCTCTCATATCCTTAGGTAATTTATTATATATATGAACAGCTTTGCAAAATATACTTTTGTGCATCAGGGCAGTTTTACTGGCCACTACACACAATTTGCCAGCATGACGAGCTCTTTGAGTTTTCTTAAATAGTTCTGGATTGTTTTTAATAAAAATTGCGGTTTCCAGAATATAGATACAAGGCAAGGGCAGTAATTTGTGCTCTTTGAAATAGGGAACACATGAGTCCGTTTGTTTGAGGTGAAAAATTGATCGTAAGCAGCGTTTTTGTGATTTAAATGCTAATGCCCAGTCTGTTGAGTTGCCCCAAAATATAACACCATAACGCAATGTGGAGGAAACGAAACTATGGTAAGCAGTTATTAATGTGGACAAATTAGTTACATTTCTAAGTCTGTATTGACCGTAAGCATACTTTGATTGGTAGGTACTCGCGACTTAAACAGATTGGGGTCATATGTCATATAACTCGGGAACACCGATGTAGGCAGGGAATCACTAAAAAAATACCTTTCCACAACACATCATCGCTTCCCCAACTTAATAAAAAAGTAAAGAAATATACCTACACGAAATATATTTCTTTACAAAGTTGCAGTTCAGAAACTTTGACAATACATCATGATTGTGTGGTATAGGCAATGAAATTATAAGCAAAAAGGTGTAGATAGGTTATAAGCGCTCAGCAAGCGGCACGTTAAAATGTGGCTAACTAGCAACACTTGACCTCAGTGTGGCGTCACGCCGTTTTGGAAGATTGAATGTTGTTTAGGTAACCTATCTACACCTTTTTACTTACAATATCATTGGGTATAGGCATATAAAAGAAAAGTCGGGTTCACGACAGGAGGCTGAGTACGTTGACTCTGATGAAGTAAATTGGTGTCTTTTCGATTTGATTTATTGTACAATTTTATTGTCACATTACATACATCACACCATTAACTGCCTGCTCATCTTGTTTCAGTCCATCCAAAGGTTGTCTGTAAGAGATCGCTATTAGCGATAAGGCCGCACATTGTATCACCCTATGTAGCCCTTTAAGTTATAATTTTGTAAGTTTTGTGGGGTACAATAAACAGTATTCTTGTATTGTATTCTATTGTCGTACATGTAGTTACAAAAGGACTTATGTCAAAATAATTTCCAATAGGTATACTAAGTTCCCTATGAAGTAAGAATCAACGATTGTCGTGTTTGGCACCCTATGTTACATAGTGTCGGCGCCATGTTGGGACGATGTCCAAATGATAACACCTATCGCCAATATGCAGCGGACATCGATTCAGTTTTATTATAGGCAAGAAAGCTATGCAGGATATTACACGACATCCATTATTCCCGTAAACTTTAACGATATTTTTGATTTTAAGGACCCATAGAAAGACTTCTCTTTCGGCTTCCTTAGAGATCTTAAAAATTACAGAACACTAATATAAATAATACTAAAAAAAAAAAAATAAGTTCAACTATAGTCTCTACTAGCTTTTGCCCGCGGCTTCGCCTGCGTGGATGTCGAACGTCTGTCTCCTATTTTTTTCTCTTTGGGGTTGAATTTCCAAAAATCGTTTCTTAGTGGATACTTACTCTTCACAAAGAACACCCGCTCCAGTTACATGTCTCTAAGACCAGCGGAGGCATTGCAAAAAGAACATATCTACTACGTTCATATCACCGATTTTCGAATATGATCTGTAATCAATAGTGACAGCATAAGTGAACCCACTTTTATATTTGTTGGCCCACGGTAGTAAATTTGTAGGTTCATCTAAATCCTCTGCATGTGCATCTAAGTTATCAAAAATATGTCTAAATCTATACGCGGAAAGCCTGGCTTCACGCTGCTCGTCCGTTTCCTGCGATCGAATATTATCAATTCGTCGTCTTTCATTTGACAAACTTAGGTGTATCCTCTCAACTGCCAGACGGTCGTGATATTGAGTATATGTTTCGTACTCTCGAGACAAAACGTGCCTTTCGCGGTCAGCTGTAAGTCTTAACTCACGCTCAGTATATATTTCGGACACTCGAGACAAAACGTGCCTTTCGCGGTCAGTTGTAAGTCTTAACTCACGCTCAGTATATGTTTCGGACTTTCGAGACAAAACGTGCCTTTCGCGGTCTGCTGTAAGTCTTAACTCACGCTCAGAATATGTTTCGGACTCTCGAGACAAAACGTGCCTTTTGCGGTCAGCTGTAAGTCTTAACTCACGCTCAGTATTATGTTTCGGACTCTCAAGACAAAACGTGCCTTTCGCGGTCAGCTGTAAGTCTTAACTCATCAGTATATGTTTCGGACTCTCGAGACAAAACGTGCCTCTCGCGGTCAGCTGTAAAGGTCACAGCTCATTAGAGCCACCCGGCACCCACTCCGCACCGCCTCGCCTCGTGCGGTTGGTATTCTTGATATGGACTTGTATGGGTATGCGCTCACTACATCAACTCCGTAGCGTCACCGGATCGCCTCTATCGTAAGCCATCCACGCGCGGACGGCGGGTGGACCACTCGGTGACAACTCGCTGCCCTGCGTTGACTGCGCATCGCCAACGCGCGGGTCCGAAGCGGACCGCGCGCTGCCCGCGAGTGATTCACGCGAGGACGATACGTTGGCAATGCGCCGCTCCCCACCCAATTCGTGGACTAAGCGACGTCCACTCGTTGACCACGCGGCGTTCACTCGTTGACCACGCGGTGTTCACTCGTTGACCGCGCGGGGTTCACTGGTTGATCGTGCAACGTTTTGGTGATAACGTGGCGTCCACCCGTGAACCACCTGTCGACAACGAGTGGACGCCGTACGACGAGGCGGTGCGGAGTGGGTGCCGGGTGGCTCTAATGAGCTGTGACCTTTAGTCTTAACTCGCGCTCAGTATATGTTTCGGACTCTCGAGACAAAACGTGCCTTTAGCGGTCAGCTGTAAGTCTTAACTCACGCTCTGAGTACGTTTCGGACTCTCGAGATAACACATGCCTTTCGCGGTCACATGTAAGTCGTAATTCTCGTTAAGTACCTAGATCTTTCAGATTCTCGAGATATAATATATGCCGTTCGCGATCAGCTGTAAGTCTTAAATGTCGCTCGGTGAACGTTTTCGACTCTCGGGAAGTCGGGATAAAACATGCATTTTACGGTCAACTGTAAGACGCAGCTCTTGTTGAGAAAAGGTTTCTTTCCCTATCAGAAATTAATCGCATCTCTCTCTCAGAACTTCAGAAGTGCTTTCATGTGCTCGTGCAGTTGCATTATTCACTCTCATAGAGTTTAAACTATGTTTTTTTTGACGTATCCTAAGAACGCGCATCTCTCATTCTTTTGGCTTTATCGAATTTCGAAATAAAGAAGACCGTTACCAAGGTGGCATCGTACCTACTTGAATTCAAATAAAAAAAAACAGAAGCAACAGTTTATTTCCTAAGTCAAAAAGACGTTAATCGTCGAATAACTTAAATCAACTAATATCTTAACTAACTTAACTTTTAAATATCTAAAAATAAATTACCACATAGGTACTTTTATTTTAAATATAAAAAAAAAGAAAGTATGAATTACCTATGGAATAAAAAAAACAAACTAATTATATTAGGTAGCTATACCTACCTATTTATTAACGAATATCTCAAATCTACGTACCTACTATATTTAAAATCTAAAAAACAAATAAGGAATAATAATCGTAATTAAGTATATACGGAATAAAAAGAGTAAAACAAATAAAAATAATAATTATATTTAGGTACTAAAAAAAAACTACTTCAAAATAATATCTAAAAACTACTATAATTTAAATCTAATCTAATGAAAAGGGTGAATAAATTAATAAAAGTCTTGCTTATTCAATAAGAACGAACAATGCTTGGCATGTCCCTTCGCATCCACAGTCAAATAAGTGACGTTTTGGCGCGTGAACGCCCGCCAGGTGCCGCGGTGAGCCGCATCGCGCGTAAACAAATATCAACCGTATAGCAGACGTAGGCTACCATACTGGCGCGGCGAGATTTGGAAGTTTAAGGTTTAAGTTTATCTATATCTTCATCTTGTGTGTTTATAAACCGATGTCTATATTTTTTATTTTATTAAATAGTCTAAAAGTGTACGTTATTATTTAATATACTTTGAAGAAATGCCTAACGATTAGTTAAACGTGTTATTGTTGATAATTTATAAGATGTACATATATGTTACTGAGAACTTTTTTGTTGATATTTTGAAGGTCAACATCTTTGTAATACATACTTTTTGTGTATGATCAACGTATGCGAGGATAGGAGCTCGAAAGCGCATATTTTCATCCGACTTGCTTCGAATTTATCGTCACTGCTCGGCTCCTATGTGTCTTAGTGTTATGTTATATAGCCTATAACCCGCCCAGGAGTATGGATTACAATCGTACCAAGTTTGGTTAAAATCCCTTCAGTAGTTTTTTATCCATGCGTGCACATACAGACAGACAGACAGACAGACAGACAGACAGACAAAAAATTTACTGATTGCATTTTTGGCATCAGTATCGATCACCAATCATCCTCCAATATTAATTTTGAATATATTTTCAATGTACAGAATTGACTTCTCTACAGATTTATTATAAGTAAATAGATAACAAATAAAAAATTAAAAAAATTAAAATTAAACAATAAATTCTTTAGCAAAAAACTATTGTTTTTTCAGTTTTTATTTTTTTAAGTTTACACAGAATAACATAAATGTGCTAAAAATTAAACACCCTCTTTTGTTTTTTCATTTAATCAGTTGCATTTTTCTATAAAAAGTTTATGTCAAAATAAATAGTAAACTGTATGACCAATTTTTCTTCTACAAAGCATGTAATTGATAGAAAACCAGAAACTTGTATGGTCACTATAACAATTTGCTAGTAAGATAGTAAACTTTTATTTTAAATTAATCAAAATATTTTGGAAACACTTTTTTATTTTCTAAAAATACTTATCATTATTCTATCTCTTTGTTAGGACTCATCTATCGTCTAATCCTCATCACCAACGTCCAATGGATCTCCTAAGTCACTATCTTCTTCAATTTTTAAGTTAAGTGATAGATTACTTTGACTTTGTTTTGGATCTTTTAAAGAATTTCTTCGTGTTCTCTTATTTGCTGGCGATGAAGATGATGAATCAGACTCAGATATTGTTGGGTGTCGAGATCCAGTTTTTCTGGCTATAGGTTCTTGTTTACTAGTAGCATATGGCTGATCATTATCAAACTCACCGATATCAGCTTGATAGAGAAGCTTGCGTATTTTATACTGCAGAATATTTTTTGCTCGCTGAGAATACATGTGGAATTTATTGGCAATGAAATTAGCATACATTTGATCCGCACCCGTCTCTGCAGCTGACAAATCAGTTGTTGATGTGACTAATGCATCATTCACTGCATTAGATGTTGATGCACGTGGATTGTAAGCTGAGTTCCTCATTTGACTGTTAGTTTTCATCGATTTCATCGTTTTGTTGCTATTGTCTACTGCTTTTATCAATCGATTGTTCGATTCGACGGATTTCTTCGTGGGCTTGTCGATGTCCACGCTTTTTCTCTTAGGTGTTGGCATCATCTCAATCGGTTTCTTTAAATTGCATTCATTTGACGAATTGCTGCATGTCTGTGGAACTGGCAGATACTGCCTTCCTAAAGAAAATACAATAAAAAATGATAAAATTATATACAGGGCGTAAGGGACAGCCCTCCTCAAACTGATAGGGTGCATTTAGCTCCTGATTTTGAATCGTAATCCACCGATTTTTTTCTCAGATTTTTTTACATTTTTTTGTTTTTTTTCAGGTTTGTCGGTTTCATTTCAATGTATAATAACAGTCTCTGAAAGTAGCACTCCATTTATGTAAATAATACGGCTAAAATAAATAAAACCAACAATGGATGTTGAAATACTCTAACGAACGACTTGACGGGGCGGGCGCCCGAAGGCTCGCTGCGTGCGTTTTGCCACGGTTAAAATACATTGCGTATGAGGAAATAAAACAAATCAAGTTTTTTGGATTCCCATAACGTTCCTGAAATAATTTCTTGTACCGGTCATCTTAGTATAATATGTACTGAATTCACCCCATCAGTCTGAGGTGGGCTGTCCCTTACTCTCTGTATAATTATAATATATGTATTATGTATTTTATTATTATTATTAAATTGTTATTTTTTTATTATTCTCGCTTTTATTTCTTAAATATACCTATAAATTATATTTTTAAATATTTAAATTCAAAAATAAAAAAAGATTAAATTTATTTCTATTTTACATTGCGTCAGTTGGGGCGCGACACCACACTGATGTAAAGTGTAGCTAGTTAGCCACATTTTACATTTTTTATTTTTTGGTGTTGCTGAGCGCGTATAACCCACCTACACCTTTTTACCTACTTATAACATCATTGGTCAAAGGCATATTATTTTTACATTACTATATTATGTTATAAACGAGTAAGTGAAAGTGAACAATAATTTTAAACAAAATAATATTTAAGCTAGGCAGTAAAAATAATGTTCTTGTTTGCCTTTGCATACTATATGCATTTTGCATGTAATATTCTTTTGACCTAAGCTGCACCGTTAAAACTTCCTTTGTAAAAGTTTTTGTATAGGTTTATTAGGTGAGTCGCAGTTAAAATTTATCTTACGTCTAAACTACGAGTACTTCTTATTACTTTTAAGTCAACAGGTTGGTCAAGAGTATTTCTAACTGGTTAATATTTAATCGTTTATAATATATTGTATTAACATCTTTGTTAATATATCCCTCCCCCTCACCCCTCCCCATCCCTCCCCCTTTCCCCCTTCCCCCTCTCTCCCCTCCCCCTTTCACTCTCTCTATCATTTTTTTATTTGTAAGTCTAAGGTAGTCATTAGTAGTGTAAAAGCATTTATTGACAAGCCAGGTGTACAATTTTTTTCGGAACAATGTAATAGGAAGGTCTTTAATTTCGCTAGGTACATAATTTATTAAATAATGTAATTGACATGGGGTAACAGTTTCTTTTAAAGAGATTTGTTTTTATATTTGGTAATCTCGTTTCTCCGGTGGGCATGCTACTCAACTCATGCTGCAAAACGGTGTGAATAGAAATTTCAAACAACATTTTGACTAAGATTATCACGTTAAATCAAAAAAACTTATTTGCAAAAAATAAAACCTACTTCAAAAAAAACACTAAACGGTGTAAAATAACTCTAAATTCGGAATTCTGTGGCTTTGGTGGGTTTGTCTCATGATGGGCCACCGACTTCCGAATTTAGAGTTATTTTACACCGTTGAGTGTTTTTTTTGAAGTCGGTTTTATTTTTTGCAAAAACGTTTATTATTTTTCCATTTTTAGTTGTTGCCATAAAAATATTTGCCATGAATTTATTTTATATTCTTAATTGTTAACAATACATGTCATGATAATAGGATTTTCCACTAATCCCTAATAAATTAAAATTAACATACCTAACTGACGAAATCTAGGTATATTGTACCCACCTGCGTACCCCTCAGAGCATACAGGCGTGATGATACGTCATGATGTTGTATAAACAATAAACATCCAAGCGATTCCAGCAATCACGACAGATTTGCCGTCTATTTTTGAAGAGTTCCGTTGTATTTCTCCGAAGATCAGCACCAGATCTTCACCAAATTAAAATGGGACCACCTCAGGAGTATACTCTTTCAAACAAAAAAAGAATTTTGAGAATCGGTCCACAAATGGGGGAGAAATCAGGTAACATACATAAAAAAAAAAAAAAAAAAAAAACATACACACGAACATAGAACCTCCTCCTTTTTTGAAAGTCGGTTAAAAAGTTATAACTATTTGTTACTGACACTAAATTCAAATTTTATACAATTAAAGAGGAGTTTGTGGCCAAAAGAAGATTAAGCTACGCATGACTGGGTTGGTCCGTGGATGGGTGACCATTCATAACATACCCAGACTCCTCCGTGCCTTGGAATCCACGTTAAGCCGTGTTGGTCCAGGCTGTCATTTAAAGATCTTTGACAGTCGCTACAGGTACAGGTAGCCAGATGCCCAGAAGTCAGACAACTAAAATTGAACCAAGGGGTTTCGGGTTACCCAGTTACTGGGTTGTGGAGGTTAGACAGACAGTCGCTCCATGTAAAACACTGGTTCTTATTTTAATTATTACCCAAATACCAAATACAACTTTGTTGTTTCTTTGTCATAGTAAAAATACAGCGTAAATTTGTCTAAATATTGTAAATTCAGTGTAGTGTACATTAGCATACTTAGGCTGTGGTTGTGTACTCAACAGTACACCTGGCTGTGATGCGGGTGGGATCACGCTCTGTTCGTGTTGACCTAGCGGATTGTCACCTTAATCTTACTACAGTTCCTCGTAAAATTAACAAAGGATTGAAGTTCGAGTTCTCTAAATAAAACAAGAACTACGTACAGGCTTCTTTTTCTTCTTGCTTGCTTCTTCTTTTTCGTTTTCAAGGAGATTTCTCGCCGACTGGTCGACACTTCGCGTAACCAGAGGTCTGGCTTATTCTTTGGCCTAAAAATTAGCATTGTCATCCAACGTGGCAATGTTGCCAGCCTCCGGGGCACGCACGTTTCCAGATGACAGCGATGGGGAGGAGTACTTCGACGCCTGAGTGTCCCGATTTTGTTTTCCTTGGGGTTATATCACTACCCAATCACCTGCATGTATGTTAGTTTCACTTCATCATATTTGACTGCTCTTTGATTGGGTACGCCCCTTTCTTATCTCATAATAGAGAAAGATGTAGAAATAGCCTACATTTTGTTTAGCTTGAGCTTGCAAAATGGTGAATCTGCAGGATTGGGTATTAAATAAATAATAGATAGTTTATTTGCATAACGAAATATACATTAGTATACACTGTTTAAATAAATGCTAATGACGTTGCAGTAGTCTGTATATAGATATTGTAAGCCCTGCATTAATCAGTCATTCGAAACTCATTTCTTTATCACCAACATTTCTATCCATTCCAATAGTACCTACGACAAGGCAGAAATTCAGCCCAAAAGCCAACAGCATACCAGATGTGTCCTTATTCCCAACTTGGGACAAACGTTTATCTTGGCACTCACACTTTTTGCTTACAGCCTGCTTTGTTTGTGTTACTCATTAGGAGCACAAACATGTACTTATGCGATGGTACGGAAATTATTGGAGTACTGAAGAAACCTAATGTCCTTGAGGGTACTGAGTTTGCTAATAAAATAAAGCGTATTTGATCAATTTATTAACATGTTATGTATGATAGCGCTGGCAAATAAAAATAGTACCACAGACTAAAACAAACGTCATATCAGCTGACGAAAGTAACGGAAACATGAATCAGTGGATTAAATAAACAAGTGATTTTGCATTACATTAAAAAAGCGTATTAAATGAAGTATAATTGGCCTAAGTATTATTAACCTATAAGGTTTGATTTATTTTAAAACTCTAAAATTAAAAGTATAAGTATTGGAACATTGTAACTGTCAGTTCATTCAAATAAAATTATTGCTACTAAATTAAGTTTTATAGTATTTAAAAAGTGTCATTAATTACAAATCAAATATTGTGCGCTATTACATTATTTTTACTAAATTAAATCTAAATTTTATTGTAAAACAAATGATAACGGAAGTCGTTGCTATGTGACGTTAACATTTGTTCAAACGTATAAATAGGCTCGCTCTGGTTGCAGAACGAACAGTATTCATTTGTATTTCGAACTGTGTGTATCTCGTTGTAAAACTAAGTTTTGTGAATCATTATTATTGTGAGTGATTAAAAGTGTTTACAAGATGTCTGATCGTTATCATTTGAGATCCCCGAGCCCTCCTGCTCTTACATCAGAAGAAAGGGATGAGCCCGAGCCTGAACTGAACCCATCAACGTACTCGCCTACCCTGCCGACCTCTCGACCTGGAAATTCGGAGGAGCTGAATTTACTTCGGTGCCAGATCAAGTTGCTGGAAAGGATGGTTTTTCGGAAACAAAACACGACTACCCACAAGCTAAGTGAAATTTATTTACCTAATTATGATCCTGACGAACATAAAATAACAATTGAGGAATGGTGTAAACAAGTTACCTCTTTAATCACCATACGAGGTTGTTCACAGTTCGTTGCTATGATGAAAGGATTGGCATGCTTGCAAGGACGCGCCAAGCAATGGGCAGATACTAATGCTCACTCTCTTGCTAATTGGGATTCACTTCAAAGGGAACTCATTGCACAATTTAGTGGCGAAACTAGGTACATTGTGTACGTCAATGCATTTCGCGAATATACTTCAAATCAGGCTAAATGTTTTTCTGAATATGTTGCCGAATCATGGCGTTTGTTTTCAAGAATTTCTCCGAACGCTCCAACTGAACTCATGGTGGAAGCGGTAATATCTGGCATAAGACCAAAATTTTACCAAGCTGAACTCCTTAGGTCAGCACCAAAATCACAAGCTGAACTGATTGCCACATTGGCGAACTACCGTAAACGACCTGCCGATGCAATATCAGATGAACCACCCCGTGCTAAACTACCAAGGCTTGACCTTGCAACAACTGCGACGTGTTACAATTGCCACAAACAGGGGCATATTTCTCGTGATTGCAGGCACAGACTTATCTGTGAAATCTGCAAGAAACCAGGTCATGCGTCTGACCGCTGCTGGCATAAAAAGAAAAACGAATCACAATCCGAGAAGACTTCTGTTCCTGCTATTGCTTCAACAGCTGCACCACAACCTTCACGTCGGGAAGTGAATACAATTCAGAAGGAAAAGGCGCCTAACGAAGTTCAACTACAAATCGGTGATATCTTTCTTTCTTGCTTAATTGATAGTGGTGCCGAATGTTCACTTATTAAGAAAAGAGTTTCTGGGTCAATTAAGGGTAAACGCGAAATAGAACTTTTGCAATTACGAGGGTTTGGGGGCAGTAGCATACCTTCGAGTGAATCAATAAATACTGTAGCCACATTTAATGATGTAACATTCGAAGTGAAACTTCATGTCGTTAACGATTTAAATTATGATGTCATTTTAGGACTAGACTCTATCAAAATACCGGGAATTAAAATTCCAATTACAAACGAAGGAACTTCAATAGAAAGAGTAAGATACATTTTTAATTACGAAGTATCATCTTTAGCTAATATTGACACTGATTTGAAAGATACGTCTCGGTTAATAAGTATCCTTGAGAAACACACTGATTTATTTACTTTCAATAAAATTAAAAAAGTGGCCACAGGCAAATTAACTATCAGATTAAAAGATCCTAATCGTATAGTACAAAGAAGGCCCTACCGACTAGCACCGGTTGAGAGAGAAAAGGTTAAAACAATTATTGAAGATCTTAAAACTAAAGGTATTATTAGAGATAGTTGCTCACCTTTTGCAAGTCCCATTTTGCTAGTCAAAAAGAAAAATGGTGATGACCGGCTTTGTGTTGATTTCCGCGAATTAAATTCAAATACCGTTCGTGACCACTATCCTCTGCCACTGATACAAGATCATATTGATAAACTTGGTAAAGCTCGATTCTTTTCAAGCCTTGATATGGAATCTGGTTTTCATCAAATTCAAATTTCAGAAGAATCAATCGAAAAAACGGCTTTTGTTACACCCGACGGCCAGTATGAGTACTTATCAATGCCATTCGGTCTAAGTAACGCACCTTCAGTTTACCAGCGTGCCATTAATGCTGCCTTAGGCGACTATCGCGACAATATTGCACTAGTATATATTGACGATGTATTAATTCCCTCATCTACTGAACAAGAAGGTTTAGAAAGGCTGGCCTTTGTATTAAAAAGACTATCAGACGCAGGATTTACGGTGAATCCCTCGAAATGTAAATTCCTCAAGTCGTCCATAGAATATCTCGGTAACATTATAAAGAATGGTGAAGTAAAGCCAAATCCCACTAAATTAACAGCACTTAAATTTTCAGAATCACCCAAAACACTTAAGCAACTTAGGCAATTCAATGGTCTGGCAAGCTACTTTCGGCGTTTCATTCCTCAATTTTCCCAACTAATGGCTCCACTGTATCAGCTAACAAAAAAAGACGTACCATTTGTATGGTCTCCCGATCACGAAACAAAAAGACAACATATCATCAAACTTTTGACCTCTGAACCTATACTTTGTATTTTTGATCCAACTCTACCAATAGAAGTTCATACAGATGCTAGCTCCAAAGGTCTCGGGGCTATTCTCATTCAGAACGACAATAATCGTCGTAAAGTCGTTGAATACTTTAGTATGCGCACTAGTGATACCGAAACAAGATATCATTCATACGAATTGGAGACTTTAGCTGTTGTCAGAGCAATAAAACACTTCCGACATTTCCTATATGGCCGCAAATTTACAGTTGTAACCGACTGCAATGCTCTTAAGGCTTCAAAACATAAAAAGGAACTTACACCGCGGGTTCATAGACTGTGGGCATACTTACAAAATTTTGACTTTGATATTATTTACCGAAAGGGGGAACAAATGGCCCATGTAGACTTTTTGAGCAGAAATCAATATTTTAACAAAAGATCCAGCGTGGATTATAGTTGAGCAAGAAAGAGACAAAGAACTCAAAAGTATTCGCGATGCCATAAAGAATAAAGATGACTATGACAGAAAATTTTGTATTCGATCGAATCTCTTGATGATAACCATACAAAACCAAAAAGGAGAATCATTAACTCGTACAGTAGTCCCTGAATCACTTGTTTGTTCACTAATAAATAGATACCACGAAAATCTTTTGCATACGGGGTGGGAACGTACTTTGGATAAAATTCGGGAACAGTTTTGGTTTAAACACATGACGAAACGGGTACGTCATTTTTGTGATAACTGTTTACAATGTAAAATTGGCAATGAGCCTTCAGGCAAAAAACAAATGGAAATGCACCCTATTGATAAAATAGACATACCGTTCCATACGATACATGTAGACCTTATGGGCAATCTTACCGGCACAAACAAAAAAGCATATGTTCTAGTAGCTATTGATGCATTTACAAAATTTATACTTCTGTATCCACTGAAAGATAAAAGTACTAATATGATATTAAAAAGCTTCCGCGAAATCATTAATATTTTTGGCACCCCATCTAGAATTATTTCTGATAGGGAATCGGCTATTATGGGAACAGACATTCAAGATTTTTTTAAATCATGTTTTATCGAACATCATGCTATTGCCCGCGGTACGCCTAGAGCAAACGGTCAAGCTGAAAGACAAATGCGCACTCTTAAAGATCACCTTGCAGCCATATCTCTAACGCAATCGAGAGTTTGGGTTAATAAAATAGGAGAATTACAATTAGCATTAAATTGTACAAAATCTAAAGCGACAGGATATTCCCCTTTAGAACTACTGTTAGGTAAAAGATGCTCTCCCCCTGCAATCGAACAGATATCTCTAGTTAACGAAGACATTAACAAAGATGAAATTCGTTTAGACGCTAAGCACAGAATGGCCGAAACAGCAGAAAAAAATAAAATACGTTTCGATTCTAAGTGCGCCAAAATTAAACCCTTTCTAGAAGGAGATTTTGTTCTGTGTAAAGACACTCAGTGGTCGGGTAACAAACTAGGACCTAAATATCTAGGACCCTATCGAATAATAAAAGTTCTTGACAACCATAGATACGAAGTAAAAGACCTTCGGTCTGTGCGAAATAAAAATACTGTAATCACACATGAAAACATGAGATTGGTCCCTAATCCAAATTTAACAGAATGATTGACCGTGATAGCAAGAGAAAATAATAATAACAAAAAGGTGAGAAACTGTTTATTAATTTGTCTAGGATTAAAAATTTAAGTTTATGGATAAAATAAAATGAAAAGTTTCATTTTTAATTGGTTCGTTAGAAGAAAAATAAAAATAAAAGCCAAGTCAAAGACGGGTCTCTGAATCTTTATGATCAAGCCACGATCTGCGACCTCTGAGTTTGATTTTGAGCTGGAAGAATGGTCGTATTCGAAGGCCTTGGTTGTGGCCATGGTTTTAGTTGGTTAATAAATTTCAGTCAAGCCAAGTCAAAGACGGGCCTCTGAATCTTTATGATCAAGCCACTATCTGCGACCTCTGAGTTTGACAGTTTCACCGGACTAAGCAATGCTGCCTCTGAGTCTGGTCTAAGAGGTTTTGCACTTTTTAACATTTTAATGTTTTTTCAGAGAGATTCGCTGGCCATAGCAAGGCCCGCTCGTCAGTATGGCCGTGATAGCGCTGGCAAATAAAAATAGTACCACAGACTAAAACAAACGTCATATCAGCTGACGAACGTAACGGAAACATGAATCAGTGGATTAAATAAACAAGTGATTTTGCATTACATTAAAAAAGCGTATTAAATGAAGTATAATTGGCCTAAGTATTATTAACCTATAAGGTTTGATTTATTTTAAAACTCTAAAATTAAAAGTATAAGTATTGGAACATTGTAACTGTCAGTTCATTCAAATAAAATTATTGCTACTAAATTAAGTTTTATAGTATTTAAAAAGTGTCATTAATTACAAATCAAATATTGTGCGCTATTACATTATTTTTACTAAATTAAATCTAAATTTTATTGTAAAACAAATGATAACGGAAGTCGTTGCTATGTGACGTTAACATTTGTTCAAACGTATAAATAGGCTCGCTCTGGTTGCAGAACGAACAGTATTCATTTGTATTTCGAACTGTGTGTATCTCGTTGTAAAACTAAGTTTTGTGAATCATTATTATTGTGAGTGATTAAAAGTGTTTACAAGATGTCTGATCGTTATCATTTGAGATCCCCGAGCCCTCCTGCTCTTACATGTATAAATATGTGAAGTGAAATAGCTCTCAGAGGACTGCTGAGAAAATCAACAATAACGAGAGCCAGAAACTAGATAGTAAATTTGACTGGCCTGTTAGTCTAGTAGTTTGTTGCCCTGACTGCTATACCAGAGGTCATGGGTTCGATCCCCACACATGAGCATGATCATTTGTTCTGAGTCTGGGTGTAACCACTAATAGTAATAAAGAGGAAAGATTTGATCGTTTGTTTGTTTGTTTGCATTGAATAGGCTCCAAAACTACTGGACTTGAAAAATTCTTCCACTATTGTGAAGCAACACTATCCCTGGTGACTTAAGCTACTTCTTGTTTCGGTATTCCTACGAGAACGGAACTACGCGAGTGAAACCGATGCTGGCGTTGTGTGAAAAAAATAAATAAATAGGTACAGACGCCAGCACGTCAATTTACTCCAATGTGTCAAACTTCTTTGATCGTTTTACAACTTTATGTCTAACAGAATATGGTTCATATTTAATTGGGAAAATTTGACACATTAGGGTAACTTGATGTGCTGGCGTCTGTACTTGAAATAAAGGAACCCTACAAACATTAATTTAAGGCTTAACAAAAATCGGATTTTTAATAAGATGTATAAAATCAATTTATTCTTTAATTTGTGATATATCTGACTATGTGTATGGAACTTATATTAATGTATTGAATGATGAATTTTTCACGAACATAAACTGTAAAAATATTGTACACCCTAACGGTATGTAACAGTGAGCCTCTATGTAATAATCATAAGAACTGATATTTTTCACCTGTGACAAACAATTAATAAATTTGAATTTGAATTTGTATTTCTGGACATCTGTGTAGAACGTCAAACCGATGACAAATTTTGAATTCCTACGATTTTAGGCTTCGATTGGCTTCATACATATTACCAGTTATAACATTTTTATACTTTTATTTACGTATTTGCTTTATTCCTAAGTAAATAAATATTGCCCGCAAGCCATACTTATTGCTACAATAATGACTCTGTCAAAACAAAATTTTCTTTTTAAATATGTTTTTCAGAAAAGTGGATACTAAGTAAACAATGTCACAGTGTGTAGTGAAATTTAACTTTTCGAGAACTTACTTCAAATATTATTGAGGTAGTAAATACTTCAATACTAATATTAAAAGCAGAAAATATTTGTTTTTGTATGTAATGAATAAGCTTAAAAACGACGGGACCGATTCAAAAAACTCTTTTATAACACAGTCATTTGCTCGTAAAAGGTCTCTTATTCTACCAAATTCTGTATCGTAATGTATTTTTTAAAATCTAAGATAAGAGTTTTTATGTCAGAAAAGTGGTCAATACTTTATGTACAAAATTAACTGGGAGGTAAAATATAAAACATAAACATTTAATTCGTTAATTTAATTAATTTTGACAATAAATTACAACCATTGGAACAAAAAATATTAAGTAATTTACTTTATTAGTAATACTGGCTGTTTTTTTCATGCGCGCGCATCGCTAATTTGCGAACAAGTAAAAACTATTTCGCGAGCTTTTTCCTGTATTGGTTTTATTTGAAAATTTCAGTCCAAGTTTTATTTACTTATTTCCTCGCAAATCTATATATGTAAAAGAAAGTCGTGTTAGTTACACCATTTATAACTCAAGAACGGCTGGATCAATGTGAATGATTTTGGTCTTTTTGGATTTGTCTTTGTCCGGAATAGCATATAGCATAATAATTAATAAAAAACATGAAAAGTCCTCGAAAAAATAAATATCAAGAATATCGGTTGTCTCAAACATTTTTCAAACGCAGCGCCATCTTGGATGACATGACAGGAGTCAAACTTCCCAGTCTTAGACTATACACCTCTAGACGTAGCCCAATTTACAGTGTGAAGTGTGGAAGTGAGACGCATTAATACAAAGTTCGTAGGAAAATTGAGACAAAGCATCGTATCTTCTGTCCCTTACGGCGTGCCGAATTTTTGCATGGCTAACTTTTGAATGTTAGCCAAACAAAGTGCTGTCACTGTCACGTATATTATTATGGTCCATTTAATTTAAGTTTTCGGATGGTTTTTGCAATTGTTGTAATAGTTTGAGTAATTTAATGAGAAATGGACTCCATTAGTTAAGTGTTTAATGTATGGTGTATGCTCTACGATGGGAGGATGCAGTATAATAGGCTGTAAAAGCCGCACAGAAAAGGATATTAACGAAATCACTTTTCATTCGAAAGTTTTCAATACTGTTAGTGTTATATTATGATTATTGAATTTATACATTTGTGCGCTTTTATTGTCATGGGTTTCAGACCAAAATATGGAAGATTTCTTAAAGTAAACTTGATTTCTTATATCACATAACCTAGGAATACTTACTTACAGTGTTGCTACACGTTTCAAATCTTTTCCCTGAACTGTCAGGCCTAATGTTCAAAAGGTAGGCATAATAATCAAATAAATCTATGGTGGCTAAACACACACAAATTTGTGGGCGAACCCTTATTTTCCAGTTTAAGTGAACATGTGTACGAACGAACAGAGCCCTTTCGACAATCATTAAGTTTTACTCTTAAAGGCAATCGCGTAGGTACTTTTAGATATTTGGAAGTAAGAATTCATTTTATAAATAAATGCTATGTAACAATAAAGATTTAGAATTTAGAAATCAGAATTTTTCATAATAAGTTGGTTTTGTTTAAAGGACAATAGTTATTATACAGCAATTTCAATGTCACACTGGATGTCAGCCATACCTAAGTATATTTTAATGATACATAAAACGCGAAAAATGTTGTTTTCTTTTAAAGAGTTCCTTCTATGTACACACATCAAGCTTCACTTGGTAGTAGTACCTAGTAAATTATTTGTGAGAATCAAGGTAAGATTGAAAGTTGGTATTTTACGTGGAATGATATTTTCCCACACATTGATACTTCTACACTCATATACGTTGAATACGTAAATTATAATTTATAATAGTTTTAAAATTGGAACCCGCAGTTAAGTAGAATTTTGGTCGTATTTTGGGACTTTTTTAAGGAATAGCAACACTGAACTTTTATATTGCTGTCTCATGTGCGGCCACGCGGTGGCTCGATCTAGAGGTATATTATCTAAGTTCCCAGTTCATTATCAGGTGACAATTTGAAATTGACAAGTCTTAAGCTAAACCCAAGAAGGTAAGGTTGTCAATTTATAATACGCACCTACGTTCTGAAATTTATTTTGTTACTAAACTAAGAGGTTTTATGTTGCATAAAAAAGTCTTATAAGTATTTCAAAAATCAATTTACGTAATTAACAATGACGACAGAGACGAACTTTAATAATTCTTTGCAAATAGAACTTATTTTACTGTTAGGACTTTAATTAAAGTAGACCGGGAAAACTATAGGTATAAATTGTATGTAACATAGAGGCAATAGTTCAGTATAAAATGATGAATTTAGTATTTTTTAAATCAATGAATTTAGTAAGGTAGTTAGGTTAGGTAGTTAGGTTAGCTATAGGATAGGTATGGTCAGTTAGGTTAGGTTATATATACATGTTGTAATTTTAATTCTATCGAACACAAAATGTTGAAATAAGATCACAGTAGAGACTTGCTACTTAAAAAGTAGTAGTAGTTATTATTGGTTTGGATCTATTTGTTGTCGTCATATTAAACGTATGTATATCTAATACAAATAAAATGATAAGAGCAATAAATTGACTCTAAGGCACAACGAAGTTTGCCGGGGCAGCTAGTATTTTATAAAACGTCGTATGACATACGTGCGCTTTAATACCTACCGCACTTATATTATAATGTACTAGTACTGTTGGGAAGCTACACTCTCCCCGGGTGACATAGGCTACTATTTATTCCTGTGGTCTTACGGATACGGGAACTTCCTGGGTGAAATTAGTACTGACTAATTTAGATACAGGATTACCTTTCTTGCCACATAGGCTCGCTCCCCATTTACCTAAGACTTAAATAAAACAGACGAAATATGCCCATACTATACATATAAACACTGAAACTACAGACCGCCACCTGGAAGATCCTTTCATACTCCTTTTGTATCATTTATGTTTGTGTGTGACAACGCGTTGGCATAGTCTGAAAACTAACAGACAACCTAAATAACCACAACCACTTTCAAGAATAAATGTAAATCTTTCAAACAACTGCAGTATAATTCAGTAAAAATGTCATTACATACTAATTAACTAATTTTAGCTTTAAAGTACAATGCGACTCTGGTCAAATTACCGCGTGAAAATGTAGGCGTAGTGAGGGCAAATTGAGCTGTTATTCCATACTAAAGCTAGGCATTGACAGTTCACTTCACTCAAGTTTTCACGAGGGATTTTTACTGAATCGACCGGCTGATAGGTTTAACAGCGGGCCCCAAACTATCCACCGCCTGTATCTTGGTGATCGTTAAAAAGTTTACAATGTTCTGCTAGCGCAAGAAAAATACTAGATTCAATAATGAAAAATCCCTATTTGCGAATTTAGAAAATAGAAGGTTAATTTAAGGCATTGACAGTTCACTTCACTCAAGAGTGACTTTTACAGAATCGACCGACTGATGACCACTATTTTCTCTTGCTACAGATAGTATAACAAGGCACCGACTTATCAAGTCGTCAAGTTACTAACAACACAGCATGGCGGTTTAGTCCCTCGAGGCATGTGTTGCCACTCCAGCATCTTTACTTAATAGCCGAGATACATGCGATCCAGTAACTGAGAAGTTTATGCAGCTTTATACGATTTTCTGTAAAAGGAAGATATAACGTTTCAAAATCGATCTTCTTCCCTAATATAGGAACAGGGTGTAAGAAGACCGATCACGTAGCCGATTATCACATAGCACATTCTGTACTTATAATTAAGTAACTTTAACCAAAATATATTGCGGGAAAATACTTTTTTTTCCATCTTTCAAAAAGGGATGCTTTTTATTGCGCGCAATGAAAGCGCGACAACGCAACGCAACTTTCGATCAGCTGAGCGTACGGCCAACCGCGGCCTCTCGCGCTTGTTCGTTGACCCGACCGGCCCGCTTGTGTTTAGTATATAGATTGCATTTTTGTAACTTCAAATGCGTAATTTGTTTTGAAAAATCAATAATTTTGATTATGTTTATTCGGAAGAAAGTTTACTAATGACACTTGAAATACGATTTTCTCATCTCCAAAACCAGTGATTTCTCAGGTATGTTCTAGAAGAAAAAACTATCGTAGTGATGGCTGGAATATGTAGTTTTTGTTTGCGTTAAGGGTCTTTTTACACCCTGTATATAATTTTCGTGTCACAGTGTTTGTTACAAAACTCTTTTAAAACAGCTTGACTGATTCTTAAGAAATTCTGTGTGTATATTTCGTAGGTCTGAGAAAAGGACTTAAACTAATAAAATTCATCTTCATCGTTGGTCAAGTTGTTGCAAGCGCCATTGTTCAGCACGAGATTCTGGATTATATCCTTGAGTCGAGTAAATGTTATCGAATCCTCATCCTCGTCTTATTTCTATTCTATCCTATTTTTTGTTATGGCAAACAAAGCCGATGTTGACTACTCTTCCAATGTCTAAAGAGAATTGAAAAGCAAGTGTGTAAAAATAAAAAAAAAGCTAGGCACTAAAAACTTCAATTGATACGGTTGAACTCAATTTTATTGTAGATCTTCATGGGTTAGTATGGGACTGAAACAAATTATTATAATTGTTTGGACATTTAATATAAATTATACCACATTCAGACACACAGCTCAATGGCAGCAACTCATAATTTAATATTATTATTATTGTGAAGGATAAAAACTATCAACGCCACAAGCAGTTCTGGGGAGGAATATGTTAAAAGGGAGGGAAGACTGTCGTATTTAATTTTGACCTTCAAAAAGTGCTGATCCTCAGCCTTTGAATAAATGACTTTTGATTTTGACTTTTTTATTTTGTATAGACTCGCCTCCAATTACATGGGACTGTATGAGTACGTTTATTTTAAAACAGTAGCAAGTCAGCCTCATAAGTCGATATACATATATCCATATTTCCTAAACTCATGAACACCTTAGCTTACACAAATTGCTAAACAAGACTAGTGCCAGGATTTAATTAACGTCTAAAAGGTTCAAAATTCACTAGTCTTGTTTAGCAATTTGTGTAAGCTCAGGTGTTCATGAGTTTAGGAAATATGGATATGTATATCGACTTATGAGGCTGACTGTACTTCCTATTCAACCTCACGCCCCTACACATAAGCCAGTTCCGACTCTTGATATATTACAACATGTCACGACACGACACGATGAAAACGATTCCTTAAACACCGGATCTCATAGATGACAACCTAATCCAGTAATTGTACACCTTCCAAATGACTAAGGATACGGGAATGGGACGTTCTAAGCTAGCTTTACGTTTGTTGACATCAGTATAACAATAATAGTAATTTATAAACTAAACAGGAGACAATAGTAGTTCCGTTTAGGGTTACCATAGATTAGAAATGTGCAGAAGCGAAAACTTCTTTGCCGAACACATTCAAAGCCAAACGTCATAGATTCGAATTAGGTTCAGAATCAGCACTTTTTAAACGTCAAGATTTAAATCAGTCTCTTTTTGCTGTTATAAAGGTGTGGCGGAACGAAATCCCTAGCAAAACCGTGTATGCAAGTAACGTCAGTTAAAATCTACTGGTCTGTCTATAAAAATCTCACCACAAAAAGTTAGGTGAAATGAGTGTGAAGTGTCAATCTCTAGCATGAGCATGATGATGACACATCACTTCACTGTCACTTCACCTAATTTTCGAACGTTTAAAATCTGCACTAGTACTTTTGAAAATATAAATTGCCTATGTTACTTGGTCGTTACAAAGCTTTTCGATGGTGAAAGAAATTTTTAAATCGGGTTACAATTTTTGAGTTAAATCCTTACAAAGAAACAAATCAACAAACTATCAAATCTGACCTTTTCTAAATATTATAGAAGACTAAACCTAGATTTTCAATCGGGTTTTCGTTTCTAAACAATTTTCGGAGTATTGAGTTTGAGCACCTATGCATTAACCTATGGGAAATGGGAATACCTTTGGTGCTAAATGCATTGGTGCTCAAAAAATAGGTGCTCAAAGGGAATACTCCCAATTTTCTTATTCTATGTTTGTACTTACTCAGAACACTTCCCAAGAGATTACAATGCCTACTGATGGTTTAAGTACATCAATTAACATTTAATTAATTCTGGATTAGGCTGTTGATTTCTGAACAGGTTAGTATAGCTAGTGTTTGCTTAGGTATGTGTTGGAGTATTTGTTCTACCATTGTAATATAATTAACCTAATCGTATCTCTACGTCCAGACTAAGTATTAAAATTCAGGGATTACGTACCGTTTTTTTTTGTTTTATACATGTTTTCCTCTAGGCCTTGTTTGTCAGTTTTAACCATACAGTCTCCAGTAAGGCCTCTTCACACACAGAGAATGCACAATTATTGATTTCCACACTTGCTCAAGGCGGATTGGCGATTTTAAACTGATATTAAGTAACTCTAAGTCCAGGTTTCGTCACGATTTTTTTCTTCACTGATGTCTATGATAAACTTAGAAAGTACAAATTATTTGAAAGAGTTACCTTGGTACTTGCCCGGCTTTTAACCACAATCTGGTGCATGAGAAGTGGGTGCCTTAATCTCTGGGCCGTCACAACAGTTTATTCGCATTACAGCAAAATCTAAAATACACAGAGGACACAGATTTTAATGCTTAAAGAGCCTCAGCTCTGCACAATGTCAGATGAGAGCACAGGGTGTACAATCGGACGCTAATTTCGCCAAAGCAGGTTAGTCACCAAAATAGTCTCAATAAAGTAATTTAAACTCCAGATTCAACAACATTCACATGTCGCATTGAAAGTCTAATTCCTGGTTTCACAACAAACCTCTAGTTTCCAGTTCAAAATGCAGTTTACAGTTCAATTTAGCCGCCTGTGAACGGTCCCAGAAGTCATACCAACTTGCAGTCAACATAATCAAAGTTAACTAATTAAGGTATTCAATTTGGTGTTTAATTTACATATGGTGGATAATTCAGTACATGAGGAGTGATTCACTGTTTTGCAGATTAGGGTGGATTAGTAAACGCTTTGTTTCTCCTTTTTCTATTTTTTTTATATACGTTGCTCCACAATAGTAGCTTATCCGTTGGGTGACTTTAAAACTTTTATCTCATGAAATCTCTGCAATCCTTAATGTGTATAAGTGGAAACTGTGTTAATAAATAGAAACAATTATGGGCTCACACAGACTTAAATAAGTAGAAATAAAGAAATGAAAACATTTTATTCATGAAAAAAAATGTCTAGATACTTGTATTTACAGAAACACGAATCTAAAAAGCTGAACTACAACATAGACTTTCGCTTTGATGTTTTGTGTCAAAGTCAGGATTAGATTAGTTATTGTGTATTAAAAGGCTATCTATCCAAATACAAAATTTTCTTTCGAATTAACTTGTTCAAAATATCTAAATAATGACATCGTTGACGATAGCTTGAAGCCTGTCAAAGACCTGTCAATTTTGTGACAGTTCTAAATGACGAAGTCAGTTTGGCAAAATTGTTTAACTTCTTTAACAACATTGATTAACATTACGTTCTCACAGCACAAATAAATAGTAGATACCAAAAAAAAAAAAACGTTGAAAATTGAGGTAATTTGGTACTTATCAATTTTTCGCGAAAATCTAATTTTGCCGATATTTTTTTATTGTGTTGACTCAGGACCTTGTTTTTACTTAGTAGACCCGCTCTTTCCTGACAATATCGGCCGTGACACACGGACAAGCGGACAAGAAAGTGGTCTGAAAAGGGTTCCTTTTTACCTTTTGAGGCACGAAACCCTAAGAAGTGAAATTATTGGTTTCGAAAGGAACTTATTATATAATTTTAAAGTGGCCCACTGTCTCTTCTGTGCTTATAAATACTTATACCATATAATTATGAAAAACTTGCTGGTATCCTCCGCGACTTCGTCTGCGCAGGATAAGCACGCCGGAATAGCTCGCAGACAACTTGGACAATTCGTTCAACATCTTTATACCTATGTTATAGCCTATGTACTCAATACTCAATATCTTTGTTGCTTTCCATATGTATTCTTAGGTGATAAGTTTATAAATTAGATCATTATGGACCCTGTAGGGCACAGAAAAAGGGTAGGAGAGAGGAGGCCTTGCTTTACTAATGATAATAATAATACCAGCCTGTTACTGTCCCACTGCAGGGCAAAGGCCTCTTTTCATACAGAGAAGGCTTGAGCATTGATCACCATGCTTGCTCAAGGCGGATTGGCGATTTCAAACTTATATTAACTATAAGTCCAGGTTTCCCCACGATGTTTTCCTTCACCGATGTCATTGATGTCTAAGATAAACTAAGAAAGTACATAATTATGAATTGAAAAAGTCACATTGGTACTTGCCCGGATTTGAACCACAACCTCGTGCATGAGAGGTAGGAGCCTTAACCTCTGGGCCATCACGACTTCACTAATTTTTAATATTAATAATGCGTACATTTAAAAGAATTTGTTATGCTGATGTATAAGCAATACAAGTAGGTATTATTGTAAAGTTTCAATAAAATCCATTTAGTATTTTTTTGCGTACTAGAGTAAAAAACATCCATTCAAACGTTATAGTTATAGTTTTAACATTAGTAGGATATAATGTGCTGCTTTTATTGTGTTTTAAGTAAGTACCTACTGTTGTGAGGACTCCAAACCCAATATTGTTTCCGTATAACTTTTAGACGCAATAAACCTTATTATTATTATTATATTCGCAGGCCATACTTTGACCTACATAACATTTAAGCCCACATCAACACACTTGAATCGCACATAACTTATACACCCAAGGAAATAACATTGTTCTACATAATGTTCATGAAAATAAACACGAAAGGCAGGGTTATCACCATAAAAACGTTAGCAAGCCGTTAGCGAAGTTTCTACAGCTCCCTGACTATAATATAATATATTTTTATACGTACGGAGCTAGTCAACACGTATATTTACAAGGCTTATCTGTTGTTCTATGTGATTCGTATGCGTCCGACATACAAAACGTTAAAGTTTGTGTGTGGTTAGGTGGCGAGCGGTACCTAAAATGTCCATTAATTTGTTTAGTATAACTTTATGCACAAGTATGTTTACACAAACGACATCTTGGTGCACAAGAGATTAAGGCGTCTATCTCCCATGCACGAGGTTGTGGTTCAAATACAGATACTAAATGTACTTTTAACCGATTTACAAAACAAAAATAGAAAAAGAATGCAACCGACCTTATAAAACACATTAATAGGTATAAAATAAATCTAATTACGGAAGTCTGTGGCCAATATTGATTGGAACAAAACCACCAAAGCCACAGACTTCCGAAACATGGAGTTAGTTTTACATGTGGCTTATTTGACCTCCACAACCTAGTGATTGTAGCAAAATACCTAATAACCTAATACCTTGGTTAAACTGATTGTCAGACCTGATCCTGATCCAAAGATCCTGTAGGGGTATAGGGACCAAAGCGTAAAGTTCATCAACCCTCATAGAAAATAGAAGATCCTCCGACCAGACAGGTCTGGTGGGCTATTCTTCTTCTTATCGTGTGGCTAGTACCTAACTAACCTGGTGTCAGAGTTTTAATGCCGCCCATGGGCCTCTGACTTGGCATCACATGCCCACAAAAAATATCTCTCAGGCATGCCGGTTTCCTCGCGATGTTTTCCTTTACCGTTTTTGAAGCAAGTGATAATTATACAATGCGCACATAAATCCGAAAAGTCAGAGGTGCGTGCCTTGGGTTCGAACTCGAGACATAAGATTCGGCAATCTGCCGGTCACACCACTAGGCTATGACTGCTATATGGTGGGCTATTATATTGCCCGAAGGTTGTTAAGATCGTAAGTAATTTTCTATCGCGCATAATACATAATATATCGAGATTTTGAACCTACCTACTTATCTTTTCTCCTTCACTATCAAGTCCATCCAAAGGTTGACTGTAAGAGATCGGTTTTAGCGATTAGACTGCCCATTTTTAACCGACTTCAAAAAAAAGGAGGAGGTTCTCAATTCGGTTGTATATTTTTTTTTTTTTTTTTTTTTAGGGTTTGTTACCTCAGTACTCCGTCATTTATGGACCGATTTTCAAAATTCTTTTTTTGTTTGATAGGGTATACTAACAGATTGGTCCCATTTGTATCAAAACTCATACCTGATGAGGGATCTTCGAGGAATTGAGGGAACTCCTCAAAAAATATAGGCACACATTTCAACATTTTTAGTAACAAATCAAGCATTTTCATTTAGAAAGTATCATTTGGTGAAGAAAAACTGATGAAGGAGACAGGCAACGGAACTCTTCAACGCATAACAGCAAATTATTCGCGATTGCTATAGTCAGATGTCTATGCTGAGCTTTTGTATTTCCACAACATAACATTACGCCATTCTATTTTAAAAGGGGCCGGCAGAGATGTACAGATTAATGTTTAGAGATAGAACTTCTTTAGCAATTGTTATCCAATTTCAATGATTCTTTCAAGTTTTGAAAGACTTTCTTTACATACAAAGAAACTAAAAATTACAAAATAAAACATTTTTACAAAAAAAACAACCGACTTCTTAAAAAAAAACTAACAGGTGAAAAATAACTCCAGTTTCGGAAGTCGGTGGCCAATAATGAACAAAACAAAACCACCAAAGCCACAGACTTCCGAAACTGGAGTTATTTTTCACCTGTTAGTTTTTTTTTAAGAAGTCGGTTGTTTTTTTTGTAAAAAAGTTTTAACACCCTATGTAGCCCTTAAAGTTATAATTTGTAAGTTTTTTATGGTGTACAATTTAAAAAACTCTATTATAAAGCTATCCACTTTAACATCGCGTTGAACGATCTGTCGGTTTAAGTTCGTATGTGGTGTGATAAATGCCGCTGCAACCCTCGACAACCGTCAAACAGACTGTCATTGTCACTCAGGTAGTCAGGACTAATAACTTATTGATACTCATTTCATTTGTAAAAATAGGCTTTCAAAAGTCAAAAGTTAAATCATTTATTTCAATTAGGCCTGATAACAGGCACTTTTGAACGTTATACTTAAAAAAAAAAAACAATATGATTCTAGTTGCACATTCCAAAAGGTAGTTTCGTATGGAGAAGAATGTGCAAGAAACTCCATACTTACTCTTATAAAATAGATTTTACAATATTTGTATACATAATCAGATTATATGTAAGTATGTGAGGATGATGTACCATGAGAAAAAAAAACTACTATCCTGAGATAGGTACAAGGTGATATAAAATAAGCAACGCAGCCGGTAAATGTATGAGTGTATTTAAAGATACATGGTGCTCACATCCTTACATAATATTTAAACCAAAGATGATTATTAAAAAAAGTAATAATCATGAAGTTATTACCTCTAGAGCAGTCGGGTGTCAATATAATTTAGAGCATTTTAGCCTGGAATCGGCGATCGATTCCAAAATCACCCTTCCCTACTTCCCTAATCTTTCGTGGCCCAACGTTCAGCTCACCTTACCCGGGGCTAAGGGTAATCGCTGATTTATGGCTAATATCTTCCATGATTTACCAGTATTTCTACCTTAATTTTTTTTCTTTTCACCTCTAACGTGTGTATTGAGTTTTATTACATCGCTTTGCATTGGTTTGGCTTGGCAATAACTGTCAAAAGTTTCTTAGATTTTTTATGCTTATGTTGAAGTGAATCTGTGCCAACTTGTGGTGAAGTTTTTGAAATATTTTTCTTCTTGTTTATATAAGGAGTTGGTTACATAGAGGAGTGTGTTTTATTGAGCACATTTTGGTAAGATTTGCGCATATAATAATATAATATAACAAGTAGACGTCCCACGGTTTCACCCGCGTAGGTCCCTTTCATACAGGGAAAAAGTATCCAGGGTGTCAGCTAACTCCATACCAAATTTTTATTAAAACCCATTCAGTATTTTTTGCGTGAAAGAGTAACAAACATCCATTCTCTCTCTGTTTTTCACTAAGTTTAGTAACATAATAAATTTCAACAATTAAATAATCGGATCTAATTATGTTGATCCGTTGTCATGGTGCACTATTAAACTTTTTGTATTTTTAAATCTAAATACCTACGCGATAATCCCAATATTTTACATAATATAATAATGTGTTGTCGATTCAAAATCCTTATTTAAATACGTTCTTTAATTTGAGAGGAGTATACCGCATCAACGCCGGGACGAACATCAAATGTTTGACAGGTAGGAATTGTTTCTAAGGGAAAGCGTAGTTGTTGGATTTACTATATTCCAAGATTTTTTTTTTCATTTTCACTCTCCTTTCATACCATACTTAGACTTCCACAAACGTTTCAAAACCAAAATAAATCGGCCCAGCCGTTCTACAAGAAAATATACGACACATATTTTTTTCTTTTTCAAATTGATGGAAAAGTGCTTAGAACACAGAACTAACAGCCACACGGTCGGTTTAAGGATGGGGGGTGGTTCATGCCTCGATAATCACACACAAAAATTACATAGATCCTAATACAATAGCTATAGTAATATAGTACCAGTACTCGCAGTTCGAAATCTAATCAAATGGTACTCAAACAAAATTCCATTTCAAATTTAAATCAAATGAACGATCAATTTATGTACACTTGGTATGCAAATAAATGTTTGAATTTGAATTTGAATAATAATATTGCAATCATAGATTTTTTATTGCAAAATTCTTTTGAATTGAAATGAAAACAATATTGGTTTTCAAATGCTGTACCATCATAATGGTCTTAGTAGTGGGATCGATTGCTTAAATTGCTTCTTTATTAACCCCCACGCCACGCAAAAACGACGCCGGGGTGTTATTAATAATTGAACGTGTCTGTGTATGGGTAGTTAGTGAACCATGATTACCTGAAGTCGTGGGTTCGATTCCCACCCAGGATAATTTTTTGTGTAAAGAACTCTGGGTTCTGTGTCTGGGTGTATTTATCCATATTATGTGTGTATTTCCAAATATATAAGTATGTTTATCAGTTATCTATTACTAATAGCACATGCTCGGCTAAGTTTAGAACTAGATGGCGTTTAGTGCAAGTTGTGAAATACTATTATTATATGACTTGAACACAATAGACTAACAAAATGTCGGTTGAATTATTTTTAACAGAAGACTCACAAGTATTTACCTTCAGGATCTAAAAGTAATTATGTGTAAGTTAATATACTTAGTGAAATACAGAGTACCTATTCTATACCAAGTTCAAATTTCTAGACTTTAATTATTTCAGTGCTAATGAGATTAAGTTTCACAAGTTGGTAACAGCTGTATAATTTCTAAGGTAGACGCTTATAATTAGATTAGTTATGTGTATACCTACCTGCTCGTATCAATGAAAGCTTGATTAAACATTAATGGAATTCTTTTGCAGATAAATTACCTTTATTAAAATATAAACATTTTGCTAGTGCTTGTGGCTAAATTATAACAGCCGCATGGGTCGATCGAAGGTTAAGCTACGTTTGACGAGGTCGGTCCGTGGATGGGTGACCATTTATTACATACCAAAACTCCTCCGTGCCTCGGAAAGTACGTTAAGCCGTTGGTCCCGGTTGTCATTTGTAAATATTTGACAGTCGTTACTTGTAGTCAGAAGCTCGAAAGTCTGACAACCAGTTTAACCAAGGGGTATCATGTTACCCAGTTACTGGGTTGTGGAGGTCTGACAGGCAGTCGCTCCATGTAAAACACTGGTATTCAGCTACATCCGGATTAACTGGAAGCCGACCCCAACATAGTTGGGAAAAGGCTAGGCAGATGATGATTAAAATATAAACATTTAAAAAAAAACTACAACTGACTTTATAAATAACACTAAACGATTCCAAAATAACTAATTGTTTTGGAAGTCTGTGGCTTTGGTGGTTTTGTTTTATTCTTTACCAGCCCCCCTAGCCAAGTTACAAACGATTCGTATCTATTCTCTTTCTACAATCGAGAACGCCTCAAATCCCTTTGTTTTGACCACGTGACTTAGCGAAAGGTGACAAGTCACGTGGTCAAAACAAAGGGATTTGAGGCGTTCTCGATTGTAGAAAGAGAATAGATACGAATCGTTTGTAACTTGGCTAGGGGGGCAGCACTTTGCCCGCGATTTCGTCCGAGTGTTGGTTACACTCACAAATAAAGTGGTTTTCTATTAGTAAAAGATTTGTTTTTAAATCAGTTCAGTGGACCCAGAGAGTACCTTTTGCAAAGTCAGAAACTCACATATCTCCTTATAATATTAGAATACATTACTACACCTAAATAGATTTGCCATTAGCTTCGTATAAAATTATAGTTAAATTACACACTTTACTGTTTTTTTTAAAGCCACTTTGCTATTTGTCCAGATTTGAACCACAATCTCGAACCGGATTATGAATTGCGTTAGTCCTAGTCTATCAGACCAAGATCTTTGGCCCCACCACTCAAATTAACCACTCAAAGGAAAGTAGATATAAAGCTTTTTCAAATCTGTTGACTTAAGAACTCCAATCCAATTTTGTTTAAGATCCTAATTCGTAATGTGATCGGTCGGGAGATTAGTTTTGTTTCTAAGTTAAAAACTATCTTTTTAAATTTAACATTGTTTATAAATGTCATGATGGCCCAAAGGTTAAGGAACCTTTTTCAATTCAAATGTACTTTCTAAGTTTGTCTTAGACATCATTGACATCGGTGAAGGAGAACATCGTGAGGAAACCTGGACTTATAGTTAATATAAGTTTGAAATCGCCAATCCGCCTTGAGCAAGCGTGGTGATCAATGCTCTAGCCTTCTCTGTATGAGAAGAGGCCTGTGCTCTGCAGTGGGACAGTAACGGGCTGGTATTATTATTATAACATGTTGATTAAGACATAAATATTTGTGTGATGGGCACGATCATTTGACTGACTGACTTTGGTTGACTGGCCTGTTGGTCTAGTAGTTAGTGACCCTGACTGCTATGCCGGAGGTCGTGGGTTCAATTCCGACCCAGGACAAAAGTTTGTGTGATGAGCACGATCATTTGTTCTGTGTCTGGGTGTAATTTATCAATAATATGTAGGTATGTATTTAGAAATATATATTATAAGTATGTTTATCAGCTGTTTAGTACCCATAACACAAGCTCTTAGCTTAGCTTGGGACTAGATAACGTTAGATAATAAAGGCATAATCTATAAAGGCCTTTTGAAGAAAGAACAAATTAAGTTTTGAGTTGACTTGACCTACCAGCCTGTCCTATCGTGTAGCTCAACATTATTTTAGGGAGCTCAACGACTCGTTGCCTTACTGATTGACCTGACTTTTTTCAAAGTTGATATTTATAACACGATATAATAGTCAATTAGTATCTAGCTAATGGCTTTTATCCAATAAAAGAGCCGATTAAAGTTCTGAGATAAAAAGGACTGGTAATAAAATATATCGACACCAAATATAGATTATTTTCGAATCCAAAGCTTACCTCTACTTTTTTCAAAGATTTTCCACCATCTGATAAATTAGCTTCACTTAAAACTCTGCCTACCCTCTAGCCGTGAGCGACATCCATAATTCATCAGATGTTAGAAATACTTTCTGATGCGTCGCGCGCCATACATGTTGTACTCAGAGCTGCTAAGAAAGGGAAATACTTGGAGTGGCCGACAGATGAAGCTGATTATTTTTGCTTTGCGCGTTGCGAAAGGGGGCTAGACGGAAAAAAATTAAGACCAATAGTTGTAACGACACTTTTTGCTATAGTTGTAAGCCGTGTGGCGTGCGCGTGTTTCTCTGTCTGTAAGCAAGAAAGCAAGCAAGCAACACAGGCCAGTTAATAACTAATAACTGGCTTGTTTTCTATGAGAGAGAAAGAAAAAATTAAGACCAAAAGTTGTAACGACAGAGGTCGTGGGTTCGATTCCCACCCAGGACAAATGTTTGTGTGATGAGCACGATCATTTGTTCTGTGTCTGGGTGTAATTTATCTATAATATGTATATATGTACATATTTAGAAATATATAAGTATGTTTATCAGCTGTTTAGTACCCATAACACAAGTTCTCAAGTTTAATTTGGGACTAAATGGCGTTGTGTGAAAAGTTGTGGAATATTTATTTATATTTATTTACTAATCTAGGCTCTGAACTACAACTACGTTAAGTTACACTGCTCCTTGGCAGAACTGGTCGCGGCTTTTGGGAATCGAACTGAATAGTCTATAACCCAAGTCTACGACTAGTATAGACAAGACATTATTCTTTAAAGTTCTGTATCTATCCATTACAACGTTAATACTGTCTTCGTTTAACGGTACCGCAAAATCTTATGTACATACATCAGCACGTCAGGGGTAGGTCCCCAACGTGTCTAATTTCTTTAATAGGTTTTCAACTATGTTCAAAACTCAATAAGGTTCATGTTCAATTGGGAAAATTTGA
This sequence comes from Euplexia lucipara, assembly GCA_921972225.1. Taxonomy (NCBI): domain Eukaryota; kingdom Metazoa; phylum Arthropoda; class Insecta; order Lepidoptera; family Noctuidae; genus Euplexia; species Euplexia lucipara. The sequence goes on from OV179159.1 coordinate 19,641,380, forward strand.
CAGTTTCGGGTAGGTTGATGTGCTGGCGTCTGTACCATCTGTGCATATTAAACCGACACATACATAGGTACACACACTTCTTCATTTTACTTTCCACGTTCCATAATGATTATCGTCTCGAGATGAAATTCTCTTTGTTTTGACCTCTTGGTCTGACCTCACACAAGGTCACATTAGTCTTAGGTGAAGAGAATTATTGGTAGGTATCAAATATAAATTTCGATCTAAATCATATTATTGTTAGGCTTGTAAGTAGATATTGAGTAGTTAGCTAATTTTATTGGAGGATACAGTTTTGAGACGTTTGGGGTCGAAACGCTTGGGTCATGGGGTCCGAGTGCACGCAGCCTATTCAAGGAGATTTTTCGCCGACTGGTCGACACTTCGCGTGACCAGAAGGCTGGCTTATTAGATAGCAAAGCACATTCAGCTACAACTGCAGCACTAAACTAAAGAGTAGTTTTTTACCGCCACAATCTCACTATATGTATAACTATCACTGCGTGAACTATGTCTGCAATTAATTAATTAGTTTATGCTGTGTTCGAGGATGAAGCTCGCTTGTCTAGAAGTAACCTATTCAGTCTTGACTTAAAAATCCCTAGGTTGTCGCTATCAGGAAACACCGTTATGTCCACAAGGAACCGGTGGCGCAGCGCCGTACGTCCATTGGCGCGATGATAGATAGGGCAATACAGTTAAAAAATATAATACATACTAGCTGTACCCTGCCACGCTTCGCTGTGGCACATTGTGATTGAATGGTTGAAAAAAAAAAGAAAAAATAACGTGTGGCACTCGGAGACTGCCACGGTAAAGCTATTGCATAGTATTTTTTATCAACTCCTCTCCTCTCCCCCTCCTCATTCCTCCCCTCCCTCATACCTCCCACACCCCTCCCCTCACCCCTACTTCCCCTTCCCTCACCCCTCCCTCACTTTCGCCTCCCTTCCCCTCCCGTCCCCTGCCTCTTCCCCTCCCCCTCTCTGCTTCCCTCTCACCTCATCCTGCCCATTCCCCTTCTCCTCTCCCACTCCCCTCCCCGTCCTTCTCCACCCCCTCCCTCTGTCCTCCCCCTCCACTCCTCTCCACATCCCTCCCCTGCCCCTCCGTCCCATCTCACAATCCCCCCTCCCCTCCCACTCCCCTCCCCACTATCATCACTGTGCCTGTGTTAGGTTAGTTTCGTTACTGAATTTCTGTATTCGATTTCCACGCTCAAGGCCCGCGATAGAAGCTATACAATAGCTTAAAAAAAGGTAAAAACCATCCTTGATGCGGATTATATATCATGCTAAAATTTCAGCTCAATCGGTGCAGAACTTTTTGAGTTTTTAAAGCGTACACAAACCAACATAACATTTTTATACATATAGGTACCTATGGTAAATGATTGATGTTATCGAGTGGGATAGAAAATGATAAAATTATGAAAATGACTATTAAAAAGCAAGGGTTTGTGATAAAAAAGTGCAAATTTAGAGTTGTATGTATTTTTTGATGCCACATAATAAAAAAATAAAAAAAATAAAAATTATCAAAAAAATAAAAAAAAAAATTTGGGGTGAACACCCCTTATCACTTACAGGTTAGAAAAATAGATAGTAGCCGATTCTCAGGCTGACTAAATATGCATAAAAAATTTCATGAGAATCGGTCAAGCCGTTTCGGAGGAGTATGGGAACGAACATTGTGACACGAGAATTTTATATATAAGAAGATTAAATGGTAGCTACAGACAGTAAATATGTCAGATAATGTAGATCACATAATGTACCTGGGCGAAAATGCGCTGTCAACATGACGCGACTGACATTATCTAATGCGTGTGACGTCGCCTGACGTTGCCTGACGTGTGCTCAACATACATTGTGACTTTTATTATGAACGAAACACAGACGCGAATTATATTTCGCAATAATGGAGGCAGGTTACGGCACTTCATTGTGATTTTTCTTTTTATAACTTCTTTAGATAGACGTAGGCATGTTCCTAAATTAGAATTCATATTATTACGAAGTGTTTCGGTAATTTTGTTATTTGCAAATAAACTGGAAAAGTAATGGAAGGGAAATCAACCATTGATCTTGGTGTAAACGTTATTATTATCGAATGCCATAAATTCCATTCTTCTTTTCTAAACAAAACTTTTTGCCACACTAGGAGATTATTCTGTGTCATGAGTATGTTTTAAAACATTTCAACCATAGGCCATTAAATTACCCATTTATTTTATGGGAATCGAAAGTGACAAAAAACCTTTTTCAATCGGGAGTGGGCAGGCACTACAGAACGGCATCTACTACGATTCTTACACACTTCTTTGCAACATGTAATCAAACATCATTATTTTTGTCAACCCTAAAACGATCACACGCAAAACCAGAACAAAAGCGCGGTGCACATTACCCGATGAAGCCCCGCTATCTGCCAGACTATGAGTCGTCGCTTTATTTCCTGTGGCAACACGTTTGCTAGTACAGGAACGCACATCGTGTTGATGGCAACACTTTCACGTGGGGCTGACCTAGTTAACTAACGGAATTCAAATAAAACAATAGACCTGTTAGTACTGATTTTGTTACCATTTTACAGTGAACAGGGTGTAAAGTCCTCATAGGAAAGGGAGGATCCTCCGACCGGGTGTTGTGTCTGGTGGGCTACTTACCGACGGTTGTTGCTACATTCAAATTAAATTATTAATTACTTCAAATTACATTAAATTACATATTAAACACAAAATACAATTACAATAAATTCCATTAAATTAAACTAAAATTAAATTACTCGCCTCACGAAGGACCTCCAGAGTGGGGATGAGATCCTGTCCGCTACAGTCTGCAAGATTTTGTTACTGCTGCCACGCAATCTGCAGATCAGGGATACTGTTTTTTTGCGAATAACGGCGTGAAAACCGTCTGTGCGATATAGCGCAAACATCCCCGTAATATGTACTTGAAAATCTTAAAAAATAGAGAAAAATTCTCTTCTCGTTTCGTTCGTTAAATTCGTTCTTTAAATGAAAAACGGTTTAGATAAAAAAATATTTAATTTCCTTTTTTCTCTTCCTCCTTCACGTACACCACATTAAATGTAAAATTGTTACTAAATCTTAATAAACTAACATAGCACCTATTATGAATGTTATGCAATTCTAACAATATCGTATACATACATAGACACGGATGAAAACCTTTCTTTTGTCAAGTCGGTTAAAATATTTTTTTAAAGTAGGTATTAATATATTACAACGAATAAAAGCCATCAGTAGCTAAAAATAAAAAAAAGGGAAAATCAAAACTCTTATATTGGCAACACTAACAAAATGAATGCATTATTATCTATGACAATTACAAACTAAACAATTTATTCAATATTAAAATATGGTGATAAGTGAATGCGCTTATTACATGTGAAATGTGATCCCATCTTGTTTTTTTTAAGCCCCGCTGCATTTTAATAGGTGGGAACGACAAAAGACGGCAAAATTTAATTAAATTGGACACCGGCAAAACAGATTACGCGATATGATGTTCACAGAGTGACTGATCGGCTGCAGTAGTAGCGCCAACAAGGCAGTCATTAACAATTTTTTTTCAAAACGTTACATTCGATGTCATAAAAAAACCAACAGCAAATGATTTCGAAGCTTAAAATTCATAAATCCGACGCGATGTTTAAAAAGATTTTAAGAACTAGGTCACACAATAGATTTCCATTTCAAAAGCTTACAATTTTAATTTCTCGAACATCGAAAAAAAAAGTCTCGCGACCCGTGGCAGGGTTGTGCCTAGATATAATCCAGTGGACTACCGGGATATAGCTGTGGGCTAGGGTTGGCGGAGTGATGAAAATGGACGGGCATTAATAATAGATTTTAACTTAGTGCGATGAAATTACTTGAAGAACTTTGGTTGTTTGACAAAAACCACCCCGTGTAAATTTAGATGGGTCAATCCATACTAATGCTTGGCATTGACTGTTCAAGATTCAAGATTCAAGATATTTTATTTGTATAAACATGAGTGTACATACAGAGCATGCAAGATAGGTCAGTTTAAAGAAGATCTGTCATGTTTGACCATTCAGGCGTACAAATATACAATTTATTATCAAGTTCTCTCAAGTCTTCTCTCAAGTTTCGCAGTGTGTCTTTTAATGAATTATATTGACATTGGTTTACTGGCAGGCTGGTGCACACCACTAAAGTTTAATAAAAAAATTGTAGGCAGCATATTTCATTGAAACACAATGTGTAGGTATTATTTTCAGGTTCAAAAAGAAAGTTATTACCTATTTATTGATTAATAAATAACCTTCAAAGTAATCAACAGATATTTCCTTAATAAAATATCACATTTAAATTAGTATGGTTCAAGGCCAAGGTTCATTCTCATACAAAGAAGAGAAGAGAGCTTTAATCACCACGCTTGCTTTAGGTAGGTTGGCAATTTCAGACCTTGAATTAGAGTTTTACGATGTCAATAATACATACATACATACATAAACTCACACCTTCTTTCCATGGGGCTTCATGGGGCTTGGCAGAAACTACAGAGCGCCATATTATATGATAAAAACTCATAATCATCTGTCTAGCCTTTTCTTAACTGTATTCCAGTCCACCGGATACAGCAGAATGCCAGTACCACTATCTCACCTGATGGTAAGCGATGATGTGGTCAACGATGAAGCACGCTTGTCTAGAAGCAACCTGTTCACTCTTGACTTGAACAACCTAGGAGGGTTGTAGCTATCAGGAAACACTGACTCCGGCAGGGAATTCCACTCTTTAGCTGTTCACACAATGAATGTGTTTCCATAGCGTTTAGTACGTATGGTTGGGATATCTAACATGTACCGGTGGCGCAGTGCCGTAGGTACATCTGGTGGTCCGATGATGAAAAGGGCTTGGTGGAATTAAGTCGTGCAATTCCGAAGCACACTCTCCGAAATAGTGAAGTAAGTAGTATAGTTTAGTTTAGTTGCAAAGACGATGAAAGATTTACAAATGACAACCGGGACCAACGGCTTAACGTGCTTTCCGAGGCACCCATCCATAGAACGACCTCGTTAAGCGTTAATTCTCCTTAGATCGACCCGTGTTGCTGTTATTAATAAGATACAAACAGCAAAACTTACCGACCTACTTGGATTAGATAAAAACTAAATGTCACAGAATCCCTTACAAACATGGTTTTTATAAAATAGAAATCCAGAGTGTTACGCTCTACCGATCCTCGGGTCTGTAAAAAAAACCTTTAAAACATAATACTTGGGAGCAAATAAATCGAGCCACTTATTTTTATCACGTGTCATGCTTAATATTCTTTTTAATAGGTAACGTATCAATTCGAATTATAATTATATTGACATTTTATCGATTAAATATTACTATCTAAACTTAACCTAACCTTACAAAATGATTAATCTCTGAAATCTGGAAGTAAAATGGTAATGGAACAAATTGTTTGCTTAAAACACGGTATAAAAGTTTTTTTATATATTTTTAATGGGTCTACTCATGACCTCAATCTTGTCCTGCGGTCAGAGATGAGGTCGACGATAGAACGAGCTGACCCAAAAGAAGCCTATTAACTCGCGACTTAAACAGATTGGGGTCATATGAACTCGGGAACACTGATGCGGTAGGGAATTCCACTCCTTGGCTGTGCGCATAATGAAGGAACAGGCAAAGCGCTTCGTGCGAATGTGTGGAACATCTACAAGGAATGGGTAATAACCTGCAGTACGTCTGGATTCCCGATGGAAGAAAGGAGATGGTGGATGGAATGAGCTCGTTGAGCTCTAGAACACACTCACCGAAATACAGTCTGTAAAAGACCGACAGACATGCAACTTTGCGGCGGTGGGTTGTTGTAAATTGTTAAAAAATAAATAATAAGTACACATACATGTTTTATAATCATAGTTTACAAAGCTATTAATCATAGCATGCTTATCTTTGTTACATAGCAAAATATCTCTCCTCCAAAAATTACCAACTAACCTTTTATCTAGTTTAGCTTTGAAAAGTCTAAAATCTAAAAAAATAAAATCACTTGAAATATTATTACTTAGATACATATTGAAAAAATCGTGAAAAAGGAAGTGCATCAATTTATTTGCTCGTAAGTGTATTTTAATAAAAGTGCATGATGCAAGCACCATAATATCTTTTAAAACAGATTGTGCTTAATTTCTACGTCACAAAAGTAGTATAAGCTTACTAATAAAAGATAATCTAAAACATATAATTTAATTACTTACTTGTATATAAATGTTATTACTATGTGTTGGATTTCATAAATGGTATTAATTTATAATAATTATCTTTGTTATCTTTTGAGGAGCTTGTGGCTAAATAGTAACAGAGGCACGGGTCGATCGTAGGTTAAGCTCCCCTAGACGAGGTCGGTCTTTGGATGGGCGAGCATTCATTACATGAGAGCTGTTATTTGTAAATCTTTGATAGTCGTAACGGGTAGTCAAAAGCCTGAAAGTCTGAAACCAGTTTAACTAAGAGGTATCGTGGTGGAGGTCAGACAGGGAGACAGGCCATGTAAAATACTGGTATTGAACTGCCGGTTAAACTAGAAGCTGACCCTGATATAGTTGGGAAAAACTAGGCTTGATGATCTTTGTTTTCTTTTCTAAATATTATATAGGCGCTAGTACGACAATCTAATGACAAAAACGTGTCGAAAATGTAGGGAAATTAGAGGTATTTTTGACAACTTGAGAGATTAAAATTTGAACGTTCTTAAAACTACAGGAATTGCCCCTAAAGGAGTATGAAGCGTGTGTTGAGAGTGTGTGTGTGTGTTTATTACCTGCTGGTCGATTTAGCAAAAGTCACCCAGTGAAAAATGTAATAAAAGAAACTGTCAATGCCTAGCATTATTATGGAATGGGAACTCTCTTCGCCTTCAATTCACCGCACAGAGTGATTTTTACTGAAAAGCACTGCAGGTGGCCCTCTTTATTTTCTACCTGCCCCTCATGGGAATAAAGCGTGAGTTTATGTATTTTAGAAATGTTTGTTGATTATGCATTTATACTACATGAATTTCCAAGAGTAGGTATCGAGGCAATAATATCTAGGTACTTGAATTTTTAATGAATTCTGAAAGAAGTTTAAAATATTCAATAGAAATACAAAAATGGAGTAAAACTTTCCCCTTAGTTATTAATAGATAGGTGTTTTACGTACCTATAATCCGCAGAAATATATTTTACATTTTATCCGCTATGTTTGATAGTTAAATTGAAAAGTATCAAGGTGGATTTTCAATTTATTTCTCTATGTAGTGTCCATTTTAAAATGGACAATATTTATATTCACAAAGAGTTTTTTTTGCTGTTCAAATCTGTTGCAATTTTATTTTTAGGGTTGCTCGTATTTTTGTTTCGAAATTTTTGAAATGGTTTTTTAAAATATATGATAAATTGGACTTCATTTTATTTTTACTTTTATATGTTGAGTGCAAGGTACATCATCGCACATAATTGCCGTACATGATTGTGGACTTTTCAACAGTTTCCTGCTAATTATTAAGTTTTTCTAATTCATATATTTTTTTTTAATACTGAAAAACAACGAAATAATTCACATTGTGGAACTGCAGTCGCCGCCTTAGTCGGATTTGAAAAAAACTTTAGCTTTTTATGGCTCAGTTCTATTGTGAGGCTATTTAACATAGCCTGGGTACTCCATGGCCCTTACGAACGAGTAAAACTGCGAGACTCACCAAGTATAAAGTTTTGTATCCAAAAAGCTGTTTAGGTACAACTTTCTGAAAATACCTCGTTACTAGCAATAGGGCTGACTATTGTAAGAGTATGTAGCTCTTAGTGTTATTATTTGTAAGTTTTTTAATCTATATTTATGTACAGACGCCAGCACATCAAGTTACCCCAATGTGTCAAATTTTCCCAATTGAATATGAACCTTATTCTGTTTGACATAAAGTTGACCAACGATCAAAGAAATTCAAAGAAAGACGCCAGCACGTCAAGTTACCCCAATGTGTTAATAAGGTTCATATTCAATTGGGAAAATTTGACTCATTGGGGTAACTTGATGTGCTGGCATCTGTACTATATTACAAAGAGGAAAGATTTGTATTAAAAAATACTGGACCTATTAGAAAAAATCTTTCACCGTTGCCGCGTTGGGAAGCTTCACTGACCCCGGCTAACATGGGCTATTCTTTTTATCTCTGTATTTTCATAAAAACGGGAAGTAAGGGGCATGAAATCTAATAGTCTACATCACAACAAAGAAGAGTTTTCTATTCTGTACATCTCTTCAAAGCGTATGAATAAGCAAAAGTGAATCTAACGTACCTACCTTATTTCTGAAGTATCACTCTAATAACACAAGTAGGATTGCAGCGTTGCATATTCTTTTGTGTTTCGCCAAGTAAAGGAATTCAAATTCAGTATTTCTTATCTACTTACTTACTTTAATAAATAATAAAATAAAAATAATACTTTTAATTCAGACAACAATCCTTATCATTGAGTAAAAGTATGCACAGTAAAATGTTAGTAGGCTTACAGGCGTCCTGGGTTTGATCCCCGGGTCGGGTAAACTGTTACTTATTGAGTTTTTATATCTGGAATTTCTCAGTAGCAGCCCGGAATCAAGATTTGTGCCCGATTGATGGCAATAGGCTCGCCCCCATTCGCATGAAACTTATACATAACTGGAGAATGTGGGTGTACGACTAGGTATACCTCTGCCTAGCCCTTCGGGAATTACAGGCGTGATGTTATGTTATTTAAATACCAACATAACCGTACATCGTTGTTGCATACAATATTACTAACACTTAGTTGTTATTTACAAAACTCAGTTAATCATTAACTAACCGTTGTATTCAGATTGCGTATACTGCAATTTGGGACTTCATTATTGTTAAAGTTTGGGCAACTGTTACAACTCTAACAGACTGTCAAACATTAGAAAATGAACCCTATGTTTAAGATTTAAAGTCCATTGAGACTGCAAGCATAACGTCGTACAAAGCAAGCTTCAAGATATTTACAAGACACTGTTGTATCGGAGATTATGTCATTCAATTACATATTTTATTCCGTTGCAATAAGGTCAACATTCTAAATAGTAAGCAACGATTGCATGTAAGTTTGACAATGCACATACTTACCTATTTAGACGAAGTTATAAGAAAATCAAAAGTCACAAGAATTTATTTATATAAAATTGTCTTTTTATATTTTCCAATTTCCATACTTTGCTTGGTAATAAGGAAAAACTGGTTGCGTTAGATCCTTATCGTTTAGAATTTATGGATGTACAATGTTGGTTGGTTTTGTCGTGGAAAGCAGAATTTGTTGGGTTAAAACCGAAAGAAAAGTGCTTATAAATGAGAGGAATAAAGTTTGTAGTGCAACTGCAACGGGTGGAGTTCCAACTCCCGGTCTTTTGCTAAACATTCTGAAGTATTATAAAAATATAATTTTACACTGCTGTAGATAATAAATGAAGACTAAATCTTTGCTGCAATAATCTTTGAATAATCTGCCAACATCAATACGATATTGCTCTTGAAAAAACATGAAAACACGTCGTTAATGACGCGGATCGAATAAACGCTATTAAGTCGTTTAGAAATTAGACTTTCAACCAATACCTATTCAAAATAACAGTGTTTTAAAAATAGGTTTTGCTTTAATTATTCTGTAAATTTTTACACACTTTCGTGTGCACGATTTGGTAATAAAAAGGGGTCCAAAGTATTACCTAAAAAACCTTTTTTACAAAAAAAAAACAACCGGCTTCTTCTTTGTTTTTTGTTTTGTAAAAAAGTTTTTATTTTGCAATTTTTAGTTTCTTTGTATTTAAAGAAAGTCTTTAAAAACTTGAAAGAATCATTGAAATCGGTCAACAATTGCAAAAGAAGTTCTTTCTAAACATTAATCTGTACATCTCTGCCGGGCCCCTTTTAAAATAGACAGGCGTAATGTTATGTTATGGAAATACATAAACCATGCACAGACATGTGACTGTAGCTATTGCGAGTAGTTTGCTGCTATGCGTTGAAGAGTTCCGTCGCCTGTCTTCATCAGTTTTTCTTCACCAAATGATACTTGCTAAATGTAAATGCTTGATTTGTTACCAAAAATGTAAAAATCAGTACATGTTTTCTTATATTATTAATAAATAAATAAATAAATAATAAATAAATATTCCACAACTTTTCACACAACGCCATTTAGTCCCAAGTTAAGCTTGAGAGCTTGTGTTATGGGTACCAAACAGCTGATAAACATACTTATATATTTCTAAATACATACATATTATAGATAAATTACACCCAGACACAGAACAAATGATCGTGCTCATCACACAAACATTTGTCCTGGGTGGGAATCGAACCCACGACCTCCGGCATAGCAGTCAGGATCACTAACTACTCGACCAACAGGCCAGTCAAATTCAGGCCATCAGTATTTGAGGAGTTCCCTCAATTCCTCGAGGATCCCTCAACAGATCTGAGGTTTAATACTAATGGGGCCAACCTGGTAGTAGGTATACCCTATCAAATAAAAAAAGAATTTTGAAAATCGGTCCATAAATGGCGGAGTAATCGCGTAACAAAGACACAAACAAAAAAAAGAACATATTGTCGAGTTGAAAACCTCCTCCTTTTTTTGATGTCGGTTAAAAATAGATATTAATAATGTGCTGAAGCCATTTTCACAAACAGAACTTCTAATAACTAGGTTACGAAACTAATCTTCTAAGACTCTTTGAATAATTAATGGAACAATATTATTAATTTAAATTATTCGATGAACTTCAATTAATTGAGTTTATTAACATAGCCTCACAAGTAATTATTTTATAACTAGTTATTATTATAATCCTATGTGATAAAAATACTTGAACGAGTACAGACGGCGACGACGGTACACAACTGTCAATCTGTCATTGACCCCACAGTCTGACCATTGCAACGGTTTTGTGGGACTTAGTTTATAAGTTACTTACCTTTTTTGATTAAAGATAAATAAAAATAATAAAAAAACTAAATTGACTACCCATGTCGACATAGGTATTTAATTTAGTTGTGCACCGTAGTTGCGTAAATATAATCTCTCAAGTGTATAACTTTTACATTATTAGTATATCCACTAGACCATTTACTTTAACTAGTTAAATTAATTAGTCGGACCGAAATTTTTTAGGCAACCCATATCCAATTATATTTATTGACATATTAAATAAAATATAAAATAGGTTTCATCCATTCACCAGCTCGGTGAAGGTCGTTTTTAACGGGATCTTAGACTATAAGAGACACAATAGAAAGACACGTATTCGCTACGAGATGGGTAGAATTATGTCGTGAATGTTTGAAATTTTGTGAGATGATGAATGAAAGATGAATATTTTTCTTTTATTTTGTGTAATATTGTTATTTTTTTTTTGTGTTTAGTTTTTTGTGTTGTGTTTAGTTTTGTTTTTACCTGTATATACATATATATATATTTTAAATTGTTTTACTATTATTAAGTGTGTTTTTGTTATTTTGTATGTTTGTCAACCATAAAGGTTTTTTTTTTTGTTGATATTTTTTAGATTTGTGTTTAGTTTTAGTTTTTATTTTTTTGTTTTGAAATGTACAACAACTTAGGTAAGTTTACCTGTCATGTTGTACATGTATATTTAAATAAATAAATAAACGACAGCGTGGACGCCGGCGTCCGCTTGGGGTTTAATGAATTAAGGAGGCTAATTAAAGGTTAAGAGCCGACCGTTCTGGGGCAGGCGGAGGGGTCTGTCAGACTGTTACTGACTAAAAACCACCCCACAGTGTTCCGTCTCACACCTGGACCGGGGTTCACGGGAACAGAAGATACTTCCGCAACACCCGACTGTCGCTCTGATGTGGCCTAATAATAATAATAATAATAATAATCCATTTATTTCAGGTAACAAAGACCCACAGATAAATACCTTTACCTAAAAATACATACTAATAACACTTTTGTTAGTAAAATCTTATAAAACTATGTTAGTAACACTTCACTAGCACACGAAATTACACGAAATTATGTGCATTCTTGAGGAATTTGCTTTTTTTTTTTTTTTGCTTTTTTTTTTGGTTTTTTTTTTTTGCCTAACCTAAACCATCATGGTTCAGTCTCACTGAACTTTAGTTTAGTGATGTCCTTTTCACAATACTATTTTATTTTTATTCTGTTTTTCTTTTTAATTACATTATAGCTACTTACACTAGTATTCAGCTGCATCCGGTTAAACTGGAAGCCGACCCCAACATAGTTGGGAAAAGGCTAGGCAGATGATGATGACACTAGTAATAAGTTATTTAATGTTTACTAACACTCTGGATCATTGTTGTCCGACAATAAATTATTATTATTATATTATTGTAATAACCATGATTGTGCTAATTAAATTGGATGTCGCAGGTTGGTCTGCTCTTGAGGTAATATCGCCTGCTGTCAAAATCTCCCCTGGACCTCGAAGTTATGAATTGTTTGTCTAATCATAAAACTCTTGGTCATTATTATTTACTACATCAGACCACATCATCGTTTTTCTTTACGTGTGCAAGAGCCAAGATCGATAATCAATCAAAATGTTGACCGAAGTTCCCTTCAATGACCCACCGAGCTATTTTAGCTAACACAAATTTGGTAAACAAACGCCCAATAATTAAATAAAGCTTTAACTTAAATTTCCAGGGGACCAAAATACCTTTCGCACCCACCGAACCAATATTTACGAACAAGAGACTACATAATAACGTCCTAAATTTAATCATTATGAAAATCAAAACGCGGTATACGCACACACGACTAATTAATAAATTAAAGGGGATCAAACGAATCGCTAAAATGCATGGGAGCGGAAAGAGGGTAATTTGAAACGAACGCGTTAGGTTGTCAACAAACGCTGTCGTCGGGTACTCTCGCGATTTCATACGTGATTTCCTAAGGATTTGCAAGTTGGATGCATGCTTTATCCAGCGGGTAAATTGTGTGAGTATAACGTGTGATGGGAGAGGATTTTAGTAAATTGTGGACAATTTGTTATTTGGCTTTTGAACATCACGGTGTTTGATGTTTGACCTCTATTTGTCAAATTTCTTTGATAGTCTTTATTAAAAATGGACAAAACTATGATGCGTGATAGAGAACTGGTACTGAAATGTGATTTCACCGTAATTTATCTCTCGTTTTTTATTCCCTTCATGTGCGAGACGACGATGAAAAACAACAAAAAAGATGGCGGGATGATCTGAACAAATTAAACGACCTGTGGCCCACTTTAACCCTGGATCTAAAAAACTGGAAGTCATGAGGAGGGGCCTTTGCCCAGCAGTGAGATGATGCAGGCTTACAGTATTAGTTAGTATGTGCGAAACGACTCGGACTGGTAATTAACTACAAATTGATACTTTTCTCAGAAAAACTTAAAATTTCACACGAAAATAGTGCGGTGCTTGTAAACCTCTTTCTAGAGTACCTACTTCGTTTGGGGAAGTAAAGACTGCTGCCACGACATACTTATGTTTGCCGCCAACTGACGTTCCTGTTAACAGTTGTGCCGAGTTCTTTGAGGTTCCAGATTTATAAATAAAACGTTTGAAGACTCTAAGTAAGACGAAATGTAATTGTGTACCTATCTTTAACTAGGCACACTTACTGTTACACGAATAAGTTTTACGTCCTAGTTTAAAAAGCTGCAGGATATTTTGAAACACGAACAGAATCAAATTCTTGCCTACTGCAAGCGTAGGGGAAAATCTGATAACTAAATATTAAATTATTTGTAATTCAATCATAAAAATATTATTTATTTTACCGTCGCATCAGAACGCCGTACAAGCAATCACACTAATGGAGGAAAATTAACAAAAAAATAAAATAATATCATCTGCTTTTATATGTACAGACGCCAGCACATCAAGTTACCCCAATGTGTCAAATTTTCCCAATTGAATATGAACCTTATTCTGTTTGCCATAAAGTTGAAAAACGATCAAAGAAATTTGACACATTGAGGTAACTTGATGTGCTGGCGTCTGTACATCACTAGCAAACGTCACGCGGTTTCACCCGCGTAGTTCACTATTCCCGTGGGAATACGGGGATAAAATGTAGCCTGTGTCACCCGGGGATAGTGTAGCTTTCCAACGGTGAAAGAATTTTTCATATCGGTCCAGTGGGTTCAGAGCCTATTCAATGCTAACAAACAAACAATCAAACTTTACCTCTTTATAATATTAGTATAGATTCTATCCTGTGTCATCACTCGGGCGGTGGCTGCTGTAGATCATACATGTATCTCACTCTGCATATAGTCTTTATTTAAAGAACAAAAAACTGTTAGACTCCTAAACGGAATCCTCGGTGGGCGAGTAGAACTCGCTCTTGTCTGGATTTTATTATTTATTATTTTATTTAATACTTCAAGCACACAAATGTACATAGGCGGACTTAATGCCTTAGGCATTCTCTACCAGTCAACCTTTAGGTCATGCAGAGACAAACAGTGGTAGGTGCAATTCCGTAAGAAATTTCAAGAGAAGTAAACATCGTTTATTTATACATAATATGTAAACAATAAATATAATAAATATGATAAATATCATAAAATGTAATAGGTATAATATAATACAATAAATATATACAAAAAAAAACTTAAACACATGAACATGATAATCATACCAAGGGAAAACATTAGCGCTGTGACGAAACTACAGCCGTTTTCATTTAGCAACGAGTCTTTTAACAACAAATAAGCACTGAATATCAATAAGTACTATTGAAAATAATCCCACTCATAACTTATTTTTAGTGTATTCAAGTATTTTGGATAAAGTTTCTTTGTAGATACAAAAATGGCTATTGTCCCGTAAAGATCTTTATTTATTAAATGATGAATAAGATAAACGTAGAAACAATAAGACGTGGGTTTATATTTGATGTTAGTACAAGATCAAACAATCAAGCTAGTGTGTTATTTTGGGGAAACATAATACGTTCTTTGTTTGTAACATTTTGGTTTTGCCCTTATTTTTAACTAACTACTGCACGCGGCTTTGCCCGTTCACAAAATTTTTACTTTCCCATGATTATTGACTTTCCCAAAACATTTTTTTTGCACCCATGAGAAGCCGGGATGAGTCGCTAGAAGGGAATAAAAGTTTGCATGATTTTTTTTTATATTTTTGCTAATAGTCGTTTATGTATTTTGTCTAAACAACAATTATTATTTAGTACACCTATTATTTATAAGTGCTATAACAATAACAAATACAACAACTCTTCTAAAGCAATTTACAAAATTTATATTTTACGATTGTCATTACAAACTCTGCCTACCCCGAACAGAACTCATTATTACTGTCATCTAAAAACTAATTTCAGCCGAAATAAATATCACAAATCTCACCGAGACGAATATCTCTCGTGTTTTAACAAAGGTAAAATTACTTTCAGACTAAAATCTAGATGTTTATTTTTCCAGATGTTTCTGAACTAAATTCTGACTAAGTAGTAATCCCGAATCTCTCTCGAAGTCTCTTAAATATCTGTAAAATCCCTCGGTTTTAATGGTCCTTTTAATAGGCACGCTCGTTGGAAGTTTATCGCGCATTAATTATACTTGACGAAGTCGGTTAGTGACGATTGTTTTATGTTTTTATACTGTTTTGGGTTACACAGTGTATTGAAGGACCAAAGCGAAGTTTTTGTCCTTTAAAAAATAACACAGTGACAATAATCGAAAAGATAGTGCTTAGACGGTATGGTCACGTTAAGAGGATTGATAAAAGGCGTCTAACAAAAGGTATTTAAAAGTCAGATTTATTTATTTATTTATTTATAGTTACTTAAAACGGTACAACACCAATTACACTAAGTAACATAGAGACAATTAATATTACGATAAAAAGTTATAAAAACTAACTCAAAAATAAAAATCTTAAAACTAACATGGAACAGTAGACTCCCTGGCATACTTACTCTCACAGAACACCAGGCATACACGCATTAGTTTAATCCATTCATCCGCAAACACATCACAATCAGGGTTAGCAGCAAAAAGGGCATTCAGGAACTTTAGTATACGACAAATTGGGGATTCGGCTCTGGCTACCGTTTTGGCTGGCAGATGCGCAAACAGGTTGTGCCGACGGCTCTGACGGTGGCCACAGAAAAGACCATGGAGTCTACTTACGTCCCCGTAAGGTCTTGCAGGCTATAGTGAGTTGATCATAAGCTCTTCTCACCTCCAGCGAGTTAAAGCCTAACGTCCCTAAAAGGTAGTTGGTAGGGTACATGTAGAGAAAGAAGTAGTATAACCTTTGGAAGAGGAATCTAAGGAATGTTTTCAGATGTATGTGAAACGCCCAGAGGGGACAGCCTAGAAGGACATACGCAGACCTTATTGGTGAGGTTCTTCAGAAAGGTCGGGTGCGTAGTAGGTACTCGCTGTTTTAGTGTATGGAACCAACCCAAATGTTCTTTCTTTGATATTGTTCGTCAGCACGTGGAGCTCCTCAAGTTCCGAGTTGAACTCACGATTACTGACAAATGCTTGCACTGACTGATCTGGTCCCCTCATTCTGTGTAGTTCTTTCCTCAAAAGACCATCTCAGACACTAATCTGCATGGATCTTACATGATTCCACCAAGATAACGTCTGGAATTTAAAAAAGAGTCCTATGAGTTTCTTTCGGTGTTTCTTTTTGGAGTAGTCAGATAGTGAAACTCCGATCAAATCTACTAGACAAATGACGAAAGAAGAATGAAAAACGACGTGTAA
Source organism: Euplexia lucipara (assembly GCA_921972225.1). Classification (NCBI taxonomy): domain Eukaryota; kingdom Metazoa; phylum Arthropoda; class Insecta; order Lepidoptera; family Noctuidae; genus Euplexia; species Euplexia lucipara. The sequence goes on from OV179159.1 coordinate 19,658,211, forward strand.
AAGTGTTTGTGAAAACCTATTTACAGAAATAATGATCATTTATCATTATTTTGTTCTGTGTCTGGGTGTAATTTATCTATAATGTGTAATAATATGTATTTAGAAATATATATTTTTAGAGTACCTATATTTATCAGCTGTTTAGTACCCATAACAGCTCTGCTTACCTTGGGACTAAACGGCGTTGTGTGAAAGTTGTGAAATATTATTTATTTATTGTAAAGAATCAATTAATAATATTCATAAACAGCAAAGTTATTAGCGTTTGTTTATATCCCAAAAAGTCACCCAATTTATGGAAATATTGTACAGGCTATTCATGACATAGTAGTATTCATTAATGGTCATCTCTCGCTCACGTTCTCATGATCTCGCTCAAGCATGCTCCGCCTCCAACAGATGTTTTCGTTATTTAAGTTAAACTAAATAAAGGCATAATTATTTAAAAATTGAATTTCGTTTTTTTTTTACTTTTGATTACACAAATATGATCAGTAACAGGTACGGATACAGCTCAATACTTTTTTGTACTAATTAAAAAATAGGGCTGTATAATTGTTACTTTGTCATACTGACATTATTTAACTTTTCGTATTTTTTAAATCTAAATAAACGATAATCCCTGTGTTGTAACTACTATGTCGTGATTTTAAAATTCTTATTGAAATAAGTTTTGTTTTTATTGGAGAGGAGTGTACTGTACCTACCGACGGCGTTGGGACGAACGTCAAATGTTTCATAGAACTCGTAGCAACAGATTGTATGTGTCCTCAAAGTAATATTTTTAGTACTTACCTCGAAACATATCTATTTTTAAACAGTTTTCACTCACTTCTCACTTAAATTCGAAAATCGAGAAACTTTCTTTATTTTCAGCCATTTTCGAATTTAAGTGAGATTTACAACCGTCATTTAATTTTTATAAAAGTTTAATAAATATTAAGATGAGCTTATTATTGTACAGACCATTACATATAATTCTCCTAAGCAGTGTGTATCATATAAATGATTATCTAAAAGATTAATCATGGTAAGCGAAATTTCGGCAGTCATTTGTCATATCCGGGATTATTGTAACTTTTTATGGCGCATGAAAAGATCTTGAAGACATTTTAATTATTGTGAATTTAGATGGCTATTAGAAAAGGGAAAGAGCTATGGAAATGATGTTTACAAAGGGTGTATTTTTAATGATTACACCAATTTTAATAGGCTGCCCATTAATGTGAACAATTTTTGCTTTTTTTTTAATTATTATTTATTATAAATTTATTGAAAAACTTGTTTACAATGGATACAGATATTTTCCTTGGCTATGATTTCTTGTTATGATGCAGTTGGCATTAGGCAAAAGCCTGTATTTCGGATATTAGCGCCCAAACCCTTGATTATTTAACACTTAAAATATAGTCATCAAAATACACTCGTAGTAACAGTTAGAAAAATATATAATAAACAGATTAAAAATAAAATCAGAATTTTATATACAGGATGTAAAAAGACCGATCACATAGCCGATAACTACACATTCAAAAAATATTGCTGGGAAAATACATTTTTTTTTCCATCTTTAAAATAGAAATGCTTCTTAATGCGCGCAATGAAAGCGCGACAACGCAACGCCACTTTCGATCAGCTGAATGTACGGCCGGCCGCGGCCTTTCGCACTTGGTCGTTGACCCGACCGGCCTGTTTGTGTTTAGTATCTATTGCATTTTTGTAACTTCAAATGCGTAATTTGTTTTGAAAAAACAATAGTTTTGATAATGTTTGTTCGGAAGAAAGTTTACTGATGATACCTACTTGGCATACGATTATGAAAAAAATACGAAAAAAACTATTGCACTTTGACCTTCAATATCTCCAAAACCAGTGATTTCCCAGGTATGTTCTAGAAGAAAACTATCCCAGTGATGGATAGAATATGTAGTTTTCGTTTACGTTAAGGGTCTTTTTACACCCTGTATAAGAGCTTTCTCTTTGTGTGAAATTATTATGTGTGTGTGTGTGTGTGTGTGTGTGTGAATGTAAAAGGATGTGTGTATGTGTTAAGTAATCACTGTGGTATTTTTGTAGTATCAATTCGGTTTCTTCATAAGTAAGCTTTTGTAAATATTTAGTTACTTTTTCTTTATATTGCTATGGGACCTACTCGAAAATGTCGAAAATTATAATTTTAGAAAGATATTTTCACAAAACGCACATGAATCCGAAAAATCAGAAGTGAGAGCTTGGGTTCAAACTTGATATCTATGACTTGACAATCCTCCGGTCACACCACGAGACCATCACAGTTTAGTGTGTACGTAATATGAACGTGACGCCAGCACGTCAAGTTACCCCAAACTGTCAAATTTTCCCAATCGAACATGAACCTTATTCTGTTAGTAATAAAGTTGAAAGATTATCAAAGAAATTTGACACATTGGGGTAACTTGATATGTAGGCGTCTATACCTATACAGAGCATAAAGATAATAAGATAAAGCTATTTTCAAAAATATTAAAAGTTTTGAAAACAAGCGACTCGATACATTAAGCGAAAAGCGCCAAAATCATAAAGAGAGACCTAAGCCATCCTATTCTTACACCTATAACTCTGCCGGCGAACTCTACTGCTTTACATGTAACTGGTAGGCCTAGCCATATTACTAATTCTATTTCTATAATAGAAAGAAAATGGCGTATATGGCATCAGCTGTTTGTCAACTGTCAAGTCTATTTCATTTTCAGCCATATTACAAATTCTACTCGTTAACATTTGACAGTTGACAAGCAGCTGATTCCATATACGCCATTTTATTTCTGTTGTCGCCTTATCGATTACGATACCTAATAAAAATAGAATTTGTAATATAGGCCTGCGGGTATTTGAAAAGCAAGTTCGGTCTGGCCAGTCACATCAGGGCACACGAAAGGAGAAAATAGCTGCAAGGGTCGCCGTTATCGAAATCGGTAAGGAGGACTATATATACAGGGTGTCTTATTCAAATGGGACATACTTTAATTTACTTTAGTAGGTGCTCGAAGTGACCACCGCCTTTTTCAATACCGCCTCTGGACTATTTCTTGTGGGGTTACGTTAAGGATGAAGTGTACAAAACAAGCTACGACACCGTTGTAGACCTAAAAGTAGCCATAGAGACAATTTTAACGCAAATTCACCACATGAAGATACAAAATGCAATTGTAAGATCGTTACCTAAACGTGTTGAATATTGTATTGAAAAAGGCGGTGGTCACTTCGAGCACCTACTAACGTAAATTAAAGTATTTGGAAACAATGCATTTTATTCATTTAAGACATCATGTTTCATACAGACATTTACTGCTCAAGACCTACACAATCTATATCTAAATAGAAATAGTGTAGGTTTTTTTTTCAAAATAACCGGGTTCGATTCCCGAACGGAGTACAGATGTTTTTTAAAATGTATGAATGCAGTTTCTCTTTTTATTAAAATCGATGACATGGTTCCTCAGAACAGATCTTCGTATGTCTTATAGTTTCAGACTTTCCCATACTGACCCATTTGAATGAGACCGCCCTGTATAGATGAATATTTATATTAATTTCTATTATAATAACACTCCATCTAGTCTCAAACTAAGCAGAACTTATGCTTTGAGTACTACTAGACAACTGATAAACATACTTATTTTTTTCTAAATACATACATACTGAAGATGAGGATGAGGATGATGATGTACTGAGGAGCTTGTGGCTAAATTATAACAGCCGCATGGGTCGATCGAAGGTTAAGCTACGCTTGACGAGGTCGGTCCGTGGATGGGTGACCATTTATTACATACCAAGACTCCTCCGTGCCTCGGAAAGCACGTTAAGCCATTGGTCCCGGCTGTCATTTGTAGATCTTTGACAGTCGTTACTTGTAGTCAGAAGCCCGAAAGTCTGACAACCAGTTTAACCAAGGGGTATCGTGTTGCCCAGTTACTGGGTTGTGGAGGTCAGACAGGCAGTCGCTCCATGTAAAACACTGGTATTCAGCTGCGTCCGGTTAAACTGGAAGCCGACCCCAACATAGTTGGGAAAAGGCTAGGCAGATGATGATGACATACATACTGAAGATAAATCTCACAAACCACATTTGTCTTGGGTGAGATTAATCGGACCCACGACCTCCGGCGTAGCAGTCAGTAGGTACCACTACCTACGAGACCAACAGGCCAGTCAAAGATGATAGCGGGTAACATTCAGTAGTTTCTGCCTACTCCCATGGGAAAAAGCGTACGTATGTGAAAATCATGGTTCGAAAATGGGTAAATGTCAGGCGATGTTATATAGTTATGCCTTAAGGGAATTGTCAGCAACCCGGAGTCAAGATTTGTGACTTGAGGCTCTTCCCATATTATAATTATTACGTTTTCGACGCTTTGACGTTTTTTTATGTATATGTTGCAGTCAAAACTCTTAACCAGTCAAAAGTAGGTACTATTGACTAGCAAAATCAGTCAGCAAAGTCAATCAGTTTTCGTGCGAGAAGGAAAATCCTTATAGACGTCCGAGGACGGTCTGTCAGACAGAACTACTCAGGTATTCCGTTCTACACCTGTACCCGGGGCTCATGGGAACAGACGATACTTCCACAACCCCCAACTAGACTTGTCTTACCTTTTTTCTTTTTGTCTAGTGCTAGGTGGGAAATCCTTATAGATGATGTATGATGTAGGGTTTATCAGACTCCGCGGGGTTCTATCTCACACCTGCGGCGGGGGTCTTGGGAAAAGTCGAGACTTGCACAACCCCAACTGGACGTCTTACCTACCACAAGCACCAGTAATGAAAAACTATGTTTATGCCAATTTACAACACTATTATTAGGTTATACAGATCTGGAAAAGGACTGCTGTGATCATCTTAATGGGAAAATAAATTAATAAATAATTGTAAATAATGGGTAATTGGTAATAAGCAAAATGTATGGAAGAGCTGATTTATTGCAATTTCGGGGTTTGCATAGCAAACCTTATTATTAAGTTTTTTTACGTCTGGTATTTTTTAGTAGCAGCCAGGAATGTAGATTTGAGCTCGATTAGTGCCAACATAACTGATAAATGTGTGTGTACAGTGTTACAGGTACACCTCTGCCTAACCTAAAACAAGAAAGCGGTAAAAAGGTTAAAGGCCTATTCAGACCAAAGCGGTATTCGCTACCGTCTGCGGCAGAGAAAACCCAGTGGGTATGCGGTAATACTACTGTTCAGACCTAAGCGGTATTCGCTACCGTCTGCGGCAGACGGTAGCGAAATTGATACTAAATACCTGAGCGAAACCCACGTGGTATGTACCTCTACCCACAGTGGCAGCGAATATCGCTCAGGTCGCTCTAGCCGCGGTACTTGATACTAAATACCTGAGCGAATCCCGCGCTGTATGTACCTCTACCCGCAGCGGCAGCGAATATCGCTCAGGTCACTCTAGCCGCGGTACTTGATACTAAATACCTGAGCGAAACCCACGTGGTATGTACAGACGCCAGCACATCAAGTTACCCCAATGTGTCAAATTTTCCCAATTGAATATGAACCTTATTCTGTTTGACATAAAGTTAAAAAACGATCAAAGAAATTTGACACATTGGAGTAACTTGACGTGCTGGCGTCTGTACATCTACCCACAGCGGCAGCGAATATCGCTCAGGTTTGAATAGGCCTTAAATTTTGACCAGTTAGTGGACACTAGTAGATACAACTACAAAAATGAAAATATTAAATTAGTATTGTAAACTGTCCACCCTTTTGCAGTACACCAGTGTGAGGTCATGCATTTATACCCGTTTATATAAATTTAGTTTAAAATCTCTTGGATTATGATAATATAATAGCCTGGAGTATAAAACAAATTAATATAATTATAGTGAATACATTAATGGAACGTAAACAATAATTATAAGGTGATTAACTTGTGAAATGATAGCTTTTGTTTATATTTAATTTTATGGTAGACCATTATCGCTGTGAAATACTTAATATTTAACAATGTTTTAAACAATTTTAAACAGGTTCTTAATTAGGGTTCTTCTGGTTAAATTATAACAGCTTCATGGGATAATCAAAGGTTAAGTTAAGCTTGGAGAGGTAGGTCCACGGTTGAGTGACCATTCATTTTATATCAAGACCCTATTGTACTTCGGAAAGCACGTTACCTACGCTGTTCATCCCGGCTGCCATTTGTACTTTTTTTGGATAGTATCTTATATACAGGGTTATTTGTAAAACACCAACAACCTCGCAGGAGTAGATTATTAACATCATAAACAACAACATTTTGTTCTACGACTTTTTCGAAAACAGACAAAAAAAAAACAACTCTCCATACAAAACTCGATCAACTGTTCGGATATATGATCCCTTATGTAAGTAACTCCTTACATAAGGTCTTCTCTATAAAAGAAGGGGCATTAATTAATCATCAGACTTAATATAATGAGTAACTGAATTGTTTTAATATTTATTATTTTTCATATCTTTGGACATTTTGTTTTAACGTAATTTATTTTTGACATTTCTAATTTAATTTATTGCGTTTTATTTTAATTGTGTTTGGAATTTGTAATTTAATGTTATTGACTTATATAATTTTATTGGCATTTCATTTTCATCTATTTATTTTAGACATTTTTTATTAATTTGTTGACATTATATTTTGATTTAATTTATTTTTGACATTTGTAATTTAATCTAATTTAATTTATTGGCAATTTATTATAATTCAACTCTTTTTAGACATTTTTTAATTTAGTTTATTGGCATTATATCTTGATTTAATTTATTTTTGACAGTTGTAATTAAATGTATTGACATAATTTTATTTACATATTATAAAGAGAATTGTTTGTTAAAATTTAATTTTTGGTTTTAAACAATATTAATTGCCTGATCAAAAATTTGCATGCTGATTATAAGGCGGAACATGAAGAACCATGTACCTACCTATTGTATTTTAAGATCTGTACCACCATGTTTCAAGCAAATAAAATGATTATTATTATTATTATTATTCAGTTCATCACTCGTAATAAATACGCAAATAACCCTGTCTGTTAAAGATAAGTTCTTCTACGTAAGCAACTCCTTACTTAAAGTCTTCTCTGTATAAGAAGGGGCTTTTACCCTGTCCCATGTAATAAGGAGCGAGCCTATTGCCACCAACCCCTTAACTTAAGCTCTTCTGCCTGCGTAGCATGAACACATTGAACACCGAAGAAACGGCCTTTGTATACAGACGAATCGGCAAAGTGGCAGATTATATAGACAGGAACCTCAATCTGTCAAATTTCTTTCAATACACCTGCCTACGTAGCATGAACACTTAATTTATTTTCTTCCGAGACACGACAAAGACCGTTTCTTCGGTGTTCATGCTACGCAGGCTGTTACTGAAAAGTTCCAGATGAAAAAGTCAATAACACTTCACCCGACCCTGGAATCAAACCCAGGACCTTACGCTCAGCGGTAACACTTGAAATCACTAGACCAACGAGGCGGTTTCACATAAATTTACGTTGTCATATTAAAATTGAAATTAAAACTCCAAGCATAGCCGTTTGTTGACACCTAGTAAATGTATTCAACTGCATACTTACTTTAAACAATATTTCCCAACAAAATTCAAACAAAAACAGAATAGGAACACTTGTCAACGAACGAACGCAAAGATGAGTACATTTTTCACTTTTTATTTTTAACTGTATCACACCGTTTGTATTTCCTTTGGGAGTAAACACAAATACCTAATCAAGCGAAAAAGCTTGACATTTATATCCGTAAATAACTTCAAAGTTCACACAACAGATGGCACTGGGAGCTTATAATCAGATTCATAAGCAATTGTAGACCAAAATTCCTTCGCTGTACAGTCCATGAAAATTGATTCGGTAATCCACACCGTTCTTAAGCCATATTTACTCAGTCAAGCGTCAAAAATGTATTATTTGTTGAAATAAAACCCGTGTTTCGTTCCCCGGGAGATCGGGTAAGCGATGCTAGCGCCAGTACGCGAATCCGCCGCAGTCTGTACCCGCCCGCCTTAGCGACGCACGCCGCCCGCCCAAAGCGCGCCCAAAAAAAACCCGAACATCGATTTTTAGTGCTTGTGTTGTGTGTGTGAGTGTCTGTGTGTGTGCGAAAAATATTGGATGACAATCATGTAAGTTTACAGTGTTTTTAAGTATTTAATAATATTTTTCCGAATTTTTTCTCGATGTGCCGGTTTTTTAATATCAATAATTTAAAAATGTGACATTTTCATTAAATTAAATATGTCGTTGAAAATAAGCGACAAGTTATTTAAATTTAGAATATAAATAACAACGGTGTCAATTTGTGTTGACACATCGAATTCGCTTCGAAATGTATTCGAAAATTTGCAGAGCAGTTCGAACTATAATTTAGAATAACGATTCGGTTTTTACAGCTGTAATTGTTTTGATCGAAAGTGGTTACAAAATAAAATTCGAGCGATAAAATCGAGTGTGAAAACGATCATGTATGTGCCTCATCTGGTGAAATTGACGATCGTTATAACTTTTAATCGGCAATTTCTCACGGTTTTATTGCCGTAATCAAACGGTTTTCGGTGTATAATTGAAAGGAGTTTAACTATTGTGAAGTGTTTGGGTAGCCGTTCAACTAATTAATGTAATTAATTTCGGCACACATGTTTTAACAAGCGGCTGAGTTTACAAGCTAACCCTTATTCTATTATCAAAATATAATACACGGTATATTTGACGATGTGTATTTTAAATTATTAGTTAACCTGGATGTAGAATTAAATAGACGATAACTTACATAAAAAAATATAAAAGTGTTTTAGTTTTTAGTTTAAGTATTATGATGATTTTTTTGATATTTCCAATGAATTATAGTAACAAGGGCCAATTGATCTTGTTAGTAAATTGATGTAAGATACATCAGATAATATTTAGTAGGTATGTATCATTTGAATAGTAGTGTGAATAGTAACTATTATACGGTAGGTACTTTATAGATGTGTTGTAAGGGTTGTTTATTATTAAAATACCAATTGTTTTAAATAACGTAATAAAAATTATTGCTGTTCCAATTGTTTCTGTGATTCATCAAATCTCACACTCTTGAGTGAATCTTCATCGTTTTGTGAAGTAAGTTTAAGTTATTTTTTTCTATAAAACAATATAACTTATCATTACCTTATTACTTATCCAACAAGATTAATTTATAAAATTAACAACGAAAATTACCTTCAATCAAGAATAAATTCTAATACTAAACTACATTTGTTAGCAAATTCATTAAGCCTCTTCCCTTTTACACGTATTATTTATTTATTTAATACTTCTAGCACACTAATGTACTTATACATTAAACTGGACTCATTGCCACAGGGATAAAACATGGCATGGATTATTATGCTCAATATTTTTGATAATTTGGAACGTATCAATTTAAACAATATGTGGTCATAAAGTTTATTCAATAGCCTTTACATGTATGTTACATTATGTGTTCCGAATGAAAAAATTAAGTGGCTCGATTTTTTTGGTTCCCTAGTGTATTTTAATTTAATTCCAATATGAATACCAGTGTCTGTTTCTGCTGTATTTTTAGCAATCTGTCACTCCTTTACTAATACTCAAGGTTTCACTGATTTATAATAAGTATGTGTTACATATGTGAGGAGCTGGTGTCCGGCCACTTTCTTAATTAGTACAAAATCAATTATTTCATACATTCTGCAGGGCTATAACTGGAGTCCAGTTGTACAGACGCCAGCACATCAAGTTACCCCAATGTGTCAAATTTCTTTGATCGTTTTTCAACTTTATGCCAAACACAGTAAGGTTCATATTCAATTGGGAAAATTTGACACATTGGGGTAACTTGATGTGCTGGCGTCTGTACACTGAATTTTGGCGACAACTGAGAATTTACAAAAAAATCGAATTGCACTTTAAGTGGACTTTACGTTACGGTGACTATCAGACTGGGTACGGTGCGCTTCATCACACCTTTGCGAGTGCGCATGACGTCATCCTAGATTCACACTTATGATTGCCTTTACGAAACTAGCTGTTTGAGAGTTAATCGTTGAACACTGCCCAGTGATCATCACCATGAACGTCTTATTCCCATCGGCCACCACTAAAACTGCCACCACCGGTGATCAATACTCAATACTCAAATCTTTATTGCATTCCATTTGTATTACATAGATGGTGTTATCAAATTAATAGACATCAATAACGTTCATCGATTGTTGGGATACTATTCTACTATATAACGCACTGGTAAGGAGCTCCTTGGTGTATTGTTCCACTATATGGTCTCCTTATTACTCAACTTATACGAATAATGTAGAATCTGTTCAGGTCCGTTTCGTTAGGTATCTATGTGTGAAGAATGGATGCGCAATTAATTAACTATTTTAAGTTTTGCACTAGTCAACGTAGTAAGCGACATCATCGCAATTTTCAATTGCCGACATCTTCCTTAAATTCCACCTTTAATAGCCCCTTAACTCGAATGGCAAGGTTATAAAATGAAAGGTCTAACTTGACGGATTACCCTATCGAGGTTTTCTCTATGAGTTTCATGTCATACAGACGTTCCCTTCATAAGCAGTGTGAACAACGTACGGCTGTGTAGCTCAATTTGTTTGTAGTGCCCTAGTTTGAAGCTTCTGGTCACACTTCGTTACTTATTTTTACTTTTTTTTTTGCCTTTTTGTCTCTTTTACTTTTCATTGTGTCAATGTCATGCACACCTGTTATTTGTATGGTTACTGTATTGCCCTTTTGCCATGTAATTTTTATTTGAATATTGTTGGTGACTGTGCTGTTGGTGTGTTTATTGTAAATAAATAAATAAAATTTTACATTTGTTCCCACCCGCCACCTCTGGGGGCGGTTGGGAACAAATAAATAAATATTTAATATATAACAATTAAATTATTTTTTTGAAATTATTATTATATTATTTATTTGGTATGCAACTCATATAATTTAAGACGTCGTCGAACGTCATAGTAACAATTACGCTAAGAGCGGTTTAAATAACATTATGCTGTGATTTACAACAGCAAACTCAAACCTCAATCAGTCAATGGAGATACGCAATATTTTCCACTGAACTTATTTTACTTGATTTCAAATTCATATGAAAACCCATGTATTTCCAAAAATAGCTAACAAAATAATCTTAATACAATATTTATTGGGTATAAGGCAGTCCTGTAAGCCAGAGGTATTGCGTAAATATTTAACGATGGATTTGATACCGATGTTGGCATTATCTCATTGATCTTGAGGATTTACGATTACTGCTTATAGCAGACCCTGTATCAATTCGTAAGAAACTCCGGTGATTTTCAATACTTTCATTCGATTGAGTTGAGGAAAGTTTCATGAGATGTGATATATTTATGAGAATATAATAATAATGACTGCCTCGTTGGTCTAGTGGTCGCAAGCGCTACTGCTGAGCATGAGGTCCCGGGTTCGATCCCCGGGTCGGGCAAAGTGTTATTGAGTTTTTCATCTGGGATTTCTCAGTAGCAGCCCCTAGTCTGGATTTGTGCCCGATTGATGGCAATAGGCTCGCCCCCTATTACATGGGACTTAAACATAACTGGCGAAATGTGGGTGTACTACCAGGTACACCACTGCCTAGCCCTTCGGGGATTACAGGCGTGACGTTATGTTATGTTTATAATGATAATATTATTATGCTTCTATTTTTTATTATTTAAATATATTTTTTTTATATTTAAATATTTAAAAATATATTTAATAAGACATCAGAATGAATAAACGAAATAATATTAATAAATATAAATAAAAATTCCACGACTTTTTCACACAACGCCATGTTAGTAGCCCCAAGCTAATTTATGAGAATAATATTAACAATTTTTAAATATTTTTATTGAGATTAAGATTACACTGGTTCTAGCTTCTAGCGTTTCCTGCGAATTATTTTGTTATGTAACTGATGATGATCATATTTATTTCTGTAAATAAGTTCATGCAAACACTTTTACTTGTCATTATTTAATAAGAAGATGAGGTCGGTATTTCACTATCCGACTACTCTGAGAAGAAACACCGAAAGAAACTCAGAGGTCACAGTCTCTTTTAGTCTAGACATTATGTTAGTCAAATTATGTAAGAACCATGCAGATTTGTGTCTGATAATGGTCTTTTGAGGAAAGAACCACACAGATGTGAGTTGACCAGATCAGTCAGTGCAACTATCATCTAGGTATCTGTCTGTTGGTTTCTAGTAAATTTCCGTAATTATAGAATATTTTTCTTAATGTGTGGTTACTGACTAAGTTAGTGTCAGAGTTTTAATTCCACCCATGCGCCTTTGACTTAGCATCACATGCCCTCGAGAAACATCTCTCGGTGACGAAAAACGTCGTTTTCATCACCGGTTTTGAAGCGAGTTAAAAAAAAAAATATGATTGTGACAAACCCCCAAAGTTGTTGTTGATTAAAGATTGTCATCTGTTTTATTTTCTGACATTTTACAATAATCAGTCACGACGATTCAGTTTAATTTGGACTTTATGATAGTTCATTTATGTTTTTTCAATTTGTTTGTCTGGTGCAAGTAATTTTGTACGCCATAACATTTATAACTACCTCGTCGATATTTCTTATAAGACCTATAGGTAAACTGTACTCGTGTTTTATAAAATAAATATACCTTGGATCTTGTATCTGACTAGAGTTCACGTGCCGTCGAGAAATACCTATCAGGGATGCCTCACTATACTTACATGATACAGCATGCCACTTTCATGCTAATTTATTTAATAACCGTTATAAATTAATGATAGTGATTTATATTTCAAAAGGTGTGTACAGTCTTCAGTTACAATATATAGGTTTGCCAATTAGAAGGTAATACAAAAACCGGCCAAGAGCGTGTCGGGCCACGCTCAGTATAGGGTTCCGTAGAAGTTAAAAAAAAATGCTTGCGACGATTATGCTACAAACTTAGTCCAGAAATTATTTTGTACAACTTTTTTGTAAAAAAACTGTTGTTTCCATCCAAGTTCAAAATGATTTTCCTAGAAAGTTCTTATAAAATTCTACTTTTCGTTTTTTTTTATATTTTCTAAACTTATGTTTCAATAGTTAGAGGGGGGGGGGGGGGGGCATTATTTTTTACTTTTGGAGCGATTATTTCCGAAATTATTGACAATATCAAAAAATGATTTAAGTAAACCTGTATTCATTTTTAAATACCTTTCCAACAATATATCACACGTTAGGGTTGAAATTAAAAAAAAAAACACTTCCCACTTTATAGGGGGGCTACCCTAATAAAAAACAAATTTCCAATTTTATTTTACCACTTTGTCGGCGTGATTGATACACATATTAGTACCAAATTTCAGCTTTTTAGTGCGAACGGTCTCAGAGATTAAGCGAGGACGGACGGACGGACAGACAGACATGGCGAAACTCCGTAGTCAACTAGGAACCAAAATGACTCTGGCGTTTTGTCTAGGTTACATAGTTACCTGCATTATGGTTATTATTTTTTATATTATATTATATTATTATTATTAATCCGTCTACATAGTTTCTATTTAATTTCACCCTGAAATCTCAATAAGAAGACGTCAGACATCACTAATCTGAGTTAATCGTTTGCGAGACGATATGTGATGGCTTCATTAGACGCCTATGAATTAATAAGCGTACCCTAAGATATTCATACATACATTAGGTACAAGCCTTAGTCCTGTAAGAGATACCATTACGTCTGCTTAGTTTGGGTAAATGTTTTATTTAGGGTAAGTAGTTTTCTTATTTAAGAAGCTCGTGATGTAGAAATCCATATGGGTCGACATTCGAGGTTAAGCAATGTATGGGTGACCAGAGACCAGAGAGGTTTCAAAATGCAAATAAGACATTTATTTGTATTCTGAAACTTCTCTATACTTCGTAAATCACAGCAAAACATTGATTCTTACTGTCATTTGCAATTATTTGAAAGCAAAATCAAAATCAAAAATCAAAATCAAAAGTCATTTATTCTAACTAGGCTGAGGATCAGCACTTTTTGAACGTCAAAAATTACATAAGACAGTCCCCCAAAACGCTCGCCCTTCGCCACTTCCTAGTGTTTTTGCTGGGAAGAAGAAGTGGCGGAACAAACTCCCCAAGTGGCGGAACAAACTCCCCAAAGACATTCAATACCTACAATATGGACGGGACATCACGAACAAAATTTTCATCCAAAACTTGTGTCCTGGTTGACACAAGTCTATGAGTTTTTTTAGTACGCACCGCTGCCGCTCCAATATTCATATATTATTCTAGATGGCGTTACTGTGACATGAGATCAAAGTTTTTCTATGACATTTCCTTGACATGCCCGCTCTATAGTATTTTAAATCTCTTCGTTTGATAGTTATCGTTGGTCAGAAATCCGAAAGTCAGATAACCGATTCCGACTATTGGGCTATGTGTTACTCGGTAACAGAGTTTGTATAGGAAGTGTGCTAGCTAACACGTCAAAATCATTCTGAAATGTAATATTTTACAAAGTGTATAAACTTTAGTGCTATTTTATTGAGCATTTCATTGTATAGATTAATCGTATAGTTCTTCAAACGAATCAGACAGATGTGTTGCTGGGGAGTTTGTTCCGCCACTTCTTCTTCCCAGCAAAAACACTAGGAAGTGGCGAATGGTGGGCTTTTTGGGGGACTGTCTTTATGTATTTTTTTGGACGTTCAAAAAGTGCTGATTCTCAGCCTAGTTTGAATAAAGACTTTTTATTTTGAGTCTTTCCGTGTAAAAAACCTTTTGTCTAAAAAGTATAAGCTCACGCCTTTTGCCTTTGTAGCTAGGCAGAAACAACAGAACGCCATTTTCTACAATTCTTACGAACATTGCTTCATTAACGTTCATACTCACTCATTGGTTTGCTGTGAGGCGGACAATACCTACTGATTTCAAAATCAAATTTTATTATTTTTTGTTTGTTTTCTTTGAGTTTACCAACAGCCACAGCCAACAGCAACTTCGTCAGTCAGTGACTATCTTTATTACCTTTGTATTAATCTAAAGTATAAGCTACATATAAAACTATTAATATTCGTCGTATTCCGTTCAGTTAACCGTTTTTTTGAAAGAGTAACAACATACATCCATTTTCATAAACATTTATAATATTTGTAGAACTGAGGAAATAAAATTGTTTCATTTACCTACTTATTTCCATCGCAAAATCTCCTTTATTTACCTAAACTAAGCAGTAGATTTCAGTAACAACCCTTCAATAGATAAAACTGCTATATAGCTAGATATCTACCTTATCAAAACCTCAAGTTTCACTTACTGAAATTGACATAGACATCTCATTTACTCCGTTTAATGCATGTCTCAGTAAACCACAACCATTCAAAGCTAAACTAATGAATTCAAGTCTTCCAAGATTACTCGGATTTGCTCGCACAATCATCGAATTTCTGTAGTCTCATTATTAATGATGCGAGAGACACCTACAATCTCGCCTTTTTTTCTCCCTAATGCTTATAACTGTTTTCCTCGACATTTAGCAGATTGATGGTTCTTTTTATGGGATTTTCAATGGGATTAAGATCTTTGGGAGCGTATGCGAATTTGTGGATTTCTCCTGTATAATTTTATTTTTCCCCATGGCTCATTTTTTATGTTATTGTATTCCGTAAATGGTTTCAATTCTGGAAAATATGTTGAGTTTTGAAAGGAATAGGGGTTTCATTTGCCTGGTGACGTATTTTTGGGTTTGACACAAACATAAAATAATGATAGGAGGCTGAGAGAACTGGCCCAGATCTTTTTTTTAGCGTAAGTTTTTTGTTTTTAATGTTTTAGTTCCTGTGCGAGATAAATAAATGCTTTTCTTTTCTTGTTTTTCGCAAGGAGTTAGACGGAGGCGTACAGTCAGCCTCATAAGTCGATAAACATAATTATTCATATTTCCTAAACTCATGAACACCTTAGCTTACACAAATTGCTAAACAAGACTAGTGCCAGGATTTAATTAACGTCTTAAAGGTTCAAAATGCACTAGTCTTGTTTAGCAATTTGTGTAAGCTAAGGTGTTCATGAGTTTAGGAAATATGAATATGTCCATCGACTTACGAGGCTGACTGTACCTACTTATAGTACACTGCCAGATCTTTAAGTCCTATGTAATAGGGGCGAGCCTTTATCCATAAAGTGTGTGTGGTTTTTTTTGACATAGAATTGACTGGCCTGTTAGTCTAGTAGTTAGTTGCCATGACTGCTATGCCAGAGGCCGTAGGTTCGAATCCCACCCAGGACAAATCAAAGATCCATCCAGTAGGATTATTATTAAGTTTTTTTTCAATTAATATTTTTAGATTCATGTGTTTATTTTTAGTTCTGAAATGTTTTACAATTTAGGATAGTTTGTATCCTATAAATCATTAAATAAAAAAATAAATCAACTGGGCCCAAATCCGGACCCCAAGTTGCTACTGAGCAACTCCAGCTGCCAAAAACCCAAAAACTCTTTAACCCAGTCAACAATCAAATCCAGGACCTCTTGCTCTAACTAATGAAGCAGTCAATGAGACAGTTGGTTTTGGTTTTGATCGTAATATAATTTTCTAGGATGAATACTTAACGGCTTCAGGATTAAATTAGGTAGTCTAGTCGCGTTCCGGCTTAAGTAAGACCAGGATTCAGGCGCCTTAAGTAAAATTAGATTCCCGACGTTAAGTAGGTAACCTCGTTAAATTATTCTAAGACCGAAAATATTATTAAAGGTTGATAGAAATTGGGATTCGTGTATTGATCGTTACGTATTTAGACCTTTTGAATAGTTTAGTTTGGTAAACGTTAAGTAGATTCGTGTGAACTTTTGTGTGGGCGAGAAATTTTTATTCACAGTAGGAAATTTTGGTTTTCCTTCAAATGTATTGGAAGAGCGGAGCCTTCAACTATAGGCATTTATTATTTCTAAATTGAGACTCCTCGAATAGCAATGAAAACGATACTGTTAAGTTATCAACATATTTAATTTTTATTGCAGTTACTTTTTTAAATAAATACTAGTTGATTTGATGTAGCTTTTGTAAGGTTCTGACCATTTTTATCACCGTATACGAGTAGTATATAATTTTGTATACAGGGTGTAACGGAAAGGGTATATACATACGAAGGGCACGGATTCTCTTGGTGATAAGAAACGACATGGCAACGTTTTTATACATATACATACATAATTGTAAAATTGAGCCCGCCCGCGCCGTCGCACCTTCGTCGGTTAGACAGAGCCCGATAGGTCTGTACTAGGCGCGCAGAACCCAAGATAGATATATTATTTAAACCTTGCCGGACAGGATTATGACCCTCATAGTGCGGTGACACGTTTGTGTATGATTTTGCATTTAATAAACTGTCGATATTAAATAATATCGTGAAGTTATTAGTTGGGAGCTGAAATTTTGAGGAAAGACTCGTTATTAAATACTCTATTCACCCTGTTTGTATGTATATACCCTTTCCGTTACACCCTGTATATGTATATTATTACTCTTATACAAAGGTATTAATAATGTTGAGAGTGTTTATTTTGTCATATTTTATGAGCCACAATTACTTTTTCTATTGTTACCCATTTTTATTTGATTTCGCTATATTGGAGGTAGATATTGAATTGTTTTTGACAACACGGACCTGTAACGACAGTCTAAGATAAACAACTGACAGCCGGGACCAACGGCTTTACATGCATGCTTTCCGAAACACGGTATGTGACAAATGGTCACCTACCCACGGACCAGCCTCGTCTAGCATCGCTTAACTTTCAATCGACCCGTGACGCTGTTATTATATAAATATCTATAAATAAATATTCCACAACTTGTACACAACGCCATCTTGTCCCAAGCTAAACAGAGCTTGTGTAATGGGTACTAAAAACTGTTAAACATACTTATACAGATATTTGTAAATACATACATATATCTATATATTTAAAAGAAAGTCGTGTTAGTTACACCATTTATAACTCAAGAATGGCTGGATCAATGTGAATGATTTTGGTCTTTTTGGATTTGTCTTTGTCCGGAATAGCATAAAGCATAATAATTAATAAAAAACATGATAAGTCCTCGAAAAATAAATATCAAGAATATCGGTTGTCTCAAACATTTTTCAAACGCAGCGCCATCTTGGATGACATGACAGGAGTCACACTTCCCAGTTCATTATCAGGTGACAATTTGAAATTGACAAGTCTTAAGCTAAACCCAAGAAGGTAAGGTTGTCAATTTATAATACGCACCTACGTTCTGAAATTTATTTTGTTACTTAGCTAAGAGGTTTTATGTAGCATTAAAAAGTCTTATAAGTATTTCAAACTAACTTTAACTAACTTTTTAATTACGTAAACTGATTTTTTAAGTATTTCAAAAATCAGTTTACGTAATTAACAATGACGACAGAGACGAACTTTAATAATTCTTTGCAAATAGAACTTATTTTACTGTTAGGACTTTAATTAAAGACCGGGAAAACTATAGGTATAAATTGTATGTAACATGTTCAGATTAAAATGATGAATTTAGTATTTTTTAAATCAATGCATTTTAGTAAGGTAGTTAGGTTAGATAGTTGGGTTAGCTATAGGATAGGTATGGTAAGTTAGGTTAGGTTATAATTATACATGTTGTAATTTTAATTCACTCGAACACAATAATGTTTAAATAAGATCACAGTAGAGACTCGCTACATAAAAAGTAGTAGTAGTTATTATTGATTTGGATCTATTAGTTGTCATCTTATTAAACGTATGTTACATATCTAATATATAAAAAAAATGATAAGAGCAATATATTGATTCTAGGGCACAACGAAGTTTGCCGGGGCAGCTAGTTATATTATAGATAAATAATAATTATACCCAGACCTACACAGAAAAAAATTAAATGATCGTGCTCATCACACAAACATTTTGTCCTGGGTGGGAATCGAACCCACGACCTCCGACATTGTAGTCAGAGCCACTAACTACTAGACCAACAGGCCAGTCAAATATAGCTACAAGCTCAATTATTGTGATACAAGCCGCACTAGATACCAAAATTATGGAAGTTAAAACTGGTTTTTGAACCATTACACACACACACATACACACACACACACACACACACACACACTCACACACTCATAGGTTCACTAATCAACTGACTAGTATATAGGGTGACTGGTAATTAGTGACCGATACTTAAACACGTCTTTGTACTCATGAATACGAATAACTTCCCCAAAGAAACTTTTTTTTATACTCATTATTTTTCAATTAAGTTAATTACGTCAGTACTGCACAACGGGAGAGGTGAGGGTGGCGGGGGAGCGTGTGACGGTACTTGTAGTAGATTTTGCCCTTTCCGAGGTCATACTATCAGCTGATAGATCATGCCGATTCGTGCCTACTGTGATCGACCACAAGTGCGCGCGCGGGAATTTCAAAAAGCGTTTTTGTTATTTTATTGTGTTTTAAGTTATTGTGTAGGTATAAAAAAAAGTTTCTTTGGGAAAGTTTATTGAAATCATGAATACAATCATGTGTTTAAGTATCGGTCACTTATTACCAGTCACCCTATATACAGAAATATTTGTTCTTTTAAACCATGATACATCTCATAGGAGTACTCATTAACAGACTAATAAACTCAGAAATACTTGTTCTATCTCCAATCGATATCCCCAGATATACTTGCCAAATCATACCCTTTCCAAAGGCCCATAAAATTATGTATCTAGCCAACATTAGGTCCGATTCTTGACAATAATTCAGACCCAACTATTGGGCAATAATTGTGCTAACCCTGGGATAATAATTATTAAGGCTATTACATAAACATTTGGGATAGGGTCAGGCTTGTATTTTGAAAGTGGGACTTAAGGGTTGGTTTTGGTGTAAGCCGAATAAGTGGTACTTACCTAAAGTATCTCTATTTTGTTTCAATTTGGGTTTTAAAAGTGAAGGTGAATGTGATGCTGTAAATACTTGGCGGATATAGCACATACAGCACAATATAACACAGCATGAAATTACTAAACACGCTTCATTTTATAGTGTATATTGAGCCAATAATTTAAATAGTACAGCCAAGGGTGAACGTGTCATTAATAATGTATGGTGCGCGATATTGTTGTGCTATGAACTATTATGCTAAATGTTATTAAATTAAAGCGTAGTCAGAAAAGAGCTTTAAAGGTGCCTGCACTGTGTTTGAAGTTAAGAGCTTTACTGCTTGATTTTTAATATGTTTAATGCGGAGATTAGAGTAACTTATTCCTTAATGTAAATGAGGGACGAATAAATACTCAAAATCTCATCAGAATCAATGTACCGGTATGATTTATCACGGAATCCCTTCGGTGAGGAAACTTTTTGAATTTCTTTTGTATAGAACATTTTTTTTTTTTACGATGATTAACTATGCTCAAATTAGTTTGTTGAAGCCATTTTTCTTTCTTTTTAAGTAGTTTGTTTTTCGGTTATTATCTTCGGATTAGATTTTATGAGACTTGTGGAAAGTTGTGGATATTTTTAATTTGTTTACTATTTTTAACTTTTTATTTTAACTTCGAAATCCTGATTACAATTTTACATCCCTCTGCCTTTAGTCTTATGTACAGAGGTCAGCACATCAAGCTACCCCAAGGTGTCAAATTTCCTTGATTGTTTTTCAACTTTATTACAAATAGAATAAGGTTCATGTTCAATCGGGAAAGTCTGACAGTTTATAGTAGCTTGTTGTGCTGGCGTCTATACTAAAGGTCAGCGAATTATATCGTTTTCTTTCCTATTCGCATGTATGGGAAAAAAATCATAACCCTCGTTTTTGCTTTGCCGTAATCGGGTAATACCTAAGGTGACTCGTTATTCATTGTTCATGAGCTTATCCATCTGGAACTTTTTAGTAGCATTTGTGCCCGATTGATGGCAATATGCCTCTAACCTCTAACCTCTTAAAGTAAAGTTACTTATACTACAACAGAAATGTCGATATAAATCAGTAAGACATTAATTTCTGTACTGTTCACACTTGGACACAACATATACACACAGCGGCTGATGCGACACTAATTATCGTGTTACTATAAATTTTGCAATTAGAGACACTCGCGTTCATACAGAGACACTCTGTGTAGTTTGACTGAGAGTACTATGTATAGTGTCATAATTATGTAGTCTTATTTTACCATTATACAGGGTTATTTCTAAAACACCAACAGCCTCGCAAGAGTAGATTACTAACATCATAAACAACAACATTTGTTCTACGACTTTTTCGAAAACAGACAAAAAAAAACAAATCTCCATACATACCTATATCCGAACAGTTGATCGAGTTTTGTATGGAAAGTTGATTTTTGTTTGTCTGTTTGAACAAGTGTTGTTGTTTGTGATGTTAGTAATCTACTCCTGCGAGGTTGTTGGTGTTTTACAAATAACCCTGTATCATAACACTTAAACAAATTAATTATAAGTGCATTCATGTAGTTAAAAAGATGACAAATTAATAGTATGAGCTTAAAACATTACCTCAGCTATGGCATTATAATATATTTGTACAAGTATTTCGTATGCATCAGACTCTACTTAATGAATTTTATTGATATGGCAAAATGCGGCTGTGTTTGACATAAAGTTGAAAAACGATCAAAGAAAGGAGATTGACAGCAAAAAAAGCGCTTTATAGTAAAAGTGTATGGCCCTAAAACTATACTCATTAATTATAAAATATTTTTTTAACTTCTCGTAGTTCACTCAGTCGAAATCGTATGTGGAGTTACTATTTTGTATTTAATTAGTAGTTAATGCATTTTAGTGCATAATTTTAATGGCGTATTGCGGTGATAGTAGTGTTGCTAAATTAAAAACGTCACGGAGTTTCAAAAATAAATTCAACTCTGACTTTATCCTCGTATTAATATTTTTAATTATCACAATTTTATTCTAATGTGAATTATGAAAATAATATTTTAACTTAATTCACATCTTTAAAATAATATTACTTTACTAATGAAAAATCTTTCTTTGACGAATCAGCTATGGTCAAAATGATTTTAAACTGTTGGTAACACTACGTGAAAGGTGAGCTGTCAAAGGTGTTATTGTAATTTTTTTGAAATACAAAACATTGTGCTTTGTATTCGGCAGCGAGTTTTTGTCTTTACTTGTGCATTGATAGTTGTTGAGTTTGTTGTGCTTTATATAACTTATCATTGCGTTCTGTTCGTGTCCAGTCGAGTCTACAAAAGTACCTATAAAACCACAGTTAGCTTGCCTAACCTATGTAATAATATTTGTTTGGGATCATTTATTGATTTGTTGGTAGGTACTATTCTATGTTGTCTTTCGTGAATTCAAATCATATTGCAGCAAAGAACTGCTGCTTTTAGTGGAAAGTTCGTTACTAAACTAACCTCAAACCCGAACAAAAAATAAAAAAGAACAAAAACTCCTCAAAATAAATGGATGATTTTTATTTCCTTTGAAAGTACGATATCACCCCTCTTTTATATCTTATTTATGCCATCAAACACAATGTTTTGATGCGAGACGGCGCTCAGTAGAAAATTGGGCATACTCCTTTGACACATTGGGGTAACTTGATGTGCTGGCGTCTGTACATCTCTGCCTAACCCTTCGGAGATTAATAGCGAGATGTTATGTTGAATGATTTGGAGAGTTTAGAATTTCCAATTAATAAGCAGACGCTGTTTTGAAACATATTCAATCAATACATCATTGTTTATTTCTGTAACCCAAGCACGAGGATCGTGTAAGTACTTTTAGACATCGTTATTGTTCCCCTATCGATTTTTTTTCATAGAAATAATAACAGTAAGGGTCTGTATAAAGAATTTAACAACAGGCTATGTCTATGGAGTAGCTTCTACATGAGGATTCGCCCGCATATAAATTTTAATCCCGACATAATCTACTGGTTGTTATATAAGTTTGGCGCGTGCTACGATGATGTGAGCTACGATGTCACATACACACACACTTAGAGAGCTGAGTGCGTTTGTGCCATCGTAGCTCTTGAACAGATGAACCCTTTTTAATTTCGAGTTTTTCGTTTGTGTAATCTTACGAATAATAATATTTAATCTATGTTTATGGTTGATGTATGTACGAATTTCGTATACCGCTTATGACATGCTGAGCTTATATAAATTTATAGTAGGTACTGCTAATTTCATAACATGCCAATATTTTTTTTTGTACTTTTTAATAAAATAAATAATTTTGTAGTGCTTACGGTAGGTACTTCATCTTTGCGAATTTTGTATACCGATTATACCGGTAAGACAATCTGAAATTGTAAATTCTAATGAATTTACAAGTTCAGATTGTCTTATTTATAATATTTGAATAAATTTATAATATAATAAATATATAATAATTAATATTCAAATTATTTATATTTATTAATATAATTTCTAACACCTGTAAACATGTCTCTTGTAAAATAATTGATTCTATTGTATTCTAACCTGAACGATGTCATGATGGACCAGAGATTAAGGCACCTACCTCTCATGCACGAGGTACGTTACTTTCAAAGTTTATCTTAGACATCATTGACGTCGGTGAAGGAAACCATCGTGAGGAAACCTTGACATTATAGTTAACAAGCAGACGTCACGCGGTTTCCCCCGCGTAGTTCCTGTTCCCGTGGGAATACAGGGATAAATAGTAGCCTATGTCATCCGGGAATAGTGTAGCTTTCCACCAGTGTAATAATTTTTAAAATTGGATCATTAGTTCCGAAGATTACCCCTTACATACAAACTTACAAACAACAAACAAACAAATTTTACCTCTTTATAATATTAAGTATAGATATACCTATGTTCGTAACCGCCAATCCGCCTTGAGCAAGCGTGGTGATCAATGCTCGTGCCTTTTCTGTATGAGAATGGTATTAATATTATTTTTATTCTACCCTTGGATGAATTGTGTAAAAGGTGATATTTCAAGGAAGGAGGTGACTATAAATTGTGTATTTAGTCATTATCTATACTATCTAAATATAAAGAGATAAGATTTGACTGTTTGCATTGAATAGGCTCTGAAACTACTGAACTGATTTAAAAAATTCTTTAACCTTACTGACATAGGCTACTTTTTATCCCGGTATTCCTACGGGAACGGGATATACGCTGGTAAAACTGATCGTGCTAGTAACAACATATTGGTCATAGAATGCGTAGCGTGACATACGTAATCAACACATAATATAAATTTAAGCACTAAGTACAAAGAACAGGAATTTAAATCGTTGTTAGAATATTCAGCCTAAATACGTCAAGTTAGGCGTACACAGCCTATCTCGTGCTCAAACGAATTAGCAGTAGGCGACATTGTTTGGCAAGCAGTTCGAATAAAAGAGGGGTTCAAGCCAAGATAACAGCTATTCGTGCTATTTGAGCTGTTAGCGTGAAGCACGGATAGAATACCGAATGCCCTGGAAATGTGAAGCTTCCCAATATGGGTCACACGATAAGTGCGAATGAAAATTTTGGTATTTGGTCTTTTGATCCGCCATTTTGGATTTGGTCCTTTTAGACTACGATAAAAGCTATTGGAGTGAGAATCTTCATAGTTTTGTGAGTAGGTAGGTGTGTAGAAATAAAATAAATAAATATTCCACAACTTGCATACAACTCCATCTCAGTCGCAAGCTAAGCAGAGCTTGTGCCTACTAAACAACTGATAAACATATCTACTTATAAATTTCTAAATAAACACATATAACACACAAGTTACACCCAGACACAGAGCAAATGATCGTGTTCATCACACAAGCTAATAATTTCACAGAGTTCTGTGTCTGCGTGTCTTTAGACAAACGTCCTGGGTGGGAGTCGAACCCACGACCTCCAGCATAGCAGTCAGAGTCACTAACTACTAAAGGCCAGTAAAATGCAACTTAATACACGGCGATTGACGTAGCGCGTCAACCTACCTACCACAATATTAAATTGCGTAAAAGTTAAGGTGACAATTTGAAGTTTATTGCCCATTACTTTAAAACTTTTGAAAAGAGCAAATAAAGTAATTTTCATATCTTTAACTTGTAAGTTTGACTTTCAAAAGTGCTTTTACGGATTTAGAATTGGGCTCATTCGTTAGTACCTACGTAGCGTTTATGAGGTGAGTTTATTGCCATCAAATGGGCACAAATATCATTATCATCATCAGCCACAGTAATCCACTGTTGGACATAGGCCTACCCTAATGAACGCCACAGCGTCCTGTGTTGAGCTTCTCCAACCTAGCCGAAGGGGTATAACTTCTCCTATACTACGTTTGCAAGCACAAATTATGGACTCCATAAATTTAGATGCACTCCCAATAACACATTACTCAACCTGGGGTACGAACTCTGGATAGCAGTTGCACTTAAACACGAGGCAGTCAAAAAGTTAAACAAAGATTTTTGCTGACTAAAATAATTGTTTTATTTAGACAATGCTGTAAGTCTGCCTACGCCCGCTTTAAACACAAGCGTGAGTCAATTTATCTTGTTTTCAATGTTTATCGTACCCACCAATGTTAATTAAACTTTGAATGTCAAACTTCTGTTCAGTAATTAGGTCGTTTCAGACACTTGCGTTATTTTTTAGCCAACAGGCCTCGACTGAGGGGTTTCAAAGAAAACTTGGAAATTAGACCTCTCATCCCATCGGTGGAGGCGAAGTTAGGATACAATGTAGCTATAAATAGTACCTATTCATTATTAGATATTGCTATTCAAATTTAACGGACGGAGGACTGATGACCGATGGGGTCGAAAGGTTCTCGAGTGGAGGCCACGTATCGGCAAGCGCAGCGTAGAACGTCCACCCACAAGGTGGACAGACGACCTCATTAAGGCCGCGGGAACGCGCTGGATGCGAGCAGCTTCCAACCGGTCTTATTGGAGATCTATAGAGGAGGCCTATGTCCAGCAGTGGACTTCCTATGGCTGAAATGATGATGACGATGATGATGATGATTAAAATTTATATACAGACAGCACATCAAGAAACTCCACACTGTCAAATTTTCCCAATTGAACATGAACCTTAATTCGTTTGTAATAAAGTTGAAAAACTATCAAAGAAACTGACACATTAAGGAAGATTAATGTGCGGCTGGCCCCTGTACAGCACATGACTCGTGTCTTTGTCCGTTTACTTGTCTCTTCGGACTTTAATATCACTTCCTTCCTCGTCGTAGTTTTGAAAATATAATATAGCGTATGTTACTTTGTGATAATGTACAGACGCCAGCACATCAAGTTACCCCAAAGTGTCAAATTTCTTTGATCGTTTTTCAACTTTATGTCAAACAGAATAAGTTTCATATTCAATTGGGAAAATTTGACATTTTGGGGTAACTTGATGTGCTGGCGTCTGAACATTTCTAATGGTCAAAGATTTTTTTAATTCGACCAGTTTTGTTTGAGTTAATTGGTTGCAAACATAGGTAATAAATTAATCTTTTCTCTTTACAGTATTAGTGATGATGTGGAATAGCTTTTGTTCGCAGTTGCACTGCTGGTAAAAGTGTGACGATTCCACGGAAACGTTTTTCAAACTCTCCAAGATCGAACCCAGGACCGTATGCTCAGCAGGTGGCGCATGCGATCACTTAACCAACGAGACAGAATAATCTGGATTAATCCAAGAAGTCAACCCACTATGAGCAAGCGTAGTGATCAATGCTCGTGCCTTCTCTGTATGAGAAGAAGCAATTACATTACAGTTTTGGACAGTAACAGGCTGGTATTACTTGTTTGAACAATTGCCACATAAAAGTACAAATTACCCAGCCAGAAAAATATAATCATTCTATAATGTCTATTTTTCCTGTACAAAATCAAAATGAGTTTTTCGTGTAACGAAGCAAAAATTTTTGAAGCCACAGGCTCGAATTCAGCAGCTGGTTCGCTTTAAATTCTCCATTACATTATGTACAAGATTACTTCGCGATGTAAGCACAAATGGATATTTGAGTATCAATTGCTAGAAACCTTCTGCGGCGTTAGATATCGATTTGTGTAGAACGCTGATGTTAAGGTACAATGCTGAAGGTTTACACAGTAAAATAGTTCGTCAGGGATTGTAATAGGAACTAGTTTTGTGTCTCTCGTTAGTGTAGTGGCCACAATTGCTAAACATGAGGTCCTGGGTCTAATTTCCGGATTGGGTAACGTGTTATTGAATTTTTCGTTCAGAACTTCTTAGCTACCCGTGCACTGGCCTTCTATCATTACATGATACATAAACATAACTGGTAAAATGTGGACGTATTAAAGGTACCGTACCTGCCTTACCCTTTGTAGCATAAATTTATTTATTTTTTATTTTTTATGTGTTGTATTTGATTCTTATTATTATTATTATTATTTGATTTAATTTATTCTTTTTATCATGTTTTGACATTTACAATGAATTTTTATATATTTTGAATTTTTGTAATTTTTGCATTTTTAAATTTTATATTCATTTTTATGTTTTATGTAGATAGGTATGTAATTCTGACATTTATGACTTAGCAAGCCGAGGAATATTTTATGTGTCTGTATTTTTATTTGCATTTTTGATTTTATCGTTGTTTTATATGGGTCATAGGCCTGAAATAAATGAATTATTATTATTATTATTATAAAGGCGTTATGTTATGATAAGTTTTGTCAGCAAGCTATGTTGTGAAGAGAGAGTAAGAGAGAGGGAGAGAGAAACTTTGGGCTCTGACTTTGTGTCGAAGTTTAGTTTCAAAGAAGTCGACAAAAAACATTGATGATATCACAAACGATATTCAAGTGCGCATGAATGTATGTGTGTTGAGCACGATCATTTGTTCTGTGTCTAGGTGTAATTCATCTATATTATATTTGTATTTAGAAATATATAAGTATGTTTATCAGCTGTTTAGTACCCATAACACAAGCTCTTAAGCTTAACTTGGGACTAAATGGCGTTGTGTGAAAAGTTGTGGAATATTTATTTATTTAATTTTTTTATTTATTTTATGACATCCTAGATACACACTGATCATAGCCAATATGAAACTAGCTATTTGACAGTTAATTGTTACACTTGGCCCAAAAATCATTACTATGCCCTGCGAATGAATGCTGATGAATGTTGAGCTGCAATCGTCGAATTTTTTTCAGGATTTAAAAATGTTTTACCGGTAAAATCTACATCGGTAGGTACTCGTCTTCGCTACAACTACGAGGAACGAGTTAGATGTGAACGAAACAAATATTTGCGTGTTTCCAAATCCGGTGTTGGTGCATACGATTTTGTATTTGTCAAACATACGGTATTGACAACGTTGTGCGGAGAAAGATTTTTCGAAAATAAAATTTCAACTGGGAAAGCGCACTTTGGTCGTGAAAAGGTATTTTACGAAGATAGTCAGATAAAAGTTTTGGGTTTAAATAGTGTATTCTGAAACAGTGGGAATAAGTTTTTACATAATTATATCATTTCCGTTCCCGTGAGAATACAGATATAAAAAGTAGCCTAACGCCCGATATTAATATTCTATCTCAATCCAAATCCCGATCCTTTGTTTTTGACCACTGCTTCTGATTGGACATCTTTAAGACTCGGATAGGCGAATTCGGTCGTTGATTGGTTACAGACAAAGATCGGGATCAAGATAGCAACCGAGATAGATTATTAATATCCAGCCTAAGTCATCTGGGGATAGTGTAGCTTCCCAACGCGAATGGTGAAAGATTTTTTTCAAATCGATCTTACAGTTATAAGTATAAAATAAAAAAAATAAAAAAATATTCCACAACTTTCACACAACGCCATCTAGTCCCAAGCTAAGCAGAGCTTGTGTTATGGGTACTAAACAGCTGATAAACATACTTAAATATTTCCAAATACAACCATAAATTAGGAAGTCTGTGGTTTTGGTGGTTTTGTTTTATTCATGATGGGCCACTGACTTCCGAATTTTGAGTTATTTTACACCGTTCAGTGTTTATTTAAGTCGATTTTATTTTTTGCAAAAAAGTTTTTTGTTTTTCTATTTTTAGTTGTTCCCATACAAATATTTGCCATGAATTTATTTTATATTGTTAATTGTTAACAATACGTGTCATGGTAACAGGGTTATCCACTTATCCCTAATAAATGAAACTTAACCTAACTTATCTTTCGAAATCTAGGTATAATGTACACATCTGCGTACCCCTCAGAGCATACAGGCGTGATGATACGTCATGATGTTGTATAAACAATTAACATTCAAGCGATTCCAGCAATCACGACAGATTTGCCGTCTATTTTTGAAGAGTTCCATTGTATATCTCCGAATATCAGCTCCAGATCTTCACCAAATTAAAATGGGACCACCTCGGGAGTATATTCTATCAAATATAAAATGAATTTTGAGAATCGGTCTACAAATGGGGGAGAAATGATGTAATAACATACATAAAAAAAAACAAAAAAATAAAAATACATACACACGAACATAGAACATACTCCTACAGACCAAATGATCGTGCTCATCACACAAATATTTGGTCTGAGTAGGCATCGAACCCACGACCTCCGGCATAGCAGGTCCTCTTACTACTAGACCAACAGGCCATTCAAATACTAGGTTACCTCACGATGTTTTCCTTCACCGTTTTACATGTGAAAAACTGACATTGGTACTTGCCCGGAATCGAAGCAACAATCACGTTGACAAAATTGATGATTAGCTTAAAAAAATGTCGTATTTGCAAAGAGTCGTGCAAAACAAAGCTGACAATACTGTCGGATTCTGTATCTAATTTGTTCGTGTTTTATTTGCGTGACTGTCTGTCTGCTGACGGTTGATCGATTGCAGTAGTTACTTCCATAATTGTTTTGTTTTTTTGTTTCAGTGCCTACTGAAGTAACTTTGTTCATTAATTTAGATTTTGTTTCGTTTATTTTTTGTTTTCTTTTTTTAACATTTGTTTTGTCACTAACGAGAATTTGACAACAAATAATCTGTATTAAATGCTAAATTACCTTATTCTCTTCGTTTTGTTGTCAGAGTTTCTATGCCGCCCGTAGGGCTCTTTGACTTGGCTTCACATGCCACCAAAAATATCTCCCCGGTTTCTTCACAATAATTTTCCTTCACCATTTTGAAACAAGCGATAATTATAATCACATGAAATTGAAAAGTCAGTGGTAAGTGCCTTGGCCAGAAGACTATATTATTAAAATCTAATTTTGTTTTTTTTTTATTTGTCATATTTTGCTGTATTACCTACCTGACTATTGTACCTGGATACCGTCCTAGAAATAAACACCGGCCCAACCTAGTTATTAGACATCTTTTGTTTGACGTGAAAAAACCTGTTAAACTTCTCTGCAGTAATAAAATATCATTTATAATTCACACTTCTTCCAAACATTAACACATCCCATGTGAAACAGTTATGTAACGCGTTATTTACCCCCAAAAACACATAAATATAAATGAGGAAAGTACATCTTTAGTGCAGGCCTCGACCCAGTGTGATACGAAACGGGGAAGAAAGCTATCTGTCTAGTTTTATGGCTAAAAGTAACACACACTGTAAATTCTATTTACCATGCTTATTTATACGGAAATAAAAAATAGGTCAAGTGTGAGCCTCGGCGCTTCTTGCGCTCCGTAATTTATTTATTTTATGAGTAATTTGGGCGAAGATAGAGTGAAAGAGGCGTTCGGAGGATTAGATACGGTTTTGATTTTGTTGGGTCGATACCGTAATATTTTATATCAGAAGTGGCATAAGGATGAGATAAAAGTTACTAGGTAAAAATTGGTTATATTATATTCTTCTTTTCTTGTGGTAAGTGACTATTCTAGGTGTTATAGTTCTTTTTTTTTCCGCCCATGGGCCTCTAAGTTCACTTTACATGCCACTGCACAACACATATGTCTTAGGCATGCAGCGTTACAAACTAGAAGCTGACCCTAACATAATTGGGAATAGGCTAGGCGGATGACTAGAAAAAGTATTTTATTGTATTATATTCTTCGGTTGTTGAACATACCATTTCTTTTAACACATACGATTGTGCGCTTCGTCTTTCTAATTCTTATGAAGGAAGTTCTAGTCTTGCCACAATCCCTTTGTGGTTTTGCCATGACTCCGCGTTCCTATTTTAGGGTCCTGTAAATTATTAGACCCAATCTGAGCCGGTTTTCAGTAGACACTAAAAGCTTGAATCTAATCAAAAGATATCCAGCCCAGGGTTCGCCGGACGCCTCCATTGACAATTTGTTGAAAATTATAGACTAAAGACATGTTCGATTGCGTATAAAAAATGTCAAGTAATGGTAATATTATATTGCATTTGAGTTTGGTCTAGTCATACCAAAATAGTTCTTCCTGTTATGAATATATCATCAACGTTGCATCCAAGACCTCAGAATGTTCTGGGTTCTGCTAGTTATAAATAAAGGACATAATAACAGGGTCTTGCGTCCAATAAAGCTACCAATAATTATTTTCGTCTAAATAGGTAGTCGTTGATGAAATCGTATAACCATAGTATAGGTTGAAAAACATTAAAAGGCAACAGCAAGGGAAGTGGTACCTACTTCGCTAGTTTTTTAAAGGTTTTAATAGCCAATGGAATAAGCTTCCGTTTCGAACACTTCGAAGTTAAGTCTCAATTTTGGCACATCTGCCAAACAATTGAATACAACAACATAAATAACATAGACACATTGATCTCCAATTAATCCGCAAAGCCACAAGCTGATCACCGTCTGGCATACACAACTATATTATTGTTATCTTTATATAACTGTAACACAATTATATATTGTATTCTAGCAGAAGTCCCGCGGTTTTATCCGCGTGGGTCTTGTTCCCGTGGGAATACAGGGATAAAAAGTAGCCCATAAGTTAATCCAGGGTGTTGTAAGCTAACTCCACACCAAATTTTATTAAAATCCATTCAGTAGTTTTTACGTGAAAGAGTAACAAACATCCTCACAAACTTTCGCGTTTATATATTAGTAAGACTAGTAAGAAGTAGGATAGTAGGATATGTACAGACGCCAGCACGTCAAGTTACCCCAATGTGTCAAATTTCTTTGATCGTTTTTCAACTTTATGTCAAACAGAATAAGGTTCATATTCAATTGGGCAAATTTGACAACTTGGGGTAACTTGATGTGCTGGTGTCTATACTATCAACAAAAGGAATGGATTGTGGTTTAATAATGACAGCCGCTTGGGTCGATCAAAGGTTAAGCTAAGCTTTCCGAGGTCTGTTCATGAATGGGTGACGCTTAATTACATAACCAAGTCCCCCCTCCGTGCGTCAGAAAGCACGTTAAGCCATTGGTCCCGACTGTCATAAACTCGTATGTCTGACAATCAGTTTACCTAAAGTGTATCGTCAGGCACTAGTTGTCTGGCATTTTTGCTGAACTGGACCTATTTGGTGCAGCCGTAGAGCTTATTATTCTGTGTTTTTTTTACTTATTGTGCATCTTTCTATAATTTAGTTTTTTTTATTTGTTGTTTTTTTTTTATTTATTTATTATCGTGTGCCTGTGTTTGGGTCAAATAAATGCATTTTCTTTCTTTCTTTACCCAGTAACTGGCCTGTGGAGGTGTGATAGCAGTTAGCACAATGTTAAACACTAGTTTTCAATTGCATCCGTTTCGACCAGAAGCCGACCCCAACTGGGTTGGGCAAAGCCTAGGTATTCTATGATGATTTTCAACCATTGTGCATTTTTTTTTGTGATTATTCCACACCAATGGATTTAAAAAACTCTTTTACATTGAAAACGAGCACAGTGTGTTTTTTTTTTAACTAATAAGGTCGGCGTACCTTTATCTGACTACTCTAAAAAGAAACAACAAATGAAAATCGGAGATCATAGTCTCTTTTAAAGTCTAGACATTATCTTGGTCATATTTAGTCAAATAAAAAAAAAATCAAATCAAATCTTTAGTTAATCTTTTACACAATACACGCAGTTACATGTAAAGGCCACAAAATGAATCTTAAATAGATAATTATTCCTGTAGGTACCCAACAAATAACTAACTAGCTATATGTGAGAACCATGCGGATTAGTGTCCGAGATATATGGTTTTCCAACGAAAGAAGCACACAGATATGTAATGGCATTTGGCAATAATCGTGAGCTATAGATACATCTCAATTTAACCGTTCGGGTAACATAGTCGTGATGATATGTATGTAGGTTAGCCGTCTAGTAACTTTATTTGTTGCCTGTACCTCACGAATCAATCCTAAATCCGACATTGAGTCAAACACAGCGACAGATTGACGGCCGTTTTCCTGATACGACCGCGGATCCCTAAACGGATTTAACCACCCCCAAATCCCGTAAAAAAGTTAGGGACGCTGTAAATTCCGTGACGAAATTTGGAGCTCAATTGAATGTAAGATATATCATGGGTCTTTGATGTTGCATGTGTGTATTTTTTGTTGGTAGGTACCTTAGATATGGTTTTATGAAGGAAGTTCATGATGTAGATATGGAATGTTTTTTTTTATATATCTGTAGATATATGTAGGGGTATGGACCACCGTAATAAAATAAAAATATCTTCTTCTTATACTTCTTAAATAAAATATTATAAAGCTTCTTGTACGTAAAAAACGTCTTTACATCTTGACACTCGCTCGTCATCCTTTTTTCCTTGTATCTTTTTCAAAATATTCAAATCCTTCCTCTTTCTCCTTCCCACATTCATACTCTCCCATTCATCCATCGCTGCGTTCATATTCCTTCAAATTATCATGCATTCTAAATTAACATCCCACATGTATAGTTTTTACTACGCGTTTGTCGTAAGAAAATTGAACAAAGGAAATTCGTACAAATTTGCTCAATGTGACCAGTAATCTAATCATCATCTGCCTAGCCTTTTCAAAACCGCTAGAATCCGCTTCAGCTTACGTCACGAACAAAATTTTCGTCCGGAAAAGTGTGTCTTGCTGTATACAAGTCTATGAGTTTTTTGTAGTACGCTCCGCTGCCGCTCCAATATTAATATATTATTCTAGATTGCGTTACTGAGACATGGGATCAAAGTTTTTCTATGACATTTCCTTGACTTGCCCGCTCTATAGCATTTTAAATCTCTTTGGGTTTTCACAACTTATGATAAATGAGTAAAAATTATTACTTGAAGTTCGCAATGCTGGATATACAATTCGAGTTCAAAACTCATTTAAAACGACAAACCAATTCAGTTCCACAAAAAAAGACACGGCCAGAAATAGTTTTATATTAAAGCTATATTTAGGCCTAATTAAAATTCCTGTCGAGTATTCTTTCGAGGTTCCGAGCCACAAAATTCTGTTTACCTTAACTAGGCTGTCCCCTTCTCGGCCTCGGCCGATTGAATTCTAAGAAGGATAAAGGAATATGTCATCGTGGTATTGGAGGTACAGTCCTGGGTCGAAATTTGTTCGACATGAGATTTATTTGCTGTCAATTTGGAATTATATTTAATTAATTTTTTTTTTTTTTTTTTTAGTGTTTGTATAATATAGTTAAGGTTTTATCTGAAGTTGTTAGTTTATTTAAAGGCAAATCCAAGCTACAAATCCGGGCAAGTACCATTGCTACTTTTTTCAATTCATAACATGTATTTTTAAGTTTATCTTAGACGTAAGTGGTGACATTTGATATTGACACACGCAACATTCCAGCCTGCAGCCCGGAGTCTGGATTAGTGCTCGATTGATGGCAATAGGCTCGCCTCATATTACATGGGACTTTAACATAACTGGCAAAATGTGGGTGTACTATACAGGGTGTAACGGAAAGGGTATATACATACAAAGGGCACGGATTCTCTTGGTGATAAGAAACGACATGGCAACGTTTTCATACATTTACATACATAATTGTAAAGTTGAGCCCGCCCGCGCCGTCGCGCCTTCATCGGTTAGGCAGAGCCCGATAGGTCTGTACTAGGCGCGCAGAACCCGAGATAGATATACTTGAACAGATATACTTGATAGATATACTTGCCGGACAGGATTATGACCCTCATAGTGCGGTGACACGTTTGTTATGATTTTGAATTTAATAAACTGTCGATATTAAATAATATCGTGAAGTTTCAAAGTTATTAGTTGGGAGCTGAAATTTTGAGGAAAGACTCGTTATTAAATACTCTATTCACCCTGTTTGTATGTATATACCCCTTCCGTTACACTCTGTATAAATTACAGGTACACCTGTTTCTTAACCTTTGGGAAATAAAGTCGTGATGTTATGTATGTACAAGCAACATATTGGTTTAAAAGAAAATGTATTGACCAAAATCATAAAAAGCATGCTTAGATGGTTTGGTCACTTTGAGAAGATGAATTTAAAGCGGCTTACAAAAGAAATTTATAAGGTAGATATAAATGGAAACGCTGCACTGGTAGGTAGGATGCACTAGATGGATATACACAGACCTTATTGGTGAAGTTCTTCAGAAAGGTCAAAGAACACCGGCGAACTCCCAAACAAATTTTAGTTGACATTTTTTTTTTGCGTCTGCCTATGAAAATTATCTAAAAGTATAGAGTTTGAATTTCTGAACAGTTTTTTCTTTGGTTATACTTTTATAGGAAGTCAGGAATTAAAGATATTTTATTTTTAAGTTTTTGAGGTTATGACTATATACTAGGCTATGTCCGCTATAATCTTAGCACAAACAATCGTGTTTATTTTAACATTTGTATTCTGATGCAGACATAATTATATTTCCTAAGTATATTAATGCATTATGTAAAGCAAATGCATTAATATTAAGCAACTTGACTAAGATTTATATTATATGGCAACATTAAAAGTATAGCTAATCCAAAAGCCATGAAGTCAAGCCAGAAAGAAAAAACCACAAAGCTATTATTATTTATTTCATCAAAAATCTAGTCAATTATGCTCTCAATTATGAAGATTTTTTTTCCAGACTTTGATAGGCCTTATGATTGATTTGATAAAACTTAGTAAATTATTTCGTTGGTATCTATTACGGTGACATACGTAGACGCTTAATAATTTCATCAACAATTCCCTCGCTGGTGTTCTTTGTAGTATTAGCAACCGACGGGCGTGTGTGAATAACTACATGTAAAACGTATACCAAGGAAAAGTAAACTAGTATGTTAGATTCATAGTTAATGGCTCTGCTTTAAAGTTTCTGCCTATTTCTATGAAAAAAAGTGTGAATTTATGGTGAAGGAAAATATTCGAGAAAACCTGGGCTTATTATAAGTTTTAGCCCGCAAATCAAACTTGAGCAAGCGTGGTAATCAATGCGTTAACCAACTCGTGTCTTCTCTGTAGGGTAAAAGGCATTTGCCATTCAGTGGGACAATAACTTACAGGCTAGTACATTATGATTAAAAAGTCGTTTGTATTAAGGTACGGGAATCGTAGAACTGATGTAAGCGCTCGAAATGCTTTTGTTTTGATCACAGATAAAATAAGATTAAAATTTCAATAAATTACATATTATTATTAAGCATGATAGTGTCAGCTGTCTACTTTACATGTTTTTTTAATGGCATCCCAAAAACATGTAACTATTGAACATGTTAATAGCAACTTAGAGTTAAATAAATGATTCTTTTATTGAATTGAGCCTAACGTTAATCAGGCATTGACTTCGTAAATCCCTTGACAGCATGTTTATATTACATTCGACTACAGAAAAACACTTACTAAATAGTTAATAAAAACTGCAATCTCGTATTCAATGAAGATATAATCGAATAAATAACAGGAAAGTAAACACGTAAATACAGATTGACAGCGGAATGTCGAATGGAAAATGATTGTGAAAAGGAAGCCATATTGAATTCTGCGTTTCGTTTTACATAAGAACAAAGGTATAATGTGTGTGCCAATCAACGGAATAAAATATTTTACGTATTCATTTTTATGTTTATAAGCATGGGACTAAAATACTGTTTGGGTTGATCGTGGGGAAAGATCTTGCTGACGTTATTTTATGGATGTGTTACATTCATTATCTAGCCGTGCTTAGGAAAGCGCGTTAATAAGCAGGTGGTATCATTTGTAGATATTTGACAAATATGAGTTTTCATTAAAAAATCATTTGTTTCGTTCATTATAGGCCACCGAATTCCGATTCCGAAACTGGAGTTATTTTTCACCTGGAAATGCTTGATTTGTTACTAAACATGTAAAAATCGGTACGTGTGTACCTATGTTTTTTCAGGAGTTCCCTCAATTCATCGAGGATCCCTCATCAGATATGAGTTTTGATACAAATGGGACCAATTTGCTACTAGTGTACCCTATCGAATAAAAAAATAATTTTGAAAATCGGTCCATAATTGACGGAGTAGGTACTGAGGTAACAAACCAAACAAAATTGAGAACCACCTCCTTTGTTTGAAGTCGGTTAAAAATGGGCAGTCAGTGTAACTGAGGAGTACCTATCAGGAGTACATCCCAATGACTGGGTAATAACCCAGTCCAGTGACCCAGTCCAGTCATCCCAGTGGGATGTGGAGGTGAGATAGGATGTGGAGGCAGTCACTTCATGTGAAACACTGGTTAGCTTTATTTCATAAGACTGGAAACTGATCCCAACCTAGTTGTTGGGGATGGGGTAAGTAGATGAAGATGGAGTAGACAGTGACTTGTCGCTGCCGGCCGTGGTCGAGAGGATGGTCGGCAGCGTCGAGTCCTGGGACGCGGTGGTGTCCTTCTGCGAAACGGTAATCTTGCAGAAGGAGGCTGCGGAATGGGAGAGGGAGATCACTTCCACTCACCCGGCCCGCAGCAGACGCACCCGGCGGAGGGCGGACAACGTCCTCTTCCAGCTCCCCTGAATCCCCAGAAATCCCCGCGTCCGTCGCCCCTGGACCCACCAGGGGCGACGGACGCGGGGATGTTCGCCGCCCCCGCGTACTTGGACCCGAGGTGGCGGCACGTCGTGTTCACGCGCGCCCCTCTTAGACGTCGCGAGGGGAGTCTAACACCTTACTCCCCTCGCTGACTTGGCGAGGCCCGCAGGGCCGGCACCAGTCGGGGGTCGCGGAAGTATCTTCTGTTCCCGTGACCCCCGGCGCAGGTGTGAGAAGGAACACGGGGTGGTTTTTAGTCAGTAAGAGTCTGACAGATCCCTCCGCCTCATGAGGATTTTTCACCCCTCAAAAAAAAAAAAAGTAGATGAAGATATTTGCCAAGTATGTTGAGGTCTTCATTCAGTGTAACTGAAAGATAACATCCATAAACTAGAGGAATATAATTAATGGATTCTACCTGAAGTAGGATAAACCTGTATTTCAGGTATAACACTCAAGGTTGACATGGAAATTGTCTTAAATCCCTGAAACAAATACCTAGTAAATATCTAGCTTTTCTGACTACCCGTCTGACTGCCAAAGATCTACTAATAACAGCTTACCAGCTGTTTCTTCTTTCATCCCAACCGCAACAAACTCGACAAATATGACGTGTAAAAGTATTTGTAAGAACCTATTCATAAAAATATATCATTAATTATATTATCGGTCAGAGAATCAGCATTGCCATACAACGTGGCAATGCGGCCAGTCTTCTGGGC
The DNA here is from genome assembly GCA_921972225.1 of Euplexia lucipara. Lineage (NCBI taxonomy): Eukaryota > Metazoa > Arthropoda > Insecta > Lepidoptera > Noctuidae > Euplexia > Euplexia lucipara. Next base: position 19,696,866 of record OV179159.1, read on the forward strand.
ACTTTTCCGGTTGATAGCGAAGCGGATGAGTTTTTTGATGCCCTATAATTGGTTTACTGTTCTTTTGTTTGATTATTTTTAGGTATGTACTTACAAGTTTAATTATAAGAAAATAATAACATTCATTTTTTTATATTCTCCTAATTTAGAATTAAGTATAACAAACATGAAGAAGAAAATTCCATGTTTTAATTGAATTTAATTTAAAAAGAGATTCTAAGCTATTATAACCACAAAATAAATAAAATGGGCGAGTAATTTTTTCATAATATTTTTTTCTTTTTATCGTATTACTATTTATTTTCTTTTGTTTCTATCGTAATTGCTGGTATTAAGTAAAATAATAAGGAAGTAATTATGACAAAGGTCGGATTATAATTGGGTTCAAACCATTTATGTATGATTTAGGTGTAATTACATTTAGACCCGTATTACATTACCTTAGCAATAATTAAAACAAGCGAATCAGATTCACAAAGAAAGAAGTAATATTTGTTCACCAATAAGGATAAACGTGCATTATAATCAAATAAAGATAAAACAATATTTTTTTATTATTTCGTGTTTATTGTATACTAGCGAAGGCACGTGGTTTCACCCGCGTATATAGTTCTCGTCTCCTTGGGAATACAGGGATAAAAAGTAACCTATGCCATTGTACAACACAGATCATTGACATTGCTCGAAAAGCCGCCTTACTAAAATGGGACTTGGCTGGCAACGGCTGTCATATGCCCAATGAGCTGTGGGCCAAAATAACCACCACGTGGAGCCCTGACACAGCTAGAAGGCGTCGCGGCAGACTCCGAAGAAAATGGTGGGACGACTTGGACAAATTAAACGACCAGTGGCCTAACTTAGCCCTGGATCGAAAAAAACTGGACGTAATGGGTCCTTTGCCCAGTAGTGATGATGTAGGCTAACAGTATCAGTATCAGTATGCCATCGTATAGTATATAGCTCCCCAACATAGAAAGAATTTTAAAAATTGGTCTAGTCGATTTAAAGTTTATTTGTTACATAGAAAAATACAAAGTTTTCCTCCGGAACACCTGATGTGGAACTTCAAGAGCCCAGCTACACCATAACATATACAGGGTGGCAGGGACATTGACGCACAACCACTTACCATGGATTCAGTACATGATTCTGGACCCCCCTGCGCTGAAATTTTTCGTCGGTTTTGTCTTAAATTTTACGTTTTTTTCTGCAATTTTTTTACTGTAAACTGTATAAAATCATTATTTTTACCTAACCCAATGAGATTTTTAATTAAGAAATAGTAAAATCACTTGTTTCACTTAAAACAGCAATGAAAGTAAAACTCGAAAGGGCTACCTGATCAGCTGTTTTTCTAATGTTCATATGCGAGGTCAACACTAGCATAGTAGGTGCCTTCGCTTTTCGCTTTCAAATGCCGACATTCTATTGTCGGCATTTTGCCGAAGCGCGGCGAAAAGCCGACAAACGCTTTGTCGGCGCGCGGTCTAGTCTCTACGATATATCCCAAGGAATCTAACAGACGCGTCACTTGAGACATTTTAATCATTTTATAAATCATCGCGTTGTTTGCAATACATTGCGCACTCAAAAATTTCATTTTTTTTAACCAGCCATTTCCGAGATGAATGACCTTCATAATTTCATTTAGGGCATCAGGTGCAACCTTTTCACGACGTTTGCGCGTCGATGTCCCTGCCACCCTGTATAGGAATGACGTCTTAGCAAGAGTTGTTTAGCCTTATGAGCACTCGCTGTTGATGTATAAAAATCGAAGATCAGAAACATTTGATATGGATATCAAAGCTATCACTAATTTCACTGTATAAATAAAATAGCATAAGCTGGGATTACCTCCACGCGGTAAAGGCGGGAACAGTTCAGGACTGATTTACGATGACGATGGTATATCATTGAAAATTAGACTCTACTGGCCAAAACTCCCATTTTTTATCGTAAAATATCCCTTCGGGCTAATGTTATTTGAGTGTTTTAAAATTTCCTTTTCGATTTATCTTCGTGACACGGTAGTCTACCCGGTAACGCAGGGGAGCAGCCACTTAGATTTTAATTGATCAGGTATCTTCTTCGCAATAAAACGTTAACCATGCCTAGAAAGAGGTCAAATCTTTCCCAATGTTCCAAAGGTGCTAAATGATTAAAGATCATAAGATCCCAACAATCTACCGAAGAGCGTTAGGATAGACTTAATGCTGTTCGAGAACATAAGGTTGCAACTCGCTCCGTGGAAACTTCTTCGGACCGCGAAGCACGCCTGCATTCTCAGCGTATTTACGCATCTACATCCAGTTCTCTAAAGACCAGTAAAGAATATGTGCACGACTGACCGCTGATAGTGAACATCATGCACTGTCTCGCGAGTTGGAGACGTTCACGGAAAGAGCATGATGCTTGAGTTTTCAGCGTATATACGCATCGACTCTAGAGATAAGTGGGGTAAAGAGATGCGCGACTGACCGCTGATCGTGAACGTCACGCAACATATAGGCTATAATTTATTTTGGAAAATGGAACACCTAAAGTAAAAGAGATATAAAAATGGTGCCATTGCAAAAACTATTCCACGTGAAGAGCGTTTTCTGCTGTCAGACTAAATTTGAAGATCTGGAGCACCTGTTGTGGAACTCCAAAGCCCAGCGACAATATAACATATATTTATAGAAATAGCGCCTTATCAAAAGTTGTTAAGTCTGATGGCATTTCCTGTTGACCAACAAAAATAAAAAAAATCTGGAACGTCTTGAATTGTCTCGCACATCTCATTGTTTTCCCGTCCCCGTGCTTTTAGAATTCGACATCAGACGTTTCAGATCTTCGATTTTGACGACCCCGTTGTCGCTGGCATAAGCAACAGAATCCGCGTACGAAGTCGCGGGCAGAAGCTAGTGTTATAATAAAAACAATAATTTATCGTGTATTTCTAACTCTTTTTACCGTGTTTCTGGCAAATAACGCCTCGAGCGGTGAGAAACTCTAAATGAAAATTCCAATAACGGTTTACACTACTCGGGAATTGAACCCAAGACTCAATGTTTAGCAGTAGCACTTCCTATCACAACACTAGCAGCATAGGCCCAAATTCTGCAGACATGACATACGATTTCAAATTTAAATTTTCGTTTCGAGTTTAAAGATCGGGACAAAAATATTTCGAAAAGTTTTTCGTATCCGAGAGAAGTCTTGAAACAATTAGGCACGGTTCCCACTGGGTCATACATGAGTGTGACGCCAAAAAATAATAATATAAATAAAAACGTCCAGTGAAATTATTTGGACGACGATAATATGTACTGTGTCGTGGAATTTATTTATTTGTGTAATGACAGATTGAATGCCAAAGGCATTTCCTACCAGTCAACTATTTAGAATATTTAAATAGTGGCCCGCGCAATTTTCGCAATCGTGACGGATTTTTTTCATTTGGATTATTAAATGAACATGTGTCCACTATGCGGCATTTTGATTTAACTAAGCAAGAACAGTATCAACCAAGTCTTAAAACTAACATGAATAAAAGTGTTTTCAATGTTACGTTAGTTTTTGGTGTTACGTTAGTTTTTGGTGTTACGATTACATCACGCATTCGTGCTAGGCGTAAAAAATCGGTGCGGTGTAACCTTGTATAATCCAAGCTTTATGCAAAACAAATGCAAAATCGCAGTATACGAGTAATGTCATGTGAATGTCGTCGTATGCAAATACCCCGGTGTGTTATTTCGATAGGTAAGTATTGCCAAATTACTAGAATTACGAGTATAATTATCTACTGACAGTTTGTCCCTCGCCAATTTTCACCTAATTTATTTGATTTTACGGTAGACTGCCAATGTATTGAGCAAAACTGAATGCAGTCACTGTTTATTTAGTAATGTTATTTATAAACAGGTGAATTTTACTGCACACTTGAGGAATCAGAGTTTCTGCAATTTTCAAAGTCAAAGTCAAAGTCAAAAATTTATTTGCATACTAAGTGTACATTACATTACATAACGTCACGCCTGTAATCCCCGAAGGGCTAGGGAGAGGTATACCTGCTAGTACACCCACATTTCGCCAGTTATGTTTGAGTCCCATGTAATAGGGGGCGAGCCTATTGCCATCAATCGGGCAGAAATCCAGACTCCGGGCTGCTACTGAGAAATTCCAGAAAGAAAACTCAATAACACTTTGCCCAACCTGGGGATCGAACCCGGGACGTCATGCTCAGCAGTAGCGCTTGCGACCACTAGACCAATGAGGCAGTCAATGAGCAGTGTACATTTTGTTGTTTTTTATAATGTAGGAACTTACAACTTATCGGCCTTTTCCGGGCATAGCAAGTTTTGTGACTCATTTCCTTCCTTTTTGTAGTTTTATTTGGTAAGCGGTAACCTTTTCTAAACTGTTTATTTACTTATTAAATTTCATGGGAATTTAATAAACAGAAACTTCGTTCAATTAACAAAAAACGACTGTGTAATTTATCTAAGCGTGGTATTTTCAAAATACGCTTTTGCTTTTGAAAACATGCAAATATTTTTAGTGGATAACCTTTCAATTGAAAAAGTCACATTGGTCATCAATGCTCGTGCCTTCTCTGTATGAGAAGATTTGCTCTGCAGTGGGATCAGTTACAGGCTGGTTTTAAATTATTTTGTAACCTTTTAATGTTAAATCATCTAGATTACTAAGCGACAGCTTATTGTAATGTCATAACAAAGCCGCACCTTAGTAGTAATAAAAAAAACTTAAATAAAACTGCTCCGTTGCCAAAATTTTAAGGAATTACGTTTAACGGTTGCCGAGTGTCAGTAAAAACAAACATTTAGCCTGTTTGCCAGTTTTCGTACGCAAAATAGAGAGAAAATAACACGTAACAAAATGGCGACAAAACTCCAATATACCCATGACATTATCAATCCAGAAAATGCATCAACGTAATTGAAAATGGCTTCCACAAAAGGTATGAGACGTCCCAAAAGGAAACGCGATTGAATTTCAACCTGAAGATGTTAGAGCCACAGAAATTATCGCGATCAAATAAAGCGTGCCAGGTGCCACACACATAGGTAGATGCGACGCGAATTGGGAACGATGCCAACTATTTACCGTTTCAAACAGAAATTTTGTTTCAATGAAAACAGGAAAATTGGCTCGATGGAAAAGTTATCGTTTCTCGATATTATTTTAACACCACCGCTGATCCGACCTTTTGAATCATATTTTTATTGGTTCATTTAATATTTTTATAATATTAAATTATCTCAAAAGTTTGTGTCCCTGTCTACCTCTCATTCTCTCTTGCCTATGCCTCTCTTGGTTATTATTCAAATTAATTAAGGCCGCATTAGTTAGCTGTAATGGTGGATGTATGTTGATAAATAAAAAAAGAACTAGTAAATAAGTTCCTCTTTAAGTCAAGAGTGAACAGGTTGCTTCTAGGCAGGCGTGTTTCATCGTCGACCACATCATCGCTTGCCATCAGGTGAGATAGAGGTCAAACGCGTGCCTATCTATCAAAAATATTAAAAAAAACCGGGGAATTGCCAATTTGACTTTTTCAGTTAATATTATGCACTTTTCAAGTTTGTCTTAGACATAATCAGGAAACCTGGACTTCAAATTATTTATTAACATAAGTTTTGAAATTGCCAATCCGCCATAAGAAAGCAGATCTTCGTATGTCTTATAGTTTCAGACTTTCCCATACTGACCCATTTGAATGAGACACCCTGTATAATACTAGTAATATAGCTATCGACATTAACACTTACTAAACTTAAGATCGATTGACCGTGGCGGCTATCATTATAACATTAGCCCATTTCAAAGGTAATAAATCAATAACCAAAACTAGAAGACAATTTTTATACTTTGTCGGGTAACGAGAAGTAAGTATTCATGAAATCGATGAAAAAAATCAATTGTTCGACGGGTGTGAAAATAGATAAAATGGTTTAAACGTAACCAACCCAGTGTAAATAGGTCAGAGGCAGTCGGTAGTGAGTGTATGGGGTATAAACGACTTTGTTACCCCCGGGACAAGCCTAGGGCGTAACACGGGAAAGACACCGTAAATCCCGGAGTCCCCCTCTTCATGTTTTGAGGACAACTGCCAAGAGATCTTTTTGACATTTTGTTCAAACTATTATACGAGGTGAACTGGACATCGAGGCACATCCGGATGCCATAAATTCTCTAGAGGATTTTGGACCTCCATGCGTAGAAATTTTAGTCGGTTCTCCCTTATTTTCAAGATTTTCCTGGTGTTCTTTTTACTTTCAAGTATATAAAATCGTGATTTAAGTCCAATACAAAGATATATAAGAAAAACATGCGAAAAAATGGCATAGAAAAGCTGTAGCAGCATAATATAGCAATTTTAAAGCAGCAGCGGAGCGTACTAAACTTGACTACTCGACTTGTGTCAGTTGTATCGACTTGTGTCAGTTGTATTGGATCAAAATTACGGGACGGGATATCATGAACAAAATTTTTAACACAATACACAAGTATTGGATAAAGATTTTGTTCGTGATATCCATTGATTTTATCGTCCCGTCTATATTAATAGAAAGTTACTATTGAATGTCTTTGGTCCAAACGAATAATAAGTTTAATGAAACAAAATCTATTTCGCTCCTCATTTTCCTGTAAAGCTTATATATTTCCTATAAAGTATGATTTATATCAAAAAAAAAAAAAAAAAATGGAAAGTAATCTATTATTATTGGACCGAAAAAATAAAGAATATTCATTTATTTAGGACACGCACAGGAACTACAAAAAAAACTAAGTCTAGAGGCTAAAAAAACCCTATCTCAGCACGATGCCACAATATTTCAAGAAAAACGATAAATAACGCAGCGCTGATATTCTGATTGGGCTCGAATAAAAAAACTATGCATATATAAAGAAGTAGTTTTCACGAACATTCGTGTATTTTTATCGTGTTTGTGAGGTACAAGATTTCGTCGCTTAATGAGCTGATTAATAAAGTCCCAGTTCAATAGGATTCTGAAGTAAATAGGTCAACCCAATAAACTCGAGATTGTATGTAAACAACAGTAAACATTGTAGTAGACTTATAGTAGATGCCAAAGTAATTGGGTTATCCAATTGTTGCATTCTGAAATTAGACTCGACTTTAATAGGGATGGGAACGACTTTGAGGTATCAATAAAATATTGTATCGATAATTCATATTATTTTTTGCTTCCGAAATAATTACAGAAAAATATCGATATTATTTGGACAAGCCCAATATCTTCATCGGATAGTAAATAATTGATGGGTTTCATATGTACGTATTTTCTATATTTTTTGTGGAGGACTCAATTCATTCAGTTTTGATGCTCGTTATTGTTAAATCGAAATGTTATTAATACCGGTCCTACCTACAGAAATACTAAAAAATATTGGTAATGTAGACTAGCCCATGCAGTATATTGATCTGCTTACTAACAGTTGTTACGACACCAGAAACTACTCGAGAGGCGAATAGTGTGTTTCTCTTCATAAATATCGATAATTACTTACTTACCGTTTGAATAGTAACCATTAGTCAAAGTTAGTTAGTTTTTTTGACAAGCTCACTCCAAACACAATACTCCATTTTTTCAATTGTATTATTTACTTACTATACACCAAGAGCTACTTGAATGGAAAATGAGATGTTTTATTTGCCCAAGAACGAGTCGCAAATGACTTTTTCACATTGTTGTTGTTTTTTTTTCTGGATTGGAACAACTTGCCTACTGCGATCTTCCCGTCCGCTTATAATTAAGGTGTCTTCAAGGCTAGAGTGAATAGGCTTTTAATAAACTAGTGCACTTCACCATCACTGATTGCATCACTGCTTACCATTAGGTGGGATTGCAGTCAAGCACTGGTTTGTAATATAAAAAAAAATGATTTAAGTTAGGGAAGGCACATCGCAATCTGTATAGAAAAAACAATTGCAATGTCATCGAGAAATTATGAAATGAATAACATAATAACAACATTAAAGGTATAATTTACTCGAACAATACAATGATACCAATGTTTAAATTTGTATGAAACACTCCAAACACAGTACTCCATTTTTTAGTTTTCTATTCATCCCCAAATTTATTGTCTACTTTATAAATATGCTAACAATTACACTTTCTATTATGAAAAAAGCTTTGTAGCCTTATACTTAGCCCTGGTACTATAAGTTTACGTTAAGAATCCCTATGCTAGAAATGAATTTTCCCTTCCCTAGTTACTTGAACAATAAATGAATTATAATAACCACATTTTTTGTCACATATATTTATTTACTTATTTAATATTTTAGGCACACTAATTTACAGAGACGAACTTAATGCCAGAGGCATTTTCTACCAGTCTACCAGATATTTTTTTTCCTTTAAACTGTAAAAATACGATTTCTATCTTCATAATCATGCTAAACCATCTCCATATATTGAAAAAAGTGAATTATTTATTTTTTAAACAAAAATCTCACAGGGTAACTTAGGAATGATAAATAGAAAGGTTATTACATTAAAAGTAAAAAAAAAAATCAGCCGACGATTAATTTCAATGTTGTAGGTTCTACTGTAATTTCTAGTGTAATTATGACCGTAAATAATGTCTAAATAAGCCATAATTTGGTTTTATTGATACTATAGTTTGATTTGATTAGATAAGCATGATTGACTGTAATTCCTACATCACCGTTATTATAATAGTTACAACCGAGGGGTCTTAAAGTCAAGAGTGAATAGAATAGGTTACTTCTAGACAAGCGTGCTTCATCGTCCACTACATCATCGCTTACCATCAGGTGAGATAGTGATCAAATGCGAGCCTAATAATAATAAAAAAATATATAAATTTATTTACTAGGACTTTGTTTGTAACTTCATCCGCGTGATTTCGTACTTTTCCTTTTAACTTTAACATATTATCGATATTGATAGTCGGTGAGATGCGATTGCATCTAGATTTTTTTAAGTACTTACTAGAATTGGCCTTCAAATGTATATACACGAAGCAAAAGCAACGAGGTGACGTTCTGTAAAATCTGTGTATCTTTATGAAAAATATATTTCACAACTTTCACACAACGCTATTTGTCCTAAAGTAAGCAGAGCTTGTGTTTTGTAGTAGCTACTAAACAGCTTATAAACATACTTATACATTTGGAAATACATACATATTATAGATAAATTACACCTAGACACAGAACAAATGATCGTGCTTATCACACAAACATTTGTCCTGGCAGGGAATCGAACCCACAACCTCCAGCATACTATAGGAGTCAGGGTAACTAACTACCTAGCCAACAGGCCAGTCAAATAATAATGTCTCCTCCTAATAAGCAGCAAACTGCCTTTGTCTTCCATTTTATTGACTGTTACTGCCAAAATTGGGTCGCCAGAAGAACCATTTAGCTTCGGGCCAAATATAAAAATTTAGTAGACAGAAAAAGATAATCATGTGTCGATAAATTCGTGGAATAATACTGTAACCAGCAAAAAATATTCAATGGCAGCGAAAAAATTGGGGTTTCTTCGAACAATGCTTAGGTATCTTATTTACCAAGAAAATGAGCACTCGTAATATTTTTTGCAACGTATCGATTGCTAACTAGATTGGGGACTTGTGCTATCGTAACTTGTAAAACATGTTTAAATCGAGAGATAATCTAAATTTCGATTTTTTACCCAAATATCATTCATTACCTGCCTATTCCTTTCCGAAATATGTTGGTATCGGCTTTTAGTCAGTCAGTCCATGTAAAATACTGGTATATTTAAAATGGAGTGACTGACAATCTGATCTCAACAACTGAGTGAATGGATAACACGACACCTCTTGGTTAAACTGGTTCACAAGTCAATAAATGTGCGTTGACAGTTACAAAAAACGAAAAAAAATATGTCCTTTGAGTTTCTAACGGACTTAGTTCGTCCACTTAAATTTTACACCCTTAATTTAGGCTCTAGCATTTCTTGTAATGTTAGTGAACAAGCAACTATCCTCATAATTATATCAAGTCAAAATAAATACGCAGTTTTTAAAATAACAGACAGTTTGACAAATTCGTAAACAAGAGTTCTAGTGTCATCAGTCTCACGCGAAGCAAGCAAAGCCTACAAAATCTTAAACATCCCTAACGACATCTCTTGGCAAAGACACAAAAGCTCATTGCGCAAACTCAAGCCATATGAATGACTGGATGTGCTTCCCAAATCACGGCATTACATTACATTAACATCGTGCCACGTAAATCAAGCGAAAAAGACCATAAAGCTACCATTTTGAATTGTAAATGTGGCGAAAAAAATACGAATATTTGTTATTTTACGAAGTTGTGTCATGAAGAGCTGCGTAGTTTTTTTGCAGGGTATTGTTTTTTTTTATTTTCGGTGCCAGTTTATAGTGATGGAAAAATTCTAGATGTGGTTAGGTTACAAACTTAGTCTGGAGGTTTTTTATGATTTATGATGAAACATTATTCACTTTTCGAGAAACCGATTGCTATGTTCTGTAGGCTTGTTTTATTAAACAAGCCTACAGAGCGCTTAAGTTGACATCAAGTTGCAGTGACTATCAGACATGATAGTCACTGCAACTTGATGTCAACTTAAATGCAATGCCATGTTTTTGTAAGTTCTCAGTAATTGTCAGCAACTGGACGCTGCAGTTAGTCACTGCCATTGAAAAGCTATCCAATAGCCTTACTGTAGGTCATACAAACGTTTGTTCCGTGCGGGAATCAATGGAAGTGGCAACACACAGCACAGCAGCTAATCGCTCGGACAATGCTCCAATTGTGCCATTCGTTTGTGATTGTGCAAGCAATGTGCTTGCAGCCACTTAAGTTTGGAAGTTCTTTAGTCTATGTTTGTGACTTTGGTTCTCTTGCAGAAGAAGCATTAGCATTACGTAAATCCAAGCTCGTAGAAAAGTACAGTGCGCAAGCTACAAGTTCCCAAGCCGCTCGAAATTAGCACAGTAACACAAAACTACGAGCAAAATATTAATGTTAAAAACCGTCTGTTCAGAAGGCGTCGTGATATTTTTTTATTTCGTCACAAAAAGCAGCCGTGTTACGTCATCTGCAGTCGTCACAGATAGAAATCTCTTGTTGACTGGGGGCTAAGAAACAAGAGGGTTGTGAGGTAGGTAGGAAGTGGGAGGGGAAGTGGGGGTTAGATGGTGTGTGTGATGTTACAATTTAGTTAGATTGTCTATTAAAATCAAAAGTCATTGCTTCAAACTAGGCTGAGGGTAAGCACTTTTTGGACGCAAAATTACATACAGTTCCAAAAGCCCGCCTTTTGCTTTTATGATTTTACTTAATTATTACAAAATAACACACAAATAATCTGTTTATTTGCTCAGATTTTCTTTGCTATTTAACTGTTCTAAAATAAAATAAAACAATAAATAATTAGCATCGATCTTCATTTCTATGTGTGAACCAATAATCGCAAATTCATCTGCCTAACCTTTTCCCTAGCCTGTTGTTGGCTTCCAGTTTAACATGATGCACTATAGAATACCACTGTTTTACATGGAGCAACTTTCTGTCAGACTTCCACAACCCAGTAACTGGGTAACATGATGAAACTGGTTGTTAGACTTTCGGGCTTCTGACTACAAGTAAAGACTGTCAAAGATCTACAAATGACATCCAAGACCAACGGCTTAACGTGCTTTCCGAGGCACGGAGGAGTCTTATCAAGTAATAAATCCTCGTCAACCTCGTCAACCGTAGCTGTACTGTGTAGTACTGGTGGATTAATTTGGGACATCAATTTTTGATTTAAAATAATTTTAATTGAATTAAAAAATAAATCACGCTTGTATTCCCCAAAGGGTTACACAAAGGTGTAGGTAACATATAATAGTACCTACACCCTCATATAGCCAGTCATGAAATATGTAAAAGGGGGCGAGCTTTTAGCCATCAACTAGCCACAAATACTGACTACGAGTAGTTAGTTATAGAACGAAATAAATTACCACGCACCTCTGAATTTTCAGATTCATGTGCGCTTCGTAGAATTATCATTATCTACTTATTTTATATAATATGTCTATTCAAGTCATGTATGGTATATATAAGTAAATAGTACACCACAAACTGACAACTCATCTTTTCTCCTCCCCTATCAAGTCCATCCAAAGGTTGTCTTTAAAAGATCGCTTTTAGCGATAAGGCCGACCATTGTATCACCGTATGTAGCCCTTAAAGTTATAATTTGTAAGTTTTTATGGTGTACAGACGCCAGCACATCAAGTTACCCCAATGTGTCAAATTTTCCCAATTGAATATGAACCTTATTTTGTTTTACATAAAGTTGAAAAACGATCAAAGAAATTTGTCACATTGGGGTAACTTGACGTGCTGGCGTCTGTACAATAAAGAGTATTTTTTTATTCTATTCTATCACTTGTTTTAGCTACTTCAGAAACGGTGAAGGGTAACATCATGAGGAAACCAGCATGCCTGAGCCTAGTCAGGGTCCCATTGGAGTCATTTAAATTCCAACAGCAGGTTAATTACTGTTCACACAAAAAGCAGAAGAGTACAAAAAATGTCATACAAAACATTATCCAACTCTTTACCAATGGCTTCTGAAAATGAAACATTACTGTACAGAAACTTTATATTAGCACCACTGACCCAATTTGCTAAAAGTGTACAGCTTTGGTCTGATAAACAGATGTCGCAAAAGTTCAGGAACAAATTCATTTCATTCGCTCGAAAACCTTTCCGTAGTACTAGTTCCTGAATCACAATTGATTTCCCGAATAGCGCAGTCGCCGGCCAAAATTGTAGTAGAAAAAACAACAGGTACAAAACTCCTACAATCCAATTGATTTCAACGATAAATGCGAACAATCCCATTACAAAACAAACTCAAACACCACTTATCATTCGTCGAAAAGCGACTTAAAAAATTGATGAAGCGAAAACGATATAATCGCTTTATCTAAAATCGCCGTTTGTAAAGCCCCAACTAAAAGTACTGTGAAAAATCTGCCCGTCGCGCGGGTGGTACGAACGTCCGCCTCTGTACTAAGAAACTCTTGCAACTTCCATTCCATCGCTACGTGTCGCATCCGTTGCAGGCTCTCGAGCGATTACCGCTCGTTCATTCCTGCTGACTACGTAATAGATGTTGTTCGGACGAAGTTTCCAGTTTGCTGAAATTACGTGGATCGTTTGACATTGAGGAAGGGGTTCCACTTTTAAGATTCAATCTTGTAAAGGCTAAAATCGGTTGAAGTTTTAGTCAGATCGTTTTTGCGTTTGACATTTTTCGTTATTATTAAGGGAACGATCTTTGGAGATTAATTGATCATGAAATGGCGTTTTGGAATTGCTCAGTGAACTTTAAAAAGGAAGAGGTTTTACATTTATCATTATCATCTGTCTAGTCATATCCCAACTTTGTTAGGGTCGTCTTCCAGTCTAACCGGAGTACCAGTGTTTTACATGGAGGGACTGCCTCTTTCATCCCAGTTACTGGGACACACGATAGCAGAGGAGGTGAATGGTCTGCTGCCCCTGGTCTGCTCGCCTGACTGCAGGATTATTTGTGTGTGTCTGTGACTTTATAGTACAGCGTGTTAGGTCTGTGTTTTTATACCCTTTTTTTTTGTATTTTTTACCTTTCTTTTCCTTTTATTAAAATTATAAAATTGTATTTATTACTTACCTTTTTATAAAAAATCACTAAGGGTAAGTAATACGACAGTTTGCCCCACATTCGCTAAGTTTATAGACGTTTTCTGGGTGCTTAGCACGAAGGTTCGACGAGAAGAGATCTAAGATACAATAGTGAGAACATGCGAAGAAAATATGTCGTAGAAAAATTGTAATCCCATGTCTCAGTACCGCCATCTAGCATATTATAGTAATATTGGAGCGGCAGCAAAGCGAACTAAACTAGAGTCATCTACTTGGACAGATGTTTAGGATGAAAATTTTTGTTCGTGTTGTCCCATCTTTTTTTTAAATATCATAAACTAGTGCTTGACTGTAATCCCACCTGATGGTAAGCAGTGCTGCAATCAATGATGGTGAAGCGCACTAGTTTATTAAGAGCCTATTCACTCTAGCCTTGAAGACACCTAAATTATACTGGGACGGGAAGACCGCAGCAGGCAGGTTGTTTCAGTCCTTCGACGTACGCGGTATAAACGACGAGGCAAACCGCTTTGTTTGGATCGTTGTGGTGCCAACGATGTAAGGGTGGACACTCGCCGTACGCCACTAATTCAATGGCCACCGGGTTGCCCGATGGTAGGTAGAAGGGTGATGGCGGAATCAATTCATGTCATTCCCGTGCACACTGAAGGCTAGCTACCTCACGCCTGTGCTCAAGGCTTGAGAATTTAATGTCTTTAGATTGACGTAAATTCGAACAAATAAAAAAAAAGCACTCGGATTGAGAACCTCTTTTCGATGAGAGTTAAAAATACAACCTTACTATATATTTTAGTTTTACAGCGATATTATTTGAATAAAATATTAAAAATTAGCCATTGCCATTCTGTAAAATCAGCCCGTGAAGGTGTAGGTGAGAGTGAATTGAGCTGTTAGTCTATACTATAACTAGGCAGTAACATTTTACTTCGCTTATCGACCGGCAGAGTAAACAGTGCTCGCGAAATTTTGTGTGAAATTCACAGCATAATAAAGTCATGTATGAGAAGTATGTAAATTTGTATAGCCTTGCCTTTTTTAATTAGCTACTAAAAAGTTTGACAACATGCAATTAGACAAAAGGACAAATGAAAAAGGACCATCTAGCTAACTAGCTAGAGTGGTATTTGCATTGGCGTGAGTTTAAATAGCTTTGAACCACTCTTGAGTCTGGGTGTATGAACAATTTTGTGAGCAGCCAATCAAGTTGGCAGTTCACTTCGCCAATGAATTGCTTTGATGGGCTCTCGATTCGTCAACCAAGCGTTTTGATCCGCCAATTAAGGCACTTCAAAGATATTATGGATGTTTTTTTAGCTGCCAAAGTTAAAGATTTTTTTCTGTATCCAAGAAAATAGAGATTTAATTGTTTTGCTGTTATTTTGGGTAACGAAAGTCTATTTGCATGAACTATAGTAAAATTCTTCTAGATTGTGTCCTGTTTTGATTTATAACCTCGTGTATGATTGGTAGCCGCCTTAACCTCTAGGTGCCGTCATATAATTGGGATAGGCTCTGGCTCTGTGAAAATTTGTTCTTTGATTAAAAATCACTCTGTATAATGATCCTATAGAAAAACATTTAATACCTAGTATAGACAGGATATCAAGACCAAAGTTTTGTGTGTGTCCTAGTGGACATAAGTCTATGAGTTTTTTTAGTATACGCTCCGCTGCCGCTTCAATAGTCACATATTATTCTAGATGGCGTTACTGTGACATGGGATCAAAGTTTTTCTATGACATTTCCTTGACATGCCCGCTCTATAGTATTTTAAATCTCTTCGGTCCTATACATATACAGAGTGTTAGTTTTTAATGAGTTTAAAAACAAACACTTGCTTAAATGTGGCTATCTATACTAATATTATGAAGAGGTAAAATTTGTCTGATTGTTTGTAAGTTTGTATGTAGGGGGTAATCTTCGGAACTAATGAATCCGATTTTAAAAATTATTGCACTGCTGGAAAGCTACACTATTCCCGGATGACATAGGCTTCTTTTTATTCCTTTAATCCCACTGGGAACAAGAACAAAGCGGGTGAAACCGCGTGACGTCTGCTAGTACTAAAAAAAAACATACCGTCGAATAGAGAACCTCCTCCTTTTATTGAAGTCGGTTAATAAAGGTACACACCTCTACCTAACCACCGGGTAATACAGGCGTGTTGTTACATTCTAAATATTTATAAGTATTCCGTTGTTATCTGTTTGAAAGCAAAACAGACAATATTAAATGACTTTTTGTAAACAATCGAAATTGGAAAATTTAACTAATATTACGTAAAACTTTATCCTCTAAAGACCAAGCCTTTTGTTTAAACAGTATCAAAATTAAGTCGAATATCCCAAATATTCGATAACCGAAATATTCACGAAATCCTATAAATAATGTCAATTTTACTCTTGACACTTTGCTTCAAATGAAAATGGCGAACACAATCACAGATGCTATCTACCTGCGGAAGTTATTTGAAAATAAACGAAAAACAACGCGTGGATGTATGTAGTCGAAAAAAAACAATATGAAAAATCGGACACAAACTTTTTTGGGTAACGCCTAAAGCAGTTGTTTTACAAATTGTATATACGCTATACGGCTGTACCTATGTTATTGGCGGCAGTTATTTTAGGAGTTTTTTAGGGTTCCATACTGAAATGAAAAGAACCTTCATTGCAAGATTCTGTTTGACTGTATGTCGGTCACCGCTGCTTAATTCAGGAACTGTTTTACATAATGCTTGTTTATTTCATTGAAAACATGGGTAGGGTTTTACATTACAGCCGGTCGGTTAAGTAAAAGTCACGCCGTGAAAACTTGAGTGAAGTGAACTGTGAATGCATAGCATTAGTATGGAATGACAGCTCAATTCGCCTTTTCTACGCCTTCATTTTCACGCAGTGGTCTGACCATAATTGCACTGCAGGTAGGTAATGTTCTTCATGCTATGCAATTGCATGGGCAAAATTTAACACATAAATCTACTACTACAATATATTAACCGCTGGGCGGCCAACCCGATATATTGAAATATCGTGCTGAATAACAATAATGATAACTTTATTATAACTACTCGTCAACTACCGAAATTTCAGACAATTAAAATTACCTATTGTTTGCGGAAGCCGGTATGACTTTTAAAAAAAGTAACGGAGGTTGAATCATCCGCAAATTATATACGAATACGTTTCCACGAATGTTGGGTGACGTAAGCGTAATGTGAACTGTCAGTCTCTAGTGACAGCTGACAGCTGACTTAGCCTTCACTTCACCTACTTTTATACGGGATGTATTTAGCAAAATATCATTGCAATTTTAAAATATTACAGTCAGCTTTAAGGTTTAAATGGGAAAGGATTACATTCGACCATTAAAACCGTATTTTTATTTCATTTGTGCAGCAATGTTTTTGATTTGAGTGAAAAACTCTCTAAAATTTGTAAAGCGTGTAATCTGTAATAGATCTAGTATAAAGCGATTTTTGTAAGTAATTCAGTGACAACTAAACATGTGTAGTGGTTTTTATTTAAGAATCAGCTAAAATCTTTTAGAAATTAACTTATCTACACAGTCGCTAACTATAACAATTTCACTTTGAAAGTGGAAAATGTTTTTCCTATCACGGTACGGAACCCTCGATGTGCTAGTTCAACTCGCTCACTACGTTTTTTATTCGTGAATACACAAAACTGGTGTTGTGTATTTAGAGGCAAGAATGTTACAATACTAATATTATTCGGTGCGTGCCAACCTAAGGTTAGGGCTGGCACGAAAATAAAAATTACTGTAGGCACCATTCTTGTTTCGTAAACAATTAATCTAAAGCTTAACTGAATCCTATATCCGATTAAAAATATATTATGTAGGTTGAGAATAGCAGGAAATAGAGACACATGACGGCAAACGCCTTTCTCTTATGGTAGTAGGCATAAAGTAGACTTTATTTATGGTCATACATCAGCAGACTCTAAAGTAATTAAAAACTATAATTTTAATATCAATAAAATGCAGAAAAAATTGTCGTATATAAGTCTGAGATTAGAAAACTCAATCTTAATCTTTCAAAAATGATGCGAATGTTCTTAAAATACTACTTATTATTTATCCTCTCTATAGAACGCCGTCGTCGTGTTCTTCCCTTTTATCCGAGAGAAAATCGAACTCACGATAATAATGATGACACATAAAGTTAGTCTCTTAATTCATTAAACCCCGAGAGGACACCGGTGTCTTGTCTTTCTATTGTGTTTCTAATTGTCACGATTGAAAGGTTAAAAAGATTCATACTGAACAAAAAAAAAAGTTCTTCCAAGTTAATGTATTGTTTTATAAACATTTCCGAGTACTTACTACAATGACGACAGCAAACGAACTCTTCTTCAAACAAATTACAAGGAAAATTTTAATTATTTCCTTAAAATTGCAAACAGGAAGCGCCAACCCTATGGTCCAAGCAATACATTTTGGGAACTTTTCTAATATACCGGGCGGCCGGGACTCGCGTTTCCTCTTTCTAACGTAATGAAATCAGTGGGATTACGTTTTTTTTTTTGGATACTGTTTCCCAAAGCGATTTTTTAGGTAATATATTTATTACGTACATATATCAAAGGTCTCATATGTTTCTATATTTAGATTCAGGGTTGTCGTAATTGCTTTTTGCGGCTTGAATTGTAGGGGTGTTAAAGAACAATTGGAGTTAAAAGGGTTTATTTGCGAATTCGTTTGTGTTTAGTTGACTAAATCAGGGTCTAGTGAATTTTGACGTTATTTGTTACTGTAGTGGCGCGTTGGTGTTGTGGTTGTGAGTGCTACTGCTGAGTGAGAGGTTCTCGGTTCAATTTCCGGTGCGGTAAAGTGTTATTAGGTTATTCGCTTTGGTTTTTTTTAGTATTCTGTGTTTGTGGTCCGACCAGTCGAGCGGCGAGGGAGTTCACTAAATTAAACTCATAGACTTGTCTCTACTAAGACACAAGTATCGGATGATATTTTCGTAATGTCCCGTCTTTAGTAAATATTTAATGTCTTCGGGAAAAGGCGGCAGAAGATGATGTTCTCATCTGTAGGGTTCGGGGCAGCGCCAACAGCATCCTGCAGGCCTAACCATATTACAAATTCTATTTCTATTCTATTTCTATTATAGAAAGAAGATGGCGTATATGGAATCAGCTGTTTGTCAACTGTCAAGTGTATTTCATTTTCAGCCATATTACAAAATTCTAATCGTTAAAACTTGACAGTTGACAAACAGCTGATTCCATATACGCCATTTTCTTTCTATTGTCGCCCTATCGATAACTATAATAGAAATAGAATTTATAATATGGTTAGGCCTGCTGTTTATGATAGCGAACATGTTTGACTGTGTGTTAGTGAACCATTGCTGCAAGATGTCGGCTGGGTCTGTCACCTTGCAGCAATGATTTCACAACCTGTTTCTGTTTTTGGTCTTACTTTTGTATGTTAAAAAGATTAAAGATACCGGGCTGGTATCCGCAAGTCCACGTGAAAGCGCGTATTTTGCGTATGGGCTATAATCTACCACGCGGGCCCAGTGCGAATTGGTAGATGTCACATGTCTTCGTATTTTTGGTTCTAGGACATGCCGCTTCCTCACGATGTTTTCCTTCACCGTTTTTGAAAGCAATGGTGATGAAATAAATTACACAAAGTAATGTCGCCTGCCACCACTAGGCCACCACTAGGCCACCGCTGCTCTCACCTTTGTATGTTACTAAGTGTGAGTGTTGTTCCTTGATGTGAATAAAATTATTACTGTTATTGCCGAGTATAATATTCCCACTGATCATGAAAGTAATGTATTATTGCGATGTTTATTGGCCCTTTAAATGCCACCATACGGCCCAGTATTTTCATTTCCTAGTAGGTACTTACTTGAACAAAGAGTTAACAAAAAGAAAATTACAACAAAAAGATTTTCAATCAAGCATTATTTTTATGGAAAATATTGAAAAAACCTTTTTACGGACGTATTCATATAATATCATTTCTTATTAAAGAGATACTCTGACCTTTTAGGTGATTGTCCGGTAAAAGAAAACTGTATTATTTATTTTGATGTGGAGAGGGTAAGTTAGTGAAACAATATATTTACTGTAGGAACATATAACTTACTATGATATAGATACAACTTACTTACCTACTGTAGCAAGAGCCGATTCATTATAAAATAAAATCAAAGTGCCATACGATCACGGCTTTCCTTTAAGCTCAAATCTCTATCAATATCACGAATACAAGTATGTTAAAATATAATATGTGTAAGTAAGTTGTTTATTAACTAGCCGGTAAATTTTTAACTGTTTGTGAGTCTTCACTGTGCCGCGTTTCGATGCGGACGTGGTTGCATATTCGGTGTGTTGACTAGCGCGGCGCCTGCTGCCGCTCGAAATTTTTGTCGCCATGAGTAGTGATCTGGTGGCGAATGAGTTGCTGGCGTTCCTGCAGCAGAAGTTGGACGTTATGGACGAGGTATCCTCCAGATTTGTGCAACGAATTTCAGCGAGGATGACATAGCAGCTGTCAAGCTATAGTTGTTCAGTGTGCTGAAAGTGAAAGTGTGTGAAGCGCGACCAGATGGTGTCCCGCCGGCGAGATGGGACCAGGAGAAGCCTGCAAGACATCATCACGCTTCCTTTTTAATCATTATAAATAGTAGTGACCGCCAAGTAGCCGGAAACCGTCAACGGTTTTAGCATTTTGCACTCCTCTCACCATCATCATCATCATCATCTGTCCAGCCTCTTCCCAACTATGTTGCTGCCGGATGCAGCTAAATACCAGTGTTTTACATAGAGCGACTATCTATCTACTATCTGACCTCCACAACCCAGCGACTAGGTTAACACCATACCCCTTGGTTAAACTTGATTTCCCATAAACTGATTTTAAGCTACATTCTATTTAATTACGTAAAGTATTATTTATTTATTAAGTATTATATTGATAAATGTTACTGATCCGTCACTTGTCCCCAAAGGTTCATTTGAAAGTCAGCGTCAGGCAGCATCTCAGCATCTGTCCGGCATTACCGCTAAAATGAGCCTTTTGGCGCTGCCGTGAGACATGCCATTTTTGTGTCTTTTTTTTTTGTTATTCAGTTTTTACTGTGCGTGTATTCAAATGTTATATATATAATGTATTTAATTTCTTTCTTCTTTTGAAGCTGCTTGTCAGATTTTCGGGCTTCTGTCTATTTGAACGACTCTCAATGATCTACAAATGACAGCCGGGAACAACGTCTTAATGTGCTTTCTGAGGCACGGAGAAGTCTTGATATGTATCTATCTATCTATGATCTATTAATGGTCGCTCATCAACGGAACAACCTCGTCAAGCGTTGCTAAAATTTCAATCGACCTACACGGGTAGCAAGACCACAGCAGAAAAGGCTTTTGTCTACAGAAGAATTGACTGTAAGTAACAGAAGAAGAAACATTTCTTTTGTTTTTAGCACGACATTGACATTGTCAAGAATGAAAAGAGGAAATGTCGTGTCGCAGGCCTAGCCATATTACAAATTCTATTACTATTCTATTGCGACAGTAGTAAGAAAATGGCGTATATGTAATCAGCTGTTTGTCAACTGTCAAGTGTTAACGAGTAGAATTTGTAATATGGCTGAAAATTAAATAGTCATAGTCATAGTATTTTATTGATAAGGGATTCTTACAAGTCATATACAGATTAAACAATTATTAAAAAATACATTACATAAATTAACAAATGTCAAATACAATATGTCAAACCAGTTAAAGGAAACAAATAATAAATAAATATTCCACAACTTTTCACACAACGCCATTTAGTCCCAAGTTAAGCTTGAAAGCTTGTGTTATGGGTACTAAATAGCTGATAAACATACTTATATATAAGAGAAAAAGTACAATGAGTTGTTGTGTAACCAAAGTAGAAAATACGATGCATTATTAGTTACGGTCAAGGAAATTAAAACCCAAAGCGATGAAATTCGGAAAACTGCAGAATTTGTTTCTGAAAAATATGACGATTTGTTACACAAGGTAGAGAGTGAAAATAAGGAAAAAATGGCGTACATACAAATTTTAGAAGAAAAAATCGAGAATTTGGAGGCAATAAATAAGTCATCAAGCATTGAAATAAGGAACTTACCCGCATGCAAAAGCGAAAGTAAAACCACCCTCTACGAAACTGTTATAAATACTAGTAAGATTCTAAATGTTGAGTTACACAAATCGGAAATCCGTGACATTTTTCGATTGAAGTCGAGATCCGACACGAATACTGGTACCGTAGTTGTTGATTTGACGACTGTTACAATGAAAGAAAATCTGTTACAGGCTTACAAGGGTTACAACAAGATTAATAGTAAGAATAAGCTATCCTCTTCAAATATTAAGGCTGAGGGTCCGTCAAAGCCGATATTTATGTCTGACAACTTAACCGCTAAAAAAAGACGCTTATTTTACCTAGCGAGGGAGCAGGCTAAGGTAAAAGAATATACGTACTGCTGGATATCCTATGGTAAAATCTACCTAAGGAAAAAGGAAGGAGCTCCCGCTATACGCATAAACTCTGAACTGGATCTAACGAAGCTTCAAAACACGTCAATTAATGATGTATGACTGGAATTTAAAATGTTTGATATTAACTCGTACTCATTTCTGGTTTGCTTTTTACTGATTATTCTATGCATGTTTCTTTCTCAAGTTTTTAAAAATGTAAAACTAATGTCAATTTATTACGGCGAAATTCAAACTAAATTGCTAAAATATTATATATCAAATCTGCAAAGAAACATTTTTAATGATGTTGAAATAGTTCATAATACACATTTATATACACTACACAACACAATACATGCTTACTCGAACACACAAAACCCACATTTAAACCCCACTTTTTTTAAATTATCAAGGCTAATATTACCACTTTACGCGACGTGTACAAAACGACTTCAACTTAAAGTATTTCTAAGACTCTTTCTTAACTGCTCCATTACAATGCTCATTATAGGCTTTATAATTAAAATCATAAATGGCTAATGACCTGAATAATATAACACTTGATCTTGACTCCTATGAGATATCTAAATCTTATAAGGTCCCGGTCCAGCGGTGTTCAAAATTAATTAAAAACCGCCACAAAGACTTAAAAATCTTACACACAAATATTAGAAGCATCAATAAAAATTTCGATGAATTCACGGCCTTGTAACAAGATCTCGATACGGATTGCGATATTATCATATTAACAGAGTGCTGGTTAAGTAAAACTTCAAATATACAGGTATTGGATGGTTATAGATCATATCTAACTAATAACTACCGAAATCAAAATGATGGTATTGTAATCTTCACCAAAACGAATTTGAATGTTCAAATTACTGAGCCTGTTTTTGCAGAGTCGAATTGTTTGATGTGTAAAATTGATGATACTGTGGCGATTTTAGCCCTTTACAGATCTCCATCTTATAAGTATATAAATAACTTTCTGTGTAGTCTGGATGAGGTGCTCACGTCATTAAAGACTTTCAAACACGTAGCAGTGATTGGAGATATAAACATCGACATAAAGCATAATAACACTGATCGTCATTCCTTCGAGTACCTGAATTTTGTAGCATCACATGGTCTACTTCCAGCTCATTTATATCCAACTAGAAATCAAAATTGCCTGGACCATGTTCTATTAAGAACAAACAGTGTGGCAATGACGATCGTTATAGAGTCTCACTTAACAGATCACGAGCCGGTTTTGCTGAGTTTAGATTTTGAGAACTCTCCTCAAACTAGAGCAAAACCTCGAAAGTCGATTATAGACTACTCCTTCATTGTTAAAGACATCGAAAGTGCTGATTTTTCCCTGGTTTTGTTTTCGTCCGATGCCAATGAAGCTACAGATCTATTTGTCTCTATATTGACAAAAATAATAAACTCTCATACAAGGTCCAGTATCATCTCACGTAAATATCGTAATATAAAACCATGGATTACTCCAGGCCTTATTAGATGTATGAGGAATAGAGACAAAATGCACAAACAAGTAAGAGCGCAGCCAAATAATTACATTCTTAAAGTTACCTACTCCAGATACCGTAACTTCTGTAATTCTCTTCTTCGAAAGTTAAAATGTAATTACGAAAAGAGTTTATTCTTAAAAGCTAAAAATAACACTAAAGCTACTTGGGAAGTCATTAAGAGTGTAACTAATAAAAAGTCTAGTAATGTACCGCCACGTGAACTTCTTGGACGAGGAGAAAACATTGATGTTTCTATAAATTCTGTCAATAACTTCTTCGTAAATGTGGGAAAAAGTTTGGCTACAAATATTAAAAACCAAAGCTCCACTGATTTTACTCAGTTTCTAAAACCAAAAATCGGCCTGAATTCCCTTGTACTATTGGAAACCGATAGCGTTGAAGTTGAGCGAACTCTTATGGGGCTCCGTAATGATTGTGCTACTGGTATTGATGGAATTGCCAGTAAAATACTCAAATTATCCCGCCACGTTTTGGTCCCACTAATTACATATATTTGCAATCTGTCCATTTCTCTGGGAGTTTTTCCGACTGCGTTCAAAAGAGCTGTGGTTCATCCTGTTCATAAGGGTGGGGACAGAGACTGTGTCAATAACTATCGGCCCATTTCTGTTTTATCCTCTTTGTCCAAAATACTAGAAAAACTTATTAATAACCGCCTCGTAAGCTACCTGAACTCCAACAAGATTTTAGCCAGTAACCAATACGGTTTCCGATCAGGAGTATCAACTGAGGATGCGGTAATTGCCTTTTCAAATGCCGTGGTTAAGAGCCTAAATAATAAGCAGAAATGTCTAGGAATATTCCTAGATATTTCCAAGGCGTTTGACACGGTCTCTGTCCCAACACTTTTGAAAAAGTTGGAAGATATAGGAGTTCGTGGTGTTTCGCTGAAATTGTTCGAGGATTATCTGGCAAATCGTACGCAGTGTGTTAAAATAGAGAATACCGTCAGTGCAGAAGCTAATATAGAATATGGTGTGCCTCAGGGTAGCATTTTAGGGCCTACTTTGTTCCTTTTATATATAAATGACCTTTGTCTATTATCTCTAAATAAATGCGACATTTTTACATACGCTGACGACACAGCCTTACTCGTCTATGGTAATACATGGAGTGAGGTGGAACAACTCGCGAATATTAATTTGAGCGTCATCACTAATTGGCTGTCCTATAATCTTCTGACGCTAAATGTAGGGAAAACTAAAATCGTGCCTTTTTCTATTTCACCTGTGACACAACCAAAATCCCCAATCGACATAAAGGTTCACTCCTGCGGAAATTTTGATACTAACTGTAACTGCTTGTCCCTCTGTATAGTCCCTCACATACGCTATTTAGGGGTTGATATTGATTGTCACTTAAACTGGCAAACTCACATCAAAAACCTGGTAGTGCGGGTGAGGAAACTCATTTATATATTTAAAACCTTGAGAGAGTCGGCGGATTTGAAGACGCTGAAACTTGTTTACTACGCGCTATGCCAATCTCTTGTATCCTACTGCATAGCCTGTTGGGGAGGGGCAAATAAAACTGCACTTCTTAAACTCGAAAGAGCTCAGAGGGCAGTTCTCAGGGTTATTTTTTCAAAACCATTTAGATTCTCGACAGACCAACTTTATACCGATAGTGAAGTACTGACTGTCCGTAAACTATACGTACTACAATGTGTCCTGAGAAAGCACTGCGTCCCTTTTAAAGCCAGTAATAAACGTCGTGCAGATATTGTTTTTCCCTCAGAATCTCATAAATCCAGTTTTGCGCACAATCAGTTTTTGTTTGCAAGCCCCAGAATCTACAATAAAATTAATAAAATTCTAAAGTTCCATCCTTTAAATCGGCATGATTGCAAACATAAATTGAAAAACTGGTTAATGACTTTAAATTATGAAGAAACTGAAATGCTTTTGATGTAAGTAAATTTCGTACATTAATCAGAAATCAAACATAACATACTCACAAACATCCCATCACTCACCTGTCATCTGTCTGACATCTAGACTCACAAACACACCACAAATCAATTTACACCCCCTCATACTAACACTACATAACATAACATCACACAACACACTTTTATATACATATTTTTATTTTTATAATTTTTTTGTAACATTTTATTACTTTTTAATTTTTGCTAATTTATAGTAGTAATTTTAAAATGAATTATTTATAAACTATATTACCTACTTTTATATACCACTATTTTTTACTTTTAAAGTTTTGAAAAACACAAATTGTTTTTTGAAAATACTTATGGGAACTCACGGACTGTGCCTAGAAATGGAATTCAACTGACCTCCAAGATACAGGACTTTCCTAGTTTGGAGGTCAGAAGATCCTTGTAAATTGCATTTATAAAAATTGCCTAATCTATAAGTAGTTTTAAGTAAATTAATTTTTGAAAATTGTACCTTAGGCTGTGTTTGAATAAATTATTATTATTATTATTATTATATTTCTAAATACACATTATAGATAAATTACACCCAGACACAGAACAAATGATCGTGCTCATCACACAAACATTTGTCCTGGGTGGGAATCGAACCCACAACCTCCGGCATACCATAGCAGTCAGGGTCACTAACTACTAGACCAACAGGCCAGTCGGAAAATAAATAGCAGACAAATAAAAAAGTAAAGAATAAAATAATAAATAAAAACAAAAACAAAAACCAACAAAACACTTGACAGTTGACAAACAGCTGATTCCATAGACGGCATTTTCTTTCTATTGTCGCTTTATCGATTACGATAATTGAAATAGAATTTGTAATATGGCTAGGCCTGCATATTCGTCAGTCGACAATAGTCTACAATATCGAGCATTATTTCTTCTGTAATCGGCAGAAATGTTTCTTCCATCTGTCAGTTTGTCGATTTTTCCGTCTACATATTCGTTTCTACGCTGCTCATGTTACGCGTGTTGTGCTTCTGTTATCATTTAGCCACAATCAAGTAGTGTTGTTACTTTTAAAAATCATTAATCACTCAACAGTAGCCATCAAATCGATTCCAATCTCGATTCACTACAACGATATCGGTAAGATACGATTTCCGTATCTCACCGATATCAAAGCCAGCTAACCCGGGTGTATTTTGAAGGGCTATTTCCCCTGGCCCCTGGACCTTATTGGGGCTTGAATAAAAAAGGTCCGAAGGGAATACTTTTCCTTTGCCATGGAATTTAATAAAACATGGGAATTTTATGTGGGCCCACTTATTTAAAGGTTGGAATTTCATAGTTATTAAGTAGGTAATGGTAGGACATGTTTATTTATTATGATTGGTAGTTTCGTGAGGTTATGGGTAAAGAATTTGTATTGAACGTGAAGGTTTTTTTATGATTTTCCCGGACAAACTATGTGGTTTATTAGACTGACATTGAAGAAGGGACTATTTTATTAATGGGAAAATATTTGGTTATATTTATTAAAGTAGTTAGGTTTTTTCCCCAGCAGAAAAAGCTACTTCTTTGGGGAATGAATATAGTCATTGAATAATACTAAGTTTATCTAGCAAAAGTATATTTTTCGGCCTCGTTGGTCCCAGTGGTCGCAAGCATTACTAATTATCATGCGGTCGGAACCGTATGATAATCAAAAGTGCTTGCGACCTGGGATCCGGACCGGAAAGATCAGATGCAAGAGCTCAACAACGCTTTGCTCTAAGAGCAAAGCGTTGTTGAGCTCTTGCTTCTGGAATTTTCCAGTAGGTACCTGGTTAATGGCAATATGCTCGCTCTCCATTACATGGGACCTAAACATAACTGGAGAATTGTGGGAGAACATGGTATACCTCTGCCTAACCCTTTGGGTGTTACTTACAAGCGTGAAGTTTTGTTTGTAATGGTTTCTATTTTTTATCTACGTATAAAATTAAAACTATTTCGCAGTTAAAATTCGATTAGTTGCTCCAAATTCTCTGAAAGAGTTAAAAATGTTGGTACGGCAACATTTTTACAATTAACTTGTCCAATTAAAGAGTAATAAAGTTTTTATAAATAAAATAATCCCAACATTCAATCGTCAACATTATCACAATTCAATGCTGCCAACGTAAATAAAATACATGGATCATTCCCCTGACACTTCAATTTACATATTGGTAGTTTATTTATTTATTTATTTATTTTAGCCTTTATTTGCCTTAACATTTCATGCCTTAAATTACATTTCATTTAAATATCATGCCTTAAAAAATACATTTCATGTAACATTTCATACCATATTTTTCTTTAAAAAGATACATTTTTATTTAACAATAAGTATATGTATACCTACATTCAATGACACATTAAATATTAAATTCATTCAACAACATTTTTAACGTCTATAAAACATTTATACATTCAATACATTTATTATTTTACCAAACAATTTGTTTAACACTAAATTAAACATCTTTTCAGTTCATATAAAATTACATATTTTCATATTTATATCAGTATATTTAATTTTCATTTAATAGTTTGATAAGTAGTATATTCACAGACATTAATTCATTGAATATATATATTTATGTACTTTTAGTATAATAATAAATTTTAACGTAGGTACATTGAATTATTTCATTTTTAACAGTTTATTAACATCATGCAGAATTAACATATTTTAGGTGTAACATTTTATTTAATTTAAAGTTATATAGTTAAGACCCCGTTTGGGTATAGGCCTCCTCCAACTTTTTCCATGTGTTTCTCTCCTTCGCTTGCTTTGTCCAGTCCTTTCCGGCTATTTGTTTTATTTCATCTGCCCAACGTTCTCTGGGGCGGCCCCTGGCCCTCTTGCCGCTCGGGCCTTGCCATTGGGTTACCAACTGTGTCCATCTTCCATCTGTCATTCTTGCTATGTGTCCAGCCCACTTCCACTTCAAACGCTTTGTGTGTTTAAGTGCATCTATTAAGTTAGTTTTTTTTTCGTATGTTTTTTGATTTTTGTTTATCTTTCAATCTTATATTCAGAATGCATCTTTCCATCGCGCGTTGAGTTTTTTGTATTTTGTCTTGAGTATAGCTATTGTAGATCCAGGTTTGAGACCCGTAAGATAGGCAGGGTAGCAGACACGAGTCCATGACTTTCTTTTTTAATTTTAAAGACAATTTTGATTTCAAAATTTCCTTCAAACTCCAAAACTTATTCCATGTCGAGGTGATTCTCCTATCGATCTCTTCTTTGTGTCTCGAATTGCTAAATGAAATGCGTTTTCCCAGGTATACGTAATTTTCCACGTACTCTAACCTTTGTGTTCCATTAACTACTATAGGATTTTTGAGGGTGTTAGTCATTACTTTTGTTTTTGATGTGTTAAGTAGTAATCCTATGTTGTTGCTAGCCTCGCATAATTCTGTGATCATTTCTTCCAATTGGCTAGGTGATTTTGAGAAGAGGACTATATCATCTGCAAAACGTAGGTTGCTGAGGTATTTCCCATTAATGTTAATTCCTTTTTGTTTCCAGTTTAGGTCTTTCATTATATATTGTAGGACGGATATGAAGATCGTAGGTGATAGCGGATCTCCCTGTTTGACGCCTCTGCATATTCGGATTTTAGGCCCCAACCGGTCCAGCTTAATGCGGCTTATACTTTTACTATAGATGTCCTTTAAGATGTTTATATAGATTTTTGGAATGCCTTGATTGGCTAGGGCTTGCCATATGCTTTCGTGGGAAATGGAGTCGAAGGCTTTCGCGTAGTCAATAAAAGCAAGGTACAAGGGTTGTTGAAGTTCTTGGAATTTTTCGATTACTTGCTCTAAGGTATGGACGTGGTCGATAGTGCAAAAACCTCTTCGAAAGCCGGCCTGTTCTATAGGTTGGTGTGTCTCGATCTCGGGCTCGATTCTCTTATTTAGACAGGCTGCAAATAGTTTGTATATAGACGGCAGAAGGCTGATAGGTCGGTAGTTGTTTGCGTCAGATGGGTCTCCTTTCTTGTACAAGAGTACTATTCTAGACTCAGCCCATTTTGTGGGCACTATTTGTTCTTCGAGTATTTTATTAAAAAGAGTTGTAAGTGGGCTAGCTAGAATAAACTTAGCGAACTTTAGAGCTTCATTTGGTATATTGTCGTGTCCAGGACTTTTTTCTTGTTTAAGTCTGTCTATTTGGATTATTATTTCCTGTTCGTCGAAAGGTTTTACTGTTGGTGCTAGAATTTTTTCTTGTTTCTCAGGTGTCTGTAGCTTTAAATTTTTGCATTGGTAGCTATAAAGATCTTTGTAGAAGTCTGAGGCAATTCGAACAATATCTTCCCTTGTTTGCGTGTCTTTTTGGTGACTTTTAGTTTTCAGTTTTGGTATCCATGTTTTATTAGTATTAAGTTGATTGTAAGCTCTTTTTTGGCTTCCCGATTTCAGTAGGTTGTTTTCAATTATTTTCATCCTATGAAGTTCGTAGTTTTTTTTAAGAAGTTTGTTTGTTGTCTTATATAAGCCTGAGAGTTCTTGCTTGTCTTCTTTACTTTTTGTTGGTTTTCCTTGTAATTCAATTCTTCTCTGTAACATTTCTTTTATTTCGTTTGAAATTATGTCATTTGTTTCTTTTGTAGGACTTATTTTTTTTAAGCTTTCTGCTATGGCTGATTCTAATTTATTGTAGTAAGACTCTACGTCGTCGGTTTCTTGCCAAATTGCTATGCTTGCCTTTAATGAATTATTGAAAGTAAGCATGTTTTCTTCGCCTTTCAAACTGGTTCGTTTGTTGCCAAATTTTGATCTACTTTTCTTCTGGTTTGCTAATATGTATGTACCTCGCACTAATCTATGGTCGCTCGGGAATAGGTCGTTGTTCACGGTTTCTATATTTGTAAAACTTTCTGAATTGTTGCTGAGAATATAATCGATTTGGTTTTTTGTGTTTCCATCTGGGCTAATCCAAGTCCAGAGCTGTTTTTTATTTTTCTTATATTTTGTATTAATAATTGTTAGTTTATTTTCCAACGCATATTGTACTAGACGATCGCCGCTATGGTTTCTGTTTCCGTAACTATGCGGGCCCATCACCATATTTTCGCCCTGCCTTCGCTGGCCTATTTTTGCGTTCCAGTCTCCCATTACTATCATTGTTCCATTGGCGAGGTTTTGAGCTGATTGTAATTGATC
The DNA here is from genome assembly GCA_921972225.1 of Euplexia lucipara. Classification (NCBI taxonomy): domain Eukaryota; kingdom Metazoa; phylum Arthropoda; class Insecta; order Lepidoptera; family Noctuidae; genus Euplexia; species Euplexia lucipara. The sequence goes on from OV179159.1 coordinate 19,727,712, forward strand.
ATAAAAAGATGTGATTTCTTCTTCGGGCGCGTCGTGGGTAGGGGCGTATACTTGAATTAGTGATATTTTTTGTGTTTCGAATTTTAGGTTTAATAAACACAGTCTTTCAGATAGTCCTATGTAGTTTTCGATGTTTGATTTGTATTTCTTTTTGATCAGAAAGCCAACTCCGTGTAGACCTTTTGTTTCTCCTGTATGACAAAATATATGTTCTTCTAATTCTATTATGTGGCTTCCAAGTTTTTTGACTTCAGCTAGACCAATAATGTCGTACTTAATTTTGGATAAGGAATGTTTGAGTAATATTAATCTTTGTGGAGACAGCAGCGATCTCACGTTATATGTACAGATGTATAATTGTTGATGTGTTGGAGGGTTATTGTCTTTATCCCCCGCGGTGACAAGCCGTATTGGGAGATCTTGAGAGGGGGAGGGGGGCACCTGTAGTTGCTATTCTGTATTTTGGGTATTTTCTTCTTGAGAGTGGGCGACAAGTTTTGGTTTCTGTATTATAAACTTTTTCATATTCATGTTAACTGTCTTGTTCTTTTTTGTCGGTTGTTTTCTATTGCAGTGCTGACTTTCTTCTTTATTATTTGTATGTACTTCTGGAGATTCAGACAGGTTTCTCTTGTTTGTGGAGTTTTGAGATGACATGTTAGTTTCTTGGTTGTTTAGTACGATTAACTTATCGTACTTAATAAACGCCTTTTTTCCCAAATCTTTATGGATTTTTAGTTGGGGTTGTAACTCCTTTCGTCTGTTTAATACTTCCAGGGGGTAGTCTTGTTTTAAATAATAAGGTGACCTTTCAAGGCATTTGGCATTTTTTTGAATTTTTAATTTTAACCCCAGTGTAGTGAACGTTATTACTACTGGTCTAACTTTCTCACTTTTTTTTCCTAATCTTCTAACCGCTTCGATGTAATTGTTCTCATGTTGAAAGCCAAAGTATACGGTAATAATGTCTATTATATTTTTTTTCTAGGTCATGGTATGATTTTTCCTGTTCCTCAACCCCGAATATAATCAGATTTTTGCGCCTTATGTATCGCTCGAAGTTGTTAATTGCTTTATCTTGTTTCTCTACCTTCTTCTCTAAGAGTTCGTTTTTTAATTCCAGATTTTTAAATTTTTCGTTTATGTTATTGTTTATTGCGCTTTTTATGTCTTCTTTTATTTCCAACATATCCGATTTTTGTTGCCTTATTTCTTGTTGCATACTTTCCAGCATCATTTTAATTTCCTCCATTGTTAAAAGATGTTATTGAACAACAAAGTTAGGATTATTATTCTGTATTTGTGAACAGCGCCCTCTTTTGTTAATATGTTGAATCAGTTTGCAAGGTAAGCTTACGAAGTTTAAGCCTTGACTTTATAGTACACTTGCTGGATTTGTGAAAAGCGCCATCTTTTGGTTACATATGAAAGCGCTTGCTTATGGTTCGCATCGATCCTTGCTTCGCTCTCCGATCGAGATAAATGTGAGTGTATTGCTGGCGGTGTTGACTGTATTAGCTAGATGGCGGTTTTGTGTTAAGTTGGTTCTGGTTCTGTGCTGAGTCACTGTATCTTGCACTTTTAAGGTTATTATTAAATTTTAATTTTTGATGCACTAATTTTTCGGCACTTTATTCACTTCACTTATTGTTCGTTTTTTAGAGTATACATTTAAGGCCGCAGTTATCCTGGTATTCTAAATGTTTTGTTGGTATTGTTCGATGTGGCACGACTGTTCGTTGTTTTCACTTTCTTCCAGTTAATTCACTTCACAGGATTTTAGCTGACTGTTCTACAATTGTCCTATTAAAATATACTTTCTGCTGTTTAGTCCAACGTTTTTAACAATAACGAAGCACTTATTTTATTTTTAAATTCACTTTGATTGCGGAACCGGTGTAAACAGTGGCACTGTGGCGCCCTCCCTAGGAATTAGTAGTTACCATTTCGAAATTCAAAAATTCCGGACGAGTAACACCGAAGTTTTTCTTTGTCACCTTTTTTTCTTTTTTATTATTTTTGCTTTTTTTATTTTTGAAAAGAAATCTTTTTGACTCAAAGTTCGGACAAAGACCAAATATTGTGCAAAAACACCGGACATGTCCGAACAAATCCACACGGATTGTCAACCTGCAGGGAAACCGTTATTCATTACTGTGTCGTATTTATGTACGTTCTTTTTATTTCGTTGGTGTTTTGTATAAAATGTAACCTTCTTCGATGAGATTTTTTTTTTAAAATGATAACACCTTTTTTGTTTTAAATCCACGCTGTTATTTGGGTCTATACCTCAATTCGACATTAAAATCAGTTTACCTTACATAATGGCCATCCACAAACCTACTTCAATATTCTGCCAGTTGATTCAGTAAAAGTGAACTGTTATTGTCAAGAGTTAGTATAAAATGAGACCTCAATTCCCTTACATTTTTACGCGATGATATGTACACTTTAACATAAGCTGGTCTGGTCTTTTATACAGTTTTAATAGTATATGAGGTCAACATACTTTAGTTACGTTAGACGTGCTGCCTATTGTATCAATGCATATAATTATAATAATATATACTGGGTAGATGACATTTTTCTATGCCTCCTGTGAAGTTAAAACTCACTGATAAGGAATAAGGTAGTACAATAGCGTCGGTGAAAATAATATCAAAACTGAATATTATTTCAAGGAATGTAATTATTAAGCGTAACCACCTAACAAACAGACACAAACAAACACAACATACTAATTTTCATGCTTCACATCTCCTTTTAATATATTTCATTTTTTTATTTGAATAACTCATAATACCTAAATATATAGTGACTGGTAATTAGTGACCGATACTTAAACACGTGATTATATTCATGATTTCAATACACTTTCCCAAAAAACTTTTTTTTATACATAAATACTTATAACACAATAAACATCAAAAACGCTATTTAAAATTCCCGCAAGCGCGCCTGTGATCGATCACAGTAGGCACGAATCGGCACGATCTATCAGCTGATAGTCTGACCTCGGGAAGGGCAAAATGTACTAGTAGTAGTAGCGTCACACGCTCCCAGCTGATCGATCAAAAGCGCGCGTTAATTTCAAACAGCTTTTGTGTTATTGTGATAAAATAAATTTAATGAGTAGGTATAAAAAAGTTATTTTGGGAAAGTTATTCGTATTCATAAGAACAATCACGTGTTTAAGTATCGGTCACTAATTACCAGTCACCATATATATTCAAATAGGGTCCCATATTCTTTTAAATCCACACAATTTTATGGTATTGATTATTCAGTTATTACGTAAAATTATTTATTAAAGGAAGTAACGCCAATCCCCTGGGCTGGCAGACGTGCTTCGTCAAACGTTGCCGTACTCAAACGACAGTTTGATGTGAAAACTTCAATTTGAATCGGGGACAATCTTGCGTTACAATACCATTTACCAAATCTCTAAGATGATTGTTATTTGGAGTGTGAAAATTGGTACTTAAATTTTATTTGAATTCGTAAATAGTTATGAATATTGTGTTATGATTTACAAGGTAATGGAAATCATAGGCTTTTTCGTGTTATATCTTGTTTCTCTTCCATTTAGTAGAAACTAAATAATTACTTTATGCATAATTTAATCAATACGAAAACCCATCTTATACCCGGTGTCTTGACACTTAAGGTATTTAAGTAACCAATGTATTTAAAGGTATGTCAAATTTTCTGGTGTATCCAATTTATACCTAAGTATATACAATATTCTACGTTTTTTATGTTTTTTTTTTTAATTTTTTTTATATATTTGTAAAGTATTATACAAATCTAAATCATTTACTGAAATAACGATCTAGTCTACAGACTAATAAGTAATACTACTTTAACCTAAATTATAACAAAAATATAACTAAGAAATTTTCCACTGACGTAATCTTAGAGTCTGATAAGGGGAAGCACTTCGTTTATGTGACTATTGTTTGTAGCATTGTTGCACGTAACACTGACACTACACTACATTTCACTATCACTTATCATTACACTAACTCCAACGGTTTGGTCCTTTTGAGTCTTCTCACTTAACGAGGAGCAAGAGTATGAAATAAAAATAAAATAATAAAACGAATGGATTTAAATAGAAATTAAGGTTTCCAAAGTTTCTTTTGTGCAGTTTTTGCGTCGATATTAGTTCCAGCCTTTATACACATAGATTTTAATGGCAATGTTACCATTACATTCAAACGTTACAAACACTCCTTCATTAGATTGTCTTAGCAATAAATTAGAGGAACGAAACAAAACTCGATGACGCGCAAGCAAGCGATTAACTTCAAACAGTAACATAATACTCCCTTTCTTCAACCTTTAGTACATTATATAAATATATACAGTAAAGACACATGCTTCATTTTTCAACATGGCGGTCGAACTCAAACAATGGAGCTTGCGGAAGGCACAAGAACAAAAGATCTGTTTCACTGATATACACGTCAAATATATAGAAGACAAATACATAAGCGTCTTGGAGTGTATACTGGCGTAAAATGATGTAATATTTATTCGCGTTATGTGTAGAACTTTTCGTAAATTAGATAATTAATTTGCATTGTTTTATCTTACGTCGTCATATTTGTTTTTAACGACTTAAAAAAATTAAAGAGATTATTGCGTATGGGTGTACTCGTACGTTAATTTTTCCATAATTGACTACATTTCAAAAATGTTAACCTGCATGTTTTATTACGTTATATAAAAGTAAATCTAATATTAAAAAATATATTTGAACTTAGCTTACAAAAATGAAGAAATGGTATTTTTGTTTTAGGGTCATGTCAATTTTGAAATGTTGTCAATTACTGAGCCAATTTACGTGTTTTTCAAAACACAAACAGACATAACATCACGGCTGTTATCCCCGAAAGGCTAGGCAGAAGTGTATCTGGTAGTACACACACATTTCGCCAGTTATGTTAAGTTCCATGTTTAGGGGGTAAGCCTATTGCCATCAATCGGGCACAAATCCAGACTCAAGGCTGCTTATGAGAAATTTCAGATGCAAAAACTTAACAACACTTCGCTCGGCCCGGGGACCTGGGCCCTACATAGCTAAATGACTTGCTTCCGAGTTTTCGAGTTTTCTTAAATAGAACCGCGTACATCGAAGGACTGGAACAACTTGCCTGCTGCGGTCTTCCCGTTCGATTACAATTTAGGTGTCTTCAAGGCTAGAATGAATAGGCTCTTAATAAACTAGTGCGCTTCACCATCACTGATTGCATCACTGCTTACCAACAGGTAGGATTGCAGTCAAGCACAGGTTTACAATATTAAAAAAAAGGTTTTCTCAAAAGTCTGTCCTGGAGTTCTTAAAAAAAAGAGTGAAAAGGTTGTAGACATCAATAGGTTATGGTAACTGCTTACCACCAGGCGAGTTGAAAGCCTTTATGCTATCTTAGTAAAAAAAATGGGTTTCAATGCATCTATGTCGATTTATTTATGTTGATGACGTTAAATGTTAACTTACTAAGTAGTAGAATACCTTACCTAATATCTATGAATGTCACACCCATAGTCGCTCAGCTTTTTCCCGCCATCATTTGTGTTAGCTGACAGATGACATTAGTGACAGTTGTCTAATTAATAGTGTTAATAGTGTGTATACATCGTACTTCACCAAGCTGAGTTATTAAAAACAGTTGCATTTTACTAGGTTACGTTATAATACTTAATTTTTACAACGACTCATTTAAAATAAAAACCAAGTTCTTTGAAAGTAAACTACTTCTATAAGAACATTACACCTAGACTTGTTTTAGTTGCCACTACTTAAAGCTACTTACCAGTATTCAAACTTTACTTATTATAATATTACTTTTAGAGCGAAAACGTATCGGGAGCCCATAACGTCTAGTTTCTAGATTAATTTATTCTAACTGGGTGCTCACAAAGTAGACTTTTAGAATATTAAAATGGCCGTCTTTTGTGCTAAATTATATCTGAGTTTTATTATTCATTTATTGATCATTTGACGTAGACTTGTAGGCTAAATAAGTTAAGTAAATGTTGGGAGTAACTGGGGATTTTACTTTGGATAATAGAGGTTTACGTCAATTTGTTTAACTCCCTTGGTAGCAGATACTAAAATATATTTTGATATTTACAATAAGTCATGATTGCTCCGAGGTTAAGGTTTGTGATTCCAAATCGGAAAAGTACCAATGGGTTAGTGAGTGTACAATATAGTTAAGGTGCATATAAATAGTTTGTAAAAACAAAATGTAGGTAAGTAAACATTACTACCATTTATCAGTACCAATGTGACTTTTTCAATTCGTATGTGCTTTGTGAGTTTATTTTAGACATCATTGGTATCGATGAAAGAAAACATCGTAAGAAAACCTGGATTTATTCCTATATATGCAGGTGAGCGCATAACTTCCAAACGACTTCAATAATTGGATAATTCGTTTTTTGTTGTATTAACGTTGGGCTCTGGATAGTTTGGATTCTCAAAAGAACCGGCAGATTATAATAAGTAACAAGTCTAAAATCACTTAACCGTCTAGAACAAGCGTCGTGATTATTGCTTGTGCAGAAGATGCTGAGAGAGAGAAACAGTAAGATGCTGGTATCATTACTGATTTATTAACAAAACAATATATTTAACAATATATTAAATATAACGATGATATATAAAACAACCCTAATACCATTCTACCGGGCAACGCTCTTTTCTCATTAAGCAAAACGCGAGCATTAACCAAATTGATACAAGAGTAAAAATAAGGAAACCTTACAGAAAACGTCAATGTTCGGAGGTCCAAACTCATGATATTTGGTTGTGTGTCAATATCCTCTTCTATCCTGCAGGCCTAGCCTTATTACAAGTTCTATTTTTATTATTGTAATCGATAAGGCGACAATAAAAAGAAAATGGCGTATATGGAATCAGCTGTTTGTCAACTGCCAAGTGTATTTCATTTTCAGCCATTTTACAAATTCTACTCGTTAACACTTGACAGTTGATAATCAGCTGATTCCATTTACGCCATTCTACGAATAATAGAATTTTTAATATGGCTATGCCTGCCGTATACACATTTGCATTCATACACATAGAACAGTACATTAATTCTCAGCATTTCGCATGTTCGTATCCCATTGCGTTTGCGATACTTCTCCACCCCACATCCTCCCCACAAGAGGTCTGAGCCGGAATTGCGGTAAAGTGCGTGAAAGAACAATTATCTGGGTATCTGGGTAGCCTCTGTGGCACCCCACATGTTCTACTAATACATGTCTGCCGGATTGGATTTTTCCGGGTTGGTGGAATGAATAAATAAAAGGTCTGTTGAATTGAGTCCGGAGTAAGCGAAGATAGTGAGGGTTTTTACGTGTACATTGTAACTTTATCAGTTAAATATACGTCGGCTGTTTTGTTAGAGAGTACAAAATAAATATTTTGTACTTTACATGACGAATGCTTGGAGCTTTGTACTTATTGATAAATTCTTGTGTAAGCCTCGGGTTGGGCAAAGTGTTATTGAGTTGGAGCCCGGAGTCTGGATTAGTGCTCGATTGATGGCAGTAGGCTGGCCCCCTATAACATGGGACTTAAACATAAATGGCGAAATGTGGGTGGTAGTAGGTACACCTCTACTTAACCCTTAGGGAATCACAGGCCTGTTATGTTATTTAGTTGTGGAATATGAATTATTTTTATTTAATTGTCAGTCCATCTTTTGGTTGGTAGAAAATTTATAAAAAATCCACCGTTAAGGCCTATTCACACCTAAGCGAAATTCGCTACCGTCTGCGGCAGAGAAAACCCAGTGGGTATGCGGTAATTTTACTGTTCAGACCTAAGCGGTATTTGCTACCGTTTACGGCAGACGGTAGCGAAATTGATACTAAATACCTGAGCGAAACCAACGCGGTATGTACCTCTACCCACAGCGGCAGCAAATATCGCTCAGGTCGTTCTAGCTGCGGTACTTGATACTAAATATCTAAGCGAAACCCGCGCGGTATGTACCTCTACCCACAGCGGCAGCGAATATCGCTTTACAGGTTTGAATAGGTCTTTACAGCTCGAAATTCAAATGAATTTTGGTGTGAATATTTCTCTTGTGTAGCTTCTGAGGCGGATAAGTGGACTTCATCAACTTAGAAAAATTGATATCTGTGTAAGAAAGCTTGGTTTTAGTCTACACGGGTGCAGCTAAAAATCAACAGTTAACATGAAGTAATTACCTATTTGACCGTTAATAACCAGTATCATACATCTTTCATACACTTGGTTATGGATTTTTACTCATGTAACACCATATCTTATGGTGAGACTAGTTGCCAGACTTCCAGGTTTCTGACTATCCGCAAAAACTCAACGATCTACAATATTAATAGCAGGGACCAGCACATACTTTCTGAAGAATGTAAAGTTTATGGTATATAGGATCTGGATGTTTACCTATCTATGGATCTGACCTCAACAACTGTCACTGAACCGTAAATATCGATCTACACGGTATTTGTTACTAAGACGCGAGAGGTAATAAAGTCCTTTAGAATCATTTAGACAATAATACGAAAAGTTCCACGGTCGATACGATAAACTGACATACCAAATGTAAATTAATATCAATCCTGAATACATTCTACTCTTTAATATTTTCCAACATACACAAGTATTCCAACCTTAATATTAAATATAAATAAACATCAATTTTCCAGACAGCATTCGAACAACTCCATCACAAAAATAAACAGTCTACCGGCTCGAGTTTATGTGGAAAAATCACTTAATAAAATGTTAAGCAAATATTATTATTTCACGTAAACGTACTTACAGTTTTCTAATAAAAAGTGGAAGAAACGAGCGGATTTTGTTCGCTGATAAGTACACAGGGGAATGACACACGTGCCAGGGGAATGAAGTCGTAACATAAAATTTGTTTGTTGTGATTAATAATGGAGAAATGTAAAGCTGTGCTATAAATTCAATGTGGTAAGCAGTTGAAAGAGATGTTAGGAGTTCGTACGGGGTTATTTCGGTTTTACGGATGTGAAATTTTATTATGTATAAGGGTGTTTGGTTATATCAATGCGAATAATGATTATAATTTGTATTTTTCTCTCAGTTGCTGAATATTTATGTGGTAGTGAGTTCGTGAAAATGAACGGAAATGTGTAACAGGAAACTAAGAAAGTGCGCGCTATTTGATTTGATCAAACAGCGCGCGGTTGCGGATAAATGGTTGTAGGATGGTGCCAACCTATTTTGCGTGAGGTTGGTACTACATTTTGCTGTCATTTTATTTAACATAACCTGTCAGAAGTTAGACATCATAATGTGCGACTACTAGGATTAGGTAGGAGGAAAGTTTTAAATACAGTTAGAGTAAATAAAACCAAAGATACTATGGATGGATTGATTAAAACACGATATGGCCATAGATATTTTGGTAAATCGAAATGTATGGAAGAAGAAGCCATGTTGCGCCGATCCTAAAAAAATTGAACAATACCAGGGGAATGATGATTTAATATTCTCTGTCATTACGAGCCGAACGATCTTACCACCACACTAAAGCTGCTACATCTATTTTAGGTAGTCTACAACATCCTGGTTTTCTAACACTTTAAATTAAACACAAGAACAGCGACCCGTAAACCAATTCCCTACGAAATGAACCATGTATCTACATTAAGAACTTAATGACCACGTATACGTCGAAGAGTAGAATGGTTTTAATTTACTCACAGCTTGATAAATTCTCTTAGACGTCCCACGTGTACAAAGTAATAAAAGTCCAGGGGAATGAGTCGTAACGTTGCAGTCTTTTTGCTTGATAGTGACCCATATATTACCTTCTAGCGATTTTATGGGATGAAAAAGGTATCAAGGGATTTTGAAGCTAAGTTCGTGAAGAAAATTTACGGTTTGAAGTATTTGGTGTGAGTATTTTATTAAGATGATGAAAAGTCATTATTTTGTGGGTTAATTTCTAAGGGATTCTGATAACAAACAAAATCATTTGTAAATACAACTTCACACATCAGGTTTACAGTGCCAAAAAGGTAAAGAGAGCTATGTATTTTGAAACTTACTTTTAGGGAAGTAAGAATTTACAATCATATTTGATTTGTGACATGTCACTACGTCTCCGATTATTAATTTAAACGCAGTATATTAATGTTGTTTCTACCATAAATACCTACAAAAGCCGAAAAGGGATAATAATATAATAAACGTTTATTAAGTGAAAAAGCCTAAAAATAATCATGAATTTATATCAGATGTTCCATAAACCTAAAAGTAGGTGAACGTAATTTGACAAAATATTATACGGAACAGTTGATTTTGTTTTCATTATTTCAGGGATTGTTCTATAATAAAAGTTGATAGTAATGATAAGTACTTTTATTTAGTTTCTGTATATTAATATTGTACTGAAAAAATATTATTTTGTGATCATTATCAGTATGCAAGGCAGCTCTTCGAAGTGTACATCACACTTCGAAGAGCTGTCAATTTATAGGCTAGATATTTATAGTTGATATTTCCGAACACGTCAATATGTTGCGAAATTTCAATGCTTAAACTGATTTGGCATCTCGTAACGTAACTTTGCATTAGTCACCGTCCTTTTGTTGAGCTGTCTAGTAGTTAGAGATGACAATTCCCAAACTTTAGTTGAGTTTTGAAACAAGGCAGTTGTCAACATAGAGTGAGAGAGAAGTTGATCATCTTCTGCTTAGATTTGTTCCCAACCATGTTTTTATTTAGCCAAAGTGTTCAACGTTCAGGTCGGAAAACATCGTGAGGAAGCCGGCATGACTGAGAGATATTTCTTGATGCCAAGTCAGAGGCCCATGGGCGGCATTAAAACTCTGACACTAAGCACACGAAACTACTAAACTACACGATGAGAAGTAGAAGACCGTTCAGGTACCTCCCACCATTGGAATTACATGACTTGATTCCGCCATCACCTTTCTACCATCGGACAACCCGTACGGCGAGTGTCCACCCTTACATCGTTGGCACTCCCACGATTCGGACAAAGCGATTCGCTTCGTCGTTTATACCGCGTACATCGAAGGACTGGAACAACTTGCCTGCTGGGGTCTTCCCGTCCGATTATAATTTAAACTAGTGCGCTTCACCGTCACTGATTGCATCACTGCTTACCATCAGGTGGGATTACAGTCAAGCCTTGGAATATAATATTTAAAAAAAACAAATGACTAGGTCATCATCTAGCATTTTACCAACTTTATTGGGGTCAGCTTCCAGTCTAGCCGAAAGCAGCCAAAAACCAGTGTTTTACATGGAGCTACTGCATATCTGTCCACAACTTCGTGACTGGGTACGAGACAATAATTAAAAATGAAATAGCATTCGTGCTGCATGTAAAAGACCTAACTACAACTCCATTTCTAGAATTAGTGACTTCGTTTTTACAACGAGTTCTCGGGAACAATGCTCCCCGTATATCATATTAACGGTCCCAACAGCGGGGCAATGAAAATTAATGCCCCACAGAGCCACGAATGCATACGATCATTATTGCTCACATAAAAACGAGATATTGCTCGTGATATATTGTTGTAACCTTCTATTAGAGGTATTGCTGTTTTTAAATTGACTGACTATCATTATTAGGCTTGATTCTACATAATACAAAGTCAAGTTCCAGTTAATAATGTCAATTAAATTTGTAATCAGATATAAAATATAAATTATAATTAATTATTGCATGCATGTCACTGGTATCATGGTCCTTATATTATAGTTTTGTTTAAAAGAAAGTGAAGTGACAAAAATCGAAAAGTGTATCGTTAGATGGTTTGGTCACGTTGAAAGAATGAAGAAAAGACGTAAGTGGAAACGCCAGAAAAGGGCGCTCTAGAAGGATAAACACAGACCTTATTGGCGAGGTCCTTCAGAAAGGTCAGGTGCGAGAACTCTCAACCTGTGTGTATAACATGTATGAACTTAAAGGAAGCAAAAGAAGTATGTAAGAATCGTAGCAGATGGCGCTTAATAGTTTCTGTTTTACCCCATTGATAAAAGACATAATTCTATCATTTTGGCATATTTACCATTACATCGTCTATGATCGATTTGGCCAAGTACGAGTATGTAGATCACGTTTGAAAGAGACTAAGCCGTGACCTTTGGGTTTTTTTGTTTTTCTTCTCAGAGTAATCGGATTGAAAAGTCACTGAAGTGTTAAAACGTTATTTTTATACTTTATCGTCGTCGTGACGTTGTATGTCATGAAGACATCTTATGTTTGTAAATCGGTACAATATGATAAATTTTGTCACTTCAAAAAACTTATGTGGCTGTCATAAAAATAGAGCCCATGCCTAGCGCCCAGCGTCAACCAGTTGCGTGGAAAATCATATCTAAATTAGTTTTGAAGTTTGTATCAATTGTACTGCAAGCGTTTGTATTGTATTGTTGTGGTTGCGTTGTAAGAAGTGTACAGGGTGTAAAAAGACCGATCACATAGCCGATAACTACACATTCTGTACACATAATTTTAAGTAACTTTAACCAAAAAATATTGCTGAGTAAATACTTTTTTTTTCATGTTTAAAAAGAGATGCTTTTTATTGCGCGCAATGAAAGCGCGACAACGCAACGCAAATTTCGATCAGCTGAGCGTACGGCTCGCCGCGGACACTCCCGCTTGGTCGTTGACCCGACCGGCCCGTTTGTGTTTTGTATCTATTGCATTTTTGTTACTTCACTACTTAATGCGTAATTTGTTATGAAAAATCGATAAATTTGATAATGTTTATCCGGAAGAAAGTTTACTAATGATACTTGAAATACAATTTTGAAAAAAAACTGAAAAAAAATATTGCACTTTGACCATCAATATCTCCAAAACCAGTGATTTCCCAGGTATGTTCTAGAAGAAAAAAACTATCCCGGTGATGGGTAGAATATGTAGTTTTCGTTTACGTTAAGGATCTTTTTACACTCTGTATAAGATAGCGCTCTGTAGTCATGATAAAGGGTGTGAGTATTAATTGTAAACATTTAAAAACAACTGATCCTTTTTAAATTTGTATAAGTTCTAAGTGTTTAGTATACCCACAGGAGCAATGACTACTACGTTCTTTTTAGACGAGAAGAAAACATCGCTATGTAAGAACATTACCACTCTTCCTCGCGTCTAGGTCCTTACATAAAATAATACCAAAGTGCACTTAAGTTTTTCAATCCGTCGTAATGTGGAAAGAGGAATTTGACGAAAAACTCCTGTACACGTATAACATGCATATTTGATTGTAACAGAGTGTTTTGCACGGCTACCACCCGAAGTAAGTGATTTTGTAAATTATATATTTGTACGCAGAGAAGGAACATCATTGTTCAAAGTAAGAACCATTTTTTGCCTCGAATATGTTTTTGGGTCCTTCATGTTTGGTTGGGAAAGCTCTTTTGGTAGCACTTTCTTTTGTGTTGCAAAAGGGACTTTAAGTAAGGATTGAGATAGTAAGATCGTTTCTTTTACTTTTTACAAAGATACCTGATTAAAATTTAAAATCGAAAAGAGTATGCTTAGATGATTCGGTCACGTTGAACGGATAAATGAAAGGCGAGTAAAGATTATTATAAGGCAGATGTAAATGGTAACGCCGGGAGGGGACGCCCTAGAAGGACATATTGAGTCCTTATTAGTGTTGGGAATTTATCCGGATAAATACTCAAAGTGGATAAATACTCATAAATATCCGTTTTTACTCGAGTATTTATCCAAAACGGCGGATAAATATTATACACGATTTTAGTAAGGGAAATTTTATATTTCTACGAAGAAAAGGATGAAATTAAGTAAAATTCTAAAACTTATCAAGAACTTTTAAAAAAACAAGCCTGTCTAACCTATGATTACACACAATAATAAAAAAATTGGGTAATACTTTCCTTTATGGGTCATTGATTTATGGATCGGAGAGGGGCTGGGGAGAGGGAGGGGGAGATGAGCTACCCCCTGGCGGATTTCCACACCGCGGAGCCCCATGGTTATGGAGAAATTCATTATTAAAGTTTGAGGTTTGGTTAAAACACTAATTTCCATTATTTTCACTCTAATTTCCATATATTTATGGGCCGGGGAGCGCGAGGGTGGCAGGGGCCTACCTCCTGTACCATTTCCAACCCGTGGAACCCCAAGGTTACGGAGATATACGTATTTTAAAATTTAAAAGTTAACATTTTGAAATTAGTTTCGGGTATTTTACGGATAAGTTGAATAAAGCACCAGGAATATTATTATTCTTATACCCTTACCTGCCAAGATGTCGCCGGAACCGCTTGGCGGGGCTCCTACTTCTGGGTGGTTTAAAAAAATAACCACGAAGGAGGTGGAGAGGGGTCTGTGTTTGCTCACTCACTACGACCCCGCTACTTTTATTTTTTTTTAGTGGTGGAAAATCCTCATGGATGGCCCCCGCCCCGGGGAGGGTGGAGGGGTCTGTCAGACTTACTGACTAAAAACCACCCCGTATTCCTTCTCACACCTGCGCCGGGGGTCACGGGAACAGAAGATACTTCCGCGACTCCCGACTGACTGCGACCCGAGGGCCTCGCCAAGTCAGCGAGGGGAGTGAGGTGTTAGAAAACCCTCGCAACGTCTAAGAGGGGCGCGCGTAAACACCACGCGCCGCCACCTCGGATCCATGTACATGGGGGCGGCGGACGTCCCGTGTCCGTCGCCCCTGAACCCATTCAGGGGGGCTGGAAGAGGGCGTTGTCCGCCATCTGCCTGCGCCCGGTACGTCTGCTGCGGGTCGGGTGAGTGGAGTTGCTCTCCCTCTCACTTTCCGCAGCCTCCATCTGCGAGACGACCGTTCCGCAGAAGGACACCACCGTGTCCCAGGACTCGACGCTGCCGGCCATCCTCTCGACCACGGCCGGCAGCGACAAGTCACTGCCTACTCCAGAGACGAGGGCACGGCACGGCTCCTCTCAAGTGGCACACTTTGCCAGCGTATGCCACGCCGTGTCCTCCCGACATTCGACAAAATGGTGATACCGGGCGTGTTATTTTCAATTTATATGGAAACTTTAAAAAAATGTGTTTCTCTTTATTATTTTATTATAACTGGGAGTCTCCGCAACTTAAAAAATTGTAAAAACCTTCTGTTTATGAGTACTATCTACAAAAAAAATGGACTTCCAACTATATGGCCCATAAAATAAAGTATAGCCCAAGCACGTGTAATTTTGCACAGATTTTATTACGTCTATGCAGAGGAGTCGTCGGAGGAACTTGTGGTTAAATTATAACATCCGCATGGGTTGATCGAAGGTTAAACTACGCTTGACGTGGTCGGTCCGTGGATGGATGACCATTTATTATATACCAAGACTCATCCGTGCCTCGGAAAGCACGTTAAGCCGTTGGTCCCAGCTGTGATTTATAGATCTTTGACAGCCGTTAATTGTGGTCAGAAGTCCAAAGTCTGACAACCAGTTTAACCAAGGGGTATCATGTTACCCAGTTCACTGCCTTGCCTTGCCACTGGGTTGTTTAGGTCTGACAGACAGCTCCATGTAAAACACTGGTATTCAGCTGCATCCGGTGAAACTGGAAGCCGACCCCAACATAGTTGGGAAAAGGCTAGGCAGATGATGACGTCTATGCAGAGTTTAATAAAATTGGTGAAAACTTCACATTTCAGTGCGTAATGAGCTAGCAAGAGTGTGCTGTGCAGTTTAGAGGCACAACTGTTGGCAAAAATGTTGTTAAACTTTTTTTACTAAGTTAGTTTAGTACTGAGCACAACACTATTAATTTGCTGGCTCATGACGCACTGAGATTTCAAAACACTCAAAACAAGGGACTCTTCAGTCTTTTGTAGGTTTCTAGCGTTATCAACAATAATAAAACTACACTTTTCTATTTATTTTTAGTAGTTCACTTATCCGCCGATTTTATTCAGTGTTTAAACCTTTAACAAAGAAAGGTTCAGCTTTTAAAACATACCTTGAAACGCTATAATCCAACTTCAAAATCACTTAAATGTCTCATAAAACTAGAACACTATCACCTCATAATAATTATTTTGTTGTTAAAAACGCACACGCGCGTGCGCTCTCTAAGACACATACCTGGGCACAGCGCAGGCGCGGTGGTGTGAGGGAAAAGGTAATAAAACAAAAGGAATGGGACAAAAGGAGGCCGGGATATAGTGCGGTGCGGTTAGAAACACGTTGCTTCGTCTTTACAATCAGAACTTGAAAAGTAATAATGTACTAAGTATTTTCGAAAGCCTTAATAGTAAAACTAGCCTATCAATATAAAAAAAACATGCAAAATAATAAATATCCATCATTTTGGGTAAATATCGGATAAAAATGAGTAAAAACGAGTATTTATCCACTTTGGATAAATACTCGAGTATTTATCCTTCGAGTATTTATCCTTTGCCCATCACTAGTCCTTATCGGTGAGGTTCTTCAGAAAGGTTCGCCGGATACGAGTACTGCGCTACTCGTATCCGGCGTTTGTGTATGACTACATGTATGAAACTAAACGTAGCAAAAGAAGTATGTAAGAATCGTAGCATATGGCGCTCTGTAGTTTCTGCCTACCCCCATGGGAAAAAGGCATGAGTTTGTATTGTAGTTTGTTTGTGGCGTGTCTTTGTTTGTATGTATGTATGTATGTATATGTGAGTAAATTTTTGAAAAAGTGCTAGATTTAAAAACAAAAACGAGACAATGGAACAGTAACTGGCTGGTATTATTATTATTTTTATTCTTCAATAAAGGAACTAGATTACAAAAATACGAAAATTGTTACTTCCATTTGTAGGTACTATTACAAAGAAATGCTTTTAGATCAAATCACAGTGTCAAGCACAAATAATAAAAAAAAAAACGTTATGCCTCGCATTTTCTCTACTTTTCTCGTAACATGCCAATTACCAACTTTACATTGGAATTAAATTATGGAAATGGAATAGGGCAGGTGGTTGCCATGGTAACCCGATTGCGGCAACCCCGATTGTTGACTCTGAGAATTTTCCTAATTAAATATCAATTTACCGTTTGTATTGGTTGACACTTTGGTGAAATGGGATAACGAGTACTTGTTTTTTTTGTGACAAATTTGTGTTACCAAAATTACATTGTTTTTTACGTTTAAAAGAGTCCAGTGGGCCTAGCACAAGCGTGCGAAGCAAACGTTACTTATATTTAAAACTTTATTTTGTTTCTAATATTTTTATTGTAGGTACACATACATTATATCATACATTACTTAATATGGCAGGTCAACCATTGTCTTTTCCAACTTATTTAGTTTTAAATCTTAACTTAGGAATCCTTTTTTTATATCTAATAACTCAAAAGGTTGCTTAAGTGTATAATTGAGACCATATATCAAAGAATGAACAAAATCGAAAGTTTTTATTAAAATAGGCTGAGGATGAGCACTTTTTGAACGTCGAAATTACATAAGACAGTCCCCCGAAAAACCCACCGTTCGCCACTTCCTAGTGTTTTTACTGGGAAGAAGAAGTGACGGAACAAACTCCCCAGCAACACATCTGTCTGTTCAGTTAGAAAAACTTGAATAAACACAGTACAATTAGTTATAAGTATTATTAAGTATACCCAATCGTTCAGTAAATGCACCAACCATGTCATCGTCTCATAGGACACATTTAGGACTCAAAAATCGTTCGTAAATTTATATTAGGTTACGTTTACGACGCGCGTTCATCCTAGGCCCTCTTTGTATAATTTGTTTTGTGAAATATGTTATTTTTCGTTCAAATGATTGATACGTATTTTTGTGAACTAATAAGTTATTTATAGATAACAGCTATTATTTTGTTTTTTTTTTTGTTTAGGAGTGTCTTTCAAATATACGTTATATTGTTTTTATTTATATCCATATATCGATGTGTTATTTGTCATGTTAGAAACAAAACGAAAACCCTGATGCCTATCATTTATTTCTTCCTTGTGCTTCACTTGGCCAATTTGTTTTTAACAAATGGGCATTTTCCTTTTATAGGAGAGTCGAGTACCTAAATATGTAATTTTGTCTTCTTTTTCCCACATATGACTCGAACTCAAAATCACACTAGGTACTCCATTTTTTTAGCTCAAACATTCCCGAACATATTTTCACAAAAACATCTACTTACCTACTTCAATACTCTTCTAGTCTGCGAGCCTTTTGAGATTCCTTTTAGAAGTCGCTCTCGTAAAACAAACTCGGTATAACTACAGGTAGACTGATTGAAAGGAGGCCTGAAGATTAAATTAGCCTGTCAAGAGCAGAAGGTATGGTTATCGGTCACCGAAACTAAACACCGGTGCTTGCTTCAGGAAAGTCGTATCGATCAGAGATTTTTCGTCAATAGGTAATTAAAGAAAGAAAGAAACAGAATAAATAATATGTACAGACGCCAGCACATCAAGTTCCACCAATATGTCAAATTTTCCCAATTGAATATGAAACTAATTCTGTTTGACATAAAGGTGAAAAACGATCAAAGAAATTTGACACATTGGGGTAACTTGACGTGCTGGCGTCTGTACAAACACTCACTGATACATTAAATTAACAAATAATAACACTAGAAAAAAAACCGGTCGAATTGAGAACTTCTTCCTGAAGTCGGTCGGTATAAATGGCATGTCTCACGGCTGCGCCAAACGGCTCATTTCAGGTAATGCTAGACAGCCGGTCGATTCTGTAAAAGTCACGCTGTGAAAGCTTGAAGCAAGCATGCCGTCAGTCGGTACAGGTCAACTCAAAGCTGAATTGATTCTTTCTTCAAAAGGCCTTTCCAGACTTTGCCCTGCATCGTGAGACTCTTACTCTAAAAGAGACTATGACCCCTGAGTTTCTTTCGGCATTTCTTCTCAGGGATCAGTCACTTTGGAAATGCCATTTAGTTTAAAAAAATGACATGTAAAAGTATTCGGGAAGATCTACTTACAGAAATAAATATCATTTCATTTCATTTCATTTGAGTGAAGTGAACTGTCAATGCCTAGCATTTGTATGGAATGACAGCTCAATTCGCGCTCACCACGCCTACATATTCACGCGGTGATTTAACCAAAATCACACTGCAGATGCTGTCTAACGCTGGTTTTCAAATGCACCTTTTGGGACGAGTGACGGACAAATTAGGTTTATTGATTGGGTCTCTCGTTTAATATCTAAGTTAAGCTGGAGAGGAAAAAGGAATTTGCATTATTCTTCCTTTCGTGAGTTAAGTGAGTTAAGAGCTGGTGTCAGACTTTCTTTGCTGCTCATGGGTCTCTGACTTAGTTTCACATACCGTCGAGATAATATCTCTTAGGTTTCCTGATGATGTGTTTTTTAAACGCTATAATTTACTTATTTATTTGAAACTCTTATTCTATCATTACAGCTTTTGAAACCTAATGCGATATGTAAGACAACTTATATATTAAATATTTAAAATAACATCTATAACTAACAACACAATTCATTAATACAAAATTACTTATAACTATAACGATACAACCTTATAATAATAACAATGTAATTTTCACCCTAAATTAACTTACGTATGTTTTACAGTAAAAGTTAAAAATAAAACAATAAAAGAAACAATACACATAAAATTACACTAATTGATGCTTTCGTAACATTATTATAGGTGACTGGTAATTAGTGACCGATACTTAAATACGTGATTGTATTCATGATTTCAATTATCTTTCCCAAAGATACTTTTTTTTAGAAACAATTACTTATAAAACAACAAAATAACAAAAACGCTGTTTGAAATTCCCGCGCTCGGGTCGCACGAATCGGCACGATCTATCAGCTGATAGTCTGACCTCGGGAAGGGCAAAATCTACTAGTATTAGTAGGTCACACGCTCCCCCGCCACCCCACCGCTCCCGTTATGCAGTAGTGACGTAATTGAACTAATAAATTGAAAGTTAATGAGTATTTTAAAAAGTTTCTTTGGGAAAGTTATTCGTATTCATGAGTACAATCACGTGTTTAAGTATCGGTCACTAATTACTTACTTACTTTTGCAGGTTCACTAAAGTAACACGAAAAAATGTCCAACCTATTCTGAATTTCGTTAGCAGAACGAAATGCTCGCGTGAGAGCTTGTGTTTGAAAAGGCTGGACCGATTTTAACCGGACTTTAAGAGCGTGAGACTGTTAGAGAGCTGATGTTGAAATTCCACACAGACGATGTCGCGGGCTAGTCGAAAATGAAGATATTTCAAACCTCATTATCATCCACCTGCCTTAGTCCTACCATCTTGGGGTTTCTAATATTAACTGGTGGAATTCTATAGTTTCTACCTACCCTCATGCCAGCCATCATCACACCGTTTTCAAGCAATACGCACCTGACATTTCTGAAGATCGTCACCAACAAGCGAATGATATTGAACTAACTTAAATTACGCTCTTTATTTCAGCTCGCTTTACTCAGTACTTAAATAGCTCAAAGTTTGTGTTTTATACAAGCTTAATACGATAAAAATGGTCATTACTTTTGGAGTAACGTGAATCCACACAAAAGTATGAACCGATTTTCACATGAGCAAACGTAAAAAGATAATACCAAATCGTTTTTTAAAACCACTTTTGACATAAAAAACATGAATGAATCCCATTTATCTTTTTCTTTTATTGCGAATTCAGCCAAAAAGGCTTAAACTGAAATAACTCCAAAAATCAATGCTCGTATCTTTTTATAGCTATATCTTTTATACCCATAAAATATATTCGGTTACGCCTTTCATACGAACTTGACCTTTGTAAAGTTTTACCAAAGTTAACCTAACTTTTGATGTAAAAATAATTCTGAGACCAATTTTAGTGGTAATAAACAAACTACTATAAAATTTTATTGACACCTAGATGTAAGTAGACATTAATTCAATAAGTTACAAACAAAACTTTTGACAATGCAATTTCTAAGACTTTAGAAATGACACAAAAACCTTACCGTCTTATTAATCTTCGTCTTACATTTAAAATCTCATTGGGTAAGATAATTAATATTCCACAACTTTTCACACATCGCCATTTATTTCCAAGCTAGGCTAAGAGCTTGTGTTATGAGTACTAAACAGCTGATAAATATACTTGTATATTTCTAAATACATACATATTATAGATAAATTACACCCAGACACAGAACAAATTAATGATCGTGCTCATCACACAAACATTAAAATTTGTCCTGGGTGAGAATCGAACAGCAGCAACTGGCATAGCAGTCAGGGTCACTAACTACTAGACCAACAGGCCAGTCAAGATAGAAATCAATTTCATACTAAGGGGGCAACAATCACTGACGGGTTCAGGATCATGGGACCTTTGTAGCCGGATGTGCGATTGTGTCCCTTTCTTCCACACAGGGTTGATATAACATTCAATAGTTTTATAAAACAAGCATAAAAAATTCACTAAAAAAACACGTCTATAGTGTTGTAGACATTATTCGTCGCACGTCTCGCCATAGTGTATTTCTTATATATCTCTCCCTTTCACTCTAATACATCTTTTACTGGCAACTCCTCCTTTTCTTTTTAATACAAGCTAACTCCACATCATCATCATTATCATCATTTCTCTGGCACATTCCTTATTAGAAGTAAGCGCCACTTATTACGATCCTGAGTCATTGCTGGCGTTAGCCTTAGCATCGCCATAATTATCTAGTTAGCGGGCAACCTCTGTCTCTTTTGCCCTTGTGTATCTCTTCATGTGGTCTTCAACCCAGCACATTACACGACCATGGTATCTGCAACTTCAAAAGTGCCGTGGATTCCGAAATTTTCTGACCAACGCAACATTTACTTACATTTTGGTGACATGCATTTTCTATTACTCACACTTTCTCATTTCCTGACACTCGGATCCGTAGAGCAAAGCCTTTCTGTCTAGCATCTTGACACAATCCATCCTTCGTTTCAAACAACCCATATCAGTCTAGCTGAACTAAAACAACGCCAACGATCCACTATCACTCACTAATCAATAAGACACTTACTCGTACCTAATTCAAAACAACGGCGACAACACCCTATAAGTAAATACAGTATGTTCCAAGTTTATCTGGCTCGTTTACCCCCAAGTGATATCGAGGCGAAACACCGAACTACCGACGTAGACAATTCTCCAAAAGATTTATTACTACCCCTTTAACTGGAAATTCGGTGAAAATTGGCTTTATTTCATTTTATTTGCGAACGTGTGGGTACTTTGGGTAGATTAGATCTTTTTTGTAGAAAAAGTAAATTGGGTGGTCGGTGTCCAGAGTCCATTTGATGTGCTAAGGTTGGTAAAAGATATACTCTTTTTGGTATGATTGACCGTTACGCACGCTAAACTTGACAAAAGTCTCTAGCGAAGGTTGGATTTCAAAATTTCTTTATAATTGTTAAGAACCTATAAGATTTATACATGAAAAGCAGCCCCGGCAAACTTCGTTCCTTACAATTATTAAAATTAATGTTGTATTATCTTCTTAGGTTTAGCTTAAGTTTTGTCGAATGTCAAATTGTCACCGGATAATGAACTAGAATGAAATTTGTCACCTGTCATGTTATCCAAGATAGCGCTGCGATTGAAAAATGATTAGGAAAAATATTCTTCATAATAATTTTTTGCTGATTTTTATGTTTTTTATTAATTATTTAATATCCTATTCCGGATGAAGAGAATGGTGTTACAACACGAATTTGTTTTATATATATAGATTTATGTTAAGCAAACGTCAGTCAAAGGCTTTCAAAACAATTTTAAAATAATGTTCAAATACTAATTTCATCCGAAATGTCGACTGTTTCGGTGGATTTTCGGACAAAACACCCTTTCTCATTCTATCAAATATGCTGCACGATATATTATGCACGTCGCATATTATGATACGCCTGTGAAAAGTTTACTTCTAGCCCGAACATCTTTAAAACCTCACATCCTGCTAACTCTGTTGAAGTAAAAAATAGTAAAAAGAGATATCGACCAGACTATTGGTACCCAATTTACTATAAAACGATCTGTCGAAGGAACAATTTGGAGCAAAAGTGATTCCCGATCAACGGGTCGTCTTGACGTCGAGTGTAATTGCCGAACTGTGTTGTTAACCTTTGTCTCAGCACTGCGGCGATTGATTTTACTGGCTTTTGGTATTTTTTAACCGACTTCAAAAAAAGGAGGAGGTTCTCAATTCGGTTGTTTAAATTTTTTTTTTTCTTTAGGTTTTGTTACCTCAGTACTCTGTCATTTATGGACCGATTTTCAAAATTATTTTATTGTTTGATAGGGTATACTAACAGATTGGTCCCATTTGTATCAAAACTCATACCTGATGAGGGATCTTCGAGGAATTGAGAGAACTCCTCAAAAAATATAGGCACACATGCACCGATTTCAACATTTTTAGTAACAAATCAAGCATTTTTATTTAGAAAGTATCATTTGGTGACAGGCAACGGCACTCTTCAACGCATAACAGCAAATTATTCGCGATTGCTATAGTCAGATGTCTATGCTGAGCTTTTGTATTTCCACAACATAACATTACGCCATTCTATTTTAAAAGGGACCGGCAGAGATGTACAGATTAATGTTTAGAGATAGAACTTCTTTAGCAATTGTTATCCAATTTCAATGATTCTTTCAAGTTTTGAAAGACTTTCTTTACATACAAAGAAACTAAAAATTACAAAATAAAAACTTTTTTACAAAAAAAACAACCGACTTCTTAAAAAAAACTAACAGGTGAAAAAAAAACTCCAGTTTCGGAAGTCGGTGGCCAATAATAAACAAAACAAAACCACCAAAGCCACAGACTTCCGAAACTGGAGTTATTTTTCACCTGTTAGTTTTTTTTTAAGAAGGCGGTTGTTTTTTTTTTGTAAAAAGTTTTTTATGGAAAACACAATCACATACAATCTATAATACCTATAGATTTACTAAGCGAAGACTATAGATCCCTAGGAGGGCAAGGTGGCGTGTGAGCAGCATGATGACTCAATCAGGACTTCCTAATGCGAATTCGGTAATGGGTTCAAATCTTGGCAAATACCCATGTGCCTTTTTCAATTCCCACAAGTATGAAATTCCTTACTTTATCTAAGGCTAAGATTGTAATGTAAAATACCATTTTCAGCTTTAGGGCTTATTGTTATACCCAATGTACCGCTTAAAGTTATTATTTGTAAGTGTTTATGTTGTACTAAATAGACAATTCTACTTTTTATTATCACTGACATCGATGAAGAAAAACATCGTCAGTAAACCTGAACTTCCAATTAATATAAATATGTCTAAAATCGCCAACCTATCTTGATGATGCCCGCAGGTCAGAGCCAACGCTTCTCTGCATAAAAAGAGGCCTTTATGATATTATTATAATTATTTAAGTATAAATCTTACACATTATATGCTTTTAAGAAGCTCCTATCTTGTCATAAAAAAAAAATCTAACCTAAAATTATCACACGCCTACATACCAAGCCAGAAAAAATGACCGAGTCTGAAATCCAATTCCAAGTGTTCCATTTTTCAGTGCCTAGCGTCGCTGTCAAACTAGCTTGTAGCCAGCCATCCGTGTTCTTCTTTCATCGAAAACAAGTTGCCATTTGTCTATGCCATCGTTTTTATCTCGCAGTCGCTCATCGAAACACCATAAACTGACTGATACCAACTTTTTACGTCGCTCCAATTTAGGAAGGACAAAAAACGTGGCGAAGATAGCGCTCCGAAAGGGTTCTGTAGGGTAGTTTTTTCTATGGATACCTTTTCTGTGTTCATTTCTTTTTGGGGTTATTTGCGAATCATTCCAGAATTGAATAGCTAAAACACAGAGATTTTTCTAATGTTTGCTTTTAAAAGCAGCTGTCTTATTTCTTTACGTTAAAATGTTGTCCACATAATTCGGGCTCATTTGACACTATCTACGACTTTTGCTTTGCGCTGAAGGATAACTTGAGTTGAGTTCAAGTGCTTTTGTAATGGTTTTTTATTATTGCGACAGAAGTGGTTCCCTGAATGATTAATTATTATTACACATTTATTTTTTGAGAAATTAGATAAAGATTACTTAAATGTCGTGCCTATGACACTTTAAGTAGAAAAATATCAACCTACATAGTTTTTTCCAGTAGTGGTGTCCTAACTAAAATATTTAGAAGAAACCTTTTTGGCATTTGAAGATACCATAAATTTCATGACCCGTGGCATTTAAAAACCAAATACACTTTTGGACAAAAATACCGACCTACATAGTTTTTCTGTTACGGTACCCTAACAGACCCTGGCCGGGGTGGTTCCGATCAATTTTGTAAGACCCACCCAGATTTTTATTGTCTTCGTTCGTTGTTCGTTAGTTCCCGTTTATTGGCAATAGGCAAGTTATTGATTGGAAAGGGATAATTTAAGAACACTAAAAGGGAGGAATAAATGGGATATAAGGAAAAAATCGTCTGTTTCCTGCGCAATATTGCGGTTGTAGGTACATCGTTTTGTGGTATTTTCACTGATTTATGGTAGGAGTCTTTTAGGTTCTTCTGTTTCGTTCTAAATAATAAATGGAATGCAATTTACCATTAATGAGGAGTTTGATATTAATGGGTGATATTTATCAAGCGACAAATTTGACACGGTGATCTGCTATTGAATATGAACAACTTTTACTAGAGAAGTTTTTCGGAAATCTCGAAAAAAAAGCTGATGCATGTAAAAGTTTGATACCTACTCGACCAAAATGTATAAAACATCTGATCTCCCTAAGATATGTCGCATGATAAACATAACATAGGTCAGTATGAGAGACCATGAAAATTTCCCACTCTTACCAAAAAAAAGGAATTAAATGAAACAAAACTTGAGCGAACATAACCTAAGCATTGGCAAACCACCATAATTATACTTATAAAATTAATTCTATACCATGAACATTTTTTTCTTTCCTCATCTATATTAATAGACGAAGTCACGTGTGGGTAACACGTGACTTCGTCTATTAATATATTGAGGTATCTGAGGTATCGTGATGGCCCAGAGGTTAAGGCGCCTACCTCTTATGCACGAGGTTGTGGTTCAAATCCGGGCAAGTACCAATGTGACTTTTTCAATTCATATGGTACTTTCTAAGTTTATCTTAGACATCATTGACATCGGTGACGGAAAACATCGTGAGGAAACCTGGACTTATAGTTAATATAAGTTTGAAATCGCCAATCCGCCTTGAGCAAGCGTGGTGATCAATGCTCTAGCCTTCTCTGTATGAGCCTTTGCCCTGCAGTGGGACAGTAACAGGCTGGTATTATTATTATTATTATTATTCTGAGATATTGAGTTTTTGAGGTCAAATAGGTAGCCGGTATTTGTAAAAGTCAAAATCATCATCATACCATTAAGGTGATTTGGAATGTCTGACTTACAAAATAAATAAAACAAGAAAATGGAATTGGTATTTAGCAACGTCTGATTTGATTGGAAACTGACTTCAACACAATGGGTAAGACAGGTACCTACAAGCAGTTCTGTAATAAATTAAATTGTAGAAATATTTCCTTTGACGTAGAAGGACGTATAATAATGTTCTTAGCAGTAAACTTGTACTTACCTATAACAGTAGTCGTATATCTTCAGCCCAATGAGTCATGTCGGTTGGCGCCGATCGATGTTCGGATTTTATGATTCTCAAATGTCATGCTATCTTGCCGTCTGTAACATATAAATGCTATAAATACAGCAGGCCTAGCCATATTACAAATTCTATTTCTATTATCGTAATCGATAAGGCGACAATGGAAAGTAAATGGCGTATATGGAATCAACTGTTTGTCAACTGTCAAGTGTATTTCATTTTTAGCCATATTACAAATTCTATTCGTTAACACTTGACAGTTGACAAACTGCTGATTCCATTTAACGCCATTTTCTTTCTATTGTCGCTATAGAATAGAAATAGAATTTGTAATATGGCTAGGCCTGCAGCTGTTTGACAATTGTTAAGTGCTAACAAGTAGAATTTGTAATATGGCTGAAAATTAAATACACCTGACTTTCTATAATCGACTCCCGTCTAGAAATGTATGCTAAAAGTATTAGGATTTGTGTCGATGTCCTTTCCATATTGTATTAAAGGCACGCAGCAGTGCAGTTCAGTGTTTGTAGACGTCAAAATAGCAGTGTGCTGGGCATGTTAGCTGGAGTACTGAAAGCCATTGGAGCAAAGGCATCGTGTTGTGGAGACAAAGTAAGGACCAGCGTAGTGCGTGACGCCTTAAAGATAGATGAACTGGCTGACTTTCAGAATTTGTTTGTGGAAGGCCTACGTCGTACGGCCAACAATGAACTGCTCTGACAGAGATAATTGAATAAAAACAAAAAGCCGTTATCCGGTACGTAGGCTGATTGAAAATGCTTACGGAATTAAGTCCGCCACTGTTACAGTTTGCTTGAAGTATTAAATAAATGAATAAATAAGCTGATACTCAGTTTTCCTCATTGCCTAACGTTAAAACGATGTCCCAACAACATTTAATTAACATCAATCTGTTCGCCATTTCGAAAATCGGTCAACAAAATGGTGGCCAATCAAAAGGTGCCAATATGGGACAAAATTGGAATATAGGTTTCTGAAATATTATTTTCATTATAATTATAATGTTAAGTGGTGTGGTTTATCAGATGACACGTGTTTTACAAATAGTCATTAAAATACCACTATTGCATATCTTTAATGTAATTTCTTAGGTTGAGTTATTTCGATACGAAAAAGTAATTAATATACAACATGTAACGTAATTAACGCACACCCTCAAACACCCCAATTAGAATATTATGTTATAATCATAATACATATACTGAATGTTTAATTTAACATGTATATGCATTGTTATTTACTAAATTAGTTATACCAATTTCTTGGAATAAGGTTTAATTTTCTTTATTTTGTATTGAATTATGAAATTTGTATGAATACAAATAAAACTGCGATTTTAAAAGTCTTATTACTTTGATTTACGGTCCATTTCAATTTGTTTTGACTGTACAAGGTTGATATGATTGGATATTTTTGGGATAAAAAATTACCTTTATTAAAAATGATATAAATCGATTCAGTAAACGATTCTGAACAAACTATTTTCAGGATGTGCGTTAATTAAGTTACATGTTGTATATACTTAATGCGTTTTTCCATCGTCTCTGCAATCGTACAATATCTTTTTTAACATATAAAACGTAACATTATACATGGAATTCTCAAAGAAAACGGTAAAGTTGTATATAGGGGACTATCCACTTACCATGAATCACAAAATTTGGCTGCTACTAAAAAAAACTTAGCTGAGAAAAAAACCCATTATCACCCGTTACTAAAACTTAGGACATCATTTTCATCAGAGCAGTTGAAAACCACAAGTCCGACAGATTGTTTTATGAGAAAATAATAGTTTTTAAATATTTTTATTTGGAACCACAAACAATAAAACAGTTATCTACAGCGTTGTTCACAATATAATATATGTATGTAGCCATTGTTTGTAGTTCCTAACACATTGGATCTTGTTATCTGAATAAAGTAATAATAATTATTATTATTATATGAAACACACATTAGTTCACAGTTCACATGTTCAAAGGTTTAAAACGTCTGATAGATTTTGACGTAAATCTTAAAAAACAGACATACTCAATAGTATACTACTCATACCTATTAAACACGGCTGGGAATCAATTCAATAATGCTAAGCCCTCAATAAATACTTACTCTATAAAAGAAACAAGATAAAACAAAAACACTAAACCCGGTGTCCTAATTCTATTTTATTGATTCAGTACATCGCGAAGACTAAGATACTTACCAACAAAATTGGCATCCTTTTTTGATCTAGATATCCCAAGATTCCATGGCGTCTAGGCTGTATAAGGCTGAGTCTATACTTATAGAATTTTTGCAGATAACGCTTTGGGACGAAGCTATGATACGGAGTAGGTTTATAATGAACACAGACCTTCCCCCCTAGCCAAGTTACAAACGATTCGTATCTATTCTCTTTCTACAATCGAGAACGCCTCAAATCCCTTTGTTTTGACCACGTGACTTAGCGAAAGGTGATAAGTATAATAAGAGAATAGATACGAATCGTTTGTAACTTGGCTTGGGGGGCTTGTATCCTACTAATATTATAAACGCGAAAGTTTGTGAGTATGGATGGATGGATGGATGTTTATTACTCTTTCACGTAAAAACTACTGAATGGATTTTAATGAAATTTGGTATGAATTTAGCTGACACCCTGGACTAACACACATAGACTTTTTATCTTTGTATTCCCACGGGAACGGCACCTGCGCGGTTGACACCGCGGGGCGTCTGCTAGTTATTTTATAAAACTTAGTCCCTATTTTTCGAATACGTTTTTCTTTTTTTTATAGCAACACAAACAAAACTTTGAGGAGAATATTCACGTAAGTTAAAAGTCGTTGTTAACATACGAGGACTGTAATGCTTTTAAATAATTATGATACATAATTTCGAGTTTTCGACACCTTGTTTGTAAAAATCCTTTTCAAAGTTTTGTTTCTGTTCACGCACAAAATGCACAATTATGCGCAATGATGCACTCGTTGAGTCCAAACTTCAAAGCCTTGAGCATAGACGCCGAGTTGCTAGCCTGTCGGTTTTCTATCGGTTATATTTCGGAGAGTTTGTATCGTAATTGCACACTAATTTCTTCAAGCCCTTTTCATCATCGGTCCACCAGACTTACGTCACTGCGCCACCGGTACCTGGTAGATATCCCAACCATACGTACTAAACGCTTTGGGAACACATTCATTGTGTCTAAGGAGTAGAATTTCCTGCCAGAGTTGGTGTTTTCTGATAGCTACAACCTTAGGGGTCTTGAAGTCAAGAGTGAACAGGTTGCTTCTAGGCAAGCGCGTTCCATCATCGCTTACCATCAGATGAGATAGTGGTCAGTGGCGTGCCTATCAATAATAAAAAAAAACGCTTTACATTACATAGGCAAATGCACGTACAGTACGTATTACAGTCGTCTTCTGGAATATTCGTAAAAGTGTAGACACAGCCTTAGGCCATGACGACGCCGTAAACTCAGTAATAGAGATGTATTATAGAACCTTCGTATACGGAGTAATATTCCTCCATATGCAAATTCTTAGTACATAATAATTTCGTAATGGAAAATTCCACGCAGAATCAGCATGGACTATACATTTTTGTGTTACGCTCTGAATGTAGACTTCCTTTGTGAGATAATGGGGATTTGAGTGAGCTTAATGTAGAAATATTTTTACGATGGCGAAGGTATTATTTACGTCCTACATGAGGTTTTGGATTTATTTCTCCAGAGGGTTGTGTTTTTGTTTTCACTTTTAATTATAATAATAGCTAGATCTTTGATATTTGTCCACTATCAAGTCCAAATTTAAGGTTGTCTATAAGAGATCGCTTTATGTGATAAGGCCGCACATTGTATCACCGTATGTAGCCCTTAAAGTTTTAATTTGTAAGTTTTTATGGTGTACAATAAAGAGAACCAGAAGAAAGACTGATGACCGATGGGGTCGAAAGGTCGAGTGGAGGCCACGTATCGGCAAGCGCAGCGTTGGACGTCCACCCACAAGGTGGACAGACGACCTCATTAAGGCCGTGGGAACGCGCTGGATGCGAGCCGCTTCCAACCGGTCTTATTGGAGATCTATAGGGGAGACTATGTCCAGCAGTGGACTTCCTATGGCTGAAGTGAGTGTGTGAGTGTGAGTGAGTACAATAAAGAGTATTCTATTCTATTACTAAGGGAGATGTTACTGCATTTTATAAATAAACTACAGTTAGTAATGAAAAATGATAAATGAGTGTTTTTACAAACACTTTTACACGTCGCCTTTTTTAGTAAATGAGATCGGTATTTCACTATTTGACTACTCTGAGAAGAAACCCGAAAGAAACTCAGAGGTCATAGTCTCTTTTAAAGTCCAGTCATTATCTTGGTCAAATCATGTAAGATCCATGCAGATTAGTGTCTGAGATGGTCTTTTGAGGAAAGAACCACACAGAATGAGGGGACCAGATCAGTCAGTGCAAGCATTTGTCAGTAATCGTGAGCTCAACTCGGAACTTGAGGAGCTCCACGTGCCGACGAACAATACCAAAGAGAGAACATTTGGGTTGGTCCCATAAAGAACTCAAACTGCCAGACAAAATTTAAAATAAATAAATTAAAGAACTTAAAAAGATTTAGAAACGAATATCTAAAAAAATTCACAATGAAAAAAAAAATATAATATACTTTCAATGTATTTAAGCTTGTGGCTAAATAATATTTTTAGCCTCGTTTAGGTTCGGTCGAAGGTTAACCTATACTTGCTGAGGTCGATCTGAGGACGAGTGACAATTCGTTACATGTCAAGACTCCGTCGTGCTTCGAAAAGCACATTAAGCCATCGGTCCCGGCTGTCATTTGTAGATGACTACAGACTACAGGTAGTCAGAAGCCCAAAAGTCTGACAACCAGTTTAACCAAGAGGCATCGTGTTACCCAGTAACTGTGTTGTGGAGGTCAGACAGGCAGCCGCTTGATGTAAAACACTGGTATTCAGAAAGAAAGAAAGAAAGAAAGAAAAGAAAATATGTTTATTTGGGACACGCACAGAAATTTAACAGTATAAAACTTAAACTAAATTTAACATATTAAAGGAAAAACAAAAAGACCTGTGCGAGGCCAAAAAGGCCCCTATCTCAGCACGATGCCACGATATTGAAAGAAAAACAATACCGCAGCGCTGTTATTCTGATAGGGCCTAGCTGCATCCCGCTAGACTGCTGACCCCAACAGAGTTGGGAAGCAGATGATGACTTAATGTCCTTAATAAAAAGAACGATTGATATAGCTTGAAATAACATGAAACATAAAATATATATTTTTTTTAAATGGTCTTTCATAGAAAAAAAACCGCCGCCGCAAAGTTGCATGTCTGTCGGTCTTTTACAAACTGTATTTCGGTGAGTGTGCTCTAGAGCTCCACGAGCTCATTCCGCCATTTCCTCTCTTCCATCGGGAATCCAGACGTACTGCAGGTTATCACCCATTCCTTGTAGATGTTCCACACATTCGCACGAAGCGCTTTGCCTGTTCTTTCATTATGCGCACAGCCAAGGAGTGGAATTCCCTGCCTGCATCAGTGTTCCCGAGTTCATATGACCCCAATCTGTTTAAGTCGTGAGTTAATAGGCTTCTTTTGGGTAAGCTCGTTCGATCGTCAACCTCATCTCTGACCGCAGGACAAGATTGAGGTCAAGAGTAGACCCATTATATATATAAAAAGAAAGCTTCATTCATTTACTAATGCTACATTTTTGTGAGGATATTTCCATTTATCATACAGATAAAACCATGACTATAGATGAAATCTTGAAATATTAAACCTATAACAAACCGAAAATAAAAAAAAGAATAAGCCAGTATCACAGTGCCACAACATGAATAAAATAATCCGTATTTAAATTTGCGCCAACATCGGAAACGTTTGAGTCCGCCATTTTGTGTTCAACGGAACCTCGTAATGGCCGACCTTTGTTTCGTCCTGCTTTGTACGATCACGTTTAATTGTATGAATAATGCAAAATGAGTAAATTACTATAATAGTTTTCTCTTTTGTAATTATTTGCTTATATTTTTGGAGTTGAAATCAACATAATTGGAGCATGTTCGCGATAAATAATTAAAGTGTCAGTAATACCAGGTTTACATTGTCAGATACACAGCTTTTTAAGGGGTACATTTTACATAGACCGACAACTTATCTGACACCTACAACTTGTGACATAATAGCTCTTGGACTAAGAATACACACAAAGACCGCGTATATACACAAAATACGCACATGCATCCAAAAAAAATTCTATTCAGCTTTTTATTTTGTTTATTTTTATTGTTTTTTTTTTAGTTTAATTCTTTTTTTATGTACCTATTTTTATTTTTAACGTGTGCCCGTGTCGTGCCAAATTAATGCTTTTTCTTTCTTTCTTTCTTTGAAATAGCCAGAGGAGCGTGCTTTCGGTTTGAACTCAATATCTATGACTTGGTAATCCACCACAACTAAACTAAAAACTAAACTATCGAGACATCTTATCCACACTTAACACACACTTATAGCGAAAATACAGTCTTTAAAAAAAAACAAAGCCTCTAGTTTTTTGTCAAAGTAAATATATTATAATGCGATTAACAATATTTTAACAAATTGAACATACGGTCAAGGGATTTGTGAAGTTAGAAACATGATTTCTGAAATTTGGGACCATTGAACCACGGTGTTAATCTAAGGATTCAACACTATTACTCAGAGATGAAATCTCATATGAAAGTTAGATCTTAAAGTAAGATTTACTTTTTTTTAGGGTCTAATAAAAACACTTTTTGTAAGTTCGTACATAATTTCTGAAAAAAAAATTAAACAAGATAAGCAGGTTAAACGCTCGCGGCCATACTGTTTCCTTGGTGTAACGCCGATGGCACCTTGAAAGTAGACCGATAGATAACATAATTACACAAGATTCGCCCTCTATAATTACGTGTCTCAACTATCTAACATCGATGTCAGGTGCACATGATACTGCCTGGAGATAATTATAATAGTTTGGTGAATACGTTGACGTTAGCCTAATCGCAGCCTGCTGTTGTGCTCAGCGTATGTAGTTTATCGTCAGAGAAGGGAAACAAGCAAAGAATAAGAAGGAAAGAAAATTAAAAGAGAAAGAAAAAGAAGAAAGAATTAATATTAGTTTGCCACGGACAGGTGGTGGTGGTGGATGGTATTAACGTTAATACCATCTGTGTGTGAGGCTTGTAGATACACAAACAGCCGTACGAGTTGATTGATGGTTAAGTTACGCTTGACGAAGTCGCGTCGTGGATGGGTTCCCATTCATAACATGATGTGCATACCAAAATCAAACAAAAACAAACTATCCATAAGTGAGTGAAGGAAACACACAAAGTAAAGTTATAATCATTTGGACAGTTTTTCAACCTGTATACTATAAGAAAATAATGTCATAGCGTCATTTTTTTTTTGTATTTAATAATTTAATAATAATAATAATAATAATCTTTAATTCAGGTTATAAAAACCCATAGCAAGCAACACAGTAATAATAAATAAAAATAATATTTAAACCACACTAGGTTTAGGTCGTGCTTCATTAAAGCGTCTGAATACTATTCCAGCCGGCCAAAAGTCAGTACTGAGGAAGACTGCTTTATGCGTCGCAGGAATTTGAAGGATGTAAGACTTGAAGTTTGTAGTCCTACTCGACTTCATCCGCGACAGTTCGTTATATATTTATATTTACTAATTGTTTGTTGTGCTATGTCCTTTTGTGTGCACCAAATAAATTGTTTATCTGTTTTTATGTATATTATTTCTAATAACTGAGCTATGGAACTGGCAAGAAGTAAGACTACGTAACTTTGAATATTTAAATCTCAGTTTAAGAGAGTACAGTTAAGACTTACAGTTATTTATGGCCCTCTCGTTACACGGTATAACGGTATAACGGTATAACGTGGTGAATTAAAACAAAAGTTTGAACGCAATTTTCATGTTCATTTCGTAGGATCTAGCTAAAAAAACAACAACAACCAACTTCATACAAAAATACAACACAAACAAAAATAAGATTTTCTGGGAAATTTCCTCTTTTAGTTCCTTTAATCATTCAAACAAACTCGTCAACTACCGGAATTTCGGATACAACTAAATTACCGATTGATCGTGGAAGCCGCACGGGGCCTTTTAAAATAAAGGAATAAAAAATGAATGAATTAATATAATAATATGTAGTAACAACGGGTATGCGTAAAACCACCAGCAGGCCTAGCCATATTACAAATTCTATTTCTACTATCGTAATCGATAAGGCGACAATAGAAAGAAAATGGCGTATATGGAATCAGCTGTTAGACAACTGTCAAGTGTTAACGAGTAGAATTTGTAATATGACTGAAACTGAAATACTCTTCGCAGTTGACCAACAGCTGCTTCCATATATGCCATTTTCTTTCTATAATAGAAATAGAATTGGCAATATGGCTAGGCCTGCAGGCTGCAAATCAGACTTATCAAATACAAAATACTACCCGATCCGAAGATTGCATGTACTCCAAATAATCCAATCTAAGATAATTTCTTTACAATTATAGAAATCCTCCATCTTTTTGCAAATTACTAAACTAATGCCAAAGTCAATACATTAAACCTAAGATATTTAATACCTAAAATCACCACTGCTCCTGTGAGAGATGACTGTGAAATGGTCAACCATAGATAAAGATAGACCTAGATAACGCATGTATCGATCTTTTGACTGTACGCAATGTATTACGATTTTTTGTTTTTATCAAATTTGGAAGGTATCACTGAGGGTATTAGATTAAATATTTTTATTATAATTAACTAGCTGTACCCTTCCACGCTTCGCTGTGGCACATTGTGATTGAATGGTTAAAAAAAAGAAAATAAAAATAGATAAAAACAATCCTTGATGCTGATTATATATATCATGCTAAAATTTCAGTTCGATCGGTGCAGAACTTTTTGAATTTTTTAAGCGTACACAAACCAACATAACATTTTTATATGTATTTTAATTAATTACGCATAATATTAATTACCAAATGACTTACCGATGGAAGGAAACGGAGCGCGAATGTGGCCACTTACGATTTTTGTACGTAAGCGTCTTTTCTTGTTTTTTTGTTTTATGTTCTGTGCGTCCAAATAAAATATTTTCTTTCTTTCTTTTCTTTAAGCTAGGCACGCGAAGTAGTTGCTCTTGCCTTATCAAGGTCTATCTATATCAGTCTGCGGTGTCAACCCATTTTCTATGAGTGGTACCACGTAGTACTGTCAGTTTGTTTTTTTTTAAATGGCCGATGTTACTATTATCATATACAACTAATGTAAGGTTCTCTCGTTTTTGTAAGACTTTTATCATGTGTCTAACTTTTAACTACGTTAGAGGTCGGCTTCCAGCGTAATCGAATGCAGCTTTATTCAAGTAAAATGGAGAGACTGGCTGTCTGTGCTCCACAACCCAGTTACTCCGTAACACGATACCCTTAATTAAGGCTGTCAGTTATACTGGTATGCGGGTTTCTGGCTATCCTTAACGATAGTCAAAAAACTTCTCTTCGGTACGTCGGCATTTAAAAAATTAACTATGCAGAATAAAAAAAAAATACCACTCATATTTATCTTTTCTCTATTTATTCAAAATCTATCAAGAGTCTCATTCTCTTTATACCTGGAGGCTCCTTTTTAGTCAGTTTTCTTTTGCATGAGTTAAGATATATATAGGGTGACTGATAATTAGTGACCGATACTTAAACACGTGATTGTACTCATGGATACGAATAACTTTCCCAAAGAAACTTTTTTTTATACTCATTAACTTTCAATTTATTCAAATTACGACAGTACTGCACAACGGGAGCAGTGGGGGTGGCGAGGGAGCGTGTGACGCTACTACTACTAGTAGATTTTGCCCTTCCCGAGGTCAGACTATCAGCTGATAGATCGTAACTATTCGTGCCTACTGTGATCACAGGCGCGCGCGCGAATTTCAAACAGCATTTTTGTTATTTTATTGTGTCATAAGTTATTGTATATAAAAAAAGTATCTTTGGGAAAGTTTATTAAAAACAATAATACAATCACGTGTTTAAGTATCGGTCATTAATTACCAGTCACCCTATATATAATATACTAAAATTGATTGATTTATTATTATTAAGCCGTTATTGTTGAATAACCAAACATAAGTACAGATTGAGGAATGATGTGATAAAGCAACGTTGTGGTTTGAAAGAAGATGTAGTAACTAAAATTGAAAAGAGTATGCTTAGATGGTTTGGTCACGTTGAATGGATGGATGAAAGGCGACTAACGAAAGGTATTTACAAGGCAGATGTAAGTGGGAACGCCGGGAGGGGTTGCCCTAGAAGGACATACATAGAGTTTATTGGTGAGGTTCTTCAGAATGGTCAGGTGCGTAGTACTCGCAACCGGCGTGTGTGTATGACAACATGTATGAATGTAAACGAAGCAAAAGAAGTATGTAAGAATCGTAGCATATGGCGCTCTGTAGTTTCTGCCTACCCCCATGGGAAAAAGGCGTGAGTTTATGTATGTATGTATGTAAGTACATAAAATCGAACAGTATGAAAACTCAAGTCTAACACATCGTATTTTCAGGTTTAGAGGTCAGTGTGTCCGTGTTACACTTAGGGCTCTTCCAGCTGTTTCCACTTAATTCTAACTCTAGTTTTTGTAGACAAAGTTTTGCCTCCAATTGTTATTATGTCGTCTATCCATCTCTTTGCCTGTCTTCCCCTTTTGATTGGTTTATAGTGTTACTTAATTACACTGTATAAATCAAAGTTTTTCTAACTTGTCAGACGGACGGATTTCATGACCTCAAGTACACTCTCTTACAATAAATAGACATAGCTTATGTTCTTCAAACCAATTTCCTTCGCGCATATATTTATTTCGACTGCATTCTCTCAGTACTCGAAAACTTTCATAACAATAGACTATTTAATTATTTAAATTTTAATACAACGTTGAAACGTTATTTGGCATTCATTAAAATTAACATTCAAACAAATTCAACTTGCATGAATCTGGGAGCATGAAAATTGAAATATAATTTTCGTGTTAGTACTAGAGTTTAATTTATTTATTCGTAGAATCAGGGTATTATGTGTCTGTTGTAATAATAAATTTATTTAATTGGAACACTTTTATTTTCTCGGAAAATATACAAATGAATACTGATACGAACCGAACTTATTAGCATCACCTTTTCGGAACATTTAATTGTATTCTAAATTCTAATATGACTGACAGTAAGCTAGACTTGTGACTTTTGGTTAGCACGATTTTGTGAATGTTTGTAAAATAAACTGTGGTTACTTAAACCAGCACGTTTTAGTTCCAGTAGCTACGATCAGTAACAAATCTATATAATATATAAAAGAAAGTCGTGTTAGTTACACCATTTATAACTCAAGAACGGCTGGATCAATGTGAATGATTTTGGTCTTTTTGGATTTGTCTTTGTCCGGAATAGCATATAGCATAATAATTAATAAAAAACATGAAAAGTCCTCGAAAAAATAAATATCAAGAATATCGGTTGTCTCAAACATTTTTCAAACACAGCGCCATCTTGGATGACATGACAGGAGTCAAACTTCCCAGTTCATTATCAGATGACAATTTGAAATTGACAAGTCTTAAGCTAAACCCAAGAAGGTAAGGTTGTCAATTTATAATACTCACCTACGTTCAGAAATTTATTTTGTTACTAAACTAAGAGGTTTTATGTAGCATAAAAAAGTCTTCTAAGTATTTCAAAAATCAATTTACGTAATTAACAATCACGACAGAGACGAACTTTAATAATTCTTTGCAAATAGAACTTATTTTACTGTTAGGACTTTAATTAAAAAAGGACCGGGAAAACTATAGGTATAAATTGTATGTAACATAGAGGCAATAGTTCAGATTAAAATGATGAATTTAGTATTTTTTAAATCAATGCATTTTAGTAAGGTAGTTAGGTTAGGTAGTTAGGTTAGCTATAGGATAGGTATGGTCAGTTAGGTTAGGTTATATATACATCTTGTAATTTTAATTCTATCGAACACAAAATGTTGAAATAAGATCACAGTAGAGACTTGCTACTTAAAAAGTAGTAGTAGTTATTATTGGTTTGGATCTATTTGTTGTCGTCTTATTAAACGTATGTATATCTAATACAAAAAAAATTATAAGAGCAATAAATTGACTCTAAGGCACAACGAAGTTTGCCGGGGCAGCTAGTACATAATAATTATGCAATACAAAGAAACACATGAATTAACAAACATGAATAAACACATGAATTTCCCTCGTGTCATGGGTGCGTTTACAAACATATGAAGTCATATACATAAACAGCCAGATCAGCAACAGCTATGTATTTGTAACACAAATATTTTTTCCGATCCAGGATCGAATCCTGGATATGCAGCGGAGCAGCTAGTCGTTTAGCACTGCGTCAACCGTTCCTCCAAATATCTATTATTTGAAGGAACGGTTGACGCAGTGGCTAAACGACTAGCTACTCCGCTGCATACATAGAACATCAATAATAAATTAACACTATAGTCAAACAAGAACTCTATAGTATCCATGGCTAACAATAGTACGATAAAAAGACTAGCTAAGTGTGAGTGTCGAACTCGTACACGAGCGATTCCGTACCATCGTAACAAAGATAAGATCGTAGGTACAAGATTAGGGATACCTAAAGCAAAACTTGTCTTGAGCTTGCTGTTGTCACTGTCTAAAAAAAAGGCTTAGGTATGGCCCTGCAGTGGGACAGTAACAGGATGGCATTATTTCACTGTCAAACCGTAAAACAAATTTGTTATGTTACAGTTACCATGGACAACACACACTTCTGACACCATGTTATGTTTTGTAGGCTTCTTCAATAAGACACCGTTGAGGTTGACTTCGTTTATTCAGACACACAGTATATTCACAGCCGCACAGTAAGTAGTAGCAGCTTCACAGACGGGGACAGACAATGAAGTGACGCTCGTTAGAAAGCGGATACATAGATACTATCTAGTGAGGTGCATACTACTAATTAACTAATTATGTCACAACAAAATTAAAGGCCAACTTGACACCCAGAAACTAATTTAGCATTCCAACTACGAAATCAGATTATTTTCCTAAAATAGCCGTCTCCCCAAGCAAAACTCTCCAACGAAAATCCAGGCATGCCTAATGCATCTGTTACACACCGCTCTTAAATACCAGACCGTGCTTCCAAAGTTTTAACTACTGGTACAAGTTCCAGGCATTAAGTAGTGCTTACCCCAAAATCACGCGAACTGGAACTTCGTCCTTTATCGTAAGGAGGAAACTTTGTTCGATTTCATTTCGTCTTTGTTTTCTCTAAACTGGAACTCGGAACTGGAAAGCGATGGCATTTTGTTTTGTGGTGAAGATGATAGCTATGCTAAGTGCTAGATTCCAATTTAGGAACGTTTAAAATAGTTTATACGTCGTGTCTTTAGAAAAAAGGACTCGGGCTTTGGTACAGACGCCAGCATGTCAAGTTACCCCAATGTGTCAAATTTCTTTGATCGTTTTTTAACTTTATGACAAACAGAATAAGGTTTATATTCAATTGGGAAAATTTGACACACTGGGGTAAATTGACGTGCTGGCGTCTGTCCATAAATTACAGTTTTTTTTTTACTTTTAAGGACTGCTTTTTTACTTAGGATAAGATAAGATCGTACATAGCATCTAATCTAAGCAGTGGCCCAGCGGTGGCGGCGGCCCCGACTTGCGAACAGTAAATCGTGGGTTCGAACCCAGGCAGGCGCATTACTTTGTGTAATTTATTTCATCACCACTGCTCTCGAAAACGGTGAAGGAAAACATCGTGAGGAAACCGGCATGTCCTGGAACCAAAAATACGAAGACATGTGACATCTACCAATTCGCACTGGGCCCGCGTGGTAGGTTATAACCCATACGCAAAATACGCGCTTTGACGTGGAGTTGCGGATACCAGCCCGGTATCTTTAATCTTTTATCTTTTTTTAACATCTAACCTAACATTGGTAAATGATGAATGATATTTATTTCTGTAAATAAGTTCGTATAAACGCTTTTACATGTCATTTATAACTAGCAGATGAGGTCGGTATTTCACTATCTGACCACTCTGAGAAGAAACACCGAAAGAAACTTCTGAGATTCTTGCGACCAAGATAATGTCTGGACTTTAAAAGACCACCTTTGGGTCACAGTCGCTTTGAAATCCACATATTAAGATTATTATGATCCAAATAATAGCAAATGACTGTGACCAATTGTAAGACGTATTTACACAATAATAACAAAAACAATGTAGGAATGACGACGACAAGGAACAACAATAATACCAGGTATACCTATCGAAGTTAAGATACCGGGTGCGTCTCATAACGTATAAATTCATTTGGTCTAATTTCATTTTACTATCGTACCTAAGATACTATTAGATACCTATTGCACCCAATGCGTCTTATAAAATGTAGTTGTAACTGTAATGTCTTGCAGATAAATGTTTTCAAAGGCTTCGGTCGGGTCTGACTTCCTCTTTCCAACAACCTCCTTATTATCTTTTGCTATCATGTCTTTATTACTTTCCATAATTATTTATTACTAGCTTCTGCCCGCGACTTCGTACGCGGATCCTGTTGCTTATGTCAGCGACAACGGGGTCGTCAAAATCGAAAATCTGAAACGTCTGATGTCGAATTCTAAAAGCCCGGGGACTGGAAAACAATGGGATGCGCGAGACTATTCAAGACGTTCCAGATTTTTTATTTTTGTTGGTCAACAGGAAATGCCATCAGACTTAACAACTTTTGCTAAGACGCCATTTCTATTATGTATATGTTATATTGTCGCTGGGCTTTGGAGTTCCACTACAGGTGCTGCAGATCTTCAAATTTAGTCTCACAGCAGAAAACACTCTTCACGTGGAATAGTTTTTGAAATGGCACCATTTTTATATCTCTTTTACTTTAGGTGTTCCATTTTCCAAAATAAATTATAGCCTATATGTTGCTTGACTTTAACGATCAGCGGTCAGTCGCGCATCTCCTTCCCCTACTTATCTCTAGAGTAGATGCGTATATACGCTGAAAACTCAAGCGTCATGCTTTTTCCGTGAACGTCTCCAACTCGCGAGATAGTGCATGATGTTCACGATCAGCGGTCAGTCGCGCACATATTCTTCACTGGTGTCTAGAGACCTGGATACCTGGTAGATGCGTAAATACGCTGAGAATGCAGGCGTGCTTCGCGATCCCAAGAAGTTTCCGCGGAGCGAGTTGCAGCCTTATGTTCTCGAACAGCATCAAGTCTCTCCTAACGCTCTTCGGTATATTGTTGGGATCTTATGATCTTTAATCATTTAGCACCTTTGGAACATTGGGAAAGATTTGACCTCTTTCTAGGCATGGTTATAGTTTTATTGTGATGATACCTGATCAATTAAAATCTAAGTGGCTGCTCCCCTGCGTTACCGGGTAGGCAACCATGTAACAAAGATAAATGGAAAAGTAAATTAAACACTCAAATAACATAAGCCCGAAGGCATATTTATACGATAAAAAAAAATAGGAGTTTTGGCCAGTAGAGTCTAATTTTCAATGATATACCATCGTCATCAAAAATCAGTCCTGAACTGTTCCCGCCTTCACCACGTGGAGGTACTTATGTTATTTTATGATTATGCAATGAAATTAGTGATAGCTTTAATTTCTATACCAAATGATTCTGATCTTCGATTTTTATAAGTCAACAGGAAATGCCTATCAGACCAAACAACTTTTGCTAAGACGTCATTCCTAGGTGAGTTATGGTGTAGCTGAGGTCTTGGAGTTCCACAACAGGTGTTCCAGATCTTCGATTTTTATACGTCAACAGCGAGTGCTCATAAGGCTGAACAACTCTAGCTAAGACGTCATTCCTATATATGTTATAGTGTAGCTGGGCTTTTGAAGTTCCTCATCAGGTGTTCCGGATCTTCAAATTTATTCTCTCAGCAGAAAATGCTCATCACGTGGAACAATTTTTGCTATGGTACCATTTTTGTATCTCCTATAGTTTAGCTGGTCTGTTGCGGTTCGGCATCAGGTGTTCCGGATCTTCAAATTTATTCTCTCAGCAGAAAATGCTCATCACGTGGAACAATTTTTGCTATGGTACCATTTTTGTATGTCCTATAGTTAAGCTGGTCTGTTGCGGTTCTGCATCAGGTGTTCCGGATCTTCAAATTTATTCTCTCAGCAGAAAATGCTCATCACGTGGAACAATTTTTGCTATGGTACTATTTTTGTATCTCCTATAGTTAAGCTAGTCTGTTGCGGTTCTGCATCAGGTGTTCCAGTTTCCAAGATAAATTATAGCCTATGTGTTGACCAGACTTAATATCTATACAACAAAAAAAAAATCATTTAAATCCGTCCAGTAGTTCCGAAGGTTAGCGTGTGCAAACAAACAGACAAACAGACAAACAGACAAACAGACAGACTTTTTTTTTTGGATTCGTGCTCTATTACTGTTTCTAAACCCCCCTCAATTATTATTTTTTAAATACATTCAATGTACAGACACAGTTTTTTTACTGTCTTATTATATGTATAGATAAAGATGTGAGTTTAAAAAGGCAATACTTGTCAAAATAATCATCAGGTCAATTCATTACGTTGACCATAAAATCGAAAACTTGCCACACACTTTTACTGAATCTTCAAAACTATATTATGTGTAAGCAACTCTTCGTTTGAAATAAGTATACACAATAGAGCTTCAGGCTATCGACCGTATAATTCTTTGACAATACAAACTGTTGTATCTACATATTGTTACAAAGAAAAAAAAACAAAACACAAATCCTGATCTGAGCCTTTCAAAGTGATCCCTG
Organism: Euplexia lucipara; assembly: GCA_921972225.1. NCBI lineage: Eukaryota > Metazoa > Arthropoda > Insecta > Lepidoptera > Noctuidae > Euplexia > Euplexia lucipara. Next base: position 19,771,296 of record OV179159.1, read on the forward strand.
GAAAATACAAGATGAAAGCCTATATGTATAACACAAGATACAATGGTAGCAATACATATTCATAACTGCTCAAACATTCAGATCTAGGACCCTTGTCACACGCTACAAAGGTTTGACGAGAAATATCATATTCTGGAATGGACTGGAATAATTTTAGCCTTAAATAGCCTGCTTTGACGTTGGTCTAGATTTGAGGTCAATGTGAGGAAGTTGATGAGACCACATTCATAAACTCACGCCTCTTTCTGTGGGGGTAAACAGAAACTACATTGCGCCATCTGCTAAGATTTTTACATACTTATTTTGCTATGTTAACCTTCATACGTCTGGTCACACACGTAGGTAGGTACTCTCTGGTCGCGAGTACTACGCACCTGACCTGAAGAACATCTCCAATATGTTCACTGTATGCCCTTCAAGGGTTTAGTTTGTGGTGACCATTTAAATTGCAACTAAGTTAGAAAACCTTCCAATTTAACCATCTAGACACATCATTCACGTCATCTTGTACACTTCATTCGCATAAAATAATTTGAATTTGGATTGGTCCTTTACGGTGTTTTTACATTCTATTCACGAAACGTGTCAGCATTTTGTTATTTTTTTACCACTATATCTCCTTTTAAACCAAAAAGGTGTTGTATCACATCTTTTTTAAATTAAGTTACACTCGGATATATTTTAAAACACCACACAATCGCTTTGATAACCAAATTTTTTGTATAATCTAACGCCACTAAGGATTTTTTTTAAAGGAGCTTGTAACTTTCCACTGCTTGCACTGCTTCCCGCTGCTGAACTTCACATACAGAGAAGTTACGAGCACCCATCACCACACTTGCGGATTGGTGATTTCAGACTTACATTTCTTATAAGTTCAGGTTCCCTAAGACTTATCCTTTCACTAATTACAGTGATGTCTAAGATAAACTTAAAAAATTACATCAGCATAATCTGCCTAGCTTTTTTTCAACTATGCTGGGGTCGGATTTAACTGGATACAGCTGAATACCAGAACGAAAGTTAGAAAGTACCTACACAAATGAATAGAAAAAGTCTCATTGTTACTTGCCCGAATTTGAACCCAAAATGTTGTGCATAGAAGGCAAGGCTTCCACTGGACCACCAGAACATTTTACCACTTCGTATGTGGGCCTTTCAATATTTATTCATGCGGAATTTCATTTCATATAAACTGATTGTCGTTTTGACACGATAACAAATTTATCAACGTTCAACATTTTTTAAGTGGCGACTGAATTTTCAATGCTGGAATTGATCAGGCAAGGATAAATTTCTCGCTTGAGTATAAATCCTACTAATATTATAAATGTGAGAGTTTGTGAGATTGTATGTAAATGTGGATGTATGTAGTTACCCTTTCACACGAAAACTACGGAACGATTTTTAAAGAAACTTAACAGTTATTTATGGCTTTTACTTCGGAATATAATAATATACCTAATATTAAATAATATGTAAAGGTATTTTGTAAATTGGCCAAAATTTATAAAAATAGAAATATATGTATCAGTTTATCAGCTGTTTAGTACCCATAACACAAGCTCTTAGCTTAGCTTGGGACTAGGTAGATGGTGTTGTGTGAAAAAGTTATGGAATTTTATTATTTATTTATTTATATTAATATATCTAACTACAATATCCCTTCCACCCTGTCTGTAGGCAAATCCACATAGATATATAGGGACATATTCAAATCACAGATAAAAATATAGTAAAGTCAGATTTCTTAGAAAGAACAATCACTGGTTCGGAAAATCTAAGGAACCAATCAAGTGAAAACGGTTTCGTGTACGATAATGCCTTACTACTTTTATAGGTATGACTATGTAATTTGTGCCAGGAGGCGATTTACTTAGATTGACCAGTTCTTGCTAGTTTAATGATTACATGTCTAAGATTGCTGATAACCCAAATTAATTCGAGCTTCTTAGTTAATTATCGGTCAGTGGGTGTTTGAAGGTGAAAAAAGAAGGCTCTAAGACGTTCTTGGTTACGTGAATATAAGGTCAATTTGAACTATTTTATTATAAAAAACGGCGTTTAAACCTATAAAGCTTATAGTTCAAAGTAGTATCATACAGATAGATCACAAAGATATATGATTATTCATATTTCTTTGTGAAAATTGGTTATTTGTTGCATTCAGGTTAAAGGTGCACCCCTAATCTATAAATATATAAATGTTATGTTGGTTTGTTTACGCTTCAAAAACTCAAAAAGTTCTGCACCGATCGAGCTGAAATTTTAGCATGATATATAATCCGCATCAAGGATTGTTTTTTTCTTCTTTATTTTTACCATTCAATCACAATGTGACACAGCGAAGCGTGGCAGGGTACAGCTAGTTAATTATAAAATAGTACTGGTTGGCGTAAGATTTTGGTACGTCAAAAGTATATGCGAGGGCCACAAGACTGGATACTGATTGCGATTGTTTTACAAATTTTAACCTGAATGCTACAAATAGAGGTATATTTAATTCTAAACATTAATTTTAGGTACGCTAGGAAAACATCGTATGGTCAAGACTGTATTATACAATAATAACAATCAATCGATCGTTGAGTAACCAATAAAAATATCTCTAACTATCTTATTAACCTTTATTCATCTAAAATGGTGTTCCCTTTAACCAAAAGGGATTTGTTCAACTTGTTTGGCAAGCAAAACGATTATGCTTAAATGGTCAATTGGAAACGCGAATGTTTCGATACATCGATAGCATAAAATACGGGATTACCTTCATTACTCTTCCCCAAACGATTTCACACGCAGCTGCCTACAAAAACACATACATTTGCGGACCTCTGCGAAATCTTTTCAATCGTACCTGACCAGGGTTACGCCAAAAAGCATAACCCAAAGCATAAATCCTCAGAAAGGATGGGAAATAAGAGTCGAAATATATTTTGTTTTTGAAAAATCGCTAACAATAAAGGTATCTGTATGTCCAATGAGGACGGACCTACGACAAATGGCTGAGGGCTCCAGACCGTTTGTCATTGGGGAAAAAACGTCGCGGGCTTATGCGAGATGTGGGAAGGATGGCCAGATATAAAACATGTAGGTACGGGACAGTCCTGACAATAATTTATTTTCATCGTGTTTTTATATTGGTGTTGCTGGCGTGCAAAAAGGGTTTCGGGTTAATTTTGTGTTTATGATATAGTATTTGTTGTAGCATCATTTGTCTCTAGCTGTTTTTTACCTATCGGTTGTTTTCTAGCTAGGTGTAGTTGAAATCAAATCAGTGTCAAATAGAGTTATTAGAAACGCAGGGGTGACTATAGTAACAAAACTTGAAAATAATAATCATAAAATATCGGCGAACATTAGAATGTCATTGTGAAGAGGAAAGAGACTTGAAAACTGTCAATCTAGCGGAGCATCGAGTAGATGGTCAGCGCAGCCATGTTGTGCGGGATATTGATTTGAACGTCACCGGCAAGCGCACCACGTATCCGATGAATCGCTTTTGTTCCAAAAGATGTTCTTTCTTTTTGTTACAAGAAGTTATCAAAACCAATGGACTAAGTGATTTCCTAATTAATGGTGAATAGATTTTAGTAAAGTTCGTAAGGAAGATAATTTGTGCGACCAATGACTTATAATAATTGTGACTCAAGCGATCATTTATTGGTTATTCTACACCACCTATTGAAGAAATGGCTGATTTTGATAATTACGGGGTTCCAGTGAAAAAGTCGTTGGTGTGTCAATAAATAAACAAATAAATATATTAATAGGTAGGGATAAAATCTACATACTTACAAAAATAAAATTCATAACGAGAACTAATTGCCACTGTTTTACAATATGGCAAGTATTGAAAAAGTAGGTACTTTAATACCTATACCGAAGTGGGTTCATTTGAAAATGTTGGGATATGTATTATTTAAAAGTTCGCTTATTTTAGTGCTAAATCAACTGTAAAAATGTGATTAAAAAGGTTTATTCACATTTTTGCAGTCGAATGTGTATTTGATCATTCATTCATCATGGTCAATCCATTGAATGATTAAAATCTTATTTACATAGGCGTGCATATGGGTAAATAAAGGCACAAGAGATGTAAGCAAAAACGCACGTGTATTTCAACCTGGTTGATTAGGTAAAAGTCAACCCGTGAAAAACATTCAATGCCTGGCATTTCAATCACTCAAAACTCATTTATTTAAATTAGAATGAGAATCGGCACTTTTTGGACGTCAAAAATACATTAGATAGTCCTTCAAAACGTTCAGATTATTATGTAACGAGACCTATTTTTATTTTACCTTAAATACATTTTCTCCGAGGGTATTTGCAGATTACCATTGAAAGAAAGAATGAAAATACGTTCATGTAAAAAGATTAAAAGATGAAAGATACCGGGCTGGTATCCGCAACTAAACGTCAAAGCGCGTATTTTGCATATGGGCCATAATCTACCAAGCGGACCCAGTGCGAATTGGTAGATGTCACATGTCTTCGAATTTTTGGTTCTAGGACATGCCGGTTTCCTCACGATGTTTTCTTTCACCGTTTTTGAGAACAGTGGTGATGAAATAAATTACAGAAAGTAATTCGCCTGCCTGGGTTCAAATCCACGACTTACTGTTGATAAGTCGGGGCCGCCACCACTACGTTTATGTAGGACACGCTTAATAACAACAATAACCAAATCTAACATGACAAACAATTTAAAGAACTGTGAGAGGCCAAAAAGACACCTACTCGTATCTCAGCACAATGCACTGGAATGTCACGATATTTAAAGAAAAAGTGCCGCAGCGTGTGTGTGTGTGAGTGCCCGTATATTATACAGCGTGGTGACGACAATGCGACAATAAATGAAATCACGGACACTGCTAGTTCCTAGGAATAATTCTAAACCATCAAAAAAATCCTAACACCAAAATTAAAAAAAAAATAAAATCAAACAAACTAAATGGTATAAAACTGAAAACAAAATAGAACGCCCTTTAGAAACATTAGTTCCAAACGTCCAGGCTACTAGAGCAGCCTAAAACTTTTTACCGTTGAACGTTCAGGCTACTATGGCAGCCCAACTGATTTGTACTAAAAAAACGCGAAATCATCAATGAAACTTTTCAAAGAGCTTCACAGGCCTGCTACTAGATGGCTCTATATTAAATAACGCGTCTACGGTGTATAAAACATCATTTCGAGTGACGGCAAGTATTGAACAAAAAAATGTTTACAAGTGGTGTGTCAAGTGTTTTAAGTGTTTGTGAGATCCGCTTTTTTAATGAAAGTTAACTTTTAATTTATTAAACCAATGTGTAAGTGTTACATATTTAAAAGAATGCTGTAAGTCTATTATTTCAGATTATCTACATATTTTAAGTATCCATATTCTAATAAGATGTACGAACATGTGTTAAAGTCGACCGGCCAAAAATTTTCCAATAAGAATCGGTTTTTTGTCAAGTTTTTTTGTGATATTATACATATTTCAGCAAAATACTTCCTAAAATTCAAAAAACAGGTCATTATTCATATTTAAGTAGACTTAGGTTAAACAAATACGACGAAAATTATTACGATGACTCATTTCTATTGTTTACGGGCGGGTGACATGGCCGCCTGTAATTTGATACCTTGTTGTTTGTTTTGGTTTAATGTGATACACTGTTTATTTTAAGTAATGATATGTGTTGGTGTCAAAAAAAAGCTTATTTAATCTAGTTTAATAATTAGTAAAAACATTGAGAAAGGTAAACAAAAAAGTTTCGTTAAAACTTGTCGAAAGAAATATTTTACTTAAATTTAACCCATTTTGCTAAATTCATGTTTTTTTTTTATGAACTTCTAATTGATTGTTGTACTATAATTATTTCTTAATTGAATTCCTTAATAATTGAGCTTTATGCTGGTGTTTTTTACTTTGCTATAGCTGCAACAGTGTGCTAGAAAAACACGTTTACATTGTTACGGGCGGGTGACACGGCCGCCTGTAATTTGATGCCGTGTTGTTTGTTTTGGTTTAATGTGCTACACTGTTTATTGTAAGTAATGATATGTTGGTGTCAAAAAAAAGCTTATTTAATCTAGATTAATAATTAGTAAAAACATTGAGAAAAGTAAAAAAAAAGTTTCGTTATAACTCGTCAAAAAAAATATTTTACTTAAATTTAATTCGTTTTTTTAAGTTCATATTTTTTTTTATGAACTTCTAATTAAGTGTCGTACTTTTATTATTTCATATTTTAATTCCTTAATAATTCAGCTTTATACTGGTATTTTTTTCTTTGCTGTAGCTGCAATAGTTTGCTAGAAAATACATTTTTAATCATTAATGGCAGGGGGGGCCCGACGGGGGGCAAGACCTATCGCGGGCTAGGACGTTCTAGGTCTCTTTAGGTATTTAGGTTGGACGTTCTAGTGGCTAACCTGTGGTAAGTGGCAACAGCGCGGTCTTGCAGCGACTTGATCTTTTGGCGCCATTATTAATGCTCAGTAAAAACAATAACACTAAATCACAGATTATTAACTGAATAATCAGGTAACTCTCACCAGGGCGTCATTTATTAATCAAATTATTAATCACAATCAGGATCACTATTCAATCACATAACTCAGTAGGTAGGTAGGTACCTATGTCACTAAATTTTTCGTTTTTCGATATGGCCGCCATGAATACGAATACACAAATCGCACCGTCGGAGAAGGTTATTTTTAACGTTTGCTAAGAGGTCACCATTTGCAGCCATGTTATTTAACAGACAATATTATCCTATCTTTTAACAAAAAACACGAAAGCACAATAAAAACTAAGCGTTTTATTTCGCACATTCACTTAACTATTTAACTAAGTACCTATTACTATTATACGTGTCATAATTATGATCTTATCACTAAAATAAAGCGTCCAATTTCGCACTTTTAATCAGTCGTTCGTTACAAAAACACACGAGCGGCGGCGCGGCGGGCAGCGCGGGTAGGTACTTGAAAGGCGGCGGGTAGGTACTTCAAAGGCGGCGCGAGCACCGGTGCTCCTGCCTGCGGCACTCGTGCGCTTGCACAAATCAATGACGCGTGGATCGTCACAGGATTACGGCGATACACTGACCACAGTGACCGTGACCTAAATTTGTAGTTACAAGTTTCGACAAGAAAGTGAAGTAATAAGCAAACGAAACTAGATTTATCTCTTTCGCACACACTAAATTTTCTATTGATATGAGTGCATAGCAACTTACTTCCGCGTGCGTTATTTTCTTATCGAACTCTGATGACATGACACGCTTTATGACTCTTATGACACGGGTTTAAGGCATAATTTTCACTAAATTAAATTTAAAAAGGTTGGCCACGTCACCACGTGTCTTTAATGTTTTGATGTTACCGATGCGGGGGTCGTTAACCTGTCAGTGCTTCCGTATTAACAGATACATCATGTAACAAATGTTAAAAAAGTAAAATCACCTTCTGTGGCTAAACTACTGGATATTTTCAAATGATTTTTTGTATGTAGTCTGGGAACGTCCTTAAGTATACGCAGTTTCATTTATTGTCGCATTATCATCACCACGCTGTATAAAACAGATTTTCCAATTGTAAAATATTTCTCAAATTAAACTAACGTTATTACTGAAAGGGAACTATGTATGTACGAACTATTTAATATACGATTTAACAATGATGGATGAGGAATGTGGTTTGTCTTATTTTAAGTATTTTTTTTTTTTTGTTTCTTGTTTTAAGTTTATGTTTCTTTTTTGTGTGTACCTACTGTAAAAAAAAATCAACACAAATGTATTTTTGTTAAGAAATAAATAACTTGAAACTTGTCGCCAGCACATCAAGTTACAAAAACTAGCAAAGAAATTTGACACATTGGGGTAGCTTGATATGCTGGCCTCTGCACATCAAGCATTTGTACAGGCAACACAGATGTATCGATAAAGCAAAGGAGTCACATGTAAGGACTCTCTGCCTACCCCCATGGGAATAAAGCTTGCGTTTATGCATGTACGTGTAAACGGACCGGCCGAAACTAATTTATGCTTATGACCTGATGTTCTACATAGAGCCCTGTCTACGCCACAGCATCAGGTTAGTAATATATTAGATTGACGCCGTATTAACGTCAGTAATGACAGGTCACAGCGCCATCACATCTTAATTGGATGCGAACTGATGGTATGACATGCTTCAGTATTTATTAAAGTTTCTTGGTACAGGATATTAACAATGTTGTTGCTGGAAAATTACATCACGATAAAATTATATTTATTTCTGTAAATAGGTGTTTACAAACACTTTTACGCGTTATTTTTATAACTAGTAGATGAGATCGGTGTTTCACCATCTGACTACTCTGAGAAGAAACACCGAAAGAAACTCAGAGGTCAATACTTCTTTTAAAGTCCAGACATTATCTTGGTCAAATCATGTAAGAACCATGCAGATGAGTATCTGAAATGGTATTTTGAGGAAAGAACAACACAGATAATTATGAGGGGACCAGATGGCTTATTCCCAACGGCCACCACTAAAACTGCCACCACTGGTGGTCGTTGGGATAAAATTTTACATTTGTTCCCAACCGCCACCACTGGGGGCGGTTGGGAACAAATAAATAAATATCAAGGCTTATTCCCAACGGCCACCACTAAAACTGCCACCACTGGTGGTCGTTGGGATAAAATTTTACATTTGTTCCCAACCGCCACCACTGGGGGCGGTTGGGAACAAATAAATAAATATCAATTGAATTATTTTTTTTTGAAATTATTATTAAGTATATTATTTATTTGGTATGCAGCTCATTTATTTTAAGACGTCATGATAAAACGTACTTCATTTTCCTTTCCTGTTCAAGTGGCGACTCGTATCAATGGTTTTAGTGGATAATACGAATAATGGGAACGTCATAGTAACAATTACGCTAAATGGGTTTTAAATAACGTTATGCTGTAATTTACAACTGCAAACTCAAACCTTAATCCCGAGGACTTTGCTTTTGTTATACTAATCGGTTATCCATTTTTATGGTCTTATTTTGTTGAAGTAGAACAAAAGAATTTGAAATGTTGGACTCAGGTGTTTTATTACCTCTTCTAATGCTTGCCGACTAATTGTTTATTCCTAAATATATTCATTATAGAAATATTTACAACTAAGAAGATATGTAAATAATAGAACTAATGCAGTAGTAGCTATCGGGCTGTTTACCGGGCTTCATGTCAGATTTCAGTGGAGCAAGTACTTTTAGGAAATATACATTTGAATTGTATTCAAAGAAATGGTGGTGTTGTTTTACTTCATGCAGGGCATGAATATATTACTAAGCGCAAGTATAAAAGTGGACTTATAGTGTGGGAGTGTAGTGGTGGTCGATGGAAATAAAATTAAAATTATTTATTTATTTATTTATTAAAACTTTATGCACTAGTAAAATAAACTGTACAAAGGCGGATTCTACCAGTCTACCTTAAGGTGGTGCAGAGACAGAACATGGTAGGCGAAAGAAGGTAACAAAAACTTGAAAGAAAAATAAATCATTATTTATGATAAATACATATATACATTCATATTATATAAAATCCAGAGATACTGTCAAGAGAAAAGAAAAAAAAATAAAAATAAAAGATATATTAATGGAGAAACTAATCTGCTTACTCAACTTAGGGATAAGTTTGCCAACACCTTGTGAATGTGTTCACGTGCCTTTACTTTAAACGTGAACAAACTGGTTGCCATCCTGATGTTTAGAGGAAGCTCATTCCAAAGGAAAACCGCCTGGACGAAAAAAGAAGAGTGAATGAAACCAGAACGGTGAGAAGGACATCGTAGAAGACGATTATTTGTGGAACGAAGATTCTTATCGTGTGCAGAACACAAATATTGAAAATGAGAAGTCAGATATGATGGAGACGTGGGTTTGTGAAGTATAGAAAATAGGGTTGTCAAGGCCCTCAAGGCGCTGACGAATAGGTAGCCATTTTAAAAGTGATCGATGCATGGAAACATGATCATACTTGCGTAGATTGAATACGAATCGAATGCAGTTATTAAGAAGTCTATCAAGTTTATTGAGGAGATCTGCATTCAGGTCATAGTAACACACATCTGCATAGTCAATTATGGGAAAGATAAGGGCCTGTACAAGCGTTGCCTTTATGTGTGGCGGGAGAAGATTTTACAATCGATAAAGAGACCGCAACGTTCCGGTGACCCTTTGACTGATGGTCGCAACCTGCTTCCGCCAGTCAAGGCAATTGTCAACGTGCAGACCAAGATCCTTGACGTCGGAGCTAAATGGGATAATAGTGTTGTCAAAAACAAGCGGCAGTACAGAAGACCCTAAAGTGATAACCTTTCTCATGCTATGGGGGCTCCCTAAAATGATAGCCTGACACTTAATTCAATGATAATTATTGACAATTATATCGATTATATTATTTTATCGTTATTATTATTATATTATATTATTTCTGTGATACAGGTTTATCCTAGTACAGGCATAATCATTTTGCAATACCCATATTATTTCTAAAACTAAATACTGTATTTTACCAATTTAATTTCTCAAATAAAGGTTATTATTATTATATTACGTCTCATCGACCGCCACTGGGGGCGGTTGGGAATAAATGTAAAATTTTATCCCAACGACCACCAGTGGTGGCAGTTTTAGTGGTGGCCGTTGGGAATAAGCCGACCAGATCAGTCTGTGAAAGCATTTGTCAGTAATCGTGACTTCAATTCGTGACTTTACAAAATTAAATCCAATTTTAACAATTTTTTATGTCGAAAAATAAATGTATAGTACACACTTATAAAATAAACAAACAAAAGAACAGTAAAACAATTATAGGGCATCAAAAAACTCATCCGCATCGCTGTCAACGGGAAAAGTGCCCAGAAGACTGGCCGCATTGCCAAGTTGTATGGCAATGCTGATTCTCTGACCGAAATAAAGGCCAGCCCTCTGGTCACGTGAAGAGTCGACCAACCGCCAAAAATAAATTAGAATTTAATAATGAAAAAAAAGTTTTTGCACATTTTTACATGACGTAACAAATGCCACAAATTAAAAGACGTTTATTTTGTGGTGTTTGCTAATGAACGAAAGAAAATGACATGTTTTTGTTTATTTTGTACAAACACTATCTCATAAGTTGGTTAACATCATGAGCTACAAAAGTAGATAAACACACTCAACATTCAAAGTTTTATGTTTTGTTCAGCGACTTTTGCAATCACTGATGTTAAGGAATTATTGGAAAAGCGGTGTTAATCGATTTTTGTATATCTCTGATGTCAAAGTTATTTTGTTCAAGTCGTGCACTTACTTATCGAGAATTTGAGAAATCGGTACTTGCCCACGTATATGAGGAACAAAATCTAACTGCCTATGTTAGATAGTTACTAATCCACAGACCGGTGGTGCTGCTTAACCTTGAACATCGACTAATGCGATAAAACTTACACACGAAACTCTCATGAATAGGTAGTTTATGTAGAAATAGAATTAGGTTGTGGAAGAAGGAATTTTACCAGTCGAATATACGATGGTCACCCTAAAAAAATAGTGTAGGCTTGATTTATCTTTTAGGGATATATTATTAGAGCATAATTTTTTACGAAAAAAGGTCCCTAAAATTCTGTTTGATAAGGCTAGACGACAGCGATCTTTTTGGGTTTTCTAAATATTTGTATTTTCTCCGCAATATTTTATTTAAGAATTTTGGCGATATATGACGACGTATACTTTGAATTGTTGAAAGAAAATTTGTTTGTTTTTGATTGTTGTGTTTTAATAAAAATGTATTTTATGTTTTGATCTTTTTGGTTACTGTTTTGCGTCCTATAAACTGGGCCTGGTCTAAAACAGTGATGGCCGGACCAGTGGAAACAAAGTGGATGGTGTGACCGGCGGATTTCCAAATCATAGGTCTCGAGTTGGAACCCAAGGCACGCACCTCTGACTTTTCGGATTCATGTGCGTATTGTATAATTATCGCTTGCTTCAAAAACGGGGATGGAAAACATCGTGAGGAAACCGGCATGCCTGAGAGATATTTCTCGAGGGCACCTGATGCTAAGTCAGAGGCCCATGGACGGCATTCAAACTATGGCATCAGATTAGTCACTAACCACACGATAAGAAAAAGAACTGGGCCTTACCGGTTTTGGGGACGCACATTGGCCCATAAGAAGATTAAGATTCCTTCGCGTCTTGAAATGCACGTCATGCTGTTGTTGGTACCAGCTAATGTTTGTAGATCTATTAATTACAATCTTTACGCGTAGTCAAAGTCCCGAAAGTCAAATCAGTCAAACTGAGACGTATCATTGTACCCAGTCACTAGGTTGTGGAGATCAGATTAAAGATTAAAGATACCGGGCTGGTATCCGCAACTCAAAGAGATTTAAAATACTATAGAGCGGGCATGTCAAGGAAATGTCATAGAAAAACTTTGACCCCATGTCTCAGTAACGCCATCTAGAATAATATATGAATATTGGAGCGGCAGTGGAGCGTATTACAAAAAACTCATAGACTTGTATCCAGCAGGACACACTTTTTCGGACGAAAATTTTGTTCGTGATGTCCGGTCTATAGGTATTGAATGTCTTTACCGCAACTCCACGTCAAAGCGCGTATTTTGCGTATAGGCTTATAATCTACCACGCGGGCCCAGTGCGATTTGGTAGATGTCACATGTCTTCGAATTTTAGGTTCTAGGACATGCCGGTTTCCTCACGATGTTTTCCTTTACCGTTTTTGAGAGCAGTAATGATGCCACCACTAGGCCACCGCAGGCTGCTCTGTGGAGATCAGATACTAATAGAGCAGTCGCTTCATGTAAAATATTGGTATTCAACTGCATTCGCATTCAGTTAGACTGGAAGCTGACCTAATATAGTTGGGAAAAGGCTAGAGGCGGTAGAAGATAATAAAATAATTTCGTGCTAACTAGTTTGGAGTATTAATAACATGATCAAACAATTTGTTTGGACTGAGCAGATATTAGCTAACCCCAAACAAATTGAAGTTAAATGAACCTTTCATTTACCGCTGACCTGTTTTTAAACTAACACGAGCATAATAATTTATTAATAAAGTTACGAAAACAATTCGTTGTTCATTTTACAAAGAGTAGTGGAATAGAATACTCTTTATTGTACACAATGTACACCATAAAAACTTACAAATTATAACTATAAGGATTCTAGGGACCTTCGATCAATAATAGCACTGATCGAAGGGTAATACAAAAGACGGCCTTATCGCTAAAAGCGATTTCTTACAGACAACCTGGTATACATTTGATATATATAATATGATAATTATTTAATTTATGATATGATTAAAAAAGACCACGCTTGGTCAAGATAGATTGGGAATTTTAGACTTCTATTTAGTACCGGCTGATTACCATATAAATCTTTATTTTTTTTTTATTATGTAGGTAATATACTTAAACTAATTACATAAAAGGTGGAATCTTTATCTATACTAAAATAATATTATAAATTTGTATTTTAGCAAATAAATTAAGAACGAATGGACCACTTTGAAAATTTATTTAACCGTTGGAAAGCTACACTATCCACGCGTTACTTAGTTTTGATCCCTGTATTCCCACGGGAATGGAAACTACGCAGGCAAGAAACCGCGTGACGTCCGCTAGTCCATATATTAAATCAGGAACACAAAGTACTCCTTTTGATTGCTATCATCTAAAATCGTATCCAGACGTCTTTCAGCATTGCCACGTTGAATGGCAATGCTAATTCTTTAACCAAAGAATAAGCTTGCCTGGCACGCAAAGTGTCGACTTGTCGGCAATATTTTTTTATACAGGCTCATGCACTCAAGCAGATTTTTTGTACTCATTTTACATAGCGTGTGATTTACGACACACTAATGAATTAATACGTTTAATGTATTTTACATGTTCAACAACGAGCGCTGGCTCATTGTGATTACAGAAATTGAAAGTAATATGTTAATTTACATCACACTATAATATTATAAAGAGGTAAAATATGTTTGTCGGTAAGTTTGTATGCAGGGGGAAATCTTCGGAACGAATGACCCAATTTTAAAAAATATTGTACATGTGGAAAGCTACGCTATTCCCGGATGACATAGGCTACTCTTTATCCCTGTAATCCCACGGGAACAGTAACTACGCGGGTAAAACCGCGTGACGTCTGCTAGTCATTCTTTAAAATAACGTGAATATTACTGTTTTAATTGGACTTATTAACAACCAAATTAATACAAGCCTGGTATTGTCCCATGGTAGGTTTATAAATAAATATTCCACAGACGTTCACACATCGCCATCTAGTCCCAAGCTAAGCAGAGCTTGTGTTATGGGTACTAAGCAACTGATAAACATACTTATATATTTCGAAATACATACATATTATAGATAAATTACACCCAGACACAGAACAAATGATCGTACTCATCGAACAAATATTTGTCGTGGGTGGGAATTGAACCCATGAACTCCGGCATAGCAGTCAGGGTCACTAACTACTAGACCAACAGGCCAGTCAAAATTTAAGGCCATATATCATATGTATCATAGGCCATTTAAAAATTTAGTCTACACACCAAGCTATACCTTTCCAGTATAAGCTGATCTCGCATTGTATAGGATTTCCGTACAATGAGAGGTCAGCGTAAACTAGCTATGTACAGCTTGATGCGTAGCCGTGTGTACAACTACATAGCAAAGTTTAGGTTTAAATAAACGAGTCAAGCATAATTCAGATCACCCACAGATAGGAATAAAGTCTTAAAAGTAACTTTATAATATTTTCCAAACGCGTTTTTTATTTTAAAAGTCAAAAGTTTTTCGTAAGTGTCGACTAGCTAGAGGTACGGGTCAAATATGTACCGCCGGTACTCACCTACATGACAATAATATACCAATCTAACACATTACCAATGTAATAATCCAACATTACTGGCCTGTTGGTCTAGTAGTTAGTGACCCTGACTGCTATGCCGGAGGTCGTGGGTTCGATTCCCACCCAGGAGGTTTGTGTGATGAGCACGATCATTTGTTGTGTGTCTGGGTGTAATTTATCTATAATATGTATGTATTAGAAATATATATGTATGTTTATCAGCTGTTTAGTACCCATAACACAAGCTCTCAAGCTTAACTTGGGACTAAATGGCGTTGTGTGAAAAGTTGCGGAATATTTATTATTATTATTTATTACATTAATAATATGACCCTACCATAAATATTCCCTCCGTGTGATACACCCCTATTTTCGACCCCATAACACACATCCGTTCATACTTATTTCCCTTTTGTTAACTGAAACAGCAAAATACAATTAAAAAATGTTATTCTATAGAAAGGCATGTTTTGTTAACAGAGTTTCAAACGCTTTTAATGTTTTAAATTGAAACGCTTTTAATTCGCTATGGAAGATACTTCTGTGTGTGTTTAACTTTGTTTTTAATCTCTGCTATAATGTTATATGGAGGAAAAATTTGATTTTTTGTTTGTTCGTTTGTAAGGATTTAGCTCACAAACTACTCAACCAATTTGGTAAAGTTCTCTTGCCATTAAAATTAAGTAAGTAAGTAGTTTTATTCTAAAAAAAAATATTAGAGATTTGCAGGAAAAATATTGGAGATTTGCAGGAAAAATATTAGAGATTCGCAGGAAAAATATTAGAGATTCGCAGGAAAAATATTAGAGATTTGCAGGGCTATTTCATATCTCCGATGACAGTTTTTAGTGATGATTACTTGTCAAAGTGTCCAACGATAAGACACTGGCAATGAAGAGCCATTAGCCTGCTGATAGTCGTATCGACCAGTCAAATCAATACATTGATTTTTACAACCAGTAATTCCATGAAGAATGCTGGAATGCTGTCTCCGTTAAGACTGGAAACCGACTCCAAAATAGTTGTGAGAAGGCTTGGCAGATGATGAGCTAAAGGCTTACTTAGTTTATCAATAAGATTCTCGATTTAAGCAAATACGTAACTGTCTTCCAATCTTTAGTCTGACTGCAAAGGTCTTTACTTAGCCTATCTGATCTATTAGCTACAAACCAATAAGATGGCCAAGTAATCAAATCAAGCAAGAATCAAGTAATCAATTATTTTAACTAAAATTTAGACCAAGTTGTTCGGAAACTTCGACGTTTTAATTGAAATTACTTTTAGGATTAATTGAAACGATCGTATTGTTCCATGACGGAAGCCTTGTTGTTAAGTAGATGATATTAGTGTTTTATCTTAGAGTTGAGAGTAATTGTCTTATTTAAGAACGTGTGTATTCGAATCCGTCAAATTTACATCTAGTTTTGCTAAACATATTATTATAGTATTTGACAAGGTCGCTGAGATGAAATTAAGACTTGATTTTGAAATTACTTCTCTGTATTCGTAGATATTCGAGGCAAAAAAGGGATCCAGGCAATTCATACTCGTTGCTTAATATTGATAATTGTTTAGTTATCCTATGAGGTACAGGATTATTCTAGTTTGAAGGACAGGGCTCTTACTAATTTGTGCTCACTAAATATTATAGACTAATGACTCTTTTCATAAAAATAAATTATTAAGATGTTAATTACATACATACTCGTACATACATAAACTCACGCCTTTTTCCCATGGGGATAGGCAGAAACTACAGAGCTTCATATGCTACGATTCTTACATACTTCTTTTGCTTCGTTTACATTCATACAAATGTTGTCATACACACAGGCCGGTGGCGAGTACTACGCACCTGACCTTTTCGAAGAACCTCAACAATAAGGTCTATGTATGTCCATCTAGGGCGTCCCATCCCGGTGTTCCTACTTACATCTGCCTTGTCCTTTCAACGTGACCAAACCATCTAAAGATGTTATTTACTCTAATGGAATTCTTAATAAAGGTGTCAATAAAATACAATTACGTTCCATTTTAATTTGGTAATTTCAGACTTTAGGATGGAACGAATAATATTTTTTTCGCTATTCTTATTATTTATTTTCATGAACAAATCTAAATTCGTTACATACATACTATACAATATGTATCTCCGAAAACTAAATAAAATATTGTTCTCGAAAATGACGGTGTACTAAATAAATATAATGCGTAGTGTTCTATAAAATTAAGTATTTTTATGTATCAATCTGTCTAGCCCTTTCCCAACTATGTTGGGGTTGGCTTCCAGTTTAACTGGATCCAGCTGAATGCCAGTGTTTTACATGGAGCGACTGCCTGTGAGACCTCCACAACCCAGTAATTGGGTAACATGATACCCCTTGGTTAAACTGGTTGTCAGCCTTTCAGGCTTCTGACCACAAGTAACGACTGTCAAAGATCTACAAATGACAGCCGGGACCAACGGTTTAACGTGCTTTCCGAGGCACGGAGGAGTCTTGGTATGTAATAAATAGTCACCCATCCACGGACCGACCTCGTCAAGCGTAGCTTAACCTTTGATCGAGCCCTGCGGCTGTTATAATTTAGCCACAAGCTCCTCTCAAGTATTTTTACGTAAGTACATATTATATATTGCAAAATCTAAAGCATAGCATCTGGGGGCACGGGAGTGCAACCGCCAAGACGAGCCAAGCGAAGCGCAAGGGCACTACCTACCTTTTCTCGAAATGTTTCGTCGTTTTTTTGAACCCTCATAGAGTTGGTTTCCGATGTACCAGAGAGTTCATATTCTCAGGATATGATGTCATTAATAGACTTATTAAACTTAAAAAGTTTCAATTGAATAGCTTTAATACTTTAGATTTTATTGATATCTAAAATACACCGATTTCGTCACTGACACACTGACACACTGATGATCCTCAAAATGTTTGGGTACTTCCTGAAGTGCTAGAAAGCTGAAATTTGGTATGTAATCTAAGTTTAGTACACAACCAACAAAACATAAACTCATAATTTTCGCCCCCCATCCCCTAAAATGGGGGTGGAATGGGGGTGGAAGTTTGTATGAGATAATATTTTAACTGATATGTAGAATTTGTGAAGTTAGGATCGGTAGATTTAGAAGCTTGGCTCTACAAGAGATCTGATATCTTTTTCACATGGCAAACCTTATGTGGTCGTCTTGGCAACATTTAACATGCAATGTTTTGGTGGGATCAACTATTGCTTCTGCAACTATTCGCATTTATAGACAGTCAGTTGTATTTAGAGTGTTTTTATTTTGCTGTTATGCCAATAAACGCATTTTACTTTCCTTCTTTCTTTTCTTTCTATAGTAACAAGAAAGGAAGCCATCAATCTATCGATCTATAGGTAATGGAACATATTTCTATCAGCATTCGGTTATGTCGTGATGGCCCAGAGGTTAGGCGCCTACCTCTCATGCACGAGGTTGTGGTTCAAATCCGGTATAGTACCAATGCTTGCACTGACTGATCTGGTCCCCTCATTCTGTGTGGTTATTTCCTCAAAAGATCATCTCAGACACTAATCTGCATGGATCTTACATGATTTGACCAAGGCTCTCTCTCTCTGGACTTTAAAAGAGACTATGACGTCTGAGTTTCTTTCGGTGTTTCTTCTCAGAGTAGTCAAATAGTGAAATACCGATCTCATTTACTAAAAAAGGCGATGTGTAAAAGAGTTTGTAAAAACCTATTTACACAAATAAATATCATTTATCATTTATAATGTGACTTTTTCAATTCATATGTACTTTCTAAGTTTATCTTAGACATCATTGACATCGGTGAAGGAAAACATCGTGAGGAAACCTGGACTTATAGTTAATGTAAGTTTGAAATCGCCATTCCGCCTTGAGCAAGCGTGGTGATCGATGCTCAAGCCTTCTCTGTATGAGAAGAGGCATTTGACTGCCCTGCAGTCGGACAGTAACAGACTGGTATTATTCGCGTGTATTCCTTAAAGTATCCGCCACATTACTACTTGATATATTACCTTGCTTTTCGAGTATAGCGATCCCTTTTGAAATACACACCAAACAACAACTTCAACTTTTCGGCTTTAGTTTAGTTTAGTTTACTGTTATGTTGCAAAATATCAGTGGAGGCTTGTTATTAGCAATCTGAATGTTTAATGTTGTTACTTAATAATGTGTAATTAGTCTGAAGGCCTTCTTAAAATTAATAAAATAAAATAAAATAATAATACGGATTTATTAATTGATTTTCTTGTAGGTTCTAAATAATGAAGTAAAACAGCACACGTCTTATTTATTTAATTCTATAATTATATTTCTTTAAAAAAGATTAGTACACCTATCTACACTTACAATGCTTAAAATTTAGTAGGTACCAACCTTCACATGTTGTTGTTTAGTGTACACCTTCATGAAGTACACTAAACTGTCTAAGTTCCTCATCCGAGTATTTATTTATGGGATTAAATATAATGACCACCATTAAATGCTTTGATACCGGTGTACGACTAAACGCCGACAGACACTACGCCGACAGACTGAACACCGACAAGACTTTACTTCGACGGGACTCTTCGCCGACAGGACACTTCGCCGACAGGACTCTTCGCCGACAGGTCTCATTAGTTGGTCACAGTTCTAACCTAACCTAACCTATTTTACCCAGTTCAAAATGTCAAATCATACCTTCAATCTCCCGCAGAAAGTATGTTTTAGGTCGAAAAAGTAGGTTAGGTTAGGTTAGAACTGTGACCAACCACGCGTGAGCCGAGCGAGCGAAGCGAGCGGTGCCGCGGCAGCGGCCGGCGAACGCTACATGCTACTGATTATCGGAGATAAATTGCGGCACTGATTAGCCCTGTCGGCGAAGAGTCCTGTCGGCGAAGTGTCCTGTCGGCGAAGAGTTCCGTCGAAGTAAAGTCTTGTCGGTGTTCGGTCTGTCAGCGTAGTGTCTGTCGGCGTTTAGTCGTACACTCCTTTGATACCCTTAGTTCTTTTACCAAAAATATAAACTTGACACCAGAAAAATAAGTCTAAAATAACAATAGTACTAGCTATTTTAGACACGACTGCACTAAATTGTATTCGAACACCAAATGTAGTAAATAATCACCAAATCTTAGCGAGCAAATTAATGCACTATTTCCGTGGTACAACGGTGGAATTATGTCCAACTGGTTGGATCACGGGGATAGGATGATCGTGTAAAACAAATGAAATGTATGTAGGAGGTAATATCTGGAACTACTGGTTCAAAATGAATAATTCTTTTTGTACGGGATTGCTTAAACCCCAAAGAGTTTGCTTCCATAATCAGGACTTGGGGCATCCCGACGTTAGGTTAGTTAGGTTCCTTTAAACCCTGCAGACAGAAATAAGAGCCCCGCTTAGCGGGGCTCCGTCGTCTACGCTTTTTAAATTTCTGCGTTGTTAAATTTGCTTAAATAGGATAGCAAGATGTAAAAACTTTGGTTATAATGTTACATTAATATGCTGGTTTAATTTTGGTGATCATTTACTATTTTTGGGTTACTCATGATTTACTTGGAGTCATTTTACTTAAATAGGATAGCAAAGTGTTAAAACTTTGGTTATAACTTTACATTAAAATGCGAGTTTCATTTTGGTGATCATTTACTATTTTTGTCTGCTATTTGTTACTATATCTGGTGGTAAGTTAAACATAAGCCTTTATTTATTTATGAAATCATTTGGTATTACAAGCTAACAGAAATACATCCAAAACGCTTACAACATTAATTTAGCGTCTAATTGATTTGTAAACATTAATGATTAATTAAATACAAACAAAATACATGGTCCATAGTTACAAAGTCAATAAAATAATAAAAGCAAAATTTAATTGTCAGATTAGTATTATATACATAACACAAATAGTCCTAAAGATAAGATTATTATTGTTATATGTCAATTATATCTCTATGCTTCGTCATTTAAAATTATGCGAAATTTATTGTACAAATGTCTAAATCCATCGGCAAATAAGTCTACTTCGTGGTGCTGAACAAGTATGTCCCCGATAATAGTGCGGAGTGTACGGTTGGTAGGCGCGTGTCTGGCGCGCTCGGTGCGCGCGCTTGGCAGCTCCAGCAGGCGCGGTGTTACCTGGCCCTCCGAGTACATTGGTATATTACGAGGGACCAAGATACGGACTCGCTCTAGTATTTGGGGACTATGGATTATATTTCGCTCTATCGACAGGATGTTTGTTACTTGAGACATTGTACAGACGCCAGCACATCAAGTTACCACAATGTGTCAAATTTCTTTGATCGTTTTTCAACTTTATGTCAAACAGAATAAGGTGAAAATTTGACACATTGGGGTAACTTGATGTGCTGGCGTCTGTACCTGGTGGGCTACTACATAACAGTCCAACGGTTGTTGTCGGGATTTTGTATACGTTCGATCGCGCGGACCCTTAAACATCGCGATGTAGGATGTCGTTCTTTACTTCGTATGTGGCGAGACAGATGTCGCAGAAAAATATTGATTGGTTGGCAGTAACAGACGAAGTCGCGGACAGAAGCTAGTATTAAATAAATATATTAAATCCAACCAACCACTTTACTGTCATGCTTCCATTCCATCTGGCTGGTAAACTCCAGCTTCCGATTTACTTAGAGAAGCGGAATAAAGTTTATAAGCAAAAGTAAGGAAGTTATAGGATAACGAGTTTCTTGTTTGAATGCTTGCTTCTGCCTAGAGCTTCGCTAACCTGTAGAACAATGTATTTTATACTAAAAATATATTTGTTTAGGCATGGGTTGCTGGCATGAAATTATTAAGGGAAGAATTCATAGTTACTGACAAAGAGACTCAGCGAGAACGTACGCCGGGCCACAGGAGGTCGTGTTTTCGTAAGACACTATTGGCACCACTTTTCTCCGACAAACGCTGAACTAAGCCTATTTGCCTCAGTTTTTAGTCCCTCATCTAGACTACAAGAAAATATTCGACACAATTTTTTTATTTTTCAAATTGATGGAAAACTGCTCAGATTAAGCGCATTAGAGTTGAGGAGACGGCTTGTAACATTATTATCTAGTATAAACTATACTGGCTAGAGACGTCATGCGGTATTTTGGCTATTGCCGTTATTTGATGTAGGTATCGCCATAATTTCTTATTAGGTACGTGAAAAAGAAAAAATATGTGTCGAACATTTTCTTGTAATCTAAACGAGGAGCTAAAAACTTAAATTTTGTCTAATAGCCCATTCTCTTGCTTTTTCTCAGCTTACGTCTCACTATCAATTTCTTCGTTTTTCTGCTCACCCCATCATATATACTAATAAAGGTACTAATACTAATTTCTAATATTATATATTAAAGAGGTAAAGTTTGTGAGTTTTTGAGATTTTAGGGGGTTATCTCTGGATCTCCTAAACCGATTTTGAAAATTCAAAATGAAAGCAGCATTACTTTTGAGTGTCTTAGCATGTCATATTTTACTATCAAAACTGTGTGAATGGGATTTTAAAGTACAGACGCCAGCACATCAACCTACCCCAAACTTTAAAATTTTCCCAATTGAACACGAACCTTATCAGGTTTAGAATAAAGGTGAAAACCTATTAAAGACATTTGACACATTAGGGTAGGTTGATGTGCTGGCGTCTGTACAAATGCATGCGAGCTATGTCGCGAACGAATTGCTAGTAACCGATATTTTAAACGTAAACGGAGGCTACGTTCAACGTTACTCAAACGATTCGTTTCCACATCAAAGTAGTATGGTAATACGAGCCGGCAGTGAAACAGGGAGGCACCGGTATTGAGCACAAAATTATGATAATTTTCAAAGATGGCCGCTCGTTATTGTATTTTTATTGACGCTTTTTGTACAGCAGTATTTTAACTTTATAATGTTAGCATTAATAATTTATTGGTGAATAAATTGTGTATTGCTTGTGATTAAGTTATAACATGAGTGGCATATGACTAGATTGAAGGTTAAATAACGATTTCAGAGGTCGGTTCGTAGATGGGATACCACTTAAAGATTCAGAAAATAATCCGTTAGTTTCATGACAATCAAATAATTAATTAAAATCTGTACTATTGAACATGTATCCAATACATACTGCTATGCTATATCGCCACTGTTGCTCAATTGGGTTTGGTGACATCAAACTTATATCTTTACGAACACGATAAAAAAACGACTGCACCGATTACCATGTTGTGTTCGCTAATTAATAGAGTGATTCTCAAGGAAGGTTTTATTACATAAATTGTCAAGTTTTCGTACATATTGGCTAAAATATAATGATATTTGCTGGAGGTGCCGGAAAAAAACTGAGTCGTCTAGGAACTGTGCGTGATTACCGAGATCCACGCGGGGATTAGCTAGTTAATTATAAGTTTAGGCCTCCTTATAGTAATTTTCTATTCCTAAATCAGTGATAAACTTACAAAGTAAACACGACATTTATCCCATAAAAGACAGATAGTATACTATCAGAACCTATAAATCTATAAAACCACACTATCCAATGCACTCATCTACTATGTGAGCGGCTCATAAGAGTAAACAGCATGAAGATACACATCACTTTATCTTCCTTGGTCGTTAAGACCATCTCGGGACTCATAAAGTCGTAAAGACCAGCCAAGCGTAAAGGGATAATGGTCTCATAAGTAATGGACATACAGTAGGTATATCAGTGTTGCACCAAAATGTACTCGTAGCTAAAGCATTTCTGGTAAGGAGCGCCAAAATGTTAGTCTGAAATAGAATTTGTAATAGAATTGTGCTGATTTACACTCTTGTTGTCCTAACGCCTGTCAGCTACCTCAGAGTTGTTATTTTGAGTGGATAGAGAGAGTTGTAGGCGGTTAATACAGTGTATTTAATTACATAGACAACCTTCAAAACATAAATATTCTTAAACGCTTCAAAGCGAGGGTATTTAAGTTTCCGAGGAATTGTGTGTTGCTTCAAGCCACAGAATTGATTTCTAATGTAACCAGTTAGCAATCAATCCTATCTAGCAATGTATAACTTTAAACAACAAATAAATATAGAATTAATCTAAAAGAGTATTATTGTTACCTAATACTAATAACAATAATTATTTTTCTATATGAAAACAAGGAAAGAAAAGTATAGTAGAGCCCCAAAGAAATTCCGCAACGCTGTCAACGGAAAAAGAACATTAAATGGCATGGCTGATTTACTGGCCTACTTAAAAGCCATTCTTCTGGGCACGTGAAGAGTCAACAAGTCAAAAAACTGCATGCATAAGCATAAGGAACCCAATATTCCACAATAAAATAATCCACAACTTTCCCACAACGTCATCTAGTACCAAACTAACCAGAGCTTGTGCTATGAATACTAGACAACTGATAAACATACCTACGTATATATTTCTAAATACATACATTTCATAGATAAGATACACCTAGACACAGAACAAATGAAACAAACCCATGCGCCCCTAGTGTTTCAACGCCATGCACTATAGGAAGTGGCGAAAGGCGGGCTTTTTGAGGGACTGTCTTATGTGATTTTGACGTTCAAAAAGTGTTGATCCTCAGCCTTATTTGAATAATTATATGACTTTTGATTTCGATTTCAGTTTGAAGTGCTTGATGCTGTTCAATATAGTCCCACCACATACGCAGCTCAACGAATATTGCCCCATTCAAGCTTGTTGCGTCATATTACATTATGATATAAGTGCGGTAGGTTGATAATTACAGCCGAGGCAATATTGAGCCCGAGCCACAGGCGAGGACTACAAGAAAGCAGAGGCTGTAATTATCAAAGCGCACGTATGTCATACGACGTTTTATAACATATTTGCGTGGAAATAAATAAAACTCAGACTGAAATTTTCGAATAAAAACAATACAGCGAAAAGAAAAGCGCGCGGAATCATTTTAACTTGATCACAAATTGCCGATGCAAGCGCACACAGCCAGTATTACTAATAAAGTAAATTCATTTTTTTTTTGGTGACTTAAGGTTGTAGTTTATTGTCAAAATTAATTAAATTAACGAATCGAATGTTTATTTTTTATAATACTTTATCTCCCAAAGCTAATTTTATTCATAAAATGTAGACCACTTTTCTGACATAGAAACTCTTTGCTAAGATTTTAAAAAAGGAACCGTTCGTATTAACTTTTCGTAGTTCGTAGCAACTTGCAAACCGTGCGTTTTACTTTACCATTACGCACTAGTGTGTAATGAGATACATTACGATACTGAATTTGGCGGAATAAGAGACCCTTTACGAGCAAATGTGTTATAAACATAATTATGTAGTTACCTATAACGTAATCCTAACCTCTTAATGAATCCTAAATTAGTTATTTACACTAAACTACCGGAACCGAATTCGCATAATTGCGATGTCAAATGAGCTCCACGATCAGACTTATCATATCAATTTTGTAACCCGCTTAAGTACGTAATACAATTTTGAATTGGAGATTAGGTTTAATCTGATGTGAGATTGGATTAGTTTATTTATTTTGGTAATCACTGTTATTAATTGAAATAATATGCGGTGGTTTAATTGTAAATTATGAAATTGTATTGGGAGATTAGGCCTGTTTATGAACTTAGGAGGTATAAGTGCAATAGTTATCTACATACGTAATGATCATAATTATGTTTGTTTATTATTTGGGGATCGAAAATGTAAGCCATGTTTATAAAAATAAATTGTTTTTTTTTCTTTATTGTCGGAGCCGGTTCAAAATATCTCGCTCAAGTTTTTTTTTACATGTAATGAATATTATTAAATGGTTTTATGACATCATTGCTGTTTCAATTTTTGTGCGTGTTTCAAATAAATAAATTTTCTTTCTTTCTTTCTTTCATTAGTCAATTTACTTGATTAAAAAAATAACCAAGATACACACAAAAATAATTCAGTAAAATAAATACTTTTTCTAAAACGGTTGTTTAAATATTAAGAGAATTGACATTTCTAATTGATATACAGTTTTTGCTTTGGACTACACCATAATATAGGTAGATATGGGTTTAAAAATAATATAAGTTTTAGTCAAATTGACAATTCTTATCCGTCCGTATGTTTAGGGTTCCGTAGTCAACAAGGAACCCTTATAGTTTCGCCATGTCTGTCTGTCCGTCCGTCCGTCCTCGCTTAATCTCTGTGACCGTTAGCACTAGAAAGCTGAAATTTCGTACCAATATGTGTATCAATCACGCCAACAAAGTGGTAAAATAAAATTGGAAAAAAATGTTTTATTAGGGTAGCCCCTCTATATGTAAAGTGGGAAGTGATTTTTTTTTAATTTCAACCCTAACGTGTGATATATTGTTGGAAAGGTATTTAAAAATAAATAGGGGTTTACTGACATTATTTTTTGATAATGTCAATAATTTCGGAAATAATAGCTCCAAAAGTAAAAAACAATGTCTGTCCCCCCCTCTAACTTATGAACCATAAGTTTAGAAAATATGAAACAAATCTGAAAAGTAGAACTTTATAAGGACTTTCTTGGAAAATTATTTTGAACTTGGATGAAAACAGTTTTAGTACAAAAAAGACGAAAAGTTGTACAAAATAATTTCTGGACTAAGTTTGTAGTATAATCGTATATGCAAGCATTTTTTAACTTAGTTTACATATTTTATTATCCTGAAGGTATCTTTTTTCAAACAAAAAAAATATTATTTTAATTGGTTAAGGTAAAAACCAGTTCATAAATGGTTCGATAAATGGCGTTGCGTAATGACGTAATTTTTTTAAAAGTCGATGTTAAGATTTTCCGTGCTTTCATGACATACCGTGGTAAAGAAAGTTGCACTTAAACATATTCGTAATTCAAGTTACAGGAGCGCGGAGCGCTGCTGGAGCGCGAACATAATGGAGGGAACACTTATTGTGACGGACGGGAAACTAAGGATCCCTACACTGAGCGTGGCCCGACACGCTCTTGGCCGGTTTTTTTTGTTTTATTTGGAGAGAAAAATATGAAAAATAAAATAACTAACTCACTGATTCTCTTTTTGGTTTTTGCAGGTATTTCCTGTCTGATGAACCGTCATGATTTTGGTAAGTTTTTGTTTATTATAGTATCTAGATTGAAACCAGCGTCCGTTGATACTTTACTCGTTCTACCAACTATAAGTAATTGCTGTCTAGATTGAGACATAAATTTTAATTAAACTGAGGTAACAGTGGCGTAGTCCTTTCGCATAACACAATGTCTACCAGATTTCCTTTCAGGCCTTCAAATATCTCAGCGTTATTACTGTACCTTAGTTAGAATAGAAGGCTTCATACTCCGCAATGAACACTCAAACAACGTTGTCGTCGTTGTATAACTAAATGGCATGTAGATAGATTGAAAACACATTTATGCTGCACCAAATGGGAGTCCTGCAGGCCTAGCCATATTACAAATTCGATTTCTATTATCGTAATCGATAAGCCGACAATTGAAAGAAAATGGCGTATACGGAATCAGCTGTTTGTCAACTGTCAAGTGTTAACGAGTAGAATTTGTGCTGAAAATGAAATACACTTGACGGATACCTTTTGACATTGTTTTTTTAATTTTTATTTTGACATTGTACTTAATAATTAATTTTTACTTTGACATTCCTTACAATTTTTATATTGACATTGTTTTTAAGTTAATAATGTAATTTTAAAGATATGTACACTAAATATGTCCTGTAATGTAAAATTAAATTAATATTTTTACGCCTCGACAGGTAAAACATGTTCGGACATCAGATACTTTTTTTTTAAGATCTTGCATGCTTTAATTAGTGTGTAAACGCATGTATTTTGACAAATAAATAATCTTTATTTTTATCTTTATCTTGACAGTTGACAAACAGCTGATTCCATGTACGCCATTTTCTTTCTTTAATAGAAATAGAATTTGTAATATGGCTGGGCCTGCTGCAGTGCGATTCTAGTCAAATCATGGCGTGGAAAGGAAGGCGTAGTGAGGTCGAATTGAGCTGTCATTCCATACTAATACTAGACATTGACAGTTCACTTCACTTAAGTTTTCACGGCGTGACTTTTACAGAATTTACCGGCAGCTCAGCATGTGCCCGGCAAATGTATTTGACGCTGATATTCAGCTGAATCCGTGTAGTGGCGCCACTTTTTTTGTAAATATGTTTCTTGTCTACGAACAAAACAAAAAGTGGTATTGTGGCAGTTTGCTTAAGGCGGAGTGTTTCTATAGATATACCCACAATTTAATTTATGTTTTCTATATTTTTGTTTTCATTATTATTGTCATAGTAGAGCTCATAATTCGTGACACAACAAACATGTTCCAGTGTGATTATATATTTTATTTCGTTTAATTTAATATATTTCAACTAACAATAAAATTGACTAAAACGAATTGGTCAGCTTATACAGCGTCAACAAATAAATAAATAAAATGGTGAATGTGTAATTTTAACCTTTCAATCGTGTCAATTAGAGACACAATAGAAAGACAATGACTGTGCGGGCGGATACCGGTGTCCTCTTGGGGTTTAATAAAATTAATATTACCTGGCAAAAAAATAATAATGCCAATAAATTTAATTTTAGCCGTAATACCACAGTATAAATATTAATACAGTAGGACGACGCCTTTGATCTCTGGAAAAATGCCGACAACGTATACACGCGTTAGCCCTGAATAATCCTCCCGAACTACGAACATCGTTTTGTTCGCAGTTCGGGAGCGGCTTTCCCGCGTCTCGGCTCTCCCACCCCGCACGATTGCCCTGTCGGACGACTGTGGCTTCGTCGGATGACTGTAGGTTTTTAGACTGTGGTAATACGCTGATTACAATGAAGTTCAAAGGAACCTATAACGGCTTGTAAAAACAATCCACTAAATATGACTCCAGTACCAAATTAAGAAATTAAGCCAAACAAAATGGAATTGATGTTATCTGTACCACTAAAATAATACGCAGTGATAAATCTCAGTTTCTTCTTTTTCGTTGAGCAAAGACACGGGCTATTTTATTCAGAATAATATGTTATGCGGGAAATTCGTCCCGTAAACAAGGGTGCAGCCAGTGATGTATCGCTGCCATGTCATTCGGATTGCAGACTAGACATAGATTGATCTCAAAATTGCTGCCTACCTTTTTACCGTTATCGTAACCGATGGGACGAATGGCCTTATACTAAAGGTAAGTTTACACTAGGGCGAAAAATCTGACATAATAATAATCATTTATTTCAGGAAATTGTTCTAAATTAAGCACTTCAAAATGTATCAATAAATGCGAATGACTGCTTAGATACAATAGTACAACGAAGCAACCGCGAAGAGCGGGTGTAGGTATTAATATAGTTATAATATTAATAATAAAATAAAAATAATATATTTATTTGTCAAAATACATGATCCATTATGGTTAGTAAAAATGGGAGCTTATACACTATGTTAGTAGATAAAGAATTTAAATAACAACCTTTACACATTTTTTTTTATATTATTCAAACTAGTGGTTAAATATTCCACAATTTTTTTACCCAACGCCATTTAGTCCCAAGTTAAGCTTGAGAGCTTGTGTTATAGGTACTAAACAGATGATTAACATACTTATATATTTCTAAATACATACATATTATAGATAAATTTCACCCAGACACAGAACAAATGATCGTACTCATCACACAAACATTTTATTCTGGGTGGAAATCGAACCCACGACCTCCGGCATAGCAGTCAGGGTCACTAACTTCTAGACCAACAGGTCACTCAAAGTTTTCGCTTAGCAAATAAATTAAATGATAATATTTTCTACACTGCAATTGTTTTAAATCTACATGTTGTCTTACAATTTCACTTATCAGTTTCATCATCTAGTTCATAACACCAACATGTTACACCAAAACAGCACTTAAATATGAACCCTACTTAAACGGTCATAAAGGTTTTTATCCCTTAAAGACTGCTTTTAATATTTGTAATCTTGAGTGTTTTTATAGACGCCCGTGAGATAGAATACCCTGCCATTTGTGGGAAATTACGAACATTTGTTAGTGCGAAACTTTTTCTTTTTAAATTTTTATGTTTCAGGCTATTTAGGTGGTCGTTATTCATGTTAAACGCCTGAAGATTATGTATTTTTTATCTACCTTTTGTTCTTAAGGATTAGAAGACCGGTTTTTTTATATCTATTTGAAGTTGTTTTACCTGTATTTTTCGTTATTTGTAGCTAAGTACTGCCGAACTCGCAAACACAATAATGTTTGTAATTTAATGACTAAGTACTATTATTTGACATCAGTAATCTAATTTAATTGTTATTATTATGTATTTGAAATTTAATTATTATTTTTATTTGACATTTGTAATTTAATATTGGGACATTTATTGAAATCGTACTTTCTTTTTTTCTTTATGTACAAAGAAAAAAAAGATATTTGTAGAATTTTTTTGTTATAGTATTTTAAATCATTGCTTTTATTACAAAATTTGCATGCCTAATTTAGGAGGTGGAATATGAAGTTCAAATGTTTACCTATGCCTTCTCAACATCTGTAAAATACCTACCATATTTCAGGCAAATAAATGAATCTGAATCTGAATCTGAACGGGTCGATTATTAACGTGAAGCGACGCATTTTCAGGCCGGTTTTTGGATGGGGATTACTGGCTCTTTGTGTATGCGAGTTTAAATGTTTGTGAACTCACGTTACAGGAAAAAAATAAGGAAAAACGGATGGACATCCATCCAGGAACCGTCTTCAATACGCGCCAGCTATCACCATTCCATGTAAAATACTGGTATTTATCTGCATCCGATTAGACTAGAAGTCGATCTCAACATATGTAGTTGGATTAAAACTACACAGATGAACGAGTTGGTGACGTCATTAATTATTTGTGTTTATTCTGATGAATTTCTTAGATGTAAGTATGAATGAACACAGGTTCAGTTTTAAACATAATTCTAGTCTAGTCCTACTATCCTACTAATATTATAAACGCGAAAGTTTGTGAGGGTGGATGGATGGATGGATGTTTGTTACTCTTTCACGTCAAAACTACTGAATGGATTTTAATAAATTTTGTACGGAGTTAGCTGACACCTTGGATTAACACATAGGCTACTTTATATCCCTGTATTCCCTGGAACGGGACCTACGCAGGTGAAACCGCGGGACGCCTGCTAGTCTAAAATAATCCAAAAAGTACCTACTTTTGTATTTAAAAATCACATCAACACCTGCCAGGATTTGAACTCTATACCTCTTGCATGAAAAATGAAGAATTAACCACACGGCCATCACGTCTGATCAATATCACCAAGTACATAATACGTCCGTTACGTTCCCGATTCCATATTCCTATCCGATGCCACACGTATTGACGAATTCTATTATTTTCGTGCAAATTTAATTTACGGGCTCCACGGCTCAGATTTTTTCATCCAGTCCATTACAACGCCGAAATCGCTCAATTCATTCATCATTAAAATTCCTCAAACAAGGATATTGCCGGGCGCGTGTCCCAACATAACCATGTTTTTAATTAAATCCGGATGCCCTAAAACATTCCTCTTCTTTATTGTTTTTTAAGCTAGGCAAGTAGGCACTCATTGGAAATCTCAGCGGGCGACAAAAATAGAGTATGCTAACAAATAAATTTTAATCAAAGCCCAAATTGCTTCGCCTCCCAGTCCCTCCATTGTTTTTCCTGTTTCTCGATCAATCTCATTCAGTCTTTAATACAATTTCGAAGTGAATTTTAATATCTCACTCGCTAGGGTTCTTAATTAAATGTGCCCCTTTAACGTTTATTTTAATTTACTAAAACAAGTTTGTTTGGACTTTATGTAATAAATCAAATTTAGCGGGTTTTCGGTCAAAGGATTTTTGAGGTGGCAATTGAGTAGAGAGTGGGTGTATGGATAAACATATACAAGTATACATCCAGTCAAACTGGAAACTGACCTCAAAATGGTTAAAAAAAGACTAGGCAAATGATGAATGCTGAATTACTCCAAAATTTCCCTACATTGTATTAATTGAAACGATATTATTGGGGAGGTTCTCCAGCAAGGTGAGGTGCTTTTCGCAACCGGCGTGTGTGTATAAAAATATGTATGAATGTAAACGAAGCAAAAGAAGTATGTAAGAATCTTAGCAGATGGTGCTCTGTAGTTTCTGCTTACCCCCTTGGGAAAAACGCGTGAGTTTATGTACGTATCAATGGAACTATATGTTTTCCACAGTACGTGGCAGCGGTTATTATCACATTGGAACTTACTATCAATGTAAAAAGTATTTCATATCTGACTGAACAGATACCTATAGCTTATAAAATTTGGTGCAACGGATATAGGTACCATGATCTGGGTTAGGACAAAGGATAATATTATTATTTATACCTACTTAATAATACGCAGGCGAAATTCCTACAAATAGTAAGTTTAATATACTTCTTCCACCTGGCGTTAATCCCGGCTATTGCCAGGGTCCGCCTTCCGACTTGTAGGGTTCAATACCTATCACATTATTATAGTTTATTTATTTACATATTTAATTAAGAACACAACAGACTCCGTGCACGCGAACTCCTTGTTTAAGCAAGGAGACGCGTGCACGGCCCGTCACTTGACAGACGATTAAAAAGACTTGTCAACGCGACACACGGAAAATTAGCTTCTAAAATATTCGATTCACATTTCTCAATTTCTCCTTCTACTCACGTAAACATATATTTACTAAACTGGTGACCCCGAGTAGAACACTAGAAAAATGAGTGACAGTGATTCTGAGCACACCGCGTCATCGCAAATGGCGGAACACGTAGTGCATACAACACGCAGGACGAAAAGCGGTTCCAACATTGGGTCGCATGAAGTTTACCGCGTAGCAGTAAAGTTACCACCATTCTGGCCGGAAGAACCGGATATCTGGTTCGCTCAAATCGAAGCACAATTTGAAATTGCGGGAGTGACTAATGATGTCACTAAATTCAACTACGTGGTGGGTCACCTTGACCCCCAATTTTCAAAAGAAGTAAAAGATATAATTATGTCCCCGCCAGCTAATAATCGGTACAATAAATTAAAGACCGAATTAGTTAAGCGCCTCTCCGTCTCCCAGGAGAAGAAGCTGAAACAATTGCTGATGCATGAAGAGATGGGCGACCGGAAGCCGTCGCAATTTCTTCGCCACCTGCAGGGGTTAGCTGGACCATCAGTACCAGACGACTTTGTGCGCACCATCTGGAGTAGCCGGCTCCCCAATAACATCCAGCCTCTTTTGGCATCGCAACCTCTCAGCACTCTTGAGGCATTGGCTGAGCTGGCCGACCGCGTCCAGGACATCGTCGCACCTGCACACCATGTTGCCGCAACTTCGGCAGCAGGAGTCACCATGAGTGAAATGGCAGCCGAGATCGCCGAGCTTAAACACGCTATGAAGAACCTGACGCTGCAACTAGAGCACAACCTTCCGCGGAATCGCTCCCAGAGCCCAGGTAGAAATGCAAGAAGCAGCTCACGCCAACGAGCTTCGACCCGCTCAGAGTCATGCTACCGTCAGCATCCGGTGTGCTGGTACCACTCAATGCATGGCGAGAACGCGAAGCGATGTGTCAAACCATGTGACTACAAGAAGGGAAACGCCGCGGGCAGTTGGTAATGGCGACGGACGACTGCCCCACTAGTACTGGTCGCCTGTTTGTTACAGATAGGATAACAAAGACACAGTTTCTGGTTGACACTGGTAGCGACCTCTGCGTCTACCCTCGCCGTCTACTCAGCGAGCGTCGTGCGCCGACAAACTATCAACTTGTGGCTGCAAATGGGACTATTATTAGTACATATGGTTTTGTGAACTTAAATTTAAATCTAGGTTTACGTAGAGACTTTAAGTGGCGTTTTGTGGTAGCAGAGGTTACTAAACCCATTATCGGTGTAGATTTTCTAAGTTTTTACTCATTAGTTGTGGACTGTCGTAACCAACGACTAGTCGATAGATGTACAAATATGTCTGCTATAGCCTCAATGAAATATGATTCATCATTGTTTTCTGTAAAGGTTTCGTCTGGCAACTCAAAGTACCACACACTTCTCGAAAGTTTCCCTGATATCACTCGACCCGCCGGTACACTACGCGTTACACCTCATAACACAGTTCACCACATCCGCACCACCCCTGGCCCTCCAGTTTACTCTTCATTTCGGCGGCTGGCACCAGATAAGTTAAAAATAGCTCAGCAGGAGTTCCAGCTCATGCTGGCTAATGGAACTGCCAGACCCTCAGAGAGTCCTTGGTCGTCACCACTTCATCTCGCGCCCAAAAAAGACAACGGTTGGCGACCTTGCGGTGACTACCGCATGCTTAATGCCCGAACCATACCTGACAGGTATCCGATTAGACACATTCACGATTTTGCTCACAACATTACAGGATGTCGACTTTTCAGCACAATTGATCTTGTGAAAGCCTACAACCAACTGCCTGTTAGCCCGGAGGATATTCCGAAGACGGCGATCACCACACCGTTTGGTCTGTACGAATTTCCGTACATGACGTTTGGTTTGCGTAACGCAGGGCAAACTTTCCAACGTTTTGTCGACGAGATGACTAGAGGTTTGGATTTTTGCTACTGTTACTTAGACGATTTTTTGATCTTTTCTAGATCAGAAGCAGAGCACGAGGAACATCTTCGCATAATTTTCAGTAGGATGAAGGACTTTGGCATGCTGGTCAACACATCCAAGTGCGTTTTTGGTGTCCCAGAAGTAACTTTCTTGGGTTACCACATATCCGAAAAGGGCACGAAACCACTTCACACTAAAGTAGAAGCCATTAAAAACTTTCCACAGCCCAAGGACGTTCGTCAGTTGCGCCGATTCTTAGGCATGGTAAATTTTTACAGGCGTTTCTTGCCTCACGCAGCTCAAATCCAGGCGCCACTTCACAACCTCTTGATTGGCAACGTAAAGGGTTCGCATCCTATATGTCTTGCTGAGAATACTTTGCAAGCATTTGAAGACTGCAAGGAAAGCCTAGCTAAAGCTGCTCTATTGGCGCACCCTGATTGCAAAGCCAAACTTGCATTGGTTACTGATGCATCGGACACTGCAATCGGCACAGTGTTACAGCAGCTTAGCGATGATGGTTGGCAGCCATTAGCTTTCTTTTCCAGCAAGCTTAGTCCTTCGCAAACAAAATATTCTCCCTATGACAGGGAACTGCTGGCCATTTACGAGGCCATCAAATACTTTCGCCACATGTTGGAGGCTAGACATTTTGTAGTGTACACTGACCACAAGCCGATCAGTTTCGCATTCCACGAGAGGAAGAAAAACTGCTCGCCTAGGCAATTCCGGTATCTCGACTTCATCGCCCAATTTACCACCGACATAAGGCACATTTCCGGCAAAGACAATGTCGTGGCTGACTCCTTATCTCGTGTGGAAGAAGTGCAGGTAGCGGTCAGTCTTGACAACCTCGCGGACGCACAAGCTTCCGATCCGGAACTTGCCAATCTACTTAAGGAAGGATCGTCTTTATCTTTGGAAAAGATGCAAATCACCGGGATACGTACAGCTGTGTACTGCGACGTCAGTACAACGTCTCCCAGACCATTCGTTCCTGTAATACTCCGAAAACAAGTATTTGACAGTTTGCACTCTCTCAGTCACCCTGGTGTCTCAGCCACTGCCAAATTAATCGCAGAGCGCTTCGTTTGGCCAGGCATCAGGAAGGACTGTAGAGAATGGGCACAAGCTTGTCTTGAGTGCCAACGGGCTAAAGTAAACCGACACGTTTCTGCGCCGTTAGGGGCGTATCATCTTCCACGTGCTAGGTTCACCACCGTCCACATCGACCTTGTGGGCCCGCTACCAATATCAGAAGGCTTTAGGTACTGTCTGACAGCAGTCGACCGATTTACCAGGTGGCCAGAGGTCGTTCCCATTGTCGACATTACTGCCGAGACAGTAGCAAAAGCGTTGCTGTCCGGATGGATTGCCCGATTTGGTTGTCCCATCGACATTGTTACAGACAGAGGACGACAGTTTGAATCGGCCCTGTTTCAACAATTGTCTAAATTGGTTGGGTTCCAGCACAAGCGGACAACGGCATATCATCCGGCGTGCAATGGCATGGTTGAGCGATTTCACCGGCAACTCAAGGCGTCCATCATGTGCCATGCCAATAGTAAATGGACAGAGTCCTTACCGTGGGTATTGCTTGGTATACGGAGCGCATTCAAAAAAGATGTCCAAGCGTCTTCCGCCGAACTAGTATACGGCGAACCGCTAAGACTCCCTGGAGAATTTTTTACTCCAAGTAATACCGGTACCACCGACATTACCGAATTCTCCGCACGCATCCGCAAATTTGCCCAAAACTTACAGCCAACTCCAGCTTCCCGACACAACACAACAAACACTTTTGTTTTCAAGGATCTGCAGACCACTGATCATGTGTTCCTTCGCGAAGACGCATTACGTGGCTCGCTACAACCAGCCTACACAGGTCCTCACAAAGTTCTGCAAAGAGGTGACAAAGTTTTTAAGATACTATTTAAGGGCAAAGAGGTCACGGTCTCAATAGACCGCCTAAAGCCAGCCTATATATTGGCTGACAAAGTTGACCCAAAAGAGACTAATCCAACTAGCAGTATACCACAGTATACCACTCGTTCTGGTCGTCACGTCAGATTCCCAGATATTTATCGCCCTTGATGGTCTCTGGAGGGGGGTGATGTAGGGTTCAATACCTATCACATTATTATAGTTTATTTATTTACATATTTAATTAAGAACACAACAGACTCCGTGCACGCGAACTCCTTGTTTAAGCAAGGAGACGCGTGCACGGCCCGTCACTTGACAGACGATTAAAAAGACTTGTCAACGCGACACACGGAAAATTAGCTTCTAAAATATTCGATTCACATTTCTCAATTTCTCCTTCTACTCACGTAAACATATATTTACTAAAGACTGATTATAAGTACTAGAAATAATATCATAAAAGGACCGAAGCATGACACGGTCCTTAAAACTGTCACATCAATAAAACTTTAATCGAATTCCGGTAACTGAAAGCGTATTTCTTTAGCGTTTCTAGGTTAGTCCGATCACTACTTCCGCACCAATACACAAGCTATGTTCTCGTCCAGGCGGTATCAATAAAAGTATATCCATAACACCGAGAACATATCTAGTAAGAAAACATACCAACATTACACACAAACAAGCTTTAGTTTGAACAAAAATACGAGGTGAAAGTAACATCAACGCACATCTGGAAACGATTAGTTCAAGATCAGATCCTGGAACTCTCAGCGTTGAAATCTTTCTTTAGCTTTCCCTAATTCCCAAGTATTTCTTGATATTCTTTTTATTTTAAAACGTTCATTTCTACCACCAATACCAATGAGATTTTATATTTAAAAAATCTTATTTACTTTTTAAAGTACAATCTTATTGGGCTAGATAAAAAAAAATGATTTTTTTTCATTCGTCTTTACAGTTTTATACAAAATTAACATTATCAAACAAAAATGTCAAGATCATTTAAAAAAATGATGCTTGAATGTTTAGAATCATGTACAAAACTCATGGATGTCGGGATGTACGAGTTGATGTCCTTTACAACCTGTATATCAGCATTGTTAGAACAAAGGAGTTAGGCGATCTCAGTCAAAGATATTTTCATGATTTCAATAATCGAGCAAAGGAATTAATCAAGGTTTTGTTGCTCCGTTGGCAAAGTAATTTTGTTCTGAGAAGAAGAGAGTCTGTTAATTAGGCTAAGCTTTTACACAAGCCGAAGAATCGTTCTCATACTATTGAAAGCGCAGATAAACGACTTTTAATGATTTTAAATTTAACTGTCTTATATTTCTTTGAATAAATTAGAATCATGTTAATCTAGACAGTATGTTTTATAATTTGATAAGCAAATATTTTTAATACGAAACTAGCTTTTGGAGGGCAACTAGAGTTATTTTTATATTTAGCTTACTTTGAAAGACCGGTGTTCATAAGTGCAATTAATTGGCTTAATATAAATAAATTATTTGACTTTGAACTAGGTGCACAATGAAGCGGACTCATTATTTGTTCCCAAAGACGTATACAATTTGAAAACCAGCATCAGGCGGTATCTCAGCATCTGTCTGGCAGTACCGCTGAAATGACCCTTTTGGCACAGCCCTAGCCGTGAGACTTGGCATTTTTGTGTTTATTTTTATTTTTTATGTGTACAGTAAGTGAGCTGAGTTGCCTGACAGATCTTTTATATTTTTTTCTGTGATGGATCTGGTAATGCATAAAAATGTCATGTCTCACGACTGTGCTAAAAGGGTTTATCATGGTTTTACTGTGCGTGAGCTTTTTCTTTCCTTCGGGGGCTCTTTCGGACGGAGGGCGGTAGTGCATCGCTGTACTCCTTTTTCTAGATTGCTCCACTGCTTTTCCCGGTCGCTCAAGATCGTTAGCGCTTACCGTCGCTTTAATTTTACGCTTCATAAGGAAAATGCTATCAAGAACATCTTAAGATCTTCAGGATAAAAGATATCTGATATTTTCTGAACATTGTAAATTATGAGTTGTTTGTTTACGATTTTGTGGCAGATTTAAACCTTTGTATTATAACTTTGCTTACGTTTTTGATCTTTTCACGTTAAATTAAATGAGATCCGCCATCAAATATCAAGATCTCATTTCATTTACATTACATTTAAATAAGGAGTTGGAGTTTTAATGGTAAGAAGTTGTGTTACTATGAATATAATTTATTGATTATTATTTTCTCGTTATCTATAAGTTGTATTTATATTTATTATTGTTTAGTTGTTAAGGCGCATATTACAGTGCATTTTGTGCCATTGTTTAAGTAATGGGGCACTTGGACTTAAGTTTGAAATGCTTTTCTATGTATGTACTTATTGTTGAGGAGCCTAACTAAATAATATAAGTGTGAAACCGCAAATCGCCATCCTAACTAATTAAATAAAATCGATCGATACGAAATATAATTTTCATTGAAAACATTAACGTTGTGGTACAACTTTACCAGAATCCAGATAATGTAGAAGTTTAACAGGTATTTTTAATTAAAGGCATTCCACAAACCGTCCATTTTTGAGTTATAATACAAAATATTCAACGAATACGTCCAATTTCTAGTGAATTCAAAACTGGTATAGATTTCATTATCCTTTATAGCTGATAGGTCTATTTAAAAAGGCGAACTTATCCGTTCTTTCGGTTATAATATCAAGGTAAATAGAAAAATAATAAATCATGTTTTTAAACAACAAATATTTAAGTTTTTCGCACACATCAGCACTCGTAACATCACCACCGTAGAAAAGGATTTTGTCTGCAGAAGAATCGACTAAGTAACAGTTTTTTTTTTTTTAAACTCGGCGGTGGCAAACAAGCTTACGGTCCGCTTGATGGTAAGCGGTTACCGTAGCCTATGGACACTTGCGACACCAGGAGCGCTACACGCGCATTGCAGACCCTTTAAAAACCTATTTACTCCCCTTTTGAAGAACCCCATACTGTAGCCCTCTGAGAAAACCTCGGCAGGGAGCTCATTCCACAATCCAAGTGTACGCGGGAGGAAATTCTTCTGAAACCGCACTGTACGGGACCATTTCGGCTCCAGTGTGTGAGCATGAACTTCCTGTCGAGGGCGAGCGGTGCGATGATAGAAAGTGGCCGTGGGCATCATATCAAACAAGCAAGTGACAGATTGTAGAATCATTTCTTTTGCTTTGAGCACGACAATATCAAGAATGAAACTAAGAATTGTATAGATTCCTCAGTCGACAATAGTCTACAATATTGAGCATCATTTTTTCTAAAATCGGCAGAAACGTTTCTACCATCTGTTTTAGCTCTCAATCTAAGCTTGAGACTAAATGGCGTTGTTTGAAAAGTTGTGGAATATATGTTTAAAAAACAAAAACAGAACAAATTTAACTGACAAAGAAGATCTACCAAACGACCCAAAACCACAACCACTCGTCAAGGAGTATACTACTAAAAGGGTTTAGAAAATTGAAGAGATAACCCTAATAACAAAACACATGTTGATAATGCCAATATTACCGAAAATTGTGGGTAGGTAGGTAATACACTGTAACACATTTCCTAGTTTCTGAGTAATTGATATTGGCAAGTCCTCTGTAGGAATTAATTTAATTTATACAACAACATGATTATGATAATATCACGCTTGTATTACCTCAAAGCCAGGGAACTGGGAAAATTGGTTTACATTTACCATTATAAAAGCGGGTGCAGTAAATCATCACACAATCCATCCATCTTTTCTTGGGCCTCCTTCTCACTCTCATCCACATGTAAAATAATAAATATTAAAAATGACGGCCTTGTGGTTTAATAATTTATAAATCACGTATGGATCCAAGGACGCTTGACGAAGCTAATACGTAGATGAGTAACCATCAATTACATATCAAGACCCCTCGGTGCCTTGTAGATCTTTGACAGTTGTTACAAATAGTCAGTATCTCGAAAATCTGTTCACCATTTTAACCAAGAGGTATTGTGCTACCTAGTTTTTAGGTTTCAGAGTTTAAGGTAGTCGTTTAACTGCTGCACTGGTGAGATTGGACTGGACCCAACGATTAATAAAGTAAAGTTATTACTGCCATGAAAATTATATTCCTACGTTATAATAATACTAATAATAATATTCTATATATTTTAATAGTTATAAACACTATACCACTGAACCATCGCCGACGCCGCTACCACAACTGGAATCTGAAATACATAGGTGTCACCCACGCCCCCATTTTGAAAGTTATGTTTAGGTACTATGAAACAGGGGTGAGCCTCGTGCCATCAATTGGGAACAAAACCTTAACTCCTGAGAACTAATGTGGAATTCCAGATGGATAATCTCAATATTGCTTTGCCCGACCATGGGCCCGAACCCAGGAGCACACTTAGCAGTAACGCTTGCGACCATAACACCAACGTTGCAGTCGAGTAAGTCGAAAATAGTTTTTTAGTGTTTGATTAAATACATGCTCTAAAACATACCTTAGTTCAAAGCAAAATGTAGCAAAATTTCCTGCACTTGTCGCTTAACACAAGGCTTTGCAAGCGACGGTTAATTGAAATATAGTGGAATATAACAAAGTTATATGGGAGAAAAGATGAAGAACTAAGGAGACCACGTAAAGGACAGAATTATTAAAACAATAATAGTAAAGGAGAACGTAAAATTGCTTTAGAGGATAATATAACATCATGTGAAGTGGATGTGTTCGGCGACAAGCTATACGCATTCAAAAAAGATGTTTTGGAGTTGTTGAGACAAAAACAATGTCTTTAATTTCCATTATAATTTTCATTGTTATTATTTTTCTCTTTTTCTATTTCTTGTTATTTAATTGATATTTCTAAATGATTAATTGATAATTATATTTAACATAATAAATCCAGTATTACTAGGTCATGCATGCTGTGACATCTTAATATGTTGTACATTTAATATATTTTAGAATACCACTAAGTTAAGAAGAATTCTTAAATGTTACAACTACAGATTGACCAAATAAATAAATAAATGTCTATATTTTTGTCTCGAAACAATTGACTGATATTACCTCGGTTGTCTTCGATAGAGTAGTGATCTAACAGTATTGAGAACATAAACGTTTCACTCAAAATTTAAGCTTAAATTTGAGTTTTACTAAGAAATAATATCACGCCTGTAATCCTCAAAAGGTAAGGCAGAGGTGTACCTGTAGAACACCCACATTTCGCAAGTTATGTTTAAGTTCAACGTAACAGGGGGCGAGCCTATTGCTGAGAATTGGGCACAAATCCAGTCTCCGAACTGCTTTCGAGAAATCGCAACTTAGAAAAACTCAACAAAATTGAGCCTGACCCAGGGATTGTACCTGGGACCTCTTGCTTACCAGTACTACTTGCGACCATACTCTAGTTGAGTTTTTAATGCTGAACTATTTTTTATGACACCGTACAGGCGTTTTAAAATAGCCATAATACATTTCTAGCAAATCATTAAAATTTATTTTGTCTAGGCGTTTTTCTTTTGTGTACACTGTACAGCCTTATTTACTTTAATATTGACTTTATTTTGAACTTATATTTTCTGTGGACCTGTGTCTACATGTATATTAAAGTCACTTCATTAGTAGCAATTTGTTTGACGTAATAATTAAATTTAGTTTATTGGTCATAGTGTGGTAAACCGCAGTAATTCAACCAGATGTTTTGTTATTCAGTACCGTATTATCTATTTGCTATCGGTCAGGCCAGGCTCAGATTTACTATTTTGAACAATGTAATTCTAAATAATTAAGCATTTTTAAGCAAGAATAGTATTAGGTATGTTACGTTTAGACATTTTCTCCATTCACGTTTGAAATAATAAGTTTTAATTTTTATGGACTTTAGTTAATTTTTAATTAGAGGATAAAGAAAAAAGTAAACACTTACATATTACAAACAGTGCTTTTTAACAATCATATCTACAGCTTTTTGAGCAATCATTAAAACAGCTGCTTGCGTCTGGGACGCTACTATCTTAGGCATAATACTAGCATCAGCCACGCGGAGATTTTTAACTCCTATAACAAACAAATTTGAATCTACTACTTGACCCATAGCACAAGTACCAACATAAAAATGCCCAGTAGTAACCATGCTTAAGACATAACACCTCCAATATTCCTTGCTATCTTTTTCAAACCCAGCACATGTCTTCAGTTTTGGATCAACAAGTTCTGCACCAACGCTTTTAAAATAGGTAGTATTCAGTACTCTGTTATAATCCAAAACAGTATCTACATGCAATTCTGTATCTTTGTCATTACTGTAATATCCAAGGCTTATAATCGGTTGGTCTTCTATGTTTGTCGTGTTGAGAAGCACGTGTCCTTTTGATTTAGGATGTGCAAGAAAGTTGAACACTAAACAAATTTGCTTGCCAGCTACGCCCTTTACAATGTTGTCACAAATTTCGTCTCTGAAACTGAACGAAACAGAGCAAATAATTAAAAATATTTCAGGATCGTCAATTATAAGACTTATAATTTCGTAGTCAGGATATTTCTGATCTTTTTTCAGAGCGATGTGACCGTTTAATGCTGGAACGTTTATTAGGTGAGGGTTTGGTGGTCCTTTTGGACACCGCGCTTCTCCCATTTTGAAAACTGTAACACATGTTGGATGATCTTG
This sequence comes from Euplexia lucipara, assembly GCA_921972225.1. NCBI lineage: Eukaryota > Metazoa > Arthropoda > Insecta > Lepidoptera > Noctuidae > Euplexia > Euplexia lucipara. Next base: position 19,814,437 of record OV179159.1, read on the forward strand.
GAGATTTGTTCCCACCGGCAGATCTTTTATGACTTTTACTTTCTTCTGTTTCAAATGTTCTTTTGGACCAATGCCCGAAATCATAAGCAACTGGGCTGTTTTAAAGGTACCTGCAGTAATAATGACTTCTTTACATGCTTTCACGGTGATTATTTTTCCATCCTTGGTTTTTATTTGAACTCCTACAGCAGTGTTGTCATCGTTAAAAATTATTTTAGTTACCAAAGCGTGAGTGAGGACTTCCAAATTGGGTTTATTCTTTACAGATCTCAAAAGTTTTGCTGCGCTTGATCTTTCGTTTTTACCATAACTTAATAACGCTAAAGTAAAGCCAAGAGGATTTCTAACATTTATGTCTGGAACAATTTTATGCCCAATCTCTTCATACGCACTGAAATATTTTTTCGTAATTTTGTCATAGTATTTTGTAAGTTGAAATGTTCCGTTAAGGCCATGCAATGCTCTGTCTTGTGGTGAATTTAGAATTGTTGGGTCTATAACACCTTCGCTTCGCTTGAATAAAGGAAGTACCGAATCAAAGGACCAGGTTGGGTCATTGGTTATTGTTGCCCAGTTATCATAGTCACCAGGGTTGCCACGACCATAAGCCAAGTAGTTCAGGCTAGTTCCTCCTCCAAGCATTTTACTTGCTGTTATATCAGAAACTCCACCTCTGTGGTACTGCATTGCTTCTTCTCGGATTGACGTGAAGTTCCAATCATTAGGTGTGTGTTTCGGGTATGCGAAGAAGGCCGGATACTTAAACAATGAAACTACAATTACATTGTGAAAAAGTTGTCAAGAATCATGGAAAGCCAAGGTTTGGTGACCGACAAGGAATTCCAAAAAAAATACTTTATACATTTACTTCATATCATGAAATTAGTAAGTACCTATATAAGAATAATTCAGATATACTCATATACACCCATTAACATCAGAACATAGGAGCTATTTGGAATCTATTTCATATTTTAAAGGTATTTACTGGGGTAATGCAATAAAGTTTTAAGTATGAATGTAGATGGTGCTAAATAAAAAAAGAAGAATAAAGTAACGAAAGGTTATGAGGGGTTGTATGAAAGATTATATAAAAGAATTGTATTAGGAAACATTCTGATAAGACGGCAACATTGGGATTAATGAGTGAAAAGACATGCTGAGGTGACAAATTACCTAGATGAGCGAAGAAGACATGGCAGGGTGACATTAAAGGCTAAATAAAGCCTTAAATAATGGATATAAATGTTATCATTATAATAACAAATTTAAATACAAGTTAATTCAAACTACGGTTCTATCAATTAGTCATTGTATTTGCCATTGTAGATAGAAACTATTAAAACAAAACTATATTATATTCTATTTAAAACGTTACGATATACCAAAAATTCAATTTTATTGTTGTTAAAAGCTTACCATTGATTCCAAAGGTGGGTTTCCACCAGCCTCAACGAGTAAAACCGTAACATTGTGTTTCGCTAGCGAACTAGCTATCACACATCCTGCTGTTCCTCCACCAACTATTACAAAATCGTATTCAGCACCGTCTGAAAACAAAGATTCAAGATTTTAAAATCTTCTAGTAAATAAAAAAATATAACATCACGACTGATTTCCCCGAAGGGCTAGGCAGAGGTGTATGTACAGTAAACCCACACTTAGCCAGTTATGCTTTAGTCCCGTGAAGTAGGGGGCGAGCCTATTGCCATCAATCCAGACTCAGAGCTGCTACTGAAAAATTACTGATAGAAAAACTCAATAACCTTCATGCTCAGCAGTAGCGCTTGCGACGACTAGACCAGCAAGGCAGTCATAAAGTCATAGTGATTAATAAATCCAGCCAGATTCTCCGAAGGATTAGGCAGTGTTGTATGTATACCGGGCACAAATACAGAATCTGAACTATAACAGAGAAGTTCCAGATGGAAAATCCCGGTAAAACTTCCCGGCCGAGCCGGGAAAAGTGCTATGCATGGGCATAGCAATAGCATTTGCGACCGACAAACCAATGAGGCAGTAAAGTATTTCACAGTTCAGCTATTTTTGTGAAGCTTATAGTAGATGTATATCTTTCCCTTGCCATAAGAGGCATGAGAAAAAGAGACTTATCAGAGAGGCCATATCCACAACAATTTTTAAGAGCGTTTGCATTCTGATCACAATCTGTCAAGAAAGAATTAATACGTTTAATTTTCTAAATGGTTTTGTCAATTTTTTGTCATTTCATTCCAGTCATCATCAGGAGGTTCGCAACCAGAAAGATTTTAAATACTATAGAGAGGATTTGCGAAAAAATATCTTAGAAAATCTGTGATTCCATAGCTTAGTAAGTAATGCGATCTAGAATAATATAGGAATATCGGAGCGGTAGCGGAACGTACTAAATTAAACTCATAGACTTGTGTCCACTAGGGCACACGTAAAGATAAAAATACCGGGCTGGTATCCGCAACTCCACGTCAAAGCGGGTATTTTGCGTATGGGCCATAATATACTACGCGGGCCCAGTGCGAATTGGTAGATGTCACATGTCTTCGAATTTTTGGTTCTAGGACATGCCGGTTTCCTCACGATGATTTTTTAGCAACATTAATAATTGTTGAAAATTAATTATCAACATTAACTTACCCTCAATGCATGCTGGTAGTGGCCACTTGTGTGCAGTTAATTGCAAAACATTAATTAAACTAAATAATTCTTGCAATTTTAAAAAATTGTTTACTGCTGTCGCGGTGTCCATTTTAAAAATTAGTCCAAATTGTCACTGGTTGGCAGTCTGTAAAATTAAATCTTAACAAATCAATTTGAAGAGTTTTTTCGACTCGTAAATGAACTTGAAATGTATGTTATGGTCTTGATAATGTTTAAACCAAATATCCTAATGTTTGTTAGTTCTACTGGCAAATAGCTAATGTAATTAAAAACTAATGTTGCTTTTGTACATTTTTTATATGTCGAAACTGGCCTGTTGGTCTAATTAGTGACCCTGACTGCTATGCTAAAGATCGTGGGTTCGATTCCCACCCAGGACAAATGTTTGTGTGATGAGCACCATTATTTGTTCTGTGTCTGGGTGCAATTTATTTATAATATGTATGTATTTAGAAATAATATAATAATATAAGTATGTTTATCAGCTGTTTAGTACCCATAACGCAAGCTCTTAGCTTAGCTTGGGACTAGATGGCGTTGTGTGAAAAGTTGTGAAATATTTATTTATATCAAAATACCACGAAGGTGTAAACAAAATCCTATTCAAATATACAAACACATAGCTTCGCTGGGAAACTTCGTTCTGCCTTATTATCAATTAACTAGTTTTATTGAGTTTTAATTAGTTCGCCTTTTTCTAAGACCTACTGACTGAATGTACATACAAAATTACTTACGTATTAATCAAGCGTTTCGGAGGAGTTTAGTAAAAAACACCATGACACCAGAACTTTCTATATTAAATATACATACTTTTAATATAATTATCTTCAACAAATAGATCCAAAACAATAATAACTACTACTACTTTTTATTTAACGAGTCTCTAATGTGTTCTTCTATTAAACATTTTGTGTTTGATAGAATTACAATGAATAATAATGTATATGTATATGTATATGTATAACCTAACCTAACTTACTATACCTATTCTATAGCTAACCTAACTACCTCACTGAAATGCATTGATTTTGAAATATAAAAAATACATAATTTAAAAATGAACTACTGCTGTGCGTGTGTTCATTTTACGTACAAGTTACTTCTCGGTCTACTTTAAAGTCCAGACAGTATGTATACTTATTTGTTAAGAATTATTGAAGTTCGTCTCTGTCGTCATTATTTATTGATTTCTGAAATTTATGCAGCTTTTTTTATGTAGGTAGCCTAAAACATTTTCTAAGATTAGTAACAAAACAAATTTCACAAGCCTAAACTGACAACTAATTCATAAGAATCAGTCAAGCCGTTTTAAAAGAGTACTTTAACAAACACTGACACAAGTATTCTATATTTATAATTTTATTATCTGAAAAATGCGTGTCTATGAAACCCGTTGAAATGAAGAATTGAAAAGTTCCAGCTCAGTTTTTGTATAGAGAAAAACCTTGGTCAAGGGAAATGGTAAAGGTAATCCCTACTATTAATATGGGATTACAGCTCACTTTATGTAGGTACAGACGCCAGCACATCAAGTTACCATTTTTCAACTTGATGTCAAACATAATAAGGTTCATATTCAATTGATTGATTGATTGATTGATCACATTCACCCACATAAACACACAACACACTAACATACACACACGTTCATATACACATACACAAAATAAACTAAAGCAAACACTTATAAATAAATCATATTACTCAGTAAAAGAATTTCTTGATGATAAATTGTAAAAACAGTAAATCCGTTTATTATTAAAGAATTATGTATATTTTAATAACTACTATTCCACTGTTGACATTTATTAATTTATTATTTTTTTAAGTTTCTATTTTAATTTTAGTATTAAATTGTATTGTAAGCTTGACATTCTCATTGACATTTTTGACATTTGGTATTGTTTTTCGTAGCCTTATTTATTTACTTTTTACTTTGGTTATTGATTAATTTGTAATTTATTTATTATTACGCTTTTAAATTTGCATGGCATGAGCCTGAGTATGGCGATATATCTTAATTTTAAAACCTGTATACCCACCCATATTCTGCAAATAAAGGATTTGAATTTGACAAACTCATAACACTCTCTTTCTTTTGGTTTTTATGTTTTTTTTTATATTCCTTTTAAAAATTAGTAAATAATATCTCCGCATAAAATGTACATAGTTTTCTATGATACGGGAGAGGGCATTGGTTCTAACACAGGTATTTCACCTAGCATGGGAGCCAAGGACTTCATTTTATTGTACCTATTTTTTTTTGCCAATAAATATATTATTATTATTGGGAAAATTTGACACATTGGGGTAACTTGATGTGCTGGCGTCTGTACATTTTAACGTTCAGATTTAAATAGAAAATTACTACCTACTGGCTATAGACAGACTTCAAAGAGTTTGACAACTTAGAAAAATAATTTTAAGCAATACCTGGTGAATGAATTAATCCGTCTTCTATTTAGTCTGCCTAATGAATAAAATTATTACGACTTACTTTTTGCAGCTGCTTTATACATTAATTCAAAGAAATTGCGCCAAAGGCTATGATAAGATTTGTACGAACTCGATATTTAAATTTATAGAAATTCGTTAATGGAATTTGATAGTTACAGCTAGGAGCATAATTTAGCAGTTATTTTGGGATCAACGAACGATACTTTTTGTAAAATTTCTGTTTTTAATGTTGTACCTACGTAAACATAGTATAGACATTTATACGAATAATCGACTTAACAATTGAAGTTATTGAAATTATGTTTAGAATCCTGTGCAATCTGAAAGGAACACATTATAATTTCTGAGTACCAACTGCAAGAACATTAGTATTGCTAAGAAAATGAATAAAAATATTTTATTGTTTTAAAAATTAACGCTTTTTTAATAACTAAAACCACCCGACTAGTCACAAATTCTAACCACTCGCTATACGACAGGCGTCTGCACTCTATGTAGAAATTGCCAACAAGTCAAAAGAAAAATGTACAGCCTTTTTTGATAATTTTGACTACCCAGGGTCATTTTAAAAAAACAATCACAATATCAATTTGCAATTTGTTCTGGTCTTCTTTATATTTTTATTTAAATAAGGAAAAAACTTTACACTCCACACCGGTCACTAGTAGGTATACCGCGATTAATAAAATGTCTGTTGAAACTTGAAAAAATTATAATATTTTTTTTATTGTAGGTATGTCTATTGTGTTTGGAAGTCTGGCAGTCAAAGTAGAAGAAGTGTTTTGCCAGGTTAGACAAGATGAGATGTCACAAGACGAATTAGACATTATTTGAAGGTACGGAACTCTCTTCAAATGGATCTGTCCGAAATTGACTCGGTACACAACGATAAACCATGTTTTAACCGTGCTAATTCAATGACTACCCAGAAAAACTCTGAATAACTTGTTTAAAAATGGTACTTTTACATGTAATTGCGGAATAAGAATACATTATTGAACTTCCATCTGTGTTAGTTAGCTATAAACCATGACACCTGAAAGGGCTACTTAACCATAAATATTTTTTTTAATGATGGATTACTTATGCCTCTGTAACGCAGGATCATCGACATTTATGTTTGCCCCGTCCTAACCTAAGACGCACAGACTTGGTTTTTGACTAAATCTCAAAGTACAAATTCAAGGTTTTAGTTTCAGCGCAGTTTACTCGGTGTTAGTTTGACAGATCGAGTTCGAAACACTTTACTGAGCTCAAAACTGGGTTGGCTGACGTAGGTCAAAAGGCTGCGCAACTTAACTGGGACTGGGCAGGATATATTGTCTGCCGAATGCTGGACAAACTCTGGACTCAAATACCACAGGTGCCCTGAGACAGGAAGACGGACGAAATATGTCTGCCGTTTCCTGGACAAACTATGGAAACAAATAGCACAGGGCTGGTGCCCTGAGACAGTAAGACGTGATCGCGGCAGGCCATGAAGGAGATGGCGGGACAAACTGGATAAATTTCTGCTTACCTAGAAAGACGAAGCGTTGAATCGCGTAAGGTGGAAAGAGTGAAGGAAGGCTTAGACAGTACAGGCTAACAAAAAGGAGAAGGATTGAAAAAGATAAAACTGAAGACTTTAGTTTGATACGCATATTTATTTTCTTTACCCAGATATATTTGTGATATATTCAAGTTTACGGTTGTTCAGGATCCAGAGAGTTCCAACTAAATGTAATATGAGGCAAAACTTTTTTACAAAATAGGACCTTAGTCAGGCGTATTTATATGAAACGTATACTACTTTTTAAGTTGAACCTGCAAAAAAAAAAAAAATTCAAAAACCACATCCAATTACGTATTGTGGTTATTGGGTGACATGCTTATAAACATAATGGAGACAGGTAAACAGGTGAAACTAAAAACGAAATAATATCTTTTTAACTACTATTACTGAAGTTAACATCTACCAAATACAACATTCATGTAATCATTAAATGTACCAATTAATTAATTAATTTATTTAATTACTTTATTTATTTATTTAATTACAACGGTTTACAATCTGTAATTTTAGTTACTGTAATTGGTTACAATTACAGTAACTAAAATTACAGATACAATATACAAAATCAAATAAATTAAAGAAAAATAACAAAACCATTTAAAAACAAGATTGAAAACACATTCATGAATTCTTCTCACAGAACTGACATACCTGACATACCAATAAAATCTCGGACCATCCATCCCCAAACAGATCACTTGTTGGATTAGATTCCAAGAGATCTTTCTAAATGAGATATTAAATCTGTATAACAACTACTGCTACTGGTGCTGCTTTATTGTCTGCTACAACAGTAAAAGATACGTTGTCTAAAAAATACAAAAGAATAAAGAGTAGGTATTAAAAACGATTTAAAAATATTAAAAACAGTACCTTCAAAACGAAATGATATAATAATGTACATAAATATAGAGAAATCCAAAATGAAAAATATCGAGGCTACCAGGCCGAAATTTAACGCAAAATAAAATCCACATCGATTATACGCATCATTTACTATTCGCAGAAGCTTAGAAAAATTTTGACGTAGCTGTTGCGCGTGTCCAAAAATAGGTACCTGTATCGCTTTATCTAAAACAAAATAATATCTTTGTAAAATAAACATACTTTGTTAACATTTCCGCATCCCTAGAGTGGAAAATATACTCTGGCTTAGTGTCGCTCGAGCCAATTGAGCAATATTGCCCCGGTTGTCTTCGCTAGGAGTGAGCACGCAATATTAAGGACGTGAGTGTTCCACTCCAAAATTAAGCTCAATATAGCGTACTCAATGTTTAACTATTTCTTTTATTCTCGTATATCTATTCTATACAGGGTGTTAGTGTAGACACCGTTTTTACTAAAACCATAGGTAGTTGACTTAATTATAACAATGTTTATCTGAAATAAAAATAAATAAACGTTATTTTCATTCAAAAATGTAAGAAAGTTTCTGTCCGACACCGTCCATAAATTCATGGATACTACGCGTAAAGGGCGCTGACCTGCTGCACTGGCCGTCCGTTTTAACTACTTAACTTGTAACTTTCCTTCATACTTTTCCTGGCTTAGGACAGGCAAAAATACCTACTAAGTACCTTCTGTTGTGTGAAATGTAAGTTAGATTTAACAAAAACGAAAATGAAAGAAAGGTATCAACTGGGTAGGGTTTTTATCTACAGTTTCATTAAAAAATACTGGTTTAATTTACACTGATTGAATATCTACACTCATTGAATTAAGTACTTACATTAGTCTTAAAAGATGTTCAAAATGGGATCCACTCCACACGTTTTCGCACATTGTTTCGCACTCTAGGAAGCACAACAGTGTCACTTTGTATGTCTCTGAACGCAGTACGAATCCGCATTTTGAGTTCCGACGTATTATGAAACTCTGTGGCATTCACCCGGCGCTTCGTTTCCCCCCAAAGATAAAAGGCCAGAGGTGTAAGTTCTGGCGAGCGCGCGGGCCACGCCATTGGCCCAACATCCTAACATCTCCAGACCTTTTTGAAGGAGGACTTTTGGCCGAAAGGTGTCGTTTTCCGGCGTTTCCGAGGACGGTTACGCGACACCTCGCAGCGAAACACGACGCCGACGTTACGTGTTTAGTTACTGTTTAATATGTATTAGTTTGTTATTATTGTATTATTTAATTGTGTGTGTTTTACTTATGGGCCTTAGTAGCCTGAAATAAAATGATTATTATTATTATTGGCCCTTCACGTCCAATCCATCGCCCAGGAAACTCCTCATCTAGCAATAGCCCTGACTTGCAGCTGAAAATGTGCAGGGGCACCGTCATGTTGGTAGTAGAGGTTTCTCAGGGAACGAAGGGGCACATTTTCCAACATCTCGTACTCTCCTCTGGGTTCTCCACCAAGAAATTTAGTATGCGTTCCTGAAGGTCAACTGGCACTAGCTGGTTGCCACGCCCCTGAGCGTGAGCCGACACGGTGAACTGGCCGTAGGTACGCAACCTTTGAGTCGCCGTCAACATCGTTTCCCGGTTTGGCACAGGTTGTCCAGGGAATAAATCTGCGTACATTCTGCGAGCCTCGGCCAGGTTATCACCAGCCGCGGCGTAAAGCTGTTGGAGGTTAGTACTGATTATACGGCCGATACTGGCCGTTAGATTTGTAACCTGTCACATAGTTATGATTGTCATGGTTTGATTAAGAAAGTAATTGTTCCAAATAAAATGTCTGGAGATATACCTACATGTGTTTAATTTAATAATTTATAATATCACTGTGCAAGGACTCTGGAAGGCACTTTTCATCAGGTTATGGGCCCAGATAACTGCCCAGAAAACTGTCCAGGGATTATCAAATAATTAAAAAAAAAAAAAAATAATAATTGCACGTTATTGTAAATTTTGAAAATTGGGAAATACGCACTTTCGGTTGATGATGGATGATCAGAGTTCGTCAGTTTCCGTGTTTGGAATCTGAAAGCTCCGGGGTGCAGATGACTTTGAAGTTTGGAAGTTCCAAGTTCAAAACTACTTGGAATGTAAAAACTGGTGGGTGGCTGTAGAGGCCGAGGAAGTCACTGCAGAACTCAAGGATACTGATCGACAGGCGCGTACTACCATGTGTCTACTGTTGGAGCCTTCGTGTTTTTCAAATGTATATAATTTGAAGACAGCGCATGAGGTATGGCACAAGCTGTGTGGTGCATACAAAGATAAAGGCTGGGGTAGACGTATATCACTGCAGCGTCAATTATGGTCTTGTAAGTTAGAAAATTGCAATGAAGTTGACGGAATTTTCAAGTTGAATAAAAATGAAAAATATGTCAACGCAACATTGTCAAATGAACTTCTGTCAAACTTATGGCATATAAAATTGGCGCATTTAGGCCAAAATAACATGCTGATATTAAAAGATTTGGTAACTGGTATTAAATTCGACAGTAAACAGTTAATTGAGCCATGTATTCCATGCATTAAATCCATGGTAAGTCATGTAAAAGCCCTTTCAAAAATAAAGGCACGCGAGCAGAACAGATTCTTGAACTAGTACACACGGATATCTGCGGTCCGATGAAAGAGCCTTCGTTTGCTGGTTCTATATACATGTTGCTGTTTATCGACGATTACACGCGCAAGACGCACGTTTATCCTTGAGAAATAAGAGTCAAACTTTCGACAAATTTCGTGAGTATAAGGCGGAAGTGGAGAAAGAGACTGGTAAGTCGATAAAATGCCTCAGATGATTTGAAGATGTGAAGATATAAATAATACTTATATTAAAACTGTAGAAAAGTCAAATCTGTACGTTAAATATATATTCAAAATTAATATTGGAGGATGATTGGTGATCGATAATAATAATAATAATAATAATAAAGCTTTATTTGATTCCATGCAAACAATTACTATTAATACATCATAAATCAATTAAATTCATTAACAATACTCGAACTTTTAAAAAATAAATAAAAAATTGATTATTAATTATTAATCATTCAAAAATAATAAAATAAATATAAATAAAATAATAAATTAAATGTTAGTGTGTGTTGTTTGTATGGACCCCTTTCGGGTAAAAGCCTCCTCCAAGGAACACCACTTATTCCTGTCTCTAGCAATCTCTAGCCATCCTTGACCCGCCGCCGTCACTATTTCATCTACCCATCTAGCATTTGGTCTGCCTCTCGCTCTGGTGCCTCGTGGTCCCGACCATTTTATTATTCTATGGGTCCATCTATCGTCAGCGTATCTGGCCACGTGTCCAGCCCATTTCCACTTTCTTTGAAGGGAGAAAGATAGTGCGTCGGTTATTTTTGTTTTATTGCGGATAACTGCAGTCAAGTACTAGTTTATAATATTTAAAAAAAAAAAAAAAAAAAAAAAAAAACTGAATTTCTTACTTTGTCTTTCAGTTTTATACCCAGACAGCTTCGCTCCATTCTTCTCTGGGTAGTCTGGATTTTATTTATTGTTTTTGCATCGAACGTCCAGGTTTGGCAGCCGTAGGTAAGGCATGGTAGGATTTCTGAGTCCATCACTATCCTCTTGGTAGACATGGGAAGCTGTGACTTGAATATCTCCTTATGAGCCCAGTACTTCTTCCAAGTGAGTGCCACTCTTCTATCCACTTCTTCAGCACCTCTTCCCTTGGCGAAGGAGATTTGTTTACCTAGGTAGACATATTTCTCTACGTACTCGAGAGGGATGTTATCTACCGAGATAGTGGTTGGGTGGTGGTTGGTCATGACTTTAGTTTTGTCAAGGTTCATTTCTAATCCAACTCTTATACTAGCCTGGTGTAGATCGTTTATCATACTGTTTAGTTGATGTGAAGAATCCGAGAATAGAATGATGTCGTCGGCGAACCGGAGATGGTTCAGATATTGACCATTTATGTTGACACCTCGCGTCGACCATGGTAGGTTGCTCATTATATTTTGTAACACAGCTATGAATATTTTTGGAGAGATCGGATCGCCTTGTCTCACACCTCTATCTATGTTGATTTTCTCTCCTACTCTGTCTAGTTTGACTCTGCTTGTGCTATTGGCATAAATGTTTTTGAGTATTTTTATGTATTTTTCTTTTATGTTTTGTGACCTCAGTGCTTCCCTTATACTTGTGTGTGTTATAGAGTCGAAAGCTTTTTTATAATCTACGAAAGCTACATATAAGGGTTTGCGGAATTCCAAGTATTTCTCAATCACATGGTCGACCACCTGAATATGGTCCGCTGTACTGAAACCACTTCTGAATCCTGCTTGTTCTATAGGCTGATGTGCGTCGATGTCTGAAGATATTCTTTGCAAAATGCAGGATGCAAATAATTTATATAGACAGGGCATTAGGCTTATTGGGCGGTAATTTCCTATGTCAGCCGGATCGCCTTTTTTATACAGTAAGATAATTTCAGATTCTGTCCATACAGGCGGAACAGCTTCTTCTACCAATATTTTGTTAAATAGAATAGTCATTGGGGTCAATAGTGGAGTCCTTGCGAACTTAATGTGTTCGTTTGTGATACCGTCAGGACCCGGACTTTTCTCGAATTTTAGCTTCATTATTTGTTTCATAATTTCAGGCTCTGTAAACTCTGGAGTTGGAGAAGTTTCCATGCACGGGACCGACGCACTCACTTGCCTTAGAGAGTCTGGTAGGCTGTACAGATTTTTGTAAAACTCTGTAGCTGCATTTATGATATCCAATCGGGACATGCTTTTGGTTAAGCCGGGCTGTAGAGACGGGATCCATGTTTTTGTTCTATTCAGTTCTTTGTAGGCTTTTTTTGTTGATCTAGACTTTTCGAGGTGTTTTTGTATGGTGCACATTCTGTGGGTGTCGTAACATTTTTTTATTTCTTTGTGGGTTAATTTGTAGAGTTCTTTAAGTCTTCCTTTCTCCGTGGTATTTAATTTAGGTTTATTCTGCAGTTCGTTCCTCTCTTTCATGAGTTGTAGCGCTAGTTCTGATAAGATATTGGACTTTATTGGCCGTTTTATGCTTTTTGTGCTTTCTAATATAGAGTTTACGATTTTTTGGCAATATTCTTCAGCTGTGTACATTATGTTTGTCTTTAAAAGTTCGGGAATAAAGCCTTTAAGGTTTTCGAGGTACGTCTCTTGTTCCTTCATCGTTCTCATCTTTCTTAGTGTGTTTGAAAAGTTACGCCTACTTTTTTTCGTAGGTGTTAGATGTATTGTGGTCCTTAGCAATCTGTGATCCGATCCAAAGGGGAACGATGTTACTACTTTATAGTTAGAAAATAATTGGGGTTTAGTGGTCATAATGTAATCAATCTCGTTTCTTGTGTTCTTATCCGGTGAAATCCATGTCCATCGGTTTTTTGGCTTTGACTTGAACATTGTATTTACAATTTTCAGGTTGTACTCATGTGCGTATTGAATGAGTCTCTCACCTCGGATGCTTCTTTTTCCATAACCATATTTGCCAGTAACTGACTGTTCATACTCCTTGGGTACTCCAATTTGCGCATTGAAATCTCCCATAGATATAATATACTTCGTAGAGAAGGTATCGTGAGCTTTTGCTAAGTCTTCGTAGAACTTATCAATTTCTTCTTGAGATGAGTTTTCAGTGGGCGCGTACGCCTGAATGATTGCGAAGGGTGTATTTTCTAAGTTGATTTCTAGTACGCAAACTCTTTCTGATATACCGGTGAATGTTTTAATGCTTTCTTTATATTTTTTTTTGACAAGGAAACCCCTCATCCTTTTGGAATGTAAAAACTGGTGGGTGGCTGTAGAGGCCGAGGAAGTCACTGCAGAACTCAAGGATACTGATCGACAGGCGCGTACTACCATGTGTCTACTGTTGGAGCCTTCGTGTTTTTCAAATGTATATAATTTGAAGACAGCGCATGAGGTATGGCACAAGCTGTGTGGTGCATACAAAGATAAAGGCTGGGGTAGACGTATATCACTGCAGCGTCAATTATGGTCTTGTAAGTTAGAAAATTGCAATGAAGTTGACGGAATTTTCAAGTTGAATAAAAATGAAAAATATGTCAACGCAACATTGTCAAATGAACTTCTGTCAAACTTATGGCATATAAAATTGGCGCATTTAGGCCAAAATAACATGCTGATATTAAAAGATTTGGTAACTGGTATTAAATTCGACAGTAAACAGTTAATTGAGCCATGTATTCCATGCATTAAATCCATGGTAAGTCATGTAAAAGCCCTTTCAAAAATAAAGGCACGCGAGCAGAACAGATTCTTGAACTACATAGTACACACGGATATCTGCGGTCCGATGAAAGAGCCTTCGTTTGCTGGTTCTATATACATGTTGCTGTTTATCGACGATTACACGCGCAAGACGCACGTTTATCCTTGAGAAATAAGAGTCAAACTTTCGACAAATTTCGTGAGTATAAGGCGGAAGTGGAGAAAGAGACTGGTAAGTCGATAAAATGCCTCAGATGATTTGAAGATGTGAAGATATAAATAATACTTATATTAAAACTGTAGAAAAGTCAAATCTGTACGTTAAATATATATTCAAAATTAATATTGGAGGATGATTGGTGATCGATACTGATGCCAAAAATGCAATCAGTAAATTTTTTGTCTGTCTGTCTGTATGTGCACGCATAGTTCAAAAACTACTAAAGGGATTTTAACCAAACTTGGTACGATTGTAATCAATACGCCTGGGCAGGTTGATCTTAGTCTCAGTTGTTTATCACATGGTCAGTTGTACGTCGCTCTTTTCGGGGTCAGTAGTTCCAAAAATCTTTATGCATACATACTGGAAGGGTCAACTTTCAATATAGTCTATGTGGAAGCTTGCTGAAATTATTACGTTGACATATCAAAGCACAGCCCAAGCCGCTGGTACCTATTAGAGACATGAAACTTGAACGGGTGTTCTTTGTGAAGAGTAAGTAAGTATCCACTAAGAAACGATTTTTGGAAATTCCACCCTTAAAGGGAAAAAATAGGGGACGGAAGTTCGATATCCACGCGGGCGAAGCCGCGGGCAAAAGCTAGTGGTGAAATAATTATGTTCTTAGTGTTGATTCTCTCTCTGAATTTATTCAAATTAAATGTCGTAACTTTTACATAGAGTAATAATTAACAAATGGGAGACAAATGCATTTATTACAAACAGTGTTGTTTAACAATCATATCTACAGCTTTTTGTGCAATCATTAAAACAGCTGCTTGAGTCGGGGATGACACTATCTTCGGCATAATACTTGCATCAGCCACGCGGAGGTTTTTAACTCCAAATACCAATAAATTTGAGTCTACCACTTGACCCATAGCACAAGTACCAACAAAATAATGTCCACTAGTAACCATGGTTAAGACATAACATCTCCAATACTCCTTGCTATTTTTTTCAAACCCAGAACATATTTTTAACTTAGGATCTACAAGTTCTGCACCAACACTTTTAAAGTACGTAGTGTTTAGTATTCTATTAAAATCTAAAACAGTCTTCACATGCAATTCTAAATCTTCGTCATTACTGTAGTACCCAAGGTTTATAATCGGTTGGTTTTCCATGTTCGTCGTGTTTAAAAGAATATGTCCTTTCGACTTAGGATACGCCAAATAATTAAAAACATAATAAATTTGTTTACCAGCAACACCTTTTAAAATATTGTCACAGACTTCGTTAGTGTAACCAAACGAAATTGAACAAATAGTTAAAAAAATTATAGGATCATCAAGTATGAGACCGATAATTTGGTGATCGGGATATTTCTGATCTTTTTTTAAAGCAACATAACCATCTATTGCTGGAAAGTTCAATAGGTGAGGATTTGGAGGTCTCCTTGGACACCTAGCTTTTCCCATCTTAAAAGCTGTAACACATGTTGGGTGATCCTGAAGATTTTGTCCTACAGGCAGATTTTTAATTACTTTAATTTTCTTTTGTTTTAAATGTTTTTTTGGGCCAATGCCCGAAATCATAAGCAACTGGGCTGTTTTAAAGGTACCTGCAGTAATAATGACTTCTTTACATGCTTTCACGGTGATGATTTTTCCACCCTTGGTTTTTATTTCAACTCCCACAGCAGTGTTATCATCTTTGAAAAGTATTTTAGTTACCAAAGCATGGGTTAGGACATCCAAACTGGGTTTCTCCATTACAGGTCTCAAAAATTTAGCAGCACTTGATCTTTCTTTTTGACCGTAACTTAATAAAACCGAAGTAAAACCAAGAGGATTTCTGGCATTTATATCGGGAACGATTTTATAGCCCATTTCCTTTAAAGCGCAGAAATATGTTTCTGTTATTTTGTCCTCATATCTTGTAAGCTTGAATGTGCCGTTTAGGCCGTGTAAAGCTCTGTCTTCTGGTGAGTTTAAAATTATTGGGTCTATTACACCTTCGCTTCGCTTGATTAGTGGAAGTATCGAATTAAAGGACCACGTTTCGTCGTTGGCGATTCTTGCCCAGTTATCATAGTCGACCGGATTGCCGTGTCCATAAGCCATGTAGCTCAGACTACTTCCACCTCCAAGCATTTTACCTGCTGTTATATCAGAAACTTTACCTTTGTGATGCACCATTGTTTCTTTTCGAATCGAAGTGAAGTTCCAATCGTTACGTGTGTGTTTCGGGTACGCGAAATATGCAGGATACTGGAACAGTAAATATCTAATCAATATCAAGATTGTTTTCAAAAAACATTCAGACTGCTAGGGTTTGTCTAGCGTTTTCATTCAACTTGGTTTATTCTTCATAATTTCTCACCACAGATTCCATAGGCGGGTTTCCACCTGCTTCAACGAGCAAAACCCTTACATTACGCTGTGCTAGTTCACCAGCTATTACACATCCTGCTGACCCTCCACCAACTATTATAAAATCGTAAATAGCGCCATCTGAAGACAATCATGAACATTAGAGTAAATCAAGTGGTCGCAAATGCTGCTTATCATAAGGGTTTGTTTTTTTGGTTTTTCTGTCTGAAATTCCTTAATAGCAGCCTGGATGTGTGCCTGGTTGAAAGCAATGGGCTCAAGGATTGGGAAACATAACTGATAAAACGAAAGTGTATTAGTAACCTTTGTCTCACCCTTACCAGGTGAGCTGGCTACATTTAAATATTTTTCACTCGAAGCTCTCGGTCACTTCGAGCACCTACTATAAAATAAATTAAAGTATGTGGAAACAATGCATTTTATTCATTTTAGACATCATGTTTCATACAGACATTTACTGCTTAAGACCTACACAATCGATATCTAAATAGAAATAGTGTAGGTTTTTTTTTTCAAAATAACCGGGTTCGATTCCCGAACGGAGTGCAGATGTTTTTTAAAATGTATGAATGCAGTTTTTCTTGTTATTAAAATCGATGATATGGTTCCTCAGAACAGATCTTCGTATGTCTTATAGTTTCAGACTTTCCCATACTGACCGATTTGAATGAGACACCCTGTATATTAGTATTGTACAGACGCCAGCACATCAACCTTCTTCAATCTGTCAAATTTCTTTGATAAACTTTCAACGTATTGCTAAAGGTTAAGGTTCTAAATTGACTGGGGAAATTCGACAGATTCGGGTAGGTTGATGTGCTGGCGTCTGTACCAATACATCGATATATGATTACCTTCAACGCAAGCTGGCAATGGCCACTTGTGTGCAGTTAATTGCAAAACATTCATCAAACTAAATATTTCTTGTAATTTCAAAAAGCTGGTGACTGCTGTTGAAGTGTCCATTTTGGAAATCAATCCAAGTTACCATTGGTGGTCTGCAAAATTGAATGGTTGGTAATTATAACTTTGGTATGTGTTAAAATAAGATAAATTTAAAAAGGGGAATTATAAAATGAGCGATTAAAAAAAAGCTTTGCGACTGATGATGACATACTGTATTAATAACTTGAGCGGTATGAATTTGAGTAAGCGAAAAATTAACTAAACTAACGACGAATATTGATTAATAATAAAATCCAGAACAAGCTTACCAAAAGTGGATTGTGATAAATCCATTTCATATATTAAAATTTTATCCGAGCGACTACATTACTAAGTGAGCGACTGGAAATGCAGAGAGGGCAACTTCAATATTAAGATAGAACAAAACAGTTACTCAAAATGGAAACGGCTAGGTTAGGTTAGGTTAGAACTATGACCACGCAACGCGCGAAGGTTAGCGAGCGAAGCGAGCGTGCCGCGGCAGCGGCCGCCGAGCGCCAGATGCCCCTTTTTTGCAATGCAGTCGCTCAAATATTATGAAGCTGCTCATTTTGTATTTTAAGTAACTCAAATTAATGTTTGTAAGATACTATTCTGTTGATTTTTCGTCACTTTACAGTCAGTCGCTCACTTAGTAATTATATAACCCAAATTAATTAATTTTGACACTTAAAATTGTAATTTACAGTCACTTGTTTTATTGCTACCCATTTAAAAATAATGGTGAAAAACAAGTCCTAAACAGACATAAGGCTAGGCTAGAATAATTTCAAATTTTGTCTACTAGACTACTCATATAATATTACAAAAAGATGATTTTAAAGCGAACCTGATGAATTAATCCGTCGTTTATCCAGTCTGCCAAATAAATAAGAACTATGAAAACTTAGTCGTCGTAACCACTTCTTATACATTATAAGAATTTACGCCAAAGGCTTTGATAAGATTATTATTGAAAGTACTAGTTGATAAATTTGTGAAAAACATAGCAATAGTATTTGATAGCGCGTAATAAAAGCATAATTTAGCAGTTATTTGAGGGTTATCGAACGGTAATTACGGCACAAAATCTATTTAATGATATATTTTTTTGTAAACGTACGCTACGTATAGGCGTAATAATAATAAACATAATAATACTGATAAAATAAATGTACAAAAAAAGCCTGTTTGATTATCAGGAACGAGGACATAAGTACCTACTTCAATAACAGTACCTAAAAAGTTATAAAATAGTTATTGTAACTTCAAACGCACGATCCTTGAAGCGAAATAACTCCAACGAAGTACTTAACGACTTGTATAACACTCACGCACTACACGACGCGATGACGTCGCTTGCGATTTATATATTTCCAGGTAAAATAAAAAACAAAACAAATGTAGTGCATATTAAATATATACTTAATAATTACTGTCTAAAGAGAGTTATAGTCTATCTTAATAGACTCTAAACGTGAAACAGACATTTTAAAATTGATTATAAACTAGTCATTTAAATATGTATAAATAAATAATTAGAATAATATTTCACTACTTCCCCTAATACCATCTAGTCCCAAACAAAAAAGAGCTTGTGCTATGGGTACTGAACAAATGATAAATGAACGTGCTAATCACACAAACATTTATCTCGGGTTGGAATCGATCCCCCGACCTGAAGCATAGCAGTCAAGCCCACTAACCACTAGAACACCTTACCAAGCCAGCCATTTATTTAGGTTGTTGTTATAAAAAAAAAAAACAAATGATTAAATACTACAAGCGCAACATGGCAATGCTTGCACGTCAATGAGATATGGAATAAAATTAATATTATGTGTCCCTAGAACCTAGAACGATTTCTTGAAAAACTGCTTGTCGCTTTCCATTTACTTACATTATTTTATGCTCATACTGCTACCTAGGACAAGTAGTCCATTTAGGTAGGTCCGACTTAAAGAAAGAGGTCAGTCGCCGAATCCAACTCGGCTGGGCAGCGTTCGGAAAATTGCGTAATGTCTTCTCGTCCGACATACCTCAGTGTTTCAAGTCGAAGGTTTTCGACCAGTGTGTGTTACCAGTGATGACTTATGGCACTGAAACGTGGTCCCTCACTTTGGACCTTATGAGTAAGCTCAAAGTAGCCCAACGAGCTATGGAGAGGGAACGAGCTCGGAGTCTCTCTGCGAGATCGAATCAGAAATGAGGAGATCCGTAGAAGAACCAAGGTTACCGACACAGCCCAGCAGATTAGCAGGTTGAAGTGGCAGTGGGCAGGGCACATAGCACGGAGGACTGATGACCGACGGATGGGGTCGAAAGGTTCTCGAGTGGAGGCCACGTATCGGCAAGCTAGCGTAGGATGTCCACCCACAAGGTGGACAGACGACCTCATTAAGGCCGCGGGAACGCGCTGGATGCAAGCCGCTTCCAACCGGTCTTATTGGAGATCTATAGGGGAGGCCTATGTCCAGCAGTGAACTTCCTATGGCTGAAATGATGATGATGATTTTATGCACTTTTACATTATGATCGTTTACACTAAAATTCTCATAATTCAATGTTAAAGAAAACAAAAGGGTTTTTGCCTTAAATAAGTCATCGGTTTAATTGTTGCTAATCGAATCATTTTTCTCAATTACTGCCTCAACCAATATAATTCTGGAAGGCAAGTATCCAACACCAACATTATTTGACTTTTCTTCACCTAGATTTTCTAGTGCTTTAATCAAAATTATAATAATAATATTTTCTAAATTCACCCACCTTGATTAAAATATTGATTTATTACTGAGGACAGTCTCCAAAAGTGGTTCGCCTCCAGCTTCAACATTTTGCGATTATGTAATGATTGCGAATATGCGATTATGTAACAGTTTGCAAGTAAACTATCAATTAAGCGAACGGCTACTCTACTTACTTATACTAAAATGTCATAATTTACACCTTTAAGACAAGGTTATATAAAATGCTCAGATAGTTGACATAGGCCATTGAAATGCTTGTCCTTTTAATAATATTTTCAACTTCCGAATCAAACAGTAATCCTAAAACTTTGGTAGGTATAGGTCTCTCATTTTTTCCTTCTAACTATTTGTTTTTTTTTTCTTAATTTAACCAAAAATACTCGCACTTGTTTAACTACTTTGACTATGACTTTAAATTCTACTTGTTGCACCCGGGTCGCCGGGTCGGTCGTTTTATGACCAAAAGTAACCAGCAGGCCTAGCCAATTTAAAAAAACTATTTCTAATCGATAAGGCGACAATAGAAAGAAAATGGCGTATATGGAATCAGCTGTTTGTCAACTGTCAAGTGTTAACAAGTAGAATTTGTAATATGGTTGAAAATTAAATACACTTGACAGTTGACAAACAGCTGACTCCATATACGCCATTTTCTTTCTATAATATAAATAGAATAGAAATAGAATTTGTAATATGGCTAAGCCTGCAGTTTAAACACTTTTTGAAAATGATAATTTATTTCTAAGTACAAAAAACTAAAGTTAATTGTTTTTAGTCAGATGGACTTGCACTACCGACGCGTGAGGTTACTTGATTGCTGTCAAAGTCATGTATTAAGAAAGACTTTATCTTATTATAGAAAACAATATTTACCTTTACTCATAGCTGAAGGTTTTTAAGAAAGAGGGATGATTAAAATGGCACACACTATTTTTAAATAGTCTATTTATTCATTCATTTCCCTAAGAAGGCTTATAGCTAAAGAGACAGATAACAAATTAATGAAATGACAGTCAATTACAAGTATTAACATAATATTCTAGTTACAAATTATTTTTTCACATCTAACTATGTATTATAAACAAAAATTATACTGTTTAGCCAAATTATCAGTAAGTTTCTGTGCGATGATCATAACTGTTCCTTGTATGGAAGATCCAATTATTTTAGGCATAATACTGGCATCAGCTACCAGAAGATTTTTCACACCTTTAACTTTTAGCTTAGAATCTACAACAGACCCCATTGCACAAGTACCAACATAGTTGTGTAAAGTAGTTGACATTCCTCGGGCATAGCACTTCCAATATTCATTGCTATATTGCTTCAAACCAGCACATGTTTCCAATTCTGGATCCACAAATTCAGCATTCAAACTTTTGTAGTATGCCGTGTTTATTATATTGTTGTAATGCTCAAGATACTCTGCATGGCGTTCCAGATCCCTCTCGTTGGAATAGTAACGAGGATTGATGATAGGATTGACTTCAGGGTCCGTGCTATTTAGAAGGATCTCGCCACGAGACTCAGAATCGAAAAGATTGTGTGTAATAAAATGTACTTGTCTATTATACATTTTTTTAAATAAACGGTCACAAAGCTCGTTCTTAAAGCTAAAAACGAACCCGCAGATTTCCAGAAAGTATTGTGGATCAGTGATAACTCCACTCAGGATTTGAAAGTCAGCATGATGTTGACACTTATTAACGGCCAGCCGCCCTTCCATAACTTCTACTGGAAACTCCTGAGGATCTGGTGGAGGTACTGGTGTTGCTTCTCCCATTTTGTGTAGCACGATATTGGTGGGATGATCTTGAAAATTTTGGCCTACTGGTAGATCTGATATCACTTCGATTCCTTTGCCTTCTAAATGGTCTTTTGGACCTATGCCAGAAAGCATAAGCAATTGGGGAGATTTTATAGTGCCAGCAGTAACGATGATTTCTTTTTTTGCGTTCACTGTTATTAATTTCTTATCTTTTGTAAGAACTCTTACTCCAATAGCACGTTTGTTATCATCAAAGAGAATCTTTGTTGCTAAGGCATTGTACATTACTTTTAAGTACGGGTTATCCTTTTCAGGAGTCAAAAATGCATAGGCCGTGCTTTGTCGAGCGCGGTTGCCAATAGTGAAATAGGCGTTGGTAATCCCAACAGTTTTATTTGGGTTAAAGTCGTTTAGAACTTTGTATCCCAATTCTTTGTAAGATTGAAAAAAACCTCGATTCATTTTGGTATCGTATTTCTTAATGAGCAATTTGCCTTCCGTTCCACGGAAAAAAACATCGGGTGAGTTCAGAAATCTTTTGTTAACAACTCTTTCGGTTCTCTTTATAAGTGGACAGAGTTCTTTGTATGACCAACTAGGGTCGTTTGTGATGTTTACCCATTCCATGTAGTCTTTAGGGTGTCCGACGCCATACAACATGTAGTTAATTTGCGCTGATCCACCAAGCACTTTGCCTTGCTGCATCTCTGTTACTTCTCCCTTGTGATACCGCATCCCGACTTCATCGCGTACTGATGTGAAATTCCAGTCAAAATCTGTGTGTTTCAAATACGGGAATAATTCTGGCAGCTGAAAAATTACAAAACATTTAAAACTGCTTGATTTCATCAGTAGAATCGTAACATAACATCACGCCTGTAATCCCCGAAGGGTGTGACAGAGGTGCCCCTGATATGTTCACCTCACATTTAAGCCAGTTATGTTTTAGATCCATGTATTATGGGGCAAGTGTATACCAGCAATCGGGCACAACTTTACTCTTAATTCTGGGCTAGTACTAAGAAAAAATCAATAACGCTTTGCCCGACCAGAGGATCTAGTAGAATCTTAATCCGAAAAGATAACATTTTTTTGAGAGCCTTGTCAATTATAAGGAGAATAATGAATATTCAATTATACCAGCAGATCGTTAAAATTTTAGCTTTTGATGAGATTACAGAATTTTAATGATGTCGTTTGACACATGACAGGTTAGTAGACTCGTCTGAATCTATATCTAAAACGTGCCTACTAAGTTTTTTTTTTGTGTTTTTCATCTAAAATCGGCCTTGTTAGCGATAATTAGATAATCTGACAAAACTAAATAATTTAATAAAAGAAAATCCACAGATTTTCTTTTAATCTTCAATCTTCAAGAGTTGTTTATCTCATTGGACTTATTTGAATATTTGCCAGCGTTTTAGTATCAAATGGTGATAAAACAGAAAATTGAGAATTTTAACCATTCTTGGATTAAGTTAGGCAACCATAAACGCTTTGTACACACTTAAACCAATCGTCCCAAACTATATTTTACTTTCTATTTGTATTTACTTATTCAAACTGCATGTTTAATTGTCTACCCGTCAATATTAAAGATAAAAAAGAACATTAAAATGGTATAAGGTACGTGATGAAAAATAGAATGCACACTATTTATAAAGAATATAAATAAAATTATCCTGTTTGTCGCTACATTTAATTAAAGACTTTAAAATACGTAATACGGTGTATGAGATAAAATATGATATAGTTTCAATTAATTACTTCTTAGGAATATACGACGGTTTGAGTCATTACCTGAGTTTCAAATGTAGGGTCACCACCAGCTTCTATAAGAAGAACATTCATGTTTTGTCTTGCTAGATTACTAGCTATTATACACCCAGCAGTTCCTCCTCCAACTATAACAAAATCAGCGGAGTAACCATCTGAAAATATAATAAAAATAATAAGGATTAAAATTTTACATATAACACAATTTTCTTTGATAGTATATCAGTCACAACATTGTTGGTATACGGCAAAGCAGATGATGATTTAGTTTAAGTGAAGCTTTCTGATAAATGGAATCATCCAGAAATGTATTACATGTGTAATACAGAAAGTATTGCGGAAACCCAGCTGCAACGCGATATTTCTGCTTGTTCAATAGCAGCTATTACAATTAAATATTGTATCTAAGAAGGAAAAGCAGAAAAAGTAGAAACAAAAATTGAAAAGGGTGTTCTTAGACGGTCCTTAGGTGAACCGGAAGGGGACGCTGGGAAGAACATTAGATCTTATTGGTGATGATCATCACAAGGGTCATAATGTGCTCAGTAGGTACTCGCAACTGACATTCATGTTTGACTGCATGTATGAACGTAAGCGAAGCAAAAGCAGTATGTAAGAATCGTAGAGAACCGCGCTCTGTAGTTTTTGCTACTACCATGGGAAAAGGCGTGAGCCTGTTTGTGTATAACTAGCAGACGTCACGCGGTTTCACCCGCGTAGTTCCTGTTCCCATGGGATTACTGGAATAAAAAGAAGCCTATGTCATCCGGGGATAGTGTAGCTTTCCACCAGTGCGAAAATTTTTAAAATTGGATCATTAGTTCCGAAGATTACTCTCTACATACAAACTTACAAACAAATTTTACCTCTTTATAACATTAAGTAAGTATAGATAGATAATATAATCATAATAATATAAGTTTAATTGTACAGACGCCAGCATCAAGTTACTCCAAACTGTCAAATTTTCCCAATCGAATATGAACCTTATTTAGTTTGACATAAATTAAAAAAAATATCAAATAAAATTTACGCATTGGGGTAACTTGATGTGCTGGCGTCTGTACATTAAAACAAACCCATAACATGGCATAGAGAATGAGTAAGTTGTACAGTTTAGTCAAAATGATTGTCGCATTCCCGAGCTCCTAAACTTTTTTTTGTTATATACAACCGTGACATATTTTTAACTAATACTTAGTTGTTAATACAGAAAATGTATTGAATGAATGTGATTGATATGTATATACCTTCTATGATAGATGGTTGTTTCCACAAAAATGCTGCTAGATTCAGATACCTCAACAGATGCAGGATATTCTGTTTTTTAATAATGGTCTGAAATATTCGCGACGCTGTCTCCATACTGATAGTATAAGTTTACAACATTTATAAAATCTGGAATAGAGAAATTAGTCACTTTTAATTGGTAAAATAGTGTTTATTCCATTAAATTGGTGTTTTTTTAATATTAATAAACAGAAAACAATTTTTTTCCCGATTTAAAGATTCAAAAACGGTAAAAATTACTTTAACCTCGCCTTAAGTAATGACATAATAAAGTAAAGAATGAAATAATACTTACCAGCATGAAGACAGTGTTAGAAATTATTCACTTCCTTCCTTTTAATCTACTTATATACTAAAAATTCTGTACAGGGAGATGTATTTATAGAATAACAAGTTGAAAAGTGATAAAATAAATTAAATTGTTAATTTATGTCTGTATCACAAATTGTAGTATCACAATTTGTAAGTTGAGTTTAAAGCAGTGTGCATTGAACCATAGGATGCAGCGGAGCGATTTCTAAGTTACATACATAGCACTGTACTCTCATTGTGATCTGGTCCCCTCATATCTGTGTGGTTCTTTCCATAAAAGACCATCTCAGATACTAATCTGCATGGACCTTACATGATTTGACCAAGATTTTGTATCAAATGTTTTTCATTTTATTATTTACACTGTTGACGTTTAATGTAAATTGACATGTATTTTTACTTTGTAAGCATATATTTTTTTTATTGTGAATGTAAGGACTATGTGGATTCCTTTTTTATTTAATTTTTTTACGTTTTTTCTGGCAGTTTGAGTTCTTTATGGGACCAACCCAAATGTGCTTTCTTTGGTATTGTTCATTAGCACGTGGAGCTCCTCAAGTTCCGAGTTGAGCTCACGATTACTGACAAATGCTTTTTTTTCATCTTTAAAAAAGAGATGCTTTTTATTGCGTGCATTGCATAGCGCGACAATGCAATGCAACTTTCGGTCAGCTGAGCGTATGGCCACTCGCGCTTGGTCGTTGACCCGACCGGCCCGCTTGTTTAGTATCCATTGCATTTTTGTAACTTCAAATACGTAATTTGTTTTGAAAAATCGATGATTTTGATAATGTTTGTTCGGAAGAAAGTTAACTAATGATACTTGAAATACAATTTTGCGAAAAAAAATTGAATAAAAAATATTGTACTGACTTCTTAATTGACCTTCAATATCTCCCAAACCAGTGAATTCCCAGGTATGTTCTAGAAGAAAAAAACTATCCCAGTGATGGGTAGAATGGGTAGTTTTCGTTTACGTTTAGGCTCTTTTTACACCCTGTATTTCTAAATACATACATATTATGGAAAACTTGCACCCAGATACAGAACAAATGATCGTACTTATAACACAAACTTTTTTCCTGGTGCGACCTCCGGTATAGCAGTCAGGGTAAATAACTACTTGACCAACAGGCCAATCAAATTGCTAACTTTTTTTTTATAATATTGAAGTGTTAAAGAATCTGGAAAGATCTTATTATTTATTACAAAAACAAATTTTAATAACATTTTAGGTATTCTGGAGAGTGAAAAAGCCATTAATTCAAATTGGGCTGAATATTACAAAAAAATAGTCCTTCAAAAGGGCCACCCTTTTCCGCTTCCGATTGAGTTTTCTGGAAAGAAGAAGTGGTGGAACAAATTCTTCAGCGTTACGTCTGTCAGATAAAGTTAGAGAACTTGAAGAGTAAAGAGTAATAGGTTTTTAGTGATTAAAACGTTTTATATTTCAAGACTTCTCGCTTCCCATGTCAGCGTCCACTGTTGCGACGCTTTAGCGCTCTCTCCGGTCGTAGCCTATTTTTATTTATAATATGGCGAACGTAGGTACCTATGTATCGTTAGACTGTCAGTAATATACAATAATACAATTTTATTTGAATACTCTCATACCTTTTTTCATCTATTCTAGGCGATGCTAAAATGAATGTACGAATATTGTTGCATTCTTGTAACTTTAACTCTTAGTACTCAACTGAATATTAAAAACCGAAAAGAGTGGTTTTATGGAATCCTATTAAGGGTTGTGTGTGAGTAGGTAAAAATTAGGCAAGTGAGATAATATGATAGATTTCCTAAGTATATTTAAAATGAGTTACGTAGGAGTCAAAAGTGGCTTCAAATGGTTCGTGGTTTTGAATGGTTTTAAAAGAGTAAGTATGGAGTTTCTTGCCCATTCTTCTCCATAAGAAACTACCTATTGGAAGGGACTGGACTGAACTTACAAGTTAAATAAAATATAATGATTCTAGTTGAGAATCATTATATTTTATTTAACTTGTAAGTTTAACGTTCAAAAGTGCCTTTTAAATGGCCTAATTGAAATAAATGATTTGACTTTGACTTTTTGACTTTCGTCTAAAATTACACACGGTGCTGCTCGCCAGTTCTGTTAGCTTGAACTGGGCTTGACACGATTCCGGTCGCCTCGATAAATAATAAATAAATATTCCACAACTAACTAACTTGGATCATACGAGCCCAATCATAAAAACGCAATAAATTAAAGTCCTCGTCTTATTGTTCCCACACCAAACATTTAAATAAATTAATGCAAAACACATTACAAAACATAAAAATTAATAAAACTGAAATGAAAAAAAAAAATCAAATTCACAAAAAAAAAAGAAACTGACATACAATGAATTTTTTAACACTTGTTCACATAACATTGGCAATTTAATACCATTGTTTTCGTTATTATTTATTTTAAAAGGCAGTTGTACTAAATCTTTATAGTATTTTTTTTTGCGACCTCAAAATTAAGTCGCTGCGTAATTGGTTTGTGGTAATTTGTGTACGTAAAAATTACGCTGGTAACATAATAATATGTAATATACATACCCTATAATAATATACATCTTTTTATACTATCCTAGCTGCCCTGGCAAACTTCATTCTGCCTTAGAATCAATGTATTAGTCTTGTATAGTTTTTATTAGTTTACATCCTATTCTCGGTATCTGAATCTGAATCAGTCAAGCCGTTTCGGAGTCGTTTTGTTACAAACACTGTTAGAAGAAAATTTTACATATTAGATATACGTAGATACGATAAAGATATTACGTTTAATGGGATGACAACAAAAAGATCCAAACCAATAATAACTACTACTTCTTTTTATTTTGCGAGTCTCTAATGAGATCTTATTTAAACATTTTGTGTTCGATAAAATTAAAATGACAAAATGTATATTTAACCTAACCTAACTTACCATACCTATCGTATAGCTAACCTAACTACCTAACATAAACTACCTTACTGAAATGCATTGATTTAAAAAATACTAAATTCCAAATTTTATGTTGAACTTCTGCGCTGCGTGCCTCTACTTCAAAGGCCAAACAGTATTAATAATTATCTTTTTGCAAACAATTATTGAAGTTCGTTTCTTATTACGTTAATTGATTTCTGAAATATAATATTTTTTTAAGCTACATAAAACTTCTTTCTAAGTTTAGTAACAAAATTAATTTCAGAACGTACGCATACATTTTATGGTAATTAGTTAAATTGATCCGTTGTTATGGTGACAATATTTAACTTTTCGTATTTTTAAATATACATACGCATTAATCCTAATATTTTATATTAATGTTGTCGATTCAAAATTATTATTTAAATATGTTCTTTAATTTGAGAGAATTATACCGTACCGACGGCGACGACGGGACGAAAATCAAATGTTTGACAGGTAGGAACAGTTTTGCAGGGAAAGCGAAATGTTGTTTTACTTTATTCCAAGCATTTATTTCCATATTTACTGACCTTTTAACCTTTTTCGGATTTTGGTATTGTAATGTTTGTCATTTCAAAACCAAAATACGGCTAAAGTTCAAGAACAGTTGGGCCAATTTAGCTAAATTGGCCCAACTGTTCTTGAACTTTAGCCGGACTAACGAACAGCAATTGATTTTTATAAATATAGATTATTACATGTTTACCTCCTTGTCATATATATAAATTTATTTACTCCATTATTTCATCATTTTCCTTACTCTTTTCGTCTATCTTTTAATTAATTCTTATATTTCTATGTAAATAAGTAGGTAGCTAATTATTCTCATAAAGTTGAAAAACTATTAGAAAAATTGCGGTTGTTAGATGTGCTTAACCTCTTTAAATCATAAAAACTTACAAATAATAACTTTAGAGTCACATTCTATGGGCGGTTTTTCACCTAAAATCGATCTCTGACAGTTTTTTTTAATGTCCATAAAATAGTTCTAAAAATGTTTAATACATACCGTGTACCATAAATTTATATAAGTACCATATCTTTTGCAAAGAAACAAACTGTCGTATTATGGAATTTGGTATCTATGTCACTCTAAAATACATAATAATAAGTAAAGTTGTGTATACTGTTTTAAATAAGGCATGAAAAATAATCATGTGGATAAGTGCCTGCTGTTTGTGCCAATCTAGGGGCATTGTACTTAGATTATATTAATTTATTTGAATTAGCGGAACTAAGTAACGGACTAATAGTTACTTTGAACCATGTAAATGGCAGATGATTTATTCATTGGCAATTTAGTTTAACTATGTAGTCACGCATGGGCATATGAAATAAAGTAATTTACAAGATAAGTAGGGGAACTAAGTATTCTTTGTAACTATTAAAATTACTTAGCTAACTTAATAATATAATAAGCACATTTGTAATTACAAATAATTTCTTATTTGCAATTACAATAAATAACATTTAAAGAAAAAAAAATGCCAGTACGGGTCGATCTCTAATAAGCTACGGTTGCCGAGGTTGCTCCGACCATTAATAACATACCAAAGAGATTATCGCTAAATAATAACAGCCGCATCAGTCAATCGAAGGTTAAGCTACGCTTGATAAGGTCAGTGCGAGGATGGGTAACCATTCTTTACTCTTCAAGACTTTCTAACTGGAAATCACATAAAGTCATTTGTAGACTTTTAATAGTCGTTACGGTAGTCAGAAGCCTGAAAGTCTGACAACCAGTTTAACCAAGGGGTATCGGGTTGTAATTGGTACACTGGTACACACTGGTATTCAGCTGCATCCGGTTAAACTGGAAGCCGACCCCAACATAGTTGAGAAAAAGCTAGGCAGATGAAGAAATTAAACACCAAAACTGCTGTACCTCAGAAAGCATGTTGAGTTAATAAATAAATAATAAATATTCTACAACTTCTCACACAACGCCATTAATTAGTCCCAAGTTAAGCTTGAGAGCTTGTGTTACGGGTACTAAACAGCTGATAAACATACTTATATATTTCTAAATAGGGTAAACTACCAGTTATTGGACGTTACGAGATATTGGACAGTGAGTGATTATTTAACAATAATAAGGATAATTTTGAAAAACAACGCTATCTGTGATGCTTTTTCTGTTCTCTAGTCAATGACAATCCTTCATGATTCACCGAAGTTTTCATAGGTGGCAGGAGTAGTTAAAAAATATTTAGTTACATTCGGCGTTCGCGCGATACGGTGACATAAGCGAAAAAATAAAAAAAAATCGTAAGCTAACCGACGTTGTTCGTAAGTTGTCACAGTGTTGGAAGAACAATTCTTTGGTGTTTATCTGATTGGTTGTAGGTAAGTTACAGTATTATCTATAGTAATTCATAAGTTTTAAATTAGTAGGATGTTATGTTAAGGTTATTTTTGCTTGTCCAATGACTATCATTAGTAATCCCTCAAAATTGAGTTATTGGACAAGTGTCAAATAACTGAGATTTTGTCCTTTATTATTTTAGCAATATTCTACTTTATTATTTGGCAGTTAAAGCATATTGGACTCTGTTTTGAGTGTTAGGAAGTTTAGACGATTCCTACTAGTGTTTGGACAGGGTGTCCAATGACTTTTAATAAACTGTCCAACAATTAGTTGTTGCAGTTTTGAGTAATTTTATGGACAAATAAAAATGCCTAAAGGGGAAAAAGTGACTATGATGTGTCTATGGTAAATCTAGCACTTCATGAAATAAAACAAAGTGGCTAAATACGAGAAATGGCTCGTAAATATGGCATTCCCAAGTCAACACTGGTGTTTTAACCAGCATTTGATTCTACATATTATAATGCACTAATTGCAACAGGATGGGCTTTTGCTGCAGCCAGACTATCTAGAACACCAGTAGGTGCACTGTTAACAAAATAATAGCAGATATGTCGTGTTTGGATTATTTTTGATCAGCACAATGCACTGAAAAATTATAATAACTGTAAACTCGATAAAAAAATCGAAACAAGTTTAAAAATATTAAAATAATGGCTCAACGAGAAGAAAATGTTATTTTTAACTTTTGATATACCTATTTTAATATTTTAAGCTTTACTTTTTGGCGTTGGGGGTGTTTTAAATTATAAATTTAATTTTTTAGGCCTGTAAAAGCAGCTTGGGAAGACGCTACAGGTTTGTGGTATCTTGAAAATCCATGAGAGCCTATATTGCAATAAATATGATTAGACATTACTCATTTATTCTTTTATTAACGTATCCTTGACATTGGCGGCTATTTAAACATGTTTTTTTATACATAAAGCAGTGTTAGAATATCTGTCAATTGTCTGGTATTGTTTGTCCAATATTAGAATTTCTGTCCAATAACTGTATATTTCAGTATTTTTTTTATTTTATTTTGTAGTTCCTATAAATCATTACACTATACTTTAAACAAAGGTAACAATGATAGAGTGAACCTTATACTATTAAAAAAAATACCTAACATATTTAACTTCAAAAACACACCCACAAAATGATTATTCCTGTTTAAAGTCACTTAAGTGTCCAATGACTAGTATAGATAAATTACACCCAGAGACAGAACAATTGATCGTGCTCATCATACAAACATTTGTCTAGGGTGGGAATCGAACCCACGACCTCCGGCATAGCAGTCAGGATCACTAACTACTTGACCAACAGGTCAATCGAAACAGTTGTTGTTGGTCCTAGCTGTCAATCGTAGATCTTTGTCAGTCATTTCGGGTAGACAGAAGTCCAAATGACAGCAAGTTGACCACAAGCAGTACCATAACACCCAGTCACTAGGTTGTGGAGTTCAGACAGATTCTTGCTCTCTCGAAAATCAGTCATTATCATCATCATTTCAGCCATAGGAAGTCCACTGCTGGACATAAGCCTCCCCTATAGATCTCCAATAAGACCGGTTGGAAGCGGCTTGCATCCAGCGCGTTCCCGCGGCCTTAATGAGGTCGTCGTCCACCTTGTGGGTGGACGTCCTACGCTGCGCTTGTCGATACGTGGCCTCCACTTGAGAACCTTTCGACCCCATCGGTCATCAGTCCTCCGTGCTATGTGCCCTGCCCACTGCCACTTCAACCTGCTAATCCGCTGGGCTATGTCGGTAACCTTGGTTCTTCTACCGACGGATCTCCTCATTTCTGATTCGATCTTGCAGAGAGACTGTAAAAAAACCACAGGAAAATCAGTATACCTATCTAACCTGAGACTCATCTGTGTCTGGTTGTACCGAAAGCCAACTCTGGCAGGTTTCAGATTATCATCAACTACAGCAGTTGCTGTTTCTTTTTGAATATTTTTTTTAATAGAAACTTATTCAAAACAATGGTTTTATTACTTACTAGCAAACGTCCCGCGGTTTCACCCGTGTAGGTCCCGTTCCTGTGGGAATACAGAAATAAAAAGTAGCGTATGTGTTAATCCAGGGTGTCAGCTAACTCCGTGCCAAATTTAATTAAAATCCATTCAGTAGTTTTTACGTGAAAGAGTAACAAACATCCATCCATCCATCCATACTCATAAACTTTCGCGTTTATAATACTAGTAGGATTCAAAATGTTCACATAAAACATGTTTTGCTCGGTTTTTGTTGTTTTGATTCAAAATCAAAATCTTCAAAATGAGGATACAACATACTGAAGTTAATGTTGAGAACCTATTTTATGAAATGAAATAATACCACATGAAATTGTAGAAAATCTGTAAAAAGATCATTAAAGACACTTTTAAACGTCAATATTTTGAAAACTAAATGGAGCCACCGTTTTCAAATTAGCTGATCTCTGGAAAAGTAATGCTGAAAAGAACTCCTGAGCTGCTCTCTTCTCAGGGATCAGAAGATATCATTTTCCTGCACCACTTTAACAGAATAATTTGGTTTGACCTGATGGACAAATCCTTTTTGCACAAATAGTCATTACAATAAAAAATAAAAAAAATAAAATTACATGGACAAATTTGATTACTTACGTCTCGGTATAACAGTGTCGTACCTACCGGTATGACGGTATTAGCTGTTAGCTGCAGTGTTGCCATAGGAAAACAAGAAAAAAAAATTGTAAATGACATATATAATGTGCATAATTATGTATATTTGTAGTTCAGGATATTATTGGTCACACAAAATAACATATGGAACCCAAATAAAGTTCACCTATGTCGACCGGTCAGTCATATCACTAAGTATAAATATTAATTTGCCATCGAGTTTTGGTCCAGTCGCGTGCCAGTGTTATAAAAGACACATGCTTCTTTTTAGCGATTTGTTTTGTTAAAAACACGTGGGAAACAAAAATACATAATAATTTTTAGTACCTACCTATCACAGACTACCTCAGAATCTTATCCAACATTGTGTAAGTTTTTTTTTGTTTAATGCAATTGCTTAAGTGTTTTTAATGGCTAGTGATATATAATACACGACACATTTTCACAGCACAGTTGGTGTTAGTGGGTGAGTGATATGCTGCTCCATTTAGGGTGCTTTTACACTGTATATCTAGCTGGAGCAAGTACAGATACGGGTTACTCGCGTGAATATTATGCGCAAGCCACTTGTTCAAGTTACTCCTTTGTACTTGTACATTATGCAAATAACTGGAGCAAGTAAAGGTTTGGGCTACTCACGCAAGCAGTACGCACAAGTTATTTGCTCGTGGTCAAGAGCTACAATGCGCAAGTGATCCACGCGCGCCACAGAGTACGCGGATTAGTTGCACGAGTGGCTCACTTTGGTTCATGCTCAAGTCGCTAAACCCGCACATGTATAAAAGGGAAAAGTTTACAATGCATACAACCTGCGCAAGTGTGAGGCACTTGCGCAGGTTGTATGCATTGTAAACTTTTCCGTTTTAAGGATATGCGCAAGTTACTTGCACCGTGTAGAAGCACCTTAAGTGTCACTGGTTCGATAGTACAAGTAATAAAGATGTGAAAGATATATATAGGTAGTTGTCCAGCAGGGCTCTAGGCGCTCATTTTTTCATTGTCACTGGCGTCAAGTTGCAAACCAAACTTTGATGACAATTAAAAAGTTAGCAGAAAATAGTATTGCAATTTAAGTGGACTTCAAGTTATAGTGACTATCAGAAAGGGGTACCTACTGGGCGTTTTGTCACATCTCAGTGAGTGCATCATCAGTGTTTATCTAGATACACACTGATGATAGCCAATACGAAACCAGCTGTTTGACATTTCATTGTTGAACACATTGCTCAGTAATTATCACAATGAAGGGTCAACAGAGACACGCAACAACCTTGCTGGGTCTGTGAGTTTCAATATTTGGAAAAGCACCCATGATACAGGAAAAATTTCAAACTATAGATTTCAAAGATATTTAAAAATGTCACACACACACACACACACACACAATTATTATACATCCACACACGCACACCCTGACACGTACAACTTATTAACACTCACATAACACATTGACACATATGTATACTGACACCGGTAGCTGACTATAAATTTGCTAGTGTTATTGCTATTTTGTAAGTACTCTTATTTCTTTTATTTTTTATTTCCTGTTCAAATTGGTCTCATTGTAAGTTATTACTATGGGAAGGAGCGAAGTAGCCCCAACACAAATATTGCATAACTAACTGGGGCTGCTTCAATTTTTTTATATTGTCATGTATGAGATACAATAAAAACATTTTGATTTTTTTGATTTTGAAAAATAAATAAGAATATGAATTTTGTTTGACCGTGATTTCAAAACACTTTGCAGAATATTTCCAATAGTATAAATAGCCAAATTTTGGGACGACAATATTCAAAAATGAATGCAACATCAGCAATACTTGGAATCCAAAGCATTCAAGGAGCCTTCAATGTACTAGCTGCGTTACAACTGACCGCATTTTTATGGCCACAACAGGCAAAAGTTCAAGGTAATAATAACATTCACATTTATTTTTTTGCAGGAGGTATTAGATTAATATCCTACTAGCAGACATCACGCGGTTTCAACCGCGTAGCTTCTGTTACTGTGGGAATAGTGTGGCTTCCCAACGGTGAAAGAATTTTTCAAATCGGTCCAGTAGTTTCGTACCCTATGCAAACAAACAAACCAGCTGTTGCCAATAAATCCTTTTTCCAAACAATCAAATCATTCCTCTTTATGATAATAATATAGACAAACCCATTAATACTACGTTAGATAGTAGTAACTTGTTGTCAAAATTTTACAGTTTATTTTAATGGCCCTTTTATACTCGTTAAATTGTCTGTTTTGTGTGTATTGAATTTTGTTTTATTTTTTGATTTTTTTTGTTTTTATTTTTTTGAATTTTGTTTTTTTTCATATTATGTATGGCTACGATTACTTTAATCCCAAAACCCTTCCAAAAATGTCGGTTAGAATTCAACATAAATAAATTGATTCTATGGCAGAACGGACTTTGCGGGCGAATCTCTCGTAACCTATTATAGAACTTTTAGTTATATGGAATTAATGCAAAAAAACGTATCTTTAATAATATTGAAATAAAGATAATTTATGGCAGGATTTCACACTATTGAGATAATAATAAATTTATTTTATCCGGCATCTAACAACTAAAATATAGGTTAATACGAAAACAATTGAACAGACAGATAATTAATGTTCTGTGAAGAAAAATATGTAAGGTCAATCGCACACCAGTGCGCTAAGTGCGAGTTGTTTTTTCGCTGACGCGATCGAAACGTTCACCGCGTTTGGCTCTCTGATTGGTTAAAAGCTTGGAGCGAGCCAATCGGAGCGCCGAACGTCATAAACGTGTCGATCGCGTTAACGTAAAACAAACTCGCACTAGGCACTCAGTTCACAGTTCAATCAAACAGCTAATACCCCAATGACTGGTTCATTATAAATACAATGTCTTAATTAACTTGTACTTTAGACTGTTATGTATGTAACATACGAAAGATTTTTGTATTATTTTTTCATTGTTTTATTTTGTGTTTTAATTTTCCACTTTTGTAGATTTTTTTTTATTTTTTTTTGTTTATGCGAATTTTAATACTTACGCTATTGTGTTGTTTCGTTTTGTAGAATCAATGAACACAATATTTGTTACTAGTCATCTACCCTTGTTTTTGTGACATTACCTACTATGCTAATTTGGTTCTATTTTATTAAGTTAGGTGACAACCAACTATGTTTGTGTTTTCAACGACCAAGGTTTTCATGGCAATGTCATTAACATTTTACCTAGTTTCAAAACAAATAAAAATCTGCCGAACACTTCGTTTCTTGACATTAATTTGTCGCACTGTGTTTATAATTTAATTAGCACGTTGAGGTATAAAATTACGTCAGTTATACCTCAAGGTTAATTACTTGCCTTCGTAAATGTAGATTAAAATATTGTGACTGCTGTAAAAGCAATTACATAATATGTGCTATCAATTTATTGACCTAATCCCTTTACTATATGTTACTTGTAAAGGCAATGACAATATACACTTTAGAATGGCTTAATCCTAAGAACTCCAAATGTATTGTTCTTCAAACAATTTCTCCCAATACATTCATTTCCAAGAGCTCCAAATATTGAGTCATACGTGACTTACGGGACAGGTATATGAAGTTATGAAATTAAAAATTAAAGAATGCGATTTTGTGTTCACCAGATGGCGATTGTTTTGACTTTATAATAGTTGGTGCTGGGTCAGCAGGCAGTGTGATAGCCAATAGACTTACAGAAATTGAGAATGTAACAGTGTTACTTATAGAGGCTGGTGGAGATCCACCCGTAGAATCCGTGGTGAGTGCTTTATCTTCTAACCTTTTATTATGACTAAACTGACGATCCATGATGTAATAATCAGCCGCGATAAGTTAGTTTATTATAATCTGTCAATCCCCAGTATGAGGAAACGGCTCTTTTTACGTTTACGGCTATTTTTTCGGGGTACTTTTTACAGAATAGCACTAATAGTGTCAGAGTTTTTATTCCGCACATGACCTCTGACTTGGTGTCGCATGGCGTTGAGAAATATCTAAAAGCAAGTGATAACCATACAATACGGACGTGATTATCACCACAACCACCATAAACGCACCTTATTCCAATGGTGACAGGCAGTAACTACAGAACGCTACCTGCTATGAACCTTACATAGTTACCTACTTCTTTTGCCACGTTTTCATTTATACATTGTATACATCAAGAAATTTAAGTAGTTAAGTACTTCGCGCGTGACCTTTCTAAAGAACATCACCAATTACGTCAGTGACTGTTTATGTCCTTCTAAGGCGTCGACTTCATATTTTAATATTTTCAAAACAATATTCTTTGTTAGTTTTGTAACTTTATCACAAGAGAATAAGATTCAACTGGGAATATTTGGCAGTTTCGAATAGGTTCATGTGCTGGCGTACGTGAATAAAAAGTC
Organism: Euplexia lucipara; assembly: GCA_921972225.1. Taxonomy (NCBI): domain Eukaryota; kingdom Metazoa; phylum Arthropoda; class Insecta; order Lepidoptera; family Noctuidae; genus Euplexia; species Euplexia lucipara. The sequence goes on from OV179159.1 coordinate 19,851,999, forward strand.
AAAGTCAATCCATTTATTTTAATAAGGCCATTATAAAGCACTTTTGAACGTCAAAAAGACAATGTCGTTGTCGCTAAATAAAAAAATTAACATTTATGGTTTTAAACTAAATCCAATAGAGCTCGTCCAAACATTTTAATATTTTTCAAACACGCCGACGAAAATATTCATGAAATATTATTTAATTAAAAATTTAGTGTAAACATTCATTATCGTCAGGATCGTCGAGGGCTTGTTCAGGAGTAATTTAAAAAGGATGCCTAAAATAACATTATAGATGTGTTTACAGAACACAGTTATTCAGAAAAGGAGTAACCAATAATTACTAGTATAATATTACTATACACTATGGTGACGCTTACCAGGACTAATAACTAATAGTCAGCCGATTGGTCAATATGCTTATCATAGTCAAGTCATTTATTATTAATCGATTTAAATTGACTGTCAGACCATGTCTGTGATAAATCAAATTTTAATGCATTCCCTTTTATTTAGACGTAAAGTTACGCCAAACTTGTAACTTTAATCTGTGTTTATTTATAGATTTAATTTAGTATTACAATGAAAATAATAAACAATTAAAAACAAAAATAATAAATAGAAAAACGAGAGTCAAGAGGAGATCCAAGAGTTGATAAAAATAACCCAATGGAAGATAATGGTTAGATAGTAAAAGAAACTAAACAGCTAAACTAGAGATGAAAGACGCTAGTTCTATCAACTTCTTAATTTAGGAAAGATGAACTACCGTAATTTTGATATAAGGGAAAATTTTAGAGACAGTGTAACACATTCATCATCATTTAATTTTCCAGTGTCTGTGAAATTAGGCTTCTGTGGCTTTTAGCATTTAAAGTAATGTAATGTAGAATCAGCGATCTTGAACAATGAATAAAAAAAAAATCAAACACTGGAACATAATTTTTCGAGATTCACACGTTAAAAATCAATCTTGATATATTAAACTCTAGAGCGGTTTCCATAGAACATTTAGGTATTTAGGAGTATCAAAGGACAATAATGACAAACGAATAAAATACTTTGAAGTTTAAAAGAAGCTAAATAATACTGCCCTTGATACAAACCTACAATATTAGACGGTAACGCCAAAGTACCGCCTACTTTTTTTGCATTTGATGCAAATATCAAACTTGTTTGGACTTAAACTATTTTTAGATACAAACAGGTTTGATCTCTTATTATTACTAATTTAGTAAGAATTGGTCGTTAATGATCGTTGGAACATGGCATTGGTGCAGAAATGTACCTAAATCATTAATAGAAAAATGAGAAATCGCTAAATCAGGAGATTTTTCATCTCTTTTTGTGAGTTGAAAATTATGTTCTTATAACGCTCCTGATGATGAAATATTAATTATTCTATTTTATTATTTTGCTGCAGGCCGCTAATCAGGTGATACTACTTTGAGAATAGCATTGAACGAAGTTTTATTTAAACAAGAGGCGTATAAGGGTTTTGTTACTAACCATAATATTATTAGAAAAATTTGGAACCCTCTTTTTGTTGTCTTATTATTTTTAATTTTATTTTAGGTACCGGCATTTATATCCTTCCTGAAGAAGACATCAGTTGATTGGAACTACAAAACTGAAGATGATGGTTACAGCCAACAGTTTCACAAAAACAAGGGGGTCGAATTGACTAGAGGAAAAATGCTTGGAGGTTCAAGTTCAAATAATTTCATGGCTTATACGAGAGGAAATCATCACGACTTTGACAATTGGGCGACGTTAACTGGTGATGAGTCATGGAACTGGGAGAATGTACTTCCATATTTCATAAAAAGTGAAAGGCTAGTCGACCCTGTTCTCCTCAAATCTGAGGCAAACGCTTTTCATGGAACTGATGGATATTTAGGGACTACTAGATACTATAATGACGAAGTGTTAAAGTACTTGGAAGCTTTTAATGAAATTGGTCATAACATTGTTTTAGACATAAATGGTGACACACCTCTTGGGTATACTGAAAGTATGTTTAATATTGCTGACGGTGTCAGGCAAAGCACTGCTCAGTCATTTTTGCATCCGATCAAAAACCGACGCAATTTGTTTGTGCTTAAAAACACACTGGTTTCAAAAATTCTCTTCGATGACGATAAAAATGCTATTGGTGTTGAAGCAATATTAGAAAACAATACAACTATGTGCTTTAAAGCGAATAAAGAAGTCATAGTATCAGCCGGAGCTATCAATACCCCGCAACTACTTATGTTGTCTGGGGTAGGTCCAAAAGAGCATTTAGAAAGTCAAGACATTGACGTGATTTCTGATCTTCCTGTTGGCCAAGTTTTACAAGACCATGTCATGGTTCTGGTTGCTTACACAATGGGAGCATCACCTCCGTCTAAACCAATGGATCCCACCAAATTTCCATATCCACTTATTATGGGTTATGCCACTTTAAACAAAAGTCAAGATTATTTGGATTACCAAACAATAAGTTTTATACTGAACGAGCCGTCTGGTATGTTGCAATTATGTGCTTTCTACTTCTCCTTTTTAGATGAAATATGTAATAGTTTATTTGAAGGTAGCTTAGGAAAAGAAGTTTTTTTCAACTTGGTTCTTTTGGTGTACCCAGAATCCCGTGGAAAAATCATGTTGCAAAGTAGAGACCCTAGAAAGCAGCCATTGGTATTCACTGGTTATTATTCTAACGATGAAGACTTAGACAAGCACGCGTCATATCTGCAAGATTTTATAAAAATTCAAGATACGGACTTTTTTGAAAGTGCTCAAGCGGAATTAGTGATTCCCGAAGCTTGTGGTTGTGGAGATTATTCGTCATCACATGAATATTGGAGATGCTATGCGCTATGTATGATGGTGTCAGGATATCATTACACTTCTTCATGTCCTATGGGTGTTGTAGTAGATAGTCGCCTTAATGTGTTCGGGGTACAGAAGCTTAGAGTTGCAGATGCGAGTGTTATGCCTAAGATAACTGGAGCCAATACTAATGCTGCTACTATTATGATTGGAGAAAAAGCAGCTGATATTGTTAAAGAAGATCATAACTTAGAAGTTAAAAGCGGATGTATCGATGGTAGATGGTAATTTTATTAAAATTTAAATTAGATTCAATGTTTTGTAATTGTATGTCTCATGATGTTAGTAATTGACCTTTGTTTGTCTATAAGTACCTAAGATAATTTTGTTGTAATTATAAGAATGAGATTTTTGAGATCATTAACAAGTACCTACAACTTGTGTAATTATAGTTTTTTACGAGCTCGCTTCTAACTTTAAAATACATAACTTATTGCAAAGTACCTAAGCATTAAATAATATGTTACATGAAACTTCCTCCTAAAATATTTATGAAAAGCGACACGCTTATGAGATATTTATTTACTACTTTAAAAAGTATGATGATACAAGAAAATATTGTCTGAATTTTACGTGTAGCAAAGAATTAAGCTCTTTTCAGATTACGCTATAATAATAGTAACATATTAATTTAGCATAGTTCCAAGCATAACAATGTCGCACGTCCTACGTTATTATGGGCACGTTCACACTTAACTGTACTGTATATTTTATTTAATTATTTATTAAAAAAAAATACACAAATAATACATACTGAAACAAAAGAAATACATAAATACTTAAACATAATAAATACATAGTCAAGAGAGATAAAAGTACGTTTATAAAGAACAATTATTCTGAGTACCAATCAAAGCAGCGATGAACCTGCCAACATCTTATGCATATGTTCTCGAACTTTCATTTTAAATGTAAACCGACTGGTTGCCATCCTGATATTCAGAGGAAGCGCATTCCAAAGGAAACTGCGTGGACGAAGAAGGAAGAGTGGATAAAACCAGCGCGGTGAGAAGGACATCGTAGAAGACGATTATTCGTGGACCGAAGATTCAAAGCGTGCGCAGATCATACATATTGAAAGTGACTAGTTAGATAAGAGGGAGAAGTGGGATTGTTAAGTAACGAGAAAAGGGGTGTCAAAGCCCTCAAGGCTCTGCGCTGACGGATAGGTAGTCATTTTAAAAGTGCCCTTTGCGCGGAAACGTGGTCATTATTGTATATTATTTATGTGTATATTATTGCCTTACTACTATTTGCTACACTACCTATATAGCACAATAGTATAGCGTAGTATGAAAAGAACTTTATACTGGTAGCTATTTTTAACCGACTTCAAAAAAAGGAAGAGGTTCTCAATTCGGTTGTATTTTTTTTTTTTTAGGGTTTGTTACCTCAGTACTCCGTCATTTATGGACCGATTTTCAAAATTCTTTTTTTGTTTGATAGGGTATAGTAGCAGATTGGTCCCATTTGTATCAAAACTCATATCTGATGAGGGATCTTCGAGGAATTGAGGGAACTCCTCAAAAAATATAGGCACACACGCACCGATTTTAACATTTTTAGTAACAAATCAAGCATTTTCATTTAGAAAGTATCATTTGGTGAAGAAAAACTGATGTAGAAGACAGGCAACGGAACTCTTCAACGCATAACAGCAAATTATTCGTGATTGCTATAGTCAGATGTCTATGCTGAGCTTTTGTATTTCCACAACATAAAATTACGCCATTCTATTTGAAAAGGGGCCGGCAGAGATGTACAGATTAATGTTTAGATAGAACTTCTTTAGCAATTGATATCCAATTTCATTGATTCTTTCAAGTTTTGAAAGACTTTCTTTACACACAAAGAAACTAAAAATTACAAAATAAAAACTTTTTTACAAAAAAAACAACCGACTTCCTAAAAAAAAACTAAGAGGTGAAAAATAACTCCTGTTTCGGAAGTCAGTGGCCAATAATGAACAAAACAAAACCACCAAAGCCACAGACTTCCGAAACTGGAGTTATTTTTCACCTCTTAGTTTTTTTTTAGGAAGTCGGTTGTTTTTTTTTGTAAAAAAGTTTTAAAGGTAGCGACAAGTATTAGGACTTACTAAGATATTTGAATGTGTCAATAAAAAATATTAGAATCTCAATAAGCAAGAACGTCGAAGCAATTTTATTGTAATATTTTCTTGTTCATTTGAATTTGACGCATTTGTCAATACAAAACAATAGTTGGAGATAGTGAAGTACATACAATAAAACGAAGAGAACACCATGACACACAAGTGACAGATTGTATTATAAAGCTGTTGCTAAAGCTATACCCACAGGAACACTCAACGTTTATGGTTTATTTTCTTTATTTTTCCTTTGTTTACCTTTTGTTAGAGCTAAAAGGAGGAAGTCCGAGTATTTCAATGGATTTTTCTCTTTTATGCTATCGCCCTGTACCACCATTGTTATATGAAATAATAAATTTGGAAGAATTTTTGAAATACTTTCTAATAACACTCAGCTGGCAAACAATTTTTTTAAAAGAAAAATACAACGGGGGAGAAATTGCCGGGCAATTCACAGAATGGATCTATTATTTTTCAATTTAGACTCTTTTTTTGCAAGTCACTTTACGGCCATTTATTTTAAACAATGCTTATTGGAATGACAGCCATAACTTTTTTTCCTAATGTGTTATTATATTAATTAATATTTTAGGATTTGATTGGTTTGTAGAAACTTATAGTGAATGGTAACTTGCAATAGTAAAATTAATTCGAACTTTAGACTTATGATAACGGACAGTTCTGGTCTTGGAGAACGGATATTATATAAGCAATTGATTTTAATGATGGGTCAGAAGTCACCGTTTTCCTTTCTTTATTGCAATTATTTTGGGGTTGGAGTAGCGAGTTTTATTTTACCTATACAGGGTGTAACGGAAAGGGTATATACATACGAAGGGCACGGATTCTCACGTTTATATACATATACATACATAATTGTAAAGTTGAGCCCGCCCGCGCCGTCGCGCCTTCGTCGGTTAGGCAGAGCCCGATAGGTCTGTACTAGGCGCGCAGAACCCGAGATAGATATACTTGAACCTTGCCGGACAGGATTATGACCCTCATAGTGCGGTGACACGTTTGTTATGATTTTGCATTTAATAAACTGTCGATATTAAATAATATCGTGAAGTTTCAAAGTTATTAGTTGGGAGCTGAAATTTTGTGGAAAGACTCGTTATTAAATACTCTATTCACCCTGTTCGTATGTATATACCCTTTCCGTTACACCCTGTATAATAGGCCACCTTCTAAAAGTATCCTAATTTTTGGATCAATCATCTAGAAAGAAGACTTTCATACAATCAACGCATGAAGGCGTCGATTATATGAAAGTCTGAAAGATTGTATCAAATGACTATACGGTTGGCATAGCAGCTGAGTGATCGGCTGCGGCACCACGTGTCTCGGATTTGATTCTCGCACGGCACAAATACTCGTTTGGCGTAGGCCAACACTTAGACCTGGAACAGCTGCTTGTAGAGGCAGCTGTCTGTAGAGGCAGCTGTTACAGGTCTGGTTATTGTGAGTTTTTAAACCCACCAACTACAAAATAAATAATTTGCGGGGGACCTTTTTTAAAAAAAAAACAATCAATCGTTCGTTTAGCCTTACTACTCGTACTAAATTTTTAGAACAGGAACGCAGAATTTATTTTGGCTCCAAAATTATGCATTACAAATCCTAAAACGAATACCTCTACCCTTAACGAAGCTTGGACCAATGAAACTAATACTGACAAAAAATATGGGAGACAATAATAATCTTAAACAGTTATGACGCTAATCCTGGTTTCCAGGGACGCATATTAACACAGGAGTATTCCCCTCACGTCCGCAGAAGGTTATTGAAGGAAAAGAGAATGTCACGCGTACCCAAAGTTTCGGCTTTTTGCTTACTTCCTAACGTTTGAATAAGAATTCTTCTATAAAGGTGAGATACGGTATCGCAATATTAGCCACCTACATTTAAACAGACTTAAATATTTTAATGCCAGTGTAACTGAAACTCATATCACATCATCTATCTAATAATTGGTAAGGGCAATAATGTTACTAATATAACCCTCTGGTCAGTAATAAAACGTAAACCGTACCTTAATGCAATGCATTGATTTTAAATGATACAAAATACATAATTTTAAACTGAACTATACTGCGCTGCGTGTCTCTATGTTACGGACAATACTAGAGTAGGTAGTAGTATTTGAAGTAGTAGTAGTAGGAGGTAAAAATTTAACTCGATTGGTATAACATCCATGTAGATAAAAACTATTTTGTCTGGTTGATCAAGTGTCCTACAACGGTGGATTCACGCATGCGTCGCGGCCGTCTGTGTGTCTGTCTAATTGCGATAAACTTTAAAATGACTACGATGCTATTTTCACCTGTGGATAGAGTCAAGTGGTTTTCAAGGAAGTTTTTAGTATAATGTAATATAAATGTAATGATATTTGTTGGAGTTGAAAAATAAGCCTTCTGGGATCTAGGCACGATAACCGACATCCATGCGGGCGAAGTCGTAGGCATCAGATAGCATGTATATATATATATTAAATTTGGACCCCTGTTTTACCCCCTTAGGTGTTGAATGCACAAAAAAACTTAATAACCCAAATAATTCATTTTATCGAAATGACTTTGAAAATCGGAGAACCTTCATACTTTGCGCCCCCTTTTACCCCCTTAAGGGATGATTAACGAAAAAAAAAATTGTTACGTGGTTCATGACTTTCAATGAAAAACCTTTATACAGAATTTCATTCAAACAACTTCAAAACGGCAAAGTTTCATACTAACTTTGCACCCCTGTTTTATCCCCTTAGCGGATGATTTTCGAAAATGTATGTTATAGGTTACATGATGATGATGTATGTAGTTTCATGATTTTTAATGAAGAACCTACATACTGAATTTTATTTGAATGGCTTCAAAAACGACTTAGTTTCCTAACTTTGCACCCCCGTGTTTTCAAAAATCCTTTCTTAGTGCTCTCTTACGTTATAATAGGAACCCCTGTGCACAATTTCAAGTTTCTAACCCCTATAGTTTAAGATATGTCGGTCAGTCAATCAGACAGTGAATCAGTCGTTCAGTAAACAGTCAATCAGTCAATCAGTCGATTCGGCGTCTATCGAAAATGTTACATGCTTATTGTACTTTCGTTACAAAGTGTGCATAAAAATAACCTTTTTTTACTTTCGTCTAAATAGAGTATAACTTTTTGAATAATATGGCGTCCGTGTACATAATACACTGCTTTGTGCCCTCTTTGCATAATTTAGATACTATCTATTCTACCCAAGTAAAGTCGGTCATTAAAATTGCATCTGAATGTGAGAGCCATGAAGCTAACTTTGAAACCCTCGTCTTTTAAGCCGTTTATGTGAAAGGTAAGAAAACACCCCGTTGTCATTCCGAAAAACAGCAAGCTGGCATACCTTCTCATTACCCGTGCGCATGTTACAACACTACACGGTGGAGCGAGACTAACTATGGCTACATTAAGACAAAAATTTTGGATAACAGGAGGAAACAACACAGTTAAAAAATACCTACAAGACTGCGTAAAATGTTGTCGCTTCAAACCATCGAAACAATACCAATTAATGGCCGACCTGCCCAGTGAGAGGATAACGCAATCACCGCCATTCTATCACACAGGGGTGGACTTCACAGGGTTTGTTAGTGTCAAACTAAACAAGGGGCGAGGCGTCAGAACGAGTAAAGGTTACGTCGTTGTCTTCGTATGCATGGCAACAAAAGCGGTGCATTTAGAACTTGCATCAGATTTATCGTCACAAACATTTATACTGGCTCTCAATCGCATGATTGGGCGACGAGGCTGTCCAAAACATATTTACTCCGACAACGGAACAAACTTCGTTGGAGCCGAAAGGGAGTTAGCCAAACAACTGCATATCTCACGTACATTTAACAACGACACTTTATCGAGAAGGAACACCGAGATGGGCATAGAGTGGCATTTCAATGCCCCAAGCTGGCCGACTGCGGGAGGACTTTGGGAGGCTGCAGTTAAGTCAATGAAATATCACCTAAAGCGTGTCCTAGGAGAGCAAAAGTTGACATACGAAGAGTTTTTAACACTGCTTACTCAAATCGAAGCCTGTATGAACTCTAGACCACTTTGCCCTTTAACGGAAGACGTAGACGATATTGATTACCTTACTCCTGCACATTTTTTAATTGGCCGACCAGTAACATTTTTACCAACGGAAAATATCGAAAAGCAAAACATCAACATTAGACATAGGTGGCAGTTACTAAACAAAATGAAGCAAGGGTTTTGGAACAGATGGTCGTCAGAATACCTGCAACAACTTCAAGTTCGTAGTAAATGGCTTAACAAAACAAATAATTTATCCATAGGGGATGTTGTCTTAATCAAAGAAGACAATCTCCCTCCGGCGAAATGGGCACTTGGCAGAATACAGGAAGTTCATCCCGGGAGAGACAATCTAGTCAGAGTTGTGACTATGAAAACAAAAACAGGAGTACTAACAAGACCAATAACAAAATTAGTTAAACTCCCAATATCAGAATCTCATATAGAAATACCTGACACCACCACATTCAATGAAAAAACCCGCACTGAAAAACAAAAATCTACAACAAACAACACAGATAGAAAACAACGATTTAAATCAAGAAACATAAGTTCCAGCCTGCTATTTATACTCTTAACATTACTAGCATTATTTCAACCCACAAAACAAAGCAGTGACGATATAAATATAACACCTTTTGAACCAAACAGAGCAGTGTACTTTGACAAAATCGGCAATTTGCAAAGCGTACACGATGACTGGAAGATTGTTACTTACTATAACATGACATCTTACTGGCAGGGCATGGAAAACATACATAGAGTTGTGAAACACCTAAGAGAAAAGTGTGAGCAATTTGCATACCAAACAATGTGCAAAACTATTATGACCGAATTTGACCAGGAACTTAACGAACTTGATCATAACAATTACATGTTGGAAACACATCATGGGCAGACAAGGGGGCGCGTTCGCCGAGGTCTTGTCAACGGAATAGGTTACCTTGCAAACAGCCTATTCGGCGTGTTAGATGAAAGGTTCGCAATACAATATAAAAAGGACATAGAAACATTGCAGAATAACAGAGACCATTTATTGAACCTGATCAAAGGTCAAACATCAATTATAGAAGCACATAATAACATTCTAAAGAGAAATGAAGAATCGATGAACACTCAGTTCAATCTCTTAGATCAACATCTTAACGCTACAGAGAACTATTTACAGAAATTGGGAAAGGAGGTTGAGCAAGAGGAAGCTTTGAACTACTTTAACATCATGGCTCTGACTAGTTCAACAATTCTGTCTAAATTGCGCCACATCCAACACATGCTTTTAGACACAGCCATTAACATTCACCATGGTCATGTAGACACCAGACTTTTACCGCAGAACCAGCTCTTTCAGGAGCTCAACATTATCTCTGGACAATTGCCACAACAATTATCGATACCCGTTGACAATATTCAAAACCAATTAGCTGACATATACAAACTACTAGAGGTAAAATCAAGATTGTTTGATAAATATTTTATCATCGAAATTACATTACCATTAACAGGCGATACTCCATTCACCATCTATAAAACAGTACCTATACCGATAATAAAAAATAACAAACACTCACTTACAATGAAAACAAATTCAGAATATGTTGCCATCAATATAAGAAAAGAGACATATATGCAACTCACAGACAATGACCTGGAACATTGCATTGAAATGGAACCAAGTACATTTGTATGTTCACTAAACAAACCAACACGTAACATGAGAAATCATCAAATTTCATGCGAAATCGGCGCAATAACAAACATTACATTATCAAAATGTATCTACACATCCGAATCTTGCAATAACAAATGGACACCATTACAAAAACCTAACACCTGGCTCTATGTCTGCTGCACGGATTGCCAACTGCAAATAATCTGCGAAGGTCGTATGACTACTAAAGCAATACATTCAACAGGAATTCTAGAAGCCAAAGAAGGATGCATAATTAGAAACAACGAAGAAACATATTACACACAAGTTTACTACACAAACAATATTTATGTCAGCCCTGAAATACCACTGATAGATCTGGATGACATCAACAATTTAACATCTGTCCAGCCGCTTGATTTATCAACTGGACAACAGAACACGCAATTTGTAAGAAACGATTATGAAAAGCTTCATAATTCGTTGAAAGAATTGGAAGATCAAACGAAACAGGCTGAAATGTCGCAACACGATGTTCACCAATACATTGTTTCATACTCTACGATGGGACTTCTGATCTTGTCAATAGTCGTCGCGGGAGGAGCCTACGTGTACTGCAAACGCAGCGGCAAGGTCACTGTCAGTGACGTCGGCGCGTCGACCAGAGTACCGCCACGGAAGCCACCAAGAGCTGCAGCACCCACTGAAAACATAGAACTTACCTACGCGACACCACATTCTTTTAACATCTAACTTTTTAGTCACATTGTTTTCATTTCATGAATTTTATTTATATTGTTAAATTACTCTTTATTAAAATATTACTTTTTGCCCCGCCAAGATGTACGGTCAGCAACCGCACATTGCACTTTAGTTAGCCTAGTTAAAATACTGCAAATTTTGTTAATTTATAAAATGTAGTATCGTCACGTACACAAGTACGTCAGTCTTCGATATACTATCGAGCTCGCGCAACATCTAACATTTTTGTGACCTTTTTGTAACATTTTCTATTATTTTCTTATTACATAATTTTAGTGCAATTTCGTATTAAATACTTTTTAAACATAACATTTATTTTATTAAACATTTAACATTAAGTGTAAAGGCTCTTGCCCTTACAGAGTAAAAGAGACAAACTTATGCAACAATTGTCTAGCGTCATCTCTTTCTCACAACGCGGACCACCGACAAATTTCGTTCTTTCATTCCTCCATGAGCGAATCAAACGCCACTCAGTTATAGGCATTTCATGGTATGAATATTAGAAAGAAAGAAAGAAAGAAGTCGGTCGGTAAAATGTATTTTAAATTTGGAACCTCAACCAAAAGTTTGAAGAGTTAAGGTCATGGCACATTATAACGGCACCGCAACTGCACAGCAGCCGCACGGCTTCGCCACGAATTTAGGCTACGGCTAGCTGATAGTGCGCTAACTACTCATCGTCGGTAAGGTGCCAGCTCGCAGTCCACACGCCGCCCGCGAAGTGCAAGTGCTATGCATTGCATTTAAAAGAAAAATATGATTGAATCGAATAACATTCCATCTATTGTTCACCCCTGCTTCTTTTAGGTTTTTATGAAATGAAATGAAATGAAATGAAATGAAATGATATTTATTTCTGTAAGTAGATCTTCTCAGGTACTTTTACATGTCTTTTTTTTTAAACTAAACTAAATGGCATTTCCAAAGTGACTGATCCCTGAGAAGAAATGCCGAAAGAAACTAAGGGGTCATGGTCTCTTTTAAAGTCCAGACATAAGATTATATTCATTTACTATGCGAGTCTCATGATGCAGGGCAAAGTCTGAAATAGCCTTTTGAAGAAAGAATCAATTCAGCTTTGAAATAATAAAGCTAAATGAAATCCACATAATTTCTTAAAATATTTTTTGTTGAAATGCTTACAATCAAGTGTGACAGCTGCTGTGAAAATAGATTATAATAAACTAGCTGATGCCCGAGGCTTCGCCCGCATGAATGTCGGACGTCGGTTATCGCGCCCAGCTCCCAGAAGGCTTATTTTTCACCTCCAACAAATATCATTACATTTTTGTCAATGTATACAAAAACTTGACAAATTATAATTATTAATCTTAAAACCATCCTTAAGACAAAGTTTTATACTAACTTTGCACTTTTCAAAAATACTTTTTTTGCTCAAGTTGCTTCAAGTTTCTAACCCTTATAGTGAAGGCCCTGCGATGATAATGTCAGTCGGTCAACCAATCAGCTTCTCCTTTTATATATACATATAACCTAACCTAACTTACCATACCTATCCTATAGCGAACCTAACTACCTTAATGCAATGCATTGATTTTGAAAGATACAAAATACATAATTTTAAACTGAACTATACTGCGCTGCGTGTCTCTATGTTACGTACAATACTAGAGTAGGTAGTAGTATTTGAAGTAGTAGTAGTAGGAGGTAAATATTTAACTCGATTGGTATAACATCCATGTAGATAAAAACTATTTTGTCTGGTTGATCAAGTGTCCTCCAACGGTGGATTCACGCATGCGTCGCGGCCGTCTGTGTGTCTGTCTAATTGCGATAAACTTTAAAATGACTACGATGCTATTTTCACCTGTGGATAGAGTCAAGTGGTTTTCAAGGAAGTTTTTAGTATAATGTAATATAAATGTAATGATATTTGTTGGAGTTGAAAAATAAGCCTTCTGGGATCTAGGCACGATAACCGACATCCATGCGGGCGAAGTCGTAGGCATCAGATAGCATGTATATATATATATTAAATTTGGACCCCTGTTTTACCCCCTTAGGTGTTGAATGCACAAAAAAACTTAATAACCCAAATAATTCATTTTATCGAAATGACTTTGAAAATCGGAGAACCTTCATACTTTGCGCCCCCTTTTACCCCCTTAAGGGATGATTAACGAAAAAAAAAATTGTTACGTGGTTCATGACTTTCAATGAAAAACCTTTATACAGAATTTCATTCAAACAACTTCAAAACGGCAAAGTTTCATACTAACTTTGCACCCCTGTTTTATCCCATCTATCCATTTTATCTACATACTGAATTTTATTTGAATGGCTTCAAAAACGACTTAGTTTCCTAACTTTGCACCCCCGTGTTTTCAAAAATCCTTTCTTAGTGCTCTCTTACGTTATAATAGGAACCCCTGTGCACAATTTCAAGTTTCTAACCCCTATAGTTTAAGATATGTCGGTCAGTCAATCAGACAGTGAATCAGTCGTTCAGTAAACAGTCAATCAGTCAATCAGTCGATTCGGCGTCTATCGAAAATGTTACATGCTTATTGTACTTTCGTTACAAAGTGTGCATAAAAATAACCTTTTTTTACTTTCGTCTAAATAGAGTATAACTTTTCAAATAATATGGCGTCCGTGTACATAATACACTGCTTTGTGCCCTCTTTGCATAATTTAGATACTATCTATTCTACCCAAGTAAAGTCGGTCATTAAAATTGCATCTGAATGTGAGAGCCATGAAGCTAACTTTGAAACCCTCGTCTTTTAAGCCGTTTGTGTGAAAGGTAAGTTTCAGTTTACAAACACTGACATGTCGGGTGTTAAAAGTAACAAAGTTTAATTAAATATTTCTGTTTGAAATTTGAAACGAGTTACATGTCTTCAATATTTGACTGGCCTATGGGCCTGGTAGATAGTGGCCCTGACTGCTTTACCGGAGGTCGTAGGTTCGATTCCCACCTAGGACAAATGTTTGTGTGATGAGCTCGATCATTTTGCTCTGTGTCTGGGGGTAATTTATCTATAATGTATGTATTTAGAAACATCTAAGTATGTTTATCAGTAGCTTAGTACCCATAAGACAAGGTCTGCTTAGCTTAGAACTAGGTGGCGCTGTGTGATGGTTGTGGAATATTATTTATTTTTATTTTATTTTCAGAAGACGGATGGTCTTAAATGGGCCTTATTTTATATTCAGATAGTGTGCTGTGACCTGTTTTTATCTATCTATACTTTAAGGATCCCATTTTTAATAAAACTTAAAGCATAGCTTATATTCGTCGGAGATATACTTCTACTCTATGTTAGTCCAATTAATTATTCTTATCGATCGAAGACAGGTGTCATGAAAGTCGACTAGAATAGACCATGTCATAATTTGTTATAACATTATCCTCAGTCATCTTATAGTGGAAAGAACAGATTATAGTCTTATGATCACACTGCTCGGGAAAGTGAAAAGTGGTACTGGAACGACTTTTTAAAAGAATTTCTAAAGTGACTGATCTCTCAGAAGAAATGCCAAAAGAAACTCAGGTGTCATGGTCTCTTTTAAAGTCCAGACTTAAGATTGTATGAATATTATGCGAATCTAACGATGCAGAAAAGTCTTCTGGGGAAAGAATCAATTCAGCTTTCAGTTGACTTGTCCCGACAGACGGCATGCATGCTTCAGTCCTCACAGCATCACAATTTGTGCCAATATACTCGAACATAGCTAACGATTTTAAAGACACACGCATAGTGATGTTCAGTGAAGGGTGACGCAGGAGTCTGACGAGAACTGTCGGGTCGGTGAGTTTGCGTGCGTTTCTCGGTCAACCGATGCGGTAATTTTATGGTTGGATATAGTGTTACGCCGATGTCAGTCTTGCATTGTCGCCGTCGTTCACGCGTAATGAATTTCCTTACAAGCAGCTTACCGATATGGCAGTAACGTTAATTTTCCTTTACCGTTGTAAGAAACTGGCATGTCTGAGAGGATATTTCTTGGCTAGATGAGAAACCAAGTCAGAGGTCTATAAGTAGCTTAAAATTTGGGCACCAGGTTTTAGCCATTAACATAACAAGAAGAGACTTAAACTTTCGACCAATGGCTTGTTAATCCATCTGCTCAATCCTATTCTAGATACTATTAGTGTAATGATATTAGGTTAATTTATTTTAACCATGACTTAGGTACTTTTGGCTGTTTCGGAAGTATCTTCTGTTCCCGTAACCCCCGGCGCAGGTGTAAGATAGAACACCGGGGTGGTTTATAGTCAGTAAAATTTTGACAGACCCCTCCGCCTTCCCCGGGGCGCGTATTGCCAAACTGTATACTGACCCAGACACCCGTAGTCTGAACTGAACTACATCGTGCTCATTAAAATCACAAATAAATTGGAGCAAAGTGCATCCGAGCTCAGAGCAATCTGAGAAGATATGCATTTTACTCGCAACAAATTTTAGCAAAGTACATACGAGCTCAGAGCAATCCGAGAATGAATGCATTTTGCTCGCTTGTATGTAAAGCAAACTGTGTCTTGGTGTTTTTTGTCTCCGACTAACCGTTTGTCGTAAAAATGATGCGAAAGGGATCCATAGGTTAGTTTAGGTTAAAACTGTGACCTACTACGCGCGAGCCGAGCGAGCGAAGCGAGCGGTGCCGCGGCAGCGGCTAGCGGCGGCGAGCGCTACCTCAAAATTGGTCGCGAAATTTTCCTAAGTATTTTTTTTCATAGTGCCCCTAAGACGACACTCTACCCGCATTTTGCTTTAAATTATCGATGTGACGATGCCATAATTATTACATACTACACCAGACACTGGAAAGTATGGACGTCTGGACTTAGATGTATTTTGCTTTAATATTTTAAAGCAAAATGTATATTGATTCAGACAATCTCTGAATAGATATACAGTTTGCTCTTCAACTACACAGGCAAACTGCGATCGAACTCAGAGCAACCCCGGTCTGGGTCAGTATACAGTTTGGCAATACGCCCCCGGGGCAGAAGACATCCCTTTGGACTTTCCACCTCGGATCAAACAAGAAAAAAGGTACTTTTGCCTTAAGATTTGCCAACATAAATGTCGGTAAACAACAACGATGACTCAAAAACACATACTAACAGAGTAAATACCTACGTATCCTACTCTTAATTCAGGTCACATGGTAAATGTAGAATAACATCTAAGAACTTTCTAGAATAGTATCTACCTAATTGGACTAAGTTATAAAGAAAACTTGGCTCATTTGTGTTAGTCTCAGAAGTTCTACATAAATTACCTGTGGGTAGTTTTTGCTAGAAGTTGTGACAGACAAACAGAAAGTTCTTCTTGCAACAGTTAGGAACAATTCTGTAGAGATAAAAAATGGCCTGGTTGGAGTGCAAGGTTCTTTTGCGAGAAGTTTGTTTCTGCATTGCACTTAGGACAAAATCTTCAACGCTGGAAGGTTCAGGATCATGTACAGATGCCAGCACATCAAGCTACCTCAATCTGTCAAATTTCTTTCATCTATTTTCAACTTTATTTCAAAAGCGTAACATTCATATTCCATTGGGCAAATTTTACAGCTTATTGTCCTGGCTTATCATTATATTGTAAATCGATATCTCTTCCTCCCTGTTCAGACATGATGGTATTGAACAACTTTTACTTTATTTTTTTGGGATTTCTGCCCCCAAGTAGTAATAAAATACATACTTAAAGATATTGCCACATTGTTGGCTAATTTGGTATTGCTATACAGACTGTCTTAACAAGAACAGACTCATGTTCGTTTTGTGAACAACTGTCACAATATTGATATTAAATTAAAATTTATAGAATTCAATAAAAAAATGTTAATAAGCCTTTTGTATTTTGCACCGTCGTCATAGCAAACAAATTGCATGATAAGTAAAAATTGGTATGTATAGAGTAAATTTACTTTTCAGAAAGAGGAGAACATGAAGTGAATAATAGCATCTTAGATATCCCGGTACAAGAAGTGTAAACACCTTAAACGTTGAAATCTTATAGTCATAATTTTTCTTGTTAGAAATATTGTGTGGAAGTAGTAATTAATTTTCGTGCGTTCTCTGGATAAAAGTGTGGGAAAGTACGTAAATACAAGTTGAAAGAGTTGTAGTCATTATCGACATATGCGTTGCATAGTGAAACGTGAATTAAAACACATTTTGCATATACATAAAAATAAAAATGGCCATTTTTATTCTCTTCAGATCATTAAAACAAAATGTATTTCTAGCTTATATTAGGCAATGATCTTCTTTGATGAAATCAGCTGCTTTTTCTGCAATCATTATAGTTGGAGCATTGGTATTGGCTCCAGTAATCACCGGCATGACACTAGCATCTACAACCCTTAGCTTCTGTACCCCGTACACATTGAGACGACTGTCTACCACATCACCCATAGGACAGGTAGCACCGTAATGATATCCAGTCAGCATCATGCATAGTGCATAGCATCTCCAATATTCATGGGTAGAATTGCGTTCTCCACAACCGCATTTTTTGGGAATAATCATTTCAGACTGAACACGTTTAAAAAACGTCGTGTTTTGAACTTTCAAATAGTCTTGTATATATGTCGCGTGCTTGTCTAAATCATCATCGTCTGAATAATATCCAGTGTATATCAATGGCTGTTCTTTGGGATCTTTGCTTCGCAGTAAGATTTTTCCACGAGATTTTGGATACAATAAATATACTACATTCAGCAACACTGCTTTTCCAACACAGCCGTTGTACAAAGCGTTACATATTTCATCTATAAAAGCGAAGTAAGTACAAAATTGCAGCAAAGCAGACGGTTCGGTCAAGATAAAGTTAAATGTTTGATAATCAGGAATATTTTGACTTTTGTTCATACTGGTATAGCCCACAATAAGTGGTACTAGATATTTAGTAGGATCCACCGGCTTAGAAGGAGGTGAATCTCCCATTGTGTGAATAGTTAAAGTCATTACATGGTCTTGTAAAGCTTGACCTACAGGAAGATCCGAAATCACGTCTATGTTATGACTTTTTAAGTGCTCTTTTGGACCTATTCCAGACAACATCAAGAGCTGTGGGGTATTAATAGCCCCTCCCGACACTATTACTTCTTTTGTGGCTTTAAATTGGACAGTAATATTGTTTTCTAATATAGCTTCAACACCAATAGCATTCTTGTGGTTATCAAAGAGGATTTTCGAAACCAAGGTGTTTTTTAGCAGAAACAAGTTGGGTCGATTTTTGATCGGACCCAAAAATGCCAAACCAGTGCTTTGCCTTACACCATCAGCAATAGTAAACATACATTCAGTAAAGCCGACTGGAGTGTCACCATTAGTATCTAAAACAATGGGATGACCAACTTCTTCGTATGCTTCAAGATACTTCTGTGCTTCCTCAGTATAAAATTTGATTGTGCCTAAATATCCATCTGTACCATGAAAAGCGCCAGCATCGGATATTTGAAGAATAGGGTCGGATAGTCTTTCACTTTTCTTAAAATATGGAAGAGTGTTTTTGCAGTTCCATGACTCGTCCCCAGTTATCGTCGCCCAGTGGTCAAAATCATGACAATTTCCTCTTGTGTATACCATGAAGTTGATGGAACTTGAACCTCCAAGCATTTTCCCTCTCGTCCATTCACTTCCATTGTTTTTATGTAACTGTTCGCTGTAACCATCGTTTTGAGTTACGTAACTCCAATCATTTATTGTGTTTTGCAGATATGGAAAAAGTACTGTTACCTGGAATAGGGTTATGCGTAAATAAAGTTATAAAATGTCAGAATATGATTACATTTCTTGGACCGGTTCTACGGAAACTTTATTAGAATATCTGTGTCATGTATTTGTTAATATTTAGTAGGTACCAACTTTTCTTTGTATTTTAACCGTTTTATTCAATTATACTGAAGACAACGATACTAGCTGTAAACACCGAAAAGCGTTTTCGCAAGTTTGTATTTTTACGAGAGTCAGTGTAAAATATAAAGTAAAATAAAAATTTACCCAAAAGGTTTTAGTGTTTTCGATAATTGCTTTGGTTTATGATTGTGATATCGCACAGTTTACGTACGGAAAAAAATCTTACACACAATTATTCTAAAACCTGGCTTTGCTTAATAAACGACAGTTTAACCACTTCCATGTCCCATGAGTCACATATGACTCATGTTGATTGTTTAACTATTGTATCTACTTTGTGGTCAGTGAAAGAGTTAATATTTACCACAGACTCTACGGGTGGATCTCCACCAGCTTCTATAAGTAAAACTGTGACATCCTTGTTCTCTGTAAGTCTATTGGCTATCACGCAGCCTGCAGACCCAGCACCGACTATTATAAAATCAAAACAAGCGCCATCTGAAACATATAATAAACAGCATAAACATCACGAAAATAAGTTTCTTATCAGGGTAAGAGAGATGTACCTCTTGCCAGTAACGTTTAAGTTTCATGTAACAGAAAGTGCGCTATTACTATCATTCTGGCCCAAACCAAAAACCCTTTGGGCTGTTTTCTAAAAAAGTCCTGCAGGCCTAGCCATATTATAAATTCTATTTCTATTCTATTGCGACAATCGAATGACAGTTGACTTAGAGCTGATTCCATATACACCATTTTCTTTCTATTGTCGCCTTCTCGATTGCGATAATAGAAATAGAATTTGTAATATTACAAGGCCTGCTGATGGATGAATAATAATGAATATAACGGTGATTCTCTTCAGAATTGAAATAATAACATATCGCCTTATACCCGATACCAATTTGTTAATAAAAAACTTTTATTAATTTCAATGATTCTTTCAAGTTTTGAAAGACTTTCTTTACACACAAACAAACTAAATATTTCGAAATAAAAACTTTTTTACAAAAAAATCAACCGACTTCTTAAAAAAAACTAACAGGTGAAAAATAACTCCAGTTTCCACCAAAGCCACAGACTTCCGAAACTGGAGTTATTTTTCACCTGTTAGTTTTTTTTTTAAGAAGTCGGTTGATTTTTTTGTAAAAAAGTTTTTATTTCGAAATATTTAGTTTGTTTGTGTGTAAAGAAAGTCTTTCAAAACTTGAAAGAATCATTGAAATTAATAACAAAATAATAATAAATATTGCACAACTTTTTCACACAACGCCATCTAGTCCCAAGCTAAGCTATGAGCTTGTGTTATGGGTACTAAACAGCTGATAAACATACTTATATATTTCTAAATACATACATATAGATAAAAAAAAAAGTAATAATAATAATATAATAGTAATAATAATATAATATAATATTGTAAATTGGATAACAATTGCTAAAGAAGTTCTATCTAAATATTAATCTGTACATCTCTGCCGGCCCCTTTTCAAATAAAATGGCGTGTTGTTATGTTCTGGAAATACAAAAGCTCAGCATAGACATCTGACTATAGCAATCGCGAAAAATTTGCTGTTATGCGTTGAAGAGTTCCGTTGCCTGTCTTCTACATCAGTTTTTCTTCACCAAATGATACTTTCTAAATGAAAATGCTTGATTTGTTACTAAAAATGTTAAAATCGTGCGTGTGTGCCTATATTGTTTGAGGAGTTCCCTCAATTCCTCGAAGATCCCTCATCAGATATGAGTTTTGATACAAATGGGACCAATCTGCTACTATACCCTATCAAACAAAAAAAGAATTTTGAAAATCGGTCCATTAATGACGGAGTACTGAGTTAACAAACCCGAAAAAAAAAAAAAAAAATACAACCGAATTGAGAACCTCCTCCTTTTTTTGAAGTCGGTTAAAAATTAAAAAACGATTTTACTTGTATTCAGCTGCATCTGGTTAGACTGAAAACCAACCGCAACATAGTAGAAAATAGACAAAGCAAATGATTAGGACTAACAAAAATTTACGAACCTTGAACTTGTGCCTGTTGTGGGAATATAAACGTGCTCATCTGTAAAGCTGTCAGTATACTAAAGGCTCCCTGTATTTCTTGTATTCCAAGTATCATTGACGATGCATTCATGTTTAGTTATTTTTCAAACTGTTTATTAAATATTTGATCTTTCAGAACAACTTTCTCAAGCAAAAAAATTTATTTTCTAAAGCAACACTAAGACACTCGCAACAAAACCCAGACTACAACATATTGTGAGTTATAAGTATTTTCAACTATTGACATAAAACATTGGGGTTCCATAGTGAATTATTTCATTTTAATTTATTTTACCATTATAACATTTGTTACAAAAGTGAAAGAGGTACAGACGCCAGCACGTCAACCTAGTCAAATTTCTTTGATAGGTTTTCAACTTTATTCTTAACACAATAAGGTTCATGTTCGATTGGGAAAATTTTACAGTTTCGGGTAGATTAATGTGCTGGCGTCTGTACTTAGACCAAATAAAGGATGCACGCACGGATAGTGAGATGACGGCCAATAATAGACGTATCAAAATCAAAGTAGCTAAGTCAAAAAAAATTATGGCACTTTTGAATGTCAAACTTACAAGTTACAAGAGATAACTAGAATCATTATACGAATATTTTATTTACATGTCTTGTTTCAAGTTGCCTCTTCCATGTAGAAGTTTTGTATGGAGAGGGCATGAAACACAATACAATATTTTGTATAATAATAAATACATTTATGTATGTTAATACGGAAGAAAAACACATTCTGTGTTTTTTATCTTCGTTAATTATTAATAAATAACTTAGTTATGATTAAAATATAACGATTTTTACGTTAGTCAAACCAAAAAATGTATATGTTCAGTATATCCACAACGCCACCAAGCGGCTAATAGCTGAAGCATTCTGCGCCGTCAACATCGTGACATTTTTCTAGAACATTTTTCTAGACTATTCCTGTCAACGGGCCAACGTCACTTCACTTAAAATTTCGTTGAATGTCGGTGTGCGTTCTTTCAAAAAACCGTTTTATTATTTTATTTAATATACGTTTATGTTAAAGTAAAGAACAAAAGCATTATTGAAGACATCCCTGTCCTCACCAAATAGGGACATAGGGAACGGTCCAACATTTTGGTCCTTCGAGCCGGATATACGAAGAACCACGCGGCCACGTGAAGTCACATCAAAAGGAATCGACTTGGAGAAGAGGATCATCCAGGACTGTCGGCAAGTCGTATCCGGTCAGGCCCCTAGACCCATCCTCCTACTCCTTTTCCTACAATTTGCGTTAATATCGTTATTTTCACGTTTTAGTTTGTTCGTTGTATTGCGCGGCGCTTCGCCGTGCTGATGCTGAGCGGGAGACTGTAAGTACTCGTGTTTTCTACGGCCTTCCAAAATGAGTGACGAGGAGTGTTTTCAAATTGCCTCGGTTCAGGATCCCGTTAGTTTAGTAGAAGGTTCTAAATCCTCCCGTTTAGGTGTTAGCACAATGTCAAATAAACGTCTCGCTGGTTTGAAAAAGCAGCGAGGCACGTTAAAAGGCAGACTCACGTTATTTGAGAAATATATTAACAAAATTGAAAAATCAACATTAAACTCTAGTAACAAAATTGAAATTGAATTGCGAATTCAGTCAACTTCCACTATTTTTGAAAATTTTAATAAAACTCAATGTGAAATTGAAGAATTAATTGATGATTCTGAGTTAGGTACGCAATTAGAATACCGTGAATTATTTGAGCAGCAATACTTTTCTATCATGGCTGACGCTAAGTGCTTAGTGAATTCTAACAATAATGAACAGACCCAATCGTTTTCTCATGCTGATTGTAATCCTGTGTCTATTAAGTTACCAGTAATAAAGCTACCTGTCTTTGATGGTTCATATGATCAGTGGTTGGAGTATAGGAACTCGTATCTCACTATGATACACAATCGTAAAGATCTTAACGACATACAGAAGCTTCATTATTTGAAATCGTCTCTCAGTGGTTCTGCTTCTCATGTTATTGGTGCATTAGAATTCACTGCTCCAAATTACTCACACGCATGGGATTTATTAGAAAATAGGTTTCACAACAATCGCTTGTTGGTGAAAAATCATTTAAAGGCGTTGTTTAATGTTCAGTCACTTCAAGGCGAATCGCATGATCAAATTAGGCAACTAATTGATTCAACATTACGTAATTTGCGAGCACTTAGATCATTAAACGAGCCAACCGATACTTGGGACACGTTAACCGTTTATCTTAATGTTTCTAAACTCGATCAGTCCACAGAACGCGAGTGGGAAACACACATAGGTTCCCTTGTGTCCAAAAATAATTCAAACAACATTAAATTAGATGATCTACTAACGTTTCTAAGAAACCGTGCGGATATGTTGGAAATGATAAAGTCCGATAATAATAAAGGTGTTTCATCGCATAAACACAATAACAATGATTCCGTTAAGTCTTATTCCAATCAAAATAAAAGATTCGTTGACAAATCAAAGTCCAACTCGCAACCTGTCTCATATTCTTACGTTACTAATTCAAGTCAAAATAATTTTAACTCAGATAATGTCAAACAAAGACGTGTTTGTGTTGACTGCGGCGGTGATCATTATTTGTATTCATGTCCGAAATTTTTAAATATGTCCGTGCAAGATCGATTTAAGGTTGTGCAAATTAAAAAGCTGTGTCAGAATTGTATTCGTTCTGATAGTCATTTACCTAGCGAATGTTCATACGGTCCCTGTAAATTATGTAAAGGGAACCATAACTCGTTACTACATCGTAATAATAATACTTCTAGCGAAAGAATAGGAATGTCCGCATCCACTTCGATTTCGCATGCGATGCCGAGTGTAAGCAACTCAGATGATAGGCAAGTACATCCCGAGCGTAATGTGCTCACTTGCAGTGCCGGGGTACAATCGGTGTTGTTGTCGACGGCACTCATTGACGTTCTTGATTCGAGTAATAATTATCACACAGTTAAAGCACTTCTCGACAACGGCAGTCAAAATTGTTTTATCACAGAGTCGTTATCTAATCGTTTACAATTACCTATTATACAGTCCACAATTCATATTTCGGGTGTAGGACAAAGCGTTACAAAGAGTTCTCACACCTGCAAAGTAAACATTCGTTCTAAAGTTAGTGAGTTTAATACTAATATTCAATGTTGGGTTCTTCCTCGTATTACATCGAAGTTACCTTCGTTAGACGTTCAATGTCAATGCATAGAAATACCAAACATATTTCGCTCGCGGACCTTAGGTTTAGGATTCCGTCGGATATCGATATTCTTTTAGGAGCGGATGTATTTTGGGAACTATTAAATAATAATAAAATCAAGCTTAGAAGTGGTCCATATCTGTGCGATACTAAAATAGGATGGATCATCTCTGGGTCTTTTTGTAATAATCATTCGTTTAAACCTCAAAGAGTTCAATGTAATATCGTTCAGATTGATACTCAATTGCAAAAGTTCTGGGATTTGAAAGAATTGTCTGATTTATCGAATGCCATGTCAAAAGATGATCGTTATTGTGAACAATATTGTTTGTAGAGACTACGCAACGTCTCATGTAAAGCTAAGCCTACACTAATCATTTACATTTAATTAAATTCACATCATTATTTGATTTTGAACTCTTCTCGTTTTTTATTCGTTCACAAAAGGTTTACGCTATCTATTGCGATTTTTAAATGTTATTATTATTATAACTGTGTCATATGTAAACGCATGAGAGGGAAAACATTGATAGATAACTTACATGCTGAGCGTTTAAAGCCTAGTTTTCCATTCATGCAATGCGGAGTAGACTATGCGGGACCACTGCTCATGTTTAACCGTAAAGGCAGAGGTGCTAAGTTTACCTATTAAAGGGTTTATTTGTTTATTTATATGTTACACGATTAGAGCCATACACTTAGAATTTGGCTGGCAGTTTGAGCACACAGGATTATATTCTATCATTAAAACGTTTTATAGCACGTCGTAGAAAGCCATATCAAGCCATTGTTGGTGCTGAAAAAGAGTTGTCAGTAATTTTTAACATTAATGAACAATATTAATGATATTTCCGATTTTCTTAGTAACAATCAAATTCGTTTAAACTTTTATACGACCTCATAGTCCTCATTTTGGCGGGTTGTGGGAGGCAGGGGTCAAATCCCGCAAGTATCATTTACGGCGGGTACTGGGCAATGCCAGACTAACACGGGAGGAGTTTGAAATGGTACTAACGCACATTGAAGCCGTTCTCAACTCCCGTCCTTTGTCCCCTCTGTCTTCAAATTCGAACGATTTCCTCCCACTTACTACAGCACATTTCCTGTACGGTCGACCGTTGACTGCGCCCATCTGCGAGAACCTCACGACGATTGAGCCTACGAGATTGGGACGCTACGACCGTGTGGAACAACGATGTTCTAAAGAATATGTTTCAGAGCTCCCTTGGGCGAATAACGCAAGTATTTCCCGGAGCTGATGGAAAATCCCGTGTAGCTGAAATCCGTACAGCGCACGGCATCATATGGCGATCATTTTCGAAGATATGCCCATTAAATTTATAATCACATAAGCGACGAGTACTTCGAGTTGGAAGACTATACCCTGGTCTTTCCAAGGCGGCCGGCATGTTCAGTATATCCACAACGCCACCAAGCGGCTAATAGCTGAAGCATTCTGCGCCGTCAACATCGTGACATTTTTCTAGAACATTTTTCTAGACTATTCCTATCAACGGGCCAACGTCACTTCACTTAAAATTTCGTTGAATGTCGGTGTGCGTTCTTTCAAAAAACCGTTTTATTATTTTATTTAATATACGTTTATGTTAAAGTAAAGAACAAAAGCATTATTGAAGACATCCCTGCCCTCACCAAATAGGGACATAGGGAACGGTCCAACAGTATAAAAATAAAATAAAATCGACCGAATACCTAATGCACAATCTAAACAAACTAGACTCATGAAAATTGAAATTTGATCATCTTTTGAGCGATTTTAGAAATAGTCCTTATGTAAAAGTTATTCATGTTCATTTCAATACTACACTCCGCCAAAGTACCTGCGTCCATCGTTTCACTTATAATTCTGCTTAAATATACAATATTATTTTAATTATGTACTTAACCCAAAAAGGTGCTGTTGTCTCATCATTATGAGCAACTTTTACTATAGAAAAAAAAACATTGTCGAGTTACAAGCTAAAAAATGTACTGAACCAATGCTTTTTTAAATTTATATTGCAGTAGATAACGCGGAATCGAACCAATATGCACAGTTAAGCAATAATTCACTCTAATAAACTGGTCTTAACTAATCTCTAAAACTACACTTCTATAAAGTGTGACTGTTTTGAGGGAATTACAATTGGAGCAGGACTTCAAATGAAATCCCATCAAAACAGTCTCATCAAATCATACATTACTAAAAATTTAAATACATAATTAGATGTGCGTCCTTGGTGCGTGGGTGCGAGCCAGTTTCAACAGCATCCTGGGCATGATTGCTCACAGACTGGACTCCTCTGTGTCAAATCGTTGCTCCAGTATCTCTGCTGGCATGCTAAAATAATGTTTCTTTTGTTGTGTGTGTTATATTAAATGTGTCACTAACATAGTTGTATGTTTATTAAATGTTACTAACACTTAGTTATAATTTTAATGATTGTTTTTTGTCAAAATAAATAAATGATTATATTATTTTAATTAAAGATATTGCCACTTTGTTGATCGATTCTATCGTTTTGTATACTTTTGTTAGTAAAATTATGCGAGAAGATACAAAGAGTAGTCATGTTATTTGCACAGCTGTTGGTTTGATGACAGACAATATGATCCCCTAAATACATTGTTTTAAAACGCAATGTTGCATATCATTGGTTGACAAGCGACCTATATGTATAATTTATTAAATAAAATCTGCCCGGCAAACTTCGTTCAGCCTTCTAATGAATAAAATTTATGTTGTACTAGCTGCTGCCCGCGACGTCGTCTGCGTGAAGGCTCTAACAGGACCAAAAATACCTAAGATGGCAGTGTCGCTTTAGCATTATAAGTAAACATTAAAATATAGGTTATATGAAGAGAGTTTTATGGGAATTCGGCTGAGTTCAGTAATAAGATGTGACTGAAGGAAATATAGAAAATAATGCAGGAATACATTTCAGGCCACAAAAGAGTAAAAATCTGTACAAAGGTATCATGCCTAACAACACTTTCCTATAAATTACGATGGTATTAATGCTGCCAGGAGCCAAAATTTAATGAGAGTCAGGACTGGTGACGCGGTTGCAAGCGACGTACACTTACCCGTGAGAGAAGCCACTCGTCCTTTTTTTTTTTTTTTTTTGTGGGGTGGAAAATCCTCATGGATGTCCCCCGCCCGGGGAGGCGGAGGGGTCTGTCAGACTCTTACTGACTAAAAACCACCCCGTGTTCTTTCTCACACCTGCACCAGGGGTCACGGGAACAGAAGATACTTCCGCGACCCCCGACTGGTGGCGGCCCCGCGGGCCTCGCCAAGTCAGCGAGGGGAGTAAGGTGTTAGACTCCCATCGCGAAGCCACTCGTCCTGAGGTTGACACCAGCTGCCCTCAGTATCTGCCCCTGCGACTTATGTATAGGTATGAGGGAATGCGTGGTATAAATACGTAAAAATTTCCGACTCAATGGTGTGTCTTTGGAGCGAGATGACTTAAGTCGGGTCCCGTTACATAACTTCGGAGGAGATACGTTCCGAAAAAACATAATCGACGCACCGACCTTCAGGTTAATGGTATGCGCTGGAAGTCCACTTGCTGACAGGGAGTTCAGAAATTCCACGGGATAATGTTGCGTCATCTTGATCGACGACAGTGTTTATCGAGGTGTAGACCACTTTATTCTTCTCAATTTCCGAGAGAATGCATTCGTTAATTGCTGCAGTCTGATCATTTTTGGGCGTCAAAATGGCCCGCTCATACACCCAAAAATTCTACTGGTGTGGTATAAGACTGATGTCCCCGTACACACAGCAAATGAGTTCTTCTAAGCTGGATACCACTATACCGAGAAACTCTGGAAGCACCACCTGTCCACCTCTCTCTTCTGGTAGAGTGCCTTCGCAAAGACTTGGAAGGACATCGGAGAATTCTTGAGCACGTGCATTGCCGCCGAACCGAGCTCTCATATTAATGGTCAAGCGCAGCGTACGCACTCGTTACCACATCGAAGATCGTTTTAACGAAGCATTTACCTCGTCAGCCCTCGATCCCCGCGTCACCACCTTAGCGTTTGCCGGAAATTGCCACTGAACTGAACTGTAACACCACCCATCTAATGCTTGTTCCTGCGGATGTCCTGTAACTTTTTTGTAATACTTAACACCGCATTTTTTTTAAATTGTCTTCCTCAACTCTGCTAAAAATTTTGAGGGTTTTGTTGGAACTTGAATATATCAAAACAAACTATATGATACAACTTTTATGAAGAAAATGCACATTACCATCTATGAATTTTAAGAAAGTTATTCTTAAAATTCATAGATGGTAATGTGCATTTTCTTCTAACCTTGCCAACATAATCAAATTTAAATTATTAATTTCCAAAAAGTGATAACATGTAACTTTATTTGATTTTTATGAAATCTCATAGATGGGGCTGTTTCATAAAAATTGTTTTTGTCTTCATATTACTAAAATTCATTAAACTATGTTTCTCTGCCCAAGTTACTTAAATGGCGTAGTTTTTATAGTGTAAAGCTAGATAATAGCATGGCTTACTCAAAAACAACATTTAAATATGCGTCCTTAGATTACACGCTGTCACAGAATGCGTAAGAAGAATAAAGATTCACAGCTCCTCCCCCGTAGGTGATAGCGTGATAATGTAGCCTATGTGTTGACCCGACCTCTTAGTAATATTCATGCAAAATTTGAAGTAAATCCATGCAGTACTTTTTGAGTTTACCCCGGACATACTCGTACATACAGACAAACAGACAAAAATTCTAAAAAGTCAATTTTTGTCACCAGTTACGTTTTGCTAACAAAATCCACTTATTTTTTCTCGAAAATTCTCAATGTACAGTTTTTCTTACGTTACTGTTTTATTATATGTATAGATAGATTGTATATCGATATCTCTTCCTCCCTGTTCGTACATACATAATGGTATTGAACAACTTTTGCATACTTTCTTTTTTTGGAATTTCTGCCCCCAAGTAGTAATAAAACACATACTTAAAGATATTGCCACTTTGTTGGCCAACTCGGTGTTGCTGTACATACTGTCTTAACAAAAACAGACTCATGTTCGTTTTGTGAACAACTGTCACTATATTGATATTAAATAAATTAAAATTTATAGAATTCAATAAAAAATGTCAATAAGCCCTATGCATTTTGCACCGTCATAGCAAACAAATTGTATGTTTGTTAGCATGATAAGTAAAAATTGGAATGTGTAGAGTAAATTGACTTTCTAGAAAGAGGAGAACATGAAGTGAATAATAGCATCTAAGATATCCCGGTACAAGCAGTGTAAACACCATAAATGATGAAATCTTAGAGTCATTATTATTCTTGTTAGAATACAAAACTTGTGTTAGGATGAACCTTATTTCATAGTTTTTTACGAAAACTCTGTGAAATTAAAGATGGTTACATAATTATATGTTTATACGAAAAAAGGACTATTTTGATAAGTATAATTTTATTGTGATGCAGTAGTTAAGGAGCCTGCTTGTTGTAAGTGGGGTTTGGTGTTCAAATCAGGGAGAGTACTTAGAAGTCATTAACATCTGTGAAAGAAAATATTGTGAGGAAGTAGTAATCAATTTTCGTGCGTTCTCTGGATAAAAGTGTAGGCAAGTTTGTAAATACAAGTCGAAAGAGTTGAGTTATAATAATAATAATAATAAAGTTTTATTTTTCTCACCACAATATACATAAATTGGTTTACAATGGTCAGATTCGACAAGATACACAATTCAGGTATTATATATTGTGGGAGACTGGTGCCTAAGCTAGGCGCATGGCCTGTATTTCAGGACACCAGGATCCCACCCCTTTACATTTTCATTTTACAATTATGTACTAGACGCGCTGACAGAATGTAGTGAGTAATCAAACATACGGCATTTTATAGTTATAGTTACAATTATTAAATCTAGGTTAAGTATGCGAAGAGGATGTTAGTAGATATGTAGTATGGGTGATTGTGTGTGAGTGTGGTGTGTGAGTCTGTGGGTGTATGCGTGTGTGGGTGTGTGAGAGTACGATATTGTGTGCTTAGGTCATTATTTTATGGAGGTTTTCAGTATCATTATAGTTTAATTTTAGTAGCCAGTCAGTTAGCCTATTTTTAAATTTATTCTTTGTGAGGTTAAAGATATGTAACACCTTATGAATTTTATTGTATAAGTAGCCACCTAGATAGCAAAAATAACGTCTTGCAAAAATAGTTTTGTGACGTAGATGAAGGCGCTCCACTGGGTCATATCGTCTTTTACCCCTGGACAGCGTTGGATTATAAACCAAGAGAGCATGCTGTTTTAGTAGAATGTGCAATATAAACAGTTGCCGCACCGTCAGGACTTCATTTTCTTTGTATAGCTGTTCAGTGGGGTAGCGATATGGTCGAAAAGTTGACACTTTCAGTATGGCTCTTTGGGCTCTTTCAATTTCTATTAGGGTTGTTTTTGGAGCTCCACCCCAAGAGGTGATGCAGTAGCACATTACAGATTGAGCAAGGGCATAGTATACTGTTTTAAGGATGTTTTCATCAACTACATGTCATGTCTTAGCGTTTTGAACACATATATTAGTTTCCGTAATCTGTTACTAAGAATGGTTATGTGTTCTTGGAATCTTAGACTTTGGTCGATTGTAATTCCCAGGTATTTTACAGTCTGAGCCCTGGTTAGCGGTTCGCAGTTACATCTATGGGTCAGTGGGTTTGTGCAAGAGTGAGCTACTATTGTATTACTTAATGTTTGGAAGGATCTATTGTTTTTTATGGAGAAAGCTATGTAATTGGTTTTGTTTGTATTAAGGGTCAAAAGCCTAGTTGTGCATGCTCATAGACATCTTTTCAAGAGTTCGCGCTGAACAAGAGGGCAGTGTCATCAGCAAAGCTTATGATTTTGCCATTGGGGATAGTGAGCATACCCAGATCATTGATATAAATGAGGAACAATGAAGGTCCAAGGACACTGCCTTGAGGCGTGCCGTAGTTAATTCTCTGCTCCTCACTGATGAATTCATCTATCTTTACTCTCTGGGTACGCTCACTAAGATAATCTTTAAAGAGGTCCAGTGGAAGTCCTCTGATTCCCAAGTTCTCCATTTTGCTTACAAGAATTGGGACAGAAACCGTGTCGAAAGCTTTAGCTAGGTCCAGGAATATGGCCATGACCCTATCCCCGCCACCCATGTTTGTGACAACATAGTCTGTTAGCTCATGGACCGCGTCAGTGGTGGATTTTCCTGAGCGAAAGCCAAATTGGGCTGGTGCGATTAGATCATGGTTTTCCAAGTAGCTCACAAGTCTGCTGTTCATTACCCGTTCCAGTATTTTGGAAAAGGCAGACAACACAGATATAGGTCTGTAGTTATCAACACGGCTCCCGTCCCCACCCTTGTAGACCGAGTGTATGATGGCCTTTTTGAATACGTTTGGAAATTTACCAGAAGAAATGGCAAGGTTACATATGTACGTTAGCGGAGGCACGACTACGGCCGAGTGCTTTTTTAAGAGGTCACCGGATATCCCATCCCATCCTGCGGCACAGTTATTACGAAGTGACATCAATATTCCCGCTACCTCTTCCTCATCTGTTGGGAGCAATACCATGGATTGCGCTCTGTTACAAAGTTTTCCCTTTGTAGCTTTTGTTTGTGTAGCCTTTACACTTCTTGCTAGTTTTTCACCTATTTTAGCAAAAAAGTCATTGACATGGTTTACGGAATTTTGTGGGGTACCTGATGAGGCTAATAATTGTGTTGATGTATTAGCTTTCCTTTTCGACCTGTTTGTTATATTATTTATAGCCGACCATAGTTGTTTATTGTTTTTTCCAGCTGTATTTATTTCATTTTTTTCTGATTCTATTTTTAATGTTCTTAATAATTTATTACAATAATTTCTGTATCTGGTAAAAGTAATTTTTAAAATATCATTTTGAGGCGCCTGTTTAAATTTTTTATGCAATGTGTCTCGATGCCGTATACAGCGAAGTAAACCAGGAGTAATCCAGGGCTTTAATATTTGCTTACGGTTCGGAGTCTTACCCGATATGGAGTTTGAGTCTATCACGTGTTTTATTAATCTTGTGATTGTTTCCCCTGCCACATGAGGATCTTGGGTCTTGTATACTTCACTAAAGTCTAGTTGTGTTAGGTCTGAGTCTATCGTAACATGATTAAAACGGATACAATTTTTTGTGATTATTTTAGGCATTCGTTTTGACAAGAATAGCATTACTGTCTCATGGTCAGTTAGAGCAGAGTGTGCGACTGAAGTAGAAGCAAGTAGTCGAGTTTTCAGTATGATGTGGTCAAAACAAGCTAGTTGTCGCGTAGGTATTGTATGAGCAGGTAAGAGACCATGGGTAGCCAGTAAGTTTAGGTAGGAATGTTTAGCGGAATCCTTGCAGAGTTCATGTATATTTTTATTGATATCTCCCGCGATAATTATAGTGTTGTATTTGGATAGCCTAGTTAGGGTAATATTTAAGGAGTTGAGAAAGTTATCTAAGTCTTTGTAACCCGGCGGGCGGTATATCGCTAGAAGAACAGTGTTTCTATCAATTTTTAATTCGAGACAGTTAGCATCTAAGAATGTCGGCTCCTCGGCAACTAATTGTAGGTTTTTATGTACATACAGTACAACACCTTCATTTTGTGTATGATTATTGTTGGTAAGATAATAATTATAGTTCGACAACTCGGGAATATTGTGGGTGTTCGGGAGCCAACACTCAGTTAACGCTATTATGTCCCAGTCAAGTTTTGTTCGAGCAAGTGTAGTCATAAAACCCGCTATGTTTTTATTTATGCTTCTTATGTTCTGAGTGATGATCTTAAGTGTTTGATTAGGTAGGAAATTTGGTGGTACACAGTTTTCCAGGTTAAAAATCGAAGCATCCGACACAGACACAGCATCTAGGTTATTTAGGTTGTTTTGTGCGTTATCGAATGTTAATGTTTAAAATTTTCGTTATGACATTTATGTTTTGAGTGCTGCTTAACAGCATAACAACCCAGTACAATAATACAGTGGTACAGAGCAGGTGCGATTTAGTTGAAAATACATGTAGTTGGTTTTTATTTATATAGCAATTCGGACGATTTAGTTTGTGTAAGTTATGAATGTAAAGTAGTATTGAAGGTGTATTTTTATTGTAGGTGTAGTATTGTAGACGTGATTGTAGGTAGATGTAAATAAGTTGAGTTGAGTTGAGTGCAATATGCTATGTTTTTGTGAAATAAATACTTTTATTATTATTATTATTAATTATTATCGACATATTATGCGTTACATAGTGAAACGTGAATTAAAACACATTTTGCATTATAGAGTCGATTGTTTTTATACAACGATGAGGAAGCGATGCGCCTCCCTGGTGCGCCGCGTGCGGGCCAGCCCCAACATCATCCTGCGCTGTGTTGCGAGCAGACTCGATTGTCTGTATGTGAATCGCTGCTGTAAGCTGTCCACATCTGTGATAAGCTTGTGGCAGTGACTTATATGTGTAGTGGTTTTAGGTTAAGTAATTAGAATAGGAATACTAACATAGGAATAAGAAAAATTGTTACTAACACAATGAGTCAATGTTACTTGCAATAAAGATAAATAATAATAATAATGATATACATACAAATAAAAATGGCCATTTTTATTCTCTTCAAATCATTAAAACAAAATGTATTTCTAGCTTATATTAGACAATGATCTTCTTTGATGATTTCTGCTGCTTTTTCTCCAATCATTATAGTTGGTGCATTGGTATTGGCTCCAGTAACCACCGGCATGACACTAGCATCAGCAACCCTTAGCCTCTGTACCCCGTACACATTGAGACGACTGTCTACCACATTACCCATAGGACAGGTAGCACCGAAATGATATCCAGTCACCATCATGCATAGTGCATAACATCTCCAATATTCATGGGTAGAAATGCGTTCTCCACAACCGCATTTTTTGGGAATAATCATTTCAGACTGAACACGTTTAAAAAACGTCGTGTTTTGAACTTTCAAATAGTCTTGTATATGTCGCGTGCTTGTCTAAATCATCATCGTCAGAATAATATCCAGTAAATATCAATGGCTGTTCTTTGGGATCTTTGCTTCGCAGTAAGATTTTACCACGAGATTTTGGATACAATAAATATACTGCATTCAGCAACACTGCTTTTCCAACACAGCCGTTGTACAAAGCGTTACATATTTCATCTTTAAAAGCGTAGTAAGTACAAAATTGCAGCAAAGTAGACGGTTCTGTCAATATAAAGTTAAATGTTTGATAATCAGGAATATTTTGACTTTTGGTCATACTGGTATAGCCCACAATAACTGGTACTAGATATTTAGTAGGATCCACTGGCTTAGGAGGTGGTGAATCTCCCATTGTGTGAATAGTTAAAGCCATTACATGGTCTTGTAAAGCTTGGCCTACGGGAAGATCCGAAATCACGTCTATGTTATGACTTTTTAAGTGCTCTTTTGGACCTATTCCAGACAACATCAAGAGCTGGGGGGTATTAATAGCCCCTCCCGACACTATTACTTCTTTTGTGGCTTTAAATTGGACAGTATAATTGTTTTCTAATATAGCTTCAACACCAATAGCATTCTTGTGGTTATCAAAGAGGATTTTCGAAACCAGGGTGTTTTTTAGCACAAACAAGTTGGGTCGATTTTTGATCGGACCCAAAAATGCCAAACCAGTGCTTTGCCTTACACAATCAGCAATAGTAAACATACATTCAGTAAAGCCGACTGGAGTGTCGCCATTAGTGTCTAAAACTATGGGATGACCGACTTCTTCGTATGCTTCAAGATACTTCTGTGCTTCGTCAGTATAAAATTTGATTGTACCTAAATACCCATCTGTACCATGAAAAGCGCCAGCATCGGATATTTGAAGGATAGGGTCGGATAGTCTTTCACTTTTCTTAAAATATGGAAGAGTGTTTTTGCAATTCCATGACTCGTCCCCAGTTATCGTCGCCCAGTGGTCAAAATCATGACAATTTCCTCTTGTGTATACCATGAAGTTGATGGAACTTGAACCTCCAAGCATTTTCCCTCTCGTCCATTCACTTCCATTGTTTTTATGTAACTGTTCGCTGTAACCATCGTTTTGAGTTACGTAACTCCAATCATTTATTGTGTTTTGCAGATATGGAAAAAGTACTGTTACCTGGAATAGGGTAATGCGCAAATAAAGTTATAATATGTCTGAATATGAATACATTTCTTGGACCGGTTCTACGGAAACTTTATTAGTATATCTGTGTCATGTTTTGTTAATAATTAGTAAGTACCAACTTTTCTTTGTTTTTAAACCGTTTTATTCAAGTATACTGAAGACAATGATACTATCTGTAAACACCGAAAAGCGTTTCTGCATGTTTGTATTTTTACGAGAGTCAGTGTAAAATTTAAAGTAAAATAAAAATTTACCCAAAAGGTTTTAGTGTTTTCGATAATTGCTTTGGTTTATGATTGTGATATCGCACAGTTTACGTACGGAAAAAAATCTTACAAACAATTATTCTAAAACCTGGCTTTGCTTAATAAACGACAGTTTAACCACTTCCATGTCCCATGAGTCACATATGACTCATGTTATAATAATAATAATAATAATAATATTTTTATTGCAATGAAGATATTTGTAGTACGTACATATTGGAGTGAGTGAGTTAAATGAGCGTAGGACTTAAACTAACAAATAAAAAGTTGGGGTGAGCCACTGTTCTCCTAGCTAGGTTGCAGAGCAACCTGTGTTAAGGAGTGACAGTTTGCCTCCCTAAAAAGATCTTAAATAGTAATTAACAATAGTGCTACGGGTTCTCTCCAAAATCAAGTACTTAGTTTACTTACACACACTATTATTATACAACGTGTAAAAATGTTTACTTAGAGTAAGTCTGCATTTACACTGAAGTTGATTACAAAGTCTGGGTGAAAAAGTAAGTTTAAAGTAACAATACAAATGGGATAGTTTTATGAGAGTCATGCATGATTGAGTATGTGTGAATTTATGATGTTTGTGTAATGAAAGTTTGTTGTGGCTTAAACGAGAAGTTAGGAGGTAGATATTAAGAGATCCTCAGTCTCGTCATAGCTTTTTAAAAGAAGAAAAGAGTGAACGGTTGATTTACACTTGGAATATGGTAAGCTATAAATAGGCAAGTTTCTGCTAAGTTTGTTATACAGGTATGGTCCTAGGTAAAAAAAGAATCGTTTAGTGAATGTGTAGTACGGTGGTGGGATAGTGCAGATCATGTCTTTTCGACGTTTTGAGACTGCAATAAAAGGCGTATGACGGTGTTGTAGAAGAATGGTCTGCAAGACAAAGTGTTGTCTGACGCTAAGGACCTTCTAATCTTCGTAGAGGGTGGTAGAGTATGACTCATGTTGATTGTTTAATTATTGTGTCTACTTTGTGTTCAGTGGAAGTGTTAATATTTACCACAGACTCTACGGGTGGATCTCCACCAGCTTCTATAAGTAAAACTGTGACATCCTTGTTCTCTGTAAGTCTATTGGCTATCACGCAGCCTGCAGACCCAGCGCCAACTATTATAAAATCAAAACAAGCGCCATCTGAAAAATATATAAACATCACGGAAATTAATTTTTTATCAGGGTAAAAAAGAGATGTACCTACCTTTTGCCAGTAACGTTTAAGTCTCTAACAGGAAGTGCGCTATTACTATCAATCTGGCCCAAACCAAAAACCTCTGGGCTTTTTAAAAAAAAATCATGGTCTATGAATATATTTGTGATTCTCTTAAGAATTGTTAATTCAATAATAACATATCGCCTGTTTCCTAACTGTTTATAAACAAAAACGATAATACTTGTGTTCAACTGCATCCGTTTAGGCTGGAATCCAACCGCAACATAGTAGTAAAAAAACAAAACAAATACTTTAGTCTAACAAACAAACAAATTGACGAACCTTGAACTTGTGCCTGTTGTGGGAATAAAAACATGCTCATCTGTAAAGCTGTCAGTATACTAAAGGCTCCCTGTATTTCTTGTATTCCAAGTATCATTGACGATGCATTCATGTTTAGTTATTTTCAAAATATATATTTAGTTTTGATCTTTCAGAAAAACTCTCTCATGCAAAAAACTTTTTTTTCTATAGCAACAATAAGACACTCGCGACTGTACCCAGACTACAAAATATTGTGAGGTAAAAGTATCTTCAACCTAAACTATTGACATAAAACATTGGGGTTCCATAATGAATTATTTCTTTGTAATTTATTTTACTATTATAACATTTGTTACAAAAGTGAAAGAGGTACACGTACGACGTCAGCCAGCACATCAACCTACCTCCATGTGTCAAATTTCTTTGATAGGTTTTCAACTTTATTCTAAATATAATAAGTTTCATGTTCAATTGGGAAAATTTGACACTTTGGGGTAGATTGATGTGCTGGCGTCTGTACTTAAACCAAATAAAAGATGCACGCATGGATACGGATAGTGAGATGACGGCCAATAATAGACGTATCAAAATCAAAGTAAGTCAAAACATTTATGTCAATTAGGCCATTTGAAAAAGCACTTTTGAACGTCAAACTTACAAGTTACGAAAGGCAATGAACATGAATAACTTAATAATGATTCTAATCATTATTAAGTTATTCATGTTCATTTCAATACTACTCTCCTTCAAAGTACCTGCGTCCATCGTTTCACTTATAATTCTGCTTAAATATACAATATTATTTTAATTATGTACTTAACCCAAAAAGGTGCTGTTGTCTCATCATTATGAACAACTTTTACTATAGAAAAAAAAACATTGTCGAGTTACAAGCTAAAAAATGTACTGAACCAATGCTTTCTTTTTATATTGCAGTAGATAACGCGGAATCGAACTATAATGCACAGTTAAACAATTTACTGTAATAAACTGCACTTACATAATCTCTATAACTAAAATTTCATAAAGTGTGAATGTTTTGATGGAATTACAATTGGAGCAGGAGTTCAATTGTAATTCTATCAAAACAGTCTCATCAAATCATACATTACTCGAAATTTAAATACATAATTAGATGTGCGTCCTTGGTGTGGGGTGCGAGCCAGTTCAAACAGCATCCTGGGCATGATTGCTGACAGACTGGACTCCTCTGTGTCAAATCGTTGCTCCAGTATCTCTGCTGGCATGCTAAAATAATGTTTCTTTTGTAACTAACATAGTTGTATGTTGTGTAGCGGAGCCTTCAACTACAGGCATTTCTATGCTTAAATGAAGACTCCCTGACGTCAAGTCATTTAAGCCAAAGTGAAATGCAATAAAGTTATTTTTTTAATGTTTATTTAATGTTACTAACACTTAGTTTTGTCGGAATAAATAAATTATTATATTAATATAATTAAAGAAATTGCCACTTTGTCGATCGATTCATTTATTGTTTTGTATACTTTTGTTAATAAAATTATGCGAGAAGATACAAAAGGTAGTCATGTTATTTGCACAGCTGTTGGTTTGATGACAGACAATATGATCCCCTAATTACATTGTTTTAAAACGTAAGTTGCATATCATTGTTTGACAAGCGACCAATATGTATAATTTATTAAATAAAAGCTGCCCGGAAAACTCGTTGCACCTTCTAATGAATAAAATTTATGTCATGTTACCTTATTCGTTTTAGCTTAAACTTGTCAAATGTCAAATTGTCACCTGGCAATGAACTGTCATGTCAATGTCAACCAAATGGCGCTTCCTTTGAAAAATGTTCAAGAAAACGAATATTCTTGATATTTCTTTTTACAAGGACTTTTATTATTATTTATTAAATACTTCAAGCACACTAATGTACAGAGGCGGACTTAATGCCTTAGACATTTTCTACCAGTCAACCTTTAGGCGATGCAGAGAAAAGCAGTGGTAGGGGCAATTAAAAATGTTTTTTTTTTCATTTCATGTTTTTTATAAGTTTTTATCCTATTCCGGACGAAGCCAAATCCAGAAACACAATTATCATTAAAATTCGCTCTACTGCCGCTCCAATATTGCTATATTATTATAGATGGCGTTACTGAGACATGGGTTGACAGTTTTACTATGACGTTTTTTTTTCACACAACGCCATTTAGTCCCAAGTTAAGCTTGAAAGCTTGTGTTATGGGTACTAAAAAGCTGATAAACATACTTATACATTTCTAAATACATATAATTATATGGCATAGTATCAAATAGCAGACAAAAATAGTAAATGATCACCAAAATGAAACTCGCATTTTAATGTGAAATATTATTACCAAAGTTTTAACACTTTGCTATCCTATTTAAGTAAAATGACTCCAAGTAAATCATGAGTAACCCAAAAATAGTAAATGATCACCAAAATTAAACCAGCATAATAATGTAAAATTATAACCAACGTTTTTACATCTTGCTATCCTATTTAAGCAAATTTAACAACGCAGAAATTTAAAAAGCGTAGACGACGGAGCCCCGCTACGCGGGGCTCCTATTTCTGTCTGCAGGGTTTAAAGAAACCTAACTAACCTAACGTCGGGATGCCCCAAGTCCTGATTATGGGAGCAAACTCTTTGGGGTTTAAGCAATCCCGTACAAAAAGAATGATTCATTTTGAACCAGTAGTTCCAGATATTACCTCCTACATACATTTTATTTGTTTTACACGATCATCCTATCCCTGTGATCCAACCAGTTGGACATAATTCCACCGTTGTACCACGGAAATAGTGCATTAATTTACTCGCTAAGATTTGGTGATCATTTACTACATTTGGTGTTCGAATTCAATTTAAAGTGCAGTCGTGACTAAAATAGATAGTACTATTTGTTATTTTAGACTTTATTTTTCTAGTGTCAAGTTTATATTTTTGGTAAAAGAACTAAGGGTATCAAAGCATTTTATGGTGGTCATTTTATTTAATCCCTAATTATATTATTGATTACACCCAGACACAGAACAAATGATCGTGCTCATCACACAAACATTAGTCCTGGGTGGGAATCGGACCCACGACCTCTGGCATAGCAGTCAGGGTCACTAACTACTAGACTAACAGGCCAGTCAGACATTACTATCATATTATGGATGTCTTCGCTTTGGTATCTTCAATCTCTTTGCTTGGACATCACTGCTAGCATTAGCGTTGGGGGTTGGGATATCCTCTTTCCATATAATTATAGTGAAGGGTAGTTATGGCTAATCATTATTTTTTGCTCGTTATCAGCTGCTGCTTGTGGTGACTGGTTGATTTGCTGGCCATATTTGAGTTAGCGTTTTATTATTTAACTGTTTATTGGTATTACTGCGATGGTCCCAGTTCATCGTTTTGTGACTACGATTGACATTCCTATGAGTAGCACTGCACAATATGTTAGCGAGCACAACCAGTCCACCGGGAATCTTCCATTTGTTCAGTATTTAGTAGACTTTTCCTTAAGACTAGTTTTCATGAAATAATAATGGTATATTACAAGTATTAATGATGAAAATGTGTTAACTATTAGGTGGCAAATAATTAAAAATTTTGATCTATTAAATTAGTTATTTTTATTGTATAGATTCAGATTCTTCCAACTTACTAGAAGGATGTGTTGGTGGGAAGTCGGTGGCCCCACTTCTTCGCAATACCAAAAAAGAAGATAGTAATGGGGGCATTTTGGCGGACTCTTTTATGTTACGTGACGTTCAAAGATTCCTAACCTGATGAAGATAACCTTTTTTTTTGGGGCTGTGAATTCTCACTGATGTCCCCCGCCCCAGGGAGGGCGGAGGGGTCTATCAGACTCTTATTAACTAAAAACCACCCCGTGTTCCTTCTCACACCTGCGCCGGGGGTCACGGGAACAGGATATACTTTCGCGACCCCCGACTGGTACCGGGAGTGAGGTGTTAAGTTCTCCTCGTGACGTCAAAGAGGAGCGCGCGTGAACTTGACGCGCCGCCACCTCGTGTCCATGTACGTGGGGGACGGCGGACGTCCCCGAGTCCAAAGCCCCTGAACCCATTCAGGGGGGGAAGATGGCATTGTCCGCCCTCCACCTTCGCTCAGTGCGTCTGCTGCGGGCCAGGTGAGTGGAAGTAATCTCCCTCTCCCTTTCCGCAGTCTCCTTCTGCGAGACGACCGTATTGTAGCAGGACCCCCCCGACCCGACGCTGACGACCTTCTTTTCGGCCACAGCCGGCAGCGATAAAGATAACCTAATCTAACCTAACTTGAGAATAATCTATAAATCTTTACTGTGTGAATTAAACTGTTTTTCAAACCATCCAATAATTCAGCACACGCTGACATTTTCAGCAACATTTTAATTTTATCTTGGATGTGTTTAGCTACTTCGATTGGACAAGCTGCTTTTATAAAAAAAAAAAACTATGAAATAGTTCCCAGTTCTTGTTTTTTTTTACTGACTATCAATATAAATAAAACAAATACAGTCTTTTAATATTTTATTTAAACATTTTTCACACAAGCGTTTCGTTTTGCTTTTTCCGTCTTATAAATAATCTTTCTTGATTATATCAGATGCTTTTTCTCCAATCATAATAGTCGCAGCATTGATATTAGTGCCAACCATCTCTGGCATGATACTAGCATCTGCAACCCTTAGCTTTTGTACTCCGAATACCTTAAGATTAGAGTCTACTATAGTTCCCATAGGACTTGAACCGGCATGATGGTAACCGGATACCATCATACACAGCGCATAGCATTTGTAATATTCATGAGTCGATTCAAAACTTCCACAACCACAAGCTTCAGGAATAACAAGTGTAGCTTCAACACTTTTGAAAAACTTCGTGTCTTGAACTCTTAAAAAATCTTGTAAATACGTCGCGTGATTTTTTAAATCTTGAGCGTTAGAATAGTATCCATTGTAAATTATTGGCTGTTCCTTGGGATCTTTGCTTCGTAATAAGATTTTACCACGAGATTTTGGATACAACAAAACGTGGGAGGTTAGTAAAACTTTTTTCCCGACACTGCCGTCATACAAAGCATCACATATTTCATCTTGATAAGAATAGTAGAAAGCACAAAATTGCAACATCAGAGTAGGATCATTGATTAAAAGACTATATGTCTGATAATCCGGGTAATCCTGACTTTTATTTAACGTAACATATCCAAAAACAGCTGGGGTTGGAAAACTAGAAGGGTTCACTGGTTTAGCCGGAAGAGAATTTCCCATAGTGTGAGACATGATAACCGTTATATGGTCTTGTAAAGCTTGACCTACAGGAAGATCAGAAATCACTTCTATGTCGTGACTTTTTAGGTGCTCTTCTGGACCTATTCCAGACAACATCAAAAGTTGAGGTGTATTAAAAGCTCCTCCTGACACAATTACTTCCTTTTTAGCTTTCACACTTATAGTTTGGTTGTTTTCTAAAATTGCTTCAACACCAATAGCATTTTTATCGTCGTCAAAGAGAATCTTTGATACAAGTGTATTTTTTAGCACAAACAAATTGGGCCGGTCTTTTATTGGTACTAAAAAAGATTGAGCTGTGCTTTGCCTTTTACCGTCAGCAATGGTAAACATATTTTCGGTATACCCAAGAGGAGTGTCTCCATTTGTGTCCAAAACAATCTTATTACCAATTTCTTTGAATGCTTCAAAGTACGGAAGGACGTCGTCCTTATGATTTCTTGAGGTACCTAAATATCCGTCAGTTCCATGAAAAGCGCCTTTATCAAATTTACGAAGAACTGGGTCAACTAGCCTCTCACTTTTTTTAAAGTATGGAAGAACATTTTTCCAGTTCCACGATTCATCACCAGCTATTTTTGCCCAGGTATTAAAATCTTGCGGACTTCCTCTCGTATAAGCCATGAAATTAATGGAGCTTGAGCCGCCAAGCATTTTTCCTCTAGTTAATTCAACTCCTTTGTTTTTGTGAAACTGTTGGCTGTAACCATCGTCTTCAGATGCGTAGTTCCAGTCAACCGATGTATTTTTAAGGTATGGAAAAAGACCTGGCACCTAAAATAGATTAATGTAATAATTAGAAAACCTATATGGTTTTATTACGGTGAAATGGTGAATGAAAGGCGACTAACGAAAGGTATTTATAAGCCAGATGTAAGTGTGAACGCCTGGAGGGGGCACCCTAGAAGGTCATTATATAGACCTTATTGGTGAGGTTCTTCAGAAAAATCAGGTGCGTATTACTCGCAACTGGTGTGCGTGTAGGACAACATGTATGAATGTAAACGAAGTAAAAGAAGTATGTAAGAATCGTAGCATATGGCGCTCTATATTTTCTGCCTGCCCTCATGGGAAAAAGCGTGAGTTTATGCATGTATGTCGGTATGTAGAAAACCTAGCTCATGGAATACATGCATCGGCTAAAAGATCACTGACTACAATAGTTGACTTCGTAATTGCCTTACTAGCCAAGAGTAATGCCACTCGCGTACAAAATTGCTAGTTTTAAAAAAGTTGCAATGCTAATCTCATTTCGTGAATATGTAGGTGGAGTGAAGATGAAGTACATACTAATGCTAAAGATTGACCGTTCTGTTAACTCTGAACTCATCATGCTTGCATTATCGTTGAAAGTGATAAAAAATCTGCGAGATTGACTATATTATCTGCTGCTGTCATCTCTGTTAATTACGACATGATATAATATGAAAAAGAATTACCCACCACAGATTCTTCAGGTGGATCCCCACCTGCCTCTATTAGTAAAACTGTGAAATCTTCTATCTCTGTGAGTCTATTGGCTATCACACAGCCTGCTGACCCAGCACCGACTATTATGAAGTCAAAACAAGCGCCATCTAATAAATTAAACACACATTTAATATTAAATACACATCCACAATTTTCACACAATGTTAGATGACATTGTGTGAAAATTGTGCCAAACTTAGCAGAGCATGTGTTATGGGTACCCGGCAGTCAGGGCTACTAACAACTGGACCAACAAGCCAGTCCTGGTATATTAATAGAAATTAATTCAAATGACAATGAATAGACCTTTTCATGACAAGTCACAAGACACAAGTCTAAAATCATGATTCTATCCTAATGCAATGAGATTTTTGATGAAAAAAAGACATTTACTTTTCAATCCAAAATTCTCATTCTGTTTAACATTTAAAATTATATTTTCATTGTTTGTTACAGGTGTGCATGTAGGGGGGCTTTTGTACAAATGTAAAATTACCTTTGGGAAAAACGTAAAATAAAAGAAAAATCGAGATCCAAATAGGTCCAGAATCATATACAAAATTCATAGACTTATCAGGATGTGAGGCAATTTTCCTGCCAAGA
This sequence comes from Euplexia lucipara, assembly GCA_921972225.1. NCBI lineage: Eukaryota > Metazoa > Arthropoda > Insecta > Lepidoptera > Noctuidae > Euplexia > Euplexia lucipara. The sequence goes on from OV179159.1 coordinate 19,896,828, forward strand.
CCAACTCAAAAAATTATATTAAGATTGAGACTAAATAAAAAATAAAGTTATTGTTTCTTTAACTTTTAAGACTTTACCTTGCACTTGTGCGTGTTCTGGCCATCTATATGCAGTAAGCTGTAAAGCCGTTAGTATATTAAATGCTCCTTGGATTGTTTGGATTCCAGCTATTGCTGAAGTAGAATTCATTTTAGTTTTTTTTTGTTGTCAGCAATCACGTCATCATCTCAAACAATCACGGGATCTCAAACCTGTAACAATTGTTTTTTTTATTAAATATTGTTCTATTATGTAAAATACTGTTCTGAAAAGATATAACGTCGTTTGGTTAAGTAAAGTGATAAGAGCGCTGATCTTAAAACTTTATTTTATAGCACTTTACATTGCCAAGGCACATGGCCCTATTCCTTTTTTTTAAGTTACCAGAAGTTTATTTAACAAAAACTGTAATACAACCTTTTGTTACACTGGTACCAGTGGCTAAACCACAATTTAAAAATACAGTGAGCACCCACGGTTAAATACCATTTTGTCAAATTTTATTACTTCTATACAAACACGTAGGGGAAACCGGGGCCGGTTGTGACTTTTTTTTACAATTATAATATAATTATAATAATAATAATTATAAAAAAAAATATTGTTTTGATTGTTTTACCTGTAGATAGGTTTGTTTGATTAAGTAACTATTCAGGATCTATATCTATTATATATATAAAAATGTTATGTTGGTTTGTGTACGCTTCAAAATCTCAAAAAGTTCTGCACCGATCGAGCTAAAATTTCAGCATGATATTATATTATTATATAATCCGCATCAAGGATTGTTTTTATCTATTTTTTTTTTCTTTTTCTAAACATTTTAATCACAATGTGCCACAGCGAAGCGTGGCAGGGTACAGCTAGTTTAAAATAAATTTGATGAAAGCCGTGTAACATTGAACCCGTGATCGGGGCTGGTTGTTAGCCTATATGGGGCAAATTGTTACAGTAAAAAACAGACATATATGACCGATTTTATTAGGAACAATTGTCACAATGAGCCTCTTTTCTTATTTTAAATAACAAAACACTATGTCTGTAAAGCAATCTTATGCCTCATTAAAACGAAAACATAATCTAAATTAATAAAAAATAAACTAATTACTTATTATTTGGTGATCTACTTCACAACAACAAAATATGTATCGATAATTAATTTATCATGTTCAGGATTACAAACCTGCATGAAACAAAACCTTTGTACAGACGCTAGCACGTCAAGTTACCCCAATGTGTCAAATTTCTTTGAAATTTTTTTTTTTTATGTCAAACAAGATAAAGTTCATATTCAATTCGGAAAATTTGACACATTGTGTCCAAGGGAACTTGATGTGCTGGCATCTGTACCTATTAATTAACAAACCTTGAAACTTTGAAAGTATTTAAAAATTGAAGGTAATCTATACTAAAAAAAAAATCAGATTAATAAGAAGAACCAAGCAGTTTAGTCACTGTAGTCTGAAAAATTATATTCGCAATTCAAACATTATTACTTGCAATTTTTCCTCTAACACATTTCACATGTGACCAATTCTTAGAAGCTCCAAACTCTACCCAGATTTCTTCAGATAAAAGCGATCACAACATACCAGACAAAAATAACCATTCTCTACTTCACTTTCTTCGTCACTGTCATGTAGTACCTTCTTCTTTACTGGAAGGCTTTTTTTTTCATTACTAGTTTTCCTTCTCATATTGGAAATTTCCTGTTCTGTCTTCTTTCCTGTAACCTTTGGCTGACTTTCCATTTTTGGATTTACTTCTTACTCTGTTTCAGTGCCAGAGCTTTTTTTTCGGGATGATACTTCAACTCAACAAAACGGCCTCTTGCTCACCGTTGAATTCTTGTCTATTCTTCTGGTAGCCGACTGTAAGAGATTCTACTGGTGTGCTTCTTTTCTTTATATATCTTGTTAGTGACATATGACATACCAGTAATGCGAAGTCTTTGGGATGCCACAAACTTTTTTAGTTTTGCCTTCCTCCAAAATAGCTGCTGCTTGTTCGTGACAAGCTAGCGTCAACCTACAAAAAAAGACAAAATTTATGTAGCACAAGTCGTGTCAGCCGGCCACAAGCAAATTTAACTTTTAGCCCTAACGCCAAATCTGACCTTGTGAGGTTGTGCAGTGAAAACGTCAATAAACATAGCTATTTCAAGGTAGATTCATTGCAAAGCGAAAGCATTAGGGCGTAAAAATCACAACAAGGTCATTTCTACCTTTACGGAACGTAGGTTGCGAACCAAATTTACTACAAGTGTAAAATTTTACTAACCAGCCATTTTAATTGCGGCACGCGCGGGCTCCTTTCACAAAACGCTCACGCTGGCGCCACTGGCTTCCGCGGCATGCTTACCAGCGGCGGCGGGAGTATTTGTCCATTCGTAACGTCAGTATTGCATTCTCTGTTCCGCGACCATTGCCACTGTAACCACCTACCCCTGGCACATCCAGCCCCGGTCTCCTCTACATATTAACATAGCCTTGAATAACATTTAATACAACATTCTTTAATAAAGCATACCGTAACTATACCTATTTAAAACTTATTGTTACTTTCTAAACGTCGTGTCAGTAAGCAAAAGGCGAGACTAATCACGTTCAATGCCATCCAGAGATGAACAATTGGATCATTTATGTTCTAGACTGACAGGTGTGGATACAACCTCTTGTGGCGTCACCGCGTTGGCCGCCCGATTCACAGGCGACTATTGAGCAGCTTACGCCACAAGTTTTAGTTAGTATCGGTTGGTGAGGCATAGCCTCAAAATCCTTGAAGACGCTATAATTCTCATACAGGAGATTGAAAGAAAAAGCTATTGCGTATCTACGAAAGAGCCCTGCAGACCTTATTTATATGTGCCTTACGGCTGCGGCAAATAAGCTCAGTTCAACGTAATTTCCGGAGAGAAGTGGAGCTACCAGTGTCTTATGGAAACTCGTCCTCTTATGGTGGTTGCGTGTGGTTCTTGCTTAGTCTGTAACCTTAAATAATTCTTCCCTAAATAATTTCTTGCCAGCAACGCACTAAACCGAGGACCTGTACCTCACTGAAAGTACCCTTAGCGAGTAGTCACTTAGTTGTGTGGTATGTATTTAATGCCCTGGCTGGCTGACTGACTTGATTTTAAAATGAAGTCAGCCCTGCTAAACAACCTGCTGGCTGGACCTGCTAGATAAAAATACTAGCCTGTTACTGTTCCATTCCAGAGCAAAGATCTTTTCTCATACGGAGAAGTCACGAGCAGATTAATTACCACGCTTGAATAAGGCAGAAGATGCGTGATTTAAAACTTATTAACTATATATCCAGATTTCTTTAGGATGTTTTTTATTACCTTTGTCAATAATAATGTCTTAGATAAACTTAAAAATTACGTATGAATTGAAAATGCCTCAATGGTACTGGTGCGGATTTAAAACAGAACCTCATGCATAAGAGGCAAATATACAAAAAAATACAAAAAGCAAGCCTTTTAACTGCTAGGATTTTTAATATATTTATTTCTATAAATCTATGTATGTACACCTAACTATATTATACAAAACCTAAAAAAAACCTAACAATGATAAATGATAAATGATGTTTATTTTTAACCGACTTCAAAAAAAGGAGGAGGTTCTCAATTCGACGGTATGTTTTTTTTTTTTTTTTTTTTGTGTGTTTGTTACGTGATTTCTCCCCCATTTGTGGACCGATTCTCAAAATTCTTTTTTTATTTGAAAGAGTATACTCCCGAGGTGGTCCCATTTTAATTTGGTGAAGATCTGGTGCTGATCTTCGGAGATATACAATGGAACTCTTCAAAAATAGACGGCAAATCTGTCGTGATTGCTGGAATCGCTTGGATGTTTATTGTTTATACAACATCATGACGTATCATCACGCCTGTATGCTCTGAGGAGTATGCAGATGTGTACAATATACCTAGATTTCGACAGTTAGGTATGTTAAGTTTAATTTATTAGGGATAAGTAGATAACCCTATTACCATGACATGTATTGTTAACAAATAACAATATAAACATAAATTCATGGCAAATATTTGTATGGGAACAACTAAAAATGAAAAAATAAAAATCTTTTTTGCAAAAAATAAAACCGACTTAAAAAAAACACTAGCCGGTGTAAAATAACTCTAAATTCGGAAGTCGGTGGCCCATCATGAATAAGACAAAACCACCAAAGCCACAGACTTCCTAATTTAGAGTTATTTTACACCGGCTAGTGTTTTTTTTAAGTCGGTTTTATTTTTTGCAAAAAAGATTTTTTTGTAAATAGGTTTTTACAAACACTTTTATACGTCGCCTTTTTTAGTAAATGAGATCGGTATTTCACTATTTGACTACTCTGAGAAGAAACACCGAAAGAAACTCAGAGGTCATAGTCTCTTTTAAAGTCCAGACAATATCTTGGTCAAATCATGTAAGATCCATGCAGATTAGTGTCTAAGATGGTCTTTTGAGGAAAGAACCACACAGAATGAGGGGACCAGATCAGTCAGTGCAAGCATTTGTCACTAATCGTGAGCTCAACTCGGAACTTGAGGAGCTCCACGTGCCGACGAACAATACCAAAGAAAGAACATTTGGGTTGGTCCCATAAAGAACTCAAACTAATAAGAAGAACCCATAAAGAGGTCCCATAAAGAACTCAAACCAATAAATAACAACAAAGCATCAAAAAATTCGTCCGCATCGCTGCCAGCTAGTAATGTGCCCAAGACTGGCGGCATTGCCACGTTGAAAGGCAATGCTTAGGCTCTGGCCAAAGTAGATAGTTGAAAAACTATTCAAGTAGTGGCTACGTAAACTACTATTAACTACGTATACGTATCGATTAGAGCCAAGCTTTTAGGGCCATGTAGATTTAGAAGCTTGTCTCCACATGAGATCTGATATCCTTTCACAAGGCAAACCTTATGTGGTCGTCTTGACAACATTTTACATGAAATGTTTTGGTGGGATTTCAGTTTTTTTTGTAAGTTGCTAGGCAGTCTTTTTAGTGCTTATTTTTTTCTTCTTTTTTTGGGGTGTATTTCTTGCACATCAGAGTGCCGGTTTTTTCCATTCTCTGTTTTTGCCTTTTTCTTTGATGGTTTACTGATTACCATAAGCGATAAATCGGGGCAATATTTCGCTCTCAAGCGATTATATTACCTCATACAAACTTCCATACCCCCTGGGGGTGGGGGGCGAAAGTTATAAGTTTATGATTTTTTTTGTTGGTTGTATACTAAACTTAGATTACATAGGTACCAAATTTCAGGAAGTAGCCAAACATTTTGATTGTCATCAGTGTGTCAGCGTATCAGTGTATCAGTGTATCATTGTATCATTGTATCAGTTTATCAGTGCATCAGTGTACCAGTGTATTAGTGAGTGTGTCAGTGACAAAATCGGTGTTTTTAGATATCAATAAAATCTAAAGTATTAGAGCTACTCAATTAATACTATGTATGTTTGATAAGTCTATTATTGACATCATATCCTGAGAATATGAACTCTCTGGTACATCAGAAACCAACTCTATGAAGGTTCAAAAAAACGACGAAACACTTCGAGAAAAGGTAGGTAGTGCCCTTGCGCTTCGCTTGGCTCGTCTTGGTGGTGGCTATGTGAGAAAGATCGTGCATGCAATTTACATTTAAATCATTATAGTTCCATATTAAATCAAAGTTAGTGAAATAATAAAACAAAAGATATAAAAATTAATGCCATAATTATGTATAATTGTCATGTGTTAATTAGTTATTTTGCCTTCCAAAGTACGAAATATGATAGCTAAGGACAAGCCAGTATGCCACTGGCTTGTCCTTAGTGTTGTTTACTACATTCAGTTACGTGCAATGCAGTGTACTAACACTAAAGTTTTAACTTGAAATTAAGTTCAAATTTACTATTTCTTATTTGCTCGCGACTTTGTCCGTAAAGAGAAATTCGAAACATAACTGCAACCGGGACTTAGTTTTAGTTGATTTGCGAAGTAAGTGTACAATGTAGGTAAGTTTGTCAATAAAGGTATTCCTCACTAGAAAAAAACTCATAAAATAATAGGAAATCAGTAAAATTAAACCTCATGAAAGAATTAAAAATCAATTTATGTCAAATATATATCAAAATCAGTTTGTATGGTCATTAAATTTTATATCAAATGAATAACATGCTTTTATTAAAACCACAGCTACATGACACATTGAGCTGCTGTTATAAAGTATGTTTAAATTTTTATCGATTTCTTTTTTAAATTATTTGCAGCATCTATCCAGTTTTTGCACTTCCGTAATAATCTTCTTTGATGAAATCGGCTGCTTTTTCTGCTATCATGATAGTCGCTGCATTAGTATTTGCTCCAGTTATTTTCGGCATAACACTAGCATCTACTATCCTTAGCTTCTGTACCCCAAATACATTAAGATGAGAGTTGACCACAATTCCCATAGGACAAGAACCAGCGTAATGGTAACCTGGCATCATCAAACATAGCGCATAGCATTTCCAATAATCAAGTGTAGAATTAAAATCACCACAACCACAAATCTCTGGAACAACTAGCTCAGATTCAACACTTTTAAAAAACTCAGTATCTTGAACTCTCAAAAAATCTTGTAAATACATCGCGTGTTTGTTTAAATCTTCATCATTAGAATAATACCCTGTGTATATTATTGGTTGTTCTGTGGGATCTTTACTCCGCAATAATATTTTTCCTCGGGATTCTGGGTACACTAAAACAACCGAGCTGAATAGAACAGACTTTCCTAAGCTGCCCTCATATAGAGCTTCACATAGTTCATCAAAAAAGGAGTAATAGAAAGCACAAAACTGCAACACGCCAGTCGGTTCGTTCATTACGAAACTAACGGTTTGATAATCTGGATAGTCTTGACTTTTATTAATTCTGGCGTACCCAGTAATAAGTGGAGATGGAAAATTTGTTGGATCTACTGGCTTGGATGGAACTGATGATCCCATTGTGTGTGTCACACTAATTATTACATGATCTTGCAAAGCTTGACCAACAGGAAGATCAGAAAGCACTGTTATATTGTGACCTAGTAAATGTTCTTTAGGACCTACTCCAGACAGCATTAAAACTTGCGGAGTATTAATAGTTCCTGCTGATACTATGACTTCTTTTTTAGCTTTGTAATGTACCGTTTTATTGTTTTCTAATATTGCTTCCACACCGATAGCGTTTTTGTTGTCATCGAAAAGAATCTTAGATACCAGTGTGTTTTTAAGCACAAATAAATTTGGTCGATCTTTGATTGGATGCAAAAATGATTGAGCTGTGCTTTGCCTGACGCGGTCAGCAATAGTAAACATACATTCAGTATACCCAAGAGGAGTGTCACCATTTGTGTCTAAAACAATGTCATGACCAATTTCTTCGAAAGCATTAAAATACTTCAGTACTTCTTCATTGTAGTTTCTGGTGGTTCCTAAATATCCATCTGTTCCATGAAAAACGCCTGCATCATGTTCACGAAGGAAAGGATCTACTAGCCTTTCACTTTTCTTGAAATATGGAAGTGTGTTGTCCCAGTTCCATGAATTGTCGCCAGTTTGTTTCGCCCAGTTGTTAAAATCATTAGGATTGCCTCTTGTGTACAGCAAAAAGTTGATGGAACTTGAACCTCCAAGCATTTTACCTCTAGTTAATTCAGCTCCGTGATTTTTGTGGAACTGTTGGCTGTATCCATCATCTTCAGTGGCGAAGTTCCAATCAACCGAAGTGTTTTTCATGTATTGAATTACTCCTGGTATCTGGAATAGAGTAAAGTCACCTTTTAAATGCTTTAAAATATAAAGTTGGTTGAAGCAAATAAATTGCAATTTTTAAAGTTATACAGAGACATCAGAGAGGCAATTCTCGTATTTTCTGAAACGTTCAAGTATTCATTACAAACCATCATGTACTTGTACATATTATACAGGTAGTAGGTAAAACAGTTCAAATCCTAATCTCAGTCTCAACCTGTCAGAAATATCTATGTGTAATTTCCCAACATTTTTGACAAGTATGTCAAATAAGATTGTCGCTGAGATGAGTTGTGACTGACTGGGTTTTAATGTATTTAATAGCGGGATTTGGTAGAAAGTCAGCAAATATTTATTTAATCAAACATCAAGTTCTATTTGTTTTCAGTTCGTGGATCTACAGCAGAATCGTATAAATAACAAGCTGTTCCCGCGACGTTCTTCGCTTGTATATCGGAAAACAACGTTTCGGTTAGTGTAGATAAAGCACTATTGAATGTTTGCACTACGAGCTCCCCGCCCTTTATTTCAAAAGCGGTTGAGCGCATGAAATCAAAAGCGGTTGAGCGCATGAAAAAAAGATTTATGCTCTATAATATTACAAATATAAGTGGTAATAATATTGAAACAAAGGAAACACAAAAAACAGATTTTTGTGACGTTTGACCTTGAGAACCTCACGACGCGGACACAGAAAATTTGCTATTAAAACTGTGTTATAGCCACAGGCGTTTTCTTCCTCTTAGAGTCCATTGGAAAATCTGGTTTTCAACTTTTTTTTGTATTCATTAATAAATATTAGGTTAAAATAACATTAAACTTTACGTAAGCAAGGAGTGGATGAGTTTGGTGTGTGTGTACTTGTGGTTATGTGGAATGTATGTGTGAGTGTGCGTGTGTGTGTGTTTGTCTCTCTACTGTGCTTTTCTATGCTCTTAGTTATAAGAATTATGATATAAAAAACGGACACTGCAATGTTATTCATCTGTATGTATAGATAAACACTGACAGGTTTGATTATTAATTCATTAAACCCCAAGAAGACATCGGTGTCCGCGCTGTCGTTGGCTTTCTATTGTGTCTCTAATTGATACAATTGAAAGATTAATACTAAAATTGAAATTATTTGAAATAACACTCACCACAGATTCTACGGGTGGATCTCCACCAGCTTCTATAAGTAAAACTGTAGCTTCGTCGATCTCTGTAAGCCTATTGGCTATCACACTACCTGCTGATCCAGCCCCGACTACTATGAAGTCAAAAGAAGCGCCATCTGAAAACATAACGCAAGCTTTTAAGTCAGTAATTGTATTTTGTACTTTATTCCGACGAACGTTACGTTTTCAAGAGTCGAATTGATTAAAAATTAAGAATCGTAAACTTAGTCTTTGGCCAGACGAAAGAAAGAGTTTAACATTTAACAATAACTGAATGGTTCAATGGGTCAAATTTCATTGCTAGTTTTTCAACTTTATTACAAACTGTAAATAGTTCATGTTCAATTGGGAAAATTTGACAGTTGGGAGTAAGTGGATGTGCTGGCATCAGTACATACGATACATTCTGTTTTGAATACGGAACGCAAATTTTCATGTGTATTTTAATTTAATTAATGATAGAACTAAAACTTCTTTACAAAAAAAAAACAACCGATTTCTTAAAAAACACTAACAGATGAAAAATAACTCCAGTTTCAGAAGTCTGTGGCTTTGGTGGTTTTTTTTCGTTCTTTATTGGCCACCGACTTCCGAAGCTGGAGTTATTTTTTACGTGTTAGTGTTTTTTTTTAAGAAGTCGGTTGCTTTTTTTGTACAAAAGTTTTATTTTGCTATTTTTAATTTCTTCGTCTTCATATGTAAAGAAAGTCTTTCAAAACTTGAATGAATCATTGAAATTGGTTAACAATTGCTGAAGAAGTTCTTTCTAAACATTAATCTGAACATCTCTGCCGGGCCCCATTTAAAATAGAAGGGCGTAATGTTATGATATGGAAATACAAAACCCTCTGCATAGATATCTGACCATAGCAATCGCGAATAATTTGCAATTTGAAAAAAAAAATAAAAATCGGTGCGTGTGTACCCATATTTTTTAAGAGTTCCCTCAATTCCTCGAGGATCCCTCATCAGATCTGAGTGTTGATACAAATGGAAACAATCTGTTAGTATACCCTAAGCTATCAAACAAAAAAAGAATTTTTGATAATCGGTCCATAAACTACGGAGTATGAGGTAACAAACCCTAAAAAAAATACAACCGAATTGAGAACCTCCTCCTTTTTTTAAAGTTGGTTAAAAAATATAAAAACCCTTTTTGCTTTGTTTGCGTTCACACATCTGACATTGATGTCATACAACTTTAGAGTAATCTATAGGAAACTTTACCTTGAAGACTTGCGTGCTGGGGCCATAAAAATGTAGACATCTGTAAGGCAGCTAGAATACTGAAGGCTATCTGAATTTGCTGGACTCCTTGTATTGCTGAAGATGCATTCATTTTAAATAGTTCGCAGTACTTAATTTTCCTAAAGTCGGTACGTCATCACCTCAAATGTGTTGACGTGAGTACTGAATATTTTCTAAAAAGATTTTTATGTTTTCAAATTACAGTATTTGAGAACACTTATACTCTATTTCAAATAAGATTATTAATTTAAATAGAGTTGTTTTTACAGCCCGTTCAACCAATTTTGCCTTCTATTTCGTAGATCTAAGGATAGCATTGAAAGCATAAACGTGGTAAAAAAATCCACAGTTTACTACAGCTGCCATTTGTCATGCCTCTAACGCAATAGAAGTCAAAATTGGTTGAACGAACTGTAAAAAGGTTTATTTGAATTGCTAATCTTATTTCTTTGAGTATTGTTTTAAGTAGATAATGACATGACATAAACAAGTGCCTTAGATTATATTCCTTATCTATTTAAAAACAAAATTATAGTTATTTTACTTGAACGTAATAAAACGGCGATACCTACCATTTGTAACACTGAAACTACAGTGGCCCGAAACTCGAATGCAAAATATTATTTATACTTTGTACGTATTTTAATTAAGCGACATTACTGTTCGGTGTAGAATACTTACTTTAAAAACTTAAGGTTCAAGGCTTAAATTTCTTTTGTTTCGCTGTAATATTGTTTTTGAACAAATGCGGGCAAGTAATTTTTCAGTTTAACTTAGACATTATTGGCAACAATGAAGGAAAATCTTGTAAAGAATCCTGGACTTAATTTGAACAAGCGTGGTGATCAATGCTCGTGCCTTCTGTATGAAAATAGACCTTTACCCTTCAGTGGGACAGTTAGGCTAGTATTGCTATTCTATCATAAACAGGGAGCCGGACGCCCAATGTCACCACTGCATCGACTGTCGGGAGGACACGGCGCCGCATACGCTGGCAGAGAGTGCCGCTTGGGAGGAGCCGCGCCGTGCCCTCGTTCTGGAGTAGGCAGTGACTTGTCGCTGCCGGCCGTGGTCGAGAGGATGGACGGCAACGTCGAGTCCTGGAACGCGGTGGTGTCCTTCTGCGAAACGGTCGTCTCGCCGAAGGAGGCTGCGGAAAGGGAGAGGGAGATTACCTCCACTCACCCAGCCCGCAGCAGACGCACCGGGCCTCTTCCAGCTTCCGCTAACGCCCTCTTCCAGCCCCCCTAAATGGGTTCAGGGGCGACGGACTCGGGGACGTTCGCCGCCCCCCACGTACATTGAACCGAGGTGGTGGCGCGTCGTGTTCACGCGTGCCCCTCTTAGACGTCGCACGAGGGGAGTCTAACACCTCACTCCCCTCGCTGACTTGGCGAGGCCTGTGAGGGTTGCGGAAGTATCTTCTGTTTCCGTGACCCCCGGCGCAGGTGTGAGAAGGAACACGCAACACAACACAGTAAGAGTCTGACAGACCCCTCCGCCCGCCCCTGGGCGGGGGACATCCATGAGGATTTTCCACCGTAAAAAAAAAAAAGTATTGTTATTCTATGTGTTAACTTAAAGCCCAGGCCCAGGCTTGTGTGCCCTTAAAGTTATTATTTGTAAGTTTTTATGGTGTACAATAAAGAGTATTCTATTCTATTCTAACTATAGCAAAAATACATGTATGACAACATGTATGAATGTAAACAAAGCAAAAGAAGTATGTTAGTATCGTAGTATATGGCGCTCTGTAGTTTCTGTCTATTCCCATGGGAAAAAGGTGTGAGTTTATGTATGTACGATTAACAAAAAAGTAAAACGTTTTGTAAAATTTTGGCACCTTACACCAGATGCATGGCTTATTAAAATTCGCATACATTGAAATTCGATATATTATAACCTTGAATGAACCAGCTAAACAACAAAAGCAGCAACTGTTTCAATATACTATTTCATTTATTAATACCTATATTATGTTGCTACGTATCTTTCGACAACTAGTATAGACAACTACACTTGTATAGGATATTTTTATTATAGGAAATACTATTTAAATACTAAACTACAAGTTTTCTGATAAATAATACGCATGTTAACAAAATATAAACACCAAAATATAATAAGCCTATCCTAACTGATGGACTAATTATATTTTCAAAAATAATACACAAGTTTTTTCACTTTTTCAAATTAATGGAAAACTGCTTAGATTGAGCACATTGAAGTTAAGCGCGTTATCTAGTATAAACTATACTAGCTAGTGACGTCATGCGACATTTGGCTCGATGTATCGCCGTTATTTTTTGATTACGTGAAAAAGAAAAAATATGTGTCTAACATTTTCTTGTAATCTAGATGAGGGACGGAAAAACAAAAATTTTGTCAAGGAGCCCATACATGTGTAACTGTATGCACTACTGTTTGACTGGTCTTTTGGTCTAGTAGTTAGTGTTCTAGACAGCTATGACGGAGGTCGTGGATTCGATTCACACCCAGGGGCAAACGTTTGTGTGATAAGCACAATCAAATTAGCTTACGTAAAGCATCAACCATTATGTAATAGCAGATTTCTAGGTTTTCTTAATATGTGTAACTCGCGTGTGGTTGACCTTACATTATTAATTATTATTATTACAACTTTTTTTTTGCTCAAAGACGTAACTTAAATTTCATGTTCGTTCAGCTGACTTATTCATTAATAAACATCATTAATAAACTTATTACAATATTGCAAGTCACTACATACATACATAACATTACGCTTGTAATCCTAGAGGGGTGAGGCAGAGGTGTACCTGTAATAGTACACCCACATTTTGGCAGTTATGGTATAGTCCAAAGAGATTTAAGATACTATAGAGTAGTATAGAGACGACATGCAAAGAAATGTATGGGCTGGTGCTGCCATAGAGCAGTAGCAGCTTTGGACTCAGTGGAGAGGCGTGCGAAGAGGCTTATTGGTGACCCAGATTTGGTTAGAACCAATCTGCAAAGCCTTGAGCATAGGCGTAGGATAGCTAGCCTTTCGGTTTTCAATAGGATACATTTTGGAGAGTGTGCACGGGAATTACATGACTTGATTCCGCCTTCACCTTTCTACCATCGGACAACCCGGCGTACGGCGAGTGTCCACCCTTACATCGTTGGCACTCCCACGATTCGGACAAAGATGTATACCGCGTACATCGAAGGACTGGAACAACTTGCCTGCTGCGGTCTTCCCGTCCGATTATAATTTAGGTGTCTTCAAGGCTAGAGTGACTCTCGTGCTCTTAATAAACTAGTGCGCTTCACCATCACTGATTGCATCACTGCTTACCATCAGGTGGGATTGCAGTCTTATAGTAAAAGTGTATGGCCCTAAAACTATACTCATTAATTATAAAATATTTATTTAACTTCTCATAGTTCACTCGGTCGAAATCGTATGTGGAGTTACTATATTGTATTTAATTAGTAGTTAATGCATTTTAGTGCATAATTTTAATGGCGTATTGCGGTGATAGTAGTGTTGCCAAATTAAAAACGTCACGGAGTTTCAAAAATAAATTCAACTCTGACTTTATCCTCGTATTAATATTTTTAATTATCACTATTCTAATGTGAATTGTGAAAATAATATTTTAACTTAATTCACATCTTTAAAATAATATTACTTTACTAATAAAAAATCTTTCTTTGACGAATCAGCTATGGTCAAAATGATTTTAAACTGTTGGTAACACTACGTAAAAGGTGAGCTGTCAAAGGTGTTATTGTCAATTTCTTCAAATACAATACATTGTGCTTTGGATTCGGCAGCGAGTTTTTGTCTTTACTTGTGCATTGATAGTTGTTGAGTTTGTTGTGCTATCATTGCGTTCTGTTCGTGTCCAGTCGAGTCTACAAAAGTACCTATAAAACCACAGTTAGCTTGACTAACCTATGTAATAATATTTGTGTGGGATCATTTATTGATTTGTTGGTAGGTATTATTCTATGTTGTCTTTCGTGAATTCAAATCATATTGCAGCAAAGAGCTGCTGCTTTTAGTGGAAAGTTCGTTACTGAACTAACCTCAAACCCGAACAAAAAATAAAAAAAAACAGCAAAAACCCCTCAAAATAAATGGATGATTTTTATTTCCTTTGAAAGTACGATATCACCCCTCTTTTATATCTTATTTATGCCATCATACACAATGTTTTGATGCGGAACGGCGCTCAGTAGAAAATTGGGCATACTCCTTTAACTCCTAGACTTGTGTTCACTAGGGCACAAGTATTGGATGAAACCGTGCGAAGCCAGAAAAAAAAAAAAAAAAAAGTATTGGATGAAAATTTTGTTCGTGAGATCCCGTCTAGAAGTAATAAGTATTGAATGTCTTTAGTATAGTAGTCCATGTAATAGGGGGCGAGCCTATTGCCATCAATCGGGCACAAATCCGGACTGCTACTGAAAAATTCCAGATGGAAGAACCTCAATAACACTTTGCCAGACCCGAAGAACACTCACACTCTCACAAGACACTCTATGTAATATAATCAAAACGATTGATGATGATGATTGACATTTAAAGCAGCAGTGTTATTCTGTAAAACCACCTACAGTTTCACCCCGTGGAAATTTCAATTTCAATTTATTTATTTCAGACGAAAGTCCATAGGGTTAGTATTACAGAATTACTTAAAGACTAGTGTTAGTAATACAAAAAGAAATTCAACTGGTGTGGATCCTTATCCAGTGGCGCAGCAGAGGGGAGTTCCACCTATCTCGAAACACGCTCAAAAGACTGTTAGTGGTGGTACGCAGCCGGTCGGCCATGGATGCGGTCCTTTTACTTATTATTGCGTAAAAGTCATCGGTACGCGCTTCCGCAAACATACCGGACGCACAACAACGCCACGACCGCCCCAACAGTATTCTCAATGCGTTATTGTATTGGACATGCAGGTCGCTGTATGTCCTCTGCGTAAAAGTGGTCCAAAGACTGCACGTGTAAAAGGACTGGCAGAAGGCTTTAAAAAGCGTTACCTTTACTTGATTTGTACAACGTGCAAATCTTCGAACCAGCATGTTACACCGAACAGCCAGCGGCCTGCGCTCCCTCTCTAAGTCTATATGTAGAAATGTAGGTGAATTACGAATTGAGCTGCCATTCCATACTAATACAAGACATTATCAGTTCACTTTACACAAGTTTTTGTTTATAGAGTACTTTTTACTGAATCGATCGGCTGCAACCCGTTCAAAACCGCAAAGGAATTTGAGTAAAAACTAACAATGTGGTTACATTTTTTATTAACAATAAAAAAAAAAAAAATAAGAATAATTAATAATAACCAGAGTGAACTCTGACGAGAAACGGAGCTCCCACCTCTTTCTTGGTTTAGTTGGCCGGCTAGAGTGGAGATTCGTAAGAGCAAACGGAGGAAGGAAGCATTTCAGTAAGGTGCTGGTAGGGATCTTGACCGTACATCCGGGATTGTCCTGATAGACGTGGAATACCTCTCCACTCCTCAAGCACGTCAGGTTATGTTGCCCTCTTGTCGCTACGTCACTATGTGCTAGCGGCCGTTTCAGAGGGCCCATTATTGAGTGTGCAAGTCACCCCCTGCCATTTAATCCGTGAATATAAAACATTGGTAAGGCAGGGGCCACAGTCCTTCACAGTTTTAGGTATCCAGTCCATTTTAGCCACAGCATTTTGCATACAGGGAAAATCTGCGGTTGGTGCCTCATTTCATTAAACGACGACAATGGGCTTCTGCGAGTTGGCTTAGGCCCCTCGTACGCCTTTCAAAAGATCGGACCTTAAGGGTTCCGAGAGCTAATAGCAAATAAAAATAAAATAACCTATATGACATGTTCCTCTTACACGTTTTTGGAACGAAGTTCTTATCGCGCGTTGTGAAAGGGGGCTAGACGGAAAAAATTCTTACGAAAAGTTGTCACGACACTTTTTGCTATAGTAAGCTATTGTAAGCTATGCGGTGTCGCATGTTCGCAGGGAGAGGGAGAGGGAGAGGGAGAGGGAGAGGGATAGGGAGAGGGAGAGGGAGAGGGAGAGGGAGAGGGAGAGGGAGAGGGAGAGGGAGAGGGAGAGGGAGAGGGAGAGGGAGATAGCGGGAGAGGGGGAGGGGTAGAGAGAGGGAGGGAGAGGAAGAGGGTGTGGGAGAGGGGGAGGGGGGTATGGGAAGGGTTGGGGGAGGGAGAGGGGCATGGAGGGAGGGAGAGGGGGAGGGAGGGGAACGGGAGGAGGAAGATGGAGGGGGAGAGAGAGAAGATTGAATAGTTCACTAAATAATCGAAGGGAACTTCGTTCCATCTGGGTGTCCCTTGACACCTCTCAAGTTTTTTTTTTTGCAGAAAGTATTCGAATAGTAATAATCGGTAATTGTACTAAGATTGTAACAGTGCCTATCAAAGACATTCAATACTTACTATAAGACGGGACATCACGAACAAAATTTGTATCCAATACTTGTGACCGAGTGGACACAAGTCTATGAGTTTATATTAGTACAGTCCGCTGCCGCTCCAATATTGCTGTAGTAATTTAGATGACGTTACTGAGACATGGGATCACAGGTTTTCTATGACATCCTTCTCATCTTTTAAGCTTCTTAAATCTTTTTCGTCTATACATTGAAATCAATATCAAAAGTCATTTATTCAAATATGGCTGAGGATCAGCACTTTTCGAACATCAAAAATTGCAAAAGACAGTTCCTTAAAACGCCCGCCTTTTGCTGCTAAGAAGAAGTGGCGGAATAAACTTCCCTGCAACACGTCTGTTTGGTATGTTAGAAGAACATGAATTTACATAATATTAGTAATCAATAAAAATAATTATTTAACCTCAAACTAATTTACTATAAACTAATTTCGTATATTATCATGAATAAATACAAATTGTTGCCGATTACTGTTTGATCACTTTCCGCAAGTTTGTGATAAGGACACTACATTCATAATGTTCTGTCTGGGCTGTTGTCGTAGTCAGTGTATCGATTGTAAGTTTTAAGGGTCTGTTTTTATGTTTATCGCGCGAATAATTTTGATATTGCAGTCTCATGTCATTTTAATTCTCATGGGGCGGTATAAATGTTGCTAAATAAAAATATGTACAAGGTTGGCACAGCTAAAAAAATACTTTTTGTGAATGTTACCAAACTCGAGTTATGAGTTTATAATAATTTGTATTTAATAGTTAAAGCGTTGACAGGAAAAAACTCTTAATAAAAATTACAGTTTTTTATTTATAGCTACATACAAAACAGATACAAAAATTTGACTGATAACCATAACAATCAAACTGAAAGTTTCTTCAAATTTAAAATAAAAATTGAAAAACGATGCACAGACGCCAGCACATCAAGCTACCCCAAACTATCCAATTTTCCCAATTAAACATGAACCTTATAGTGTTTAGAATAAAGTTGAAAACCTATCAAAGAAATTTGACACATTGGGGTAGATTGATGTGCTGGCCTCTGTACGTATATCACTTAGATTGGTGTAGAAAAAGATATTAAGGAATCCTTGACATAATTATATGGTTTAGTTATCATTATTTTCATGATTTCATTTATGTCTGGAATCACCAACCTATAACTCCACCATACTTTTTAATATTTGTTTTCTCTTATTTATGTTGACAATGATCTTCTTTGATAAAATCAGCTGCTTTTTCAGCAATCATTATAGTTGGAGCATTGGTATTGGCTCCAGTAATCATCGGCATGACACTAGCATCTGCAACCCTTAGCCTCTGTACCCCGTACACATTGAGGCGACTGTTTACTACAACCCCCATAGGACAGGAAGCAGCGTAATGATATCCTGATAACATCATGCATAGTGCATAGCATCTCCAAAATTCATGGGTAGAATTTTGCTTACCACAACCACATTTTTCGGGAATTACCATTTCAGATTGAACACTTTTAAATAGTTCCGTATTTCGCACTTTCAAATAATCTTGTATATATGTCGCGTGCTTGTCTAAATCATCATCTTCAGAATAATATCCAGTGTATATCAATGGCTGTTCTTTGGGATCTTTGCTTCGCAGTAAGATTTTTCCACGAGATTTTGGGTACAATAGATAGACGGTGTTCAATAATATTGCTTTTCCAACACTGGCGTTGTACAAAGCGTTACATATGTTGTCCTTAAAAGAAAAGTAAGTACAAAATTGTAACATAGCAGACGGTCTGGGCATTATAAAGTTAAATGTTTGATAATCAGGAACATATTGGCTTTTATTCAAACTGGAATAACCCACAACGAGGGGTACAGGAAATTGTAAGGGATTCGCCGGCATGGAAGTAGGCGAATCTCCCATTGTGTGAACGGATAAGACCATTACATGGTCTTGTAAAGCTTGGGCTACAGGAAGATCAGAAATGACGTCTATGTTATGACTTTTTAAGTGCTCTTCGGGACCTATTCCAGACAACATCAAGAGCTGTGGGGTATTTATAGCCCCTCCCGACACTATTACTTCTCTTGTAGCTTTAAATTTGACAGTAGCATTGTTTTCTAATATAGCTTCAACACCAATAGCATTCTTATTGTCATCAAAGAGGATTTTAGATACCAAGGTGTTTTTTAGCATAAACAGGTTGGATCGGTTTTTTATCGGACCCAAAAATGACAAACCAGTGCTCTGTCTTACACCATCAGCGATGGTAAACATGTTTTCATTATATCCAACTGGAGTGCCTGAATTCGTATCTAATACAATACGATGACCAATTTCTTTGAAAGCGTCCAGGTACTTCTGACCTTCTTTCGTATAATATTTGATAGTTCCTAAATATCCATCTGTACCGTGAAACACGCCTGCATCAGATTCTTGAAGGATAGGGTCAACTAGTCTTTCACTTTTCTTAAAATATGGAAGAGTATTTTTGCAGTTCCATGACTCATCGCCAGTCACAGTTGCCCAGTTGTCAAAATCATGACAATTTCCTCTTGTATATACCATGAAGTTGAGGGAACTTGTGCCTCCAAGGCATTTTCCTCTTGTCCAAGCAGTTCCATTTTCCGTATGAAACTGTTCGCTGTAACCATCATTTTGCGTTATGTAATTCCAATCATTTGTTGTATTTTTCAGATATAGGAAAAGCGATGGTACCTGAAAAACAAATGCATATCAGTTAGAAAATGAAAAAAAGAGTGTGAAAAATTTTCGTTTGTACGAGGGTTCCCACGTGAAGCACTTCTAATTGTTTAGTTTTTAAACTGCTCAACAGAAAGCAAACTAAAAAAATAACGATACGTACAGTCTGAGTTCTTAACAAAAAAAAAACCATTTTGCGATTGTACTAGTATGCGTTGGAGTTGTACAATTTATGGATGCAATTTGTAGAAAATACAACGCAAAATTTTAAATTAAGCATTATTTCAATATTTACTTTTAGAAAAGGTCTTTGTTAATAGTAGTGATATCGCACAGTTTTGTACGGTATTAATATCATATACTAGTTTCCAAACCTATTAATTACTACGACTATTCAATATATTTACCACAGACTCTACGGGTGGGTCTCCACCAGCTTCTACAAGTAAGACTGTGACATCCTTAATTTCTGTTAGTCTATTGGCTATAACACAGCCTGCTGACCCAGCACCGACTATTATGTAGTCGAAACAAGCGCCATCTGGAAAAAAAAGATTCATTACATAAAAATTCCAACTTCACATCTATATCTGTTGAATGGTAAAGCAAAGGTATACATAGTAGGACCATATTAAATTTCACCAGTAATGTTTTAGTCTCATGTACCTAATAGGGGCGAGCTTAAAGCAATCAGCCGGGGCACAAATCTAAACTTCGAGCTGCTATTGAGAAGTTCCTGATGGAATAGCACAATGTTACTTAGCCCGACTCGAAAATCGATATTTAATTATTATGTTTAAGTTACAAGGGATATCGTCGAACATTACTGATATCATGAGTTTTGTACATGATTTTGGACCCCCAAGCATTAAAATTTTTAGTCGGTATTCTCCTGAATTTTACGTTTTTGCATAGTTTGTAAAGGACCACGAAACAATCTCCATTCTTATCAAAACACGTTATATTGTTAAGTAACAATATTACGAGGTTCCTTCATAAGGATGAAGGAAGTCATTTATTTTATTAAAAATCTCATTGGTTTAGACAGAAATCACAAAACATCAAAAAAATCTTAGAAATTAAGGGAAGCCAACGAAAAATTTCAACGCCGGGAGAATCGGGATCTCCCGGAGTTGAAATTTTTCGTCGGCCGGGACGCCGGATGTCTGGATGTATTGTTAGTAAAATGAGAACATGCCGCCGGTTAAAATAGGATAAGTTAAAATTAATGATGAATTGATTCAAAACTTTGACGGCGATGTTTACGGGACAGTAACAAAACATTAATGACGAGCAAAGAAGTGTTTCACCACTGTTCACCCTGATAAATGGTACAAAATTTTGAAGATGGTTTGCAAAATTATCTTGAATAAGTATATTACCTTGAACTTGTGCCTGTGGGAATATAAACGAGGTTAACTGTAAAGCAGCCAGTATATTGAAGGCTCCTTGTACGTTTTGTATTCCAAGTTTCGCTGATGATGCATCCATTTTTATTTATATTGTGTAAAATAAAATTGTAACCATCAGTGTTAAAACAACAGTTGAATATCAGACACTCACGATGAAACTAAAGCCAAACTGCATTTTAAGGTATAAATATTTAGAACTACTGAACTACCGAAGTAAATTAATAAAAAAATAGGGTTCCTTGTATAATTTTTTGTGACTTAAATCTCCTTAACATTTATTGCGAATTCAATGATAATAAATGTAAGAAAGGGAATCGACATAATACTTACTGAACAAAAAAACACTAACCAGTGTAAAATAACTCTAAATTAGGAAGTCTGTGGCTTTGGTGGTTTTGTCTTATTCATGATGGGCCACCGACTTCCGAATTTAGAGTTATTTTACACTGGTTAGTGTTTTTTTTTAAGTCGGTTTTATTTTTTGCAAAAAAGATTTTTATTTTTCCATTTTTAGTTGTTCCCATACAAATATTTGCCATGAATTTATCTTTATATTGTTATTTGTTAACAATACATATGTCATAGTAATAGGGTTATCTACTTATCCCTAATAAATGAAACTTAACATACCTAACTGTCGAAATCTAGGTATGTTGTACACATCTGCGTACCCCTCAGAGCATACAGGCGTGATGATACGTCATGATGTTGTATAAACAATAAATATCCAAGCGATTCCAGCAATCACGACAGTTTTGCCGTCTATTTTTGAAGAGTTCCATTGTATATCTCCGAAGATCAGCACCAGATCTTCACCAAATTAAAATGGGATTACCTTGGGAGTATACTCTTTCAAATAAAAAAAGAATTTTGAGAATCGGTCCACAAATGAGGGAGAAATCGCGTAACAAACACACAAAAAAAAAAAAAAAAAACATACCGTCGAATTGAGAACCTCATCCTTTTTTTGAAGTCGGTTAAAAATGGACTCATGTTTGACGTTTAGATCAACTCTAAAAACACGGAAAATGTATCAGCTGCTTGACGAAAAGCTGTTTAATTTATTTGTAGAATTGCCCCAAAGTTCAAGGCGTTCATTTTCGTAAATGCCTAATACCTACACTTTTTTGTGTGTTCAAGTTTCCTAATGTTCTATGTGCGTAAAACTTCATCATTTCTTCACCATAACTTCTATGTAGCCCAATGTTGTTTTCAATAAAAAAGGTTAATTAAGTATTTTTTAATAAAACTTTATTTTCAAAGTATAGAAGATTGACATATATTTATTTACAATACTAAACTTTATACACTAGAAATGAAAATAAAATCTAAAAACTAAATCTAAAAAATGGCGTCAAAAACTCATCCACATCGCTGTCCACTGGAAGTGTACCCAAAAGACTGGCAGCATTGTCACGTTGTATGGCAATGCTTATCCTTTGACCAAGGTAAAAACCAGCCCTTGGGTCACGCGAAATGTCAATTAAGCGTCTTGATAGATCTTTGTACAAGCTATGAGTACTCGGACCCCACGACCCGAAAGTTTCAATCCCAAACGGCTCGAATATATAATTACCAACGAGGTTCTTATATTTCTGCCGCTTGAGGTTCTCCGCAGCCGCAGCAGCAGCGCCAGCACAGCACGAAGAACTAGGAACATGGGATGGCGCAAGAGTATCGACACAAGTAGCGTCTCACACTAAAGGCCTACCCATCTTCCATGGAAACAACGACATACCGTCCGGTCTCTTACCATCGTCGCGTGCCAAGCCATTGAGTTCTATCACAGCCGGAACGCCAACGGTGACAAGAGCTCGTCGGATAATGTCGTTAGTATTTGCGTGCCGCGCTATGCGTCCCGCGCTACGGCTGCATGACAAGCCGTGGTGTCCGAGGCTGTTGACAACTTCGCCACAAGGAGCGCCAAGACGCAGGCAGACAGCGAGGCGGAAAGTAGTATCGTCAAACATGGTGCCAATGTTTGACGATGGTAGAGTGAGAAGCCAGAGACCCGACTCCCACTCACCCACAGCCAGCAGGCGCGCACGCTCTGCAGTTGTCGTTGAAGTGCCAATAACATTTTTCTGAACTTGTCTGCAGAGCGGCTCATCCCATCGTCTCTGGGATGAAGGATAGTCGGGTAGATTTGAGTTTGGGCAAGTGAGTCTCCAGGCCTGAACAGCCTCGGTGAAACACGGCACATCCAAATAAATCAGTGTAGAAGCTAGAATATTCCTGATTAATTTATCAGTGCTGTGAACCGATATTTATAAATGTTTGTATGCCGTAAGGCAGAATATACAAGGACTCTTGAACTTTTGTGAACACCTTATTGTAATATGTACCTACATTCAATACAAATAAAAACTTCTGATTCTGATTCTGATTCCGAGGATATAAAAGCCGGTAAACTAATACTAGAAATTTTGCGGACGCCGAGGCCTCCCACACGGATGGGAAGAGTTGCTTGAGCCCAAGCTCGGTCGTCCATGGCCACATTTAAAATTAAACTGAGTGTATGCTTGACAATTTGGTCCATTTTGTTCAAAAGGTGAGGGTGTTTCCATAAATGGGAAGTACGAAGGAAATATGTAAATTTTGGGCCGAAACAGCAAAACGAATTAAAGTGATGGCTGAATGCATGTTAATTTGGAGCAACCTTTCCGAAACGTCACTAAAATTTAGAATTTTTTCTTCAACAAAATTTCGAAAGGAATTCTCAAAGATTGGAGACCCTAGAAGACGAAGAGACCTTTTGTCCATAATTTTGATTTGAGGAGCTATTGTGTTAAATTTTGAAATTGTAAGTAGTTTGTCTGTATTGTCCGATAAGAAAATTTTGCATTTGGAAAAGTTCTGATCAAGACCTATAAAGAATTTATTTTTTAAAAATGTTAGGTCGTTTAAAACGGTATCTACATCGCCCCCAATGGTTCCATCATCAAGATACCAAACGTTAAATTTAGAATTTAGCTGACGAATAATCGGGTGAATGGCTAAACTAAAGATCACTGGCCCGTGGGGGTCGCCTTGCTGACAGCCAACTGCAGATTCCAAAAGGTTGTCACGATATAGTAATTTGGATGGTTTTCTATAACACTGCCAGAGAAAACTGAAAATCTGAGGTATTTCCTTTTTAGTTTCTGTCAGCAAGGTATCCCGTTTTACCGAAGTAAGTTTTAAGTATTATTATTTCCTTTATTTTACATTTTATACATATCAATTATATTTTAAATATTAAAATATAAAAATAAAAAAAAACATTTAAAAATATAAAAAATAGTAGCCCACCGGTATCGGGAACAGGGTCCAAGTTACCGGTGGTCAGGGCTCCTGAGAGAGGAAACGCCTAACAATGCGCGCCGTGTCCAAGAGTACTGCGTTCTGGATCAAGCCCTTGATCCAGCTGCCTAACGAGAGCCTCTTAAGGTGTTGGTCGAGGCTCTTGGCTATTATGCCATTGGCCGTCACGACTATCGGCACGACGACTGCTGTATCCACATCCTACATGTCGACAACCTCGCGAGCCAGATCAAGATACTTAAGTTGTTTATCTTTCTCTGCCTTCACGAGGTTCTCGTCATGCGGGACCGTTATATCAACAATCATCGTGTGACGTTCCAATCGATCTATCACCACTATATCAGGTTTATTCGCGATAATAGTCCTGTCAGTGATGATAGATCGATCCCAGTATAACGTGATATTGCCCTTTTCGAGAACTGGGTCGGGCACATACCTGTAGTACGGTACTTCGGATTCCACAAGGTTGTATTTAAGAGCAAGTTGCTGGTGGATAATCCTGGCTACTAGGTTGTGTCTGTGCAAATAGTCTCCGTTAGCAAGACGAGAACAACCAGAAATAATGTGGCGGTTTGATTCCCCGGGACGGTGGCATGCCCGACAGATGTCAACCGTACCGTCTTTCACAATATACTTCCGGTAGTTATTCGTCATGATAACTTCGTCCATTATCGCACAGACAAAACCTTCGGTTTCCCCAAAGAGGTCACCAAAGCGCAGCCAGGATATGGACGCTATAGGTCTACATCAGGTCCATGAAGGGCCCGATAAAAGCGTCCATGAAGCTCTTTGCTCTTCCATACATCCATGCGGTCAGCAGTATCTAATACTACAGATTTGCGCCAGTTCTCGT
Organism: Euplexia lucipara; assembly: GCA_921972225.1. Lineage (NCBI taxonomy): Eukaryota > Metazoa > Arthropoda > Insecta > Lepidoptera > Noctuidae > Euplexia > Euplexia lucipara. The sequence goes on from OV179159.1 coordinate 19,921,724, forward strand.
TAGCCAAGGAGAGCGGTGTGAGGCCCTTGTCCACCGCGACTACATCCCGATGCATCCCCACGTCAGCTTTCAGGAAATATTCCCTGAGACTGCATACCTCGCGGTTGTGTAGGGTCTTGGCATTAAGGAAACTTCGACCTCCACACTTCCGCGGGATATACAGTCTCATCACCGATGATCGTGGGTGATGCATCCGATTTGCAGTCAACAGTGTGCGGACCCTCCTATCCAGGGCGTCAATCTCAGTCTGAGTCCATTTGAGTATGCCGAAAGAGTACATCAAGACCGGCATGACCCAACCATTAAAGGCGCGAACCTTGTTGCCGCCTGATAAAAGACTAGTTAATACTTTATTCAGGCGGCCGAAGAAGCGCTCCTTCAATGATTGCTTCATGTCGGCAGCATTGATACCCAACGCTTAAGACATACCCAAATATTTGTAGGTTTCAGTTGAGGAGAGGGATCGAAGGCACGTGGAATCCGAAAGATGGGTTCCTACGGATTCCACAATCTCCCCTCGCTTTACATGCATGACCGCACATTTGTCCACAACTAACAAACTAATCTTAACATTTAAATGTAAGGTCTGAACAGAATTAACCAAATGAAGAAATTTATGTGTAGCTACATTTTGTTTTAGTAAACTATGCAGCAACAACCAGTTAAGTGTATTTTATTTTTGGGTTCTGTACCCATAAAGTAAAATACATTTGACTGGTTCGACGGTGTATTGTATGCTTCTTTAATTATACCAAAAGATACCGAAGGAGGTCATGTTATATACACAGTTTATTTTATTTATAAAGCCATTTTATTATTACGCTCACACTTATATTCACAGCGACATATTCATAATGAAACCCGTCGTTATAGTGTGTGGGTACCATAGTAACTAAATTATGAATTATTATTTTTGATTATGAATTTGATTTTTTTGAACACGACGCGCTGCCACCTCGGGTCGTCCCTGAACCCGTTTAGGGGGGCAGGAAGAGGGCGTTTTCCGTCCTACGCCTGCTTCCGGCGCGTCTGTTGCGGGCCGGGCGAGTGGAAGTAATCGGCCTCTCGTAGACGACCGTTTCGCAGAAGCATACCACCGCGTCCCAGGACTAAACGCTGCCAACCATCTTTTCGACCACGTCCGGCTGCGCCCACTCCAGAGACGAGGGCGCGGCGCGGCTCCTCCCAAGGGGCACACTCTATCCAGCGTGTGCCGCGCTGTGTCCTCCCGACAGTCGACGCAGTGGTGGGTGACACAGGGCGTCCGGCTCCCAGTTTAAGCGACACCGGTACTTCCCGAAGCAACTGTGCCCCGTAAGCACCTGTGTCGCCCGAAACGACAGGGAGCCGTGCCTCCTCCCGAGCCAGCGCTCGAGCACCGGCCGGACGGCCTCGAAATAATTTTATTATCATCCTGTGTTTACTTTACTGCTTTTGTTTTTTTGATTATTATTTAAATAATTTCAAAAACAATATTTTAAAAACATGCTTAATAGTTTGAAAACATTTTATTACTAAATTTTAACGTTTTACGTGGCTTTATCTGGTACCCATTTTAGTTTGCAATAGTTCAACTCAATTAATTTATGAAGTGATTTAATTTTATTTACGCTTAAAACTTGAATCAGTTAAAAAAGTAAGCTCCTTTACAATGCACACTACTACCTGATTTGGCCAATAAAATCATTTGAATAGGAAATGATGTCTTAGAAAAAATAAATAAAAAAACGTACCTACTGAAAGGATATTATCTTTATTTATGGTTCATTTATTTAAAAGGTGTGTTGCTTTACATTTGAGGTATTATAATTAATATTTTGTGTGGTTATACATCAATGTTATTGTCTGACTATACAATACAGACAGTAAATTAGAATGTAAAAATTCAAATTAATTTTTAACTTAACCATTTGAGTAAACAATTAAAAATATTTATTTATTTTACGGTTGGTACCCACACTTACACTTCGAAAACCACCATTATTACTACGAAACAGAGATAATAATAATTAGTGTGAAACTATAGACAACTATTGACGTAAGTTTACTCATTAATTAAGACCTCATTTCAAGGGGCACATACGGATTCACATGCCAATTCATTTGACAAGTGAATCTGAACCGAATTTTGAACAACTTAAAGAACAAAATTGTTCAAAAATATAAATTACGAGCAGACGTCACCCGGTTTCGGATAGTATGGCTTCCGAATGGTGAAATAATTTTTCCATTCGGTCCAGTAGTTTTGGAGCCTAATCAGTGCAAACAAACAACCAATCAAATCTTTCCTCTTTATAATATAAGTACCTATACCGTCAAGAAATACGGTGCGAAGCGGTTTGCTAGTCTGCTACATCCTAAACTCATCGTTAAATTGATTTTCTTATACCTACAGAAAAACGCTACACACTACATTTTTTGACAATGGATACTATATCCATTGTCAAAAAATGTTGAAATCCAAGAAATTATATCAAATACTACTGATAGACGGTTTACTTAATCAGTCACCGCTTTACGGAACCCTTCTTTATGGAATCATAATAACCATTCACACGCGATTACTAAATCTGGTACAAACTTAGCAGTCCTGGGGGCCCAGACTAAGTTACAATTGGGGACACCTGTAAGTTAAGACTGTAGGTTTAAGTTTGATTAGTTGGAAATAAATAGCCGGAGGTCGTGGGTTCGATTCCCATACCCAGGACAAATGTTTGTGTGATGAGCACGATCATTTGTTCTGTGTCTGGGTGTAAATTATCTTTAATATTGTATTTAGAAATATATGAGTATGTTTATCAGCTGTTTAGTACCCATAACACAAGCTCTCAAGCTTAACTTGGGACTAAATGGCGTTTTGTGAAAAAGTTGTGGAATATTTATTTATTTATTAACACAGTTTGGTAAATCTAAAATATATGGAATTTAGCATTTCAAAAACGTATTGTTTTTGAAGTGCAAGTGATATTGTATAATTCATTGAGTAGTTTGTTCCGCCACTTCTTCTTCCCAGCAAAAACACTAGAAAGTGGCGAAGGGCGGGCTTTTTGGGGGACTGTCTTATATAATTTTGACGTTTAAAAAGTGCTGATTATCAGCCTAATTTGAATAGATGTCTTTTGATTTTGATTTTTGATTTTAATTTGCTTCAAAAACGGCGAAGGAAAACATCGTTTGGAAACCGGCCTTTGAGATATATCTCGATGGCATTTAAAGCAAAGTCAGAGGCCCATGAGTGGCATAAACTCTGAAACATACGTTTGTCAACAACCACACGCTAAGAAAGAGGGCTTCTCTTTCTTAGCGTGTGGTTGTTGACAAACGTATGTTTTATACCAAGATGTTATTTCATACCAAGATTCATCAAACTTCATTATCGTTGATAAAAATGGGATTTTGTATAGACCTGCAGGCCTAGCCATATAACAAATTCTATTTCTATTATCGTAATCGATAAGGCGACAGTAGAAAGAAAATGGCGAAGGAAGAGTAGAATTTGTAATGGCTGAAAATGAATTACACTTGACAGTTGACAAACAGCTGATTCCATATATGCCATTTTCTTTCTATAATAGAAATAGAATAGAAATAGAAATTGTAATATGAAAATGAAAATGAATTACACTTGACAGTTGACAAACAGCTGATTCCATATACGCCATTTTCTTTCTATAATAGAAATAGAATAAAAGTAGAATTTATAATATAGCTAGGCCTGCTGTTCTCTTCTAAAGGCCAAATAGTATTATATTTCAAGACTTTACGTTCAGCAGTAGTTTACGTGCATTAACCTCTCAATCGTGTCAATTAGAGACACAATAGAAAGACAATAACAGCGCGGACGCAGGCGTCCACTTGGGGTTTAATGAATTAAAGTACATATCAGTGGTTGTTAGGTACTGTTGAAATTAATTGAACGCTAGATATAATGAGTCATTGGGTTTAATGAAATTAAAAGAGGACATAGGAAAGAGTTCTTTGCGGATAGTCATAGACAAAAACAAACTTTATTAAATAAAACATTAATACATTATGGAATGGTCGGGAGTTTGCATTCAAACTTATGTTCCAACAAGTACAAATTGGTAAATATAATTTTCAATACTCGTCTCTGAATCACTATCACCAAAAAAGGTTATATATTTTTGAGCGTAGAAGGTAAATCAATACGTTACATTACCACGTATGCTCGTCGAATCCAATCAACTGGGTGTTCCATCAGCCAGGGTGCTTAAATATCTAATCCATCACCTAGAAATTCATTAAGTCTCTCGTACTACCCCCGGGCTACAGCTGAAATTGTAACTGATATAATACGATACGACGCGATTCGTCTACTGGAGGTATTATCTCTTTCATTCAGTTGGAAATAGGTTTACGAATTGTTCGGTAATTGTGCTGTCCTTAATGACTTTGAACGTGACAGATGTCGAGGTGTATGCGTCGATAGTCTGACAAAAAAATCAAAACGAATTTGGATTTATTACATAGCCATAGTTCATTATTTTGCACTAGCACTTATTTCCGTGGGAATAAAAAATACATAAATATTCCACAACTTTTTACACAACGCCATTTAGCCCCAAACTAAGCAGCTGTTAAACATACTTTTATATTTCTAAATACATACATATTATAAATAAATCACACCCAGACACAGAACGAATGATCGTGCTCATTACACAAACATTTGTCAGTGGGTGGGAATCGAACGCACGACCTCCGGCATGGCAGTCAGGGTCACTAACTACCTACTAGACAAACAGGCCGGGTCACTAACTACTAGACAAAAAGTAGCCTATGTGTTAATCTAGGGTGTCAGCTAACTCAATACCAAATTTTATATATTATACTACTAATATTATATTTATATATATATAATATTAGTAGGATGCTACAAAAAAACCTACACAACACAAACTCAGAATCTTTTAACATTACAACATCTCCACAAGCCTTTAACTACACTCAAGGGCGTTACTAAAGCGAAACGGAAGATATAAAAAATATATTTTATATTCATGTTTTGTAACGTCCCGAGAGGGGTGTGAAAAAACAATGAAAAGATGCCTTCCATATGTTGCTTGGTTTGTAACAAAGATCGTAAAATATGCCGCGGGTACCTCTTATAGTTAATATTTATTAAAAAATCTGAACATTGCTGTGTCTTTTATAGGAATAATGATGATGTTCTCACTGTTTTGAGTGATTCGAGAAAATGGAAAAAGTCAATGTTATATTAACTCCTAACTTCTGCCCGCGACTGGTTTGTATGTGCACTGCCTTTCTAAGTTTTCTGTTTTTGTTGTTCTTGCTGTGCAATTCTTTTTTTTTCAACAAATAAAACAAATTAAAGAAGATTTTCTCAGTTTTATTCAACAAAAAGCCCTAACTTGAATATCTAAAGTACTGTAAAAAAGATTCTTGAAACTATTGTTAACTTTTAATATTTTAATACTTTTTAGCTCTAATTTTATCATATTCATTATTGTTTTTGGTGTTTAATTAAAACCTTGTTTGTTGACACCTTCTGTATACAGTATGGATTGCAATGAAGATTTGAGACTTAATGATACAATAGGCACAATTTGGTCCTTTTCCAATAAACTACTATGACTATGAATTCAAAAATCGTGCGTGCGACTAAGGAGTGCGTGTCTTGGGTTGGAATTTGAGACTTGTGACATGGCCGTCCACAACTGTCCACTTAATTTAAATCAATTCCCAGTAAAGCTTGTTTCAGTATAACTGTTTCCACGGAACACTATTTTAAATCGCTACGAATATCAAAGTACTGGAAAAGTTATAAATACTCTTAAGTGCGGAAACAAGGATGGGTAACGATAAAGCCCAGGCGTGCAAAATGCACGTATCGCAGACAAAAGTTTTTAATACAAAATACTTGGAATTAAATGTCTGTCTGTATGGTACAATCTTGCTGTTTCAGTGATCTGTTACTTTGTATTTTACGGTTAGCCTTTGAAGTTAGAGTGTGCCAGTAAAATTTTAAGTTTATTTTTGAACTAACTAAGCCTTTACCCGCATATTAGTGTAACTCTTACGGTTAACGTAACTCGTGTCAAAATATCTCGCAGATGGCAACATTTAAATACGTGTTGATTATACCATACATAACTATTTATGAAGTGATTCATCAGCACGCATAATCAATTTTGTTCTTTGTTTAGCGCTTCATGTTTGTTGGTCATTTCACAATATTGTGATATTTAAGCACGATTTCACGTGGATTTTGAATGTAAAATTAATTGTCATTATAACTATAGATACTGGTAATTGACCGCAATCCAAATCAAATATAGTGTGATCTTATTAATTTAAACCAGATCGCTGCGCTGCGTTGGACTTGCAACCGGTTTAACTTAATTAGATTATCCGTAATTAACACTCATTTTTCGCTCATAACATTTTTTTTTATTCACATCGATATCTTCACGTGACCATAAAGCTGGCTTTTGTCTGCATTCGACTGAGCTATTGGTCTGGTGGTTAGTGTCCCGAATGCTATGCCGGAGGTCGTGGGGTTTGATTCCCACTCAAGACAAATGTCTGTGTGATGAGCACGATCATTTGTTCTGTGTCTGGGAGTAATTTATCTAAAATATGTGTGTTAAGAATTATGTTCATCAGTTGTCTATTACTCATAGTACAGACGCCAGCACATCAAGTTACTCCAATGTGTCAAATTTCTTTGATCGTTTTTCGACTTTATGTCAAACAGAATAAGGTTCATATTCAATTGGGAAAACTTTACACATTGGGGTAACTTGATGTACAAGGTCTACTTACTTTTTTACTAGATGGCGTTGTTTGAAAGTTGTGGATTATTATTTATTTATTTAAGAAATATATAGCATAAAAACTAACTACTCTTAATAAATTAATTATTCTTACGCTTACGTTAAATATTGTTATGAAATCTTAGTTGTCTTAATAGAACATAATTTTAGTGTAAAACTCATGTTGCTGTGATACAGATTTATCCTAATACAATCATTACAGCAGGTATTATTTTTAAGATTAAATACTGTATTTTACCAATTTAATCCTACTAATCTTAGAAACGCGAAAGTTTCTGAGGATGTTTGTAACTCTTTCACGTAAAAACTACTGAATGGATTTTAATAAAATTTGATATGGAGTTAGCTGACACCCTGGATTAACACATAGGCTATACTTTTTATCCATGTATTCCCACGGAAACGTAACCTACGCGGGACGACTGCTAGTTTTAGAATAAAGATTTATTTATTGACTTTTACCACATTTACCATAAAATATTGTAAAGAAGTAAAGTTGGTGTAATATTTTCCGAAGTAATCAAAAAAAAAATTTCTCAATGTAAAACGTGTGAGCTCCAAATATAGATCGACAATGTGTCCCATTATTTGTGAGTTCAAAAAACCCATGTCACAGCAGATGAAAAACCTATCAAACGGCTGACACTCAAAAAGGAACTCTTTCTATAGAATCTATGTCGATATCTGCGCTACAATACCTACAATACGTTTTATTTGAATCTCATAAATCCTCGAACACTGCCATTTCAACAGCCGGCCATAACCAAAGGATTCTCCGATATTTTGGCCTTTTCAGATTGGTCCAAAAATATTGGATTTTTGTAAAAGAATGGTTTCGGAGAAACGTGGGTTTAAAACGTGTAGATTGTAATTAAAGTTGTGTCGATTTTAGCACAGAAAACCAATTATTTCAATAGTTCGGAAATGATACAATGATTTTTCTAGATTTAAGGATTTCCTATAATTCATCCATTTAAGTTTCCATTTACCTATGAAGAAGTTACAGGGTCGAATGTGAGTCCACACTCTTGGAAAATAGTTTTACAATTAACATTATAATCAGCTTAATTAAGCTAGCACACGATAAAAATATAATTTACAAATAAAATAGAAAACGTGACAACAGGAAATATCTAAGTGACATAATAAATTTACTTTTTTCTATATTTGAAATATTAAATGGCATTTCGCTACACCTACAACTCTGGCACCAGGTTTAGTCACTAATCACACGAATAAAAAAGAAGAGAGCTACCTATTAGCTATTTATTTGTTACCACCTGCGACCCACGGCTTAACCCACTCCTATGAGTTTAAGCGAGATTTTAAATAACTTATTATCTTCCTCCAGAATTGGGCTGCTAAATGCATTTTTTTTTTCAAAACTGTCGTAGTTCTGGAATTTAGTTTATGTATTGAAATAAGTTAACAGCTTAAACTACAATTCAATTATAGTTAAGATAATTATGTTATAGATCCATGAGAACCGTGCCATATCTTAATAATTGGATATTATGAATTCCACAGCAATGTCATTACGAAAATCAACGCCTCTAATCAGGTTAAACTTATTATAGGACAATTTCAACAAAGGAGCAACTGATTTGCGAAATAAATTCAGAAACAAATCGAAACCAACGAGCGTTCCTCTAAATCCTCGAAGCTCGAAATAACTTATCGATAAAAGAATTCAACGAAGGAGCGCAAGTAACCTTATCCAAATCGGAACTCAAGAAAATATGAGCGAACGAAAATTCAAGGAAATTTTATGTGAAGTTCCGTTGCAATTGGGATTTTCAGACAAATCATTCGGTTAGTCACCCGAAACGGTCGCACTTCGGAATGAACGATCCATAAAGTATCCAAATATTATCTAACTTATCGGAAAATAAAGGGAGAGATAGTGAATATAATTTGGTGTAGTAAAAACTTGTTCAGTTTGAGTGCAAAGTTTGCAAGATCTACGATTGAATCAGACAATTGGAAAACTTTGTCCGGAGACGTTTCTTATACTTTATAACTTGATTTAATTTCAATTAAAAGCAAATGAAAGACTTTTCTTCGAGTGTATGACTTTTCTTATGAATTAATTTATTCATGTCTCAAAATACATCGTTGCCCGAAAGTTTGACACTTAGCCTTACCAAAGGGTATCGTGTTACTTAGTAACTGGGATGTGAAGGTTAGTTAAGTATTCGTTTCATAAAAAGTACTGGTCAAGCATCAAGAAGAACTGGAAGCTGACCTTAGAATAGTTGGAAAAAGGCTAGGCAGATGATGATGATGGTGATGATTTATACAAAAGAACCTATTTGGCGCAGCAGCAAGGCACCAAATAATTTCTCATCCATTCACGTAAACCGTACGGGGCGTTCGGCGCGGCGGGTGAATAATACAAATTATTATTATTATTCCATTTATTTCCTTTATTAATTTATATGTATTATAAATTACATTTTTAAATATTGATATAAAAAGATAAGAACATTTAAAAATATAAAAAAATAGTAGACCACCGGTGGCGGGAGCAGGGTCCAAGCTACCGGTGGTTAGGGCTCCAGAGACAGGAACCTCCTCACGATGCGGGCCGTATCAAGAAGTACTGCCTTCTGAATCAGGCTCTTGACCCAACCGTGCAACGAAAGCCTCGACAGATGCTCATCGAGGCTTTTAGCCATAAGGCCATTGGCTGTTACGACTATCGGCACAATGACAGCCGAGTCCACATCCCACATGTCGACAACCTCGAGTGCTAAGTCGAGATATTTGTTTTTTTTTTCTTTCTCTGCTTTCACGAGGTTCTCGTCATGAGGGATGGTAACATCGACTATCATTGTGCGGCGCGCTAATCGATCTATCACCACTATATCAGGTTTATTGGCAACAATAGTCCTGTCAGTGATGATAGATCGATCCCAGTACAGTGTGACATGGTCATTCTCAAGAACTGGGTCGGGCACATACCTGTAATACGGAACTTCAGAATCCACAAGCTGGTATTTCAGAGCAAGTTGCTGGTGAATAATCCTGGCCACTTGGTTATGTCTGTGCAAGTACTCGCTGTTAGCCAGACGAGAACAACCGGAGATGATATGTCTGATAGACTCACGCGGACAGTGACATGCCCGACACACATCAACTGTCCCGTCCTTCATAATATATCTCCGATAGTTCTTCGTTAAGATAACTTCGTCCATAATTGCACATACGAACCCTTCAGTTTCTCCGAAGAGGTTACTGAATCGTAGCCAGGATACGGACGCTAAGAAATCTACATCGGGCCCATGAAGAGCCCGGTAGAAGCTCTTTGCTTTGCCATACCCGTCTGCGGTCATTATTATTATTATTATTATTATATAAGATCTTGCTACTCCTGAACCATGAACAACTATGTTTAAATCGAGGAATGTTTATTGTTTGGTATTTATTTCTGTATAAGATTTATAATATAAATAGAAACAAAACTGTATTTATAATTGCAATCTGCATAGAAGCTGATCGTTGCTAACCCAAACTGACAACTGTAGAAACATTTATTAAGAAATACAATGTAAACAGTAACATAAAAGTAATTCACAAACAAAACACAAACAAGTCCTTCATAAATATAGTTTATAACTGTCACCGAAAAGCCATACAAAAATCCTATAAGCTAGCAACAAACCCCATGCCTTGTAGCCAGTGAACGCCAATTTATTACAATGAATAATGCAAGCCCAAACCATCTTTCAAGCCGAGGGCCGCCATCTTTCTATTCCTTATTATTTTAAGAGATTTCCGCAACGGCGATTCTGATCGGGTCTTATACGGCACTTTCCGCTGACACGGACCGAAGTGACGCAACTTATGTGGAACGACGGGATGTTCCAGTTATGACTTTATTCGAAACATCGAGAAATAGATAGCCGCTTGAGGGACATTTTGAAAAAGCAATGGCGTCTGCAAGATCGAGGAAGCTCTCGGGATTAATAGGGACATAGGGAAGTTGGGTACAAGAAGATATTTTTGTTAAAAAAAGTTTAGATGGTGGCAGTTTTGGCTTATCGGTACATTCATTTTTGTCTGTAAAGAGATTTCCTGTTCGATAACTACGGATATTCAATTTATAGGCCTTGAAACAGCGACATGCGATAGTGATTCCTGCGCTGTAGAAAATAAAGTTTGAAATGATGTCAATTTCATCTGATTAAAAGTTGTCTAAATTGAGATACTGCCTTAGGGACAGTAGGTAGCAATGGACAGAATCCGCTATCATTAATTGGTTAAGGATTTATAAGCTTTGTATAGCTTATGAGGATATCGAACTAGAAAGCATACTGCTTCGCTTTGCGCTCGATTTTTTATGTGAAGGCGTTTTCATGCAGTGTGTTACATAAAGCTTGTTTTGCATTTAATCTGATCATTTGACTGATCTGTTGGTCTAGTCTAGGTTGTTGCTAGAATGCTATGCCCGAGGTCGTGGGTTCAATTCCCACCCAGGACAAATGTTTGTGTGATGAGCACGATCAATTTTGTTCTGTGTGTATAATATATAAGTATTCAGAAATATATAAGTATGTTTATCAGCTATTTAGTATCCACAAGCTCTGCTAAGCTTGGGACTAGATTGGCGGTGTATGAAAGTTGTGGAATAAAAAAAAATCTTTAGTAGGTACATCTAGAATCTAGACTGGTCTGTTGGCCTAGTAGTAAGTGAGCCTGACTGCTACGGTGGACATAGTGGGTTTTATTCCCACCCAAGATTTAAGGGACAGAGCGAGATAGCCCCAACACAAGTATTACCTATTACTTACTGGGGATATCTCATTTATGAATTGTATGTAACTATTTTGGGACAAATAAACATTTTCATTTTTCAAGACAAATGTTTGTGTGATGAGCATGATCAATTGGTTTTGGGTCTGGGTGAAATTAAAAATATATAAGCACGTTTATTAGGTGTCTGTGTATTTGTGTAATCATAGCATAAAATCTGCTTATACATATAGTTTGAGACTATAATTTTCTAATTCTCTAATTTTCTCAAACAGAGGAGACGACACATTGATCACCATGATTGCTCAAAGCAACTCTTGATATAAGCTTGAAACTGGCGATTTCAGGCTTATCTTAACTGGTAGTTACTAGTTAATATAGTACTACAAGTCCAAGTTTCCTCACGATGTTTTCCATCACCGATGTAAATGATGTCTAAGGTTAACTAAGAAAGTACGTAATTAATTGGAACAGTCTAACTCGTACTTGCCCGAATCTGAACCATGACCTTATGCAAGAAGATCGTCGTAAAGTGAGCGTTAAGTGAACTATAAATTCATTGTATTAGTATTGGATGACAGCACACTTTTTTTCTAACTTCACTTATATTTCGCAAGGATTTTTTTTACAGAAAAGCATAACTGCTGGAAAGAATTTTCCCATAAATATCTGCAGACAGCAATAGCTTGCTCAATTAGCTTATATACTAACATCCCAGCTCAGATTCACCACATTGAACTCTATTTCAAGTCCCATAAAGTCTACCGAAGTTAATTACCTCGCAGACGACTCAAACAGTTGAATTGTTATTGCAACAACTAATTGCACAATAAACAGAGTCGAAATGTTATTACAAGATGGTTTACGACTGCTGTTGTAACGGCAGTCAAAATTAACTGAGATTCAGATCATAATTGTTTCCTTTATAGTGTTCAAGTGCTCTGATGTTGGGCAATTGCTGGTTCTGAAATCAAGGCTTTTCTAGAATATTTGATTTAGAAAGTTCTCTTACTTTACACAGATACATACACAAACGTTTTCCCATGAGGGTAGGTAGAAACTACAGAACGCCACCTGCTACGATTCTTACATACTCCTTTTGTTTCGTTTACACTCATGTCGGATGCAAAGCCCATGCTGGGTAGTTCGAGCATTTCCACTTGCACTTCTTCTTCCTGCAAAAAACTAGATAGTGGTGAAGGGCGGCCATTTTTGGTGATTGTCTTGTGTTATATTTACCGTTCGAAAAGTGTTGATTCTTAGCCTAATTTGAATCAATGACTTTTGATTTGATCAAGCAGACTTTTCTGAAGATCTAAACGAATAAAGTTAGTGTATGTCCCATTGTCTATAGGTATAGGATATCTCGTCCCGGCGCTTTCTATGCTTCACTTTACTACCTATTCCTATTATAATAGGTAATAAAATGAATAGTCGAGTCTCGACCAATACCTTAGGAGATTATCGTTGGACTGCAGAATTAATGGTTTGTTTCAGAAAGCGGTACTGTTGTCAGGTCGTATAATTAAGGGAGCCCTCTCTAAGAAACTTTTTATATTGTATGAAATCTTTGGTGAAGTCGATGTTGTCATTAATGTCTTACCTAGAGCTAGATATAAGTGTACCCAGTAAGTAGGCCGTGAAAGTTTTACTAGCAGTTGCTTCTGTAAAGTCTGTAAGACGACCCCAACGTGAAAAGCCTAGGCTGATTATTTATTACTAATCTGTTTTTTTTATTGTTTGTTACTAATATGTACTTTTTCTTCTTTTCAGGTTGAACACACTACACGACGCGGATAATCCGTAAAAGGTACTTGTAGATTGCAACTCTATCCAAAACGTATTGAGCCTAGACTGTAGGTATAATAAATTAGGAAGGTTCATCAAAGCCCCCATCATTCGAAACTTAGCCTATCTCCGCAAATCCATGCAGTCTTGGAAAACTTTTCTCATTCTTTCAGCACAGTTCGAAAGCCATGATCTTCCATTAACGAAGACTCAACGATCCTTGAACAATATTCTAAGGCTTTAATGGTTCGAGAAATAAGTTCACGTATAATTGCTCCGGCCATTTTTGGCCTAAAACAATTTTGGGCTTCATGCCTTTGCGGAGAAAGCATTGGCTATCTAAAATTGTATCTCAAAATTATTTATTTTTTGGCTATTTTTTGTGGCTGATGCGATTAGGTAATTTTTCGGTTTAGTGATTTTGAGCTTTAAAAGCGATTTATAAAATATGATCATTCAGGCCTAAGGAAAAACTGTTCTGGAAGAATATTACTTGCCGAGCCTTTTTCCAACAAAGTTGGGGTCGGCTTACAGTATTACTGGATGCAGCTGAATATCTGTATGTTACATGGAGCGTCTGCCTATTTAACCTGCACAAACCAGTTACTGGGTATTACGATTCCAGCTGGGTTAGATTTATACGCATTACTATTTGTTGTTAGTATTCTATGTGGTTCGAATTTCTATGTTTCAATATTGTTCCATATCAAAATCTTCTTTATTAATAATTGGCCTCCAAATCAAAGGTAAAAGGCAAAATATAAAACGAATTGTATCGAGCAATGACTTCTGCCCTTCCAGAACTAAGTCAAACTTGTCCAATGACCCGTAAATAGCCATACGTCTCACCTGCTACCCTTTACCTTTGACTTACAACAAAACCGGTTGAATGACTTCGAACGTCTTAGACAGAAATAGTTTCATATGTAACACACATAGGTACATGTGTGTTAGGTACTCACACCTTTTTCCCATGGATGCTATCACTGCTCGAAACCAGCGTGCGTACACGACCGCATGTGTTGAAAAAAATACTTTTTCAACTGTATTGTAAAGATAATAAGGTTCATTATCAATTGGGAAAATTTGACAGTTTGAAATAGCTTGATGAGCTGGCGTCTGTAAGTGAGTGTGTTAAAATCGTAGCAGGTGGCGCTCTGTAGGTCAGTGGGTCGTCTGCCTACCCTGCTGCGATCCTAACATACTTTTTTGCATAGTTTCCATTCATACATGTGATCATACACACACGCCATTTGCGAGCGATAATGGCATATTATTAGAAGTCTTTGTTTCAATCGAAAATGATAGAATCCCTCTCGACCTAAACAATAATCATAATCATAATCTACATTTATTGCATTTATGTAGTTAAGAAGTTGTTAAAGGGATATAGGTTTCATATGTCAACAAAGATTATTATTATTATTATACATGAACCCTGCTAGGGCACAGCTATACAACAATTTAAAAGTGCTACAGTGTTACAACAACAAACAAAATACTAAAACAAAAATACATGCTATCTAAATATAATTTTGAGCAAGGATGAACCTTACGTTGTCAAACCAATCATTTCCTATAAGCTGAATGAAAATAATTGACAGTGACAAGTAGATGGAAGTTTACGTTCCGTTTTGCACTTTGCTACAAAGATTTATTATGTAATTAATTATGTAAGGCACCAGAGACTGGAAAACCGAACTACAATTTTTTTCCAATCATCATTGAGGATGAAACAAAGTCAAAGTATAATTCCATATCCCTCAATTCATCAGCATCTAATCATTGCAATACTTCAATTTTTAAATCTCTAGATGGTTCCAAAAATCCCCTACAAAGGCTTAACATGTTTTAATTAAAATTCAATCTCCTATCAAGAGAATCATGGCGATAATTACAAAAACTGATTTTACGCCAGAACCTGGATTGTGACGTAATTTATCGGATATCAGCAGTTTTATAGTTGGATAATATTTCAGATACATGAATAATAACCCCGAGGGAAATTGCTGTTGCATTTATAAAGAATGTTGGTTTTATTTTATGTGCTGGCCATTTGTTTAACATTCGCGATGACATGGAAATGGAAGGAGTAAAGTTTATCAGGTTTATTGTTGATTTATTGTGTTTTATTTGTTAGTTTCTCTGTTTTCCTCTTTCTTGTTTTATTCCCACATGGCAGTGGTATATTTAGTCATTCTCTTTGTTTTTGTGTTTTATTTTATTACTTTACCATAGACTAGATTTTTCAAACATTGAATGTAACTACAATAAACAGAATACTTACCAGCACCATTCAAACAATAACAGAAAACATTTTTGTTCCAAAAATATTTATTGAGTAAGAAAAATTGAATGACACAACTACTTAAACAAGCGTCCAAAACATATTATACCTATTAAAAAGAGTTGCCATTAGAATGCTTAAATTATTAATTAATATAAAATAAGACATTATAGCACGAACAATGTTCTAAGAACGTGAGACGGTGAGAGAAATAAGACAAGACAAACTCCTCGCACGAACTTTAACAAATACTCTTAAAATTTATTCGTAACAAGAAAATCCTGATACACGCGCACACTCAACTCGACAATTTCTTCAAGTAACAAGCTCAAGCTCGGCTCATAATTAACATGTTCAAACAAGTGTGAACGTTTCCTTTTCTCTCATTAGGCAGAGCTAAAAAAAACAAACACTGAAAATTATTTCAAAAGGAAAACAGCCTCTTCAAATATATGTACGCGAATAAGTACATATGCATATATTTACTTTATGTAATGTAAAGGGGAACTCGCGAAAACAGTTTCGTAAGGACATTTACTTTCCACATTATGGTGTTAGACAACCCTATGTTTTCTTGTCAACAAAAATCTTATTTTATATATTTTAGGGAGATGAGCGACTTGATTTTATTACATACTCAAACGCGTGAGATTTTTGGTGGAGCATTTCCTTGGCTTTGAGTTCAATTTTCGCAACGAACGAGAGAAGTAAAAGCCTTCGCTTGCCGATACAATGATCAATATTTTTCTTTGGTGAATTTGATTTCGCAACAGTGATAAAATTAAAATCATTTTTTATAAACTCCTCAAGTAATCTAAAGCTTAGTGGTTCTAACTACAATTTTAATCCTCCTTATGCCTTTGAAACAATATTGTCAAAATATAATATTCTAGCAATTGGGACTTCTAACTTGGGTCTCGGGATTTGGAAATTAACATTAGGTCCTAGGGGTTTAAGACTTTGGGAACTAAATAACAAAGTTAGCTGTCCTGAAACAAGTTGTACCTTCTGGTAATGGTCTAGAACAGAAACTTATAATGGATTTAGCCAAAATAATCAAACGTGTTGGATGAAATAGTGGTTATTTTATTGCAAGGTATTACAATGTAGACAAAATAGACATTATAGAAAGATAGCTTTGCATTTACAGACAATCCACATCCAAGAAGCACGCGATTATCCATCGGAAGTGGAAAAACCGCAGAACCGGCCAATTTTGCAAAACCAATGTTTCGAGATGAGTTATGTCCAACAATGTATGACTTTTTCCGTAACAAATTAATTTATCTATTTACACAACTAAAATACAACCTTCACTGTTAGAACAGAAGAAACCAGTTTTGCGATCCAACTTGACCAGTTTGAAAGCTGGACGATAAATTGCAGGACTCAAACTAAAGCCTCTAAGAAAATGTTTAAGCAAATTCTGCAAGCGATGCCTAAATCCTATTGCCACTAATTTATAACAATTCGTGGCAAGACCTCAGGCTGTCAGGCGCTAATATTGATGAATTGAACAGTGCGACTAGATCCAAGAACTGACTCGGATAAAAAAAAACAAGAAACATTTTTTTTTTCTTATTTATGATGTAAATGATCTTGAAATAGATGGTGCATTGATTTTAGAGATCTCTGTCCAATTAAAAAAGAATGACAACTGAAAAATAACAAACATAAACCAGTAAAATACTGACTACGGGAAAGTTATAGGATTTGGACACGATAATTAGTAGTTTTTGAATGATGCTGTCAATTAAAAAGTTTTAAACTCAATTTTGGGACTGATTTAAAGCAGAATTTTAAATCCGTGCGGTCGGATTTTCCAAAATTTTAATACTTCGTTTTATGATTGAAAATAAATGCTATAAAATACGAGTATATTTTTATGTGTATATGTTAAATTATGTATATAATTCCGTAATCAACTGTCGTTTTGGTTATTATGTTTTGCTAGTTATGATCGCCCACCTCCATAATTATATGTTCAACAAACTATTATTTTGGATATTACGATTATATCTCGAGGGATACGATCTCCCACCTTAACAAAACATCGACATCCTGATAAACAAGAATGAACGCTTCTATAGCTTTTTCTACGTCTTCGATTCTCAGAATATTGTATTTCGGTACCACTTCCTTGTAGAACTCGGTTTTATTTCTTAAGAACTTCAGTAGAAAGGATTTCTTAAGTCAAACGAAGTAGTTACCAAGATTTACTTGTGTTAATAGTGTTAAAGTTTTCAGATTTCTTTTTATTTTCTCCAACCGTATTCTCTTGTTGTATTTGAAGAAGTATTTTTTTAGATAGCTATTGGTTTGGACCTGTCGTTTTTAGAAATCAGTAATATTTCGTGTTCCAAATTACTTTAACCCTAATAGTTTTCTAACTACAGACTGCATTAGGCACTTATTTTTTATTGTTTTTAAAACATATGCTTTTTTAAATCTAAACCATAAATAAATAATGCAAGCCATGCTGAAGCATTTGAAAACTAAAATTCTACTCGTCAGCAGAATATCCAATACGATTTTGTTTCCGGAAAAGACATCTAGCTGATGTTTCACATATTTTTCTTTATACACTCCAAGTGTACTTCCGTGCCATTGCGAAATCCAATAGACATGAGGAAGGTCTCCTATAACCTCATTATGAGGTAAACTATTTACGTCGATCTGATTTGTCAAAGCCGAGGGTACATCTTGTCATTTTTTGGGCTTCCTACAAATATCTTACTGCTGTGGTTGAAAATGAATGTGATGTATTTGGATAACATTTTCCTCATACAAGGAAAATAAGTATTATGTAACATTTCTTAGTACAGGAAATACTTATACCAGCGGTGTAATTGACAGATTGCGAAGTATGGTACATACTGCTGTAGTACAGCTGTTGTATCATGTGTTTCAGACATATACATTTTTCAAGTTGTCATACAGGGTGGCAGGGACATCGACGCGCAAACGTTGTGATGCCCTTAATGAAATTATGAAGGTCATTCATCTCGGAAGTGGCTGGTTAAAAAAATTTACATTTTTGAGTGCGCAATGTATTGCAAACAACGCGATCAAAACGCTCTGCGGAAGGCGCGCTCGCGTGTCCTACCTAACCTACACACACACATACGTCTGCAGCGCGGCCCCCCGCCGCCCCGCGCGCCGCCGCCGCGCGCCTCCGCTGCCGGACTAACGTGAACGTACCTACGAAATATCGCCGAACGACAACATTGATAGTTACTTAACACATAAAATCATGTTTAATTAGTCTCGATAACTGATGGTAGTTACTTAAAAAGAAATAAAACTAACAATACCTAAGCTTATTCTCACAAAATAACGATAGGTACTACCGATGAGGATTGATAACAAAAAAGATTCTTGATAAGAACTTAGCGATACAGTAATGTTCAATTAATTAACTTACCTACCTTTATCTCGCTCATTCCTAATGAGATAGGGTTCGAAGTGGTCGCTCGCAGATCTGAGCGCGGCGCAGAGTTTCAGCGTGGACACGGGGTAAAATAATGGGATCCTGGACACACTCCTCACACAGCGTCGCAAACACATTCACATTTCACAATGCGATCTCTCATTTCCGCTGCGGTATTGCACTCGGTCACAAACACCTTATACTTGACGTAACCCCACATAAAAAAATCTAATGGGGTCAAGTCCGGTGAGCGAACTGGCCATGGTTGCGGACCGAATCTTCCAATTGACACTCTCAAACACACACACACACGCACAGAGAGAATTACTTTTTATTTTAAAATCTACCTACGTTATGATTACAAATTCGCGACAAACAACACGCCCGTTTGCGATCAACGAAATCTAGGAACTGACAAAAATCGGAGAAATGCAAAAGAAATGTAGGTTTACTAATTCTCTTTCAATTTGCCGCACTTTATTATTTATTATTTTTTCTTGTGCCTACCGGACACAGATCAACAAAAATGATAGAGTGTACAAACACATTAAGTTGTACCTAGTTACCTCCTCATGAAATGAATTGCGATAATGGATGTGTTTTTTTTATGAAACAATAAATTACATTGTTGAATTGCATTCAAAACTAAAATTAATCGAATAGCGACCTACCTACATGTTAGTGTTGACCTCGCATATGAACTTTAGAAAAACAGCTGATCAGGTAGCCCTTTCGAGTTTTACTTTCATTGCTGTTTTATGTGAAACAAGTGAATTTACTATTTCTTAATTAAAAATCTCATTGGGTTAGGTAAAAATAATGATTTTATACAGTTTACAGTAAAAAAAAATGCAGAAAAAAACGTAAAATTTAAGACAAAACCGAGTGAGAAAAAAGTTAAAATGATTATTTGACTTCGTCTACTTGAATGAAACGTTTGAGTGCTTACTATCGAATTCATGGGTGCTTACACAAAGCATAGCTCTATCATTCTATGATATTTGGGATAGGACCAAACCCGATTAATATCTTGATACAAGGAGACCGTAGCATCGCGCAGCGTCGTTCACAATGTCGGTGCATCGCTTGGATTAAATTCAATGTCTGTGTCTGCTTCAGATCACGTTATGTAGAATCAAATTACAGACGGATATACGGTATTGTCATTAGATATACGTTGTCTGTCCTCAGACAACGTAGGTATATCCAATGACAATACATTGCTGCGAGTTACATGAGATGTTTTGTTTCGGGAACGACATCTTAAGAAATTAAAAAGATAGATGGTTTAGGCAAAGACTGGTAGGGATTTGAGGCCTATACTTAGATGCAAGAATTTTAATAAGACGTTGGTGAAATTGAATGATTAAAAATAATGATATTTAATGTATGTACTTATATACATAAAATAGTTGTTGACAAAATAGAAAACACGTTACATATAAGTACGATTTAACTTACTAACGACGCATACACTTCATCACGGATTAACGTAGTGTAGTTTGCAGACTATCTTTGACTAGTTATAATATGGGTACACAGCATAGATTCACCTCACATATTATAAAAAACCTACTTGTTATATGAAATTACGTAAAATATAGATAATTAGTTTACATAGTAGTTATCTTGCGTAGTTACAAGCAGGTTAAAAGCGTGAGACTACGTTGTGTCATTACATTTTACTCAAATTGATCGAAAACGACGTCGATGAAGATGTGTTTTATCTTAATCTTCCTCACATCCAAACAATAAAATATAAGTTACGTTACAAAATCAAACTAGTTAGAAACAAAAGACCTCGTTGTATATTATCCAACAAACAACCATGTAAACTGTAAATAAACTGGAACACAGTTTCCACCTAAACAACAGATAAGTAAGGCAAGTGGAAAATCTAGCTACAATCTATCGGAACCCCTATTAGACCCAATAAACGAGTTCGGGGTGTCTACGCCCCAATCGATTCGAACAGAGTACATTTCATCGGTGGCTTAAAATATTTAGGACTGTTTCCCTTGACCCTTTCTTATAAATAATGGAACGTTAAATCTATGTGTTTATTCGCCTTTTATCTTAAGAACTACTGAACCTGATTTTATGTTGTTGAAGGTTTTTGTTTCTTTTGCATGTTCTATTCTGCAGTGCTATTCTATAAAAAATATTTGCATGAATACTTGTGTGAAGTGGATGGTGAAGTGTGTTGTTAGTGTTATCCATTATTGGTGTAAGAAATTGACAAAGAATTTCATTATGTATTGAGAAATATTTAAGTATGTTTATCAGTTTGCTATAACTCATAGCACAAGCTCTAATTTGTTTGGGACTAGATGGCGTCGTGTTAAAGTTGTGGAATACTATTATTATTATTATTATTTATTTATGTTTTACCACAATCGATAGTCAAGATTACTTACAGTATAGTGAGAGAGTGTGTCACTAATACTATTTAAGTTGGGTAGGTAACACTAATTTCACCGCTGATCTTGGGTTTCATTATTAAAAACCCATGTTGTCCTTCTACTCGGCAAACTCTTTCCATTTATAACACTTCTTGTACCTTAACGCTTTCACTGTCCACGAACTAGACACGACAGTTAAACAATCGTCATGAGTCATATGTGACTCATAGGACGGGGAAGTGGTTAATATTACTTAATTAACGAGAGAATATTGGAAAGTTTTATTTCTGCATAATAAAAACGTCAATGCTGGAAATGAAAACGACATTATGGTCCTCTCGGTAACTTTGAACCCCCAATTGACATATAGCAGTAAACATTGAATGATGACTTCATGTCCGCAGCAGCTGCATAATTGATTGAGTGCCACCGAATTAAGTAAATTTCGCAGTTTGCATAATACAAGCAATAATACCTGACAAACAAAGGATTTAAATTCAACTGTGTTGTGCTTGTGATTCTCAAGTGATTTGAAATGGAATAAAATAGCTTAACATCGTGTTTGTCACCCCGAAGAGTTTAGGGTGTACCTGTAGTATACCCTTAATTCGCCGATAGTGTTTAAATCGCACGTTATGAATACGAGCCTATGAACGAACGAACTTTATGCACTAGTAAAAGAAACTGTACAAAGGCAGACTCCAGTAAATCCTATTTGTAAGAAGTAATTTGTTAGTAAAATACATTGTAGACTTAACAGGATTCCCAAAACAAACAGGTTTGGTTACATTTATTAAACTTATAACCATTTTCTAAAACCTATAGAATGCAACTACAAAACACAGTTAAGCGGGACTTACAGATTATGAGTGGCTAGGTATATTAGAAAAAAAAAACAATTTGTTAGATGAATCTTTGTTATATCTAAAATCTGGCTTGCTATTCCTTTTGACCGCAACGGTCCTAACACGCCACCGACGCCAATGTCGACAAGAAAACAATTTATTAAGTACAAAATAAATAAACTAAATCATTTTGGAATCCCTATTCTTTTTGTGGGTACTTGCGCTGAATTTGTGGCTTGGCGCGGGAGGGACGCCGATGTGTTTATGCTCTGGCGGTTAAAAGGTTAACCATGTTAGGAAAATATCTATAAAAATAAATAAATAACTGACTGCCTCGTTGGTCTAGTGGTTGCAAGCGCTACTGCTGAGCATGAGGTCCCGGGTTCGATCCCCAGGTCGGGCAAAGTGTTATTGAGTATTTCTATCTGGAATTTCTCAGTAGCAGCCCGGAGTCTGGATTTGTGCCCGATTGATGGCAATAGGCTCGCCCCCTATCACAAGGGACTTAAACATAACTGGCAAAATGTGGGTGTACTACAAGGTACACCTCTGCCTAGCCCATCGGGGATTATAGGCGTGACGTTATGTAAATAAATAAATAAAAAACATAATCTACGACATAATCAACATAATTTTCGACTGGCCTGTTGGTGGTTAGTGAACCTGACTGCTATGCCGGAGGTCGTGGGTTCGATTCCCATCCAGGGCAAATGTTTGTGTGATGAGCACGATCTTTTGTTATGTGTCTGGGTGTAATTTATCTCTAATATGTATGTATTTAGAAATATATAAGTATGTTTATCAGCTTTTTAGTACCCATAACAGAGAAGCTCTCAAGCTTAACTTGGGACTAAATGGCGTTGCGTGAAAAAGTTGTGGAATATTTATTTATTTATTTATATTTATAATCAAGACCTGTGCTTGTTACGTGCCCTGCCTACACCAAAACGGCTGAATAGCGACATGATAGCTATTTACGTACAATGGATGTTTCCACGCAAAATTGCAACATGCCGACTCTGCTGACTCGACGCCTCGTGCATCGTCGGCCACCTACTTCCATTCTGATGACAGCGCATCCGCAAATTCGCAATAGTTTAGAATTATATTTTTGGTAACAATTAGTTAGGCACTTTTGAACTAGCATCGTCAAAGTCTAGACGTAAGATTAACTATAAGTCAAATATTGTAATTTTACATAATTAAACTTTTCTTTAAATTATTTTCGGTTTTTTTTAAGTCCTCCGGCTGTCACCTTCGTAATTGGCGCAGTCGGTAGGATTTTCGAGGCAGTGCGCGGCGCGGTATAGATTTCCAAAAATCGTTAATCTGCTGACTCCGATAGTCGCTGTCGGTATTTCCAAGTACCTCGTCGAAAATCCGAACTTAAGAAGAAGACGCAGCTGAGGACGTATCCAGCCATCGATACAACGAAAAAACCATGTATATGTAAGTCCTTGAAACTTTCTTTAAGTGTTGCTTCCTTGTCCTTCCTTATACCCAAATATTATAATATAAAATCAAAATTTTTCACCCAAGGGAAACTAGGAATAAATCTGTCTCCTCCAGGCAGATAAATAGGAGCAGAGAAGTAGATTTAAATAGGTTTACGGAATCCGATAATTTAGGCCTAGATTTATTATTCGATAGTGACAATATGGCACTGAACCCCGATACTATCTACAACGCTTTGCGTGCGGTCCCAAATTTTGATGGCAATCCGAATGTTCTAACACGATTCATTAAAATATGTGATCAGCTTGTAATACAATATGTTAGAAATGACCCTACTTACGAGTTAACCAATTTATGTCTCATAAACGGCATCCTAAATAAAATCACCGGGCCAGCAGCTTCAACTATTAATTCCAATGGTATAGCAGACAATTGGCAAGGGATACGTGACGCATTAATTAATAATTTTTCCGACCAAAGGGATGAGACCGCCCTTTATAATGACATGTCTTTACTGACACAAGGAAGTAGCACCCCGCAGGAGTATTATGACAAATGCCAGACCCTTTTTAGCACCATAATGACTTATGTCACATTGCACGAAAACGCAGAAACAACCGTTATAGCTAAACGCGATCTTTATAAAAAGTTAACTTTACAATCTTACGTTAGAGGTCTTAAGGAACCTCTAGGGTCCCGTATCCGCTGTATGAGACCCGAAACTATTGAAAAGGCTCTGGAATTTGTACAACAAGAAATGAATGTCATGTACCTACAGCAACGCAACGAGAGTATCCCCGAGCGGCGTAACCAGACACATCAAATGCAGTCAACCCATAAAATGCCACCCGCGGTCCCTATGACCACACCAAAAGTTTTTAGCTTTCCTAGCCCAGGCCCCAGTTGGCATAAGCCTATGCCTATGCCGCCGCAGCAGCATCAGCAGCAATGGAGACCACCTTTCCAGCAAAATCAGGTACCTCAACGGAACCCTAATATGTTTAGCCGTACTCAACAGATGTTTCGTGCACCCCCGCCGAATTACAACCCCCAGACTGACGCATTTAGATTTCCAAATAGGAACCCCCAACCGCAAAATACTGGTCCGAAACCGATGAGCGGTGTTAGTCATTTTGTACCAAGACCATTACCAATAAATGACTGGCGTAGGTTTGGAAATCCACCACCTAGTAATTACTTCAAAACCCGCGAAATGAATTTTAACGAAATGACTGATTATTATGACGCTAACAATTACCCTGACTATTACTACGAATTTCCTGACTATTACTATGCCTGTGAGCCTTATGTCTATTCTGACTTCTATGACTATCAGCAGACCGATCCCGAAATTCAATTAAATGTGGATCAACTGAATAACGTAAAATGCTTAGAAGCACAGCCGTCCTCTACTTCTAAAGCAGACCAGGATTTTCGCAAGGAGAAGGATCAAAAAGGATTAAAATAGAATTAAATGTTCAGTCTAAAAGGGAATTACGTTACATACAGATATCAGACCCACCACTTAAACTACTAGTAGATACCGGAGCTAATCAGTCTTTTATTAGTCCCGAGGCAGTCGAACAATATTTTAAACATATCCCTTTAAACTTTGACCCCTTCGAAGTAACGAACGCTCGTGTTACTAGTGTGCATGAACATTCTATTACGATTCCGAACTTTGATGAATTTAATAATCCCACTAACGTAAAATTTTTTATCTATAAATTTCATAACTACTTTGATGGTTTATTAGGATTAGATCTACTTGATGGAGCACAGATTGATTTAAAAAATAATTATTTAATTACAGACTTTACAACTATGCCTATACATTTTTATCAATGTAAAAGATCAAATAGTCAAGAAACCATTCCCGCTAACTCGTCAAAACTAGTGAATATTCCTATCTATTGTCCAGACGGTGACGTTTCGATAGATCAGCAAGTTTATTGTAACTGCATTATTCATGAGTGCATTACTCGCGTCACTGATTACACTGGAATTGTAGAAATTGAAAACCCGACGGAAGATGACCTGACTATTGTGTTTGACCGACCTTTACAAGCCGAGCTTTTTAACCCGGCGAGCATGTGGAGGGGTCATTTTGACCCTGCCAATTTTTATTCATGTATAGTTTTCTTTTCCGCGATAGTAAGCATTTGGACGTCTCAGTAGCTGTTACTAGGGCCCCCGCGCGGGCGCCGCGCCCTACTACTCAGACGGCCGTCGCCTGCGACGGGAGCAAAACATACATTTGTTGAGAACACACCGTTTCTTTCTGCCAGGATTGTGCTACAATCACAGACAATAATGATGTGTAGGTTATAATTGATGTTAAGAATGTAAGTAAAACTGATGGATCTCTACGTACATAACGAATTACAAGTTAATTGACAAAAGATGTCTGTATTTTATGTTTGCATAAGTTTGTTTAGAAATGTTATACTAAAGTGATTATTTTGTAGTGGTTTGCTAAACCTGATTTAAATATAATATTTTGTACTATTGTATACGTATTTTTTTATCCAGCCATAAATATAAACAAGAACTTAACTTAACACCTCAGAATATATAGTCAAAAAATATTAATTTTGCCATTTTAAACGCATTTAATATACAGGGTCAGAATGACCCTCCACAACTCCCACGTAACTTTTTTCACCACATCCTCGCCGGGTTAATACTGAGTGCATTAGCACCGAACAAGACTCTATGCGCGTTAAGCAGGTTTTATCTCGTTTGCGTACAGAACATTTAAATATTGAGGAAAAAACTAATTTAGAGACATTGTGTGCCCGTTTTGCTGACGTATTCTATGTTGAGGGAGAGCCTTTAACTTTTACAAATAAAATCAAGCACCATATTAGAACGACTGACGAACTTCCTGTGTACACTAAAAGCTACCGCTACCCTTTTGTGCATCGACAAGAAGTTAGAGACCAGATAACCAAAATGCTGGACCAAGGTATTATACGACCTTCTGAATCAGCCTGGAGCTCACCTATTTGGGTAGTTCCTAAGAAAGCCGACGCATCAGGCAAGCAAAAGTGGCGCATTGTAGTAGACTTTCGCAAACTAAATGACAAGACTATAGACGACAAATACCCGATTCCTAACATCAATGACATACTTGACAAGCTTGGTAAGTGCCAGTATTTTAGCACGTTAGACCTGGCATCAGGTTTTTATCAATGTGAGATGCACCCAGACGACATTCCTAAGACAGCGTTCAATGTAGAGCATGGACACTTTGAATTCTTGCGTATGCCCATGGGTTTGAAGAACTCTCCATCTACTTTTCAAAGAGTAATGGACAACGTTCTCAGGGGCTTGCAAAATGAGATCTGTCTCGTATATCTCGATGACGTCATCATATTTAGTACATCTTTACAAGAGCATTTGGTAAACCTAGAGAAAGTGTTCAAAAGATTGCAAGAATCTAACTTCAAAATCCAGATGGATAAATCAGAGTTTTTGAAATTAGAAACCGCGTTTTTAGGACATATAATCAGTGGCGAAGGTGTTAAACCTAACCCAGATAAAATAGCAGCAATTGAAAAATACCCATTACCAAAGACGCCTAAGGAAATAAAACAATTCCTAGGACTATTAGGATACTATAGGAAATTTATCCCAGACTTTGCTCGCATCACTAAGCCTATGACAAAATGCCTTAAAAAGACTAGTAAAGTTATCTTCGACTCTGAGTATATTGACTGTTTTAACAAATGTAAGAACTTACTGACGAACGACCCAATTTTACAGTATCCCGACTTCACTAAAGAGTTTATATTAACAACAGACGCTTCAAACGTAGCTTTAGGCGCTGTACTCTCACAAGGAACAATCGGCTCAGATAAACCTATCTGTTATGCCTCGAGAACTTTGAATGACAGTGAAACCAATTATAGCACTATTGAAAAAGAGCTCTTAGCCATAGTTTGGGCTACAAGGTATTTCAGACCTTACCTGTTTGGTCGCAAATTCAAAATATTCACCGACCACAAGCCGTTACAGTGGATAATGAACCTGAAGGAACCCAACCAAAGGTTGACTAGGTGGAGACTTAAACTAAGTGAATACGATTACACTATAGTCTATAAAAAGGGAAAGTATAACACTAATGCAGACGCATTATCCCGCGTAGAAATTAATAATGAGGAGACAGAGTCAATGTTAGCCAACCCTTCAGAGCGACCACCTTCTCAAACAGGTTCTACAACAGCCACTGCCCACACTAGCACTGAAAACCCTATTCTAGAAGTTCCTATTACAGATGAACCCTTAAACAAATTTCACCGACAAATATGCATAACTATAGTCAGTAACGTCCCCTACATTAAACGAACGACAGCAACTAAACCTTTTGACACACATACTCGCACACATATACAGGTCTCAGAATGTAACTTAGAACAGGACGTAGTAAACGCCATAAAAGAATATGTGAAACCTAAAGTTAAAACTGCATTAAAGATAACTCCGCCTTTAGGTATGTACTCAATCATACCTATTATACAAAACAACTTTAAAAGCTCAGCTATGAACCTAGTGCTAACAAAACCTGAACTAGAAGATGTAAAAGAATATTTAAGGCAGCAACAGATCATAAAGAGTTATCATGAAGGAAAAACCAATCACAGAGGGATAAACGAATGCTATCTTGCTCTTTCTCGGAAATATTATTGGCCCAAGATGAAGGATGACATAGCTAAATATATAAATGAATGTATAATTTGCGGACAATCTAAATATGATAGGAACCCAATCAGACCTCTACTAAATCTAGTGCCTCCGGCTACCAAGCCATTCGAATTAGTACATATGGACCTCTTTACAGCCCAGAGTGAAAAATATCTCACAATAGTAGACGTTTTCTCAAAATACGGACAGGCATACTATTTAAGAGATGGCACAGCAATTAGTATACTTCAGGCAGTTTTAAACTATTGTACACATCACGGTCTTCCACTTACTATCGTAACCGATAACGGCACTGAATTCACAAATCAATTATTTTCCGAATTTACTAAAACGCATAGAATTAACCATCACAGAACTCTAGCTCACTCCCCTAATGACAATGGAATTGTTGAACGATTTCACTCTACGTTACTAGAACATCTACGAATTCTAAGACTACGTCAACCTGTTGTCAACCTCATGCCCTACGCTATATTAGCTTATAATAGCACAATTCATAGTTTCACAAAGTGCAGACCACATGACATAATTAGAGGACATTTTGACCCAAGGGACCCACTTGATATTAACATGACCGAACATCTTATGCAACAGTACATCTTAAATCACCGTGACCAGATGAAAACCGTATATGACCTTATCAACGACTTCACACTTACAGACCGAACGAATATCATACAAAATAGGAATAAGGACAGAGAGCCCGAAATAGAGTACCAACCAGAACAGCAAGTCTTCATTAGTAACCCATTAGCTAGTCGCCAAAAATTAGCTCCGCGTTATACTCATGACACTGTGCTGGCTGACCTCCCAATCCACATATACACATCTAAGAAGAAAGGTCCCGTAGCAAAGTCCCGACTCAAGCGTATCCCTAAGACCTCAAATTTGTTGCAGGATACTACTGGCGACGATAGTTCACACAACACTGGCGCTCGAGATAAAACTTGAGAACTTAGACGATGGACCCAGACTCCTACCTTTCAACCTTGGACAATCCAGACTCATAACACACTATCATTCCTTCCTACAATACATAGACTTAAATGACATTGAACAAAGACTTAACTCTGTAATTAATCAAGTAGACTATTTCAAAACTAAATTAGATAACCAAAGTTTTGTTTTATATGAAATTCAAATTAACCATTTATCTAATAAATTGGACAAAATTAATTCCCAGTTAAAAACGTTAGAACCCGGTCGCAGCAAAAGGGGTCTCATAGACGGTTTAGGTTCAGTTGTAAAAAGCATAACCGGTAACTTAGATCAATCGGATGCCCATACTTACAATAATGCCATTAAACTTTTAGAAAATAACGATGACAAGATACTATCGGAGGTAAATGACCATATAAGTCTGAATAAAGTCTGGATGAATAAATACAGTGAGATATTATCAAAAATTGTAAGTAATCAAGAGAGAATCAATAGTACTTTAGAATTAATTTTAGACGAAAAAGCTACTGCTACAAACGATCTTATAAGATTCGCAAAGTTTGCTCAGTTGTTAACTATCATTAGCGATAATACAGATGATTTATTTCTAGAGATAACTAGGATAGAAGATACCTTAGCTTTTATACGTGCATCGAGCACTCACCATAGTACTTTAAGCATAGACACTTTAAGTAATATGACTAAGCGATTAAGATCTATATACGGTTCAGACCAATTGCTAGAGGCAGATCTAAGAGAATTCTATTCAGTTATAAAACCTGGTTATTATTTTACAGATAAAAAAATAGTTATCATATTTAAAATCCCAATAATCTCCCCTGATAAGTTCGAATTATATAGATTAGCAATAGTTCCCAATAAATTTATGTACACCTTTATTCCTCCTTACCCTTTCATTGCAACCAATGGGAAAGCTTTCAAGTACATAGAGGCTGAATGCCCGAAGTTTAACCAGCTCCATCTCTGCGAAGAGGAAGTCAACCATCAACCGACGAGAGGACATCTGGACTGCATCCAAGGGCTCATCTATAATCAATCTCTACAGAAGTCATGCCTGCCCACTAAACTCACGCTGACCAAAGAAGCTATGGAGCAATTGGACGACAGACGCTATACACTTACCTTTCCACAATCAACCCGAACCGAGCTACAATGCGAACGTCAAGAATTCATCTCTCTACACGGAAGCTATCTCGCCACCATTCCGCAAAAATGCTTACTATGCACTGAACAGTTTACTATCATCAACACGAATGACCGTATCAAAGGACAACCGATGAAAATCACCGAAATACCCATGAACCTGAACATTGCCAACGAATCTATCCCACATCTGAAGTTAAATTCGCTACACCTGAAAAGTCTGCATTTAATCGAAGATAAAATCTTAATGCAGCAACCAGTACAAATCGATCGCACTCACCTGGAACAATCGATTTACCATACGACAATCCCACTATATGTCGTAATATTTGGTGCAATTATACTGATCGTTACCCTCACTATACGTCGGTATAATGTTTGCACAAAGCTCAGAAAGCCACAATCACCAAATGTAAGCGATGAACATCATCAATACGAAGACGTAGAATCTCCCAAAATCAAGAAAAATGTACCAGCAACATTCTCGCTGAAATTGCTCAAATAGTTGCTGTTCTGAGGGGGAAGGTGTTACGTGCCCTGCCTACACCAAAACGGCTGAATAGCGACATGATAGCTATTTACGTACAATGGATGTTTCCACGCAAAATTGCAACATGCCGACTCTGCTGACTCGACGCCTCGTGCATCGTCGGCCACCTACTTCCATTCTGATGACAGCGCATCCGCAAATTCGCAATAGTTTAGAATTATATTTTTGGTAACAATTAGTTAGGCACTTTTGAACTAGCATCGTCAAAGTCTAGACGTAAGATTAACTATAAGTCAAATATTGTAATTTTACATAATTAAACTTTTCTTTAAATTATTTTCGGTTTTTTTTAAGTCCTCCGGCTGTCACCTTCGTAATTTGCTAGACCAAAATGGGAAACAAGTAACGTGAAACTCATTTCCAAATGCTACTAACCCCTGTGTTCCTACTCGCTCAGCTTTGGGCACTACGTAAAATTTAGATGTATAAAAGTATTTCCATGGATGACTTCTCTGAAAAGCCAACACAAATAATTACCAAATAAAAGTAACCGTGCTCATTATTTCGGCATTTTGTCCCCAAATATATCGAGCATCATTGAGTGGATGGTACTCCAAATCAAAGGGTCGTCGAGTGATCATACGCACATACGTCATTAATTGTCTCTCATGTAACGAGGCTTCTGTGAACATGTCATTAGTGAGAGCCAGCCTAGTGATTACTACAACTGTTCCTTAGTATGACATAATGTAGAAAGGAGATTAGTAGGAGATTTCTCGCCGACTGGTCGACACTTCACGTGACCAGAGGGCTGGCTTATTCTTTGGCCAAAGAATTAGCATTGCCATCCAACGTGGCAATGCTGCCCAGTCTTCTGGGCACGTTTCCTGATGACAGCAATGGGGAGGAGTACTTTGACGCCTGAGTGTTCCGATTTTGTTTTTTCTAGAAGGGGGTTTTTGTTTTTTTTTTTTCTTTACTATTTAATTTGTAGTTAGGTTTTATTGTATTTTAGATTTAAGTTATAATTACCAATAAGCATGTAGAAAGGAAAGGACACCTCCGCTCACATCGACACCGTTAGTTCTATACATGATTTTAGACCCCTTAACGGAGAAATTTTTCGTTGTTTTTGTGTTTTTCATCATCTGCTTAGCCTTTTCCCAACTATGTATATTGAGGTCGGCTTCCAGTTTAATCAGATACAGCTGTGACCAGTGTATGATGCAATTGTCTTTCTGACCTCCACAACCCAATTACTGGGTTACTGGGTTGTGAGACTTTTGAGCTTCTGAGTATCCGTAACGACTGTCAAATATAGACTACAAATGTCATCCATCCAAAGATTAACCTTGTCAAGCGTAGCTTAACCTTCTATCAACTTTTGCGGCTGTAATTATTTAGACACAAGCGTTTTTAGCCCCAGCTTTGCTAGTATTTGGTATTTTCACATACTAATTCAAATTTTCTTTCTTTCTTCCATCTTCAATATTATTTTTGCTAAATACCATTAAAACTCATAATTTCTATGACATAACCCAATTATAATTTCCCTTAAATAGTAAATTAAAAGCCCCTTTAAAAAAAAATCTGTGGATTAGATACAAATCTAGATTTTATACAGTTTAAAGTAAAGAGAACATGAGAAAAACCTTGAAAAGTCTGAATAAAAGTCTTTTATTTTCGTCTTTAAATATGGGGCGAGGATCATTAACATAACTCATTGTGTTCGGCTTTGCAACAATGTTCCTTCACCTTGTAAATTTATGTGAGTAGCTATCATTCCGGCTGGAAGATATAAGACACAACATTCCGATAATATCAACCTAATCCTTGGAAATACATCCCGTTTTCATAATCCCCTTAATCCAAACTCAACCGGTACTATTTCTATGTCGGTGTTTGATAATCCGTTGCAACGAGCGCCTGAATTAGCATATTCCCGGCCAATAATATCGCCCGACACACGTACGTGATATGCATCAGGTTAAACTGTAATCATGTATAGTCGAACAGCTATTGTGGGGCGTTTCAATAGTTTATGATCGGAGGAGACAAGCTGGTTTATTACTGGTGTTGAAACACGTGTCTAGATAGCGATAGGTAATTCGTAATCAGGGAGTAACTGATCGCAATCTGAATTGTCTAAGTCTAGGAGCTTGTAGCTATATGTATAATAACAGTGACACGGCTCAATCGAAGGTTAAGCTAACTTTGTCCATGGATGTGTGACAATTCATTACATGCCAAGATTCCTCTGTGCCTCAGAAAGTAGTAGTAACATATCTGTGACTTTACCGCGAGTGTAATATACAAGTAGTACCTAGCTATTTATATGGACATAAGAACAAAGTGACTTCACCTTAATAGACGCTAAGTAAACGCAATGGACGTGCTCTTAGATATACTTTTACTTTTAGCAAATTAAGTTAGATTAAAATTGCTTATTAGCCTTATAAGGCTAGATTGTAATATAATAAAAAAAAAATTGTAGATCTTTGACAGTCGTTACGGGTCCTAAAAACTGACAGCTAGTTTAACTAATGGGTATCGTGTTACCCAGTAATTGGGTTGTGGAGGTCAGACAAGCAGTCTCTCTAAGTGAAACACTGGTATTTTCTGTACTGATAAATATAATGCGTACCTAACTAGACAAAACGTATGATATGTAGAACAGCTGATTTTTGACCGTAACATCCATTATAAAAATCTTCATAATGATGAGTTAATACCCTTTTCGACTTTTGATTACACTAAAATAATTAAATACTACTTTAATTCTACTTTGCAGTCATTCTAAAAAATCCTCACAATCCTGCCCATGTTAGCATGCCGGTAACCCAGCATAAAAAAAAACTCCGTAGAAACAGTTTTACTTAAACTTTTAGACATCCCAATTTCTTTACCAAGTCCATTGAAGAAAAATCTTTTAAACGTTAGAAGTTCGTGTTTAACGTACCGTGTACAACATGGCCGGCATGCCTCGTTTCCGGACGCACTAAAAGTATAAACGTTAAGTGCTAAAAATGTTCTCAAGCACTTTGCTGGTTTTTGCTTAAATTAGGAAGGCTTTATATTAGTAGTTTCTGCGTTAATCACTTAACAAACAAAACTTAAACTTAAACTTCACATAAAAAACATAAACAAAATAAACAACAACAACATAAATTAAATTTTGTCATCATCTGCCTAACTTTTTCCCCAACCATGTTTTTTTTTTTTATACTTCGACGGTGGCAAACAAGCGTACGGCCCGCCTGATGGTAAGCGGTTACCACCGTAGCCTATGGACACTTGCGACACCAGGGGCGCCACACGCGCGTTGCCGACCCTTTAAAAACCTATTTACTCTCCTTTCGAAGGACCCCATACTGTAGCCCTCTGAGAAAACCTCGGCAGGGAGCTCATTCCACAATCCAAGTGTTCGCGGGAGGAAATTCCTCTGAAACCGCACTGTACGGGACCATTTCGGGTCCAGAGTGTGAGCATGAACTCCCTGTCGACGGCGAGCGGTGCTTGCACTTTAACTGGATGCAGCTACCAGTGTTTCTCGTAGAGCGACTGCGACCTCCACAATCCAGTGACTGATTAACACGAAACCTCTTGGTTAAACTGGTTGTCAGCCTTCTGCCTTCTGACAACTGTTACCGACTTTCAAAGATCTACAAATGACAGCCGGGACCAATGGCTATACGTGATTTCCGAGGCATGGAGGGTCCATGTGATGATGTGTAATTAATGGTTTATTTTTTTTTAATTATTCTTATAAACTTGTGTGTTGGCGACAGATCTGGCAACCCCGTTGCCACTAGGGGCTAGTTGTTCTGTTTTTTAGCTAGCGACGGGGCGGCTTGCTTTTTCTATTCTAATTTTGTGATCGAATTATTATACCCATTTACACCTTTAGTTGCTTTTGATTTGGTGTCTAATATTGGACGCGGACCTCAGCAGTAGACAAGGATGGCTGAAGGCCAATCGCCTTGCTGACCAATTCTGGTCACGATGGCTTAGGGAATACTTGCCCAATCTCCTGCCTCGGGGCCCATCTTTAGAACACCACAACTTGCAAATAGGTGACGTTGTCCTTATCGGTGATACAAATTTCTCCAGAGGGATCTGGCCTCGCGGAAGGGTTGTGGTGCAAGTGTTCCCTGGTAGAGACGGGATAGTGCGAGTAGCGGACGTAAGGACTAGTGCAGGGGTCCTACGTCGTCCTGCGCGTAAATTAATTAAACTGGATCTGTCACCATAGCTGCTTTGGTAAGACCTTAGGTTCTTACCAGGGGGGAGAGATGTTGGCGACAGATCTGGCAACCCCGTTGCTAGGGGCTAGTTGTTCTGTTGTTTGGCTAGCGACGGGGCGGCTTGTTTTTTCTATTCTAATTTTGTGATCGAATTATTATACCCATTTACACCTTTAATTGCTTTTGATTTGGTGTCTAACACAGTGCTTGGCTGCAATCCCCACTGATGGTAAGCAGTGATGCAAACAGTAATGGTTCAGCGCACAAGTTTATTAAGAGTCTAGGTATTCACTCTAGCCTTGAAGACACCTTAATTATAATTGGACGGGAAGACCGCAGCAGATATGGTCACCCATCCAAACGTAGTTCAACCTGCGATTGATTCTTAAGGCTGTTATTATCTCATAACTATAATTATCTGATTAAAAAAAACCTTTTAACGATACAATAAATGGATTAAAAGCACAAGAAACTTTAAGAATACTTTCTGTTTAATACAAAATGAGTGCGTGCTAAAATCATGACGTCAGTACAAGGGTAGATTTTTTCCATTTACCAATCTACATATAAATGTTTCTCGTAAAGTAATTGAATAGACCACCCTTTGGTTTAGTAAAGGCAGCATTACCTACATTTGAAAAAAAAAAATTGAATGTTATGTATTCACAAAAACCACAGCGACCAAAAACACACAAAATGCTCTTTCATAAACGGGAAAACCAATTTATTATCCACTCTTACTATAAATACCACAATATAATGAATTGCAACTGAAACCAAAACACATTAATACATGTCAGTCCAGATCTTACCCAAAACATGTGTACGTGTAGTGTCTTGAAGGACGGGGGCCTACGAAGGACCCTTGAGGAACCCTTTTAGTGTCGTCGCAATAAATCAAGTCCTAATGACAGTCACGTTTTTTCTCAGCCAAGAATATACTTAGAGGTAATCAGAATACGGCTGAACAAAGTGAGCAACCGTTTCCGAAGGCACAAAATGTTGTCGACTTGTTTTTCTGTGTTCGAAGCAGTCAAATGCTTACGGTAGGCTTTTCAGACGAGGGTGGTTTGCTATATTCGGGTCACGTTTTGACAAAAAAATGAGATGATTATGTTAAGTTGCAGAAATTTCACTATTATTGCGAGCTGAAATGTTGGGTTGTTAAGGTTTCGGAGTCGAAGGAATCTGCTTAGATAAGAACGTTTTATGATGATTGTGGCATTTATCTCGTGTTATCAGCAGATGTTTGAAACTATAGTCAAGTAATTTATTTATTTATTTATATTTTATGCAACAAAAGTACAATGGCGCGCATAATGCATTAAATATAATTATACTCTATCAGTCAGTCAAAGGTGGAGAAATACGTGGCAAAGTGCATTGTTGAAACATAAAATATTTTTATATTTATACCAAAGTGCACATAAACACATTAAAATACACGCCAATATGTATAAAGTTATAGAAAGCAATATTGAGAAGCAAACCAAAACAAACATTACAGATATATTATTATGTGTGGCTTCAAATCACATTTGCCTGATTGTATAAAACTTATTATGCGATTTAAGTGGGTACTCAAATTTCTGAACCCTTTGCAAGGCAAACGAGCGCAAGACAAGTAAATATAACTTAATCAAATGAAAGAGATGAATGGATAGTTCCACGCGTGGATTCTGGTCACGTTCATGTTTATGGAGAATGTGACAATAATATTATTAAACTTTGGGAATTTTCACGTTTTGATCTAGTTTGCGTTCGAGCTTAATATAATACAAAAATAAAAACTTTTCATATTATGTGATCAATGCCTTCTTTGTGTGAGATTAAACATTTGTAATGCAAAGGGACAATATAAGACGGTATTATTATTTTATGTAAATTGTATGGTTTTAAGTGAATTCGTGCTGTTTATTATAGACAAACAGACTTTAAAGGTTGGCTTAAAATTGAATAAACAGAAACTTTAATTTTTATAATAAAATGTTTGTGTACAGCGTTTATAATAACTATCATATTTGCGACAGTTATATTTAAGTCTTATATCAAAATAGTGTTCATAATATAACTTCAAATAATTTCAGTACGAATTAGTTCTTGCCTTAACCGAAAAAATGCATAAACTCAAATTTGCTCTTCTTTAAGTACTCTTCCAAACAACCGTAAAAATTAACGGCCTCTCTAAACAAAACAAAATTACCATCATTATTCACTTGAACCGTAAAAAGAACTTAAAAGCATTATTAATTTCAACGTAACTCTCTTATTAAACTCGGGATCGCCATCTTGCATACATAATACCCAATAAGTAAGCCAAGTTTCTTCATCAAGTCGCTAAAGGAGATATTAGAAATAATTACAAAAATAATCGACCGCTTAACATGCAAGAAGCGTGGGCCAAGACTATCGCCGTAATATGCAATGTAGATTTCATTACACGTTGCGCATGCTTTTATGAAAATGCAACTAAGTACGAATAACTTGGTTTATTAAAGAATTTAGCTTCAATGAAGTTTTCTTTAGAATACTGGGGGTAATCTAATCTAGTTATGTATTTTCTAAAATTCTCGTGTCACAGTGTTTAATACAAATCTCCTCTGCAACGGCTTAACTGAATCATAAGAAATTTTGTGTGTATATTCAGTAGGTCTGAGAATATGTCAAAAATTATTTTTTTGGAAAAAAAAATCGGAACCTTATTTGATGGGGCAGCTTTTTCATTTAATGATTAACTGAAAAAGGTATTTCTTAACTCGAGCTTTAATTTTATGGCAAGACTAAATGAGGTAGATTTGATTTACTGGAATTCGGGTCGAACCAAGTCGGGCAATCAGCCTGTCAATAGGTGAATATTCAAAAAACACGTTAAGCCGTTAATTTTGGTTGCCGTTAGTAGTTTAAACAAAATCAAAATCAAAAGCCATTTATTCAAATTAGGCCGAGGATCAGCATTTTTTGAACGTCGAAATTACATAAGACAGTCGCCCAAAAGGCCCACCCTTCGCCACTTCCTAGTGTTTTTGTTGGGAAGAAGAAGTGGCGGAACAAACTCCCCCAGCAACACATCTGTCTGCATGATAAGTTAGAAGAACTTGAATGTACACAGTACAATTAGTTATAATTACAATATAATTAAAATAAGTTATTCACTACATGTTACACACAGTCGGTAGGGCTAGTCAAAAAAACTGATTACTCATATTACTTTAATCCCTAAACTAGGTTTCCGTTGGCCATTTGACTGCCACACAGGCAAACCGCATGCTAAGTTAAATAAAAGTAGGAAAACACTGCTTAAAATCAAAAACAAAATTATTTGTCTTACACAGTATTAGAACAGACAAATTGGACAATATTGCCCAACATTTACAGACAAATAATTTCTTCCGGGCATTTTATTGAAAATGTTACAATTGTGTATTTTTTTTGTACTTAACATATTTTTTCCGATAGACTTTTTGTAATGTTAATTTTGGATGTGGAGTTGCTTTGTTATCCGGCCTTTGAAGATCAAGGAAGAAAGACTGAGAAAATATAAGATCTTTTGATAAAGATAAATTATTTCATGTTTGTAAAAAAACAGGATGATGTTTTAGTAAAGTATCATGCAATAGATAAAAAAGATCAAATGCAAAATGGAAATATAATCTGAATTTAATTTTGATATTATATTTTCAATATTGATACGATGTGTTTTACTGTAAAATATTTATCTGACAGCAATACAATAAAAATGGATTACTGCCCTACAAAATTTACCCAGAACTTGGCAGGACTATAATATTATAACTTATACAGTTAAACTTTAATACCTATTTATTTTTCTGCTGCAAACGTAAAGAAGCAAGGACTAAGCAGTGCAACTTAAAAAGAAGTTGAGGATATATTCAGACGATGAACGTAACCGAAGTAAAAGGAATATGTCAGAATCAACAACATCATCATCATCATCATCATCTGATGGCGCTCTGTAGTTTCTGCATACCGCCATGGGAAAAAAGCGTAAGTGTGTATATGTATGTATGTCTGTTATTTTTTCCTATAAACTAACTAAAAATCAAGTAAATGTTTATAAAGGAAAGAAGAAAGAAAGAAAGAAAATACATTTATTGGCAACAGCTGGATATACACGCACAGCAAAAACACACTAACACAAAAAAAAATAGACACAAAAATGGCATGTCTCACGGCTGCGCCTAAGGGCGCCTTCAAATTTGCCGCCAATGCCGCGCGGTGGCAGTGCAGGTGTAGCGCTGCAGTCGCGCGTTTTTTATTTATATGGATTAACAAAGCAGCGCGACGGTTCATCAATCGACTAATGATGATGCGTACGTGTTTTTATTCAGACATGAACTAAAATCAGCTTGAACAATTTATCGATGTGATTGACCTCATAATATTATTTCGGATTAGTGCTATTCAATGCAGTCGTTTGAACCAGCGCGTGTTGATAGTGAAGAAAAAAAGATATTGAAGCATTTAATGTTTGCTAGTATTTCCATTGTGTATAGGCTTACTGGAATTGTCTTGGCAGATAGGTATTGTACTGAATAGTAAACAAAATTTGTGGATGAAGAACTGAGACGTGAATTTTGTAACTCTTAATTAGTTGCTAGTATCATGTTTGGGCTAATTGGGATGGTCTAATTGAATAATATTCAATGTAGTATGTAACCAGAGCCTGTAAGTCAAAGTATGTTATGTACTAATATTTGATTAGTTATTAATTAATTAAAGCACTGAAATGTACAGAGATATAGTAAATGCCATGGTTATCTTGTACCAGTCCACCTTTGATTGATGCAGATACTAAAAGTGGTTAAAAAGTAATAATGGCTATTTATTTCATCACTCAACGCTGTGGAATAACTAAACTAAATTAAATGTATGCCTCATTTACTAATTCAGCTCTATTAGACTTTCTTTTAACTTAACCACGATAAAATACCTCATGTAAGCAGTTAAGTATGAAAAGACTTTCATGTAGTAATTTAGGTTTTAATTTAAAATTTTAGGATGCCTTTTAATATACCGAGTATATTTTGCGAAATTTCTTTAACAAAACCAATATTATTTTCCAACAAGAAACTTGGTTTCAACTCTTACTTGTTAGCAAGATTCAAGACATTTTAATTACTTTCTACTGTTAGGAAAGAGTTTGTTTAGCTTTGAATTTTGTTATGTTTTTGATTTATTTCAGCGAAATAGTTTTCTTATAGTTCTTTATTAAATACAAGGGGGAAAGGACCAGCTTGCTATCTTATCTGAGGAGTTTGGTAGATTCAGAATCACACACACACTCAGAATAATTTTCTGAAAATTATTCTGAGTGAGTATTAGGTGGCGTTCGTATCTGCCTACCCCATGAGAAAATGGGTGATTTTATTTTAGTATTCGAGAATAAAATCATGCTTTCAAAATAATATTTAATGAGAGAAGTAGTAAATTTTTCTAATTTAAAATCTTACTGGTGAGGTGAGATGAAAAAGAAATAGAAAAATTCGGACTAAAAATTTCAACGCTGACGGATCCTTCTTACTTCGAATCTCTTTTCCCTTTGAGTCTGAAATTATTACAATTCAATATTGTGTATAAACAGTTATACAGGATGAAAGTCACATTGTCGGGCATTCGGACACTATGAATTTGAACCCCCCAGCATTGAAATTTTTCGTCGTTATTTTTCTCATTTTTAAGTTTTTTGTTCCAGAATCATGACCAAAGCGAATGATAACAACTTTATGTACGACGATGTCCCAATCACTCGATAACTAAAGAAAAGTTGTTTAAGTTTACTAAAGCATATCTGTTTACACGTATCATGTAGAGAAACCCGTGGGCAGCATTTAATGAATCCACCCCGTACAGAGTCGCGAGCTCAGTTAGTGGTAATATTAATTCCTTGTGCGGCATAAACTACCAAGTTCTTAGCTAACATTTCTACGCTTAGTATAATATTATACGTCTGGATTAACTGACACTTAACCGCCGCACTGTTTCAAGTGGTACCAAGGTATTTTGTATTTGTACTGTTTACATTTACTTCACTTACCTCGCCGGTAAATGTGGGTGGCTGGGTACTATTACAGAGTGTGTAAACACCTGCTTTATCTAAGTTTGTGTTTGTGTCTTTGTAATTAGAAACAAGTCGGATTTCCTGTGTCTTTACTATTGTTATACCCAAATGGTGTTCCAACATTTCACAAGTGCCAATACAAATTAATTTTGGTATGAGATTATTTTTATTATTATTGCTCTTTCGTATAAATCTTAGCCACGAAATTTGGCATATATTGGAAGTTTGCATAACCATTGCTCTCATAGTAGAATAATTACAGTGGGTACCCGGGATTTATAACGAATTATGATGAATTCTAAGTATGAATCTAATTATTTTAAAATTAACAACAGTAAATAACAAAACAGAATATTGATCTACGACTGTTCTAATTTTAACCACAAGCCCTTTCCTGCCTTTAGCTATTCTTAACAAAACAACAACATAAAGTAGACAACGGCCATAATACCATCTGACTTTGGCGAAGTTATTACAAGTTTAAATGACCTCTTTAAATGACCCGCGCGTTCAACACAAACCCATCTCGATGAGGATCCCTTCCCAAACAAGTTTTTTTAACTCCCAACTTTACCTATGATTAAAACGTGACCTTTTGGCACGATGTAAATTTAAATACCGCCGTTCTGTTTGGTTTTAATATAATTACTGACGTCTTTTTGTAATAGGAAAGTGTTTACAAAGAGAAAATTATTACGAGTTGGTTTGATAAACGTTGCAGTTTATTGACATTAATCTTTAGGTAAAATTGAATAAATGAAATTGCAATTCATAATAATATTTTTGTCCATTTATAATAGCACAATGACTTTAAAAAGATAACACAAAGTGTTTACGACACCAGTCTCCAATAAGATGTTTCTATGATTAAAAACACAACAAAATTAAAATACTCAAGTCCATATTACCACTATCACACTAAATACAAACAATACAGCCTGTTACTACTAACTTTTAAATTGGAAAATTTAAAAGTGTACTAACAGCAACATTAATCCCCTAGCTCCCCAGCGCAACATTATTTACTCTGCAAATTTCTTTAGCAACGCCCTAAATTTCCCAGGATGGCAAACTATAATCTCTTGGCCAGTATCCAAGGAGGTGAGACGCTAAAAGTTAAACGAGAGGCTGGAGCCAAGCAATAGTACCTACTGGAGTTGGCTAAGGGGTTTCACCAGGTTCCAATTGCAATTTTGCACTGATAAATTATTCTATTTACAAACTTATTTGAGGTAGTTGTTAAGGAGCTTGTGTCTAAATAGTAATATCCTTACAATTCGAAGGTTAAACTACGGTTGTAGTTAGATGGGTGATAATTATCAAGATTCCTCCTTGTCTCAGAAAACACTTTAAGCCGTTGGTTACGGCTGTCATTTGTAGATCTTTGACAGTCGTTTCAAGTAATCAGAAGCCTGAAAGTCTGACATCCAGTTTATCTAAGGAGTGTTACCCAGGAACTGAGTTGTGGAGGTCAAACAAGCAATCGCATCATAAACACTGCACCATCCGGATCCGATTAAACTGGAAGCCAACCAAAACAAAAAGGCTAGGCAGATGATTTTGGTAGATAATTAATTTTTACAAAGTATTGGGACCAAAAAATTTGCTATATTTAAAAACGATCATAAGTTTATTTAGTTGTAAATGGCAGAAATGAGTCATTAGACGTACAGTCTATAAAATCATTACATTCATGCATTATAGAACAAGATCAAAATATAGACAGCATTTTAATATCCAAATAGCTCTTCAAACAAAACAATTTCATAAGTTCCAAAACATATTCCCTAACCTTCCTTTAACCTTCTCTATAACACTATATGCTGTATTTAGCAAACATTATCCCTTTCCCGTTGCAGTAACAACAGTCTCTTAAATTATTTCAAGTCTTGACGAGTCGAGTGGACCGGTGCGAGAAATGACATCCTTAATCCACGCTTGTCCATCCGTGCCCATGTGGCTTGGCCGTTGAAAGGTCCCCTGTGTGGACACTATAAACATGTTAATGCGGTGTCCAATGTTTGTCCCGAGGGCCGCCAACTAATTCCAAACGGGCCTTGCCTTGATTAACATATAATGTCCTCGTGTGGTGTAGACTTGCTGGTTGGGCGTTTTGGAATTGCTGACGTTAGAAGTGTCAGCTGTTGTTGAAAATTTAAATAAGAATGTTTATGGCGACATTGTACGGCTTGGGGTTGGGTTTTTGAGCGTTTTATGGCTTAATGTTCGTGTACTTTGATGATATATTATTACTTCAAAAGAACTGATATCTTCTATCTATATTTACTTTTATGTTTGATTTTAATGGTACCCTTGATCCGTTTTTTGTTAGGAAATGTCTTCTAACTTTGCTACTCTCGGTAACTAACTAAAGTACTTCTCAAAGTAATTACAAATGAGTTCCGGAAAAGTTGGTTCTGTCTAATAATACCGTTTAGGTAGTGAAACAAATATTTTTGTTTTCCGAGAAAATAGTCAATATTGTTCTTGTTACAATGAACGGGGAATTTAAGTTATCAAATTGGTTATTAATATTTCAATCCTTTACTTTCTAAGTTTATCCTTGTTACACGCTACATCACTAATATTGCTGAATTAAAACATTATGAGTAAACTTGAACTTCTTGTCAATAAGTAAAAAACTTATATCGATAATCGCCTTGAGGAACCGTGGTGATTTTGGTTTGTCCCTTTATCCCATTATAAGGACAGTAAAAAGGTGGTTTATTATTAGTATATTATTATTACACTGTTGCCTAGTAATCAATGCTATAGAAAACCATAATGTACAACAACAACATAAATATAAACAACATTTTTATCTTTGTTCTTAGCCCAAACCACGATTATTATTTATTTTCCTGGACTATTGTTTGGAAAAAGTCAGAAGATGGAATCATGTTGACCGCAATCCAATTTCATGTAATACCTATCTATTTTTCCAGACAATGTATCACTCAAATATATTGAATGGAGCCTAGAAACAACGAAGAAAAACAACACAATTTTATCTTTTATTATCGAGAAAATTTCTTCGTCAACTATCAATGGCCGTGGTTATTGGCATTGACAGAATCATTTCTTTCCACTGACTTTTGTATTTTAGCTTTTTCCTTTTTTGTTTTAAGACTGAGCTCAATTTTTCGAAGAACAATCATTGGAAAGAATATCATT
Organism: Euplexia lucipara; assembly: GCA_921972225.1. Lineage (NCBI taxonomy): Eukaryota > Metazoa > Arthropoda > Insecta > Lepidoptera > Noctuidae > Euplexia > Euplexia lucipara. The sequence continues at coordinate 19,966,301 of OV179159.1, forward strand.
ACCAACTCTCGTTGGTCTTATAATATTTATCTTTGTTGTATTGAACATGCTAATACAATTAGTAAACCATTCAGCAAGTCTTAGTGTGGTGATTGCACCAGCATCCCTAGAGGATCATTCATTGTAGCGGTCTCTGAGCAAGTGTTCACAGCGCTAAGCATTCAAGACTTGATTATCTTCAATCCTAAGACTACTTTATTAAACTACTTCCACATAGATTATACCCAAGAATAGTGTATTTATAGGCTTACAGAATTCTTCATAATGCATACTGTTTTCTTGTGTAACTTCATCCTCTACTCATGTTTGTTAATAAATAATAAAATAAATAAATATTCCACAACTTTTTCACACAACGCCATCTAGTCCCAAGCTAAGCTAAGAGCTTGTGTTATGGGTACTAAACAGCTGATAAACATACTTATATATTTCTAAATACATACATATTATAGACTAGCTTCTGCCCGCGACTTCGTACGTGGATCCTGTTGCTTATGCCAACGACAACGGGGTCGTCAAAATCGAAGATCTGAAACATCTGATGTCGAATTCTATAAGCCCCGGGACGGGAAATCAATGGGATGCGCGAGACGATTCAAGATGTTCCAGATTTTTTATTTTTGTTGGTCAACAGGAAATGCCATCAGACTTAACAACTTTTGCTAAGACGCCATTTCTATTATGTATATGTTATATTGTCTCTGGGCTTTGAAGTTCCCCTACAGGTGCTCCAGATCTTCAAATTTAGTCTCACAGCAGAAAACACTCTTCACGTGAAATAGTTTTTGCAATGGCACCATTTTTATATCTCTTTCACTTTAGGTGTTCCATTTTCCAAAATAAATTATAGCCTATAATATGTTGCGTGACGTTCACGATCAGCGGTCAGTCGCGCATCTCCTTCCCCCACTTATCTCTAGAGTCGATGCGTATATACGCTGAAAACTCATGCTTTTTCCGTGAACGTCTCCAACTCGCGAGACAGTGCATGATGTTCACGATCAGCGGTCAGTCACGCACATATTCTTCACTGGTCTCTAGAGACCTGGATGTAGATGCGTAAATACGCTGAGAATGCAGGCGTGCTTCGCGATCCCAAGAAGTTTCCACGGAGCGAGTTGCAGCCTCATGTTCTCGAACAGCATCAAGTCTCTCCTAACGCTCTTCGGTAGATTGTTGGGATCTTATGGTATTTAATCATTTAGCACCTTTGGAACATTGGGAAAAATTTGACCTCTTTCTAGGCATGGTTATAGTTTTATTGTGATGATACCTGATCAATTAAAATCTAAGTGGCTGCTCCCCTGCGTTACCGGGTAAGCTACCGTGTAACGAAGATAAATGGAAAAGGAAATTAAACACTCAAATAACATAAGCCCGAAGGCATACGATAAAAAAAATGGGAGTTTTAGCCAGTAGAGTCTAATTTTCAACGATATACCATCGTCATCGAAAATCAGTCCTGAACTATTCCCGCCTTCACCGCGTAGTACCTCCTACTTATGTTATTTTATAATTATGCAATGAAATTAGTGATAGTTTTAATTTCTATATCAAATGTTTCTGATCTTCGATTTTTATAAGTCAACAGGAAATGCCTATCAGACCGAACAACTTTTGCTAAGACGTCATTCCTATTTGAGTTATGGTGTAGCTGGGCTCTTGGAGTTCCACAACAGGTGTTCCAGATCTTCGATCTTTATACGTCAACAGCGAGTGCTCATAAGGCTGAACAACTCTTGCTAAGACGTCATTCCAATATATGTTATAGTGTAGCTGGGCTCTTGAAGTTCCACATCAGGTGTTCCGGATCTTCAAATTTATTCTCTCAGCAGAAAATGCTCATAACGTGGAACAATTTTTGTTATGGGACCATTTTTGTATCTCCTATAGTTTAGATGGTCTGTTGCGGTTCTGCATCAGGTGTTCCGGATCTTCAAATTTATTCTCTCAGCAGTAAATGCTCATCACGTGGAACAATTTTTGCTATGGGACCATTTTTGTATCGCCTATAGTTTAGCTGGTCTGTTGCGGTTCTGCATCAGGTGTTCCAGTTTCCAAGATAAATTATAGCCTATGTGTTGCCCAGACTTAATATCTATACAACAAAAAAAAAATCATTCAAATCCGTCCAGTAGTTCCGAAGATTAGCGTGTGCAAACAAACAGACAAACAGACAAACAGACAAACAGACAAACAGACAGACTTTTTTTTTTGGATTCGTGCTCTGTTACTGTTTCTAAACCCCCCTCAATTATTATTTTTTAAATATATTCAATGTACAGACACAGTTTTTTTACAGTCTTATTATATGTATATAGATAAATTACACCCAGACACAGAACAAATGATCGTGCTCATCACACAAACATTTGTCCTGGGTGGGAATCGAACCCACGACCTCCGGCATAGCAGTCAGGGTCACTAACTACTAGACCAACAGGCCAGTCTAATCATTCATTAATGTATCTTTACAACCAATTCTATTTAAATATTAACTTTATTTCTATTTAAATCTTGTCTTTAATTTGCTTCTATGTTATTTGTGTAACGTTTATTTTTTTATTTCTATTGAAATATGGTTTTTAGAATAAGAATAATTTAGAATAAATATAATTTTAATAAGTTATCTGATTTTGAAAGATCTACATATTTATACAAACTGTAGTTATTTATTCATAACAAAAACTTAAAATAAATAAATAACTAAAACTAACAATAAATAACTACAAAGCGTCAAAAAATTCTTCTGCATCGCTGCCAGCTGGTAAAGTGCCCAAAAGACTGGCGGCATTGCCACGTTGAATGGCAATGCTTAGCCTCTGGCCAAAGTAGAGGCCAGCCCTTGGGTCACGGAAAGCGTCAACTAAACGTTTGCAGATGAAATAATAATAATAATAATAATCAACTGTAGTAGATTTAAGTACATAATATAAGTGTTGACATTTCATTAATTTTAGTTCCAAACTGGATGATTGAAGTATCTTTTAGGGCAGGCGTTAAACAAAGTTCGTACTACATGCCTAAAAGAGCGTTATTATTAGAATTTTCTATTTTGGACTTTTGTTTTCAGTACTTGGCTTGTTTATTGAAATTCCACACAACAGCAAAAGTGGACGTGTGACTATCTCTAGATTAGAATAAAATAGAATACTCTTGTTCATCATGAAAGCTTAAAAAAATATAATAATAACTTTTAGAGCTATACATAGATGTTACACTGGGTGGCCTTATCGTTAAAACGATTTCTTACAAGTATTCTTTGGATAAATTTGATATGTTTTTGTTTAAAAAGCTTTCTTTTAATGTGTGTTCCACATCAACAGTAGTCTTCTTAACCCTCCAACATTACATATACAAGTAAATTTGTGCTTGTGCCTGGGGTGGGCTCACGTCAATAGTCCAATAGGTGGGAATCAAATTGACGACCTCTCGTTCGCTAGGCCGACGTCTTAACTTTTGGGCTATTATCGCTGATAGAGGAGAAGAATAGAATACTCGTAGAGTAGGTTTTATTATCTCACCACAAATCACAATGTAGAGTTTCCTTAGGCTGCAGATACAATTTTATATTTAACTAGCCGACGTCACGTGGTTTCACCCGCGTAGTTCCCGTTCCCGTGGGAATACATGGATCAAAAGTAGCCTATGTTACTCAAGATGAATGTAGCTTTCCAATGGTGAAAGAATTTATGAAATCGGCACAGTAGTTTTTGAGATTATTCATTACAAACATACACACAAAAATACAAATTTTTCATCTTCATGTAGATGTAGATTTGTGGAAGACTAATGCCTAAACTAAGTTTTTTTTATACCTGTAAATCGGATTATCAGAAGTGAAATAGGAATAATAATGAAGATGGCTTATATTAATTAAGTATTTAATTATACTATACTAAGTTCTAAGAGCTGTATAATTCGATTTTTCACTTTTTTAATACGTAGAAGGTAGATTATCTCATCACAGAACCAGTCTTCGTTTACATTTACTGCAACAATAGTTGTCTGTCACTGTTGGGGGGCCTGGAGAAGTGGTGACCCGTATCACAGGTACTTTATACCTATCTCAGGCACCAGTATCACGCAAATGTGTTAGCACTTTAACTTTTATTTCTGTAAATTACAACTACACAATAAAACTAATTAAACTTAATTAAATATGTACACTTAAACTAACTACAAATAAAATAGTAACAAAAAAAAGTAAAAGCCCCCTAGGAAAAACAAAATCGGAACACTCGGGCGTCAAAGTACCCTCCCCATCGCTGTCATCTGGAAACGTGCCCAGAAGACTGAAAACACACTTCGCGTGACCAGAAGGTTTGCTTTTTCTTTGGCCTAAGAATTAGCATTGCCAACCAACGTGGCAATGCTGCTAGTCTTTCTGGGCACTTTAATTAAGTTAAGTTCCTCCTGTTTTATAATATTTGTGTTGAGAAATAAAAAAAAATCATACCAGTGAAATGTAGAAGGAAGATGTGGGCGCGGCATGTATAAACTTTAGGTTTTTAATTATTTAAATTTTTAAAGGATAAGGAAATATTTTTTTTTTTTTCATTAAGTCTAAAAGAAGGGTTACCTTTATCGTAAATAATCGTTATGAATCATACACTTTTCTAAACGATCACTAGAAAACCCTGAAAAATTATCATAATGCAATATGTTTTGATCACTTTCTAACTACCTACATATTATGTAAAATCGAGTGACCATATTTATAAAGCATACTTAAGAGGTTTTTTTAAAAATACATCAGTTAGTCGATTTAATTTTAATCAATCGATTGATGTTTTTTTATTACAATTGATTGGGCATCCCTAGTGACATTTGGCATAGACGGCGACTGGTGGATATTATTAGTCGCTTAAAATACTATTATATGTACATTTTGCTATACAGCTTGAACGTGTTGCAGAAGTATTTGCAACTTTCATCATAAAAATACAGTTAATTGTCGTATATTCCGATACTCTTTAAGGCACAGGGCCATTTTGATCCTTTACATTTGAAAATTTAAATAATTAAAAACCTAAAGTTTATACATGCCGCGCCCACATATTCCTTCTTCATTTCACTGGCATGAATTTTGGATACTGTTCCCCGAAAGCTGAGCTTATAACTTGCGCCCCACATGAAAGGAAGGTGACAAGCCCCTACGTTCACGTGTGCCTTTTGTTAAATACAATGTCCTACTTTATTTGCAGTCGGTTGTTTTACGAGTGTTATTTGTAATGGAAATGGTGACAAAACCCAAGGTTTTTTGGTCCCTGTATTTGGAACAAAGGTTTCTATTTAGCTCAAATTGCGTGGTTCAACAAATTCTTGTTATTTACTTTTTGATGAAGCTCGTGTATAATGTGTCTCGTTTTTACTGTGGATTGGTGGAGGTGTGTTACATTTAGGTGTATTGTATGGGAACCAGTTGTGATAATGTCAGGTCAGATAAGAAAAAAGTTAATATAACTGCATGCCTATTGTACCTAAAGGTTTAGACAGAGGTGTACTAAGAACGCCTGTATTTTACTAGATATGTGTGACTCCGATGTAATAAGAGGCGAGCCTATTAATGGGCACAAATCCAAGCTACGGGCTACTACTGAGAAATTCCAGATGGAAAAACTCAATAATACTCCGTCCGACCCAGAGATCGAACCCGGGAACTAGTTCGTGCAGTAACGCTTGCGACCAGTAAAGAGGCAGTAAACGAATTTAATATAACTTAACATCATGCCTGGTAATCACTGACGGTTTAGACAAAGATGTAATCAGAACACTTAACAGACCGCTGGGAAAACTTAATAATTTTTTAACCAACTCGAAGCTCCGAATCAAAAAGAAGTTACAAAGTTAGACATGGCAGCTGATTGACAGCAAAGCTACTGTTAATTTGTAAGTGAGTTAAGTGTCAAGCGAGTTGTAGTACCTTTTGGGGTCATAGAGCCCGTGTGCGCGCAGTCTATACAAGGAGATTTCTCGCCGACTGGTCGACACCTCGCGTGACCGTGCCAAAGAATTTGCATTGCCATCCAACGTGGCAATGCTGGCAAACTTCTGGACACGTTTCCAGATGACAGCGATGGGGCGCTTGAGTGTCCCGATTTTGTTTTCCTTTGGGGGTTTCAGTATCATTATTATTATTTTATTTGTAGTTAGTTATAGTGTACGTATTGAATTTATTTTAATTACTTTTATTCAAAGACATTCAATACCTGGATACAAGTCTATGAATTTTTTGTAGTACGCTCCGCTGCCGCTCCAATATTCATATATTATTCTAGATGGCGTTACTGAGACATGGATCAAAGTTTTTTCTATGACATTTCCTTGACATGCCCGCTCCATAGTATTTAAAATCTCTTTGGTTTTATTGTATAGTTATAATGTTACAAAATAACGATTGTTCTTAATCAGAAACATCTTCATTTACAACCACTAACAAAATTAACCGAGTACCCCTCCAAACCATACCAAGAATCATGAATTCACACCAAAATTAAAATTCAGTGCCACATTACAAATTCTGTCCATTAAAATTTCAACATTGTCTCTATTTCAGATAAAACAGTTCTCTAAAAACTTAATGTTCTTTCCTAACACATTTTATGGGCCATCAAAATTTCTGTTGTTAGCCAAGATAAATTCTTTGTGATTCTAAAATGGAGTTGAGCTCTATTTGAATGATAATTTAGCAGGAAACTTTTGCAACACTTAATTTTTCCGGAACAGTTTTTTTTTAATTTAAAATTTTCGATTACCTACTTTTAATTGTCTATTTGTTTTATAATGTCTCTAAAGTAGATTTAGGTTTCAACATAATATATCTAAAATAAAGTTGGCCTAGTGGTTACAAGGGCTACTGCTGAAAACGAAAACTCCGGTTTGATTTCCGGGTCGGGTAAAAACTTAGTGATTTTTTGCATGTAAAATTTCTCAATAGCAGCTCAGTCTGATTGATGGCTTTCTATTATAAAATATAACGGACGGGATGTTGAATAAGGGTGTTTGTCGAACTGTACTCTATCAAACATAAAAAGAATCGTAAATCGGTCTATACATTACGGAGTTATGACAAACATACGAACAAATTGAGAACCTCTTCCTTTTTTGAATTCAGCTTAAAGGTTAGAACAATATTCGCGAGAACTCATTAATTAACCAATCATTGTTGTAATCAACAGCTCCGTCTTCTTGTTTATTACAACAAAAGTTAATAAATTAACCATTTAAAACATTATAGATGGTAGCAAACAAATGTAAAACTATTGTAATATAAATATCGATTGGCTAGAAATAAGGAATTAAACTCACAAAACTCAATTCGCATTACATTAAAGTTTGTATAGTATAGATATTGATAAAGTTCTTCGCATCGGTTGCAGGTTAATTTCCGTTTGACGAATTGGTTGATCATTCATTATACAGGGTGTAACGGAAAGGGTATATACATACAAACAGGGTGAATAGAGTATTTAATAACGAGTCTTTCCTCAAAATTTCAGCTCCCAACTAATAACTTTAAAATTTTACGATATTATTTAATATCGACAGTTTATTAAATGCAAAATCATAACAAACGTGTCACCGCACTACGAGGGTCATAATCCTGTCCGGCAAGGTTCCAGTATATCTATCTCGGGTTCTGCGCGCCTAGTACAGACCTATCGGGCTCTGCCTAACCGACGAAGGCGCGACGGCGTGGGCGGGCTCAACTTTACAATTATGTATGTATATGTATAAAAATGTTGCCATGTCGTTTCTTATCACCAAGAGAATCCGTGCCCTTCGGATGTATATACCCTTTCCGTTACACCCTGTATATCAAGCATCATTGTAGATCAAAAGCCCGAAAGTCTTTCAATCAATTTAACTAGGTGTTACCCAGTAACTGGGTTGTGCAGGTCAGACATGCTTCATGTTAAACACTGGTATTTTAGCTGCATTTCGTTAAACTGGAAGCTGACCTCAACATATTTGGCCAGATGATAATAAGTGCAGAGCACATAGTGGCTAACTTCTCACGTCCTGGAGAAAACCAATCGCGGGCATTTACGTAACGCAATATCTAGACACAACTCTGTTATAATAAATATATCCGTGAGCTTATTGTTTTATATAATTAAAAAAAGGAATAAAATTGAAAATAAAATTAATCATTAGGTATAGAAAACAATAGTAATATATTTTTTTTCTGTAATACGAAGACGAAATCGCAAACTATAATGATTCTAGTTGTAACAATTTTATAGAACATACTTAAATAACCACGCCTGTATTTCCCGCAGGGTCAGGCAGAGGTCTACCACTGTGAAGGTGAGTAGTACACCCTCAAATCGCTGGATGTATGGCGGTTTTTAATGCGGAAGTTTCAAAGTACCATGTAACAAGGGATGAGCCAATTGCCATCAATCGGGCAAAAATTGCGAAATTTCAGACGAAAAATTTCAATTTTTCCCAACCCGAGGATCAAACCCGGGACGTAATGCCATAACGTGTCCTGAGATGCGTGGACTAAAATACTCGTTGTTGTTAATTAAGAGTAACCCAACCCTTGCCAGGTGGTTGAACAAAAACAAAACACAGTTACAAACTATATCAACACAAGCTCAAATGCTAGCATTCATTTAAATCCCAGTTCAAAAGGTCAATTGTATCCAGGGGTCGTAGCAGCCCGAAGTTATGGGTTGTACCCAGTAGATGACAAAAGGCAAAATACCGTCATTATAACAATAGCTAGTATATAACTTCGAGATGAATACATAGCGAAAGAAACTGAACCGTAACTTCCAATTAGTTTTAAATAACTCCTCCATGTCTTGAACCCGTCTGAAACATTGTTTCATCTAGTTTCAAGAGAAGGCGAAGTTAACTCCATGTAGATTGATTTGCATAGTACTCAACTTTATTCGGAACATTGCTTAAGAATTTTATAGTAGTCAGTGATGAAGACTTTGCTGTTCCAAGTTTCTGTATTTTGTTAGTTTTAGTTTTTTTTTGGTTCTGATTGCTTCAGAACACGGAGCACGGAATTTCGACTTGCAGAAACTTCTAGAAACCAGTACTAATGAAATTGGTACAACCGAAAGCTATGTGGGTTGAACGTACAGCCTCGTACGGATACCATGCTTACTGCTTCTTTGCTGCTTCCTTCCTTCTTTGTTTTACTGCTTCTTGCATTTGCTGACGTTATTTATGGTATATATTAAGAGTAAACGCCGACTTTGCCTGGAAACTTGGACAGTATCCTTTTTAAAACCGCCAAGGTGATTACTCAGGGGTAAGAAATTAGTCGCCATATTGATTCCTCCAGACTTGACGTATAAAAATAATAATTTGAAGACAAATGAAGGAGAAAAAGACCTATTTCACAATTAAAGTGAACAGAGGACACAAGATTTTGGTAAGTACAAACATCTTAGACGACTTTAATCAGAAGAATTGTGTAGTTGAAACAATAGAAACGTTGTCAGACAAAGTGGTGGAAACTAAAACATTCCAGACAGTAATTCCAGTGTCTGGAAAGGTTCAGACACAGGGATAATATAATATACCTATGCTATACGTATCACATTTCTTAATTTAGATTCGGAATTCGATGAACACTAAGATATTACAATGGATTTGCAAAAGTTCTTTATGCATGGGTTGGCAAATGAAAGGGCGTGAACTCAAACCAAAACCGCCCTTGCCCTTTTGTTGTTACCTAAGCCCATGTGTTTGTTTTTTTATCGTATTCTATTCAGGTAACTAACAAATTGCACTGACTTTGTGCTAAGTGGTCCAAAGCGTGATTGCTGAGTTTGTTAGTGATACGGATCAAACAAAGTGTTGTTGAGTTTTTCCATATAGAAATTATCAATAAAACCCTAGAGGATTTGTATCCGGTTAGTGGTAACAGGATCCCTTTGGGGTATGCAGGCTTCAAGTACTATTACAGTTATTTAAAAATATGGTCTTTGATTATTAATATAATTAAGAATACAATCGTTTTATTCTGGCTTCCAACAAAGGGAAACAGTTCATCACAAAGAAGCACGCAAGCAGTTACACCGCTGATTTAGAACTTAGTTTGCGTTTTAAGGAATGAGAATATAGTATTATTAGTTATGAGGGAATATTACTATAGTAGTTACATGGAAGCCGCTTTCGTATCATCGGATTAGGCTGATGGTGTATAAGGCGTTTCCCAAATCAAATTGTACACGACAATAATTAAGTTACAAGGACGCGATACTAAACGTAAAACAGATATAAACAGTAAAATGCAACAGCCTGTGGTTACATTTGATACCTTGTGACATCGTTGACCAATAAAAATAGATGGTATTGTCTTCCTGCGCCATGAAAACACAAGCATCTGTGTTTTTATGGCGTGTGCTGTAATAGAGAAAAGAGTAATCTTCCATACAACGACTTGGAGCGCAAAGACAATATTTGTAAGGTGTTATGTGGTTGCAGACTCATGCTACAGGTTTTAAGTGTCTTCATTTATTTTTGTGTTGCTTGTGATCACAGTATTGCCATTTTTGATGGGTCGTTTTGCGGAATGAAGTGTCTTGATTTCGTGTCTTTGTTAAAGGGATCGCACTGTCTGTGAGAATTGGAAGGAGATTTAATTAAACTTAATGATAACTGAACAACACAAACTGAAACAGCTAAGAAGGTTAAGTTGCGCTTGGCGAGTGATGTGTGGGTAACGGATCATTGCGTATCGAGACCCCTCCGTACCTACCTCTGAGAGTATGTTAAGCCGAACTATTATTTGTAGATTTTTGACAGGCTAGTCAGAAGCTCAAAGTTACACCGCCAGTCTTATTCATTGTGTTATTTAGTAACTTGATTGAGAAGGACACGTAGATCCACGACAAGTACCAGTTTTGAGCTGCAAAGGTTAGACTGGCATAAAACCCTAACAATGTTGGTTGAAGACTAAGAAGATTACTTACAAACCTGTTATTTAGAGTAGAACAAACAGAGAACTGTTCAATAAATTGTCTAATTCTAGTGGTTTTGGGTTCAAGACTCATGTGTCATCTGTATTACAGTAACGCGAGTACCAAAACTTAAAAACAAAAGGGTTTTTTGCTTATGACCACACGATAGAAGTGATAGCTTACCTATTGATTTAATAAAACTAAGTTCATGAAACCAAGTTCATAGTTAGATTGAAAAAGTGGCAATAACAGCTGATCACGACTATTCAGTGTCCCGAGCGACTAGAGCCAAGTATACCCGACTTAGCCTTACCAACCCGAGCGTAACGATTCAGTTTCCTAATGAAGATTTACCTTAAAAAAATCTAAAGATTATTTTGAAGCCACGATTAAACAACATACAATTCTTAACTGAGACCCTTCTAATGTTACTCGTACGCGTTATATTTACGAAAGGTTACGCATACTTACTGTGGCTTCCCATTTCGAGGGCCGCATTTGACTGACTTCGTCTACATTGGGTGGATTCTACCCCTGTGGCCTACTACGAAGCACTTGGATGTAACAACGGTGGAGCAATCTTTTCTAACCGCTTATGATTACAAGGGATGGGAGAAACGTTTGGTTTAATGTGTGTCGAAAGTTGGGGAGTAAAATGTCGTTTGTGGATGCGGCTGTAATAGCTGCGGGACGTTATGGTGCTATTGTAAACGAGATTTTATGGGTGTAGCAATTAAGCTTTCTTTTGCATAGTCATGCAATAGTTGGATAATTACAAAGTTGTATAATTATAGGTTTATCTTTATGAAAAAAATACACGTAGTTCAGTTTTTACCATTTTGTGTCTTTTACAGTAACCTCTTTATTAAACACTAAAACAATACAATTAATAAATTAAAAAACCGTATTGAGCAACGTAAAAGACTGGCCTGTTGGTCTAATAGCTAGTGACCTTGACTGCCAGAGGTCGTGGGTTCGATTCCCACACAGGATAAATGTTTGTGTGACAAGAAGGAACAAATATGTACAGATTGTTCGAGGCATACCTACTATTTAAAATTGTACCTTTGTACGATTTGTAAAAAAAGAAACACAGAATAAAAAATCAAAGAATAAGTTTCTCCAGATTGTTGAAGTTCACAGCATTCTTCACCTATTTGCACCAGGCTTAAAATTACAGCATATTACAAATAATGCCTGGAATATTGTTCTATAGCCCGTACTGCACTGGAAAAATAAATTTCTATTTTCATATTACACTCCCAACGGCTTGGAAAATGGTAACGTCAAAACTTTGCCTAATTTTAGCGGTGAGCCCCTTTTATGGTGTTTTGGGTCAAAGAAATATTTAGATATTTATTTTAAGGGTCTTAACTATATAATCGAATTGACCTAAAGATGGGAAGGGTTCTTGATGGGTCATTTTGATATAATTTGATAATCCGCGTTTCTAATTCGTTTATTTTGTTGTTTATTGTTTTGATCCATCAAAACAATAAACAACAAAAGAAACTCTATACTTCAGAATAGAGTTTCTTTCTTCGTAGTAATTTCAACTAACAACCACTCGATTAAAAAGGTGTTTAAGTAATTTACAGTTTTGAGTTAATACACAAGACTTGAATAATTAAACAAAAGATAAAAGTGGACGTAAAATTTTATAATAAGATTAATTTTACAAGTTAACAAATAACAATACAAAAACTCGATTATACATTACAAAAACATTGTACCACAGTATTTGTTTTATTACCATTACATAGTTATTAAGGGCACTTTTTTACACCACTTCACCGTTAACTGTCAAACTTTTCATATTACGAAGAACGTCCACTTTAACGTAAGTCAGTTTAAGGGGTAGACCTTATAGAAACTTTTTTCTTTCGCCCTCCTCAAAACAACTGGGACCCTAATCCTTTTCAATATTAAATGTCAATGGGCCTAAATTGCGAAAAGTGCCATTAATTAGCTTTTGAATATAAAACAAAACTTCTTGAGCTTCACGTTCAGGAAGTTTTGCGTGACCGTGTGAAACTGGCTCCTGTTATGACAAGTATTGTCCTGGGGGTTATGCGTTATTTATAAAGCGGGCCTGCACAATTTTACGGAGTAACTAAAAACGCATAAATCTTTGAGTGTTCGTCCTGATTTCTAAGGATAAGTTAAAAATAGAATATTAAAAGATTAAGCTCACCAGATTCTCGATAATACTATAGAAAAAGCTTGAGACAAGATATTGATCACGAACACAGATTGACTTGATATTTACCGTACAGTATATTTGTTTATTTATGTATTGCAATAGCAGTGACAATAAGTATTCTAGCTGAATAGACAAGCAACAGAATTTGTCATCAAAAGGATATCGCTTGGTAGATCCAATTAAACAGAACACGTAGAATTAGCGAAAAAAACATTGACAGTGTATTTTGCCGGTCGCTTAGTTGAAATATTTGTTATGGATAGTAATTAAAAGGAATTAAGAATCTGACGAAAGTCAAAACATATTTTCTACTCATTTTATCAACAAAAGGTAAAAATGTGACCATCGTAGTCAGCATACTTAAGAAAATTGAGTCATTGACATTGCTTAGTATAAAATGATTTATTTTAGTTTTGAAACATGTTCGTCTTTCAATTTACAGGGTCGGCAAGTTTGTGTTTGAATCCATTTTAGCGCTCTGAATAAATCATGAATTTGTTTTACTTTTAGTGCTACATACATTCAAGTTTGATTGACTTTTTTATGTTGGGGACTTATTTCAACTTGCAACATAAATGTATATTATTTTATTTCAGATTTTGTAGTAGGTACAGACGCCAGCACATCAAGTTACCCCAATGTGTCAAATTTCTTTGATCGTTTTTCAACTTTATGTCAAACAGAATAAGGTTCATGATGTGCTGGCGTCTGTACCTTGATGTTTATTTTATTTGTAAAAGCTTTGACTACTACAAACACGGCAGTCTTTAAAATTTAACTTATAGGCCACTTTTGAATACACTACTTGCACAAGTGCTATTTAAATTCTTAATTAATTATGTTTTTCTTTTCATTGCAGGTAAACCGGTGATTATCACAAAATGAAACTGGTAATGTTATAAGTAGAATTTTATTTTAAAATAAAATAGATACAATCTTGCTTTACACTTAAACTCTGTGTGTTTTTGTTTCTCATTTAAATGTTTCAAATATTAATTATGAAATAACCTTTAAACTCGTTAAAAGTTTCAGTTTGAGAATATCTAAGAACGTTATTACCTTCTCAAACCGAAACTTTAATTTTTGTAAGTCAGCAGAATATTGATAGTCAGTGTAATTTCCATCTAAAATTCGTTTATCCTTCAATTTTTATGTAAAGACACCGCACAAGACCCTAATAGCCCTTCAGAGATATTCTGAACACTTTTCTTATCACAAAGTCACATACTTAATCAATAAAAACGACCCCGATGAATAAGCAAAAACCTAACAAGAGAAAACTTTTACATTTTCGTCCAATCATTCTATCTAATGCTTACTACAATGTCAACATGGGCTGCCATCAATATTCGGACCGCTTGGGTCGGTTCAATCCTTGGTTACTGTAAAATTCGAAAATATTATGTGCTCAGACCCAACCAGAAGCTTACACACTCCATTAGGGTTTGATTTATTGGTGCCCACTAAAAGGGTCCCTCAAGGAACTATCCTCAGACCCTTACTGTGTATCACTTACATTAGACGTATGGAAATTTTGTCCTGAAATATTATTTGCTTTGATCGTGTTATATGATACGCGTTCATTGACTTCCGTGGTATATCAGATTTAGTTTGAGTGGCTATTTCAAAAAGGTCAAGACGACACGTACATTAAATTGAATATTAGGCATTAATTCCGCCTATGTACATTTGTGTGCTTGAAGTATTAAATAAATAAATAAATATTATAATCAAAATAGAATAAAGTTTTATGGGAATCAATACATTATTCTTATGGATTTGACGTAAATATTTATATGGTCTTTTTGACATTATAATATTCTTAAAACTTTTGTTTTAAGTTTAAGTACTGTTTAGTTGGTCTAGTGATTTAAAAAGTACTGTAGAATATAAGATCTTTGGTTCGATTCCTAGTTCAAACAACTTATATGGGTACACAATTGCTTAACTCTTTGGAGAATACAGGTGTAATGCATTAAATCCAATTCGAAGTGTGTATATATGAAACTCCAAAACTTACTTCAAACAAGTACACAGAGAAAGCTGCTAACTTCACCAAAGTAAAAATATTATACTTAAACAAGGTTACGCAGGTTGATTACAAAATTGAAGTACTAATTAATAAGTAAAACATAAACTCGTTTGCTATTTCAAATTCAGTTAAATGTTAACGTAAGATTGCATGCACTTCAAAGTAATAGCGCTTATTAAAGCTAACTTTGACAGTGTAAAACAAAATTCTTATAAAGTATTGCAGTCGAGTTTAAATTAACTAAGGTTCAACTTACAGACATAGTGACGTGTAACGAATGAGGAACTTTGTAAACTTTTGGTGCACGAATAATCTCTGCTGCCGGATCTCTGTGTTGAGCCTCGAACAGGGTGAGTAGATTGAGCGGGTGCTAAGGCGACTCCGAAACTTACGAACGATAAGTAATAAACCACCATTTGCGTTTATAGATGGCCGGCATCAGGTGTGATAAGATTGAGCGTCATTGCTAGCGAGCGATCACCACTTGTTTCTTCTAAAGAATCTCTTATCTTCGCTTCAACATCATGAACTATAGCCACTAAATCGCACTCGCCTCTTCATACGCTTCCGCTCTAGTCACTATGTTTCCACCCTATAGGAGGCTTCAATGGGTACTTTGTAAACTTAACGTTTTGAAATGCATGCAACCGTGGGTAAAACTTGAAATGTTGAGCATTTCGTTACTTGTACAAGGATTTTGAACCGTAAATTGTGTCCGCCAGATTTCGTTCCGGTGCATTCATTTCACTGACATGTTAAAGTATCAAAATTGATGTTGTATACTAAATGTATTGCACTTAAATGCTCTCGTAGTAAGGCACTTTGTGGAAAATCTTGTCACTGGTAAAATACTGTCACCATAACTATGTCTGCCGTGAAGCAGAATAGCTAAAATTTAAACAAGAGGTTTAATTAAAATAAGAGGAGCGCGAGATATTTCAGCTATGTCTCTCAAATAGCCACATATTTTCGATGCATGCATGCATATAGCAGATAGCTTATCCAATAATCTGTAAAAATTACTTGCATTTCTAAGCTAAACTCTGTACATTGTTACGTAAGATGGATTACTAGCTGAAGTAGACTCACATGTCCTTTACAAACTATACTATCCTATATTGTTTTACTGTATATATTCTAGAATTTCAGTCTCTTTGTGCTAACCTTGCAAATGTCTAGTTTTAAGATAGCCACATTACACCACTATTACCAACACATCAAATACATTGCCACCATACTTTCTTACCAAAATAATATCATCATCATTTGATGCGGCTACAAATCGCTGTAGTTTGGCAAATTGCTCTTTGTCCAAGTTTTTTCAGTTCGCCAAGTTTGTTGATGTTGGTTTATAGGCTGCTATTTAGTTGAACGTTTTTCTTCTTTTTATGTAAGATGAAGATTGGCTGTCGTTGGTCTGATGTGAAGTGGGGAAGTATTGATAAAATAGTAACCGTAGCGTGTTTAAAGAAAGAATAAAAACGAAAAAAGATTTTTTGGAAACAGCTTGAAACACACAGAGTAAAAACATAATCACACAATAAAAAAATAAACCAAAAAACACAAAAGTAGACATTGCAACAGTCTTAGATCTACGCCAGTGCGGTTAAGCTACACATCAGTGGTACGTACCTAGTACTGAGTATTAGGTCGGCTCAAGGTCAAATCAAAAGTGTTATCACTACTGTTGAAAACAGAAATCATATTAAAGTAATTAGTTTCGTAGATCGGTTTTGAGAATATGAGTATATCAATGCTTAGATTGTAAATTAATGTTGTTTAACAACAATAATTTATTGAATATAAAGTTCATAAACACGTTTTCTGAGAATAAAATAATAATTTAACATAAAATTCATCTTTTGTCGAAACGCCTCACATGATTTTTTCGTTCACTACATTTAATCGACTAATAAAAGAAGAGTCACAAAACAATTTTTTTTTTACCATGAGTGAATAAATTTAATTTAAAAGGTTTTTATAATAAATCCTACGCAGTTAGACGAGACATCATGCGCTTCTACTGCAATAAAGATTCCGATAAGACTATTTCACAGAATCATTCAGAATTTTCACTATGGTCTTTGTCTGTAAATAGTGTTATCTTTTCTATATTCGTGGATTTTCTTTCATAACTTGATTACGTCTTACCAACGAAAAGACAAGGACTGTGTAAAAGATGATATTATGTAGGTATGAATAAGAAGAGACTGTTGAGATGACAATTAATGGAACAAGATATGCTGCAGCCACAACACATAAATTGAGATAAAAGCTCATGACAATTTCGTAAAAGTTTTATACTTATAATGGCACAGAAATTTCAACAGATGTTACCATTTAAGTGAAACTTAACTCATTTAATTCACTTATCTTACTTTTAAAACGTTCGCGGTATGGCAAGCAGCTGACGCATTTCGTTTTTCTCACGCTGTTTAAATAGTTAAACTCCTCGAAAAAAACATTTTGCCACCGCTAGACGCAATTGTGCATCTTTTGAATAAACTCCATCTAAAACTCTTAAAAAGTCCACGTTATACTAAGTTGAAACACCATTTAAAACCTTTACGTCTACGTTAAACTAAGAAGATAAAAAAAGTCTTGCAATTCTTAGAGTAAGTTAGACGTTCTCAGTAGACACATCGCATTATGCGAACGCTTGTAATACCAGAGAAACTGCATAACCACGCCATAACTTGGGACTTTTAAAAAATATGGCTTATTTAATTTGAATATAGTTGATATATGTTTATTCTGGGAAACTTTCGCCAGTGTGAAATATTTCTACGACGTAAGAGCATATGTTGGGAGAGTTTTTAAAAGAAATATTTCCGACGGAATTTCGCTAGAGGAAATTCGGTTGTGCGAGACTATAATGTATATTTGTGTGCCTTTTTGGAGGAGGAGAGTGTCTACAAATACCACGTTGTATAAAACGGCGTAAATAATCTTACATACGGCTTCCAGTCCAACCGGATATTTTGGAATATCAGTAGTTATTTCACACAAAGGAACTGCTTATCTGATCTTCATAACTACAGCTGCTGGTGACTACTTTTCATTATATGTGCCTAAATCTAGAACCTTTGTGAGAGCTGGAGTTTGACCTAGGCTTGGAACCTAGATTAGAAAGATCTTCAGGCTCACATTTAGCAGCATAATTACAATGATTAAAATTATTCATTTATTAAGTCACAAGTGGAAGCTGGTTTCCGCAAACAATAAGTAATGTAATGGTCGATTGGCTGCTGCTGTGTGTGACGCGGGTTGGATTCTCGTACGGAATAATATTTGTGTGTGGGTGTTGCGTCGTGAATGTAATACTAATAGACAGAATTTCAGAATTATGACTACGCTTTAACTTCTACCAAAGATCTACAAATAACAGCAAGAACTAACGGAACTTACACTTAAATATTTATTTTTTGCCAAAGCCATATGAAATAGCCTTCAAACCGTTAAAATTGTTGCATAATACTCAAATTGCTATAGTTTTTCACCACGCTCATCTCAGATGACATATTTAATATTCCATCTTTCTACACACCCACATCAAAAAGGGAGTAAAAATTTTATGATCATATTACACACCCAGTCCTAACACTTCATCATACTAACTTCAAGCCTTTACTCAAACAGGTATAGTGTCGTTCTTGTTTAATACAGCCTCATACAAACATGATGAGTTTGTTGAGCAAGTTATGACCTTAGCACGCCATCAAAGTGCGGGTTTAACGACATATTTATCACAGTTAGCAGTTCACCATTAACTCTGGGAAAATGGGTCTCAAACAATGCTTCAAACTATAGCATACAAGGTTCTATGTCGTTGGAGCAACACAAATACGGATTGAAAGTACAAACAGAGAGATTTTCAACAAATATTTTGTTTGTTAGCCACACAAATATTTGTTTCGATGTTGTATTGACTCTTTCATTGACTTTATTTAAAACAAAAGGCAAAAAGGCAATACCCTAGACAATCATCCAATTTATACAATCTGCTTAATAAAGAACTTGACATATACCCTCTAACCTACCGCGAATGCAAAAACGCCTTGTCTAAATGGGTCAGGTCAAAAACTTATGACGAAGTGGAAAATATGGTGCAATCGATGAGACTTTAATATACACGTACTTACCTAATTAATTACACTAGAACATATTATATGCCCCTACATTAATTCTGATCCCAAGACTTGTCATAGGGTTAGCTTGCATAAACTGTAGATTACCTCAAATTTCAGTTGATACCACCTACACCAACTCTCACCCACTACTCACATACACACTCATCCACACACATAACACTCATCCCAGCGCGTATTTTGCTTTTATTTTGCTTTTAAAGACTGTAAATCCATCCATCCATCCTTTATTATTATTTAATTTTTTATTTATATAAGTTCTAACCTAATGATAATGAAATAACCTGGGGAAGGGCGGAGCGTCCTTATACAAGCATACTATTTTCTTTTAAGGATTCTCGCAATTGTAACTAGAATTACTTATTTGAATAAGCAATAAACATTTTTTTTTTTTTTAAGTTTTTACTGTTCAATGTAGTTTTATGACTGCCTCGTTAGTCTGATGGTCGTAAGCGCTACTGCTGATCATCTGCAGAGCTGTTACGTAACTACGGTGACGGTTCATAGTGATGATCACTGGGCCAAGTGTTCAACGATTAACTGTCAAACAGCTAGTTTCGTATTGGCTACCATCAGTGTGTATCTAGCCAGGATGATGATGACGCCGTGTGTACTCGCAGAGATGTGACGAAGCGCATCGTACCCCGTCTGATGGTCACCGTAACTTTAAGTCCACTTAAAGTGTACTTAATAGTTTTTTTTTTTAATTCTTTATCGAATAAGTAACGAATAAGGTGTTTTTGTATTGTGCTCACACCATTTAAACATTTAACTTATCACTATACGTGAGGACTTGTATTTGGCTTATGACTATGGTTTATTTTTTTTGTTTTGATGTTTTTATTAGCTGTAAGTCCTCCATGTACTAAATAAATAAATAAACTCTCAGTTGCTATCAAAGTTCGGTGTGCAAATGTACCCCAATTAATCACTAGCCATGAAAAGATAGCCCAGGTCCCGGAAACAATCACCCAAAATAAAGTATATATGATTTATTATAATATTAAACACAGTCTAAAAAAAACCGAACACATTGATATACTTACATTACTCCTTACTACATTCTGTCAGCGCGCTTAGCACATAATTTATTAAATGTATTTGTAAAGGGGTGGGATCCTGGTGGCCTGAAACACAGGCCTCGAGCCTAGCTTGGGCACCAGTCTCCCACAATATTATATAAGAGATCTATGTACATCTAGTTTCTACACTAAAAATAACCTATATTAAAATGTACACACCAAATAGGTAAGTCCCACACTCACCCTGCATGTTGAAAGGCGTAAGCAGATCACCATCCGAAGACGACGTATCTTCGTAGCGAGAACGTCAACCACGTCTTGTTTCACGTAAATAACTTTATAAGAATTTTGTAATTATAATTATCGCATTTATCACTTTATCTTTTCGGTTTTCTTAAGCTTATGAACCCGCACTCGGACTACTGTAAAAAAATCTTTTTTGCAAAAAAAACAACTGTTTTCCTAAAAAAACACTAGCAGGTGAAAAATAACTCCAGTTTCGGAAGTTTGTGACTTTGGTGGTTTTGTTTAATTTAATTTTATTTTATTTTCTTTGGGTGGCTTACAGCTAACAATACAAAATTAATAGCGAGCGTTTCGTTCATTATTGGCCACCGACTTTCGAAACTGGAGTTATTTTTCACCTGCTTGTCTTTTTTTATGAAGTCGGTTGTTTTTTTTTTGTAAAAAAGTTTTTCAAGGAATGAAAGAATAGAACCGAATATAATACTCTTTACTGTTTACCATGAAATTAAAAAATAATATCAAATGAAAACATCAATAATCTAAAATGAAATGATTGAATGAATAATCTGATGAAATGATCTTATTGATATAGGTACTGGATGGAAAGTACATCGTTGCATATCCGAGCACAATGAGTTCAGACCATAATCCTAGACCCCTAGAGTTAAAATTTTACGATTCCTAATAGCCAAGTTTTTACGGTGTTTTTTTTTTTGCTTTGAACTGTATAAAATCGTGATTTGTAACTAACCCAATGAAATTTTAAATGAAAGAAGTGGCTTATTTATTTAAGGAATAATCTGATTGGGTTGGACAGAAATTTTGAGATTCTCGTGGTTCTATTTCAATAAAAATAATATCCTAAAAGCTAGAACAAAACGATAAAAAATGTCAACGCTGAATTATGTACAGAACTCAAGGTAACATAATGTACGAAGAGAACATCTTTATTCCATTCTATATTATACATAACAATCATCTGAATCGTACTGATAACTCCAAACGTTCTGAAATACTACCGATATCACACTTTGCTATCAAAATTTAAACTACATATCCCACATTTGGAGCACTCGCAAAATCCAACGACAATGTTTGTTCAAATCGGTTCGCTTTACATTTTATTTTTACCGTCCGCCATATTTGATTTCCATTTTACTAGTGACGTAACGTAGGTACCTTGGTCGGCTTAACAATACGATTTATTCAAATCAGTTTCGCAGTTTAGTTTTGGAACCGGTGGCTTTAGTCCCAGTGCGTTTGTTTTTGTGAATTTATAAAAGCATCAACACTGGTGTTAGGCAAATCCAGTGATTCTTCTTTTTGTTTATCGGTGCGGGCATTTAGCACTATAGGTACTAAATACAGCAATCAGAAAGTTGCGGAATTTATTTTATAAAATTTATGTGCAAGCGGTTTAATTTGGGCATTAGCGATACGGTCTGGCAGTATATTTCAGTACTCACAAATATTAACACTGGTTATAAAATTAGGAAAAGCTGATATAGACGGAAACACAGAAACGGTTTTATAAAACTGATTCGTCCATACAAATGGAAAAGCCAATTTGCTGAGGAAACTTTGGCCAACTGATGGACATAGAAGATACAAATGATAGGCATTAGGATAGATATTACAAAAACAACGGCTGCTATTCACATAGAACTTGGTGGGTAATTTTCATGAATTGCAATCCCTTCTTTGATAGTACTGACCCCCGAACGTATAATATTATAATAAAATAAACAGTTGACTGTGTGTCATAAAAAATCGGCTTTTGATACCTTTGTACCTACTTATTACAAATTGGTGAATATATAAGTTAGTAAATTAGTACCTTTTTTGTTTTTATTCCATAGATGGGATAAACCGAGCCAGAAACGGGAACACTCCCTTTTTTGCTTAAAGCAGTTACCAAATAACACTAGACGGCACTATTATAATATATCACAAGACGTCGTCATAAGGTGCAAGAAAAAAAATCTCATAAACAATGTCGCCTCACAAGATGATATTAAAATAATATTATTACAACCAGCATATTTATTACCAAGAATATCACAATGTCTTATTACAAGTTGGTATTTACAAGTAATACGTGGTCTAGACGTTATTTATTACCTAGCCCATAAGTCTATATATTATGCCGGTCTAACTTGTCCGGGGAAACATGTTTAATGTTTTCGTAAATCAGGGTTTAGGAAAACGGCCATGAATCTTTGAGCATTCAGGATGACCTACAAATCTTTTAGTGGTAGTTGCTATATATTTTGTATCTTAACATATAAATATGTAAGTGTTATGGGTGGAGGATCTATGACTAAAAAGTGGATGTTTTATGTGAAAGACAGTTGAAACTATCTAGAATAGAAACTTTGAGCCAAAGCCTCTTTGAGATTTATAATCCTTCCTTTTGACGTCCTCGTAGTCGACTTAATAAAACTGTTATTGAAGATTCAAATCTTCTTGAATGAATTGAAATTCGTGATAGCGCTATTCAAAACAAAAGGCATTGAATCTTGAATAAACGTGAAAGATTATTTGGATAAATAATAAGTACTTTACAGTTATTCAAAGGTATTTATTGTTACATTTATTGTATGTTTTAGATAAATATACTCTTAAATACCATATCGTCGTGATGGCTCAGAGGTTAAGGCGCCTACCTCTCATGCACGAGGTTGTGGTTCAAATCCGGGCAAGTACCGATGTGACTTTTTCAATTCATATGTACTTTCTAAGTTTATCTTAGACATCATTGAAATCGGTGAAGGAAAACATCGTGAGGAAACCTGGACTTATAGTTAATTTAAGTTTTAAATCTTCAATCCGCCTTGAGCAAGCGTGGTGATCAATGCTCTAGCTTTCTCTGTATGAGAAGAGGCCTTTGGCCTGCAGTGGGACAGTAACAGGCTGGTAATATTATTATTTATTATACCATATCAGCAGATTTCAGATCTGTAACCAAAGTATTCGGTCGGTTCCTTGATTCATTACATATCAAGACCCCTCCGTTCCTCGGAAAACACGTTAAGTCGTTGGCTCTAGCTGTCATTTGTGGGTCTTTGACAGTTGTTACCAGATTTGGCTAGTCAGAACCTCGAAAGTCTAACCACCAGTTAAACCAAGTGGTATCATGTTACCTGTTATAGTCACTAGGTTGTGGAGGTCAGGCAGGCAGTTCCATGTTAAATACTGGTATTCAGCTGCATTCGTAAAACTGCAAGCCAAACATAGTTTGGAACAGCTAGGCACATAATAATGATGATGATGAACAAAGTCAGACTCGGAATTGCCTTATTTTTAGCCTGCTATTGGAATCACTGGACTGACTTACAAGTATCACCACTCTCTTAGAGAAATACGTAAAAGTAAATTTAGCCGATAATGTTTTTACTGCAGGAACACGGGCCTTCTCTCTGTGAAAAGGAGTGGGCCGTAATACACCAAGCTGGCCCAGTGCAGGTTGATAGATGTCACGTGTTTTCTGTTTTATATAGTTTTCTCTGTTTATTTTTTCATAGTTTTTGAAACTTAGTAAATGATTGAATTAAAAAAACTGTACTAAGTATTATGAACATCTAAGTTTTAATCAACGACATGATGATTTTGATACAATGCTCTTATTAGACACTAGGAGACGTCACGCGGTTCTACCCACGTAGTTCCCGTTCCCGTAGGAATACAAAGGTAATGAGTAATCTATGTCACCCGGGGATAGTGTAGCTTCTCAACGGTGAAACAATTTTTCAAATAGTCCAGTAGTTTCGGAGCCCATTCAATGCAAACAATCAAATCTTTATATTAATAACATAGTGTAGACGAAAATTGCAAAGCTTTTAAAACGTAAATTGCTTTTCATATTGGCTGATCTCGACATGAAAGAAACCGTGTTTGCTTTCTGTATTATAATACCTGAGAATATTTTATATGCTAATGCGCGTTTGTTACACACACATAATCTATACTTTTACAGTCGTATATCAAGCAGTCTCGCATGTGACCTTTTGAAGGCCGCGTAGATGTTCTATCGAAATTTTTAGTATCATGCCATTAGAGCCACGTGTACTACTCGTATTCCATTTAGTGTATTGTAAGAACTTATTAAATATTAAATGTGCCTTGGCAATCGATAGAATGGCTTTCTTTGTTGGTGTATATTAGCTGCTTTTTGAAGAAATGCTGTTTTCTTTTTTTCGTATGCTTATTGTGTGTTTTTTCGTGGGACTAACCTGCAGGCCTAGCCATGTTACAAATTCTATTTCTAGTATCGTAATCGATAAGGCAACAATAGAAAGAAAATAGCGTATATGGAATCAGCTGTTTGCCAACTGTCAAGTGTTAACGAGTAGAATTTGTAATATGGCTGAAAATGAAATACACTTGACAACTGACAGACAGTTGATTCCATATACGCCATTTTCTTTCTATAATAGAAATAGAATAGAAATGGAATTTGTAATATGGCTAGGCCTACTGGTCTCAAACTTGCCGTCTATGGGCCTCTGACTTGGAATCACATGCCTTCGAGAAATGTCTTTCAGGCAAGCCGGTTTCCTCACGAAGTTTTTCTTTATCGGTTTTGGAGCAAGTGATAATAATTCTACAATAACATAATGCCCTAAGTTCACCAGTACTTTCATAGTTGCTTTAATTGTTGGCTTGTTCATTACTTCAGTCTAACTATCTGCTGTTGTTTCGTCTTCAATTCCTCCTTTCGCTTCAATAATATAATCTTTCGCCTCTCGATAATTAAAATCTGAAGATCTACATGACGTCTACAGGCCAATTTCCGATAGTATCTTATCGCACACAAACACTTTGAAACTAAGGACATTTACTTACTTTCGATGTCGTGTATAATAAACACGTCAAAACTACATATTTAGTTTTGATTAATGTATAAATTATTTTGATTAGTTCCATGTTCTATAACTAGTTCGGCTTGTAGTATGGTTGTGTTTGGAGTTGGGACAGCTGTATTAAATTAGATCAGACCGCAGAAGTATAAATTATTATGTTGCGGAACTAGAAGCTGTGTTAGTTTATCTAAGTTATCCCAACTTCCGTATTTACTAATAAGCACATGAGTACGAGCTTGGTTTAATTCAAGTATTTAATGTTTTTATCTCTACAACCTTTTACTTATATTGGTGATAAGGATGATGATTTTGATGATTGTCAAACATGTTTACTGTCTCACTGCAGGGCACGGGCCTCTTCTCATATAAAGACGGCAAGAGCGTTGATCACCATACTTGCTCATGCGGATTGGCGATTTCATACTACATCTACATCTTTATCCTAGATTAATTTAATACCTTGTTAAAATATTAAAGCAATACGGCTGTATTACCCGATAGGAAAGACAGAACCAATAATTCACCCTCATATTAAATATTACTTGGCGAGCCTACTGTCATCAATCGGTCATGATTAAATATATTATTAGATAGAAAACACCATTGCCCAAAATGGTAGTTAATTATACTCAATTTATAATAGCTAATAATATTAGAAAAAAAAAAAAATACCGATCGAATTGAGAACCTCCTCCTGAAGTCGGTTAAAAAAGGTTAAATCAGAAATGCAGAACATTTCATTTTAAAGATAAGTGAAATAATTTTTATTCATATTGTTTTATTTTCAATTTAGAAGAATAAAAGTGAAAAGAAGAACGTTCATGTATTTGTTCATCCCTGCTTCTTTGAGGGTTTTAACATTGACATTGTAATTTTCAACTAAAATGAAATATTATAACCAAATGAAATCCACATAATTTCTTAAAATAAATTATTGCAATGGTCACAAATAAGTGTGGCAGCTGCTGTAAAAATAGATTTTAATAAATTCGACGTTTATCGTAACTTTAACATGCTTAATTGAACTTTCGTTACAAAGTGTTCATTATAAGTAACCTTTTTTTAACTTCTGACTAATGTTATTGTAAATAAATTGAGTACTAACCAGTAGAGGCGAAAACCAATACAACACGGTTTCTTTAGACATTTTTTTTGTTTCAAACTTTATCATGCATTTTAAATTCACATTTTAAACTAACTTCCTTTACCCGTTAACGCTGAATGTTTAACCAACAATATGTTCCTATTTTACCGAAAAATGTAGCCATCCTTTTACTCAACAAAATTTCACATAAATCTAGATAGTGCTGGTATCCTGCAAGATAGTCTGTTGTCGCTCCACAGTTCAGCATTCACTTCAATTGATCACGAACGCCGCAAGCAAGTCGGTTCGCGTGTTATTCGATTTCTCTCCAATGCCGAGTGGTTTGTTTCTAAGAGTACCAACAATAAGAAAAAGTAAATTTAATCGTGTTATTCGTAAACTTAGCTCGGTCTTGGAAATAGAAATGGGAAGGAATTTGTAGTTGTTAAGTAATCATAAGATTCTTATCAAGCATCGGATTAGGTTCGACAATAATTTTATGGTTGTTAGGTTTTTACTTGGAACTCGCTGTACCATTTTCTATTATATCGTGTGCTTATTGAGCACAATTATTTTGATTTTTGACGTCTGCCTTCACTGTGATTTGCCATACAACATTATTTAATGTTTGAACATTCGCCGTATTATACATTTATTTATTTATTTTAAAAGGAACACCAACGACATAATTACATGATCTTATACAGGTACAAATTATATAGACATCCAATTCTGTGTAAGTATGTCAGTTAAAGGCGTACACAGCACATACAATATCACAATACATTCCATATAAATAAATATTTATAAATTGAGTTGAATTGAATTAATATGGATACACATTAGATAAAAAAAATAAAATTTTAATTTATTAAAGTAAATTAAAATTAAAATTGTATTAAATAGGGTTGATATGAGCGATAAATTTATATGAACGATAAATTAATATTCAAATTATAAAATAGATACCTAATGACCAGTCCTACAAGTTGAGTAATTGGGAGCTTACCACAGATCCACCACAAACACATAATGATTTTTTCAATTCATAATAATTTTATTATATAATATCATACCATAATATAATATATTATATTATAATTTTAGTATGTATGAATTCTTTCATACTAGGTTTTAGTAGCACAAATGGCGGATAAATGACGTCACTAATGCGGGTAGATTCCACTGCTCATGTTTCAAACACAAACCCTTAGGTCTAACGATACCTTTGAGATTCATTTGTTACTTGACCCATAAAACATTATATACTTTAGTACGAACCCCGAAAATTTGAAACGAGAACAGCTAGATTTTCACTTTTGCCTACCTACATTCAGTATATTTTTCATCCTGACGCTATCTGGTCTAGACTGAATGTTGGTAATGGATGTATAAAAGTTTATTGAAGTTGGTACAAACATGATTAATGATATTAAAAATGTCGATGAGGGGAAAAACCGTGTGGCAGTTTCTTATCTCTTCAAGAGTCAATTGAAGGTTGTGAATATTGGGTACAGAGTTTCAAAACAAACTTAAGCAATTACGTACTATAAAATGTGAAAGTTTTTTTTTGATAACGCATCTTCTTGAGTAACTGAGATGACAGTTGACAAAGGTAAATCAAGGTAGGAAGACTAATAATATAATTATTAGTCTTCAAAAGACGATGTATCCACAGCGTCGGTAAAAATAATTATACATATAGAAAAAACAGGCTTCGGGACCAATAGAAAACCTATTCTAATCATGTAAAGCACAACAATCAAGCCCAAAAATAAAATAATGAATGTTTTAATCCCATTTTCAAATAACAAGAAACTACAGCAAAAATCTTTAATGCGTGTTCGTCTTATACCCTCAATAACCCGATTAAGTCGGGCCAAAGATACAATCGATCAAATATTCGCGAAGCCACGTTATCTCGCAGCTTGCCGTAGATATCCAATTATGGGAGTATTGTGTCTGACGAGTACATTGAAGTTCGTCTAGCTAGAGTGCATAATTTAGATAGGTCTCAGAAACTGGTGCGTCTTGTTATTAATGTTGATCGATTGACGATAGTTCAACGAAGTCTGGTCCTGTCCGCAAGACTTAGGCTCAATTTACACCGCCGCGGAATGGAATGGAAGCGTCAATATTAGCGTGCAAATTCGCGATGGAAATTCTCAAGAAAGCGCGAGGTTTCGCAAGACCGTTTTTTTGACCGTCTCGTATTTAGTTTTTGTGTTATTTGATTGACATAAATTCCACTATGCTATGAACAACTTCGTTGCAAAAAGTCGCTTCCATTTTATTCTGAGGCAGTGTATATTGAGCCTTAGCTATCTGTTTTAGTATTGGCATGATGAGTAGCCGGCAAGTTTACGTCTTCGAAAGGGTTTGATAGATATTGGTAGCTCACTATGTTCTTAAACTTAAGATTGTATTGCATCAACATTATTAAGACTAATCACGGAAAATTTGTGTCAGTCGGTGTTCCGTAATTCGATGCTATGTAAGTAATTTTAAATAAAAAATTAAAAATCTGAAATTGAAATAAATCAAATAATACGCCTGTGTTCTCTAATGGGTTTAACAGAGGTGTATAAATAGCACATCCATATTTTATCAGTTATGTTTCATTTCCATGTAGGCAATAACATGAATATTGCCAATAATTGGACACAAATGAAATCTCCGGCCTCCTATTTATAAATAGTCCCACATTTTCCCGATCCAGGCACTCATGTTTAACAGTACTGCTTACGACCACTCGTCCAACGAAATAGTTTAGTCCGACTGGTTATTAGTTCATAAAAATATCTAAACCACACAAGTCTTTTGTTTTTATTTCAATCCTACTAAAATTTGGCGGGAGGGTGGTGTAAATGTCGGTAAAGTTGTTGCAAAAACACTGCATGAGCGTCCATTTCAATCATTGTTTAAAACAAAAAGTATTTCACCCTCAAAATTAGTAAGTAAAGCAAAAAATATGTTTTCTTTTGACCAACGTTAATCTACGGCGTGTTTGCCAGCTGACATTTATCTTTTTTTCGCCTAGATTTTATGTCGCTGTAAATTCACCGTTTTTTTCGCTTTTTGTTCTCTGAAATTACGCCACTTGTATACATTTGAACAAAAACGTAAAGAGACCCTATTCTTGAAAATGGGTCAGAATTTTTTAGGATAAATAGACGTGGAAAGTAAAAGCTCTCTTAGTTAAATCAACCTCATTTTAGAGTGAATTTTTCATCACATTTTGTTAGGATGTGTGTCGTTGTGGTTTTTACTTTTAAAGTTTGTTTTTTTGGAGTCCTATTATTATTTCACAGTTGCTTGGAGAAGAAAGCACCCTAATCCGAAGTTCCCAAGTATGGTATAAGTAAAACAAATACCAACTGCGATCGTTCAATTCTATGCTTACTAAATAACAAAAATTAAGATGTTCCTGTAACAAGGTAAAAGGGACATCGAAGCACTTCCGGACACCATGAGGCAGTACAGATCTTCAAGTTTTTCCTTTTGTAGTTTTTAGCTTTAACTAGATAAAATCATAATTTCTTTCTGAATTATTGAGATTTTTAGTAGTGAAAGAAGTGACTTTGTTATATTCATTGGACAAATCGCATTAATTTACATGGAAATTAAGTTTTTTTAGTTATTTATTTTATAAGTGAAAATGACAAACTGTAAATAGCCAAGAGAAAATCATAAGTTCCATGTAATTCAATGAGATGTGTCGTCCAGAATTATACAGGGTGATAGCGTGAACACCGTTATCCTTGAAACCGGTGGTTTGGTTTCACTTATAAAACGTAAATTCAATGAAAAAATTTTTGTTTTATTTTTTAAGTAAAGTCTCAATTTTTCCTTTAAATTGTTTCACCTTATACAACTGCACGCAAGTACATAGTAGACAGAGCGGCGCCACGGGTAACTGCGCTTGATCAGACACCGTAAGCTGTGCGCCCGCACACACACCACACGCGACGTCAGTTTAGACACGTTTTTCGCACAAGTGGGTAGTTAGATAAATGTAATTATGTCGTACACAAATGTACAGTGGACGGAAATGGTACGGCTTTACGCCGCGGCTGGTGATAACCTGGCCGAGGCTCGCAGAATGTACGCAGATTTATTCCCTGGACAACCTGTGCCAAACCGGGAAACGATGTTGACGGCGACTCAAAGGTTATCTTTGGGGGGAAATGAAGCGCCGGGTGTATGCCACTGAGTTTCATAATACGTTGGAACTCAAATTGCGGATTCGTAGTGTGTTCAGAGACATACAAAGTGACACTGTTGTGCTTCCCAGAGTGCGAAACAGTGTGCGAAAACGTGTGGAGTGGATCTCATTTTGAACATCTTTTAAGACTAATGTAAGTACTTAATTCAATCAGTGTAGATATTCAATCAGTGTAAATTTAACCAGTATTTTTTAATGAAACTGTAGATAAAAACCCTACCCAGTTGTTGTCTTTCTTTCATTTTCGTTGTTGTTAAATCTAACTTACATTTGGACCCGTCACGCAACAGAAGGTAGTAGGTATTTTTGCCTGTCCTAAGCCAGGAAAAGTATGAAGGAAAGTTTCATCACAGGTTATGTGTATTGTGTTTATTGGAATATTGTGTAGGTAGTTAAAACGGACGGCTAGTGCAGCAGGTTAGCGCCCTTTACGCGTAGTATCCATGAATTTATGGACGGTGTCGGACAGAAACTTTCTTATATTTTTTAATGAAAATAACGTTTATTTATTTTTAAATTCAGATAAACATTGTTATAATTAAGTCAACTACCTATGGTTTTAGTGATAACGGTGTCTACACTAAAACCCTGTATACAAAACACGTGGCTTTAGTATCAACGATGTTCCTTCCACTGTCAACGAAACTGTACAATGTTGTTACTGTTACGTTTGCTCTTAAAAGCGGAGTTGTTGATAGATTGAGTTACTGTGTTGTTTATGAGCAACACTCGTAATCTTTTACACTTTGTCCTTTAATGATATAACTTAATAAACTTACATTTTATATCTTCCACAGGTCTAGTTTGTTACTTGAATTCTAGACGTGACATACCGGTAGTTGTTTCTAACAGTTTTGAGCTTCTGGCTTGAAAGCTATTTTATTGAAAATCCTAAAATAACGGATCATAATATATTCAATAAGTAATAACAATGTTAACTCTTTGACTTGTTTAAAATTTGGTAGGCACAGACGCCAGCACGTCAAGTTACCCCAATGTGTCAAATTTTCCCAATTGAATATGAACCTTATTCTGTTTGTCATAAAGTTGAAAAACGATAAAAAAAAATTGACACATTGGGGTAACTTGACGTGCTGGCGTCTGTACTAGAAAACTAAATTGGTCATGGTTTAAGCTGTATTAATAAATAAAACCAATAGATAATACATTTTCACATTATAACTAATGCTACAATACTGTAGCATTAGTTATAATTATAAATTCATAATTCTTTCGTTTAATATCGATTAAAAAAAAATCTATACTCAAATAATTTCTCCTGTATAAATTCTGGTTGCGTGGAGAAACATTTAATTTCACATACACAAACAGACATATCGCAGGCTATACAAATTTTTGCTGTACACAATCACTCAATTATTGCTCCAACCGTGCCGCCAATCACACATACACAAACTTATTGAATATATAATAATATTATTCCAATTCCATTACCTACTTTCTAATTGAAATGAAAAATATCTAAAGCAACCAGAACATAAGGCAACAAAGATTGTATCTTATTTATTCAACAACATAATACAAAAAATGGCCACAAACATCAAACATCTTACCAGAGTATCATATCTCGGGGCTTTTAATCTGAAGAATGGTGGCACTAAACAAACGGAGAATAAATCCAAACTTCCCTTTTGTCCCGTTTATTGTCGTATTATGACAAATAGCGTTACACGGAATGGAAGATTGCGGATTACTCAGGAATTGAAGCTATGACGGAAATAACTTTGGAGAAAATTTTATGGAGTCAATGTTAATACCAGTGCAAAACATAAAATGTTTATTAGTAAATATATTACTGTTATGGTGGAAACAGTTTAAAATTTTGAGTTTTATTTTCGGTTTTAACGTTTTAGAATCCAGTTCTGAAAGTACTTTAGTTGTAACCCGATGTATTCAGTTGAAATTGTTTTTTTGGATAATGGTTTCTGTGAAAAGAAAATTCTTAATATCCTTGATAATTAAGCGATTTAATCGTCATATTTATAGCTTTCTACTAAAACTTTTCTGTAATAATATGAAAGGTACTAGAAAATGTGCTTTCCTTGATGTAGGAGATGTGGTTAACAAGCCGATAGCCAAAACATATTTAACAAGCCCATAGAAAATTTCACCTGTGTCTTTAATCTGCTTAAACTTTTACTCATGTTAAACTAACATAGTCTATCAGGATTTATACCTCAACAAAAATATCTGGGTCACCCAATCCACAATTTTTCACATATTTAGCGATAAGGTTGCTTATAAAAAGTGTCCTAAGCACGCCTTCTGTTTCACAAAGCAACGTTAATTCCGGGCTCATCATTTTTCTCGTTTATACCGTTAACCCCATAAAATTACCAAGGCAGATATGCTAGACTCATGTGTTGGGTATCATCAGATACCGTTAATGATGATGGATGTTTCTAATGAATATTTATATATTCCTGATTCAGTGTTGCGTACGTGTTCAAAACGTTTGGAACTTACTACAACGACAGTAATAGGTGTTCAAAACTAAATGCTCTAATCAAATTTAAATTATAAGAATTTAAAAAAATTCTTTGATGATGTTATCATTTGCCGTGTGGAAACTGAGGGTTTGACTAATGTAGTGTGACAAGAAGTATAATAATAGTGCTTTGATTCTTTCATAACTTCCATTTATCATTACTGAGGTTTATTAATAAAAGGCGTATTGATTATATTACTGTTCAAGTTTGTCCTATAATGAACTAATTGTGTATTACAGTAAACCGCTTGTCATTCAACGATGTTTTTAAGAACATAACATAATGTATTTCTTTTCCAAAAATCCACATGTGTTAATCTCATAACATGTCAGTATCTTTTTAAATTACCATAGAAGTCCTAATGCTTTGCAATACCTACATTGTTTTATTGTTTCTATGGAGAATCAGGATGAGCATATCAAAATATTTAATTAAAATCCAAAAAAAACAAAAAAATATTTATTTGAACCGTATTTTCCGTGTGATGGCATTAAGTTTTAATCGGATTTTCGTGTTGATTCGAGGATTAATGACGAATGTGAATCTCATTGGATTCCGTTTTATCATGTAAGCTGTTCGTTGGATTAAAATGTAGTCGTATAATCATCATTTAAAGAGGATTTTTTTATTTAATCATAACATAAACTTAAAATAAATAAATAACTAAAACTAACAATAAATAACTACAAAGCGTCAAAAAATTCTTGAAGAGGAATTGTTTTAATTAACAATCAGAGAAAAACGATGCTTTGGTTTTTTAATTGATGAGATACAACCTTCTTGGTTGTAACTAGTGCGCTTAGATCATGAACAGAAATTATATTCCTTACAAAAATTTGCAATGAAAAAGTGTTTGTCAATATTTTAGCTGGTAACAAAGCTGAACAATATGAAAGAAGGAAAATCAGAAAGTAACATACATATGAAATAATT
This sequence comes from Euplexia lucipara, assembly GCA_921972225.1. Classification (NCBI taxonomy): domain Eukaryota; kingdom Metazoa; phylum Arthropoda; class Insecta; order Lepidoptera; family Noctuidae; genus Euplexia; species Euplexia lucipara. Next base: position 20,000,500 of record OV179159.1, read on the forward strand.
AAAATATCAAACTTTTCGTGAGACTCAAGCAAAAAGCACTTCTATCGCGTCGCATATCTAAGTGTAGGTTTACGAAAGTTACTATGTAATATAATACGAATATGATAAGAAAGTGGGACAAATAAAATTGATAGTCTATTATGATATGGAATATTTCTGGCAACTCCCTCGCATTTCAGCTGTGAAGTATTTGATTTGCGAGTTCTAAATGTTTTGTGAAAGATTTAAGCATTACTAAAACGGTAGGAAATTTATAGGCGGTTTATTTTAAAAGGTGGTAACTTTGTTAATGATTAATAAATAAATAAATATTCCACAACTTTTCACTCAACGCCATTTAGTCCCCAGTTAAGCTTGAGAGCTTGTGTTATGGGTACTAAACAGCTGATAAACATACTTATATGTTTCTAAATATATACATATTATAGATAAATTACACCCAGACACAGAACAAATAATCGTGCTCAACACACAAACATTTTGTCCTAGGTGGGAATCGAACCCACGACCTCCGGCATAGCAGTCAGGGTAACTACTAGACCAACAGGCCAGACAAATTATTGATATTATGTGATAATTATACATAATATGGATGCCAGTCGCTTCATGTAAAACAATGGAATTTTGCTGCAGCTAAATACTAATATTTTATATAGAGCGCCTGCCTATAACTGACCTCCAACAACCCAGTTACAGGCCACGATAGCTCTTGGTTAAACTGTCTGCCAGACTTTCGGGTTGGAATGATCACCCATCCACATACCGACCTCAGCATGCGTTGCGTACGCACGACCCGTTCGGCTATCATCCGGTGTAAAGGGAGATGGTAGGATTACGTAGTAAATCACCGGCGAACACTCCGAAACCACATTCAAATAAGCCTCTGTTAAGCTTTTATACTAAGTACAACGTTTTCCCTTTAACTGTTAACTAGAAAATGTAACAAACCTCTAAGCCTATACCTTTCCTCTCGTTCCTCTTCTCTATAAATTTAGAACCGTCAGAATAAATACATATTCAACAAAAATAAATTAATTCTATGTTTGCATAGGCCCTGAGCGGTGTGAAAATTCTTCCCAGACTTAATTTGACATTTCTTCTACAAAGGTCCCGTTGCCTGTCCCTTTGTGCGGTCTAAAGCGTCTCCACTGAGTAAATATTGGAGGTCCAAAGCCGCATATTCAATATACAAATGTAAGGTAATTTAGTCTTCAGGGGATTCCATTTTGGAAAGTGGAAATTCTTTGGTATATGTATATTGATCAGATAAAACTTTTCTGCGTCCAAGGCCTTACCGACTTTTTGAAGTTTTCGTCATAAATACAATTTTTAAGTAATTATTCAAATCTAACAACATGCGTTCATTAGTTTCTTAGCTTATTCATAAGAACTTTTCTATCCTTAGACTTGACAGAAATGGTTGCTCTTTACATTTTCTTCTTGTTTTGATCGTACGAAATGTCTAACTACACACTATAAAACTCCTAAGTCATTTGTTCATTCGTTTCACACAGGTAAATTATAATCGTATAGCACCACACACACACACACACACACATTTGATTGTTTTTTTTTTACAAATGTGTTGGGTCGGCTACGGTAAGTAATACAGACGTAGTTTGATTCAAACTTCAATAACCCAGAACACTGACACGTCCTAAAACGTCTTAATTTAACAGTTCGTTACTATTAAGTACGTATTGTATTTATTTTATTTTTTCTTATTTATTCTTATTTTATACATCTATTGAGATAGTCATGTCTGGTATATATTTACGTGAATAGTACAACACAAACTGCCTACTCATCTTTTCTCCTCCACTATCAAGTCCATCCAAAGGTTGTCTGTAAGAGATCGCTTTTAGCGGTAAGGCCGTCCATTGTAACACCCTATGTAGCCCTTAAGATTAAGATTAAAGATACCGGGCTGGTATCCGCAACTCCACGTCAAAGCGCGTATTTTGCGTATGGGCTATAATCTACCACGCGGGCCCAGTGCGAATTGGTAGATGTCACATGTCTGCGAATTTTTGGTTCTAGGACATGCCGCTTCCTCACGATGTTTTCCTTCACCGTTTTTGAGTGCAATGGTGATGAAATAAATTACACAAAGTAAGTCGGGGCCGCCACCACTGGGCCACCGCTGCTCTCTATGAGCCCTTATAGTTATGATTTATAAGTTTTTATAGTGTACAAGAAATGAAATGAAATGAAATTATGAAATGAAATGAAATTATTTATTATGCAAGTAGGATATGGAAATCACTTTTACACGTCATTTTTTCCTTTAAAGCTAGTTGAAGTCGGCATTTCCTAACTGACTACCTCTGAGAAGAAAAGCCGAAACAAACTCAGGGATCATCGTCTCTTTTCAAGTCCAGACGTAAAAAAATATATTAACAAAATTTTCGTGTGACGAACCGTGCAGAGCAGTGTCGGGTTTAGCCTTTTGAGGAAAGTGCCAGAAACAATTTGGGCAAGCAGCATGTATGTGTCAGTCATATTCATCATATTCAAGTGTAAGTATTCTATTCTATTCTAACACTGGATTATCACAATACTCTTTACTAAGACTAGTCAGATTTCCAGGCTTGTAAAACACTTTGACTGATGTCAAAGATCCACGAGTGTCAACCGTAACCAACTGTTTAAAGTTCTATTATAGCCACGTAGGAGTCTCGATGTGTAAAGAATGGTCAGTATGTTCACCCATCTGCGGAATGGCCATGGAAATCTCAGCTTTATTCGACCTGTGAAGTTGTTAATGTTTAGTCACAAACATTCTTATTTATAGTAGTTTTATTTCCACAAAACGGCACGGGTGTGCATACTTTGAAGACACACACATTGAAGGCGTCCGTTGCACCATCTTCGGCGGAGACACCATGGCTTGTCTACGCGAAATGGCGCAACTCGATGCCACTAGCAAATCTTCGTACAGCAGGTGTAGATAGTGATGCATGGGCAGCAGCAGCCGCCGCAGCAGCCTCCGCAAGGTCCGCACATTTTTCAAGGGAATGGTATAAGTACTTTAGGGAGCCTAAAATAGGTTAAAGAAATAAACCAAAAGTTGTGGAAAGTCACTAATTCTATTTATTTATTTTGAAATAAATTCAACTCAGACTTAAACAAGTAAACACACTCAATGCATATTAACATCGATAAAAATATTTCTCTTATAACGAAGAGTAGAATCAGCATAATATGATTCAAGGGTCTATCCCGCAATGCACTCGAGGGTCACTTCAAAACATCGAGAGCCAACCGACTTCGTGAATAAACTCACCTAATTTGCTCCCATTTTAGAACCAATATTTTTCATCCCCTTTAGTGAACGATGTATATTTTTCATTCTATTTACAGAGAAATTACTTTGAAAGCATAAATGACTGTTCATGTTAAACTCTTATTACTAATATTTATATGGAATTAAAAGTTTTGGTTTGACCTGAATGATAGATTCATTATACTTTTATATAGGCTGTTTTTGAACAACTTTCACTTTAATAATAATATAATAAATTTATTTATTTCAGGTAAGTACATCCATTGACAAAAGGAAATAAAATCAAACTCAAATTGAATTAAATTAAACTTAAAACAGGAACATATTAAATCAAAACACTATGTCAATCAATTACTTTACTATGAGACAAACTCAAAAATCGCAAAAAAAAATCAACTGTTGCATTTAAAAAATTGTTACCCATTCGACCAATTAAGTATTTACGAGTATTTCACAAAAACATAGCTCGATGCAATCTATTAGACTGATATTAATATAATATGTATGAAAAAGCTGTTTTTTTTATAACTCTTAATTTTCTATTAAAATCTAATTTCCAAACTTATCACCTAGAAAATCCTTACAATTTTCCATAGACAAAGCTTATCAATGCTTCTACAAATGACGTTTGAATTCTATCCTTCTATCCTCACATCTGCATAGGACATAACATTACTCCAACCAATTTCAACCCCAACGACTAATCTGCGGGTTAAAACCGAACACACAAAGGAAAGCAATCCGCATTATCCTTAAGACTTCCTATGAAAAGAAAGAAAGAAATAAAAGAACGCAGTAGTTCTTAATACCATTGACATTTCATTCCATCCTACGGAACCACAACAACTAAAACTAATTTATTTCCTCGGAGATAAAGATTCCGCTTGTCTGTTCCGGGAATCGAATCTCGGTACCTCGTGATTGCATTCAGGCACTTGAATTGCGATAGAAAAGCTAAAGGGAGAATTTAATTTTATCCGCCAATTGATGCTTTTTGTAGAAAGCGAATAATTCGTGCTCTGAAGACAGATTCTGGACATTTCTGGATATGTTTACAAGGGGACTTTTAAAAATATTTTTAGTATAGTTCAATTCGTTGTCGTGATGGCCCAGAGGATAAGGCGCCTACCGCTCATGCACGAGGTTGTGGTTCAAATTTGGGATAGTACCAATATGGCTTTTTCAATTTATACATATGTACTTTCTAAGTTTATCATTGACACCATTGACATCGGTGAAGGAAAACATCGTGAGGAAACCTGGACTTATAGTTTAATACAAGTTTGAAATGGCCAATCCGCCTTGAGCAAGCGTGATGATCAATGCTCGAGCCTTCTTGCATGAGAAGAGGCCTTTGCCCTGCAGTAGGACAGTAACGGGCTGGTATTAATATTATTTTTTTCAGTTAATTTTATTATTATTATTGGATAAACTTACATACACTCGTACATGAACTTACAAAGTAACTGGATTGTGTACATCAGATAGGCAACCGTTCTATGAAAAATACTCATATTAATCTGCATCCACTTAGACAGATAATGCGTCCATTGATCAAGTCTTAGTAGTGATCGTGATAGTCTCCAGTTCAAACCCAATTCACGCACCTCTAAATTTTCATATTCATGTACTTCAAACATCGTGAGGATACCGGCTCCATGATAGATATTTCTCGACAGCATATGAAGCTAAGTCAGATGCCCATGGGAGGCGTTAAATCTGATACCATGTTTAGTCACTAACCATGAGATAAAAAGTCCATTAACTGTTAGATAGAGTTAGATTGGCCTGTTGGTCTAGTAGGTAGTGGCTCTGACTGCTAAGCCGGAGGTCGTGGGTTCGATTCCCACCCAGGACAAATGTTTGTGTGATGAGCACGATCATTTGTTCTGTGTGTGGGTGTATATATCTGTAATATGTATGTATTTAGAAGTATATAAGTATGTTTATCAGCTGTTTAACACAAGCTCTGCTTGGGACTAGATGGCGTTGTGTGCAAAGTTGTGGAATATTTATTTATTTATTGACAAGACAAAATATTTAAGTGTTATTTAATAAAGTTGGCGACTTAAACAGTTTCAATTTTTCAATTATTTACTGGCGTAATTTGGTTGTAGTTCAAACTTTAATCTAGTGTTAGTTTGTTAGGCTTTTTTAGTTCTAATAACAATAATACAAATTCACAACTTTTATAACCGCGCCATAACGCCAAACTAAGCAGAGTAGCTATATATTTATATTTCTAAAGACATACATATTATAGATTATTTATGTACAGACGCCAGCACATCAAGTTACCCCAGTGTGTCAAATTTTCTTAATTGAATATGAACCTTATTCTGTTAGACATGAAGTTGAAAAACGATCAAAGAAATTTGACACATTGGGGTAACTTGACGTACTGGCGTCTGTACATCTAGAACATAACAAGGGTCAAAGATGTGATGTGAAACATCAAAAAATATTTTTTCTGAAATATTGGACTATATGCAAAAATATTTTTGCAAATGATACTGGTGATTCCGACAGGTAATTCGTTCAAACAACAAAAAAAACTAACAAATTCTTTGAAGACACACAAACGTATACACACAAATTTTACACAGCGGTCAAATGAGTATAATTTACATTCCGAGTTCCTTGTCTTAATGGAGGAACTACCTGGAGACCGAGCGATATTAAAACCACAAATAAATTACAGAATTGTTCGAATATTTCATCGAAGTAGCGACTGGGGATCTAAATACTTAAAGTAATAGCTCCTTTGAAGCTTAGCGGCTTAAGGACTGGATTGTCGCTTGAGCGTTCGGCATATAATAGAAGTCTGGTCGCTTGAACTAGGTACGTGTTTTGAATTTGAAAACGTAAGGTTTCTGTAAAATTGTTTGGTGTTCAGGGGTAGGCTTTTGACTTTGCTTTGATGGATACTTGGCCAAATTACGGTATTAGGTATTAAAAGTGTACATAGAAAAAATCTTGTACTTGTAGAGAACAGCGATGGCCCAGTGGTGGCGGCCCCGACATGCGGACAGTAAGTCATGGGTTCGAACCCAGGCAGGCGCATTACTTTGTGTAATTTATTTCATCACTACTGCTCTCAAAAACGGTGAAGGGAAACATCGTGAGGAAACCGGCCTGTCCTAGAACCAAAAATTCGAAGACATGTGACACCTACCAATCAGCACTGGGCCCGCGTGGTGGATTTTGGCCCATACGCAAAATACGCGCTTTGACGTGGAGTTGCGGATACCAGCCCGGTATCTTTATCTTTTTTTGTACTTGAAGGTCTCGATATATGTATTTGTGTTGGATGGACACCTATCCACGGCCTGACCTCAGTAAGCGCAGCTTTATCTTCGAACAATCCGAGTGGCCGTTTTTGTAGGCCTTCGTGTATTTTATCTTTTGCTATATTTTTGTTCCATAAGAAAACTTACTGCTAGGATACATTATAGTAAAAACACTAGTGAAGGAAGGCCAATTACAAGTTTCCACTGGAAATATTATTGTAAAACAATAGACAGTAGACAGGTAACGATAAGTAAAAGCACTCGGAGACACAGGGTAACACGATACCCCAAGTGGTTGTCAGACTTTTGGGCTTCTGACTTACCGTATCCGGCTGCTATGCCGGAGGTCGTGAGTTCGATTCCCACCCAGGACAAATGTTTGTGTGATGAGCACGATTATTTGTTCTGTGTCTGGGTGTAATTTATCTATAATATGTATGTATTTAGAAATATATAAGTATGTATATCAGGTGTATGGTTCCCATAACACAAGCTCTGCTAGCTTGGGACTTTAAGGCGTTGCGTGAAAGTTGTGGATAATTTATTTATTTATTTATCTACAAATTACAGCCGGGACCAACTGCTTAATGTGCGAGGCATGGAAAAATCTTGATATGTTATTAATGGACATCCACCCGCGGATCAACCGGATGGCATTGTGTGAAAAGTTGTGGAATATTTATTTATTTATTTATTTTAGTTAACCTCGTGAAGCGTAGCTTATCCTTTGATCGACCCGTGAGGCTGTATTAATTTAGCCGCAAGCTCTTCAATTACACTTTAACACCGTTGACTCCTAATTGTATTACTAAGTTACTCTAAGATATATAATAAAGAGTATTTCTATCAATCATCTGTCTCATGTTACATAAATGTTTAATAAAGAGACGGACGCGGCAAGAGGGATCTGCAGGACATCTTTCGAGTGTTCAAGGTAACGGATCCGGATGATGTTCCAACGTACGTGGCAAGAGACCTATGTAAGCTACCACCTGTAACGTTTGACCATGTGGACGTCACAAAACTACTAAAGGACATAACGTCACTTAAGACCGAAGTCGGACTCATCAATAAGAAACTTGAGTCTTCAGAACGGATCACTGCTGAATTAAGGCAAGAATTATCTTTGCTGCGTAGTGTTGACGCTGCTTCAGCATCATCATCACCTGTGCGGAATGTAAATATGCACCGAGGTTGCGCGGCTCACTTTTCGCCTGCGACTGAAGCTCAGGTTATGACAGATACTGCAACGGAAACACAAGATATGGAACTCGTCGTACATCCAGCTAGCGACACAGTTATGTCACAGATCGGAATTACAACTCCAGTGTCGCCGCTGCTAACAGAAACCTACGCGAAAAAAGCTTCACGTTTTTGTCAACCCTCACAGCCACCCTCTGTTTGTGCAGCAAAGCTATCCGAGACAAAGAAGTGTAAGCCACCTGCCGCAAAAATGAGTGAGCTGGATGAGGAAGTCTTTACGTTGGTCGAGGGAAAGAAGCGTCGATCGCGACACAACCGCAACAAACGTGGTACCGCTCCTAGAAACGATGACATTCGCGCTGCCGTGCCCACTATGCTCCTGTATGTTTCTCGGTTGAATCAAGACACATCGGATGAGAAGCTCCTCCAGTACATCACTAGGAGAAGCCAAAGTCAAGTCAGTGCCGAGGAACGAACATTATTGAAGCTGTCGCGGATGAAGTCGAGTAGGACTACAAACTTCAAGTCTTACATCCTTCAAATTCCTGCGACGCATAATGCAGTCTTCCTCAGTACTGACTTTTGGCCGGCTGGAATAGTTTTCAGACGCTTTAATGAAGCACGACCTAAACCTAGTGTGGTTTAAATATTATTTTTATTTATTATTACTGTGTTGCTTGCTATGGGTTTTTATAACCTGAATTAAAGATTATTATTATTATTATTATAAATAATTCCAGTATGTCCTATCTGACCTTTGAAAAGTAACACGACCATAAACTCAAAGGTCAATATCTACTCTGTATTCTTCTTAAACTAGCAATTTGCCTGCGACTTTGTGCGCTCGATTTTCATACTTTTCTCTTTGTTTACGGGATGGATGATCTAGTCATAGCCATAACCTATTAGAAGAGGTTGAATAATATTCGGAAGTAGGTACCTATGTCAATGAAAAATCTTTTATTTATGTAAATTATCCAGAAGGTCATTAAACGACGGAGAATCTTAACAGCGAGTTATAATAAAACGCGTCATCAGCACAGCGCCATCTATTGGTCGAAATCTAAACTAACATATTTCACGTTTTATCAAAGAGAGTGGTTTACACACTCTTTGTACTTCAACATCCCCACTAACCCCTTGTCGTTTTGGAATTATGATAATACATGTCAATTTTTTTTTAAACTAAGTGGTACCAATATTGCTTATTATGTTTCTTGGTAGTAATACGTATTATATATTACATACAGCTTTTTAATTGTGAGAGAATTTTGTTAATTGGTCGCGCGCTTTTGAGTTAAATTCTTACAAACAAACATTCAAAAAATCAGAACTTTCTTCTTTATAATACCTATCAGTATAGATTTGCCACACGCGATTCTCCAATGAAGGCTGGAATGACACAATGTGAAACTAGTTTTAGTGTTGTCGTAATAAAAGCGTAGGTACTTACTACATTCTTCATTGCGTCAAGGTAAAAGTGTGAAAATATTTTTTTAGAGCAAATTAAACCTTGTTCCCAGAAATAACAATTTTAAGTTATTTTTATTTAAGCCTTGACTTTTGTGTCAACTTGTAACTTGTATTACAGGAATCAATGCGTTTTCTCATTTTTATGTCACTCACAACACAACCGGTGGTCAGGTTAAGATTCATAATATGATTCAAATCTTAAAGAAATTACGTTTTTTTATTAAAAGTATGCTTTAAAAACAACTAACATTTTTTTTGCTAAATAAACAATTGGTAGGTAACAAGGAGAAAAATAAATACAAACGAAACACAAAACCAACCGCACAGTCGCGTAGCCGCGTAGCAGTGACGTCACCTACTACGGCGTAGCTACGGCGTAGCCCAATTTATACGTAGCTGAATGCATTCATTATACTAGTATCTACGCTGACAGATTCTTTGGTATCGTTACATGCAATTCTAAGAGTAGTAATAAGATCGTTTGTAGACGTGTTCACGAACCTAGTGTACATACTTGTATATACACTGGGTTCGTATACTTCGCGGTCGACGACTACTAAACTAAACTAGTGAATTGCCTCACTGAATTAACAGACAGACGTGTTGCTGGGGAGTTTATTCCGCCACTTCTTCTTTCCGGCAAAACACTAGGAAGTGGCCAAGGGTGGACGTTTTGGGGGACTGTCTTATGTAATTTCTGACGTTCAAAAAGTGATTATCCTCAGCCTGATTTGAATAAATCACTTTTGATTTTGAAAATGAACTAATTTTGTATGTTCAATTAAGCTTTTATTGACGACACCTAAGAAAGTATCAATTTCTTGATAAAAATAGAATATTAAACTGAACAAGATAGGTAAGTATAATAAATGAGGCAGTACGTTTTATAAACATGGTATCTTTCTGTGATGTTCGCGATAGCTTTAGGTAAATTAAATAGGAACATTATATTTTTTTCATAGCAATAGATATCATCGGATGTAGGTAATTAGGTCTTTTGCGCAGATTTCTAAGAAAATTCATTTGCTTACTTTATAACAATTTTTTTTCAGAATATTAAAGACAGGATTTTAATTTAGTACACTAAATTAAAATCCTGTCTTTAATGTTCTGAAAAACTGATGATATTTTCAAAAGCAAAAGACTTCGCTGATTAAGTTGAGATAAAATAAAATAATTAGTTAATACCTAAATAATTAAAAGAAGAAAGAAAGAAAGAAAATATGTTTATTTGGGACACGCACAGGAAATTGACAGTTTAAAAATAAAACTAAATCTAACACTATTAAATAACAAAAAGACCTGTGCGAGGCCAAAAAGGCCCCTATCTCAGCACGATGCCACGATATTTATTGAGAAACAATAAATACCGCATCGCTGTTATTCTGATAGGGCCTACTGTAATGCCATGAATACATTGATGATACAATACAGCCCACTAAGAGGCATACAATAAAATATATATAAATAAATAAAATAAATATATAAATAAATAAAATAAATAAATAAATAAATAAATATATATATAAATAAAAAAATAATATATAATAATAAAATAGGGAAACAAGTACTACATAAGATATATATAATTAAAAACAAAAATTAACTCTCCAACGCACCTCCCACGTTCCGGCGACTGGTCATCACAGAGCATGAAACTATGCTATCATAGTCTGTGGTCTGTGACGAAGGACGCGGGCGCAATCGGAGAGCCGGCTGTCAGTTAAAACTAATAAATATTAAACGTTTTGCATTAGAAGTCACAAGAAATAAAAAATCTACATATTATAATAGATTGGTAAATATCATGGTCAAAAACTAACAATAGAAAAAGCAATAATACTTCTACTTGTAAAGAAATGAGTACTGAAATGAGACTACTTGACTAATTAACGTTTGTAAGATTAATTAGTAACTTTCGAGTGCTCGTTTCCTTTCAAAACGTTTAGTTGACGCTTCCCGTGACCCAAGGGCGGGCCTCTACCTTAGCCACACGCTAAGCATTGCCATTCAACGTAGCAATGCCGCCAGTCTAATGGAAAGTGTCTATACTCGAGTCGGATATCGGGGCCCCATAATTGTATATAATTTCTATTCCTTCTTGTATTTTGTTTACTTTCAGAGTAAAGCCTAGAAAACTCCCTCTATCAAATTATCTCCTTGTCACCCCAATTTGATTGAAACTTGTCCAGAATTTACTCAATCAATTACCACCAACTTTTTGTCCCCAACATTTGGGTTAAACATCTTACTGTTTTCGTATTTTGTGATGAACTCTTGAATTTTGTCGTAGTTTTACGTTTTTTGTTTGTTTTGTTGGTCTAGTGACTGTCAAGCTTGAGGTCCTTTTTTTGTGGGTTTGAAAATCCTGATGGATATCCCCCACCCTGGGAAGGGCGGAGGGGTCTGTCAGACTCTTACTGACTAAAAACCACCCCATGTTCCTTCTCACACCTGCACCAGGGGTCACGGAAACAGAACATGCTTCCGCGACCCCCGAAGCTTGAGGTCCTGGGTTTTATTCTCGAGCTGAAGATATTTTGAAAGGGACACATCGATGCACATCCTTTTACTATAAGTTCGATTTTTTTTATTATTGTTTTTCTATTCTGCTCTATCTATTCATTTATTTTTTACTAGCTTCTGCCCGCGACTTCGTACGCGGATCCTGTTGCTTATGCCAGCGACAACGGGGTCGTCAAAATCGAAGATCTGAAACATCTGATGTCGAATTCTATAAGCCCGGGGACGGGAAATCAATGGGATGCGCGAGACGATTCAAGATGTTTCAGATTTTTTATTTTTGTTGGTCAACAGGAAATGCCATCAGACTTAACAACTTTTGCTAAGACGCCATTTCTATTATGTATATGTTATATTGTCTCTGGGCTTTGGAGTTCCCCTACAGGTGCTCCAGATCTTCAAATTTAGTCTCACAGCAGAAAACACTCTTCACGTGGAATAGTTTTAGCAATGGCACCATTTTTATATCTCTTTCACTTTAGGTGTTCCATTTTCCAAAATAAATTATAGCCTATAATATGTTGCGTGACGTTCACGATCAGCGGTCAGTCGCGCATCTCCTTCTCCCACTTATCTCTAGAGTCGATGCGTATATACGCTGAAAACTCAAGCGTCATGCTTTTTCCGTGAACGTCTCCAATTCGCGAGACAGTGCATGATGTTCACGATCAGCGGTCAGTCGCGCACATATTCTTCACTGGTCTCTAGAGACCTGGATGTAGATGCGTAAATACGCTGAGAATGCAGGCGTGCTTCGCGATCCCAAGAAGTTTCCACGGAGCGAGTTGCAGCCTCATGTTCTCGAACAGCATCAAGTCTCTCCTAACGCTCTTCGGTAGATTGTTGGGATCTTATGGTCTTTAATCATTTAGCACCTTTGGAACATTGGGAAAAATTTGACCTCTTTCTAGTTTTATTGTGATGATACCTGATCAATTAAAATCTAAGTGGCTGCTCCCCTGCGTTACCGGGTAAGCTACCGTGTAACGAAGATAAATGGAAAAGGAAATTAAACACTCAAATAACATAAGCCCGAAGGCATACGATAAAAAAAATGGGAGTTTTAGCCAGTAGAGTCTAATTTTCAACGATATACCATCGTCATCGAAAATCAGTCCTGAACTGTTCCCGCCTTCACCGCGTAGTACTACTTATGTTATTTTATCTTGGAGCTCTTGGAGTTCCACAACAGGTGTTCCAGATCTTCGATTTTTAAACGTCAACAGCGAGTGCTCATAAGGCTGAACAACTCTTTCTAAGACGTCATTCCAATATATGTTATAGTGTAGCTGGGCTCTTGAAGTTCCACATCAGGTGTTCCGGATCTTCAAATTTATTCTCTCAGCAGAAAATGCTCATAACGTGGAACAATTTTTGCTATGGTATCATTTTTGTATCTCCTATAGTTTAGATGGTCTGTTGCGGTTCTGCATCAGGTGTTCCGGATCTTAAAATTTATTCTCTCAGCAGAAAATGCTCATCACGTGGAACAATTTTTGCTATGGGACCATTTTTGTATCTCCTATAGTTTAGCTGGTCTGTTGCGGTTCTGCATCAGGTGTTCCGGATCTTCAAATTTATTCTCTCATCAGAAAATGCTCATCACGTGGAACAATTTTTGCTATGGGACCATTTTTGTATCGCCTATAGTTTAGCTGGTCTGTTGTGGTTCTGCATCAGGTGTTCCGGATCTTCAAATTTATTCTCTCAGCAGAAAATGCTCATCACGTGGAACAATTTTTGCTCAGGTACCATTTTTGTATCTGCTATAGTTTAGCTGGTCTGTTGTGGTTCTGCACCAGGTGTTCCGGATCTTCAAATTTATTCTCTCAGCAGAAAATGCTCATCACGTGGAACAATTTTTGCTATGGGACCATTTTTGTATCGCCTATAGTTTAGCTGGTCTGTTGCGGTTCTGCATCAGGTGTTCCAGTTTCCAAGATAAATTATAGCCTATGTGTTGACCAGACTTAACATCTATACAACAAAAAAAAAAATCATTCAAATCCGTCCAGTAGTTCCGAAGATTAGAGTGTGCAAACAAACAGACAAACAGACAAACAGACAAACAGACAGATTTTTTTTTTGGATTCGTGCTCTATTACTGTTTCTAAACCCCCCTCAATTATTATTTTTTAAATATATTCAATGTACAGACACAGTTTTTTTACAGTCTTATTATATGTATAGATTTTTGTGTTTGTCATTTATTATTATGTATTTCTTGATTCAAATGAATTGCATTTTCTTTCCTTTCATTCCTCTTTCTTGTATAATTATGAAACCGGGCTCTCCTATTTTTCTTAGACTTCAAAATGTCTAGTACTGTTCTGTTTAGATAAAACTGTATAACGTTTTGATTTGTATCTAAGTTAATGCGATTTGTAATAAAAAGTAGTGACTTATTAAACTTTTTAAGGTCACATCTCATTAAGGTGTATGGAAAATATGATTTTCTCCTAATAAATAAATAAATAAATAAATATTCCACAACTTTTCACACAATTATGTTTTAAATGCAAAAAAATTCAATAGAAAAAAGATTTTATTGCTAGGTGACCCAGAATAATTATTCACAGAGCACAATTTAATAACTGTACATGTGACTGCAATTCTGCCACCCTTTATATCCTTGAGTTTCAAACTTCGGTGACTGTTTCAAAGAACTGCAGCTGAGTTAGATTTTGAAGATACGAGTAGTTTGAGACAAGAGGAAGTTTCCTCTTCCTAAGATTTTGGACCTCCTTTCGTGAGATGTTAAATTTCGTAGTGTATTTACTGCGGTTCAAGTCTTGAGTTAGGTTTTGTTGTTAGGTCAAAACTTAGGTTTATCAGGAGTATATTGAATCTAACTATAGACTGTAAACATAACCAGGATGTTTGGTTATTAGTTTGCCAGTTATAACTTCTCTACACGAACAATGTTATGATTATTCTATCTACATACCTACATACAAACATGGATGAACACCCTTTTTTATTGCATGTTAGGCTTCCAGTGTAACCGAATAAAGCTGAATACATACATACTTACATACATAACCTCACGATGTAAAAAATAATAACATTCTTGTGATTGTTTAAATATTGTGTCTACTTTGTGGACAGGGAAAGTAAAAAAACTTGATATTATTATTAAATAAAATTCTCGTGTCACAGTGTTACAAAAGTCCTCCGAAACAGTTTCACCGATTCTTATGAAATATTTTGTGTATATGGGTATAGTAAGTCCAAGAATCAGACGCAAACCAAAACAACCAATAACATATATAAATACGTAAATAAAATATAAACTATACCAAATATTACTATTTTAATGTTACATTTAAATTATTATTTCTCTTAATAAAAAGCGCCTTCATCCTCTCTCCTACTTTTATAATTTTGCTGTGCCCGACAAGGTCCATAATTGATTCGATGTTATAACATACCAACTATTATGTACCATTATGGAATGCAATAAAGTATTGAGTATTGTATTGAGTATTGTTTTCAATGGGACTAAGCAGAGACTACAGACCAGACTAGTTCTTTTGCTTCGTTTACATTCATACAAATGTTGAGCTGAATACCAGTATTTTATACAGACTGACTGCCTATCTAAGACATAGCCTATTGTGTCTCGTTACCTTGAGGTACCAATGCGCTTTGGTTAGACCGATTGTCAGACTTTCGTAGTTCTGACTCTCGAAACGACCAACAATTAGACTGGCTTTCGAAAACATGTAGCGGTATTATGAAATGATAGGTTAAACTTCGACTGTCAAGTGCTGCTCTTTTTTATTTTTATTCAAAACACCTTTTATCGATGCAAAATAAAATGACTAGTATCGCCCTATTGCCAACCAGATAAGCAAACTATCCCCTTACAGTGCGAGATGCCCCTAAAAAAAGTCACTCACGGCACGAAAATCAGTGAAGATTATATTACATTTTAACACACGTACCTACCGCCATACGCCGTACTTACTACTTGTTCCCGCAATAAATGCAGCTGTATCATAGTTATTGTGTGAAGTCAAAGTCAAACCATTTATTTCAATTAGGCCCCTGTAAGGCACTTTTGAACGTCGAACAAAAATTAACTATAAAAAATTATTCTAGTTGCCCCTTCCAAAAAGTAGATTTGTATGGAGAAGAATGGGCAAGAAACTCCATACCTACTTACTCTTTTAAAATAGATTTTACAAAACTTTGTATACATTAATAAGATTATATGTGAGGACGATGCACCTAGAATAAAAAGTACTATACTAAGATAGATAATGTAATAACAATAATTTAAAAAAGTGAAATAATAAAACAATAAATAGAAAACAATACGTAGGTAGATTAGCAACCAGGTTGATTTTGTCAAGACTCCAATGATTGTCGTATGGAGCAGGACCAGCATGTTTCCAAGCATTCCCATCTTGAATATAATCTTCTAATTTATAATATGCCAGTTTACAAAGTGTACTTTTAATATAAGTTTTAAATTTTCTTTCATTTAGTTTTAATTTATCACATGGTATTTTATTGTAACATTTACCACAATACCCCATAAAAGATTTTTGTATTTTTGCTAATCTAAAGGAAGAAGAAAAGTTGTTCAGTCTTGTACATGTAAAACACAAATAAAGGTCTTCAGTGTTCAAACGCGCCCCTATCGCCCAATTCCCTGAACGATACTTTACTTAAAGACGTTCATAAAAGTATTTCTGTCAGGTTAAAAGGTACTATGGGGACCTCACGTAACTGAGGTATCAAGTCTGTAATGGAATGAGTTTTTAGATATTATTAATAATGAGATTCATTCCTAAGAGCACTTATTGAATTATTTAAGTTCTATATTGTTAGAAACTTTATTAATTTGTCTTTTAAATAAAACTAGTTAAAATTAATTAAATATGTACACATAACTAACTACAAATAAAATAGTAATTAAAAACACTGATCGGGCGTCGAAGAAGACCAGAAGACTAGCAGCATTGACACATTGGATGACAATGCTAATTCTTTGGCCAAAGAATAAGCCAGCCTTCTGGTCACGCGAAGTGCCGACCAGTCGGTGAGAAATCTCTTTGTTAGAAGTAATCATTATAAACTTATGACTAGTGCTATTGAGACAATTTTAATCTATTCGACTTCTGGGAGACTCGTGAATCGAGGCATCAATACTCATGTGAGCATTATTACATTCATCGATTCACGTATAGACAGTCAAGCCTACTGGTTATCATACTCGGTGTGTTGTTGCGACTGGCCCGCACTCTGGACTACTCATTTAATTTAAATGATAATGTTTATTATACTACGTTCGCGTTAAGAATTCAGTAAAGTCATCATTATCCGTCGGCCTAGCCCCGCCCCCTAACCAATCAAATCTTTGCAAATTCATTTTTATAAATTCATTAAACTTAATCTTTTATAAAATATAATTTGTTTGAATTTGAGACCACTGTGGAATACACCTTTACCTTGCAGTTGCACTGCATTCTTACTGCATTCTTAACGCGAACGAACTATAATTACCAATGCTGTTTAAACTCATGTTCTTCTAACATACTCGACAAACGAGTTGCTGGGGAGTTTGTTCCGCCACTTTTTCTTCCCAGCAAAACCACTAGGAAGTAGCGAAGAGCGGGCGTTATGGGGGACTGTCTTATGGGACTATCTTATGTAATTTTTGACATTCAAAAAGCGCTGATTCTCAGCCTAATTTGAATAAATGACTTTTGATTTGATATGATTTCTGCTGGGCATTGACGCGCATTATTGTCAAGACAAATTGTGTGAAATCATTTATTATTGAAAATACGTTTAACCATTATCTGTGTCTGTTAAACCATTAATTATTTGTCTGTCTAGCCTTTATTCAACCATCTTGGGGTCAGCTTCTAGTCTAAGCTGCTGAATACAAGTGTAATACAAGGAATGATAGATGGGGCCCTTTATTATGACCTTTTAAGGAACAGTATATTCTAAAAATGAATTATGTTTTGTCATAAAATACAATTCTTTACCGATTAGCAAATATGCATGGCAGCCGACATTATAGTGTTATACTTTTATTTTGTTTTTGTATTGACTACCATATTTTAACATCACATCAGGCTTGTAGTTCTAAAAGGCTTAGGCAGAGATTTAAATGTAATAGACAAAACAAATAACAAATAAACAAGAAATATTAACAAACAATCTTATGAAATGCATTGTACATTGTATATTATTATTTTTTGTCTTATATTCCTTTGAAATTATCTTTCTTAGTTTAAAAATATAAAGACAATATTTATGCAAAAATAACCTCTATTTCTTAACTCAACCGTATGGAGTAAACTAAATTATCTCCGGCAAAGCGTACTAAAATAAGAACAGCTGGTACATATTCCATCGCTTTGATCCCAAAATCAGCATAGAAAAAACCAATTATTCAGTTCTTGGTACCCATTTATAAGCTTGATGTCTCCGTAATTGCGGTCTTGGATTCAATTTCAGGGGTCCAAACATGTGCTGCTGGCCTTTTAAATACAAAATAGTCTCATATGTAACATTCTGGTGTGATTTAGAAGAAAAATACATGCTCTGGGTCACGAAAAAGCTGTTCAGAATGTTTTTAGTCCACGTAGAGGGTTCTAGGACGTATTTGAGATTCTAGGATGGCATCTGTTGTCGTCAAAACCCTTTATTAAGTCAGACCCTAACATAAGTTTCGGAATTATGAGCAAGAAATATTTTGCAAATATTTTCGTATTAACTTTCTTAGTATTACGGAGATTCGAATATAAAATACGGGTTTTAATTACATTTGCATACGATTGAAGTGCTTGAAACTCGGTCGGTTGAGGTACTTTTTATGGAATTATTGTAATATTCATGTTTTTATTTTATCTCTTTTCTTTTTCTTTACAAGAGAAACCGTGAATTTTAGGTAAATCATTTCATTAATACTTATTTGTAGGTAGGTATTTGCCTTAAGTTGGCGTAGCATATGGTCGACTCACTTTTAATATAGAATGACAGCTTAATTCGCATTCACACTTACATTTTTACAGGTTATATTTAATTTTATACTATGTATAAAACTGCAGTTGTGGTTTTCTTATTCATTAAAGTAGTAACCTAATTCAAACAATTCCTACTAACCCAACCAAGCATTCATCAGAAATGCCAAAAAGAACGTCTACAAAAGTTTCCCAAAAAATAGTTTCAATCTTGAAATTGTTTCCCAGATCGATCGCCCCAAGTCACCGCAGCACTTCTGGTTTACTTATAGTTCACTTAATGAACTAACTCGAACCATCCAGCTCCCCCCTTTGGCCACCTCCCAACTTCTGACAGTTAAGAAAAAAAGTAAGAACCGAAGTCGGTCAAAGCGCTATCAACTTTTGTTCGCCATTTTCTTTTTAAGAGTGACGTAATTTTATAATTAGTGATCGCATGAAGATAATGAAAGTTGAAATAGATTTCTGTGGCGGAACTTGGGAGTTTTGTTTGCGGTTGTGGTGCGGAACTGTCGAAGAAATTAACCTAAAACTATAAGTGTCTGTTTTAAAATGAGTCGGTTATCTCTTTAATAAACGGCCTGTGAATATGCAGGTGAAGTGAAGGCGAAGTGAGCTTACATTTCATGCTAATGTTAAGGATAGACAGCTGCTCTCGTCATACAAATCTACCTAAATTTTCAAGAATGTTTCTTTGCAGTATCAAACAAAAACAAAGGAAAGCATTTATTAGGATACTCAAGAAAAAACATTTCAAACAAAAAAAAAATACAAAAAGTTAAAATAAAAAATTAAAAAAGTACAAAATGAAATAAAAAATAGACCTGTATGAGGCCAAAAAGTCTCAGCATTAGCTATGATATTTAAGCAAGATAAATACCGCAGCGGTGCACTGCACGTCTGCACATAAAGGCACTGCAAGCTGAAGTATTAATGATACAAGTAATCTTAGAAGCTAATTAAATTAAAAAATAGGTCTTGCTAAGGCATTGCCTCTGATGCACAAAGAACAAAACTGAACAAGTACCAATTAGACTTTTCTCAACATTTTTTTATACATATAGGTACTCGTAATTTTAAAGCTAATATTGAATAACAGTGACATTAATGATGAAATTAGAGACTTACATCAAGAGAAAACCTGGACTTTCGGGGTTCTGAATAATTGTAACGACTGTGTAAGACCTACAAATGACCAGGACCAAGATTTCAACGTGTTTTCTGAGGCACGGACTGATCTTGATAATTATACCCATCCACAAATCAACTCTGGCAAGTGTGTGTTAACCTTCAATTAACCCGTGCAGTCTAATCTAATAAAACAAGTCTGAAATCAATTAAATGCTTTTTACAAAAAATACAACCGACTGTCATGTGATTTTGGTAGTTTTATGTCATTTATATTATTAGCCACTTACTACGGAAACTAGAGTTATTTTACTCCTTTAAGTTAGTGTTTTTTTAAAGAAGTCGGTTGTATTTTTAATCTTTTTTTTCAGTATTATTTTTGAGTAAGTATGTACAGACGCCAGCACATCAAGTTACCCCAATGTGTCAAATTTCTTTGATCGCTTTTCAACTTTATATCAAACAGAATATGAATTCATATTCAATTGAGAAAATTTGACACATTGGTGTAACTTGATGTGCTGGCGTCTGTACATGAACTTTTTTTTTCTTTAATATTACAACCTTATTTCCTTTAATATTACTTAACGAACTTCGATAAAATTAAAATAGGAATGGGAAGAATACCCGTCTCAAACAAAAAAGTAATTTTTTAAGTCGGTTAATGAAGAAGAATAAATAGCTTTAATATTACGGACAATTTAAACAATTTTCTCCCAAATGCTGCAGCAAATCCAGACCAATAAACCCTAACAAATATTATGACGTCAGTACAAGTATGGTGACCATTAAATTCTCAATTTCACCAACTCGACCCAAACATTTGGTTGGTTTATGCCCCTCTTTACATAATGACCTCGCTTAACGCCCAATGGAGTCTATTCCTATTGAATAAACTCATTAGGGTCCCCATTCACCCGTGGTACCCCGGACAGGTTCGTCTTCAATGGCTTTATAAATACATGGGGGATCGATCATCAGATTTTTTTTTGTCATGGGGTCGGCGAAAGGTATGGTCGCTGCATATTGAAAAAATGGCGTGAAAATGTTATAATATTTTTATCGTCATATTTGCTAACTCAGCTTCATACATGTTCTCATAACAGAGTTCGGCAGATGTGTAGCAATTATTTATAGCCTACTTAATAACATCTTTCTGTATTCTATACAGGGTTATTTGTAAAACACCAACAACCTCGCAGGAGTAGATTACTAACATCATAAACAACAACATTGTTCTACGGCTTTTTCGAAAACAGATAAAAAAAAACAATTCTCCATACATATATCCGAACAGTTGATCGAGTTTTGGAGAGTTGATTTTTTTTAGAAATTTATCTGTAGCGACATCTATCTCGCCACATACGAACTATAAACTGATATCCTACATCGCGATGTTAAAGTGATCCGCCCGATTGAACGTATTCAAGATTAGACACAACACCCGTCTGGTCGGAGGATCCTCTCTTTTCTATGTGGATGAGAAACTGTACACCTAGTACCACATACCTCTTAACATATCTAAAGAAAGAAAGAAAGAAATATATTTCTGGGTAACATACAAAACATGCATCCACTGTAAAACATGGTATCAACAAAAAATAAATAAAAAATAAACAGCAAGTCTTACGCCTGAGCTAAAAGACTAATTTCAGCGGTAATGCTACACAGGTGCTATCTGACTCTGAATTTAAATTTCACACACATAACTGTGAATGCTCAATACTTAATTCTTTATTGTCTATTAGTCTTTATTCTTAATGCTATAGGTAGCATATCTTCATTTTACAAGTTGTGTTTTAGTTCTATAGTTTTAGAAAATAGGGAGTTATCATAATGCCATCAAACGGGTACAAGTCCAGACTCCAGGTTGCATCTCATAAACATAAACACCAGATTGATAAAAACAATAACACTACTCGACCCGGATATCGCACTCGAAGCCCGAGTCCATAAGCTCGGCAGTAGCGTTTAAGACCACCCGGTATAGTTACACCCGTTTTTGCCTACAAAATGCGTCTATTGCTATCCCTATCATAACCGGGAACAAATCAAATAAACCACAAATAATTAGGTAGTTATAACAGCTATGTTAGCACAATTACATTGGTAGACTGGTAGAAAATGTAATAATGTCTGGCATTAAGTCCGCCTTTGTACACGTACAGTGTCTTTTACTAGTGCATAAAGTTTTAATATATAAAAAATAATATACGTTACATTCGCCTTTTTGCTAAGATGTGGCCCAAGGTTTACCAGCAGTTATAATAATTATGACGTCATCAATCCATCATGCGATCCATCATCCCACGCTTATAATTGGAGATTTGCAACATATATACTCAATACCTTTATTATATTGAAACCTACTTATATTATGTACAGACGAAGCGCATCAAGCCCAAACCGGAAATTTTTCCTAAGTGTTCTTACACACGAGCGGCATGTGGCCAACGGCATAGGCAAATGCTGCCGTCGACACGACTCGGCGGCAGCCCAATTGACTCCTATACTGCCGCTGGCTTTTGAAGTTGGAATGTCAACGGCTGCCGCTGAAGCGTGTTGACGGCTACAGTAACCTCTGCCGTGGCCACCACATGCCGCTCGTGTGTAAGAGCTTAAAAAATATTTTTTATAGTGACAAAAAAATTAAAAGAATATGCTTACATAGTTCAGTCACGTCGAGAGGATGAATGAATGGCAACTATTACACATGGGACCTAAACATAACTGATGAAATGTGGATCTACTAGACACTCCTCATCCTAACCCTTCGAGGATTACTGACGTGATGTTAGTATACTAATAGAGAGAGTTTTTGATGTAATTTTTATTTTTTTGTGTTTGTTGATGCCCTATAATTGGTTTACTGTTCTTTTGTTTATTGTTTCTTTTGTTTTTTGTTTTAGGTATGTATTTCCGTAATTTGTAGTATTATTTAAAAATATCAATTAAATAAAACTTAATCTCATTGTTTTTATAGAGAGAGTTAGAGCACAAATGCTTGCATTGACTGGTCTGGTCCACTCATATCTTTTTTTTTTAATAATAATAATAATTTTATTCTGGACCAAACTTATAGTACATAAATTACACCTGTCTTCTGTGTGGTTCTTTCCTCAAAAGACCATTATCAGACACAAGTCTGCATGGTTCTTACATAATCTGACCAAGATAATGTCTGGATTTTAAAAGAGACTGTGAACTCTGAGTTTCTTTCGGTGTTTCTTCTAAGAGTAGTCAGATAGCGAAATAATTACGTCATCTTCTTATTAAAAAAATGACATATAGAAGTGTTTGTATGAACCCATTTACGAAAATATGTCATCATCTGCCTAGCCTTTTCCCAACTATGTTGGGGTCGGCTTCCAGTTTAACCGGATGCAGCTGAATACCAGTGTTTTACATGGAGCGACTGCCTGTCTGACCTCCACAACCCAGTAACTGGGTAACATGATACCCCTTGGTTAAACTGGTTGTCAGACTTTCGGGCTTCTGACTACAAGTAACGACTGTCAAAGATCTACAAATGACAGCCGGGACCAACGGCTTAACGTGCTTTCCGAGGCACGGAGGAGTCTTGGTATGTAATAAATGGTCACCCATCCACGGACCGACCTCGTCAAGCGTAGCTTAACCTTTGATCGACCCATGCGGCTGTTATAATTTAGCCACAAGCTCCTCCGAAAATATGTATCATTTATAATTTAATTTAACATACTATCACGCCTGTAATCTCCGAAGAGTTAGACAAAAGTACCTATACCTATCTATTATATACAAAATACATAGTACGCCCTTATTTCGCCAGTTATGTCATCATGCTAGCTATAGGAGAGGATTTGAGAATGAGCCTATTGCCATCAATCGGACACAAATCCAGACTCAAGGTTGCTACTGAGAGAATCTTAAAAGATAAAACTCAATACGACTCGTAAATAAATCCCAAGTGTTCATGTTAGCAATGGTATTTCAGTCACAATCACGATTATACAAAAAATCTTAGTGGGGGCAAAGTTTATAAAGAAACATGGATTGCGTGACACAGGTATAAAACCTATTTACGAACTAAAAAGATAATAACATGACTCGCATATTATTCTATTCATAGCGTCCTCTTAACAGTTTCCTCCTCCATACGCATAGACACACCACATCACTAACCTCAACTCACATTGAAAAACCAACTCTAACTCCCAAACAACAGGGTCTTTAATCTATAAATTTTCCTTGTGTTACACGTACAGATAAAAGTAGACTTTGAGCACATGTTGATATGGTTCATTTTTGTTCACAGGCTGCGGTGTATACAGGGTGTTATGAGCCGTGAAAGTGGGATTATGCATGGACACGTGAACTAGCGATGTCTGCGGCTTTTCTCTTCGCGGCGCTCGGCGCTTTGGCACTCGTCAGCCGTACAGGTGAGAAGGGGCCTTTATTTATGTGTAACCACGAAGCATTAATACGGATAGTTATGTCAATCTGTACCACATTGTTCGGGATTTCCATTGTCACTGGCTTTTTTTTTAACCCCCGACGCAAAAAGACCCATCTTTTATAAGTTTCCCCGCTATGTGTGTGTGTCTGTCTGTCTGTCTGTCTGCCTGTCTGTCTGTCTGTCTGTGGCACCGTAGCGCCCAAACGGGTGAACCGATTTAGATGCGGTTTTTTTTATTTGAAAGCAGAGTGGTTCAGCCGTTTCAAGGTTATCAGCTCTTTTGTGTTAGCTACCGTTGCTATTTGAGACGTCTATAGGTATTAACTTTACTTACAAACATATGTGTGTCTTAAAATTTCAAACACCCATGTGTGTAATATTAATAAGCAATATTATGGTGTATTTGGTCTGATGCAGCCAGGATATCTAGCAGACTAATACACTCTTGGGAAAATAACAGCCGATATGTCGTGTTTGGATTCATTTTAACCTGCATTTGATTCTGCACACAATGCACTGATGGCAACTGGATGAGCTGATGCTGCAGCCAGGCTATCCAGCACACCAGTAGGTAGACTCTTGACAAAATAATAGCAGATATGTCATGTTTGGATTCATTTCAACCAGCATTTGATTCTGCACACAATTCCCTGATGGCAACAGGATGGGCTGATGCTTCAGCCAGGCTATCCAGCATACCAGTAGGTAGACTTTTGACAAAATAATAGCAGATATGTCGTGTTTGGATTCATTTCAACTAGCATTTGATTCTAAACACAATGCACTGATGGCAACAGGATGAGCTGATGCTGGTCCAGGCTATCCAGCACTCCAGTAGGTAGACTATTGACAAAATAATAGCAGATATGTCGTGTTTGGATTCGTTTAAACCAGCATTTGACTCTACATACAATGCACTGAAAAATTCTCATAACTGTAAACTCTATGAAACAAAATTAATGCGTTTAAAAATTATAAAATAAAAATTAAATTTAAAATTAAAACAAAAAAAAATAAAAATTTAAAAAACCCCCATCGCAAAAAAGTAAAACATTTAAAAAGTTAAAAATAACACTTTAGCCATGAAATTTTACGTAACGTCGGGGTACCGCTTAAGTAAGGAATGTTCCTAGTACTTGCAGGTATGTAGGTACTTATTTTAACGGTACCCCGACGTTACGTTTAATTTCATGCCTAAAGTGTTATTTATAACTTTTTAAATGTTTAACTTTTTTGCGATGGGGTTTTTTTTTTACTTTATGTTTTCTTCTTAAAGGAAATGCCAATTTCTGGACATATTTTTCACATGTATGTATGAATACTAAAAACTATACAAATCTTTTAACTTCAATATTGCTATATAAAGTACAAAAGTAAATGATTTAATTGGTAGGTGTGTATAAGGGAGCTGTTTAATATTCGTATAAGCTCTCAAGAAAATTGCAACCCAATGTGAAATAGACAAATTAAGAATCTTGTTTGGTTCTAGCTTAGAATACAATAAAATAAATAAATATGACTGGACTTTTAAAGAGATTTTTCTCGTATGTCAATGAGGAAATAGCAGCACCATTTTTATTACTTGATGACATGTGCCTGGATAAGATCTATGCACATAAATGAATATTCTTTAAATATTTCATTTCACTGTTGTGAAAAAGACAATAATTTATAAGACAAAGTGAAAATATTTAGAGTAAATATCCAAAATCAAAAGTTACTTATTAAACTTGGGCTGTGGATGGCATTTTTTGTTAAATTGGTCTGTAGACGGCACTTTTCGTACGTCATTATTACACAAAAAACTACGTCCCTGTAAGTTTTCATTCTTGTCAAGTAAATTAAACTGTGCTGAAATAAAATTGTTGTTAGATTGGACCTTTATCAACCAAATAAAGGCAAAAATAAATAAAGCATTACAAAAAAGGTAATAAAAGCTGACTATGAATAAGTTGAATATAAATTGTAGCTCATAAATATTGTTTAGTACCTAAATAAATAAATTACAAACCTCATATTCACGATTACAAATTGAATACAGATGGAAGAAAAAAAATATAATATTTTGTTTTTTCGTTTTGCAGACTTACTTGATTGTACAAATAAATTTTATTCTTTTAACTAATATTCTAATTGATTCATGTTGTATTGAGGATCTGCATTGATAGTCTAGTGGTCTTAAGTGCTACTGCTGAGCATTGAAAAGAGAAAAAGACTACAACGCATATAAAGTCCTTGTTGTCAAAAGTAAAATGGAACTGTTCCTGAATATGAATTTGTGGCCGTCTGGAATCACGTTCAGACGGTTCATGAATTATAGAGAAAGGCAGTTCAATGAGGATTGTTTGGCTTTGGCAGAAGCTTGCTAGCTCTTGTAAGATTATAGTGAAATAGTGACAATGAAGTTATGTACCAACTAATATGAGTATTGTGCTTGAAATAAAGTTATATTATTATTATTATTATTAGGTCCTGGGTTTGATGACCGGGTTGGGCATGCCTTTTCATCTGAAATTTCTCAGTAGCAGCTCGGAGTAAAGATTTGGACCTAGTTGAAATGAAATGATATTTAATTAAATGAAATGATATTTAATTAAAAGAAAATATATTTAATGAAATGAAATGATATTTATTTCTGTAAGCAGATCTTCTCAGATACTTTTACATGTCATTTTTTTTAAACTAAATAGCACTAAATGGCATTTCCAAAGTGACTGATCCCTGAGAAGAAATGCCGAAAGAAACTCGGGGTCATGGTCTCTTATAAAGTCCAGACATAAGGTTATATTAATTTATTATGCGAGTCTCACGATGCAGGGCAAAGTCTGGAAAAACCTTCTGAAATAGGCTCGCTTCCTGTTACATGGGACTTTTACATTCATGATTCACCGTGATTCAAATAAGTTTAGGAACCTCTTAAGTTCCCTCTAAACAATTTTCTAATGAGGTTGTTCTTTTTCCTTTTATATTTTCATTGTGTCTCGCTTATGTAGCAATCATACTGAATCCAATTATTATTAATAACTAGAATTGCCCACCACAACTTTGTTCGCGTGAAAAAGTGTGTTTGGGTAGCATTATTATTTTTTTCGACTGATTATTTTAAGAATAAGACACATACGGGTTAGTACTTTATGAATCATTTAGCAGTTTTGCATTACAAAGTGCTTGTTAAAGTATTAAGCGTAATAAAATATGAGCCTACAGTTTAAGTTTACTTACCATCTTTTGCCAAAACAAAGATTTTGCGGATTTGATATACGTGAGCAGTGAGCCATGCCATGCCACATAGAATGAGTTTTTTTTTATGTGTAGTCAGCAGCGCGGTGCTTGGTAAGTTTTACTGCCACCAATATATGAGGAATTCGTGAATGTTACAAAACGTATAAAACAATTAAACTTCCATAAAAACTTTCATCCCCTATTTCCTACTTTTTTACTCCCTAGGTAAAATTTTTACAAACTCCAATTATACTATTTGTATGGAATCAAAAGCCAAAGACAAAATGTTTATCTTTTTACCTTCAAAAATGACGATTTTCTCTATATACAATGTTATCCCCTATGTTTATTTTACACCCTTAAGGATAACATTTTTACAAACTCTGAATGCCATACTTATTTATATATAAGTTACATGCTTTTAACTTTGAAAATGACAATACTTTCATACAACCTTTCATCACAGACAGTTTACTTTCGCATTTTTAATATTAAAAGTATGGCTAATACAAATTTCATATACCATTTCACGTTTTATGCGTATTCAGTATTTTAATGATTCCTCAGATAATTTACTTAAAAAACAGAGAAACTATCGATTTATAAATAAAATGCCGTAGCAAATTGTATAATTATGTATCGTGTTATGCAGTATTTTTCGTATTATACGTTTTAATACAAATGGTATAATACAGCACTTACATCTCTAGGAGCTATATTTCACTCTCACTTAGTTCATTACAAGAAAGTATTTAGTTGATTACGCAAGCGTCGAAAACGCAGCTTACACCGACTCTGACGTAATACGCCATCTAAACCCGGCCGAATTCTTTGTCAGTCGTTAGCGGCATGAAATTGTCGTTTTCTTAAGCTGTTCCCTGCCTGACCTCGTTTGAAGCCTTCAATAGGAGTAGGTTCCTACCTTTGTCATTTAGACGTTACTCAGAAAAAACCGGACAAGAGTGAGTCGGACTAACCCACCGAGGGTTCCGTACGTAGGATCATTATAAATAGTTCAGAAACTAAATCGCGTTAACTTTTTCTGAGCCTGAGGGAATTTAATTACAAATGTACAGTCTGAGATATTTTCTTGTTCTTGTATAACTATGTAACTTGCCAAATTTTATAGTTCTAAGTCAATGAAAAATACCGTATGAATTTTGATTCCCTTGTGAGTGTCGAAATGTACATTTTTTGCTGAATAAACGGCCATATCTTTTTTTTGCGTATACTTATAAGTTTGATGTTTTCATGTTTTGTTTGAGACCGTAGATTTGAGTAACACAGTTTAAATTTCAACTTGATACCTCCACACATTCCAGAAATAAAGGGTCTTGTCAGACAGATATACAGACAGATGGACAACAAAGTGATCTTATAAGGGTTCCGTTTTTTCTTTCGAAGCTACGGAACCCTTAAAACTGACATAATATTCCTTCCGTCTCAAAAATCGTTTTCAATCTGAACAAATGGTGTTTTTATTAAACAAGGACGTTTGTTAATATGAAAAGGGGATTAGGGAGCGTTTGGAGTCGACAGAGATAAGTGGTGAGCCATCAAACCTGATCGATTGATGGATGAAAGTTTTTCTGCCCAAGTGACTGGATGGATAATGTTTTCGATTCAAGCTAGGCTCGAGAATTGGAACCGCTTCGGTGGGAATTGAAAATAATTATTTTTAGGGTTTCGTACATTTAAAGGAAAAAACGGAACCCTTATAGTATCACTTTGCTGTCCGTTCATCTGTATATCTGTTTGTCAGGACCCTTTATTTCGGGAATGCGTGGAGGTATCAAATTGAAATTTAAACTGTGTTACTCAAGTCTACGGTCTCATGAAGTTGTGAACCCTTTATCTCGGTAACATGTGGAGGTATTGAATTGAAATAAAACCATACACTCAGTTTAACCGTCCTTTGAAGCTGTACAAAATTAAAACTTCTTGAGGGGTTCAAATTTTAAAGTAAAACGATCTTTTCATGTGGAGGTTTAAATTAAAGGGCTATTTAAATTAGCACAAGTCAAAACTATACTTTAATATTTTTACGATAAACAATTGTATCTAAAAAAATACCAAGTTATTACATACACATAACATCACGCCTGTTATCCCGAAGGATTAGCAGAGATGTACCAGTAGTTTACCCACATTTCGCCAGTTATGTTTAATTCCATGTAATAGTGGGTGAGCCAATTTTTTTTACATACCTGCAAATTTTGTACTTTACGAAACCCTCGGTGCGCGAGTACGACTCGCACTTGGCTGGTTTAAATTTTCAAGTGGCAGCATTTTAGCTACTGCCTCATTAACAAGATTGACATTGGCTTAATTGACTGAAGAGAATCGCTTTTTTATCGTCTCCAGAAATGTAAATTCTCCAATCAAAAAATTTTTCAACATAACAGATCGCAAATCCAACAGTTTTCTAAATACCAACCCTAAATTTAAAAAAAAACTAATAATAGAAGTCCTAAGTAACACCTACTTGGACTAAAAATAAATATACCTACATAGCGCTGTAGGTTAGCAAAGGGTCCGTAAGCCGTTTCCGGGGGAGAGTGAGCATTTAGGGCACTCACTTGAGGAGAAAGGGAGCGATTAGCCCGAGGGCTTAGAAAACGACACCTACATCCCATAGGTACTAAAGCATTTGATTCATTATTGAAAGTTGCGAATATCAAATGGGAACACGATACAAAATATTATGGAATGTATTGAAATGAAAGTGATGATGTATTAATAGAAATAGTGAATAATATAATTGAATAATAACTTTAAGGGCTACCATAGGGTGTTACAGTGGGCGGTCTTATCATTTAAGTCATCTCTAACAGAAAACTTTAGATGGACTTGTTAGTGAAGGAGAAAATTTAAAAAACCCCCACCGCAAAAAAGTAAAACATTTAAAAAGTTAAAAATAACACTTTAGCCATGAAATTTTACTTCACTTCGGGGTACCGCTTAAGTAAGGAATGTTCCTAGTACTTGTAGGTATGTAGGTACTTATTTTAATGGTACCCCGACGTTACGTAAAATTTCATGGCTAAAGTGTTATTTTTAACTTTTAAAATGTTTTACTTTTTTGCGATGGGGGTTTTTTAAATTTTTAATTTAATTTTTATTTTAAAATTTTTAAACGCATTAATTTTGTTTTATAGAGTTTACAGTTATGAGATTTTTTCCGTGCATTGTATGTAGAGTCAAATGCTGGTTAAAACGAATCCAAACACGACATATCTGCTATTATTTTGTCAAGAGTCTACCTACTGGTTTGCTGGATAGCCTGGCTGCAGCATGAGCTCATCCAGTTGCCATCAGTGCATTGTGTGCTGAATGAAATGCAGGTTATAATGAATCCAAACATGACATATCTGCTGTTATTTTCCCATGAATGTATTAGTCTGCTAGATATCCTGGCTGCATCAGACCAAATACACCATAATGTTGCTTATTAATATTACACACATGGATATTTGAAATTTTAATACACACATATGTTTGTAAGTAAAGTACTCATAGACGTCTAAAATAGCAACGGTAGCTAACTCAAAAGAGCTGATAACCTTGAAACGGCTGAACCAATTTTGATGAATTATTTTACTCAATCAGTACTGTATCGATTTAAAACATTCCCTTACCACTAGAAAGCTATATCATCACTAAGTAACTAGGTACTCTATTTGCTTAACCTTTCAAAGAATACAGGTATGTTTGTTAAGTTTTCTTTTATAATCATTCAATCTATTTCAATCCAATTAAAAATCTTGCCACTACAACAAAATACTGTAGACGTCAAACAAAAGAATACTGGACGAAATCAAAAGATGGAACGATAACGGAACATTTATTCCAAGAACCAAATTACGTTTCGTCATGATCCATTTTAACAAGCCCCAGTCCCATTAACAAACGTTTCAGAATATTTCTCTTTATATTTGATGAAAAAAATAAAAAAACGGCCAAGTGCGAGTCGGAGACGCACACGGAGAGTTCCGTACCATATTTTCCGCTCTTCTACCCTTTTGCTGTGCCCTACAGGATCCATAATGATCTCGTTTATAAACTTACCACCTAAGAATAAATATTATGAAATGCAAAAATATATTGAGTAAACACTGCTGATAATTATAACACGAGAAGCGTGATTTTGAGCTTTTAAGATTTTTTTTTTTACACTTGTTTGTGAAATAATACTAACAGTCCGAGTGCTCATATATTACTATTAATATGTACATGTATAAAAACAAAAAAAAAACGGAACCATAGGTCGTCAAAAAAGTAGTCAGCATCGCTCTCAACAGAAGAAGCGTATTAAGATTTGCACCATTGCTTTCCACGTTGTGTGGCAATCCAGAAAAAATCCAACGCTCTTGTAATATCGACCCATCGCTTGGTGGTGTTCTGAAAAGCTAGATAGGCACTCAGACCTGGGCCCTAGTGTTTTAGGCCAAACACAATTTATTTTGTATTCGCGCTCTGTGTGATCAATAAAAGTCTAGAGATACAGCCCGCTGACAGATACTCAGACAGACGGACGGTAGAGGATTAGTTACTAAGCTTATTCTATTGAGTACGGAACTCTAAAAAAAGATAGTGGCCCAAACTTAAGCTAAATGTCCTAAAGACAATTGTGTGAGATTCGGATGGTTCGATTCGTTCGGATAGTAAGGATCGAGGCGAAGGATATAAGCTTGTCAGATGGGAAAGTTAATTAAGGGAATTGTTATTAAGGTGCTCATAAGCAATGGTATAATGTTGGGCCTACTAATTGGAAGCGAGACCTTTGGGAAGTGGCCATGCTTGGGAATTGTATCGGTCAACATTTTGCTCATCTAAGCTCAAGTGTTTTTCCCTCATTGGGATGGATGTCAAGTCATCCACCTTTACATTTGGGGTCCTTGGAATTGGAAACATTATCTTTTCTTCTTAAGGCTTAGATGGTTAGGCCACGATGGAAATACGAATGAAAGGCTACTTATAAAAATATTTATAAGACTGATGTGTGATGTGTGAGTGGACATGCCAGCAGTTGCCCAAGAAGAATAGGTACGCCTTATTGGTGATGCTTTTTATAAAGTTAGGGAACGCGTATGACTAATATTAAAGTAAACGAAGTAAAAGAAGTGTGTTACAAATTTAGAATCTTAGCAAGTGTGTTTGCCTACCTTTTAGATTGGCAGAAACTACAGAAAAACATGATGAGTTAATATTTTAAAGTATTTTTCGTCTTTTCCTTGTTATAAGTAGTACCTATTAGCATAGGCATTAAAAATCAAACTTGAAAAATTTGCGAGCTTGATGGTTATTTAATTCCATGGCGATTCAAGCTCTAATTAAAATGAATGCAATATTTTCTTTATAAAAAATACTATGTATAATTTCATGAATACTGACGCCACAGATTATGAAGAAGAAATTGAGTAGTTAAGTTAGTCTAAGATTCAGCTTCATAACACGACCACTGACTTACAACACTATCGTCTAGTACTTAGCTAAGTGAAAAATATATCTTCCTAAAAATAACCGCAACCAACTTCAAAACTTACCAAGAAAATTAGTTCCATAACTCAAAACAAACAATAGTTGTCTTTGCCAGCCATAATGTCATAATGTTACGAAGACAAAACTGTTCGCCAGATAGCAGCACTGTCTTCGATATTAAACTTTGTACACGATATTTATCGCGACGCCGACGCTCCGACAATGTTGGTTCCTATTGTACTTTTAGTATGTTACGCTGACATTGTATAGTGAAACCTTGCTTTATTTACTGAATACAATTTCAAAATGTTCGGGAATGTCGAACGGAACGTTTACTTCTAATATTTTCGTGGGGTTATTTTTATTGAATGGAAGGGTTTTATTACGCATGACTTCTTGTTGTGTGGGTGTGGTTATATAGTAACTATCTGGGCTTTTGACTTAGTTGACATGACGTCATAAAATATCTCTCAGGCATACCACATACTAGTTTTCTCACGTCACGTAACGTCCGTCGGCTCAATGGCTTAGGCATTGGACTGGCGATCGAGTGGTCGTAACTTCGATCCCCTCCCATTGCATTATTGACGTGAACCACTCCAGACACAATCATTTAGCTTAGTTGGAGGGTTTAGAAAGGAAAACGGTTAACAAGACTACTAGTAGTTTACCTACAGCTCATCAACCTACCCCAATGTGTCAAATTTCAACTTTATTTCACACACAATAAGGTTCATGTTCAATTGGGAAATTTGACAGTTTGTGGTAGGTTGATTTGCTGGCGTCTATATGCTATATTACTTTTAACTGTATTCGTTTTTACACTTATTACTGTATTAATTTTATTGATTTATTTTATTTAAAAATATTTATTATGTTTATTTTATTTATCTTCGTCCGTGTGTCACTGCGGGGTGCCAACTGAAAACCAGCGCTGGGTGTCTGACGCCCAGCAAATGCTGAGATGGTTACCCTTTCGGCATGGGCACGCTCAGCGCAATTTGTGTACCAACTATTTATTACTTCTGTTTTCTTTGTTGCTGTGCGCTTGTGTCTGTGCTGAATAAATATTTTTCTATTCTATTCTATTCTATTCTATTCTATTCTATTCTATATTATATTATATATTATTTTATATTATTTCTCATACAATTTATCCATCTTTTCCTTGGCCCTCTCCATCATCAAAAAATACTTGCAATTGGACATCTCCAATTTGCAAGTATTTTTTTTAAAACAAAAACAGTGACTAAAATAATGATAAATGTTGATGGATGGAGGAGGCCAAGGAAAAGATGGATGAATTGTATGAGAAAAGATGTGAAAAAAAGTGGTTTTCGACCCCAAATATCCAAAAAATAGCAGAACGATGATGTATGTAACAAGATGTATTGTATTATAGTAGGTATAAGGAAGTCTGATAATGACCACGTTTAATAAACTAGTAAGTCATTGCGTTAAGTTACGGAAAAGTAATATGCTATTTCTGCCAAGTCACTTATCTTAACCCCAAAACCCCTTGAAACTCAGTTAATAATAATGTAGTTCCTTTTCTGACGAAGTTTTTTTGAATGTCAGTCTACTTAAAATCTGGATCCTTATTCAATCCGGGTAGAGGGGACAGACTCTTACTGACTAAAAACCATCCCGGTGTTCCGTTTTACTGTCTTAGGGGTCGCGGGAACAAACTTTTCCAGAATGAGACTATTTATAACTTGCCCCAAGGTTAATTAATATAAATAACTCAAAACCAAACAAGATAGCCGAACTGCTGATTCTGTTATTAATTGCTATTATAGTTGTGTTATTTTTTTTGTGGTGTTTTTATGTTTTTTTTTTTTTTTATTGAATTTCATTTACATTATATTTATGTTTTATAGGGTGATCTATATAATACTCGGATGTACAGACGCCAGCACATCAAGTTACCCCAATGTGTCAAATTTTCTCAATTGAATATGAATTCTTATTCGGTTTGACATAAAGTTGAAAAACGATCAAAGAAATTTGACACATTGTGGTAGCTTGATGTGCTGGTGTCTGTACATTGAAAAATTATTGTATTCTTAACGCGTGGTTTTTGACAGTGTCAGTGCTTATAACCCCCCCCCCCCCCCCTAGGTCTCTGACTTGGCTTCATAGGCCATCGGAAAATATCTCTCAGGTGCTCCGGTTTGTTCACAATGTTTTCCTTCAACGATCTTGAAGCAAGTGATAGTATACAATACGCACATGAATCCGAATAATCAGAGCGTGCCTAGGGTTTAAACTCGTGACCTATGATTTGTCGAAATCTAAAAAAAAAGATTAAAGATCGACCGGGCTGGTATCCGAAACTCCACGTCAAAGCGCGTATTTCGCGTATGGGCTATAATCTACCACGCGGGCCCAGTGCGAATCGGCAGATGTCACATGTCTTCGAATTATTGGTTCCAGGAAATGCCGGTTTCCTCACGTTTTTGAGAGCAGTGGTGATGAAATAAATTACACAAAGTAATGCCCAGGCAGGCGGGTTTGAACCCACGACTTACTGTTCGTAAATCGGAGCCGCCACCACTGGGCCACCGCTGCTCCATCAAACCGTCCAGAGATTGTATTCGGACTTTACCATTATAATTGAAACTTTACCTTTTTGTATCTAAAATAAGGTCAGGACTAAAAGCTAGTTCTACGTCATGAAATTGTAATATAACTATACTGATTAAAGTGTCACAATAGTCTTCTCATTTAATAATGCAGCAACTTAATTAGCTCCTTACAATCAGTTAGTGAAAGAGTTTGACAAAGTTCCACTGGGTACACTACCAAGCGCCATCTCTTCATCATAACGTCATTTACATACTACATTCAAATTTTCTTTGTGTAAGGAACTAAAATTTAGAGTTGGGACGTGAGCCAGCTCAATGTATGAATACTGACCTTGTTAAAAATACCAAAAACATATTGTGCAGTGGAATGTATTCATAATATTATACAGTTTACAGTAAAAAAACATATTTGTGTAAGGAACTTACATTTAGAGTTGGATTGAGAGCCAACTCAATTTATTAGGACTGACCTTGTTAAAAATATCAAAAACATATTGGATGTAGTGGAATGTATTCATTATTTTATACAGTTAAAGTAAAAGGAAAAAAAGGATTTCAACACTGAAGTATCATTTACTAAGAACCAATGGTTCAATCAGGTCGTGCGTCAATCAAAGCTTAAGTCAATCTTTAATGTATTTGCGCTTGTGAAGATTCAAATAGTGAATCCTATTAAGTGGTGAACATGTGAAACGCACAACGACACCTTACAAGTTAGTTAAGGTTCTGTTACACAAATGAGGATTTTATTATTCTGTTTATTTTGATGTCAATCAGGTGGTCTAAGTTTTTCTCAGACATTTAATAAAATGGGTGTCTTCACAATTAAAAGCATCTTCATAACTAATTCTGTTTTTATTTATCAAACATATTTTGCGTAATTTAACTAAATGATTAAATAACATTTTGAATGCCACGCCAGTCACCGGTAAACCGCGAACAGTAAAATTTATATTGTGTCTAGTATGGCAGTCAGTGAAAATTAAATAAAATCAATTTAAAAGCAATAAGAAATAAAATAATAACAAAATTTACTCAAAATCGTTAGACTGACTCGGACTAACCTGGACTAATAATCTATACATATAATAAGACAGTAAAAAAACTGTGTCTGTACATTGAAAATATTAAAAAAAAAAAATTGAGGGGGGTTTAGAAACAGTAATAGAGCACGAATCCAAAAAAAAAAGTCTGTCTGTTTGTCTGTTTGTCTGTTTGTCTGTTTGTCTGTTTGTTTGCACACGCTAATCTTTGGAACTACTGGACGGATCTGAATGATTTTTTTTTGTTGTATAGATATTAAGTCTGGGCAACACATAGGCTATAATTTATCTTGGAAAATGGAACACCTGATGCAGAACCGCAACAGACCACCTAAACTATAGGAGATACAAAAATGGTACCGTAGCAAAAATTGTTCCACGTGATGAGCATTTTTTGCTGAAATAATAAATTTGAAGATCCGGAACACCTGATGCAGAACCGCAACAGACCAGCTAAACTATAGGAGATACAAAAATGGTACCATAGCAAAAATTGTTCCAGGTGATGAGCATTTTTTGCTGAAATAATAAATTTGAAGATCCGGAACACCTGATGCAAAACCGCAACAGACCAGCTAAACTATAGGAGATACAAAAATGGTACCAAAGCAAAAATTGTTCCACGTGATGAGCATTTTCTGCTGAGAAAATAAATTTGAAGATCCGGAACACCTGATGAGGAACTTCAAGAGCCCAGCTACACTATAACATATATAGGAATGACGTCTTAGCAAGAGTTGTTCAGCCTTATGAGCACTCGCTGTTGACGTATAAAAATCGAAGATCTGGAACACCTGTTGTGGAACTCCAAGGGCCCAGCTACACCGTAACTCACATAGGAATGACGTCTTAGCAAAAGTTATTCGGTCTGATAGGCATTTCCTTTTGACTTATAAAAATCGAAGATCAGAAACATTTGGTCTGGAAATTAAAACTATCACTAATTTCATTGCATAATTATAAAATAACATAAGTACCTATGCGGTGAAGGCGGGAACAGTTCAGGACTGATTTTCGATGACGATGGTTTATCATTGAAAATTAGACTCTACAGGCCAAAACTCCTATTTTTTTTTATCGTATAAATATGCCTTCGGGCTTATGTTATTTGAGAGTTTAATTTCCTTTTGTATTTATCTTCGTTACACGGTAGCCTACCCGTTAACGCAGGAGAGCAGCCACTTAGATTTTAATTGATCAGGTATCATCACAATAAAACTATAACCATGCCTAGAAAGAGGTCGAAGAACGAAGAGCGTTAGGAGAGACTTGATGCTGTTCGAGAACATGAGGCTGCAACTCGCGCCGCGGAAACTTCTTGGGATCGCGAAGCACGCCTGCATTCTCAGTGTATTTACGCATCTACCAGGTATCCAGGTCTCTAGACACCAGTGAAGAATATGTGCGCGACTGACCGCTGATCATGAACATCATGCACTGTCTCGCGAGTCGGAGACGTTCACGGAAAAAGCATGACGCTTGAGTTTTCAGCTTATATACGCATCGACTCTAGAGATAAGTGGGGGAAGGAGATGCGCGACTGACCGCTGATCGTGAACGTCACGCAACATATAGGCTATAATTTATTTTGGAATATGGAACACCTAAAGTAAAAGAGATATAAAAATGGTGCCATTGCAAAAACTATTCCACGTGAAGAGTGTTTTCTGCTGTGAGACTAAATTTGAAGGTCTGGAGCTCCTGTAGTGGAACTCCAAAGCCCAGCGACAATAATATATACATAATAGAAATGGCGTCTTAGCAAAAGTTGTTAAGTCTGATGGCATTTCCTGTTGACCAACAAAAATAAAAAATCTGGAACGTCTTGAATCGTCTCGCGCATCCCATTTTTTTCCCGTCCCTGGGCTTTTAGAATTCGACATCAGACGTTTTAAATCCTCGATTTTGACGACCCCGCTGTCGCTGACATTAGCAACAGGATCCGCGTACGAAGTCGCGGGCAGAAGCTAGTAGTTAATATAAGTTTGAAATCGCCAATCCGCCTTGAGCAAGCGTGGTGATCAATGCTTGTGCTTTCTCTGGATAAGAAGAGGCTTTTGCCCTGCAGTGGGATAGTAACAGGCTGGTATTATTATTTTAATTTTTAAAAAGGTGAAGTTTAATTTTTGACAAGTAATCGTAGTAGTAGTAAATCTTTAGGCATTCATGATCACATCACTAAAACAAGAAAGAGAGAACTTTATACAAAGAGTGAGCAACTTCACGGTACTGGTGACTTAAGTGGCTCCAAGTTTACTTCCTGGTCGTGACCTCGCAACGTGATG
This sequence comes from Euplexia lucipara, assembly GCA_921972225.1. Lineage (NCBI taxonomy): Eukaryota > Metazoa > Arthropoda > Insecta > Lepidoptera > Noctuidae > Euplexia > Euplexia lucipara. The sequence goes on from OV179159.1 coordinate 20,039,446, forward strand.
AGTTTTTTAAGTAACATACTTTTTGCATTTGTCGCCATGAGGAAACATTTCAAAAATTCTTTTCACTTGCCTGTTTGAAAACAGGGAGTTTAAATTAATTACCATGGATATAAATAGCTAGTGTTTTTGTTTTTTTTATAGGTACCAAGGGATTAAATAAATACGAACTGCTTTGATGATTTAGTTGTTGCTGACATCCTGGGTATTACTTTATGGGCTGGCCAAAATGTTATTGAGTTTTCCGACCCATAAAAAACTAACCTCTGAGTAGCCACTCTAAAACAAATGACAGCAGCCGTTTAATATCCAACGTTTAGTTTATTACCGCAACAGTGCAGTGGTAACTCCATATTTTTATTATTAGTACATACATTGTTCCTTTATTTATAATCCCTAATTAAGGAATTTATGAACTGTCTAGTCTGAAACACAGGTTCAACCTAGTTCAGGTAAATAAGCAACTGTGCTCGAATCCAAATTGTTAAAGATATTTTTATTGTATTTGTGTCTCTTTTATAAATAAACGATTATTATTATAATAGTGCAATAACATGTTGGCTAGTGGTAATAAAAACGAACATTATTTATCTCTAGTTCTCTCTATAGTTTTTTAACTCTCCTTGGACCATGGCGATTAAGCGCACTGATCACGGTGTGCCATCCTCTCCACTGACAGCATCATCGCAGTGATGGAATGTCCCCGCCCTATCAGCTATCAAATCCTCTAAGACTAGTTTCTCTGTCCACAGGCTGTACCGACAATACAAACGGCCTGGGCACAGACGGTGTTCAAGAGCTGGACTATACAGATGTGGACCTAGGGCTGACGCAGCGAGGTCCTCGCTTCGATGTGCCACACTCCAGGAACGTGACCGCTCTAGTAGGAAAGACGGCGCAACTCAACTGCAGGGTTCATGACCTTGGAAACAGGACAGTAAGTATACTAGTTAGGATTCTTTAAATTTTAGTATATAAACAGTCAAGTTCAAAAATTGGCGCCAGGTGATGTTGTGGGTTGAGATGGTGAACTTTACTCCTTGCTCCCAGTAGCTTACCAGACACAACTTATTTTTAACCAGGGATGAAGAAATTCTCACCTTCGGTTTAAAGAATTTTTATTTCTCAAAAGAACATACACAGTTCACTTAAATATGAGAAACTTAGCATAAAAAAACTTAAGTAGTAAGTTACTTGTCGTTCGAACAATCGAGTGCAAAATTTAGGTAGTGGTATATTATTGTTGGTTGGCCAAATACAACTTTAACCTATTTTTAAATATATTAATAGATGAAGAATCCCTTATTTCCTTTGGTAATTTATTATAAATCTGCGCTCCCTCAAACTGAAAATTTCTTCTTCCTTATAAAGTTCTTACCAAAGGCAGTTCTATGCTATCCCTATTCCTAGCGTAGTAGTGGTATGTTTTACGTTTGAAAGTGATTTGTGAGTGTATTTTACCTTATGCCTCATACTCCTAAACTCAGTATTGGCTATTATTATCCTACTAATATTCTAAACGCGAAAGTTTGTATGGATATTTTTTACTCTTTCACGTAAAAACTACTGAATGGATTTTAATAAAATTTGATGTGGAGTTAGCTGATACCCTGGATTAACACATAAGCTACTTTTTATCCCTGTATTCCTACGGGAATAGGACCTATGCGGGTGAAACCGCGGAACGTCTGCTAGTAAGCTAATTAAAAAGCTTAGTATTTGTACTACAATTTGTCGTCTCTCTTGAAGTCATCGGTCTACCTACCAGCCTGTATTCCTTTGGTGTAAATCATCATCTGCCAAGTCTTTTCCCAACCGTGTTGGGCTCAGCTTCCAGTTTATCCAGATGCAGCGGAATACCAGTGTTTTACATCGAGCGACTGCCTGTCAGACCTCCACAACCCAACAACTTGGTAACACGATACCCCTTGGTTAAACTGGTTGTCAAATTTTCGGGATTTTGACTGTCTATAACGAACTTTCTTAGATCTACAAAAATGACTGCCTGAAGCAACGGCTTAACTAGCTTTCCAAGACACGGAGAAGCCTTGGTTTGTAATGAATGGTCAGTGGTGACTTAACCTCGTTAAGCGTAGTTTAACCTTCGATCGACCCGTGAGGCTGTACCTGTAGTACAGACGCCAGCACATCAAGTTACCCCAATGTGTCAAATTTTTCCAATTGAATATGAACCTTATTGTTTGGCATAAAGTTGAAAAACGATCAAAGAAATTTGACACATTGGGGTAACTTGGTGTGCTGGCTGTACCTTTGGTGTATATTTCGCAATACTACAGTCTCACATCCATGATACAAAAGTCATAGAGTTGCTCTTCTGAACCTCCAAGGGAAAGCGGATAGAAATTGAGTTGTATGGTCCTTTCGCTAATAAAGGTTTAGATTAAAACGATAACAATTTTAATTAACTTAGAATAATGAAATCTAATTACAGTATCAGTTAAAACCATTACTTTGGAAAGCTAATAATAGATCATAACATTAAAATTCAACGCCAGTTAGCTGTTAGAATTAGAGAACTCGTGCGATTAACCACTCTTTACAAAATAATCTCATTAAGCTGAGTTTACACTTCAAACCAAATAAATTGAGCAATGTTTTATGGTTTTGTGGATGTTAATAAACACGTTTTGATCAAAAGTGGCAATCAAAGTTTAAAAGTATACATTAACGTTTGTATTTTTAATGTTGCATCCTTCCATTTGGTTTACACTGACTGAGAATCATTCGAGGTTTTGTTTGTTAGTTGGATTTAACTAAAAAACTATTTAAATGATTTTAATACTTCTTTCACCTTTAGAAAACTACGATATCACCAAATGGTAATAAAGAAATTATTTCAAGTTACAAACGGGACAAACCTTTTGGTTTTACTTGTATAAGACAAAGAGAAGTATACTTACATTTTTTTTTTTTGATTGAGTTGGCCTTTATTAAGCAGCAGACAGATATAACGTCATGGCGGTCCAGTGGTCTAGACCTCGCCTCCGATAAACGAGGTCGTAGTTTCAAATCCGGGCAAGTACCGTCGTATGTTCCATTCTGATCGTGTACTCACTGTTATTTCTTGACTTGCTGCTTAACCAAGTACACCTTTCAAATCCTTCGAGAAAAAGAGTCGTTATGTTGCGTTTTTATTAAGGTAAAAAAATATTCATTCTCATCCACATCCGCAATTTCTATATTATGTATTTATTCCTTCTACGTGGATATCAATATTGGTTTCCATATTAAACAAATAAATAAAATAACAAATATTCAACAACTATCACACAACGCCATCTAGTCCCAAGCTAAGCAGAGCTTGTGTTATGGGTACTAAACACCTAATATACATACTTATAAATTTCTAAAAACATACATATTATAGATAAATTACACCCAGACACGGAACAAATGATCGTGCTCATCACACAAACATTTGTCCTGGGTGGGAATTGAACCCACGACCTCCGGCATAGCAATCAGAGGCACTAACTACTAGACCAAAAGGCCAGTCAATCATATTAAATATCTTGCTAATATTTTTAGACTTGATTGTAGATTTTGTTAACTTAAATACCGACTTTACATGAGTTTGAAGGTTTATTAATATTAAAGTTCAAACATAAATATTATATTAAAGTTACTAAGTAATTATAATTTATTCATAACTGTGTAACACAGCTATTTAAAGACTTTTAATTAATATGGAAACTGAAACGATAGAAAATAATTTTGTGTAGCCTTTAAGGGATAGGTAGGTGTAGGGTGGGTGGGGTGGGGGGTGTAGGTATTACATCTGTACCCCTACCCATGTTGGCAAAAAATAAATGATTTGATTTGATTTGATTTGAAGGGTTTCTTACCCAAAAAGACATATTTCACCTTATTTATTTAATCGTGGTGGAAAATCCTCATGGATATGGCTTAAAGACCACCCAGGTATTCCTTCTCACACCTGCTCTGCGAAGTATCGTCTGTTCCTGCGACCCGCAGGAACAGACGATACTTCCACAAGACCCGACTAGTGCCCTTAAGGGCTGGGCGATCTCTCGCAGAAGGTTACTACCACAACCCAGTACTCATCGCAGCTGGCTATCGGTTTGACTGCAGCCGGTAGTGACAAGTTACTGCCTACTCCCGCCCTGCCTGTCTTATTTTGAGATCATGATGATATTGAGTCATATTAGGTATATATTTAGGTAAATAGTACACCACAAACTGCCTACTCATCTTTTCTCCTCCCCTATCAAGTCCATCCAAAGGTTGTCTGTAAGAGATCACTCTCAGCGTTAAGGCCGCCCATTGTAACACCCTATATAGCCGTTAAAGTTATAATTTGTAAATTTATAAGGTGTACAACATAGAGTGTTCTATTCTATTCTATTCTACTCCAGAGATCAGCCCCCCTAGCCAAGTTACAAACGATTCGTATCTATTCTCTTTCTACAATCGAGAACGCCTGAAATCCCTTTGTTTTGACCACGTGACTTATCACCTTTCGCTAAGTCACGTGGTCAAAACAAAGAGTTTTAAAGGCGTTCTCGATTGTAGAAAGAGAATAGAAACGAATCGTTTGTAACTTGGCTAGGGGGGCAGAGCACGGCAGTGGGAACGACACCTAACTTGGCTTACATCTCTAGAACAATCAGCGTCAGGCAGCATCTCAGCATATGTCTGGCATTACCGCTGAAATGAACCTTTTGGCGTGAGACATGCCATTTTTGTGTCTCTTTTTTTGTGCTATTATATTTTTGCTGTGCGTGTATCCAGTTGTTGCCAATAAATGTGTTTTCTTTCTTCTTCTTTCTTTCTTTCTTTCACAATCGGAAATTAAAAATGGCCGGCTAGTCTTTCCCAACTGTGTTTGGGTCGGTTTCCAGTCTAACAGGTTGTTGCTAAATACTAATGTTATACATGGAACGACTGCCTTCTGATCTCTATAACCAAGTTACTGGGTAACTCAATACTCCCTGATTTAACTGGTTGGCAGACTGTCGGGCATCCGACTACCCGTAACGACTGTCAAAGATCTACAAATGTAGGCTGGGGCATTACATGGTTTCCGAGGCACGTAGAGGTCTTGATATGTTATGAAAGGTCATCCGTCTATGGTCGACTTCGGTAAACGTAGCTTGACCCATGTGGGTGTAATTGTTTTGCCGCAAACCTCTTAAAAAGTATAAGTAAATAAATTTCACAACTTTCACACAATGTACTCTTGTCCCAAGCTAAGCACAGCTTATGTTTTGGGTCCTAAACAACTGATATACTGACATACTTATATATTTCTAAATGCAAACATATTATAGATAAATTCCGAACGTCATCTATAAATCTAGGTGGAAAGTAATCAAGGATCTATCTAGACTTGCTAGCAATCAAAAACAATTCGCAGCCGCGGGAAAACAAGCAAAATAACTCATGTATCCATCCAATCCATACAAAAGGCAATTTGACTGAGATTTTCAGAACAAAAAAAAAACTAAAACTCGGATTTTTTTGGAACAAATTGATATTGAAATCCTGCGAAATCATAATAAAACTGTAGGGACTGAATAGGATTTGCTGATAACAATGATTTGAGAGTAGTCCGTCCAGTCAGATTTATGAAAACATTGACTGGAATTTATTTCAGGCAGATAAAGAAATTTCTGTAGTAAAAATGAGATCGTAAACGTAATATTAATACAACACATTGCCTGTACCTATGTATACCCTTAAATATTGGGCAGGGGTGTTTCTATAATTTAAAATAGACCATGATCCCTGAGTTTTGTTCGGCATTTCTCTTCAGTCATTTTGGAAATCCTGGCGCCGATTAGTTTTGAAAAATCTTTGACATGACAGAGTAATCTGTAAAGATCTACTCGCCGGTTATGTTTAAATCTCATGTCATAGACGGCAAGCCTATTGCCATAAATCAGGCGATAATTCAGGCTCTGTGTTGCTATTGCTAGACAATACGAATATTGCATTAATTTATTGTGTTTTTGTTGGTCTGGAGAATATGTACTTACTTAGATGCTTAAAAGGTACATACGGCTACGCATTAAGCCATGTATTTCCATTATAAGATGATCTTGCATGATATAGGATTTCCCAACAATGCCAGGTCAGTGTAAACTGGAAATGTATTGTTTGATGTGTAGCCGTGTGCATGTACAAGTCCGAGATGGACCGCAGACCGCAAACTGCACGGGTTTCTATGAGTCTCTATGAAATTAATTCCAAATGCGGCAACATTGCGGCCGCAGGGTGTAGGCCTCAATTTCATCAATACTCATAGAAGCCCGTGCAGATTGCAATTGCAGTTTTTTGACTGCAGCCGATCTCGATGTAGCACCGTAACATAAAAAGCTTGATTAATAACAAAATTATAATTTCTAATTACCCAGGTATCATGGATCCGACATCGCGACATCCACCTGCTGACGTCAGGGAGAATGACGTATACGTCAGACCAGAGGTTCATCAGTGTACACAACCCTCACACCGAGGACTGGATACTGAAGGTGAGTTAATTTAAAGCATAGTTAATTTCTTAGCGTGGGGCAACGATTATTTAAAACGATAGCTATAAAAGAGATCTACATAAGTCTTAAAACCTTAAATTAGTCTTAACTACAATAATGTGCAATGTATTAAAAGTGATGGAAGGAATCTAAAAGCAAAAACTAAACATTCATCCGCATCGTTATCAACGGGGTAATGCTGTCAGCATCGCTACGGTAAATTGCAATACTGACTTTTTGGTCAAAATGAATAAATTAGAGATTACTTAGATCAGATATTTTTACAAATCAGGTGTTCCAAATCGTCGAGACGACGTCTGATGTAAACCAAAATTTTTTGACAAGTTTTTTTGACACCAATTGTCGCTGATTTTGAGCGGTTTTTATTACAGGAAATTAGATTTTTTTTTTTTCAATACACTGTCTTTGAACTAGAATCGAAAACTTGACTTATAGCTCCGATATTAATGTCAGCTTACGTCAACGAGCCTATTGTGAAATAAAAAGCTATGTGCCAACCCAAATGTCGAGATAATAAGCGCCAATAATATAATTAGTAGCCTTCGTTGTTTCAAATAAATAAGATAATCATATACTCGTTTATAATAACAGTCAATCTGTGAACTAGATAATGCTGTACAAGGTCGTGGATGACGTCAGTATTTCTGACGTCAATGTCCCGAAAATGCCTAAAATATTGCCATTCCCGCCTCCGTGCGGCTTATCTCATGAAGTGTGGTTATGTCAAAATGTGCCGTCTCATATTACATTGTTTTTCCTGCGATGACTAAGGATAAAGTGTGTTGGTGTTATTATGAGAGATTCGGTAAATTTACTGAACCTAAAATGGTTTATTTTTAAGCTAGAAGGCATTTTTACGTCACGTGACCTAAATTCTGACCTGTTTTTAGGCTAGCTTTGCCATTCAAAGTGGCAAAGCCTTGGGCCCTTTTCCCGTCTACAGTACCTAATATAAATGAGTTTTTTGATGCCTAATGATTATTTCTTTTCCTTTTTATTCTCACATAATGTACATAACATAACATCAAGCCTGAACTTTTCGAGGGATTAGGCAGATATTTTTCGAGGGATTAATTGGTGCACCCACATTTTGCAAGTTTTATTAAAGCTCTATGTAATAGGGGGCGAGTCTATTGCCGTCAATAGAGAACAAATCCGGACTGCCAGATGCAAAAACCCAATAACATTTGGCCAACCCGGGAATCAAAACTAAAACGTCATGCTTATTTATAGTAGTGCTTGCGACCACTAGACGACAACTACCATGAGGCAGTTGTTTTTTAATACTTAAAAGTAATGGATAGTCAATTATAACTAATGATTGTTAAGTTAAGCCCGAAGTTGACCTAGATTTTACTGCCTCAGTTCATTGAACAGAATGTAGACTTATATCCTACTTATAACCATTTCTACCGAAGCTCTGCGTAACCGAAATATTATTGCCCAGTTGGATTGTAAACTTTCGGCACTGAGCCAAGCGTTGAAAATCCAATTGTTCACTTATATTTTAGCTTTTATGTAGTTCGACTGTCGGACCAGGATATGGAACACCATATTGTGCTATGTGGAATTGTGGTTAAATAAACGCATGGGTCGATTGAAAGTTCAATTTGGGTGTTGATGGAAGGAGAAAAATACCAATGAAAAGATGGATAATAATGCTTTATTAATTACTCAGTACAAAAAATCTTAAGATAGGATTACACAAAAAGTACAATACTAATCACAGTTTTTATGGTTTTCGGTGACAATACGGATCGCAACTGGCATCTTAGCTAGGTTGCTTAGCAACCTGTGTTAAAGAAACCAGCTCCATCCCCCAAACACTTGTTAAACATTCCATCTAATTTTAGATTTAAGTGGTACAAGGTAATCCAAAATGGATTCGATGATTTCGTATTAACAAAGCGTAAATTTAGGATTTTTAGGCAATTAATGGAAAATATAATATGAAAAACAGAACACACAAAAAACCAACAAAACAAGCACTGTATGCAATGCGTGTGATGCTTAAGTGCGACTGAGTGTGCAAATGTGTGTGTGAATGTGAGAGTAAAGGTGTGGATGTGTGAATGTGCGGGTGTGAGTGAATGTATGAGAGTGTGAGTGAATGCGTGAGTGTGTGTGTGAGCGACGGTAAGTTTTAGTGAGAGTGTATTATAACTTATTACACCATAGCGCCAATTTTTAACCTCTTTTTTACAGGTGCGGCTAGGAAGATCGTAGATAGGAAGCAGTTTATTCACTTTATTATAGAGAGTTGGTGCAAGGAAATGATTGAACCTTTTGGAGTGAGTGAAGTTACTTTTTTTAGTTCGGCATATTAAATCCTTTCGCCTTTTCGTGATGATACGAAATGGGGTCTCAGCATGTTGAATGGATGGATTGTGCGAGAAATGATATGAAAGAGAATGGAGTATATGACAAATGACATACTTATAGTCAATTTGAAATAAGATTAGAAATTTAAACAAACCGTTTTACAGTCCGATCAACCGATTTTAAATTGTGTTACGTAGTTAGCGTATACAAAACCAATTGTTAACTGCATCTGTCATTGGTCATGCCACGAATGCAATAGAATTCAATAGGTTGAACGGACTTTTAAAAAGGTTTATTTAAATGACTCCCTAATCTTATTTTAAATGGGGTATAGGAAAGTGGATTAATTGGTCGTGTTGCTCTGACCCCAAATAACATGGTACTAGGGAAGAAAGATGATGATGATGATCAAAGTCAAAGGCAAAGTCAAAATATTTATTGCGATGGGTCGATCGAACTTAAACTACGCTCGCCTGGGTTTCATATCGAAACGTTCGTTCAGCCATTGGTCCCGGCTGTCATATATAGATCTTTGACAGTCGTTAGAACCTCGGAAGTCTAGCAACCGGTCTCACCAAGAGACGAGTCACTCATCTATCTATATACATATAATAAGACAGTAAAAAAACTGTGTCTGTACATTGAATATATTTAAAAAATAATAATTGAGGGGGTTTAGAAACAGTAATAGAGCACGAATCCAAAAAAAAGTCTGTCTGTTTGTCCGTTTGTCTGTTTGTCTGTTTGTCTGTTTGTCTGTTTGTCTGATTGTTTGTACACGCTAATCTTCGGAACTACTGGACGGATTTGAATAATTTCTTTTTTGTTGTATAGATATTAAGTCTAGGCAACACATGGTCTATAATTTATCTTGGAAACTAGAACACCTGATGCAGAACCACAACAGACCAGCTAAACTATAGGAGATACAAAAATGGTACCATAGCAAAAATTGTTCCACGTGATGAGCATTTTCTGCTGAGAGAATAAACTTGAAGATCCGGAACACCTGATGCAGAACCGCAACAGACCAGCTAAACTATAGGAGATACAAAAATGGTACCATAGCAAAAATTGTTCCACGTGATGAGCATTTTCTGATGAGAGAATAAATTTGAAGATCCGGAACACCTGATGTGGAACTTCAAGAGCCCAGCTACTCTATAACATATATTGGAATGACGTCTTAGCAGGAGTTGTTCAGCCTTATGAGCACTCGCTGTTGACGTATAAAAATCGAAGATCTGGAACACCTGTTGTGGAACTCCAAGAGCCCAGCTACACCATAACTCACATAGGAATGACGTCTGAGCAAAAGTTGTTCGGTCTGATAGGCATTTCCTGTTGACTTATAAAAATCAAAGATCAGAAACATTTGATATAGAAATTAAAGCTATCACTAATTTCATTGCATAATTATAAAATAACATAAGTGCCTCCACGCGGTGAAGGCGGGAACAGTTCAGGACTGATTTTCGATGACGATGGTATATCGTTGAAAATTAGACTCTACTGGCTAAAACTCCTATTTTTTTTATCGTATAAATATGCCTTTGGGCTTATGTTATTTGAGTGTTTAATTTCCTTTTGTATTTATCTTCGTTACACGGTAGCCTACCCGTTAACGCAGGGCAGCAGCCACTTAGATTTTAATTGATCAGGTATCATCACAATAAAACTATAACCATGCCTAGAAAGAGGTCAAATCTTTCCCAATGTTCCAAAGGTGCTAAATGATTAAAGACCATAAGATCACAACAATCTACCGAAGAACGTTAGGAGCGACTTGATGCTGTTCGAGAACATGAGGCTGGAACTCGCTCCGTGGAAACTTCTTGGGATCGCAAAGCACGCCTGCATTCTCAGCGTATTTACGCATCTACATCCCGGTCTCTAGACACCAGTGAAGAATATGTGCGCGACTGACCGCTGATCGTGAACATCATGCACTGTCTCGCAAGTTGGAGACGTTCACGGAAAAAGCATGACGCTTGAGTTTTCGTATATTCGCATCGACTCTAGAGATAAGTGGGGGAAGGCGATACGCGACTGACCGCGGATCGTGAACGTCACGCAACATATAGGCTGTAATTTATTTTGGAAAATGGAACACCTAAAGTAAAAGAGATATACAAATGGTGCAATTGCAAAAAGTATTCCACGTGAAGAGTGTTTTCTGCTGTGAGACTAAATTTGAAGATCTGGAGCACCTGTAGGGGATCTCCAAAGCCCAGAGACAATATAACATATACATAATAGAAATGGCGTCTTAGCAAAAGTTGTTAAGTCTGATGGCATTTCCTGTTGACCAACAAAAATAAAAAATCTGGAACGTCTTGAATAGTCTCGCGCATCCCATTGATTTCCCGTCCCCGGGCTTTTAGAATTCGACATCAGACGTTTCAGATCTTCGATTTTGACGACCCCATTGTCGCTGACATAAGCAACAGGATCCGCGTACGAAGTGGCGGGCAGAAGCTAGTTATTTAATAAAGACTCCTCTGAGCCTCGGAAACCACGTTCAGACTTTCGGCCCGGTTGTCATTCAAAGATTTTTGAGTCATTAGAACCTGGGAAGCCTGGCAACCAGTCTTAACAAGGGGAATGGTGTACAGAAGACAGTGTCGTCTCAAAAAACATGAGTCGATTTTTATGCAACACAAAAAATCTAGTTCGTCACTGCAAACAAAACAAAAAGTAATAGAAAAATGCGAGTAGTACAAGTACCTACTTAAAAAAATATCAGCAAAACTACAGGTCCAGGTAGAACATTCAGTTGCATACAAAAAAGGACTTATCCCTCTCCCAACTGGAGCTAAGTCATTAATCATCTCGAAATATCGCAGTTTTCTGCAGCTTGCTCCAAAGCTAACTTGACATAATCCTTTAGTCGCCTTTTACGAGCCTGACGTTGAGCAAAGACTGGAGAATTATATGAAAACATTTATGAGAAGTCACATAAAGCTGAACAACTCGTCCTTTTAAGGCTCCTGTCTGACGTAAACGCCACACTGGCCGTTTTTCTGAGAGTTTTGCGTAGCTTTTTACTTGTTATATACGTATATGTTATAAAAAAAATATCAACAGAAAAAAAGCCTTAAATTCTACATAATCTTGATTACAAAATGGTTTTGACAATTACAAAAAATTGTCAAATTCACTAATCTTCTTCAGAAGAAAACATAAAAAATGAAAACAAATATTGGTTCCATGTAGCTCCTCGTAAAATAAACATTATTTACTTTTGCTACTAACACAAATATTATTAATGAACATTGTGCAATATATTTTTTTAAAAGGCTAAAAAAATAAATGATTAAATCTAGGCTGTTTCCCATGCAACCCATACCGAAGACAAAAAAGGAACTATAACGAACAGAATTAATAAAAAAACTTTTTACTAAGTTGTACCTACACTAACAAAATTAAAAAATTACATTTAAAACTTTCAAATAATAACTTTAAAAACCTAATAACTAAGAGCAGCGGTGGCCCAGTAGTGGCGGTCCCGACTTACGAACGTGTCGTGGGTTTGAACCCAGGCAGGCGCATTACTTTGTGTAATTTATGTCATCACCACTGCTCTCAAAAACGGCGAAGGAAAACATTGTGAGGAAACTGGCATGTCCTAGAACCAAAAATTCGAAGACATGTGACATCTACCAATTCGCACTGGGCCCGCGTGGTAGATAGCCCATACGCAAAATATGCGCTTTGACGTGGAGTTGCGGATACCAGTCCGGTATCATGGGCATCCTCTATGGCTACTAAACATTTACCTATTTATTTTTCTTACAGATACGGTTTCCGCAGCGTCGTGACTCTGGCATCTATGAGTGCCAAGTGGGCACCACGCCTCCTATCGGCCATAGGATGTACCTCTCCGTCGTCGGTAAGACACATAATTCATATAATAAGCTTTATAATCAGTCTCCCACAAAAGTTCATATTTTATGTATTTTTACTTTACTGTCTATTATTGCCTCTTTTGTTGATAAGTATACGAACGTTTGTGACTATTTAAGCCAAACAATTTATTATTATACAGAAACGAAATAACTACAGAGTTGTCTTACTACTTCTTTGTTATTAGTTTTTATAATACATAATATATTAATAGTACTTCATATTCCGCTTACTAAATTCAGCAAGCAAATTTTAAGGGTGCAGTTATTGAATGTCAATTTGTATTCATTAAAATGATGTTAGAAAAATGTCAATACATCACAATACAGGCATGTTAAAATTAATAAAAGTATCAAAATTAATTAACTATACTACAGGAATGTCAAAATAAATAAAAAGTCACAAAACTAGTAGTGTACTATTAGTGTAGGAAAATCACTTGAGTACACTATAACGATTAACATATGTGATGCGAAAACAGTCCTTAAGTCTATGTACTACACATACAGTTCATGAAGCGTCCTACAGTTTTGTTAAAATGTAATAATGTCAGCTGCCATCCCATACTGATACAAGGGATTGACAGTTCACTTCACACTCACTTCATCTCTATCACTTGTTTGGTCAATGATGATTCAACTTGCTAGCATTTCGCCCGCGACTTCGTCCAAGAAGACATCCCCACCACCCCCTCTTAATTTTGAAAATAGAAAATAGCCTATTGCACTCACAAATAATGTGGCTCATTATTGGTAAAAGAATTTTTAAAATAGGTTCTGTATATCCAGAGATTTCCCCCTACAACATAACAAACTCACTAACTTTTCCCCTTTATAATATTAGTATAGATTACTAGTGGTAGTAGTTAGAATACTGCAAAAAAGAAGACAGACTATAATCATCTCCTTTGTAGCCACAATATCGTCTTTCCTTGGTCGTCTTCTACTCATAAACCATCTCTAAAAGCTTTCCTCACGACATGATCTTTTTGCCTCGGAATAGAAAAAAGAAAAAGCACTTACCTATTTGGCCCAAAACAATAAGAATAAAAAAAAATAACAATGTACAGTAAAATTTTCTCAATTGAATATGAACCTTATTAACATAAAGTTGAAAAACGATCAAAGAATTTTGACACGTTGGGGTAACTTGATGTGCTGGCGTCTGTACCAGAACCAAACTGTATGCCTTGCGGTTGCGCCAAATAGGTTCAGTTCAACAAAAATGTCAGACACCTAGCATAGTACCACCTTTATTTTTCAACATTAGCAACTCTTTATTATTTGTTTGTTAAATCAGACAGCTAATAAAATAAAACCCATATTTCATGTTTGAATGTCATGCTGAGCAGTCGTACATATACTTATTTGAAAAACAAGTCGTGTCCTGGTCTTAAAATGCACTGTGCATAACTGAATATGCATTTATTGCATTTCTTTCTGAACCAAGTTTGTTTAAAAGGCGCTTTGTAAATATTTTATATCTTGTGAGAATAAACCAAGCCATCTCCCACGTTATATAGAATGTAATATTCTTTTAAGAACTTACGTTTCCCGTTGATGGCTTTTAGTTTTCTTTTTATGTTTTATTATAATTATATATGTCGTGGAAAGCGATATTCTTGAATAATAAGTTGTGAAGTTGATTAACTTAGTACGGAGTCTATGGTGACCAGCGTGACGTTACTTGTCATTTGAAAATGGCGCGAATGTGTTTTCGGTAATGTCACGTAGACAAAGTCGGGCTGGTGCTTGGGAGCTGGGCAGAGCTCAGATCGATTTGAGGCACCAACGAAGGCACACATCCAGTACGAAACTGTCAGTTACCTATTTGAGTTATGTTTTGTGATTACGATTGTTAAGTGAGGTTATTACTGCAATGAAGATTGCTATTCCACGTTATGAACTCTGTACCACGAAACTCCCATCGCTCAGCCATCGCTGACGCCGACATATATAATAATGTCATATTTGTAATTACAATAAATACCATCTGTCACAAACAAATTATCGAGTCACTTAACATAACATCACGCCTGTAATTCCCAAAGGGATAGGCAGAGGTGTACGTGTAGTATACCTTCATTTCACCAGTTATGTTAAAGTCCCGTGTAATAAGGGGCGAGTCTATTACCATCAATCGATCACCAGTTTAGACTCTGGGCTGCTGCTGAGAAATTCCAGATGGAAACTCAATAACACTACCGACCCGCATTAGCTCTTGCGACCACTAGGCCACCGAGGCAGTCCAACTTAAAACTTAGAAATAAAAATCGAAAGGAGCTACAATTAATAAGGTACCGGTAAAGCGAGGTTACTTTGAATCTCTGGGGTAATTTGGATAGTTACACAAAGTACAAATGTTTTTCTTTTTTTTACCCGTAAAATTAACGCAGAGCAGCTGTTTATTTAATCTTCCACTACGAATTCTAGTCGTTAAGCTATGTTTTGCTAATGTTTTAGCGTTGACAGATAGTTTTCAGTGGACTAAAACTCATTGCAATGTTAACCCTGAATTTCCGTATAAAATGCATTTTAGCTATGGGTGACTTTGGAGAGCAATGTTTAATTGAGAGTTATGAAAGTAGTCCCAATTTTAATAGTTATTTATTTAACGGCATTAACTTTATCCCCCCGAAACTTGTAAAACATTTTTATTAAAGAATCGTTACTTAGTTATGATTTAATGTATCGTCACTGTGTTTTTTAAATCATTTTTTTTAGTATCTATTCAAAAAAATATATGAGTTTTAAATATTTTTTTATCAATCTAACCTCGTTTTACTACTTAACTGTTCCGCCTACTACCGATACACTACTATTGCTCCGATTACTTTATCTTATGTGTAAATCTACGTTGTATACTAAATGTTGAGAGCAACCTATTATTTCCACTTTTTTTATTACACACATACATACATACATATCGTCACGCCTGTAATCCCCGAAGGGCTAGGCAGAGGTGTACCTGGTAGTAGACCCACATTTCGCCATTATGTTTAAGTCCCATGTAATAGGGGGCGAGCCTATTGCCATCCATCGGGCACAAATCCAGACTCCGGGCTGCTACTGAGAAATCCCAGATTGAAAAACTCAATAACACTTTGCCCGACCCGGGGATCGAACCCGGGACCTCATGATCAGCAGTAGCGCTTGCGACCACTAGACCAACGAGGCAGTCCATTTATTACAGTTCTCTATTAAGGCCCTAGACAAAGTCACACATTTATTTACTACTAGCAGACCTGCCACGGTTTCACCAGCTTTGTTCCCGTTCCCGTGGGAAAACATGCATAAAAATCCACGTCACAGGGGATAGTGTAACTAAAAGAAAGAAAGAAAGAAAATACATTTATTGGGAACAGCTGGATACACGCACAAAAAAACCACATTATCACAAAAAAGACACAAAAATGGCATGTCTCACGGCTGCGCCAAAAGGATCATTTCAGCGGTAATGCCAGACAAATGCGTCCTGCCTGACGCTGATTTTCAAATAAACCTTTGGAATAAATGACGGATGAGTAACAATTATCAATATACTTCATAAATAAATAATATTTTACGTATATAAGTAAATAGAATGCAGCCTAAAAATCTGTTTAAGAAAAATAATAACCTATGTATATGTATTATATGTATAATGTGCCGATAGTGTGTGTGTAGTGGGAAAGATTATGATCGACTTGAAACACACGAAAACTACCCAACGGTGAAAGAAATTTTCAAATCGGTCCAGTATTTCCAAAGCCTATTGCCAATGCAAACAAACAAACAATTCAATATTTCCTATATAATACTCGTATAGATAAAGAAGTTCGATAATGGACATAAAAAATACGATTTTACCGAACGGGCTTTAAAAGACATAATATATTTAAGTAATCAAAGTGATTTAAATCAAAGCAAGGTAACTTGGCGTGCACTTTATTTTTTAGCCTTATTTTATTCTAGACTCAGCATAAAGAAGACCGGACGTTGGAACGAATGCCAGTTAATTTATTCGCCTTACTGACTTAATGGTCCTAGGAGTGGTATTTTTTGTAAAATAAAAAAATGTTGAATCTGAAAAAAACTACGGAACGGATTTTCGTAGGTAATTAGGTCGTGGATTATTTTGCTTTCTTTTTGAGTAAATCTATATGGTTCAATATTTTTAGGAAAGCTATTTTCATAATCGTAACCACGGCTCGTTATGCTTCTACTTATTAAAACCTTTGGAGTGTAAGCTATTGAAGCCCTTTTTTGATGCGGGATGGAAATTCCTCATGGATTTCCGAGGGTCACGCGAACAGACGATACTTCCGCAACCCCCGAAAACTATCGATATAAGATCAAGGGCTTCATTTCGTAAATTATACATACATACATACATACATAAACTCACGCCTTTTTCCCATGGGGGTAGGCAGAAACTACAGAGCGCCATATGCTACGATTCTTACATACTTCTTATGCTTCGTTTACATTCATACATGTTGTCATACATACACGCCGGTTGCGAGTACTACGCACCTGACCTTTCAGAAGAACCTCACCAATAAGGTCTATGTATGTTCTTCTACGGGCGTCCCCTCCCGGCATTCCACTTACATCTGCCTTGTAAATACCTTTCGTTAGTCGCCTTTCATCCATCCTTACAACGTGACCAAACCATCTAAGCATACTCTTTTCAATTTTTGTTACTACATCTTCTTTCAAACCACAACGCTGCTTTATCACATCATTCCTCAATCTGTCATTCATTGTTACACCACACATACTTCGCAAGGAACGCATTTCTACAGCATTTATTCTACTTTCATGTCTCTTTTGCCACGCCCAACATTCACTTCCATACGTTAGTGTAAGCACCAGCACACGTAAATTATAACCGTAAATTATAATGATATACTTTTCTATTTGCATATTATAGTTTGACTTAAGAAAAAATATGTAGGTACTTATGTCTGGCTAATTACGTACTATTCTTCATATTCCAAAGTTTGCAGTAGCTTTTCTTCTTATTAACCTACTTAAAAAAATGAGATGGTTCCTAATTCTCTAAGTGTTTTATGGGTATGACCAGCCAAGTCAAAGGTCTGGAGTCCGAACCAAAGGCTCTAAGGCATGCACCTAAAACTTTTCAGATATATGTGCATATTGTAAAAAAAGAGTTTAGAGATACCGGGCTGGTATCCGCAACTCCACGTCAAAGCGCGTACTTTGCGTATGGGCCATAATCTACTACGCGGGCCCAGTGCTGATTGGTAGGTGTCACGTCATGTCTTTGAATTATTGGTTCTAGGACATGCCGGTTTCCTCAAGATGTTTTCCTTCACCGTTTTTAGAGCAGTGGTGATGAATTAAATTACTTATTTAATTGCCATAGAGGTCCTTAGGTTTTGCAATACCTACATTATGTTTTGGGGCCGCCAACACTGGGCCACCGCTGCTTTGTGCATATTGTTTAGTATTATCACTCACTTCAAAAACGTTGAAGAAAATCATCGTGAGGAAACCGGCATGCCAGAAAAATATTTCTTGACAGCATGTGACGCCAAGTAAGAAGCCGATGGGGGCAAAAAAACTCTGACACCAGGTTATTCACTAAACTAAATAAATACGAATTTGGGCAATTTAAGTAACAAAAAACATACCTAATTCTCACGCCCATCCGATACTGTAAACCCATTTAATGGGACATGAAATCATGTTTTTGAAAATATCTTCGGCAAGCTTTGTGATTTCATTGGTTGTCACGTTTGAACGCCATTTCGCGGTCAGCAATATTTTTATCACACGGCTGGTATTCACATAGGTCAGGGAAAGCCATAAAATAGTTCAGTGAGCAAATCAATATTGATTTCACGATAGTACTTTCATAATGCTCACACTTTTATTAGCTAATTACGAATTTTATGATGTTGGATAGAAAAGGAGAAAGGATGATGTCGAAGCAAAAAGAGAGGGAAGGAAAATTGAGGGACTGATACACGATAGTGTGTACCTACTTACTTGTATAATTTCTTCTTCTTAGCGAATCGAAAGAAAATATAGGCACTCAAATAGAGCTTGAATTTACTTACCATCGTGTTGATAAGCTTAACCAATCGACAGAAGTCGAATGCCAAGGGAGCGCTGGACATAACAAGGATCGCTTGTATGGCACACACGGCAACACATCAAGCTATATATTTCCTGTACAAGCTGATCTCGCATTGTATAAGATTTCTGTAGAATGTGAGATCAGCGTAAACTGGAAAAGTATAGCTTGATTCGTAGTCGTGTGTACAGACGCCAGCGTATCAAGGTACAGTCAGCCTCATAAGTCGATAAACATATCCATATTTCCTAAACTCATGAACACCTTAGCTTACACAAATTGCTAAACAAGACTAGTGCCAGGATTTAATTAACGTCTTAAAGGTTCAAAATTCACTAGTCTTGTTAAGCAATTTGTGTAAGCTAAGGTGTTCATGAGTTTAGGAAATATGGATATGTTCATCGACTTATGAGGCTGACTGTACCTCAAACTGACATTTTTTTCAAATGAACATATATCTATCATTATATCTTTATTTCCATACTCATATTATCAAGAGGAATGATATGTATTTTAGTGTGTGACGAATAAAGTTAAAAACTCTGAACTGCCGGTCGATTCAGTAAAAGTCACGCCGTGAAGACTTGAGTGAAGTGAACTGTCAGTGTCTAGCATTAGTATGGAATTACAGCTCAATCGCCGCAATCACAACGCCTGCATTTTCACGCGGTGATTTGACCAAAATCGCTCTGCAGATTGGAAAAATTATTTCATCGATGGGTAGTTACACTATCGCTGAGTGACTTAGGCTACTTTTTATCCCTGCATTCTCACGGGAATGGGAACTATGTGGTCAAACTGGGTGACGTCCGCTACTTCGTAATAAAGTCGAAAATCTATCGAAGAATGTTGACACATTGAGGTGGCTTGATGACGCTTGGCGTATAGAGGACCTTTAAATAATAATAATAATAATAACCCCGCAGGGCAGCTTGTGGCGAGCTGTTGGGCAGTAGCGACCCCACGGACCTGATCTCCCGGGAGGTGTCTTGTTCCTCATCTCTGGCTTGCCTTAATTGGCCGGCCAGAGTGAACTCTGACGAGGAACGGAGCTCCTACCTCTTTCTTGCCTTAGTTGGCCGGCTAGAGTGGAGATTCGCAAGAGCAAACGTGCTCGGAGGAAGGAAGCATTCCAGTAAGGTGCTGGTAGGGATCTTGACCGTACTTCCGGGATTGTCCTGATAGCCGTGGAATGCCGCTCCACTCCTTTAGCACCTCAGGACATGTTGCCCTCTTGTCGCTACGTCACTTTGTGCTAGCGGCCGTTTTAGAGGGCCCATTATTGAGTGTGCAAGTCACTCCCTGTCATTTAATCTGCGTATATGTAACATTGATAAGGCAGGGGCCATAGTCTTTCTAGTTCTAGGTATTCAGTCCATTTTAGCTACCCTAACCAATAGTCTAGTACTTTTGTTACCATATTCTGCAATAGTCTTATTGCAGTCGTAGGTTTTCCTTGGGTGCACTTGTCTAGTGCATACAGGGAAAATCTGCAATTGGTGCCTCAATTCTTTAAAAACGACAAAGGGCCTCTGCGAGTTGGCTTCGGCTCCTCGTACGCCTTCCAAAGGTCCGGAACCCAAGGGTTCCGAGAAATAACAAGAAATAATAATAATAATAATTTATTTTACAGATCATACAATCCAATTTGTTAGTAATACACAACTTAAACGCTAGTGTTAGTACATATAATTGGAAAATGTAGAAAGTAATTACTAATGATGTCAAAATAATTAATAATGATCATGTCAAAATTGCTTAAAATAAAGTCAATGTCACCATTAATCATGTCAAAATCATTAATTCAATCATTTAGATATATCTACCAATAAACATGTCAGAAACGATACTAACAATAACAACACACACTACTTCTGGGTACGGTTAGTAGGCCACACTTGCGTCCTCGTCCAGTGTTTTAATAGAAGGCCATCCACCCTATCCGCCGTATAAAACGAAACAACTTATTCATGTAACAAATCCAAACAAACAAAACGACGTATAAAAATATGAATGTAATTCAGACAAAAATTTGTAAAAGGCCTAAAGATTCACCTGAAGGTGTTCTAACAAAAATCACGAATAAATAAAAATAAAGGAATTACCAGCGACACAGAATTAGGCATTATTTATGAGTACGGCCTCGCTTCAGGCTTAGCTTGTGAACAAAAAACGTCTAATTTTTCTTCTAAATAAAATAATCTGAGGACACCTTATTTATTTAACGTCAAGGCATTTTCTGAATTTTCATCAGTATTAGGATTAAGTGTTCGATCGGAAGAATATTCTTTTAAGGATATCTTTATTCTGATTTATTTTTACGCCTTATTTCTAAGAAGGCAGGTGAAGGTATCAGGTTTTTGTAAAGTGACAATATACAAATACTCTCCCGACCACGATATCATTTTCTTTATTAAAATTACAAAAATTAAAATGTTGTGACTGTAATTTTTTTAGGCTCTAAAACTGTAATTATTATTAAACGACATAATATTGTGCCTTTATTCTCATAAAGTTTAGGTGTAATAATAGTACTGCCACATTTTTTAAGTTATTTTTTATAAGTGCTACCATAATGGCGAGCCTAATGCCAGCAACTAGGCACTTGACCAATCTCAAAACAAAAATATCAAATTGAAAAATCCTGTAACACTTTGTATGACCCAGAAATTAAAGCAACATATGCTCAATAGTAGTGTTTGCGAACACAAGACCAATAAAGTAGTTCAAATTACAAATTGAATAGTACCGTCTTGCAGATGGTTACCTGGTAAGACGGTACAATTCAATTTGTTATTAATTTATTGTAAGTCCTTGCCCGTTCTAATAAAATTAAAACTAAAATAACATAGTTGTAGGTTTATTTATTGTTATGCTAACACTTAGTTATTATTTTAATATGATTGTTTTTCTTTTTTTTGCCAAATGTGGACCCTTTGTTGTCTGAAAAATAAGTAAATTATTATTATTATTAATAATAATAATTGCATGTTGCTGGGGACAGTAACAGGCTGACAGTGGAAACTGCACAACCATGATCACCACGCTTGCTCGAAGTAGATTGGCGATTCCAAACTTATATTAACTACAAGTCCAGCAACAGCAGGCCTAGCCATATTACAAATTCTATTTCTATAGTCCATAAGGCGACAATAGAAATAAAATGGCATATAATATGGAATCAGCTGTTTGTCAACTGTCAAGTGTAAACAAGTAGAATTTGTAATATGGCTGAAAATGAAATACACTTGACAGTTGACAAACAGCTATTATGGTAATCAATAAGGCAACAATAGAAATAAAATGGCGTATAATATGGAATCAGCTGTTTGTCAACTGTCAAGTGTAAACGAGTAGAATTTGTAAGATGGCTGAAAATGAAATACACTTGACAGTTGACAAACAGCTATTATGGTAATCAATAAGGCAACAATAGAAATAAAATGGCGTATAATATGGAATCAGCTGTTTGTCAACTGTCAAGTGTTAACGAGTAGAATTTGTAATATGGCTGAAATGAAATACACTTGACAGTTGACAAACAGCTGATTCCATATACGCCATTTTCTTTCTATAGTAAAAATAGAATAGAATCTAAATAAAATTTGTAATATGGCTAGGCCTGCAGGTTACCTCACGATGTTTTCCGTCACCGATGTCAACGTTCAAACGTTCTAATAATATTCATAATAAATAAACGCTGATTTGCATTAAATGTAGATCAGGAATGTAAATTTTACTTCGGCATCAAGCCCTTAAAATGTTGTATCAAAAATATCTCGAAAAACATCTTTTTAATTTTCGATCGTCAAAGGGCGGAACATAAAATTTATTTACTGCCTCATCTTTATGAGTTGCGGGTAAATAACTTATATTGCTTCCTTTGATAGTCAAGGCTTTGAAGATAGGTGGGGTTATAGCAACTTTTTGGGTACTAGACACACATTACTGACTGACCTGTTGTTCTACTGTTTTGTGGTCCTGATTGTTATACCGTAGGTAGTGGGTTCAATTTCACCCAAGACAACTGTTTGTGTGATGAGTACGATTTTTCTCTATCTATAATTTTATTGTATTATTTAGAAATATCTAAGTATGGTTATTAGTCGTCTTGTATTCATAGCACAAGCTCTGCTTAGTTTGGGCACAGGCACATAAATATGAATACCTACAGTAGGACGACGCCTTTGATCTCTGGAAAAATGACGACAACTTCTACACGCGTTAGACTTGAATAATACCTCCCGCACTACGAACATCTTTTTGTTCGCAGTGCGGGAGCGGCTTTCCCGCGTCTCGTCACACCCCGCACGATTGCCCGGCTTTGTCGGTCGACTGTGTGTTTTTAGACTGTGGTTTGGGACAAAATGGCGTTGTGTGAAAATTGTGAAATCTTATTATTATAACCTAACATTACACCTGGAAAGGGTTGGGCAAAGGTAAACCTACCCGCAAAACACCCATAGTTTGCATTACATGGGACTCATTATCCCATGTAACAGGGGGCGAGCCTATCGCCATCAAGCGGCTACAAATCCAAACTTCGGCCTATTACTGAGAAATAAATAAATAAATAAATATTTCACGACTTTTCACACAACGCCATTTAGTCCCAAGTTAAGCTTGAGAGCTTGTGTTATGGGTACTAAACAGCTGATAAACATACTAATATATTTCTAAATACATGCATATTATACAGACACAGAAATAATCATACATACATACATAAACTCACGCCTTTTCCCACGGGGGTAGGCAGAAACTACAGAGTGCAATATGCTACGATTCTTACATACTTCTTTTGCTTCGTTTACATTCATACATGTTATCATACACACACGCCGGTTGCGAATACTACGCACCTGACCTTTCTGAAGAACCTCACCAATAAGGTCTATGTATGTCCTTCTAGGGCGTCCCCTTCCGGCATTCCCATTTAGGTACATCTGCCTTTAGAAATAATCATACATTCATTTAATTTAAACTCACGCCAGTTTCCTATAGATTCTGGCCCAAAAAAATTGTTATTTTTACTATTTTTCTCCTTGATTCATACGTAAATTGTATAATACTAGCTGCCCCGGCAAACTTCGTTGTGCCTTAGAGTCAATTTATTGCTCTGATCATTTTTTTTACATGTCTTATTAAACGTATGTATAACTAATACATACGTTTAATAAGACGACAAAAAATAATTACAAACCAATAATAACTACTACTACTTTTTATGTAGCGAGTCTCTACTGAGATCTTATTTAAACATTTTGTGTTCGATAGAATTAAAATTACAACATGTATATATAACCTAACCTTACTGACCATACCTATCCTATAGCTAACCTAACTACCTTACTAAAATGCATTGATTTGAAAAATACTAAATTCATAATTCTAATCTGAACGATTGCCTTTGTTACATACAATTTATACTTATAGTTTTCCCGGTCTACTTTAATTAAAGTCTTAACAGTAGAATAAGTTCTATTTGCAAAGAATTATTAAAGTTTGTCTCTGTCGTCATTGTGAATTACGTAAATTGATTTCTGAAATATAAGACTTTTTTATGCTACATAAAACCTCTAAGTGTAGTAACAAAATAAATTTTAGAACGTAGGTACGTGTAAATTGATAACCTTACCTTCTTAGTTTTAGCTTAAGACTTGTCAAATGTCAAATTGTCACCTGATAATGAACTGAGAAGTTTGACTCCTGTCATGCGTCATCCAAGATGGCATTGCGTTTGAAAAATGTTGGAGAAAACGAATATTCTTGATATTTTATTTTTTCGAAGACTTTTCATGTTTTTTATTAATTACTATCCTATTCCGGACAGAGAAAAATCCAAAAATACCAAAATTATTTAAATTGGTCCAGCCGTTCTCGAGTTAATGGTGTAACTAACACGATTTTCTTTTATATTTAGATTAAATCGCTGGTTTACCCAGACGAAGGTAAAAATTTTGATAGATGTTCTCTAAATATCTTCGGTCAGTTTGATCTTCATTTGCTTAAAAGCTTTTATTACTGTAATGGGGTTAATAAAATTAAAGTTAAACTCAATCGGGCAAATAGAAACGTTCGCCTTTAATAAATCAATAGAAAGCGACGTTAGTGAATTTACGGATTCAGTAGTTTTGAGCAGAATTGGTACAAAAAATACAATTCTTGTGGTACTTGGGAACTTAAAGTTTTCAGTGTGTACCCAGCCAGTCTGAACTGTAAAAATATCATCTAATGAGAATGTTAGTGAAGTGAACGCAAAAACTTGTCAATTCCAAGTAGGTACAGAGGCCAGCACATCAAGCTACCTCAATGTGTCAAATTTCTTTGATCGTTTTTCAACTTTATCGCAAACAGTGTAAGATTAATTTTCAAATGGAAAAAAATTACAGTTTGGGGTAGTTTGATGCAGCTCACTTCGCCTTCACTTCACCTATATATTATTAGGAAGTGATTTCAACAGAAGAACAGTGGCTGCTGTACTTATTGTCTTTTGTTTTTGTTTGTTGTTCAAATCAGCTCAAATCACTTTAAATCAGCTTTGTTTTACTTTCTGCTGATTCAGTTTAGTTGCTAAATCTTTAAGGCTTAATTAATTTGCTTGGAATTTACAAAAGGCATCTATTATGTTAAACTTTTTTTGCTTTAAAAGAACGTATAATTGAAAACATTCAAATAAGGCTGAGAATCAGCACTTTTTAAACGTCAAAAAAATCATACCAGTCCCATGCCAGTCCCCCAAAATGCCAACCCTACACCACTTCCAAGTGTCTTTGCTAGAAAGAAGAAATGGCGGAATAAACTCCCCAGCAACACATCTGTCTGATTCGTTCGAAGAACTTGAATTTATACAATGAAATGCTCAGTAAGTAGCATAAAGGTTTAAAATCTAACAACTCATTAATGCTTCATTACGAAACAAAAACAAAACTGAAAAAAAAACTACGCTATTTCCCGCTTGCCATTCAACACAATCATAGTTACATTGTTCCCGGATACCATTATTCCCTGCACATGAGAAAGGAATCGTCAAAATATGCATCAAAATAAAACAGTCGATTTGAGCGGAAAATTTCGGTCGACTGTCAAGCACGTCCCGGTGGAGTCGAGCCAGAATATTCTAGAAACTTCCAGCATATTCTCGCAGCAAGAAACCGGAACATGGTTATGAAATTGGTGACGTATTGAAGCTGTTACTGACGATATTTGGCTCCATTTTGGCATTCCTATGTATTTTTGCTTAATGGTCTTAAGTTGATGGATCTGATTTCAACTAGCATCTTAGTTTATCGTCACTAGACAACGTTAACGTTATATTTACATCAATAATATATTAAATTTGATAACTTTCACACAACTTCCTCTAGCGTCTACTATATGTACTAGACAACTGCAAATAAACATACATTATATAGTTCTAAATACATGCATATTATAAATAAATTATACCCTGGTACAGAACAAATGATCGTGCTCATCAGACAAACATTTGTCTTGGGTAGGCATCGAACTCACGACCTTCGGCTTAACAGTCAGTACCACTAACTACTAGACTATAAGGCCAGTCATAATTATAATTAATATGTACTATATTTTGCTTCGTTATATGGTTTCGCTTGCGTTAGTATAGATTTTTATATCCCTTGGGAACAATACCTACCAACGTACGTTCTAATACCCCTGACAACGTGTAGGTACATTTACTGATGATTGGTTGAGTAATTAAGGCGGAAAAGCGTTACAAACCAACCAAAGTATGTTCATGTTTTTTTATATTAGTTAAGATAGTAAGTCATTCTAGTATGACAACATAATTCAAAAAAAATGGTTAAATATTCTGCTGTCTTATTTAAAGCTAAAACACTAAAGAGTTATTTTTAACAAGAGAATTTTTTTATTCATTCTTCATTCATCCAAATTATCCTCTTATTGATAGCAGTTTAACAACGACTGCTACTAATGCCAAAATAATGCCAAGTCATCATAAATCTACCCGTTGTAAAAAACAGAGTCGTAAATATGCGGAACCCGGTAAGCAATTAAATGAATAAAAGACTAAATGCTTAGTTTCCTTTCAGTTTTTTTTCTAAAAAGTATTTTCTGCGTATTCAAAACTGCTTGTAATGGCTTAATTGAAGAAAAAATACGGTTTGAGTAATGACAGGGCCTTTAAGCTTGCCCTTAAACTTTCATAGTGACTTTTCGTTTTAGTCCATGGGTATGATTTGGAAGAATGATGTTTTTAACCCTCCTTTCGCATTAAATTTAACCCCGTAATTGAAATTTTGGTGAACATTTTTTACTGAGAACTTTGTCGATAAATAATTATATCTCTAGAGTTTCGAAGAGCGCATCAAAAATAAAGTTGTAGTTTTAACCTTTTCCATATCCGTAGGTACTTATGCAATTGCTAGCAGGAAAAGATTGACACATTGTTTACCACAGAGCCTTACTCTTCGTATATTTATTGTGTCGGATTTTCTAGCTGATAAATTGTAGTTGTGAATTTATTAATTAATTATTATTGTGGTTCATAGCCCTTCTATACTACTAGGTAACCAGTTCACTTCAGGCACCCTAACTAACATAGCGTTTGTTTCTATAGCCTGCAATCACATACATAGGTATATAGACCTAGATAACGCAAGAGCAAAAATCGTAACTGGCCATTTAGTGATTAATATTATGCGTAATTAATTTAAAAAACAATTATTTTTAATCTAATACCCTCAGTAATAACTGGTAATATCAAATTTAAGAAAAACAAAACATTCGTATTACAGTTACGGTTTTCATACAGATCGTGGTACTTGCGTTATCTGGGTCTATCTATATCTGTGCCTGCAATAATCCAGCTCTAGAGCACACTATTGGACTAATGCACTCACCCTACGCCTAGGCGTAGTGCATTTGCAATTTGTATAATTTGCGTAAGGTTCCGAGAAAACTTGATAATGGTTGGTAAATGTTTGCTAATGAACTGCATCAATCAATAAATATAGTAGTATGTACAGACGCCAGCACATCAAGTTACCCCAATGTGTCAAATTTTCCCAATTGAATATGAACCTTATTCTGTTTGACATAAAGTTGAAAAACGATTAAAGAAATTTGACACATTGGGGTAACTTGATGTGCTGGCGTCTGTACAAGGATACTTTTATATTACATTTATTAAAAAAGAAAGCAAAAGAAATGCATCAGAGCTATATGTGGTATCTGCCCTGACGAGCCATGTAAACTGTTATTTGGTAATTAATACCTGACTGTAACAACTTTATTCTATGTTTAAGGCGAATAAAGACGTAATACTTATCTCAACAAATAAAAATTCTATTCTACTATGTTCTACAACCAATTCCAAAAATCATCTGGTGTTCGGGTTTTATCTAAATATGCACGTGACCTACCCCAGTGGGTTCGTCCAGCACGATTCTACTCCATCACAAAAGCATCGTTAGATAAGGTCCGGACTCCGCACAGACCGTTCAACTTAGCATGTAGTTGACGTGATTTTATATTCATACCGGACTTTTAGAAAATATTCAGGTTCGAGTTTCGAGTCATTGATTTTGGCAGTGATAAATAAGAGTTGAGTAAAGAATATTTTGTGGATTGAAGTTGAAATTTTATTCTAGTTTGTTAGTTTTCAATTTGATCGCTATTCAAAGTTATGTGCTTTGCATTTTGAATGGGGCGGCTATTAGGTCTGTCCAACATTTCAGGGACTATAGGCCTGATTTAAATATGTATTGTTCAATAATTCATTAAACCCTAAAAGGACACCGGTCTCCACGCTGTCATTATCTTCCTATTGTGTCTCTAATTGACACGATTGAAAGGTTAAATAACTTTATTAATACTTTATTTCACTTTCTAGTTTTTGTTATCTTCTTGCGCCTACCATGTTCTGTTTCGTCTTGGTAGACTGGTAGAAAATGCCAACGGCATTAATTCCGCCTTTGTACTGTGTCTTTTACTAGTGCATACATTTTTAAAAAAATAATATAATTATTAATATGGCTGGGTTACCGGATTATTTGTTTTCCTAAGTATCCATGAATTAAGAATTCACACAAAGACAAATCTACCAAAATCTCCTTTGAGAACCTCCTCCTTTTTTGTAGTCGGTTAAAAATATTAAAAATATGGCTGAGTAACCAAAGTGAATATTTTTTTGAGGATTCATGTAAGTAGTAAGAATTGGACAACACAAAAAAAATATATAAAAGTCGACTGTAATGCTTAATTTAAAAAAAAATATAGCGTGGATAACATTGCGTAAAAATAAATAAATAAATATACTTTGTTTATTAAACACACTTACTATTATTACAACACTTATATTATTATTTGCGTGCCACACACACACTTATTATTATTTGCGTGCCTGAATCATTCTTTAGAAACAGACAGAAACCTTTTTTTAAAATTAAGTGTCTGGATTTGTTTCTGGTCAAAGGCTGAAAGTTCTATCACATAGGAGTTAGTCATAACTAGCTATATATCAATGTATATACACATCTGCCTAACCCTACCCTTCGGGTAACACAGGTGCTATAATTGTCATTCAAATGATAAGTCCAGCGTAAAGAACAATCATGTTTAATAGCAACAACTAAAATGCAATATAGAACAGAATTAAAATAAAATACTCTTTAATTGTACAAAATAAAAAATTACAAATAATAACTTATAGCATATTAATGTGTTAAATTGGGCAGCCTTCTTACTAACTAGCAGACATCCCGCGGTTTCACCCGCGTTGGTCCCGTTCCCGTGGGAATACAGGGATAAAAAGTAGCCTATGCCACCCGGGGATAGTGTAGCTTCCCAACGGTAAAAGAATTGTTCAAATCGGTCCAGTAGTTTCGGAGCCTATTCAATGCAAACAAACAATCAAATATTTCCTCTTTATATATTAGTATAGATAGATGACCAGACTTGATAGATAAAAGGGGAAAAAATAGGTACCCAGTTTCTGTACTATGTATGTGTACAAATAATAAACATTAAAAAAAGTATTTCTAGGTACCGGTAAACCGAGGTTACTTATCTTTGGGTAACTTTGGTAGTTACACAAAGTACAATTTTTTTTCCGTTTTACCCTTAAAATTAACGTGGCTGATTATTTATTCCCGCCTACTAGGAGTTCTAGTTGTTAGGCTATGCTTGGCCAATGTTTTAGTTATAACAGCTAGTACTGAGTTGACTAAAAGTCACTGCAATGTTTACCCAGAATGTTCGTTTAAAATGCATTTTAGATAGGGGTGACTTTAGAGAGTAATGTTTAATTGGGAGATAATCAAAGTAGTCTCATTTTCAATAGTTATTTATTTAACGACATTAACTTTTCTTTCGCCGAAACTTGTAATACATTTTTATTAAATAATCGTTACTTAGTTATCACTTAATGCACCATCACTATGTTATTTCTTTCCAATTATTTATTTTACAATTGTAAAAAATACATCATTAATCCGTGATTATATTATTTGAGGTACAAAATGTTACATCCTTGAGCTCCACTTCGTAGCTTTTAAAAGGCTCATCGTGTTCCCAAACTTTAGACTGTTGACAATAATAACTGACTGACTGTTAACAAATAATTTCGTTTACGACTGAAGATTAATATCAAGGAATGCTTTATTTGTAATTAGTTATAGGCATTAGTTCTAAGTAAAATAAGTTTAAGTTATGAATTAATTAAGGCCCATTTACCGCATTGGTTATCTGTAATGGTAAATGTTTGTTGATAAATAAATAAATAAATAAATAAATAAATCAAAGTGTTTTCCTTATTTTAGAACTTTCAATTGCCTGCCTTTTGATTAGTATCCTGAAAAGAACAAAGAATATTGCCTAAAATATCTAGCAGAAATGTCTGACTTAGAACGTCGTTTAGAAAAAGTACAATTTAAAAATATGTCTATCCTACAATATTTTAAGTTTATGGGGCAATTACCTTGTACAGAAACCAGCACATCAAGTTTCTTCAATATGTTAATTGTTTTTTATTAGAAATGGGTGTTTTCAATTTCGGAATCGAGTGAATTTCATAGAATGTGAAAAACATAATATATTATATAATTATGCAAAAAATATAAATTTCGTAAAAATAAAAAATCTATCTTACGTTTGCATTATTAAAAAGTCTATGGGCAAGAATAACTTACATTTTTCCTAGCAAGTTTTTAAAATAAGTGTGGTTAGTTTTTGCTTTAAATTCACATTTTATAACACAAATATTATCTTGTTAAAGATTTGTTTGAACATTCCAAAAAAAAAACACTTAACTTAGTCAAGCAAAAGTAAAAAAATCTTGCCTTACGCTTTTAATTCAAGAACTTTATGTTACTATTTATGTTCTAGCTAAATGAACGGGTTTTAATGTTGTTGTGAACGACCTACCTCATTTTCACACCCTATAATTATACTTGGGTGTCACAAAAACTTGAACCTTACCATTTTAAGCACAAT
Organism: Euplexia lucipara; assembly: GCA_921972225.1. Taxonomy (NCBI): domain Eukaryota; kingdom Metazoa; phylum Arthropoda; class Insecta; order Lepidoptera; family Noctuidae; genus Euplexia; species Euplexia lucipara. The sequence continues at coordinate 20,070,771 of OV179159.1, forward strand.
AAAACGCTGATGCTTAGTAAAATTGTCTTAGGTGTCTTACTTAAATGTCTCTAGGGACTATTAAAGGTTAAGCTACGTTTGTCGAGGTCGGTCGGTGGATACCCGTCTACGAGGTTGCTTTTAAAAGTGGATCGTTTCATCTATGGAATAGAATTCATTGTTAATTGGAGGTATGCTCTCGGTTTGGTTGGCTCCGTTAATTTTATGAAATTATTGCCGAATACAGACTTTATTTTTATAACGTGAACTGTGTGGATCATTTGTAAAGGTCGGTCGGTCAGGAGACAATTTTTGAAATTAAACGCTAATGGTCAAGAAATAAAGTCTCTTTTTTTTCTTTTTTGTTTGTCTTTTTATTTATATTTAAACGTGATTTTACAAAAAGAAGATTTACCACATGTATTTTTACTAGACCAGCAGACGTCCCGCGGTTTCACCCGCGTAGTTCCTGTTCCCGTGGGATTACAGAGATAAAAAGCCCATGTCATTTTTTAAATTGGATCATTAGTTCCGAAGAATACCTCCTACATACAAACTTACAAACAAACAAACAATTTTTACCTCTTTATAATATTAGTATAGACTACTAAGGTTTTTAAATCACTTCCTTTTCTTTTAAACAGAGCCCCTGACGACGATCCTGGGTGGACCAGAGCTGTTCATCAACACGGGGAGTACCATTAACCTAACGTGTGTGGTGCAACACTCTCCGGAGCCACCACCAGCTATACGATGGACACATAATGATGAGGTGAGTGGTACACCTTCTATTATCAACCGACTACGGTGATGCACAAATGAGGGTTATAATGAAATTAACCACGATGTATGTTTGTATCATAAGTTCATAACTTCTAAACTGCTTATCGTCATAAATTACAAATCAGGTTTCGTTGAAATCGTCTTGCTTGTCCGCTGGGTATGCATAAGTCAACTGAGACACGGATCTCAGAAAGAACACTTATTGATATATATAATTGATAATTTAGAGAGCAGCGGTGGCCCAGTGGTGGCGGCCCCGACTTACGAACAGTAAGTCGTGGGTTCAAACCCAGGCAGGCGCATTACTTTGAGTAATTTATTTCATCACCACTGCTCTCCAAAACGGTGAAGGAAAACATCGTGAGGAAACCGGCATGTCCTAGAACCAAAAAGTTCGGAGACATGTGACATCTACCAATTCGCACTGACCCGCGTGGTAGATTATAGCCCATACGCAAAATACGCTTTTAGACGTGGAGTTGCGGATACCAGCCCGGTATCTTTAATCTTTTTTTTTTTTTAATTGATAGTTTATTTGAAGCCAGTGCAATATATGTCTTCTTATTTTATACATCTCAAATCTACGAGCGCCTTTAGATAGCTGTAATGAATGATCGTAACGTAAGAAATAATGTGACCATTGAATCGGTATGATTGGTCATCAATCCATTACTGTAAATGCATGATGGATGAAACGACACGTAATATTATAAATAATAAATATTCCACAACTTTTCACACAGCGCCATTTAGTCGCCATTTAGCTTGAGTTATGGGTACTAAACAGCTGATAAACATACGTATATATTTCTAAATACATACATATTATAGATAAATTACACTCAGACACAGAACAAATGATCATGCTCATCACACAAACATTTTTCCTGGGTGGGAATCGAAGCCACGACCTCCGGCATAGCAGTCAGGGTCACTAACTACAAGACCAACAGGCCAGTCTATATTCCGAAAGCATCTGCCACGAGTTGGCGAATTTACTGTTTTAACCAGTAGTAATGGAATATTGTTATGGAATACAACTACAACGGTTTAGCTATCTGTTTATTAACTAAGTATCTCAACAGCTGAACAATCTTCAAACAGCTCACCAGTATCGGTCACAACAGATTTCCGTCCTAAACACGCAACCAAATACAATTGCGATTCTCTTGACACAATCCCTTTCTCGTCAGCAACAATACCCCAAAATGGAGCATTCAGCGAGAACCACAAGAATATATTTATAGCTCAGACTACCCAATTGTTTTTGACAAACAATTGTTGCAACTGAACAATTTACATCTGTCCACAATTTGCATAAATTCACCTCGGAACGGTATCAAATGATTGAATCTGGCAGTTTCGCTCTTGCAAATAAATTAGTCGTCATCGAAACTTTGTCGACGCAGAGGTTTGCAAGCTGCCTTTGATAGATGTTCATTTATACCTGCATGTGGTTAGGTAATGTTGGGAAATTGGAGTGAGCTGATGTGACAAAGGTGTCGTAAATCCTGTTGCAGTAAAACCTATTAACTTAGAAAGCTAGCTAGCTTGTTGATGAAATTTTGTCATTTTGGTATGTTTTGCTGCGTCGTGATTTTATGACAAAATCAGAAAAGAAACAGTGTAGGAATCATTATGGTGGAAGCTTATAAAGACCTCAAAAGAACACATTAGACACAAATCCACATGGTTCTCCGACCAAGATAATTTCTGGACTTTAAAAGAAACTGACCTCTGATCTGAGTTTCTTTCGGTGTTTTAATCTCAATTTCAAACACCGACTTCACGTTGTAATACATTAGGGTCTGATAGTTTCACTAATTCCTGTCAATCATTTAATTTCGGAATTAGTGAAACTTTTTGTAGTAAAACTCTTAGTTCACATTGAGGTAAAATTTCAAGGCATAGTCAATTTAAGTGTAGGTAACATTATCACCATTTAAGTCAAAAACCGTAGACTACTACTAAAAACAGGGCTGCCTTAATGATTCAGAAGAATTAGAATCAATAAAAACCCATAAAAACAGAGACATACTTTTTATAATTATAAAACCGTGCCCTACTTTCAAGCCCACTTGGACCTTAGCACAAGAATAATAATTACATTTATCAAGCTGTCTGCAAACGAGACTACGTGACATTGAGACCTTAAAACTCCGCCATTTTGGAAGTCCCCCTCGCGAGGACCAAGCGTCAGCAAAATTATCTCTTCTGTCAACGGCCTGACAAGATATATAACGATGTTGAACAAGAAAAAAATTGGATGTAGACAGCGAAGATTTTGGTGTGAAAACTGGGGTGCATTTTATGGAAATATAAAACGAAAATGGTACTATCAGAGTGGGTAAACCTGTTTTTAGTACCTCACTAAATTATACATATTTTTCTGACTAAAACTTTACCTAGTTAGAGAAGAATATGGTCTTGTTACGAAGAAATATTTATTTTTTTACTAGAATAATGCGAGGTAAAAATACGCCAATATGGTCACCAAATTTGCACTCTCCGAATCAGGTAATTTGTAGATCTTTGAATAAAAGTCGCTAGAGTACCTAGTCAAAATTCTGAAGGTCTGACATCCAGTTTAACTAAGGGTTAACGTAATATGGAGGTCAGAAAGACGATTATAAACGCGAAAGTTTGTGTGTATGGATTTATGGATGGTTGGATGGATGAATGTCTGTTACTCTTTCACGTAAAAACTACTGAATGGATTTTAATGAAATTTGGTATGGAGTTAGCTGACACCCTGGATTAACACTTAGGCTACTTTTTATCTCTGTATTCCCACGGGAACGCGACCTACGCGGGTGAAACTGCGGGACGTCTGCTAGTCCCCAATTAGTTAAGCTGAGCCATACACAGGGCACCCCCGTTTTACCAGCCATGTTACCAGACTACCAACAAACACAAGGATAATAATAACTCAAATTGTGTAAAATCAAGGACAGCTTAACGAAATGGCCCATCAGGACCAGAAAACATCCTCCCAATGACTTGTATTCATTGCATTAAACCGTCAAGTTTCAATACCAATTACATTAGCGAAAGTTAAATAATACTTAAATTTCCAGAATTCCACTTATTTGACGTATCTCTTGCTTCTTCGAACTTTTTAAGTCAAATGTTTCACGTCGCTGTGTTTGTCGAAACGTCAGTTTAACAAATGTAGTGTCGTCCTCGAAATTTAGGGATCGCCGCCTTGCTGGCGCCTTGTTTAAAGTTTGCTTACTTTATTTTGTGAAGGCCTTTCACTAAAAAAGACTTTTTACGTGTCGTTAGTTTACGCGTTAGATCTTCCCATTTAATTGGTGAAAAAGAGACGATTAGCTTACATAAATGAGCTTCACGCACTGACTGTCTTTTGCTCAGCCATTTTTCTTTTGCATATCAAATCCAATAACGCGTCATAATCATGAACTTATTATAAAAAAAAATCATGTGAGAGGCTCTAAACAACAACAGCTGTGCGGGTCGATATTCAAAGGTTAGCAATGCTTGACAAGGTTGGGCCGAGTGATCATCCAATCTACACTGAAGAAGGGATTACGTTTGTTTTAGTTGGACGATGTTAGTTATCTTAATAATAACTTTCACGTTTTAATGATTTGAAATTAATAATTTTGTCACTAACAAATAATAAAGTGAACGAGAGAACACCGGTGTCCGCGCTGTCATTGTCTTTCTATTGTGTCTTTAATTGACACGATTGAAAGGTTAAGACAGACGGTATGGACAATTTGCTTCTCCGTCCGTTTCCTTAGAGTTTTCATATACACTATTGGTTTCATTCATAAAAAGTAAATACCTACCATAAAGTAAATTATATTCAGTGACACCGATCATCAAATTAAAAAGTTCTATACACGTTCCTATATTACAGTCAAGCACTGGCTTTTTACATTTCAAAACTTAGACGTCACGTAATCTGTGTTCCACTATCTTCAGACAAAAGCAATTCCTTGTTAACGAGGTTAATTTTCATATCTTTGCCTCAACTAAGCGTCCTAATTAGAAGTTGCCTAGTTAGATATTAGTATAATTTTGTACGTCAGCAAAACTGAATCTAAAGCTACCATTTGATGTAATACAGTGAATCCTTCATCGGATAACCTACTTATTAGTATTCAGCCGGGGCGCGGTACAAATGTGCGTCGTGTTTGCACGAAATTGAGCGATCGTACGCCGACGTTTTAACTTGATTCTGTTATTTTATGAACGAGACAGTTCTATTTAAGTTAAGCTAAAGCACTGATGCTTTTATTGCTTAAAACTGTACTTAACCACTTCCCTGTCTCATGAGTCACATATGACTCATGTTGATTGTTGTGTCTATTTGGTAGACAGTGAACGTGTTAAGATTGATTTACTACTTACTAGCTCAATAAAATGATAAAAACTTCTTTTGATAACGAGAAGCTTAATGTGCATCGTTCATAGCACATGAGTTCTAAAAGAAATAGTGTGTTTTAGTCGCCAGTTATCTTAGAGTAATCTAACACATGCTACACATTAATATATTGCAATCATAAAAGGTAATACTACTGATTCCCAAGGTAATTATGAGCTTTCATTATGGGACTCAGTGTTCAGCCGTACGAACTAGTACATAGTTAAATACGAATACATTGGTTTGAATGTCAATCTGTCTGTACATGATTCTCAACCGCACATGATTTTCCTGACGTTAAGTGTTTTGCTTAAACTTACAAGAAACATTTAATAATTTAATTTAACCCAGTACGACTGTTCGTTAAAAGTATCAAAGTCACTTTTTTTCATTTGAAATCTCATTAGTTGGGGCAGTAATCAATATTACCATACTCAAAAGTAAAAAGCCCCACAGAAAAAACTTGAAAATAAAGGAAACTCCATCGAGTTATCCTTATTTTCAAGTTTTTCATCTTAAACTTCAATATTGACAGGAACAGGATCATACCTTGACGTATGTCGATGTCTTTTGCACTCTTAATATACACACGTCTAAAGTGTCTAGGGATCAACATATATTTTTGCAATAACTTTTCTCCTGATTGATATTAATTAAAATTTTCTTTAAGGATTCATCAAATAAAGTGTTTTCGTTTGTCACAGTAACGATAAACCAAGTCACCTTTGCATTAATAAAGAAATTTGCCATTTTCCTAATAAAGGGATTTTTGACATTTGAACCACTAACATTAAAGTTCGAAAAAAATACTGAAATAACAGTTTTCTTTAAAATTTTATTGGGTAACTTAAACAATTAATAATCCGTGTTTCTACCGCGAACACTAACAACACAAGAACATCGGTTTGGCATACTCAAAATGAGTTCATCCAAATCACGCTGTGGAATGGCCGCCCATGTTCGTTGCAACAACAAAAAAAGGTCTTCTTGCGACTGGATACCCTCCATATTCGGCAGAGCTCTTCTCTGTAGCATATCCCATGCATGCTCAATCGGGTTCAAGTCTGGCGACTGAGCAGGCCAGGGCAGGACATTGATGTTAGCTGCGGCGAGAGTCTGTCTTACAACTCTTGCGGTGTGCGGTCGTGCATTATCATGCATTAACTGAAATAAGGGACCGATTTGCACTTGTAGAGGAACGATGACGTCTGATACAATCGTTTCAGCATAAATTTGAGCGTTGAGGTTGCCTCTGATCCAAATCAACTCAGTTCTTCCGCCGATCCAAATACCCGCCCATACCATGATGGTTCCACCACTATAAGGATGGACTTCCTGGCAGGATTTTAATCGCTGTTGGCGTTCAGGGGTTCTCCAGTGTCGTATACGTCTTGTATCCGGTCTCATACCAAAACGAGACTCATCAGAAAAGCACACGAAACGCCATTGTTCTTCTGCCCAATTTCTGTGTTCAAGAGCCCATTGATATCGAATCCTACGATTGTGCATTGCTATAGGTGGTACCCGTAGCGGTCTTCGGGAATGAAGGTTCACTTCATGCAAGCGGTTTCTGACTGTTTGGTCGCTAATTAAGTTCCCTGAAGAGTGATGAAGCCTCACGGCTAACATCATGGCGGTTATTGTTGGAGCTCTTCGAGTTAAGATTTGAATGTATCGGTCTTGTCTCCGTGTGGTGCAGCGATACCGTCCTCCATGGCGCTCGGCCACGGTACCAGTGCTTCGGTAACGTGTCCAAAGTCGACTGATAACACTCTGACTTGTATTCAGAGCTAAAGCCACAGTACGTTGCCGGGAACCAGCTTCTATCATTCCCACGGCTCTGAGCATTTCTTCCCTGCTTAAATGACGTCGCCGCTCCAAAAAAACGTTGGTTTTAATCAGTAGTAGGGAAACAGTAGCACTAATAATGTCTTCAATGCGTTGTATGTTTTTATAGGGAAAATATTGACAGCTGATTTTCATCTTTTACTCGAATTTGATTCACAGTTCCTGATTCAAATTATGAAATGCACCAAAAAGGATCCATATAAATTTATAAAATCATAAATTTATTACAAAGCCACATCTCAATCTCAAGAAATCCGCATAAAAATGCTTGATCCCTAGACACTTTTGATGTGTGTATTATAAGAACATCCATTTGTCTGACCTGGACAATTCATGAAATAAATGCCTTAATTTTAATTACGAAAACCTGGCGAGCAACAATGTGTCCTTTTCAATGTCATCAATTTTAATCTAAGAGAACAAATTAGTAAGCTAACGTGAGGCTAATCGACTAAGATTAATATCTTACGTCAACACGCAGTAAGAAGGCGTTCTTTCGTCAATACCTAAGTCTAAATTACTGTCTTAGCTATATATTGTAGGATTTGTTGTAGGGGTTCGCTTGTATGTACATGTAAAATTAGACCCCATAATAGATTAGTAACGCGCTTATCCGCTCGGCGGTTGCATCCTGAGTGCGCTGGAGTGCGCGGTTAGCGACGAGCTAGCCTCGCTTCCCACCACCGATAACTGTGCTCCAAATGACGACGTTTATTAAACATAATACACTACATCACTGTCGTATCTTTTCGTACCTTGTGTACCTTAAATGGTGTGTGGCTAAGTAATAGCAGTCACACGTGCCAATAGAAGGTGAAACTACGCTCATCGAAATCGGTTCTTGGATGGATGAGCAATTAACCATAAATTACAAGTCAAAACCAGTTAGTCATAGCTATCAATAGTAGACCTTTAACAGTCGTTACGAGTACTGAGAACCTTGAAAGCCTGACAACCAGTCTTGCCCAGGGGTATCGTTTTACCCAACCACTGGGTTGTGGAGATCAGGTAGTTAGTCGCTCCATAAAGAACACTGTTATTCATCTGCATCTAGTTAGATTAGAAGCTGACTCCAACGTCCGCCGCCCCCCACGTACATGGACCCAAGGTTTATACGTAAAGGAAGTAAATAATAATAAGCAGTCAATAGTAAAGGAAAACATCGTGAGGAAACCGGCATGTCCTAGAACCAAAAATTCGAAGACATGTGACATCTACCAAGTCGCACTGGGCCCGCGTGATAGATTATGGCCCATACGCGCTTTGATTTGGAGTTGCGGATACCAGCCCGGTATCTTTATCTTTAAATAGTCAATAAGGATAGTTTCAACTATATTAAGCAACATAGACTTCGTGGCGTCTCTTAATAAATAACTTGATTTGAATTCTTGCCAGTTTACTTTGAAAGGATTGCCAAGATATGAGACGTCATTTGTTTCAATAGAATACAGTTTCAAGTATGTTGGTTTTGCTATGTGTGTGTGGCATGAATGTGTATTTATGTAGGTTTTATAACAACGTATCGATCACATCGCTGCTATCTGTTACCAAGTACCTAAACATTTTGACTACGATTTTCATTTCCCATTGTCTACTCTTCAAGGCTAAAATAGGTTCTTAATAAACTATTGCACTTTAATTAATGAATGCATTACTGCTTACCATCTGGTAGGATCGCAGTCAAGCACTAGTGTGTATCCTTAAAATAAATAATGCAGAAAAGTGCAGAAGATATCATCGTCATCTATATGGTCCTTGTTCTTCAACCATTGGTACAACCCGATTTCACTGCGTACCAGGTTTTTACGTGGAACGACTTCCTTTCTGTGATCAATAACCCCGTGACTTCGTAACACGATATATTGTGATTATACAGGCTATCAGACTATCAGGCAACTGACTAGTCGAAACGGTTTTCAAAAATCTATAATTGAAAGCCGAGGCCAACCTTACATCATTTAAAGTTGCTTATAAGATTAAGTCGGACTCAATTGTTAAGGAAAATAACCAACCTAAACCTTTCTTCTAACCTAACGTATTGTTTTTTCTTTATTTGGTACGGGGTGGAGACCCAGAGCCTGACAGACCCCTCCGGCCGACTGTATCTGTCAGTTTCTTACTGACTAAAAACCCACCCCGATTTTCCATCTCACTCCTGCGCCGGGGGTCACGGGAATAGACGACTAACCGAACCTTCTAATATAGAAGTCAGACAAAACCCCTCTTTAGCTTTAAGCCCGCATTTAGCTACAAGCCCCTCTGTTTTACTAAAGCTTATAGCAGCTTATTTCCAAGCATATTCTCAACTCATAAAAATAGCAGTGATAGCCTAGTGGTGTGACCGGTGGATTGCCAATTCATAGGTCTCGAGTTCGAACCCAAGGCACGCACCACTGACTTTTCGGATTCATGTGCGGGTTGTATTATTATCACTTGCTTCAAAAACGGTGAAGGAAAACATCGTGAGGAAACCGGCATGCCTGAGAGATATATGTCTCGACGGCATGTGATGCCAAGTCAGAGGCCCATGGGCGGCATTAAAACTCTGACACCAGGTTAGTTACTAACCACACGATAAGAAGAAGACTCATAAAAATTATGAACGATATGTTTATGGAGAAAATTATGAAGTCGTAAATATCAAGCTATAATCCGGTTACTGGCGTACCTACTGAAATCTACCTACAATATTTTATGGACCATTGCAATTTAGTTACAAACTAATTTATTGCTCTTACTTGAAACTGCTAACATAGGTTGTACTTCGTCACAACATAAAATAGTAAAAAATAGTACATTTTTTATCGAGTCTAAAGTAAGTGGACGAATTATCTGTAATAAACTTTTACTGTGCAAGTGAGTGGGAGCTATTTTTCTATCGTTAATAGCGCAACTTTTTATGTTAAGTTACTAGTTTTTGGTTAAGTTTTTCTTTAGTGTGGTATATGCAATGTAAATAGACAAACACAAATAAAAGCCTATTTTATTCTATTCTATTCTAAACACTGATCTTAGGTGTTCTTTAGTCAAAACCATGGTGCACAATGTGCATAATAATATGCGAAGCAATTAATGAAATTCGTTTTATAGAAATGTTTTTAAGCGCCGCCGCCGCCTTGATATAATCTCTTGTACGTATGTCAATTCTTGATATACACATTGTATGTATAATAACGGTTTATCATTATTTTATGTAGGTAAATCAATGTATTCTACCTTTTCTTTAAAGTAAATAGTTTGAATCTGTACTATATCAAAAAATGGAAAAGTTTATGAGTTTGCGATATTGTAAGGGGTATCTCTGGATTTACTGAACGGACGTTGAAAAATCTTGTATATTATGCTAGGCTATACATATAATGCACGCAGACGATCTAAGCGAGCAAAGTTATAGTTAAGTTACAAAACCATTACATCTAATTACAATTCTTCTTAATCAAACGTGGTGGATACTAACTACGTCCTACCCAACACATCACAAATTGATTCTTAAATGTAAGGGTTGTTACAAGATTCTTTTTAAAACTTGAGAGAGTCAGAAAGGTTTCCATTAGAACATCGGTGTTCCGGAACATCCTGCAATGGCTGCGATTCGTGCAGTAAATTGGAACTCATTTATAGAAACTGCACTGCGTTTGACATCCACTCCAACAATTGGACTTTAGAAAATATAAAGTAACTAGCTACCATTGTGTTTCAACTTTGTTATTTTTAACACTAATGTAGTATCTTTTGTTAGGAAGTTTCATTTCATTCTTGTCGGCAATATTAGTTCTGTCTTTGAAATTGGAATACATCTGGCATACAGCTTCAAAATAAGGACAAAGACTGACGGTGATAGACAAGACTATTTTAAATTTGTTTCTACTAGAAAAGAAAACGTTACCCTGCACTAGGAATTTCTCCTGTGTTGTACTAAATCTTCAATTGATAACCAAGACTAATGGATACACGTGCTATCCGAATAACGGAGGTATCTCGATCTGCAATGGATGGTCTTATATACAGGCGCCAGCACATCAAGTTACCCCAATGTGACAAATTTTCCCAATTGACTATGAACCTTATTCTGTCTGTTGGTCATAAAGTTGAAAAACGATCAAAGAAATTTGACACATTGGGGTAACTTGACGTGCTGGCGTCTGTATATGGACTAACCTCGTCAAGAATAGATTAACTTTCATACGATCCGCGAAGCTTTTATTATTAGCCCACGAGTCCGTCAAAGCCCCTATTTCAGACAAGCTATTTCTACAATTAACCTTTGTGTGTCTAACATTTCATTAAGACCTAGAAACAAGTTTATTATTCACAAATCATTTTCAAGGAGCACTTTATTAAGTAAAATATAGTCTCCATTTCTTTATCAAATCGTTCCTTAATTAATCAAATTAATTTCCCAGTCACAATCGCTGCTCGTTCACGCCTCTTTAAGTCTGGAGTGTAGCCAAATGAATAAGTTAGTGGAAATCTTATTAGAATCAATATTATTTCTACTAATAATTCGGACTTAAGAATGTACGAAATTGAATAGAAAGCAGGAAAAGAAAAGGCTTTAATTTGCATTACAGCAAAATAAATACACAATATATAAACTATAAAATACACATAAGACAAAGAAACAGAAATATAGATTAATGAAACATTTATTTGGTGCTCACGAAGTGAAAAAAAAACCAAAGTCACAAAAAACCATTAGAAGATGCAAGTAGCACTAAAATAAAAATCTAAAACTGACTGGGTTGGTTAAGATATTACCATCGTTTTCCGTTTCAAAAAGAAAAATCCAAATGAAATAATGTCATCAAGATTTACTAACTCTCTCCTAAAATGTCATAATATGTACAACAGTTTGTTGCTTTGCCAATTATGATGTAATTATTTGTGCATTGTAATTTTTCGTAAAAGAACTCAGTAACACTGTCCTTTTTTTTTAATTTATTTTAATTACAACGTTACAGTCTTATAACATAACATAGCATCTGCCAAACTGCAATGCAATTTTTCGGCAGTTAGTTCTCGTGGAAATATCACGAATTCATTTTTTACTTAATTTAAACTAAACTATACTAAATAATTATACTACTTATATTACTAAGTAGGTCTTTTTTCAACAATCTTAGAGATTACTTATAATACTATGACTTGGCCCCCTCGGCGGCACCAGTTGACAAATGCCGTGAGAGTACATCCCACTCATCTCAAGATATTTCCTCAAATGTAAGGTAAGTAAACCGTCCCTCAACATAGCAACTGAGGCCTCCGATTGGCCGCCACAGCTATGGACACATTGATAGGTAGTGTTTCCTTAGGACACTTTTAAGGTGGTTTTTGCTTCTAATGCGATCGATGACACCTTCCGGTAGCTCATTAACTAATGTAGGTGTTATCCATCGTCTCGTGCGCTTACCATAATAATTGCGGGCGATATGCCTTATGGGCGATGTTCTTTAAAAATGACAGGTGATCAGGGGCTCGAGTCTGCTATTGCAATCGTGTCTCAATGATCGGTCATTGATCGAATATTGGGCAACTTTGACAGTTTTTGTATGGGAAATGTGTCATAAGTTTGACGCTATACGTCAAAAATCGATCATTGACCGGTCATTGAGACACGATTACAATAGCAGACTCGATCCCCTGTAGTATTGTTTTGTACGTCATCATGAACGTCACCAAAACGGGGACGATCGTAGCAGACTACGTTCTATAGTTTCTGACTATCCCAATGGGGAAAAATGCGTGAGTTTTTAATTTTAGTATCAATGTAATTTTAATATTGATATTATTCCAGACCTTTGGAAGGCTTACGAGGGGCCGAAGCCAACTCGCAGAGGCCCTTTGTCGTTTTTAATGAAGTAAAGCCCCAATCGCAGATTTTCCCTGTATGCATTATGCAAATACATCCAAGAAAAACCTACTACTAGTGCAGGACTATATTGCAACCTAAAGCAAAAAATGTATTGGGCTATGGGTTAGGGATGGATAAGGTGAACTGGTTATCGAGTACTATGGAAGGACTATGGCCCCTGCCTCATCAGTGCTTTATAAATACACGATTAAAATGGCAGAGGGTGACTTGCACACTCAGTAATGGGCCCTCTGAAACGGCCGCTTGCACATAGTGATGTAACAACAAGAGGGCAACATAACCTGAGGTGCTTGACGAGAGAGGCATTCCACGGCTATCAGGACAATCCCGAAAATACGGTCAAGATCCCTACCAGCACCTTACTGGAATGCTTCCTTCCTCTGAGCACGTTTGCTCTTGCGAATCATCACTCTAGCCGGCCAACTAAGACAAGAAAGAGGTGGGAGCTCCGTTCCTCGTCAGTGCTCACTCTGGCCGGCCAATAAAAGCAAGCCAGAGATGAGGAACAAGAGTTCTTCCGGAAGATTGGGCCCGTGGTGTCGCTACTGCCCAACAGCTCGCCACAAGCTGCACTGCAGGGTTAATATTTTATTATTAGTTATGAATTATGAATAGTATATTTACGTTAAAAGCACACCACAAACTACCCACATAGTTATCTTTTCTTCTTCCCAACCTAATCCATCAAAAGGTTGTCTTACGTCTGTAAGAAAATTCTTTTGACAATTAGGTCGACTATTATTAGGTCCTAAAGACATTATTTGTAAGTTAATATGGTGTACAATAAAGAGATATTCTAACATCCTATAACGTTTAAAAAGAAAGTGTTCACTTTACGTTTTGAAAACAGAAAACGCTTCGCGTTTAATAAATCGCATTAAACTCAACAATAAGATTTCCTAGAGCAGATTCGCGTTACGCAATAGCCATGCTGAATTTATTTTCTAAAGTTGTTCTCTGTTTTTTAGCATAATGTTGGTTTATAGTTTGTAAAACAAAATAAGTAGGAGAACCTTTTTAGTAGGTAGGTAGCTACCTGATTAATAAATTAAACTCTCTGCTTCTTCTTTTCAATAACCTAGTGTCAGAGTTTTGAACCACTTAATGTTATGTGCCTTTGACTTTACATCGCAGGCCGTCAAGAAATATCTCTTAAGCTGGCCACACACATTACAGTATACTTGCGCAAGTTCAGACTTGCACAAATACACGTATTTCGGAGCTGACTACAACTGGCCCAAGTATGATTGCACAAATATCATTTCAGTGATATTTGTACAAGTGTGCGTAAATTTAGCGAGCTACTTATGCTATGAACGCGCAAACGCAAGTTTGCACAAGTTGGGAATTGGAATTTTTAACTTTTTCAACAAGAACTTGTGCAAGTCAAAAATTTGCGCCATTATCCAACACACGTTACAGTAATAATTGCACTAGTCTGGACTTGCGCAAGTATACTGTAACGTGTGTGGCCTGCTTTAGGCCTGCCGGTTTCCTCAAAATGTTTCCCTTTTCGGTTGAGAAACAATTGACAATTCGCACATGAATCCAAAACGTCGGAGGGTGTGTCTTGGGTCTGTACTCGAGACTTAATATTAAACACTATTTATTTTGTCTCTCATCAAATGTGTATAAAAAAGATATAAATTAGTTTAAATAAGTAAGAGTTTCTTTGTCTGAAGCTTGACAAATACGTAACTCCAAATAAGTTTTGTAGAACTTATTAATTCATCATTAAAATGTATAATTTTAAAACTATAACTAAACGACACACCACGCTAGTTTCCTTCAGCTAAATCATTAGCTTAATCATCTTTGTAATAATGTTATGAAAATACATTTTTACGTGCCTCGTAATCTCTATAGATGAACAAAACACCGTTTAAAAAATCAAATATAAATCTATCTATACATATAATAAAATTGTAGAAAAGTGGTGTCTGTACAATGGAAATATATAAAAAAAAAGTAGCAGAGGTTGTTATTTTATCGGTGCCGAACCCGAAATTGTAATTATTTTTTTTTTTGTCTGTTTGTCTGTTTGTCGGTTTGTCTGTTTGTCGGTATGTTTGTGCACGCTAATATCAGAAACGGCTAATTCGATTTAGATGCGGTTTTCACCAATATATTGTTGTAAGCTTCACTTAACATTTAGTGTTTATTTCATGTTAATCGGTTCATAAATAAAAAAAATATGTCAATTTAAAGAATCACGGCGAACATTTGTTAGGGTATTCTATCAGAGTACGTACACGCCTCGCGCCTGCAGGTCCGTGGCTATATAAAGCGCGCTGAGAGCCGCGCCGCTGCCATTGGCTGAAGGTCTTAATTTTTTAAGTCATCTCCACAGGAATGCCTGGATAAGCTGTACACGCGCCGCTGCCATAAGGATTCAGTTATTCGTAGCGAACACACGTATCCTGGAGAGTACCTATTATCATCTATGTATGGAAACGCAACGCAAATACCAACATGCGAAAATTCCTGGCTTTGCGAAAGAGCTATTTTGACGCCACGAAACGTCCAAGCAGCAACAATAAACGCTGAAATTTTAAGCTATGTTCTGGGTGATTATGTTGAGTAAATCTCCATTAACAGAGTCATGGAAGAAGGAGAATCTACAAGCTACCCAGTACAATTTTTAGAATCCCTCAATGCTCCTGGACTACCAGCACATAAAATAAAATTAAAAGCAGGCGTACCCATAATGCTTCTTAGAAATTTAAGCCCCCCAAAACTGTGCAATGGCACCAGGTTAAAAGTGACCAATTTACAACGAAATCTGATAGAAGCAGAGATTTTAACAGGGTGTGGAAAAGGTGAAAGTGTTTTCATTCCTCAGATTCCTCTCATTCCAAACAATTTTCCATTTACTTCTAAACGAGTCCAGTTTCCAGTCAGCCTATGTTTTGCTATGACAATTAATAAAGCCCATTATTAATTGTCATCGCAAGACATAGGCTGACTGGACGCTGAAAGTTGTGGGTGTAGATCTAAGTATCAGCTGTTTATCGCACGGTCAGTAGTACGTGGCTCTGTCACGGGTTAGCAATCCAAGGATCCTGTATGCTTTCATCCCCGATGGCCATACGTCAAATATACATGATATTTGACGTATGGCAGAAAAGCATTACTGTAAAGTAAATTTTTAGCTACACAAACGACGGTATATGTAATTCAAAATATGCTGCCCGAAAAGTCACTATTCCACGTGGACGAAGTCGCGGGCACAGCTAGTATTAAATAAAATCACGGATATGGAAAATCCAAACAAATAGAACAGAAAAATTCCTGGAAAAAATTTACACGTAAAATGAAGAGAATTTGAAAAATTACATACATTTTTCACGAGAATCAGTTCGGTTTATTTTTCACATTCCAGTCCTCGTGAACTCGGTGTTCACCTTTTTTTTAAAATTCACGTTTGATTTTCTAAAATAGTTTCACCGAGTTTAAGGCACGTTTGATGAGTGATGAAAGCCTTTTGAAAGTTATAAAAATGCATATTTGTACTTTTTAAAAGCTTGTATCAGTTTCTTACCGTTGTGGGTTACGGTTCCTTCTTCCATTCTTCTGCAGTTACCGTTTATTCAACATTCCCTTAGTGTATCATCTTTTTGACCTTTCTCCTTCTCCTCTTCATCATTATCTGACTGCCCTATCCTAACTATGTTAAGGTCGGTTTCCAGTATTACTTTATTCAATTAAATATCAGTGTTCTCCATAACTCAGTTACGTACACGATAGCCATTGATTAAATTGGTTGTCAGTCTTTCGGGTTCCTGACTCTAGAAATGACAGCCGGGACTAGCGGCTTTACGTGCTTTCCGAGGCACGGAGACGTTTCGATATGTAATAAAGGAATTTCCATCCAAAGACCGACTTCGGCAAGGTTAGCTTAACCTTTGATTGATAAGAGCGGGGTTTTTGGGGTGGTGGGATCTACCTCCTAGTGGTCCACCCCGGGCAACGGCACCGCGCGTCTACGCGATGGTGACGGCTAAAGATCCCTTACAGCGGTGGTAGGCTCCGGCCGCCTGGCGCGCGACCACCCTCCCGCCGGAGTCCGGCGCCAAACAGCTTGTCTGTGTTCCGTCGGTGTGCGGGAGTGCCAGTGCCATTGGGGGTTGGAGATGGTCAGTTGCGCGACCTAGGACCGGTCTGGGTCTCTATGTAACTCCGTACTGGGTGACTCATACTGGAGGGTAGCGGGATCCGAGGCACGGTCTCTGCCGTTGGCCGACCGCAGTTAGTAGGGGGCCCAAGTACTTCGCCAGCCACGTGGGAAAGGCTGCCCCGCCAACTCGCGAAAAATCCCGAAATGCTCCACTGTGCCAGTTGGCGACTGGGTGGGAGGACCCAGTGGCCATTTCGGGGGGGCTCGGGCGTCCCCGCAGTCTCCAAATGAGTCTCCCTCTGGTCGGACGACCAAGAGAGTCCCGTTGGGTGACCAGGCCGCGTCTCGACCATCCTTCTGTTCCCCCAAGAAAATACTCCCACACACTATGAAGAAGCTTAAAAGAAAATCGGTTTTAAAGCGGCGGCACTTCCTCCCACTTAAAGTGCATCTCACCAATATCAGAGGTTTGCACTCAAATCTCGATTCGGTCCACCACCATCTCGAGACCGAGAAGCCGCACCTGCTCTTTTTAACGGAGACGCAAATTGCAACTCCGTCGGACGTGGCGTACCTCAACTACCCAGGTTACTCGCTTGAACACAAGTTCGCAAAACGGGCTGGGGTCTGTTTGTACGTCCGCGACGATATATGCTTTCGGCGTCTCCGTTGCTTCGAAGATTCCGGGTTATCTACAATCTGGATACTGGTTGATACCGGGGTGGAGAAATCACTCTACGTCGGTGTCTACCGGTCGCACAGTGGTGACCAGGAGACAACCAGGCTCTTTGAGCACCTTATGGTGAAGGCGGATTATGCCCAGCAACGGTACCCAACGGCGGAGCTTCTCTTTCTGGGGGACTTTAATGCCCACCACGAGGAGTGGTTGTTCCCGTTCCGGAAAACTGACCATGCTGGGAGAGAGGCGCGCAAATTTGCATTATCGCTAGATCTCACCCAGCTGGTGAATGAAGCGACCCGGGTACCAGATGTTGACGGACACACAGCCAATTGCTTGGACTTGCTGCTGACTACCGACCCAGACAGGCACTCAGTATCGGTATCAGCCCCACTGGGAACATCCGACCACTGTCTAGTCAAGTCCGTGTCGCTCAGCTCTCCTCCAGATGATAGCCCTAGAGGCATGAGGCGAGTTTGGCGGTACGAGTCAGCAGACTGGGATGAGATGCGGCATTTTTTTGCATCCTTCCCATGGCATCCAGTGTGCTTTTCTTCGGGTGACCCCACTTGCTCAGCTGAAGCGGTTGCGGATGTGATACGGCAGGGAATGGAATACTACATTCCATTCTCCGATATACCGCTCGGTCACAAAGCCCGCCCTTGGTTTAATGCAGACTGCGCTCGTGCTGAGCACCAAATGCAGGCTGCATACCAGGCCTGGGTACGCACTCGTGACCGCAAAGTTCGAGCTAGACGGGTTCGCGCGAAGAAAAGAGCATTTAATTCTGCCGCTAAGTTCTGCAAGCGGGTAATCCGAAAGGCGCGTTTCGACCACGTCAGCCGTATAGGGGCTAAGCTTGCGTCCTACCCCTCTGGTAGTAAACAGTTTTGGTCCCTGTCCAAATCGGTCGAAACCAACTTCTGTCGGTCGTCATTACCTCCCCTGCTCTAACCGGATGGGTCGCTAGCTCACTCCGCCACCGAGAAGGCAAACCTATTTGCATCTCTATTTGCGAGCAATTCACGTCTTGATACTGAGTCAAAACAGCCACCAATGATTCCTCACTGTGGTTCTTCGATGCCGGAGATCACAATACACATGAAAGAGGTTCGTAGAGTACTTTGTAGCCTGGACGTGAATAAGGCTAGTGGTCCTGACGGCATACCAGCAAGAGTCTTGAGGAACTGTGCGCCTGAGTTGTCCTCTGTGTTGACACTCTTGTACCGCCTCTCTCTTGAAACGAAAACGGTGCCGAGCTCATGGAAGGTTGCCAATGTACAGCCCGTGCCCAAGAAGGGTAGTCGTGCCGACCCCGGTAATTATCGTCCAATCGCTATCACCTCCATACTTTGTAAAGTAATGGAAAGGGTTCTTAATGGGAAACTGCTGGCGTACCTAGAAGCAAACGACTTACTAAGCGACCGTCAGTATGGTTTTCGCCGGGGACGGTCAACTGGTGATCTTCTAGTGTATGCTACGCACTGCTGGGGCCAGGCCATCGAGAAACACGGCGAAGCTCTTGCCGTGTCGTTGGATATCTCGAAGGCCTTCGACAGGGTATGGCATGCTAGTCTGCTGGGCAAACTTCCTGCATACGGCATTCCCATTGACTTTTGCTGCTGGATATCTGATTTCCTGAGAGAACGGTCGATCCGAGTTGTCATAGATGGCTGCTCCTCTGACCTTTTTGGTATTGACGCCGGAGTTCCTCAGGGGTCTGTTCTCTCCGCGACACTTTTCCTGCTACACATCAATGACCTCCTTGTTCCTGGTATTGTTGGGTATGCAGACGACAGCACTGTCATGGAGAGTTACACATGTAGCGCAAGAGCCAGTGGTGATGAATTTCGGTCTTTGAGAGAGGCCATGGTAGAGCGAACGAATTCAACCTTAAGTCTTGTCTCCAAGTGGGGTGACGAAAATCTGGTTGTTTTCAACGCCACTAAAACACAAGTGTGCCTGTTCACCGCCAAAAGGAGCCCCTTCAATCTGGCTCCTACTTTCCGAGGTGCATCTGTACCAGTTACCGACGGCCTCGAGCTTCTTGGCACGAAGTTAAGTGCAAATCTTAACTTTGGTGCCTACATTGAGTCGAAAGCTCAAACTGCGGCAAAAAAGCTGGGCATCCTAAATAAAGTTAAGCGGTACTTCAAAGCTGACCAGCTTTTAGTTCTTTATAAAGCTCAAGTCCGGTCCAGCATGGAGTATTGCTGTCACCTTTGGGATGGCTCAGCCAAATACCAACTAGCCACACTCGACTCAGTAGAGCGCAGAGCCAAGAGGCTCATTGGTGACGAAAAGCTGGTGGGTACCAAGCTTCATACCCTGGCCCACCGCCGCAAAGTTGCATGTCTGTCGGTCTTTTACAGACTGTATTTCGGTGAGTGTGCTCTTGAGCTCCACGAGCTCATTCCACCATCTCCTTTCCTCCATCGGGAATCCAGACGTACTGCAGGTTATCACCCATTCCTTGTAGATGTTCCACACATTCGCACGAAGCGCTTTGCCTGTTCCTTCATTATGCGCACAGCCAAGGAGTGGAATTCCCTGCCTGCATCAGTGTTCCCGAGTTCATATGACCCCAATCTGTTTAAGTCGCGAGTTAATAGGCTTCTTATGGGTAAGCTCGTTCCATCGTCGACCTCATCTCTGACCGCAGGACAAGATTGAGGTCAAGAGTAGACCCATTATATATAAAAAAAAAAAAAAAAAAAAAAGCGGCTGGTATTATTGAACTCTTTCTCTTCATAAATCTACATTAATATTCTATACCCTTTTAGTCCAATACTATTTTCAATACTTTTCATCACAGTGCCCATAACGATTCTTTCTTAACTTTCCTGTATCTTACACCAGTCTTCAAAACTAGGTATTATTATGTTATCTATCATTACTCAATTTAAGCTAACTTTGGTTTATCTTTCTTTTTTTGTCTACATCATAAATCTCAAAAGGGCTTGTATTCATAAGTTAAGTACTTGTTGTTGTATCGTGCAGGAATTTTATCCGCAAACGGTTGTTGAAAGTTGCTTATTAAAAACGGATATTAATGTACCTATTGTTACAACTGTCCCACATAGGTACATTACTTTTTATATCTTTCGTAACCTACATTTTTGTTTATTATTGTTCACTTGTTTTTCAGCTGATTCGTAGCAAAATTAAAACGTGAACAATGACGTTTTTTTATTTAAATATTACATTTGCGTCACTGCTGCTGCAGGTGTAAAGAATATAACATTGATCGTGACAATGCTACCAGGTGTTTGGGTATTTTTAGGGTTCGGTACTTCAAAAGGAAAAAATGGAACCCATAAGATAACTTTGTTGTTCGTCTGTCTTTTTGTCTGTCTGTCTATATTTTGGGAATGCCTGTAGGTATCAAGTTGAAATTTAAACCGTGTACTCAAGTCCACGGTCCCTTTTCGTAAAAAAAAACATACGGCCGTGATTCAGCAAAAAATCCATATTTCGACACTCTCAAGGGAATCAAAATTCATATGGTTCTTTTCGTTGACCTAAAACTATGTTTGGCAAGTAACATCGTTATAAACCACACGTACCTACAAGAAAAGTCTCAAAACTGTTACATTTGTTATTAATTTAAAAGAATTAGGGGGTCTATATTTATACGGGGGTCTGATATGACAACTTTACGACTTTCTTTTGCCTGAAATACAATATCAGTCTTAAACAAACCATTTAATGACATACTCGTTATCATTCTTGATAGATCTTCCACAGGGTACATCGAAGGCCCAATGAAAACTATAGGAGTCCCTTTAAGCGAGAAGTTAGACGACTAGGAGAAAGGAGGCCTATCAGCAATGTACTTACTCCAGCTGGCATGATGATGATGGTGATAATTATGATAAGCCTAAACATTTCTCTTCAAAGTCTTTATTTCTTTCACAGGAGATCAACTACGACTCTCCCCGTGGTGGGGTCTCTGTCATTACAGAGAAGGGTGAGACGACCACGTCTCACCTGCTGGTACAGAGGGCCAAAGCCCCTGACTCCGGCAGGTACACCTGTGCCCCAGCTAATGCTAACCCAAGATCTGTTCTCGTCCATGTTCTGAGTGGTAAGTTGACTTTCTCGGATGTTTTAATTTGGCACGATATTTTATTTTTGATAATTGGATTATTAACAGCTTATTTACAGCAACTTTTTGCCAGATAAACCAATGCTACTTCCCATATGGCATGAGCAATAATATAATTAGGACTTTATTGATTTCACTCATATAATTATAACATATAGCGGTTTCTTACCGCATTCGAAAATGTAAGATGGGCTTAGAAAGTACATTTCAAATTAAATAGTACGTAGTACGTACGTACGTACGTGTAGTAGTAGTTTTATAGTAGTAGTAGTAGTAGTATGGTTCCAGATAGGATCCCTCAACCTCGTAAAGGCTAGGCCTTAAACAATGGACCATCACATACCTTTAAGCATCATATTGATTTGGATACAGCATATAAATAAAGTGGCTTAGGCATTATGCAAATCTTTAAAATATAGTCAAAAATTTAATTGTTTTATGGGGAACTATCGCGGCGGTGTGTAGTTGAGCCTTTGAGCAGTGTTTGCAAATTCAAATCCTTCAATGACATGCTATATCAAAATACTAACATAGTTCTCTTTCTCAGGTGAACACCCAGCTGCAATGCAGCATGGTGGCCAGCTCCGTCTCCAGTACCCCCTATCAGCAGCGCTGCTCAGTGTCATCGTCACCCTCATGGGCTGCTAGTATCAATAACTTCAGTTTTGTATTATCTACCTTAAATAAGTATGATGGCAGCATCAACGTCATTTTGTCTAAAGAGTCATTAGCAAATGGAGTCTTAACAACTATTTCTTGGGATTCATGATGTGATCTCTATAAGAAATCATCCATCCTGTATATTTAGCTAAACAAACGAAACCTTATTTTTCAAAGTGAGAAGAAGTTTCTTGCTGTGGTGTTTCATGAGGTTCTTTTGTAACGGTTGAGATTCCAATTGCTATCTACTCCGTGCAATCTCCTAGTGGTTTATATGTATGGCACATCAAGTTTCAGAAAATGTTGAGCTCTGTAGAGCATCGTCTCCCTCGCACGTGCCTGTCTCTTTCTAAAGCTTGTTGTTTCATACTTATGTTCAGATACTGTTGTTTACTTCTGGAAGTATGACTCTTAGTGTACCTTGGTCATCTTCAAGTTCATTGGACAGTAGTAAAATTGAACCTTTTGTATAATGTACTTAAAAAGTATGATAGCTATTGTTATATATCATTGCACGAAACAAGATTTTCATCTGTAAGTTCATGAGCTTATATAAGTTCATCATTTAAAATTTAATATAAATTATTAGGAAATTGTTACCTTGGTATCCATTTATAAATAAGTTGTCGGATTTGTATGTTGAGGCACATATGAAAGCAAAAAAGATGTTATGATTGGACCAGCAAATGTCTTCGAAGACTTGTTTCAACAACTTCTAAATTGTATGTAAAATATCTTAAATAAGGTTATTTTATAAGAAAATCGAACACAAATACTGTTAACGTACTCGTTGTAATAGTGGTTGCATGTTCTGAGGTTTCGGGTTTAATTCATGAGCCGGGCAAAGTGTCATTAGATTTATGCATCTGATTTTTTTAGTAGCATCCCCAATCACAGATTCGTGCTCAGTTGATGAGAATAGGGTCGACCACCATACCATAGGACTTTGATCTAATAAAATTTTATGATTGTTTTCCACGAAAATAAAAACGACTGAATTTCACAAACTTACCAACAATATTGATCCAAACCGAGAGCCCAATTTCGCAACTATGATACAACATACATTACTATGATTATTTTTTCATGGGCTTCCGAATTCTTTCAATAATCGCATTGTATTCTTGTGAGGTCCCAAAAATGAGCCTGATTCATAAATAATCAATTATTGACGATGTTACCCACGTTAAAAACGTCAAACGTGAATTCGTATAACATGGGATGTAATAATTTTCTTTACGCGAGGATTTGGCGTTCAGTTACCTTTTGATCAGTGAACAAACTCTATTGATGAATTATAGAAATATCGAACTTGGTCATAAAATCTGGAATTTATTATATATAATTCAGAAGTTCAAAAGCTTATGCCCATTCCATAAAATTCAGATATTTAGAACAATTTGTAATCGTCAAAGAAAATGAAATAAAAATAGAACAAAATGTGATTTTGTGTAGGCTTAGACGTAGTCACATGTTGTTCTATGTTTTTTCACTCACGAACTCACTCGCTAATAGGAGTCGTAGCATGTTGTTAAAAATATTTTTTAAATCTATCTATTAGGTACCAGTTCCAGAAATATCGCATTTATACAAAAAAAATCTAATAAAATTCTTCAGCTTTATTATAAAGGCAAAGATAAGGTAACCTTTATACCTAGCTAACAAGTTCAAACATGACCTTTTACATGGCCTTTGTAATTCAATTTCAAGTGAATGATTTTCCAATTATGAAATGAACAGATTGGTCGGGTACAAAAGCAGACCAACCGATAGAAACTAACTAACGAAATCATCACTTCAGCCCTAAATATTCGACACAGAAACTTGTCCTAACAAGGTCAATATTACGGTCAGAAATTGGGATTCCTATAAGTGCGTGATCGGGCAAATTGCATGACGTGACGTGGTGAAGGTGGGTTCAAACATTTTTCTATTAAAACTATGGTGGTTCAGCGAAGAAAATACATTTATTCCCGTATTAATTAACGAATGTAAGGTGTGTTTTCTGAAGTGGTAAATCATGGGCCGGACAGGTAATTTGGCCAGATTCGTCACTCGGTCACACGAGTGTTATGAAGCCTGGTATATTCATTACTAGCTTTTGCCCGCGGCTTCGCCCGCGTGGATGTCGAACTTCCGTCCCCTATGTTTTCTCTTTAAGGGTTGAATTTCCAAAAGTCGTTTTATAGTGGATACTTTTCACTAAGAACACCCCTTCAAGTTTCATGTCTCTAATACCAGAAGTTTGGGTTGTGCGTTGATATATAAACGTAATCATTTTAGCAGAATACTTCCGGATAGACTACTTTCAAAGTTGATCCTTCCGGTATGTATGCATAAAGATTTCTGGAACTACTGACCCGGGAAAGAGCGACGTACAACCGACCATGTGTAAAACAACTGAGACTAAGATCAACCTGTCCTGGCGTTTTGATTACAACCGTACCAAGTTTGGTTAAAATCCCTATAATGGTTTTTGAACTATGTATGTACCATACAGACAGACAGACAGACAAAACATTTACTGATTGCATTTTTGGCATCAGTATCGATCACCAATAATCCTCCAATATTAATTTTGAATATATTATTTATTATCTTAGTAGTGTGTGATAGTCCATTGAATTTATGGCGAACCCTATATTGTATCTTAAAATAAAATATTATACGATCTTAGCCGTGTGCAGCGCCCCTTGGTGAACTCCACTGCGGGTGACGTAACCTACGACAAACTTATAATTTGCGGTTGGTACAGTAGTCAGGTCTAGGGGTCGAACCGCAAAATTAAGTTTGTTTTTTATTGTATATACTTTTCCGGGATAAAAAGTACCCAGTGTTGTGCCCAGGATATTAAAGAATATGTACACCAAGTTTCATCGTAATCGAACCGGTAGTTTTTGCGTGATACCTGAACATACAGACAGACAGACAGACAGACAGACAGACAAAAATTTTTTTAATCATATTTTTGGGTTCGGTGTCGGTCTAGTAACACCCCCTGCTATTTATTTTTTTGATATTTTCAATGTACAGAAATTTTACTTCTACAGATTTATTATATGTATAGATTAAATGGGACGAAATTATGTACAGTTTTGAGTATAACATTTCCTTGTATACGATTCCACAGAAACGTAGTAATTATTATGTTTGGAAAAAAATTGAGCGTTAAGAATGTGAGCGATTAGCTTTATAAATTACACTCCGTTAAAAAAAATGTCGCGGACAAAAGTACATTGACAATCGACGAATATAGATCTTATTAACACATCGACAAGATGAAGGAAACTAACCAAGGTTCACGATGAACTCGTGAACCGTAAATATATTCCTTATCCATTTGTAGATACGATATTTTCGTCCGTGATTTTATTTCATATTATTATATTAACAAGGAAGTAACGCACCAATATGCACAAATACACCATGATCTTAATAATTATAGCAACGCTAGCTTGTTACATAACCTTAGCAGTTACTTCCATGTTATAGGTACTAACAAAAATCTTTTAAATGGCTACCATCTGAACTTTGTAAGACTATACAACGTTTTGTTAGCTTCTTTCTTGAAAGTTAAACTAGCCGTTTAAAGTTTGATCATATCAAAGTTTTATTACTTAACCCTTACGACTAGAGCAGCAAACATGTTTGTCGAATTTTATATTTTTCTAGGCTTATGTTTACGACTGTTATTTGATTTGTCCCTTCGGACATATTTTTTTACGCCGATGGCGTTAAAACGGTTTAAGGCATTTTACTATATTTTTTAAAGCATGCGCAACATTGAAATCTATCCCAAATTAAGGATACTAAACAAATCTTACGTAATAATAAACACTAGAGTAATATCGTCTAGAAAACACAGAATGTCTGCCACCTTAACAAAAATAAAACAAAACACAATTCAACTCGAAAATTGTCGTATAAAAATAATTTATTCAAGAGTTTCATCTGAAGTCACGTCGTTCCAAGACAAGTCACTTCAAAGCGTACATCTTAATTTATCAGTGAAGGGTGAAACAGCCATGTTATAAATTATTTGCTAAACAATCCCTGACGTGTACCGAGTACTAATAGATTGTCCATGTTAATTAATTCAAAGTTTGCTTTTGAGTCTCTGTGCTAAACTGAAATTTGAAAAAGTACATGCTTTGTGTATTTTATGCTTCTCACTTATGTAACAACTTAACACAGAGTCGGCAAGACGATTAGTTGGGTAACAAACTTAACTTAATTTTGGGAATGTAAAGGTCATAGTCCGAATTGACCTACAGGCGTCCCTCAGGGACCTTCCTTCGGCCCTGGAAATTTAGGTTAAAATTATAAACGTATTTTGGTCATGTTGTACAAAGCCATCTATAGATTAAAGGAATGTTAAATCGCTCAATGAGTTCAAACAAATATTTGATCAACATGTAAAGAGACATTATATTCAAATCTTTGAGCAGAATAACAATTATTGAATCAAATAACTTAGACAAATCGATTCATTGTATTATAATTCTGCAAGAATTGGTTGACTGCTTTGCGTTTTTGAGTGCAATGTACATAATAACTGTTATAAAATAAAAGACGTGTAAGTCCATACGAATGTAGTTATTGTTAAAAGAAGTTTGTTGCAATATTTTAAATCTAATGTACCTACGTGCGTTAATCCAATACGATTAAAAATAAATTTGAATAGTTCGCTCGCCATTAACTATAAAATAAATAATAATAATAATAATACCAGCCTGTTACTGTCCCACTGCAGGGCAAAGGCCTCTTCTCATACAGAGAAGGCTTGAGCATTGATCACCACGCTTGCTCAAGGCGGATTGGCGATTTTAAACTTATATTAACGATAAGTCCAGGTTTCCTCACGATGTTTTCCCTTCACCGATGTCAATGATGTCTAAGATAAACTTAGAAAGTACTTAAGAATTGAAAAAGTCACATTGGTACTTGCCCGGATTTGAACCACAACCTCGTGCATGAGAGGTAGGCGCCTTAACCTCTGGGCCATCACGACATATATAAAACATCACGACTATAAAATAATGCAACAAAATTTATAATAAAAAAATACTATTTGTAAATAAGTATTAATAAAGTATGTAGCTATATAAAACCGATTCGTTTCGTTATTTTTATTTCAAGCATTTAATATCTATAACTACAAGATTAGAACCTATGTTAAAATTTGAAGGAAAATGGATAGTTATAAATAAATTAATACTTTAAAAAGGTATGAAATATTAGTAATAAAATAAATATAACGATTTAGCTTAATTATAAATAAGTCATCTAAATCGATGGCTTAGGTTGTAAGTGTAAGTTATTTAAGTTTAATAAATATTGATTTCTTTTTATAGTCTATCGATGTAATACGGTTGTGTAAATACAGTATGATATAAGAAGTTATTTAAGAAAATAAATCTATTGATCGTCGAATTTGTTTTATTTTTTCTCGATTTTAAACCTTAACATCGAAACTACAACATGCCTAACACGTTGACAATTTTATTAACATGTAAGACAGTTATGGAACTGAGTATCAAACATAAATACCGGGTTAGGAATACAACTATCCGTTCCATAACAAAAGTTGCTGACATCACACGGATAACTGCCAATCTAAAATATAACTAAGCTGGACACAATATCTGCCGCATGTCGGACAATCAATGGGCTAAACGCATATCCCAATGGGTTCGTGTGCGGAGATAGCGTAATGAGGTGGACTCCTATAAAAACTGGTCCCAAAAAGAACTAGATAGAGAGAGATGGAGAGAAAGTAGGGAGTTTTTTACTCTGCAGTGGTAAAATTCGGGCAAAGTAATAACTAAAAAAAAACCTCCATAGACATTCATGAAACATAATAATAAGTTATTGGTCGAAAATCTTAAACAAGTAACAGACTTTTATAACCTTTTCATCTTAATAATATAGTATAGGCACAGTATAAATATTAATACAGTAGGACGACGCCTTTGACCTCTGCAAAAATGCCGATAACGTCTACACGCGTTAGCCCTGAATAATACCTCCCGCACTACGAACATCGTTTTGTTCGCAGTGCGGGAGCGGCTTTCCCGCGTCTCGCCCCTCACACCCCGCACGATTGCCCTGTCTAGACAGCTTCGTCGGACTACTGTATGTTTTTAGACTGTGGTATAGGTAAGTAACTACTAGCAGCCCGGAAAACTTCCTTCCACCTTAGAATCAATTTATTAGTTTTATTTAGTTTTTGATAGTTCACGTCCTATTCTTGAACCTACTAAAGATACACACAATATTTCATAATAATCGCTCGAATCGTTTCGGAGGAGTTTTGTTACAAATACTGTGGCACAAAAATTCAAAATTTCAGAGATATAAAATAAACAACCACGTGATTGAAAATATCTCGACTGATTTTTTGGATTTGCTTCATTTAAACGAGTAAAATTTTTGGAATTGCCTTTTAGATAGGTATATTTATTTTGATACCACTCATAACCATTAAACAAAATACATAGGTATGTGTCTATAATATAACTTCAACGACTCAATAGCGGCCGCCATTGTTGTTTTTTTTTCAAAACTCGCACAGTTTATGTTACTCAAAGCGTACCTATACACATATAAAGATACGTCATTCCTTAAAATCCATCAAGCCATTCGAGCTACAGAGCGTGCCAAAGGAATACGCGCAAACACTTACAAAACATGACCTTTCTTCTGAGCCCGTCGGTTCAAAAGGTGTCCTTATCTGATCTAAGTCAAAACAGATCAACCTAAGTCTCATCCTGCGACGTCCGTACCTCATTAGGCATACAAGGGAAACCACTCGAAGCTTCCCCGGGTTAGGGTCTTCTAATTACACTATATCAGGATTAGCGGCCGAGTTAAAGGATCCTTATGCTTGACTAAATTTTGGAACAGACTGAGTTAAGGTACGTTTTCGTAGTTGCGTTTAGTCGTGGTCTGCAGGTTTATTTGATTTTAAAAGTCTTGATAGACTCCCAGTCAGAAAACTCAAATTATTTTTATTGTTTTTAACCGGTGAGTTGCTGTCGTAGAAGAAATAATTAACTATTAAACTTTGCCTGTAACTTTCGCGTAAGTGCAAATACTAAGTTGACAAAGTTTCATTGTGTTGAGAAGAACGGTACGGTAGCTCATACACAACGAATTTATAAAAAAACATAGTATTTTAAATCTCTTTGCGAATAAACAAGCATTGAAGCAAAGCAAGCAAAAAGCTAGCATTGGATGATTTGTTCTGTGTCTGGGTGTAATTTATCTATTATGCATGTATTTAGAAATATATAAGTATGTTTATCAGCTGTTTAGTACCCATAGCACGAGCTCTGCTTAGCTTGGGACTAAATGCAGGTTTATTGACTTTAATGCATTAGATTTATTAAAGCATGCATGAGGAAAACTAAGTAAACGGTTAATGTATTGTGTAGTAGATGACTATTTGAAAGAAAAATACATGCTGCATTGAACCAGATAAAACTGTATATTGGGCAGAATGAAGATAATGATATTTTGCCATGCTGTCCCAAACAAAATACAATTTTAGATAACCAAAACCTAAATCTCCACAGTATCCCTCTTTTGTTCCACTTTCATTTAACTCCACAGAGAAATCCGTACAGAACACTCGAAAACTACTCAAAAACAATTTAGAAACACGTAGAATACAAACAACACGCCGAATTTAACCCCCTCAAAGCCGCACGTACCCAAAACAACGCACAAACTACAAAAGAAACGAAAAACGGAATTGACAACTGACTAAGCAACATTCAAACCACTCAGTCGTCGTTCAGTGCTGCTCCACAATTTTCTCGAAATATATAAAAAGAGAGAGGATATTTTATTTATTGACTTTGAGAGCGTTCCCGCGGCACCCAATATCCGAAGAAACGGGAAAATGAGACTATTTACAGTCGAATTTCAAACTTGTGTTAGTAATGAATGAGTGATCATATTTCAATGATTTGTACTGTTAGGAATTTCATTGTGAGAATTTGGGACAAATAATATTTAATTGAAAACGCTATTTGAATATATTTTGCTGTCTTCTTTAAACAGAAGCTTGCTGGTTGCAATCTATTTGTCATTTAATTTTATTTACAGCTTTATTATTAACTAGCAGACGTCACGCGGTTTCACCCGCGTAGTTCCCGTTCCCGTAGGAATAAAGGGATAAAAAGTAGCCTATGTCACCCGGATATAGTGGAGCTTCCCAATATTGCATGAATTTTTGAAATCGGTCCAGTAGTTTCGGAGCCTATTCAATGCAAACAAACAAACAAAATTTCCTCTTTATAATATTAGTATAGATATATTAGATTGTCTGATTTAATCTGATCTGGGCTTTACCTTAAGATCTTCTGATTAATTATATTTAGTATCAAAATCAAAGTACTCATTTGTTATTTGGATTTTCGGTAAAACAAGTGAAAGCTAATAAGCTAATAAGTGTTTTTACTAAGCTCTAAAATCTGCCTACCCTACCCTTTACGCAGACAAATATTAAAGATTACTTATATTGTATTTTATTCAAGCCCGCTTAGACAAAAAGTTGCAAAAAATAGAATTACGTCATACACTGATGATATACATTTATGTCAAAATAAGAACGACAAAATGTCAAGCATTTTTTTTAACCTTTGCTATACTTGATTGATAACAATTTAGCAGATTTCGCCCATCCCAGTCGCTCCCATAGAACCATTCCTTAAGACCCGTTCGGATAATCATCCGACCGACGTTTTCTGATCGTAACTACAAGTTATTTGCGCGTCATCGATTTTGATCCAGTCTATAATTCCGCTGACCCACAGTTCTGCATGTCGTATGTTATTGAAAACGTACGAAATGCAATTCAGAAAAACACATTTTTATCCCAGTTGAACAACAAAAATCGCAACATAAAACCCTGGATAACATCAGGCCTTATTCGCTGTATGAAACATAGGGATAAATTGCATATGAAAGCGAAAACTAATCCAGACAATGCAGTATTACAACTTTCCTACAAAAGATATCGAAATTACTGTAATGATCTCCTTAAAAAAATTAAAAGAAACTACGACAAAATGACATTGGAAAAGGCTGGAACAAATAGTAAAAAGATCTGGAAATTTATTAAAGACACAACGCACGCGTCAAAACAATATGAGTCATCTTCAGGTTTATTACAAGCACACTCGTCACCGCTGGAATCCGCTAACATAGCAAATAATTTCTTCGTTAATGTTGGAAAGTGTCTGGCAGACAAAAATCGGGGTCAATCGCAAAACCTAACAAGCTCACCTTTAACACGGAACACTACTTTAACATCTTTCGTGTTGCTAGACACTGATGAGACTGAGGTAGAGAGTATTATCATGTCCTTGAAAGAAGACTGTGCAGTTGGTTATGACAACATATCTAATAAAATTATTAAAAAATTTAGGGACATTTTGGTACCACCTCTGACCTATATTTTCCGCATTTGTTTATCTTCGGGTCATTTTCCGAAGTGTCTCAAAAAAGCTGTAATTGTCCCTGTCTATAAATCAGGCAGCAAAGATCAAGTGACAAATTACAGGCCTATTTCTTTATTGCCTTCTATGTCAAAAATACTGGAAAAAATTATAAACAAAAGGTTATTGAAATATTTGGAAGATAAATCAATTCTGTCCGAACGGCAGTTTGGTTTTAGGTCTAAAGTCTCAACTGCCGACGCAGTACATCATCTGACTGACTATCTAGCGCACGAACTTGACAAGGGTAACCACACTGTAGGAATTTTCCTGGATCTCGCCAAAGCGTTTGACACAGTTTCCGTTCCAATACTGTTGCACAAACTTGAGACCATAGGTGTAAGAGGAACTCAGCTGAAATTATTCAAAAGTTATCTAGAAGATCGCTCCCAGTGCGTAAAGATTGGCGATGTTCTCAGTTCTGTAAAAAAAAACACATTTTTTGGTGTTCCCCAAGGAAGTATTTTGGGGCCCACCCTTTTTTTGATCTACATAAATGAACTTTGCGATATTAAGCTAGAGCAGGGCACTATCATCACTTACGCTGACGACACTGCACTACTTTTTTCAGCTGACTCAGAAAATAAAGTCTACAATCTTGCGCAACACGGATTCAATATTGTAAATAAATGGCTTCAAAATAACTCACTAACTTTAAATGCGGAAAAGACACATTTCATTAAATTTTCGATGCGCAAGCAAATATCGACTGTACCCACAACATTACATGCTCATTATTGCTTAATCCCTGCAGATAACCAATGTACGTGTCCTAATATTAAAAAGTCGGATAACATAAGATACCTGGGTGTTATATTAGATGAAACCCTTTCCTTTAAACAACACATAGAAGCTCTAAATAATAGAATTCGTAAGCTGATTTTCGTATTCAAAAAGCTACGATCTATTACAGATTCTAAAATAATAAGGCAAGTATACTTTGCTCTTTGTCAGTCAATTTTGACTTACTGCATCACTTCATGGGGTGGGGCTAGTAAAACTTTGTTATTGACCATTGAAAGAGCCCAAAGAGCTATTCTCAAGGTGGCTACTTGCCGCCCTTTTCTTTTTCCCACTAACCTCCTGTATAAATCTTGTGATGTACTAACAGTTCGACAGTTATTTATAATGAGCACTGTACTAAAACAACACGCAGCACTTCCATACAGCACTGATTTTACTAAAAGGAGACGGAAAGATTTAGTTTGCTCACAAAAAAGTACAAAACATCCTTTTACAGCAAAATTTTATATGTACAACGGACCGTTACTCTATAACAGGCTAAATAAAAAAGGTAACATCTTCTCCTTAAATTATAGTGACTGTAAAAAAAATCTTATGGAAGCTCTCCAAGCTATGTCGTATGAAGATACAGAGAAGTTATTACTTGTTTTAAAATAATATTAGTGTTTTGTTAAATTAGTTAACTAAGTTAAGATTAGTTTAACTTTAATTTTATTTACTTGTTTGCATACCAAATTGTAAGTTTAATAAATGTATGATGTGATTATTTGTAAGATTAATGTTACCTACAATCGCCTGAAACACAGGATCACCTAGTTCAGGCACAAATTCCGGGTGAACTTTATATAGATTTAAGGAAAATTGTATTTAACGTTATGCCTTATAATTATGAATAAAATTTATTATTATTATTATATTATTATTATTATTATTATTTGCATTTGCGTAACACGCGTGTCTAATACTCGCCCAGAGATCATTGTTAAACTATTATAATTAATATCTACCGAGCACTGGAAACTGTTCGTGTTATATTCATTTAAATAATCCCATTTAACTATGACATAGTTTGGGAGTGTGTTGGAATTAGGGTTAGTTATTCTGAAGTATGATTTAGGTATTACAGTGGCGTACTTTGAAGCGGGTGGAGGTACAATTAAGTGTTATTAAGTGTGATACTGTCAAAATCAAAATCAAAAGTCTTTATCCAAACTAGGCTGAGAATCAGCACTATGAACGTCAAACAAAAATACATAGGGACAGTCCCCCAAAAACGGCCCACCCTTCGCCACTTCTTAGTGTTTTTGCCGAGAAGAATAAGTGGCGGAACAAACTCCCTAGCAACACATCTGTCTGATACGTTTGAAGAACTATACAATGAAATGCTCAATAAATAGCACTAAAGTTATTACATACACTTTGTAAAATATTACATTTCAGAATGATTGTCACGTGTTAGCTAGCACACTCCACTATACAAAGAAAAAAAAAACTCATATTAACATTGAAATCTAAACTCAAGCAAAACGAACACAAAACTGAAAAATAACAGCCTCCAGGTATAAAAGGCGTACCCGCTTACATGTGCAATGCTGACTTATATTCTTAAGGCTGTGACTGTAAGTTTAAAATGATAATCTAGGACCATCGAAGTTAAACCAGTAAGCAGTTAACTATTATAACAAAAAAAAACCATTGGTAAGCAAGTCGACCAGTCACCACAAGCAGCTGTGTTGTTACTGCTTTCTATCGACTCAACGATGCAGTAGAAGGTATCTTGAACTTAAAATAGTAATAATTGTCTTTAATTATTAAGTAACATGACTTAATTGTAAGGATCGGGGTACATAGAAGTCACTTGCATTCATTGTGCGTACTGCTAAGGAGTGGAATTTCCTGCCCGAGTCGGTGTTTTCTGATAGCTACAACCTAGGAGTATTTAAGTCAAGAGTGATTAGGTTACTTCTAGGCAAGACAGCTTTATCGTCGAACACACCATCGCTTACTATCAGGTGAGATAGCGAACGCGAGCCTATCAAGAATAAAAAAATAAAAAAGTAAGTGACGGTACCTACATTAAATGATAACTTGGGAAAAAAATTGAAAAGTATGACTAGTTTCAGTGAATGAAAAGATAATGCCGTTAAATAAATTGATATTAAAAATGAGGCTACTTTGATAAAACCCAATCATTACATTGCTCTTTGAATTCACCACTATACAGGGTTACTTTTCAATGGCCGGCCAAATTTTCACAGCGTGTTTTACCCATGAATAAGAACAACTTTCACTATGGGACCGACTTCCGAGCGACGTGATTTCCGAGTTTGTCCCATACCGAAAGTTGCTCATATTCATGGGTAGAACACCCTGTGAAAATTTGGCCGGTCATTGAAAAATAATCCTGTATAAGGCAGATTTTCGATAAAAAATCAGGGTTAACTTTGCCATGTTGTTTTGTTCACTTGGAGTTAGCTGTCAAAACTAAGGCATTGGCAAAACATAGCCTAACGATTTAAATTCCTAATAAAAGAACAATTATTCAGCTGCGTTTATTTTAAGGGATTTTACTGCTACATTAACGTAGTACTTGCAACCGGCGTGTATGTATGACAACATGTATGAATGTAAACGAAGCAAAAGAAGTATGTAAGAATCGTAGCATACCTATGGCGCTCTATAGTTTCTATCTACCCCCATGGGAAAAAGGCGTGAGTTTAAGTATGTATGTATGTATTGAGTTTTAATAATTAAAACCCCAAATTAAATCAAATGAACTTGCAAAAACTATGGGTGGGTAACAGCGACGTTACCTAACTCACCTCCATAAACAAGTTCCAACAGAAAACGTCATAAGTACATACACCAACGAACAATACTTATGTTAATATTATGTCCACATTAGAACATCCTTTACCGCGGTACCACGTTGATTTATAAACTCCTTTATAGTTCCCAAATGTTGGCCAGAGACCGTTGTTTTAAACTAACTTGTGACATCCATTGAGATTAGATGTTCTCAGGTATGTTCATGAGTGTTCTTAATGGGTGATTGTCTTTTGTTTTTAACCGACTTCAAAAAAAGAAGGAGGTTCTCAATTCGACGGTATGTTTTATTTTTTATTTTTGTGTGTTTGTTACGCGATTACTCCGCCATTTATGGACCGATTTTCAAAATTCTTCCTTTATTTGATAGGGTGTACTACCAGGTTGGTCCCATTAGTATTAAACCTCAGATCTGATGAGGGATCCTCGAGGAATTGAGGGAACTCCTCAAATAATATAAGAAAACATGTACCGATTTTTACATTTTTGGTGACAAATGAAGCATTTACATTTAGCAAGTATCATTTGGTGAAGAAAAACTGATGAAGAAGACAGGCGACGGAACTCTTCAACGCATAACAGCAAATTACTCGCAATAGCTACAGTCACAATGTCTGTGCATGGTTTATGTATTTCCATAACATAACATTACGCCTGTCTATTT
Source organism: Euplexia lucipara (assembly GCA_921972225.1). Taxonomy (NCBI): domain Eukaryota; kingdom Metazoa; phylum Arthropoda; class Insecta; order Lepidoptera; family Noctuidae; genus Euplexia; species Euplexia lucipara. The sequence continues at coordinate 20,106,950 of OV179159.1, forward strand.
TAAAAGGGGCCCAACAGAGATGTTCAGATTCATGTTTAGAAAGAACTTTTGCAATTGTTAACCGATTTCAATGATTCTTTCAAGTTTTGAAAGACTTTCTTTACATACAAAGGAACCAAAAAATTGCAAAATAAAAACTTTTTTACAAAAAAAACAACCGTCTTCCTAAAAAAACACTAACAGGTGAAAAATAATTCCAGTTTCGGAAGTCGGTGGCTAATAATGAACGAAATAAAACCACCAAAGCCACAGACTTCCGAATTATTTTTCACCTGTTAGTGTTTTTTTAGGAAGACGGTTGTTTGTTTTTTGTAAAAAGGTTTTATTTTAATTTATAGCAAAAGTAAGGGTGCTTCTACACGGTGCAAGTAGCTTGCGCATATTAAGGCACTTGCGCAGTTTGCATGCATCGTAAACTTTACCGTTTAAAAACATGTGCGGGTCTAGTGACTCAAGCATGTGCCAAAGCGAGCCACCCGCGCATTAACTCGCGTACTCTGTGGCGCGGCCGCGGGGGTCTTGCGCATGTAGCTCTTGACCACGTCGAGCAAATAACTTGTGCGTACTGCTTGCGCAAGTAGCCCAGGTCTTTACTTGCTCCAGCTATTTGCATTAGGTACAAGTACAAGCGAGTAACTTGAACAAGTAGTTTGCGCATATTACTCACGCGTGTAACACGCATCTTTACTTGCTCCAGCTACATGGACAGTGTAGAAGCACCCTCACTTATAACTATTTTGTAGATCTAGTGGTCAGAAGCCTTACTACTGAGCTTGAGGGTCTGAGTTTGATTCTCGGGTGCTATTTCTTCTTTTTTGTGGTAGTGACTGACCTGTTATCAGAGATTGATCTATTAATTTATTGATTGAGCAGTTTATTTGTCTGAGTGGGAGAGTCCCAACGATCTGAGAACGCATTCTGGATGCCATTGGTTTTAATTTTGCCTTATTAAATCAAAATCAAAACTCATTTATTTAGATTAGGCTGAGAATCAGCACTTTTTGAGCGTTAAAAATACATAAGACAGTCCCCCGAAACGCCCACTCTTCACCACTTCCTAGTCTAAACTTCTATACTTTATACTTTATTATTGTAATAAAAAGGAAAGATTTTATTGTTTGCTTGTTTGCATCGAATAGGCTCCGAAACTACTGGACCGATTTGAAAAATTCTTTCACCGTTGGGAAGCTACACTATCCCTGGGTGACATAGGCTACTTTTTTATCCCTGTATTCCCACGGGAACGGGAACTGCGCGTGTAAAACCGCGTGATATCTGCTAGTGGGTACCTATATAAATATTTAGGCATCCTTGCGAAGTTTTCATTCACCGTCGTGGCTCAAGTGATAATTATACAATACGCACATAAATCCAAAAAATCAGAGAAGCGTGCCTTGGGTTCTAACTCGAGACCTAAAACTTGACAGCCTGCCAAACACCCCACGAGGCTATCACTGTTCAAGGCTGCAAAGCTGCTACGGCTGCTACTAAAACGGGAATCTAACATAAAAGGTAAACCACACACACTTTTTATTCCCTACATTATCAAGTTTTGCAAAAGCTAGCTAGAAAAACACATTACGACGTCGTTATGTAAATTCAGATGTTCACGTGAAAAAATACCATTTACAGTACAATCGCAAAAGTTGCCTAACGTAGAGGCAAGTAGGTGTTTTGTATTACATAATCTTCTTTTTGTGTGGTAAGTAACTAAACTAATGTCAAAATGTATGCCACCCATGGGCTTTTGACTTCGCTTCACATGTAAAAAGAAAGAAAGAAAAATATTTATTTGACATCAGTCATTAAAACACACACACACACAAACACAATAATTTATAAAACATACAAAATATATTATGCTGTGTGCCTCACGCATTCATGCCAGACAGGTGATGCTGTCTGACGCTGTCTTCCAATGAACCTTGAGGGGTACTCAGCGACGGAAAAACCATTGGGAAAAAGAGTTTCAAACATAATATGTAAATAAATAAATGGTAAGAAATAAATAGAGAACGAGTAAGTAAATCACTTAAGTGTGTATTCAAGAGGTCGGTTATACATAAATGTAAAAAATAAATATATATTGTGTTAGAAAGTGACACCGGTAACGATAAAAAAAATACAGAGATAAACTAAGACAGCATAAATATTTTTTTAAAAAAGAAACAAAGTATCCCTACAGTATTTTAGTTTAAAAGAAACAAAGCACTTATTATCTAAGTAAAAGTAGTAGTGGGTAGTGTAGACTTCACATGTCGTTGAAAAATATCTCTCAGATATTTCCTCACGATGTTGATTGATTTTAGGTTGATATATTACGCAATAATTGCCTCATTTGTGGTGTGGTGGGATGCGCTACTGCTGAACACGAGGTGCTGAGTTAAATTTCCCATTAGGCTTTTCTCAGTAAAGGTGCGGATGTGTGCCGGGTTCACAGTTAATAAATTAAATTAAACAATGTAAGTAGTATTGGTGTACAACCTATACAGCCCAATTTAGTTATCTCATTACCAGGCTATTCTCGAGATCACTGTTGCTCGTGACTCCAACTGCGTGAATTTCGCTCTTCTTCCTTCGAACTTTCCTTTCGCCTCTCACAGTTTTTAAATAAAAGATAGCCTATTTTATTCCCGGTGATGATATAATTTTTAACGATGAAGAAAATGTTCTTCATTTTTTAAGTTATCTGATGCCACTGCGATCTTTTTTTTTAAGATACCCTTTTTGTGCTTATTGGGGTAGTAAATCTCTTCTTTAGTCGTGATAATGTCATGTAACCAAGAATCGGCAGTAGTAGTAATGCGCACGTTTTGATTTTTCCGAAACAAATCAATCCATAACCATCCCATCATTCGTCCACCTGATTCGCAAAAACTCATGCAACATCGACGGGTTCTACGCATACTGGTGTAACTAAAAATTCCAAGTTTTAAAAGGAAATGGCCCATTTACTGATGAAACTTTGGCCAAGTATGCATCACTTGTGCCCATGGAAGCAACAAATGATAGGCATTAGGATTGACATCACAGATAAAGAAACAATGGTTGTTTTTCACATAGAACACGGTGAGTCTTTTTTAATCCAATTGCAATCCATACTTTGGTACTGACCACCGAATGGAAATATTAGAATGCAATAAACAACATTGAGTGTCATAAAAAATCCGCTTTTGATACCTTTGTACACGTTCGAAATTGTAACTAAACAATAAAATATATTAAAATAAATAATTAATCCATTCTTCTTTATATAAAAAACTAACTTCAAAGTGAAATTTTCTTATTAGATTAGCTTTGCGTTTGACTTTCGAAAATGCTTTTTGGTGGTCTAATTTAAATAAATCATTTGATTTGTGACCTTAAATACAGGTCTAGAGCCTAATTTCGGCACCGCAAGGCACCGGCAAGTTACCGCAGAAATAATGCTAAGACTATATGTAAACATTTTTTTTATTCTCTTTTAACTTTGGCTTTATTCTTTTCTTTGGTAGTGTGAATCTGGAAATTTAATTTGTTTTTAGCAGTCTAGGGTTTTATGTGCGGCCGGTTGATGGCATTAGGCTTACCTCTTTTTACATGGGACTTAAATTTATCTAGCGAAATGTGGATGTACACCAACCTAAACCTCTTCTATTTTTCTTTTTTTTTCAACTTTCACTCAACATGATCTAGTCCCAAAGTAAGCAGAGCTTTTTTGTTGTACTACTACTGACAAAAATAATACCCAAACACTGAACATACGATGATGATATTAGTCTTGGGTGGAAATCGAACCCACGTCCACCAGCATAGCAGTCAGGGCTACTAACTACTAGACCAAAAGGCCAGTCAACCTCTGCGTTCACTTTTTCATATCACAGGGGAAATGTGTAATGGAAATGTGTACGAGGAGCTTGTGGCTAAATTATAACAGCCGCATGGGTCGATCGAAGGTTAAGCTACGCTTGACGAGGTCGGTCCGTGGATGGGTGACCATTTATTACATACCAAGACTCCTCCGTGCCTCGGAAAGCACGTTAAGCCGTTGGTCCCGGCTGTCATTTGTAGATCTTTGACAGTTGTTACTTGTAGTCAGAAGCCCGAAAGTCTGACAACCAGTTTAACCAAGGGGTATCATGTTACCCAGTTACTGGGTTGTGGAGGTCAGACAGGCAGTCGCTCCATGTAAAACACTGGTATTCAGCTGCATCCGGTTAAACTGGAAGCCGACCCCAACATAGTTGGGAAAAGGCTAGGCAGATGATGAGGGGAAATGTGTAATGTTTTGTAAACGTGTATATTTGCACTTACGCTAGTTTACGTTGGACCCGTCGAGATGATGAATAGCTCTATGACTACCCTCTGCGCGTCACATCTGTCTAACATTTCTTACTGTAAGACAGGCCGCACGTAGCTGTGTGTGACAGTTGTTTAAAGGACGTTTAAATTCTTGTGCCCAGTTGCGAATGTTTAATGAATCATGGGAATCTAGAGAATTGTGATGTGAGGGATGAAATGAAGTTTTATTTTTAGAACCGGTTTTACGTTTAAGGGGTTAGGAAGTCGTTTTATGTTGGGTTTGAAGAATTTGTTTTTCTTTGCAAGAACTTATGTAACAGTTTTTTTTTAAATGAGGTGCTTAATTTAGGTGACTCTGATTCCTTAGTTTAACTATAGGATGTCAGGGACTATTAATATTTTTAAATTGTAATGTACCTAAGTGACAGAGAATTTTGCTATGTTTTGCCAAAATCTAAAATTGAATGCGTTTAAATATGCAGGTACTTGTTTTTACGTCTTCAGGTAAAATAAGTTAAAATTAAATTGAATCTTGGACACTTTAATTAATAATTAATTATAATATTCCACAACTTTTCACACAACGCCATTTTGTCCCAAGTTAAGCTTGAGAGCTTGTGTTATGAGTACTAAATAGCTGATAAACATATACTTATATATTTCTAAATACATACATAGTAAAGTAGTAAGTAGTAGGTGTGTATTGTAGTAGTAGTTTGTTTCTAAAGTCTCTATTTAAATACGTGGTGGGTTTTTAGTTGTGTCCTTTTTTGCAGTCATTTACTTGTTTATTAGCGTGCGTCTGGCGACACTACTCGCTATTTTTGCCAATCTTCTAACCGCTTTTAATGTTCTGTAGTAACATCAGTACAAGTTACTACACCAAGATTCAAATCACCATAACAGCAACAGAAATGACACTCCGAAACGCAGAAGATTAACACTCTATTATACCTACATACCTACACTATGTATTCAGCCAGTGCGGTTCCAACAAGCGCCTCACTGAATATTATTATAATCATTCATTCACACAAACGCAATGACCGACGTCATTCGCACGACACCGCTTGCCATAGACTAAGGAAACGTTTTATTTAGAAAAAGAACTGCAAATAGGTAAAATAACGGTATACGGTGTATTAATATTAAAAATTATAATATAATTTTTAATATTAATACATTTTAATACATTTTAATTTTTTTTTATAATTTAACTGATGAACTAAATATTATTTAGTTCATCAGTTAAATTATAAAAAAAATTACACTAGTATTTTTTTGCTTTTTCAAATTGATAGAAAACTACTTAGGATTAAACGCTTTAAAATTAAGAAGAGGGGGCTTATGACGTCATTATTCAGTATAAACTGTACGAGATAGTGATGTCGTGCGACATTTTGACTCGATGTATCGCCGTTATTTTTTGATTACCTACGTGAAAGAAGAAAAAAATGTGTGTCGTTTTTTTTTAGTAATCTTGATGAGAGATTAAAAACTAAAATTCAGTCCACTTCAATATTCAAGCGGTCTATCCGACTGATTATAATATTGGTGATTTCTAAGCTAGAGTGAATAGACTTTTGACTTAATAGACTAGTGCGCTTAATCATCAATCATTGCATCACTGCTTACCATCAGGTGGGATCACAGTCAAGCACAAAATTATATCATTAAAAAAAAACGCCTCTGCCTAAACCTTAATAGTGGTACGAGGTATTCTGTAATAATCACTGCGTCAAAATGAAGGTAAAGTAAAGGAGAATATTCAGCTCTCATTCCATACTAATTCTGGGAATTGACAGTTCACTTCACTCAAGTTCACACGGGTTGAATTTTAGTGAATCGACCGTCTGAACCCCAAAATCAGTCTCAATTAATCATGACGATCTTTCTCTTTATCCAAAACATTTTATTTTCTTAATTTGATTAATTTGATGTTTCTAGCTAATAAGAAAAATAATTAATTACGTATGATTGATTGCATTACAAAGGTTCCAGTAAATATTGTAACGCGAAGGCAATACAATTTCCAAAGTGAAGGTAAAATGTGATCAATCTTATTGAGTTATAAGCACACGTTGATATAATAAAGTGAATCATTTTTGTGATGAGCGAAAGCGATATTTATATACCTAAGTCTCGTAAGATGCTCCAAAAAGATGCAAAACATCGCGGTTTTTTCTCATAGGCATTTGGCAGAAAATACAGGTATACACCACCTGCTACGATCAGTTCCCTATCCATTTGCATAAAATTTTAAGACCTAAAAAAATTATGCCGAAGTATTATTATGCAAAAACAAATTGTGCCAAAATCGTTATGCCGAAGTATATTAGGACAAAGAACATTATGCAAAAAGAAGGGATCCCGCTACGATCTTTATCATTTTCAAACTCATCATCAACTGCCTAGCCTCTTCCCAACCACGTTGGGGTCGGCTTCTAGTTTTACCAGTTGCAGCAGAATACCAGTATTCTTCATAAAGCGGCTGCTTGTCTGACCTTCCACAACCCAGTTACTGGGTAACACGATACCCCTGGTTAAATTGGTTGTCAGTCTCTCGGGTTTCTGACTACCTCAACCAAAAGATCTACAAAATTACTGCCAGGATCAACGGCTTAACGTGCTTTCCGTGGCACGATGGGGTCTTGATATGAAATGAATGGGCACTTGGGCACTCATCTACGGACCGACCTCGTCAAGCGAAAACTTTGATCTACTCGTGAAGCTGTAATTAGTTAACCACAAGCTCATTTTTATCATTAAAAATATTTTTCAACTCAATTTCAAAGAATTACGAAACAAAAAAAACTGCCTGTGATGACCCCCTTTTAAAAAGATAGATATAAGATTAGGAGGAAAAGTGAATTTGTCAAGAAAATAAATTAAATGTTTGATGTTATATGCACTAGTTCATTTAAGTTCACACATACGCAAGCCAGAAGGATGCGAGTACTACCCACCCAAGCTTTCTGAAGGACATCACCAATGAGGTCAGGGTTAAGCAAATTAATTGCTCAAAAGGATGCTCCTCAACGTAACTAGCGTAAGGTATTTATGTTGCTGAATATACAATTTTAGATTTATATTTTTTTGATTTTGTGTCTTGCAGTGCATATTTTTATTTATATTAAAACTAACATAGTATTAAGCGAATACTTGTTAATAGTGTGGACCGAATGTTGTCTTATAAAATTAATAAATAGTAATAATAATAGTTGGGATAAGCATGTAGGCATAAAGCCTATCTGTGTGATCTTTAACTGGTCTACAATCAAACAAAACATGACTAAACGTGTTGTATTCCGGCTTTACTTGCGGATAATGTTCAAAATGTTCGTGTTACGGACATAGTGCATAACGGTATCTAATATTGAGTGCTTGCTGGGGAGTTTGTTCCGCCATTTTTTCTTCCCAGCAATAATACTAGGAAGTGGCGAGGGGCGGGGATTGGGGGACTGTCTTATGTAATGATAACGTTAAAAAAATACGAAATCCTCAAAACGGGGCGAACTATTTAATTCCTATCCATGACGTCACTCGCCCACTTTATAATCCTACACATTAAGATTTTTACGCGATTTATTAAAACCTTAAAAAAAGGTACTAAGACTGGTATAGATTATATAGTTTCTAATATTGCCTTACCTCTGACTTTTAAAATTCAAGCGCGTGTTGTAATATTATCACTTGCCTAAAAACGGTGAAGGATAACATCGTGAAGAAACCATCATGCTTGCGAAATATTTCTCGAGGGCATGCGATGGCTAGTCAGATGTCCATAAATAAGCGGCATAATAACTCCAACACTAGGTTATTTATTGACTACAGGAAATGAAAAGAACTCCAACGCAAAAAAAGTAAAGCTCTCATTAAAAAAAAGTTATAAATAATACTTACCTATCGTTGAGCCATAAAAGTGTATGTCGCGTCGAGGTGCCTTAAATAAGGCTTTAAATTAGAAATCTTCCTAGTAGGTATGTAGTTATATCAGCAGTACCCCGACGCGTAAAAACCAAACACGCAGCTACCAGATCCACCGCAAGGAAAAAGGCTTTTAAACGAAAAAAAATCGCATCGAAATCCATCCGTTTGAGAGCTTCGATGCCTTATACAGACACTCACACACAGCCAGACATCGACGTAAAACTTATAACACCCCTCTTTTCGTGTCGGGGGTTAAAAAGAACTAAAACCACAGCTGCTGACCCAAAAGCTATGCCCTAACCTTCTGACGTTCAGCGACAAACACGACCTAATCTAGATGACTAAAGACGCCTATTCACTAACGCTTCAATAGACCTGTACTAAATGATCGGGGTGTATTGATAACGGAGTGAATAGGGGGTTTATAGTACCATAACTATACAGAGCACAAGTTAAGGGTTATGTTTCTGAGATAGTCTATTGTTGGACTAGAGGTCTTCAAGTTAGTGGAATGTGCTCACCTGGATATTGTATAAGTAAAACTGGATTCAGGTATACTAATGGTATATTTACAATGATAATCAGAATCGCAAAATAAACATTTTCAATACTGTGTGATTCTATCACATATATGTATATTTTCGACTGAACGTTTGATTTACAAAATCTTGAAGTTAGCTAGGTGGTGTCATTTGTCGCTTCACAGGTTTTTTTTTCTAAACTGAAATAAATTACACTTTTTTTTTCAAGTAATATTGGACTAAGAAGTCTTTATAGTTTTAGCAAAAACATTAAACTGAGAAGAAGAAAGAAAGAAGAAAGAAAAAAGAAACAAAAAAGAAAGAAAGAAGAAAGAAAGAAGAAAGAGAGAAGAAAGAAAGAAGAAAGAAAGAAGAAAGAAAGAAGAAAGAAAGAAAGAAGAAAGAAAGAAGAAAGAAAGAAGAAAGAAAGAATGTAAATAATTATGTTCATTTGGGATACACGCAAGAAATAAACAGTTTAAAAATAAAACTAAATCTAACAATATTAAAAACGTTTTTTTTTTTTTTTAAACTGAACTTTGTTATTTACTAGCTGTAGCGAGCGACTTCATTCGCGTTAAATTATACAATGTATTGTTTTGCGGGGAGTCCATAATATAATTAACGGTAACCGTAAATAATCAGAAAAGAGACATTCATCAGAAAAAGCAAACTACGAATAAATAAGTACATAAATGGAATCATTTGAAATGGGTTATCGATGGCATCATAACATAATATCACGTAATTTGATAGGCATTGGTGTACTTGTAATATACCCACATTTCTACAGTTATGTCCATGTAAAGTCCATGTAATAGGGGGCAAACCTATTGGCAACAATCGGGCTCAAAACCAGACTCTAGAGTCGCGAAGCGATATTAAATTTTCTTAGCGGCCTGCTGGCAGGCCACTAAGAAAATTTAATATCGCTTTGACCGACACTGGAATCTAACTTGGAATCTCTTGCTCAGCAGTTAGCGCTAGCGACCATTAAACCAACTAGACCGTCAATGAGTCAGTTATTTACAATCTTTTGTTTTATAACAAAACAAAAACGCCTCTAGCCACAATCCAACCTCCAAATATAATCGATTACACCATTTAAATTATTAACTGCAGTTTAAACATTTCTTAATTAAGATTAAACGGAGGGGCGAACGAAACGAAAAGCGTACAATCGTATTGAAATTTCTATTTGCATGGAAATATTATGTTTTTATCGTGATGTTGCTCTAATGAATGGAATGGCTCTGGGATTGTTAGACAGTAAGAGGTAACGAGTTTTAAATTTATTATTGGTGTATTATATTTGAATCATGTTTTCTTTAGTTATCGTACCGTACTATCGTGCATGTTGCAGTGCTTATTTCTTACGAAATAATGAAGATATTATTTTGTAAAATTTAAACATCAGTGAACGATGATATACATAGCTAGGAAGGAAGTGACTATATTCATGACGGAAAATACAGATTTTATTATTTTAATTTACGTTTTATTCATTTTATTTTCTATTTTTATTTAATTTATTTATTACTTTTTTTCATTTTAATCTTATTTATTGACGTTTTATTCGTTTAAATTTATTAACCTACTCTTTGGAACTTTAATTATATTCGTTTTGATTTAATTTGTTGACATTCTTTTTTTTCGCATATAATAGTTTTTAATTAATAACTCTTCCTCTCTCTTAACTCTCTTATTTTGCTGTGCCCGACAAAGTCAAAAAGATTGAATTATAAGTTTACCACCTAAGAATATACATGTGGAATGCAATAAAAGTATTGAGTATTGAGATCTAAGTCACAGTTTAACCAGTGGGTATTATGTTACACAGTGACTGGACTGAACATTGATACTAAGATGAATCCGGATAAACTGAAAGCCGACCCTAACGTAATTAGGAAAAGGCTAGGCAGATGATGGTGGATTATGCATGATCCAAATAATTACTTAACCATCATTTGGAGAACAGTGTTTTTTACAAGGAATTTCTCAAACTCAAGAGTCTGGATATATATGCTCGGTTGATAGTAATAGGCGGTCCCTACAAATCAATTCATTTTTTTTTTTTTATACAGAACTAAATAAAAAATCAGACAAATAAAATATCCATAGCTATACACACTTTCGACGTACCATAAAATTAGTTACCTAATTAGTTATCAATATTAAAATAAGAAAAACTAAAATAGTCTAAATCTATACATATAATAAAACAGTAACGAAAGAAAAACTGTACATTGACAATTTTCAAGAAAAAATAAGTGGGTTTTGTTATAAAAACGTAACTGGTGACAAAAAGTGACTTTTTAGAATTTTTGTCTGTTTGTCTGTTTGTCTGTTTGCCTGTATGTATGTCCGGCGTAAACTCAAAAAGTACTACATGGATTTACTTCAAATTTTGCATGAATATTACTAAGAGGTCGGGTCAACACATAGGCTATATATTATCACGCTATCACTTACGGGGGAGGAGCAGTGAATCTTTCTTCTTCTTACTCATTCTGTGGAAGCGTGTAATCAAAGGACGCATATTTAAATGTTGGTTTTGAGTAAGCTATGCTATATACTAGCTTTACACTATAAAAACTACGCCATTTAAGTAACTTTGGCAGAGAAACATAGTTAAATGAATGTTAGTAGTATAAAGACAATTTGGAATCAGCGCCATCTATGAGAATGTATAAAAATCAAATCAAGTAACACATGAACACTTTTTGATAATTAATTTAAATTTTGATCGTGATGGTGAGGTTAGTAGTTAGTTATTCTTAAAATTCATAGATGGCATTATGCATTTTTTTCATTAAAGTTGTATCGTATTTTTGACAAATTGAAGTTCCAACAAAACCCTCAAAATCTTGATCATATGGGATAAGTGTACGATGGCCAAAAGGAAGGCAGTTGAGGCCGTGGACAGAACCCTGCAGGGTATCTGCAGGAACGAACATTTGATGAGTAGTGTCACAGTTCTGTTCAGTGGCGATTTCAGGCAAACGCTTCCCGAGTTGACGCGGAGATCGAATGCTTCGGTGAAACGATCTTCGTTGTGGTCACAAGTTCGTCGAGAGCTCGGCTCGGCGGCATTGCACGCGCTCAAGAATTCTCCGATGTCCTTCTAAGTCTTGGCAAAGGCACTCTACCAGAAGAGAGAAGTAGACAGGCGGTGCTTTCAGAGTCTCTCGGTAGAGTGGTATCCAGCTTCGAAGAACTCATTCGCTGTGTGTACGTGGACATCAGTCGTATAGCGCACCAGCAGAATTCGTGTGAGAGGGCCATTTTGGCGCCCAAAAATGGTCATGCTGCAGCAATGAACGAATGCATTCTCTCGGACATTGAGGGGAATGAAGTGGTCTATACGTCGATAAGTCACACCCGTTACACAACTCCGAAGTTGTGTAACGGGTGGTGCCTTAAAGTCATCTCGCTCCACAGACACCATTGAGGTGGAAATTCTTACGGGTTGTGGCGTCGGTGAGGCAGTATTTATACAACGCATTCCCCTTATACTTCATAGCTTCCCGATCCAGTTCGAGCGCGTACAGTTCCCCGTGAGTGTTTGCTTAGTGATGACAATCAATAAATCGCAGGAGCCGATACTCAGAGCAGCGGGTGTAGATCTCAGGACGAGTTGCTTCTCACACGGGCACCTGTACGTCGTCAACGTAGTTTATAGGGAAGTGTGTATATAAAAGAAAGTCGTGTTAGTTACACCACTTATAACTCAAGAACGGCTGGATCAATTTGAATGATTTTGGTCTTTTTGGATTTCTCTTTGTCCGGAATAGCATAATAATTAATAAAAAACATGAAAAGTCCTCGAAAAAATAACTATCAAGAATATTCGTTGTCTCAGACATTTTTAAAACGCAGCGCCATCTTGGATGAAATGACAGGAGTCAAACTTCCCAGTTCATTATCAGGTGACAATTTGACATTGACAAGTCCTAAGCTAAACTTAGGAAGGTAAGGTTGTCAATTTATACGAACTACGTTCTGAAATTTATTTTGTTACTAAACTTAGAGGTTTTATGTAGCATAAAAAAGTATTATATTTCAGAAATCAATTTACGTAATCTACAATGACGACAGAGACGAACTTTAATAATTCTATGCAAATAGAACTTATTTTACTATAAGGACTTTAATTACAGTAGACCGGGAAAACTTTATAAATTTTAATGTAACATAGAGGCACGCAAAGCAATAGTTCAGATTAAAATTATGAATTTAGTATTCTTTAAATTAATGCATTTCAGTAAGGAAGTTAGGTTAGGTAGTTAGGTTAGCTATAGGATAGGTATGGTAAGTTAGGTTAGGTTATAATTATACATGTTGTAATTTTAATTATATCAAACACAAAAATGTTTCAATAAGATTACAGTTATAGAGACTCGCTACATAAAAAGTAGTAGTAGTTATTATTGATTTGGATCTATTAATTGTCATCTTATTAAACGTATGTATATCGAATATATAAAAAAAAATGATAAGAGCAATAAATTGACTCTAGGGCACAACGAAGTTTGCCGGGGCAGCTAGTAAGGTATATATACCTTTGAACGTTTTTTAACCGACTTAAAATAAAAGAGGAGGATCTCAATTCGACGGTATGTTTTTTTTTATGTGTGTTTGTTACGCGATTACTCCGCCATTTATGGAACGATTTTCAAATTCTTTTTTTATTTGATATTCTTTTTTTTTACAACCAGGTTGGTCCCATTAGTCTTAAACCTCAGATCTGATGAGGGATCCTCGAGGAATTGAGGGAACTCCTCAAATAATATAGGAAAACATGTACAAATTTTTACATTTTTTTTGGTGACAAATCAAGCATTTACATTTAGCAAGTATCATTTCGTGAAGAAAAACTGATGAAGAAGACAGGCGATGGAACTCTTCAACGCATAACAGCAAATTACTCGCAATAGCTACAGTCTCATGTCTGTGCCTGGTTTATGTATTTCCATAACATAACATTACGCCTGTCTATTTTAAAAGGTTTAGAAAGAACTTCTTTTGCAATTGTTAACCGATTTCAATGATTATTTCAAGTTTTGAGAGACTTTCTTTACATACAAAGAAAATAAAAATTGCAAAATCTAAAATTTTTACAAAAAAAAACAGTCGGTGGCCAATAACCCAAGCAGCAAAAACTAGTACTATAAAGAACCATAGAACGTTTTGTAAAAAACTGTACTTGGTCCTATAAAACCCCAAAGAACGTTTCTATTATTCGGAAGTGGCGCATTTATATCTCAGCGACAAAATAATTGTATTGCAGTGTTCCTCATGACGAAACAGTCCAATAAAATCTCTGTAACAGTGATGCAGGTCTCAAAATAATGATGTCCTGACTACTGTAGGACCTTTTATAGTACTTTTTCATACTATACAAGAGTTTAGTTTTCTTTACCTCACCTTTTTCATTCACCATTCATTATTTTACATTCATGATAGTTCAGAGTGCAAAAAATAATAAAAATAATTTTACGAAAGGATACAAGTAATCTGAGGTAAGTAAAAAAATATTTTGTTATTATAATAATAGTCTATTACGGTGGAAATGACGTGCGACTGCAGCTTTACTGACAAACTAGGGATAGGTTTACCTTGAATTTAAAGTGCCCCCCTCGAATTGTTGAGCTTTTACTAAAATATTTATCATAAAAAGTGATTTCAATATTTTAAGAGCCATTATAGTACTTGCCGTGATAATGTTTTCACTGTCAGTCATCGTGGATTCAACCTAAAATTGGGGTTCTGTGTGAGCATGACTGAATATATTTATAATACACATTTTTTTTTACTATTTTTCTGAAGACCATTAATGAAAAAAAAAAACTGAATTATAAACTGTTAACTGACGAATAGTGAGAATTGATCATGTAACCAGTTTTTATGTCCTTAGGAAGAACTTACGTACTTATATCAAGTTTTACGTATCTACCTAATGTTTATATTTCTTTGTAATTTCACTGAACTATAGAAGCAATACCTTTATAAATTTAAACTGCAGTCAACATTGTAATTTTGCAGGGTACCTAATGAACGCCAATATGGATATCGATATTTTTTTTAGTCGAGACGATTTCATGCTGCTCACAGCAGCATGCAGCAGCAGTAGCTTCAAATTGAATAGGTATTCCTGTGAAGTGAATATTCTAACATTTTATGTTTTTGACATTGTTTCGAGTACCTGATATCGTACAAGCTGAGTTAATTATGTGAGTTGATTTTAACGTGATATCAAGACTGTTAGAAGATGAGAAATGAAAGGTTTTTCTTTTTTAGTTCAAAATAAAGAACCATGTAATTAAAAAAGATTTTTATTTATGTACCATCATATATACCATCGTACTAAACTTTTTGTTGCTTCATGCGAAATATTTATAATTAATGGCCCAGTGTTTACGCCATCACGAAATTGTTGGTCTTTTACGAATGTTGAATTATTGCTTGAAGATTCAGAAAAATCGCTGGAATAAGGACTCTCTTCAGAAATAATATCTTTGTAAGGCACATTTTGTACGGAACCGTTTCCCGTAATTGTGATTCTAACTTGATTTTGGCTACTATTATTACTTTGTTTGATGATGAAAAAAAAAACAAAGCTGCTTTTTCAAAGTCGTCTATTCAGTTATATAAGTTCCACTGCGTTTAGATATTTCTTTTCCAATTCTTTAAATCCATTATTATTTTTTGTTTTTAGGCGAGAATGCATGTTGCATTAATTCCGTATCAAAATGTCTGAATATTGTTGTAAAAGCGAGCCAATAATCCTTTATGGGACTTAGCTGTCATTTAATAGAAACATTTATCTACGTTTATGTGCCACTTTTGCGTCATTAAAGTGATAGATACCCATTTATAATACCAAACAGCGCATTGCAAGGCACCAAAAAAGTTGTTATACAAAAATTCTGCTCTATAATAGTGTCTGTGTGATATGCTTATCGACAAAATTATAATATGCATCTAAAAACTATTATAATACACTGACGTTCTATTAACGTGCTCTGATATTTGACTACATCACAAAAACACTTTATTGTAAAGTCTTTTGTGACTACTAACGAACAAGTACTATAGCAGCGATCTGAATATCCACAACATCACAATATTACTCTGTAGTTGAGTGTTCATCACTGCTATAACGAAACTACTATTGCAGTACGTTTGGAACCCTTAATACGCTAATCAGATAAATAAAGGCACCTGCTAACAAATTTATAGAGCAAAATTATTATGTACCAGTTATATTAGAACTTGCTATAGTACTTGACTATAACGATTGTATAAAATGGCGTAGTAAACGTTTACATTCTTTGTTTATAGGTATTTTTAGCTCTTTAAGCATTTAGAGCAATAACGTACTGTAGAACGCTTTTATACAACACCCTGGCACCGCTAAAACCTTAATAAATCGTTTATAGAGCTTTTTAGAGTTATGAACTGAAATAATAGGACTAAATTGCTGGTTGGGAATAAACGAAATAAAACCACCAAAGCCACAGACTTCCGAAACTGGAATTATTTTTCACCTGATAGTGTTTTTTTAAGAAGTCGATTGTTTTTTTTTGTAAAAAAGTTTTTATTAGGTACTCTTTTGTATCCTGGAATGTATTCCTGCATTATTTTGTCTATTTCCTTCAGTCGCATGGTATGACTGAACTCAGCAGGATTCCCATATAACTCTCTTCATGTAACTTATATTATAATGCTATTTTGAAAGTTGTTTACTTATAATGCTATAGCGACACTGGAATCTTAGGTAGGTATATTTGGTGCTGTAGAACCTTCACGCAGACGACGTCGCGGGCAGCAGCTAGTAAATAATAAAACAATAAGCAAAATAATAATTATGAACAAAATAGGCAATACACAGAACTACATAGAACTTATTAACTCGCGAAATGTGTGTCTGCTTAACCCTCCGAAGAATGTAGTCGCAATGCTTATCTATATTAAGTATGTATTTAGAAATATATAAGTGTGTTTATCAGCTGTTCAGTACCCATAACACAAGCTCTGCTTATCTCGAGACTAGATGGCTTTGTGTCAAAAATAAATATGGAATATTTATTTATTTTAATACAACGTTACAACAATTCAAAAACACAAATAGAACCATTCAAAGTAAACAACGCTCCAATACAATACAAATACTATTAATCTATCCATTTCAAAATAATAACAGTAAAATCGAATCACACCATTCACGGGGTTTATATTCATTTCAGGTTTATAGTAAAACGTGTATCCGAGTTTATAGTTGAACAGTAATCAAGGATTGCACCATTCCGTTAACCGTAGTTTACTTAACCCTGAATTAAGATTAACCGGAGGGTGAGTGTAACGGATAGCGGTATCTTTACTGTGTTGAAAGCTTTACTCGAATTAGGATCATGTAGAGGGGATTTGAGGAATCCTTTTAAGGATAGTTCACTCTTCCTGGTGGTAGGGAGAAACCGATTTATTTGCTCAAGTTTTTATAATCGTTGGTTACTCGTACGAAATAAATCACGTAGTTACTCGCATGGAGTCTGTAAAGACGCTAATTTAGTAAGACAAAGTTATGGAAATATTCAAAACTAATTAATAACAAACATGCTCAGGCCTTTTTCCCATGGGGGTAGGCAGAAACTGCACAGTGCTATCTGCTACATTCTTACATTTAATTCGTTCGCGTTAAAAATGCAGTAAGAATGCAGTGCAACTGCAAGATAAAGGTGTATTCCACAGTGGTGTTAAATTCAAACAAATTATATTTTAAAAGATTAAGTTTATTGAATTTATAAAAATGAATTTGAAAAGATTTGATTAGTTAGGGGGCGGGGCTAGGACGACGGATAATGATGACTTTACTGCATTCTTAACGCGAACGTACTATAGTTACATCTTTGTTTTGTTCACATTCATACATGTTGTTATAACACACACGCCGATTCAGAGAACCTTCTAGCAGCTGACCTTATTGAAGAATCTCACCAATAAGATCTAGTATGCCTAGGGCATCCACTACCGACGGCGTTTCTATTTTTCAACATTTGCCTTATAAAAATATTCTTTGTTAGTCACCTTTCATTCATCCTCTCAAGTTGACCAAACCATTAAAACGTAGGTACTCTTTTCAATTTTCGACCCAACACCTTTTAAACCACAACATTCCTTTGCAATAGATTTTAGTAGAAAACTAAACCATCAAAATACTTTAAGAAATTATCACTGCCTTGTGTAAATAGTTTTCCTGTCCTAATTTTTTTGGGGTCACCGCAGCAAATCTTCCATTTATTTCTATTAGTCGTCATATCAATAGTCACTTCTTTTCTAGCCTTTTTATCTTTTACACCATCGTTTCTTTAGCTACTCCTATAACCATTCATTTTTATAGGCAAAAGTTTCCTCACTGATGAGTTTAAAGTGAATCCTTTGCCTATCTGAGCTCAAACTTTTACTTGCTTCTGCCTGCGGTTTTTTCCTCATCAAAGAAAGAAAGAAAGAAGAAAACAAAGAAAGAAAGAAAGAAAGAAAGTAATAAAATGCATTCAATGGCAACAGCTGGATACACACACTGTAAAAACATAATAACACAAAAAAACAGACACAAAAATGGCATGTCACAAGGCTGCGCTAAAAGGTTATAGGATTTCAGCGGTAGGTAATGCCAGACATGCTAAGAGTTGGTTAGTCCTTGAACAAGAATTTACAACAGTGGTAACATTAATTTAAAAGCTTTTAACAATACATGATTAATGCAAGAAGGGAACCCATATCAGCATGGGGAGCTTCATACCCTAGATCGTAAAACATTTAGTTACCCCATACATTTCGCACTACCCTCGAACAACGGCGCTAAAAGGTACAATCCTAATACATATTTACGCAATTAAAAGCGATAAACTAAGCTTAATCTCCGCTAAAATTACGCAAATTGGGTGCGTAGCGCGTAAGCACACAGCTAAATTCTCATTTAACCTCAAATAGCAAGGTTGTTTAGTATAAATCCCATTAAAGTGGGGGTCGGGACCTTAGCTTTTGCGAAGTCTTGGGCTTATTGCGGGACTAATGGAATGGAAAAACTCGGGAAAGGTAAAGACGAGGCGGATTGGAAATGGAACAAAGATCTCGAAAATAAAAGTACTAATTTAGTCCTATAGCTAATAGCAGAACGAAGATAGCTCTTATGGTGACAAAAATCACGAATTCCAGGTATGGAATCAGTGATTTCATCAGAATCAAGTCCGTCCAAATATGAACCGTAAGAGGCTGGCTTTTATCGATAAGGTCGATTGTTGCAGTCAATAGAATAAAATCAAACATTTAAATATCTTAATAATACATATTTAACTAGCAGACATCCCGCGGTTTCACCCGCGTAGGCCCGTTTCCGTGGGAATACAGGGATTAAAAGTAGCCTATGTGTTAATCTAAGGTATCAGCTAACTCCATACCAAATTTTATTAAAATCTATTCAGTAGTTTTAACGCGAAAGAGTAACAAACATCCATCCATCCATCTTCACAAACTTTCGCGTTTATAATATTAGTAGGATGTTATTAAGTTTACAATAATTGTTTTATCCATTGTTCGATTGTTTCATTTCTCTAGCCATCTCTGTATGAGAAGAGGCCTTTGCCCTGCAGTGGGACAGTAACGGGCTGGTATTATTTATTATTAATTGTTTCATGCATTTCAAATGTAGCAAGGTAGGTATTTATAAAGATTAAAATATCGATTGTTTGTTTAATGGCAACTAACGAAGCTGTTTATAAGTAGAAACGCCGCGCCGGGTGGGATGCCCTAGAAAAATATAGTTAAAACAGACCTTATTGGTGAGATTCTTCAGAAAGGTCAGGTGCGTAGTGCTCGCAACCGGCATGTGTGTATGACTTATTGTATGAAAGTAACTAAAGTAAAAGAAGCATGTAAGAATCGTACCATATGGTGTGCTTTAGTTTCTGCCTACCTCTATTGGAAAAAGGCGTGAGTTTATGAATGTATGTTTGTATGTAAATCCTACTAATATCGTAAACGTGAAAGTTTGTGAGTATGGATAGATGGGTGGATGGATGTTTGTTACTCTTTCACGTAGAAACTACTAAATGGATTTTAATAAAATTTGGTATGGAGTTAGCTGCTTCCCTGGATTTACACACAGGCTACTTTTTAACCCTGTATTCCCACAGGAACGGGATCTACGCGGGTGAAACCACGGGATGTCTACTTGTATAAAATAAACAAATTTTTGATGAATTGCGGAATGTTTTAGTCTCATCCAAAACGGAAAAACAGACGTAGGTGTGTATTGTGACAAAGACAAAATCCAATATCTAGTCTTTGACGTCATTCGCTAAAGATTTACTCTAATCACATGACGTGCAAAACGTGACCAAAACAAAAGACAAAGCAACGATAAATTACTTCAAGGAACAGTACCCAAAATAACAATACTAGAAAATAATTACTACATAACAAGTATACTTGAAATAATCCGGAGTTCGACCACAAGCTAGATAATTCCGTACTATCGGAGCGGTCCCTACTAAATAATCGAATTTACGTGAGAACCGCCGGTTTTCGTTCGACGATAAACTAAGGGATTTCGTTGATATAACACTTGGGGTTTTAGATACTGGTTTCGGCCATTTTTGTTTTACATTATTATTTAGACTTAGTTTTTATTTGGACTTAGATTTGTTGTTTTTATTCTGTTTTTTTTGGCGGCAATTAAAAGTGGGATAGCGATGCGTTTGAACAAATTATAGCCTTTAATACCCTTTCCCTTGTCTCTCTCTAACTTCTTTGCATACTGGTCTAGTGATCGCCACTATGACAGCTCAGTATAAAGTCGCCCAGAGTAAGGATCTGTTCCCGGTTGCTTTTTTATGTATTACTTCAGACCTATCGACAAAAATTATACATACTGTTATTAATATAATTCTTAATCAAAGGGTGTTTGTAGTATATTCGCCTTTATTACATGGGATATAAACATTACTGGCAAAATATGAATGCATTAACTCCTTTGTGTTACCCTTCGAGAAATACAAGAGTGATGTTGATATTGTTTACAAGTATTAATAAATTAATTAACCCCTTCAACGTCACAAACTCACACACTGTACCCCTTCCTAATATTAGTGTAGATAATAATAATATCGGATAGGTACTAGGTATCCAGTCCATTTTAGCCACTCTAACCTATAGTCCAGTACTTTTGTTGCCATAGTCTGCAATAGTCTAACACCAGCCGTAGGTTTTCCTTGGGTGCACTTGTGTAGTGCATACGTAAGGAAAAGCTGTGGTTGGTGCCCCATTTCATTAAGCTGACAATGGGCCTCTGCGAGTTGGCTTCACCCCTAGTACGCCTTCCAAAGGTCCGGAACCCAAGGGTTCCGAGAAATTAAACGTCATAATCAGATATCAAAACCAGTCCTACAGAATCTTCATTTCAATGCTCTCTTTTCTAATTCCCACTAAATTACACTTCGTCCTCAAGGTTCTAATGAAAAACAATAAATAACGGATCACCCTAAAGAAATCTATAGTCAAGTCCCTGATTAGTATTCTGCCTTCTTTTCCTACATCCCTTATTCTCTTGACCTTCAGTTCTTGATACCCAAGCGGTAGAGAGATAGACCAATCGTTAATTTTTTCCCACCCAGCTAGATGCGCGGAGTAATTTCCTGTAAGGCTGCGGTCGAGAGTTCAGACTAACATGAAGTTATTCACAATGTAATGTAACTTTTTACCCGATTTCAGCGAAGCAAAACGGAGGATTGTGATTTTGACCGCGGTGTATGTTTGGCGAAATGTGGGTTGTACTACCAGGTACACCTCTGCCTAGCCCTTCGGGTATTACAGGCGTGACGTTATGTATGTATGTATGTATGCATGTATGTATGTGTGTTCATGTTTACATCTTTTTGAGCTGTTACAACAATTACTACTTTTAGTTCGAAATACAAACGATTGTATTCGAAATATAAATAACTAGCTGCCCAGGCAAACTTCGTTGTGCCCTAGAGTCAATTTATTGCTCTTATCAATTTTTTAATATATTAGATATACCTACATACGTTTAATAAGATGACAACTAATAGATCCAAACCAATAATAACTTCTACTACTTTTTATGTAGCGAGTCTCTATTGTGATCTTATTTAAACATTTTTGTGTTCGATAGAATTAAAATTACAACATGTATAATTATTACCTAACCTAACTTACCATACCTATCCTATAGCTAACCTAACTACCTAACCTAACTTCCTTACTGAAATGCATTAATTTAAAGAATACTAAATTCATAATTTTAATCTGAACTATTGTAACTATTGTGCATAGAAGTAACTGTTTAGAAGAAAACAACATTGTTTTTTCGCGTTTTATTTATCATTTAAATATATTGAGGTATGGCTGACATCCAGTGTGACATTGACATTGGTGTATTATAACTATAGTCCTTTAGACAAAACCAACTTATTATGAAAATTTCAATTTTTTTCTTTATACTTAACATTTATTTATAAAATGAATTCTTACTTCCAAATATCTAAACACGATTGCCTTCAAGAGTAAAAGTTAATGATTGTCAAAAGGGCTCTGTTCGTTCGTACACATGTTCACTTAAACTGGAAAATAAGGGTTCGCCCACAAAATTGTGTGTGTTTAGCCACCATAGATTTATTAGATTATTAAGCCTACCTTTTGAAGATTAGGCCTGACAGTTAGGGGAAAATATGTGAAACGTGTAGCAACACAGAAAGTAAGTACTCGTAGGTTATGTGGTATAAGAAATTAAGTTTACTTTAAGAAATCTTCTATATTTTGGTCTGAAACCCATGACAATAAAAGTGCACAAATGTATAAATTCAATAATCATACTATAACATTAACAGTATTGAATACTTTCAAATGAAAAGTGATTTCGTTATTAGCCTTTTCTGTGCGGCTTTTACAGTCTATTATACTGCATCATTCCAGCGTAGAGCATACACCATACATTAAACACTTAACTAATAGAGTCCATTTTTTATTCAATTACTCAAACTATTACAACAACTGCAAAAACCATCCGAAAACTATGAAATAATTATGAAGTATTGGATCATTGCAGTCAGTGTATTTATTTTTGAAACACTAAAGTTAAAAAAAATGTATGGAGCTAGGTTAAAAATATCAAATATCTCCAAAACCGCGCATTTGGCCAAAATATCCTCACACACGGTGATACTTCTATTTATTTAAGATTTTTTTGGATACTTCATATATTGAGTGGAGGTGCGGTTTTTTTTAAAAAAATCGGAGATTATTTTAATTTTTCATACTGTATTTTTAGAATGCATTTATGAGTAGGTGGGCAGTGCTGGTCCTAATAATGAAAAAACTTGATTAATTATATTTTAAAACGGCCACTACCAACAAAAACAATTGTCACATTTGGAACATGGGCTCAAAAGTTGTTAAAATTTAAATGACGTCGAATTGGTAATAATCTGAGATTTGACAGGAACGAACGAAGTACACCAGGTTTTATGCGCGCATTCGTTAATTGATGTACTTATTACTTATATCGTGTACTCATTAGATAATCCGTATACCTACTCATTACTTAATTTGTTTACGTAGTGAAACTTTTCGTTTTGTCATAGTTCCAACTGATGACGTTCAAGGTCCAGGATCCATGAAACTCGGCTCTTGAATAACTAAAATTAGTGCATCTAATTCCACAACACAACGTTTCCAGTCAATATTTGACTCTTGCCAAAGTAGTCAACCTTTATATTTATTTTTGAAGTCTTCACAATTCGGACGCACTTGCTGCCATCTCTTCATTGCAGCTCGAGTAAATCTTCGGCAAAACTCTCTTAGAATCAAATTGTCCTCTTCGGAAAAAGTGTGTCTTATCCTTAGTGGATAATTTAGCAGTCAGTCTTTGTAGACACGAGACACAAACTCTGACTGCTAAATTATCCTCTAAACGTGTCGATCGTAAGCTATTAATTTGGAACAGCAGTAAATATTGCTCAAAAATTTGCCCAATTACTGATAATTACTCTACTCAATGACACAAATTAGCGTTATTGAACAACAACATTATTTTTCATATTCGAATTCAAATTCATTCATTTCTGTGATTATTGGTACAGATGCCAGTACATCAAGCTACACCAATGTGTCAAATTTCTTTGACAGTGTTTCAACTATATTGCAAACAGAATAAGGTCCATATTCAATTGGGAAAAAATTTAAAAACCCCCACCGCAAAAAAGTAAAACATTTAAAAAGTTTAAATAACACTTTAGCCAAGAAATTTTACGTAACGTCGGGGTACCGTTAAAATAAGTACCTACATACCTACAAGTACTAGGAACATTTCTTACTTAAGCTTAACGAATCCAAACACAACATATCTGCTATTATTTTGTCAAGAGTCTACCTACTGGTGTGCTGGATAGCCTAGCTGCAGCATCAGCTCATCCTGTTGCCATCAGTGCATTGTGTGCAGAATCAAATGCTGGTTAAAATGAATCCTAATACGACATATCTGCTATTATTTTGTCAAGAGTCTACCTACTGGTGTGCTGGATAGCCTGGCTGCAGCATCAGCTTATCCTGTTGCTATCAGTGGATTGTGTGCAGAATCAAATGCTGGTTAAAATGAATCCAAACACGACATAATATATCTGCTGTTATTTTCCCAAGAGTGTATTAGTCTGCTAGATATCCTGATAACCATAATGTTGCTTATTAATATTACACACATGGGTGTTTGAAATTTTAAGACAAACATAATGTTTTTAAGTATAGTTAATACCCATAGACGTCTAAAACAGCAACGGTAGCTAATACAAAAGAGCTGATAACCTTGAAACGGCTGAACCGATTTTGATGAATTATGTCTAAGAACCATCGCAAGAAACCCTGCTTTCAAATAAAAAAAACCGCATCCAAATCGGTTCACCCGTTTGGGCGCTACGGTGCCACAGACAGACAGACAGACAGACAGACAGACAGACGGGTACGTATCATTATCCCGAATTTTAAAAGACCGAATTTTAAAATACCGATGGACGAAATCCCGAAAATTGAAACGCCGAATGTATGTTTGGTAGAAAGTTTAAAATCCCGAAAGTATTAAATCCCGAAGATTAAAAACCCGAAGTATAAAATCCCGAAAGTTCATTTACCCGAAAGTATAAAATCCCGAATAGATGAAATACCGAATGGACGAAATACCGAAATTATCACCATTTTCGAGAAAACGAAGGCGAGCGAGCGAAGCGAGCGTACCGCGGCAGCGGCCGCAGAGCGCCAAATTCCCTTTTTTGCAATGCACGCATGCATGGTAGATTAGAACTTAAAGATATTTTATCTGGCGTTTTGTGGTCACAGTTCTAACCTAACCTAACCGTTTCCATTTTGAGTAACTGTTTTACTTGAATTATATTGATTAATATTATGATTATACGATATCAATTTTTTTATTCACTAGGAAACCTACCTAATCTACTATGCATCCTTGCTTTGCAAAAGAGAGAATTTGACGCTCAGCAGCCGCTGCCACGGTACGCTCGCTTCGCTTACTCGCCTTCGTTTTCTCGAAAACGGTGACAATTTCTGTATTTCGTCCATTCGGTATTTCATCCATTCGGGATTTCATCCATCGGTAATTCGTCCATCGGTAATTCGTCCATCAGTATTTCGTCCATTCGGGATTTTGTCCTTTCGGGATTTCGTCCATTCGGGATTTCGTCCTTTCGGGCATTTGTACATCGGTATTTTGTGTTTCGATATAACGACTATCGGCATTTAAAACTTTCGGTATTTTAAATTTCGGTGTTTTGTACGTCGGTATTTCAATCATCCGTATCATGAACTTTCGGGATTATGATACGTACCCAGACAGACAGACAGACAGACAGACACACACACATAGCGGTGAAACTTATAACACCCCTCTTTTTGCGTCGGGGGTTAATAAAATGATTTCGAGAATCAGTTACTAGGTAAATAAAATATATTGGACGGATTGACCGACTGCCTAAAATAGGCCTTTGATTAATTTAGCATAAACTGTATGTATATGCCATTTATCATTTCAAATTTAGACGTTTGTATGTAAACTAGTAGTTCATAGTAATTGCTTATAGAATTAACATTTATGCGAATGATTTCAGACTGATGGTTGTGTTTATTGGAATTTGGGTTTAAGAATTTTTATTTTTCATGTTAAAGACCCTGACAGTTTCAGTAGTTAGTGACCCTGACTGATATGCCGGAGGTCGTGGGTTCGATTCCCACCCAGGACAAATGTTTGTGTGATGAGCACGATCATTTGTTCTGTGTCTGGGTGTAATTGCAGGTGGGATTGCAGTCAAGCACTGGTTTATAATATTAAAAAAAAAAAACTATTATTGTATGTATTTAGAAATATGTTAGTATGTTTATCAGCTGTTTAGTACCCATAACACAAGCTGTCAAGCTTAACTTGGGACTAAATGGCGTTGTGTGAAAAAGTTGTGGAATATTATTTATTTATAAATATATTTATATTTATTTATCTAACCTTGTACTGTAGCTTTCAAAAGATTTATCTACTGATTAAAATCTGTGTGCAATACAAAAAACAAAACGTTACTCAACGGTGTAATACACAGCCCTGCCCTACATTCATGAAACATAAAATCCCGAAGGGTGATATTCGACGAACCTTATGTAGGTACCTTATGTTATTTTGTTGTAGCGACCTAATGTACCCATGTTTACCCCTTATGCACAGTTTATGGGTTCCTATAACGTTTTATAGTAAGGATCCTGTATTGCAAATGACATGGATGTATTTGTTCGTGGATACTTGTTATAGGGAACGGAATTTAGATTTGTATCATTTTATGTGGTATTTAATGTTTTGACCCAGTGCTCGCTTTTCATGCAAAAGGTTGTTGACTGAAGTACCAATTGTGATTTTCAAAATCATAATGTACCTTTTAAATTTAACATAGATATGACTAACATAATAATAATAATAATAATAATTCATTTATTTTCTCTGATCATCATAAACAGTACAAAGTCAATTTTCACTGCATAGAGACTGGTGTCTGTTTTAGGTAAAACCTGTATTACAGATCACCAGGCTGACCCTCCGTCGGACATTTATCTTAAGACATTATAACTGCATACAATTTTCATACAAGGAAAATAAAATTAGCAAATAAATAACAATCTAGACAATCAATTAAATTCATTAATTAAAAAATAAAATATTGGTAAACATTTTCAAGGTAAAATTTAAGTAGCGTGTGTGTAGGTGTGTGAGTGTAAGTGAGGGTGAGAGAGAAATCAATTCTTCACATAATATGACTAACAACAATAACAATATAACAATATCTTCAGGATGTTGTTAGGGCTGCCTCGATTCTGCAGTGCATCGGAGATGTTCGCGCTATATCGCACAAACGGTTTTCACGCCGTTATTCGCAAAAAAAAACGGTATCCCTGATCTGCAGATTGCGTGGCAGCCGTAACAAAATCTTGCAGAATTTAGCGGACAAGTCTCATCCCCATTCTGAAGGACCTTCGTGAGGCGAGTAATTTAATTTTAGTTTAATTTAATGGAATGTATTGTAATTCAAATTTTTATTTTATTTGATATATGTATTTTTTAATGTACAGACGCCAGCACATCAAGTTACCCCAATGTGTCAAATTTTCCCAATGGAACATTAACCTTAGTCTGTTTGACATAAAGCCGAAAAACGATCAAAGAAATTTAATACATTGGGGTAACTTGATGTGATGGCGTCTGTTCCTAATTTAATGTAATTAATCATTTAATTTAAATGTAATTTTAATGATATCTAAATTGAAGTATGTATATTATTCGATTTGATCTTTTGTTATGTTTGGCCTGTGATATGGATCCGAAACATCTGAAATAAATGTTTTTTTTTTACAAATATTGGTGAAGAAAACATCTAGAAAAAAATCAGAACAAATTTTTTCTATACTAATATTAAAAAGAGGTATTTGTTTGTTTGTAAGTTTGTATGTAGGGAGTAATTTTCGGAACTAATGATCCAATTTTAAAAATTATTGCACTGGTGGAAGGCTGCACTATTCCCGGATGCCATAGGCTACTTTTTGTCCCTGTAATCCCACGGGAACAGGAACTACGCGGGTGAAACCGCGTGACGTCTGCTAGTCTATTATATTTTTTGTATGTAAGTATCAATGCCCTACAGATCCTTTACTATAAAGGGGTAGTCGCGAGACTGTAGTACATCAGGGATGTTTGCAGAGGCCAACACCGACGGTTTTAGGGAAATAGTGCGTTAAAGGGTGGCCTCCCTGATGTTTTGTGTGGGGTGCAGCTCCAGTGGCCCCTGAACACCGTAACAGAAAGGGTTGAGTGCACTATTTGTGAGGCACTGGAATAAGGTGCACAGCTCAGACGGTGTCTTTTTAAATGTAAGGTAGTTGTTTGATAGTGTGAATAAGGCACTAACATAGTTTAAGTGTTACTAACATTTATATTTGGAATTTTGTTCAGAAATAAAATTATTAATGGACTTTTGGTTGACTGCTTTGTTAGTCTGGTGGTCGCAAGCGTTACTGCTGAGCATGAGGCCCCGGGTTCGATCCCCAGGTCGGGCAAAGTGTTATTGAGTTTTTCGATTCTGCAACCGTTCTCCGACAGTCGTTTCTCCTTTGGACTGTTCACCGACAGGACCTTTCGTTTTTGAGAGATTCGTCGATAGAACGTTTCACCTATGGATGTTTCGCCGACAGAATGGTTCGCATTTGTTAGTTTCGACGACAGGACTTTTCAACTATGGAAGATCGCCTTTACTTTTAATGAATGGTATTTATCTATTACCTATCCATATTCGTTTATTTTGTTATTGCAAACATTGGGGAAATTATAAAACAAAAGATTCTAAAATTATTTAATTACAACTGGGTACACATTTTTAAGCCAATTTTACTACATCTATAGTACACAAAAAGTTTCTCGAAATAAGTTGCTTTTTGTAACATTGCTAGTAATATAGTAATAGGCGCTTGATACTTAGCTTAGTATAATAAAAATTATGCGACAAAAATGTGGGTAGTCATGATTATCTGTTTTATTTTTCTCTTCATTGGTTATAGTATGCTCTGCATCCTCATTGACGATTGTGTTTTTTCTTAATTAACGGTTTTAAAATGAATGAAAGTGAAATTGTGAAGTCGAAACGTGGCAAAGATGTGTTAATTTATGAAGGATATTCGTGTCATTTAAATAAGAGGCGTGATAATAACTACTACTGGAGATGTACGAAAAAAGATAGTACTCGGTGTAATGTATCTATTACTTCTTTGCATACAACCAACAATCAACACATTGTGCTGTCCCAAAATCGTGATCATATGCACTTACCCAACCCTGAAAAACGTATTGAAATGAAGTTAAAGGCTAATTTGAAAGATAAGGCTAATCAATCGATGGATTCACCTGCACAAATTGTACAGCGGTGCATCCAAATGGTACCGAGTACCAGTGCTCCCCATATGCCCAATAAAGATGCTATGAGGAAAATTATTCAAAGAGAAAGAAATAAAAATCTTCCACCGATTCCAAAGGATATAATCGATGGAACGTTCATTAACTTTTGTTTTATTATTTCTCCAATGTTTGCAATAACAAAATAAACGAATATGGATAGGTAATAGATAAATACCATTCATTAAAAACTTTTTTGCAAAAAATAAAACCGACTTCAAATAAAACACTAAACGGTGTAAAATAACTCTAAATTTGGAAGTCTGTGGCTTTGGTGGGTTTGTCTTACTCATGATGGGCCACCGACTTCCGAATTTAGAGTTATTTTACACCGTTTAGTGTTTTTTTTGAAGTCGGTTTTATTTTTTGCAAAAAAGTTTTTATTTTTCCATTTTTAGTTGTTACCATAAAAATATTTGCCATGAATTTATTTTATATTGTTAATTGTTAACAATACATGTCATCATAATAGGGTTTTCCACTAATCCCTAATAAATTAAAATTAACATACCTAACTGACGAAATCTAGGTATATTGTACCCACCTGCGTACCCCTGAGAGCATACAGGCGTGATGATACGTCATTATGTTGTATAAACAATAAACATCCAAGCGATTCCAGCAATCACGACAGATTTGCCGTTTATTTTTGAGGAGTTCCGTTGTATATCTCCGAAGATCAGCACCAGATCTTCACCAAATTAAAATGGGACCACCTCCGGAGTATACTCTTTCAAATAAAAAAAGAATTTTGAGAATCGGTCCACAAATGGGGGAGAAATCAGGTAAAATACATAAAAAAAAAAAAAAAAATACATACACACGAACATAGAACCTCCTCCTTTTTTGAAAGTCGGTTAAAAAGTAAAGGCGATCTTCCATAGTTGAAAAGTCCTGTCGTCGAAACTAACAAATGCGAACCATTCTGTCGGCGAAACATCCATAGGTGAAACGTTCTATCGACGAATCTCTCAAAAACGAAAGGTCCTGTCGGTGAACAGTCCAAAGGAGAAACGACTGTCGGAGAACGGTTGCAGGCGAAATGTGGGTGTATTACCATGTACGACTCTGCCTAGCCCTTCGGGAGTTACAGGCATGACGTTATGTTTTTGTTTTTTTATAAAAAATATTATTATTTATTGGAAATATTATAATTATGTTTATCAGTTGTCTAGTACTTATAACACAAGCTCTGCTCAGCTTGGGACTAGATGGTGTTTTATAAAACTTCGGGAACATTTTTAAAATTATTTTGACTTGGACTTCACAGAAGAACCAACACACACACACAACTTGGATCCCTACGACCGCTTCAATATTACTTAAATACTTAGTTGATGTTCGGATTGATGCATAGGTAACGGGCCTTGTAAATCGAGACGTATTGAGAGGATACCGGCAAGTAATGTCCGGCTCCTTGTCTAATAAATCGTCGTTCAGACTGAGTCTGAAATTGGGGCATCTGTCTTTGTTCATTGCTACTGTTAAAGCAACGGTGACTTTGAGTGGTTCTAAACTTCCGATGTTGTTTGTTATTTTAAGTTAAATACATTATTTATTTAAAGTTATCGAACTTATAATACATCATCCTATACACAAAAAAGATTATACAATATACCTACATTACAACATACAGATATTGCAAGTTAAGCAGGTAAAGTTAAAATCACATAGTTGATCCATACTCTCATAACACTTCGTCCAGAACATTAATTTGTATCCATCAGTTTAGGTTAGGTAAACTTAATTATAGAAGATATTTAAGAATTTTATGAGATTAAAAAAAGTAAAAAAATAACTGTGGTAAGAACAATAACAGATAAACAAAAATAAATAAAATAATACGGATAAAAGAAGCATGTATTGAGTTTACTAGTGTGTGTTTGGGTGTCCGTGTTTGTGTCGGTAAGAGCGTATACGTATGTGTTTGTGCTAACAATAATTAACTCAAGAAGAATGGGTGACCCCGACAGGACACTTCCATGGGAATAAAGTCGGCAATCTCTTCCGACATTTACGCGAACGATTCTGCGGGTAAAAACTTGTAGGTACATACCAGTTATAAAGAGCAATCATACTTTCTTATTTCTAAGCCAATATTCAATAGAACCATCTACAGGGTCTGTAAATTGTATTTTCAACATCCTCTACCGGGTCCAACGTGGGCAGTAGACTTGTTCCCCGCAGGCCGATTAATTCTGCACGAACAAGTCGCAACTTGTCCCTTTTTTAACGAGCCCAGACCCACGTCACTGCTTGGCATTATTCAATTACACCTTCATAATTTACCCAATCTATGATTTTGTTCTGTCGGTAATTTATTTGACAATTTGTTTGTTTTTCATTCAAACATGTCTGTCGGCGATTATTTGAATAATTGTATAGAGGAAAGAGATATGATAACTGTCAGTCTAACAAAGCGTCGAGGCGATGGTCAGCGCGGCCATTTTGAATGTCATTGTGATTTGAACGTCAATGGCAAGCGCACCACGTATCTGTCGAATCGCTTTTGTTCCAAGCGATCTTCTCTCTTTTCGTAACAAGAAGTTATCAAAACCGATAGACAAGTGATTTTTTAACTACAAGTGAATAGATTTCAGTAAGATTCTGTAAGGAAGATAATTTGTGCGATAAATGACTTTCAATTATTGTGACACAAGTGATTCCTATTTGACTTTTACTATTAAATAAATGGCTCAATCTGATGATTACGGGCAATGATATTATAAATATAAAGGTTTTGATAGGTTATAAGCGCTCAGGAAACGACACGTTAAAATGTAGCCAACTAGCCACATTTGACCTCAGTATCGCGTCGCGCCGTCAACGGACGCGTGCGTGCGTTAGTGTGCCGTTTTTGAAGATCGAATGTTGTTTGGGTAACCTATCTACACCTTTTTACTTATAATATCATTGATTATGGGTATCTGCCCATATGTCTAATTTTTGTTTTAATATATTCTCAACATCGCGTTCAAAAATAAGATGTTGAATCTACTTGTTTACGTGTGGTTAGTGACCAGTGTCAGAGTCATAATGCCACTCATGGGCTTCAGACATCACATCGTCAAGAAATACCTCTCAGATAATTATGCCAATGTTTCTCGCGATGTTTTCCTTCACCGTTTTTGAAGCAAGTGATGATTCTGCAACACGCGCATGAATCCTAAAAGTCAGCGGGAGGAAATGAAGATTTTAATTTTTTGCTTCACATAAAAAATTACCTAATATAAAGGAAAAGAAAAATGTGTTTTATTTGAGAAGACGTTCATACTGTATATCAAAAGTCCAGTGACGTAAGTGACTGGTGTCGACTTTTTGCACTTTCAAAAGTAAAAAGAATAGTAAGACACCTGACAGACAGACAAACAGCAGGCCTAGCCATATTACAAATTCTATTTCTATTCTATTGCGACAATAGAAAGAAAATGGCGTATATGGAATCAGCTGTTTGACAACTGTCAAGTGTTAACGAATAGAATTTGTAATATTGCTAAATATGAAATACACTTGACAGTTTACAAACAGCTGATTCCATTTACGCCATTTTCTTTCTATTGTCGCCTTATCGATTACGATAATAGAAATAGAATTTCTAATTTGGCTAGGCCTGCAAGTTACTTTTGCATTTTAATATTTTTAAAATTAGCATAGTACGATTTAATTTATCTTTCCGTTAACTGCAAGTAAGTTTCATATTAACTAAATTTGGTAAAATTAATACAACATTCAATAACATAAAGTAATTAATCATATTCCCACACAATTCTGTTAATTACACAAATAGGTATCAGATCGTAGAAATTGTGCCATCTATACCAGATAATGTTTCAGTGAACGATGAGTTTCTAATTACCTGCGAACACATTGCTGTAGAACAAATCGTTATCTAACATCTAGCATTGCCTTTAGCTAGTTTCACGAATTGTATTGTATCATATGGCTAAAATGATAAAATTAAATTTAAAAATAAAATAAAATTTATTCAAGTGTAAGGTAAAGTAAAGATTATGATTTACATTAATTCCATTGAATGAAAATTTAAATCTAACCGTAATATGGATCTGCCTGAACTAGGTTTATGAAAAACCTGTGTTTCAGGCCATCAATAACATCAAATATTTTATAATATAGAATGCAATGCTTATTTAGAAGCTAAATTTTATTATAAACAAGACAATGTTTCCAATGACTTAGAGAGTAATTATTTGACTATACAATTTTAAAATTAGAATATGTAAGATTATGTTAAAATAAATTAAAAATTAAAGTAGACAGACTATTCTTAAATTAGATAAACAAAGAGACTTAAAATTAGAGCAGGTTGATGGAAAATTGGCTATATTATCACGCTATTATATCCCACTGCTGGGCTTAGCCTTCGTCTCATACAAAGAAGGCGATTTCACACTTTATATAAATTAAAAGGCCTATACACACACACGCTTTTTTGTGGTTAAAATCTATGGTACGGTCACTGCGCCGCCAAATGCACCGTGTATATCAATAAGCTTCCACAATGATCCATACAACGCAGCTGGTGGTCGAGTCTGCTATTGCAATCGTGTCTCAATGACCGGACAATGATCGATTTTTCACGTATAACGTCAAACTTATAACACATTTCCCATACAAAAACTGTCAAAGTTGTCAAATATTCGATCAATGACCGGTCATTGAGACACGATTGCAATAGCAGACTCGAGCCCCTGACCATGTGAATATACGGCCCAAAAATCATACATATTTACGGCGATAGAAACGTGTGTGAACAGCGTGTATTTTCCTTCAACATGTTAACGATGTCTCAGATAAACTAAGAAAGTATAATAATGCATGGCTCAATTTTAAAATACCAGTTAATTATTTAGGTGTATTTTGTAACGGTGAAGCTGACTCGACATTTTCCGTACCCCATCATTCTATTATTACACAAATTCATCACAGCCTTTAATCGAAAACCTAATCTAAACCAAAGGATTAGAGAAGGTTTTCCTTTGGAAAGGTTTCGTGTTGTAAACGAAATAATTTGTCACCAAAATAGAATACAAAACTTGAATTAAACATAGAGGCTCAATAATAAAATGATGCTTTGAGCTCAACTCAAACCCTTTTGAGACTCGTTTTGTTTGAGATTTATTTAGTGTACGTCCTTTGTTCGTGAATGGAAACCTTTTGAGTTCTATTACATTATTAGAAAAGTAACTAACTGTCCGTATGGACAAAGGTTTTGTTTCGTCCTTGGATCAAAACATGGGTTAATTGTTTTTTTCACATTTTTTGCCAAGCGAGTAGCAAAAGACAGATGAAGATGTATAGAGTATCTATTAGATACTAAAAACGAAGCCCCGGGCAATGTGGCAACACATGGAGATGGCTTATATCCAGTAGTAGACATCTTCATCTGGAATAATTATTATATTAACTAGCTCATCATAATCTGGCCTGTTGGTCTAGTAGTTAGTGACCCTGACTGCTATGCCGGAGGTCGTGGGTTCGATTCCCACCTAGGACAAATATTTGTGTGATGAGCATGATCATTTGTTCTGTGTCTGGGTGTAATTTATCTATAATATGTATGTATTTAGAAGTATTTAAGTATGTTTATCAGCTGTTTAGTACCCATAACACAAGCTCTTAGCTTAGCTTGGGACTAGATGGCGTGGTGTGAAAAGTTGTGGAATATTTATTTATTTATTTAATCTGCCTAGTTTTTTCCTGTATAACTAGTCGGGTCTACTTCTAGTCTTCCGGGTCCGATTCCAGTCTAACTTAATGCAGCCGAATACTAGTGTGTTATAAGAAAAAACTGCTCATCTGACCTCCACAATCCAATAACACGATACTTTTTAGTTAGACTGGTTTTCAGACTTTTAGACTCTGACTACTTAATAACTAGACAGAAAGAAAGAAAGAAAAATATTTTTTTGACATCAGTCATTAACACACATTACAAAACTTAGTAGGTACACATTATGTGCTGTGTGCCTCACGGCTGCGCCAAAAAGGTCCATTTCAGCATTCATGCCAGACAGGTGATGCTGTCTGACGCTGGTCTTCCAATGAATCTTGAGAGGTACCCAGTGACGGAAAGAAATAGATAGAAAACGAGTAAGTAAATCCGTTAATAACTGCCAAAGATCTACAAATGACAGCCGGGACCAACGGCTTAACGTGCTTTGCAAAGTTCCGTGCTTTACAAGACCGACAGCCTTGATACGTAATGACTGGTTACCCATCCATGGACAGACCTCAGAAAGGGTAACTTAACCTTAGATCGTCGACCCGAACGACTGTTATTATTAACCCACTAGCGCCTTTAACATTAACTTACTCAGTAAAACAAGGTAATATTGAATGTTTTAACTGTCTCTCTCTGTCCGTCACATCACCATCTCAGGGCCAGTTGAAAACCAGCGTCGGGCACTAGTTGCTCGGCATTTTGCTGAACTGGTCCTATTTGGCGCAGCCGTAAGATACACACTCTTTTTCGTGTTTAGTTCTAAGTCTTTTATTATTATTTTTTTACTTTGTTTTTCTTTCTCTTCTACGAGTGAAATTATTTTTCGGAAAAACATTGTAACACTCCTTACAAGTCACTTTAACATGCAAGTGGTAACCAAGATGTTTTTCACCAACTTCTTACCATTATTCTCGTCATAAAACTTTACGTAGGACCTATTTACAACAAAATTCCCGTTTGTCAGTACAACATTGTTACAATATAGTTCGGGAGCTGGCATATCATTCCAATCATTTCACATTGATAGTATTTTAAAACCACGAAGTGTTTTTCATTTAAGCCATGCTAATAGATCATATTAAAATCGTTAACACTGCTCTAGTAATTATGGGTCCTAACTATTTGAAATTGATTTAATTATAATATTTTGAGGCGTAAATATTTGATACAACCACAAATTAATAACCATTTTATAGGGCTGCAATTTGCAAATAACGTAATAAAAGCTCACTCGTGTAATTTTACACATTCACCATAAGTGAGATACCTACTATACGGTGCACTTCACAGCATTACGTGGTCTTAGTGCAGTAATTTCGATGCACTGAGTGATTCAGCCCCGCAGTAGAATGCAGTTTACCGTGACGTCATATGGTAGACCATTCAATGTAGTATCGGTGTTTTCTATCAACTATAGGCCGAGATAAACGTAAACTAGTCTAACTACCAGTCCGAAGTCTGACAGTTAGTCTTACCAAATTAGTATCGTCTTACTCAACGTGTTACATGTAAAACATTAGTATTTAGCGGCATCTGGTTATACTGAAAGCTGACGCCAACATAGTTGAGAAAATGATGATGATGATGATGATGATGAACAGATAACCGTCATGCACTATGCGGTGATGATCTTCAACGTTGCACCAAACTATGTCTACCCTCCTTCGTCTCCCAGGACTCCTTGTCAAATACACACATCAAAAGTGTCTAGGGATCAACATATATTTTTGCAATAACTTTTCTCCTGATTGATATTAATTAAAATTTTCTTTAAGGATTCATCAAATAAAGTGTTTTCGTTTGTCACAGTAACGATAAACCAAGTCACCTTTGCATTAATAAAGAAATTTGCCATTTTCCTAATAAAGGGATTTTTGACATTTGAACCACTAACATTAAAGTTCGAAAAAAAGACTGAAATAACAGTTTTCTTTAAAATTTTATTGGGTAACTTAAACAATTTTATTAATAATCCGTGTTTCTACCGCGAACACTAACAACACAAGAACATCGGTTTGGCATACTCAAAATGAGTTCATCCAAATCACGCTGTGGAATGGCCGCCCATGTTCGTTGCAACAACAAAAAAAGGTCTTCTTGCGACTGGATACCCTCCATATTCGGCAGAGCTCTTCTCTGTAGCATATCCCATGCATGCTCAATCGGGTTCAAGTCTGGCGACTGAGCAGGCCAGGGCAGGACATTGATGTTAGCTGCGGCGAGAGTCTGTCTTACAACTCGTGAGGCTTCATCACTCTTCAGGGAACTTAATTAGCGACCAAACAGTCAGAAACCGCTTGCATGAAGTGAACCTTCATTTCCGAAGACCGCTACGGGTACCACCTATAGCAATGCACAATCGTAGGATTCGATATCAATGGGCTCTTGAACACAGAAATTGGGCAGAAGAACAATGGCGTTTCGTGTGCTTTTCTGATGAGTCTCGTTTTGGTATGAGACCGGATACAAGACGTATACGACACTGGAGAACCCCTGGACGCCAACAGCGATTAAAATCCTGCCAGGAAGTCCATCCTTATAGTGGTGGAACCATCATGGTATGGGCGGGTATTTGGATCGGCGGAAGAACTGAGTTGATTTGGATCAGAGGCAACCTCAACGCTCAAATTTATGCTGAGACGATTGTATCAGACGTCATCGTTCCTCTACAAGTGCAAATCGGTCCCTTATTTCAGTTAATGCATGATAATGCACCACCGCACACCGCAAGAGTTGTAAGACAGACTCTCGCCGCAGCTAACATCAATGTCCTGCCCTGGCCTGCTCAGTCGCCAGACTTGAACCCGATTGAGCATGCATGGGATATGCTACCGAGAAGAGCTCTGCCGAATATGGAGGGTATCCAGTCGCAAGAAGACCTTTTTTTGTTGTTGCAACGAACATGGGCGGCCATTCCACAGCGTGATTTGGATGAACTCATTTTGAGTATGCCAAACCGATGTTCTTGTGTTGTTAGTGTTCGCGGTAGAAACACGGATTATTAATTGTTTAAGTTACCCAATAAAATTTTAAAGAAAACTGTTATTTCAGTCTTTTTTTCGAACTTTAATGTTAGTGGTTCAAATGTCAAAAATCCCTTTACTAGGAAAATGGCAAATTTCTTTATTAATGCAAAGGTGACTTGGTTTATCGTTACTGTGACAAACGAAAACACTTTATTTGATGAATCCTTAAAGAAAATTTTAATTAATATCAATCAGGAGAAAAGTTATTGCAAAAATATATGTTGATCCCTAGACACTTTTGATGTGTGTATATATTATTAGTGTTATGTACTTATATTAAAATGTGCTAGCTACTATAAAGTAAATTATATTATTCAATTTATTGAATTATAATGTTAACAAATTAAACTGTACCTACACATTAAAATTCTTCCAACTTATAAAACAGATGTATTGCTGGGGAGTTTGTACCGCCACTTCTTCTTCTCAGCAAAAAAACTAGGAAGTGTCAAAGAAACGTTCAAAAAGTGCAGATTCATAGCCTTATTTAAATGAAAATGAATTTTGATTTTAATTTCATTTATGATTTTGAACCTATCGGGTAGCATCACTCTAAGACACTAATTGTTCAATCGTCATTTAGTCTAATAAAGGTATAATTGAGGGACCAGTTAGACAATGTTACGTTCAAAGGTTCTGTCGTATATCAGAAATAAGATGAGACTGATCCAATAAGGGAGTGACGGAATTAGTGCGTCACCCTATTAAGATTAGGCAACAATATCAGAACATTTATTCGTCGAGTTGAGATTTGTGTTCGGTTCATGGGAATGAGATTGCCTGTTTTGACATGGGGCTTAAACTTAACTGGCGAATGTGGATTTAAGTAAGTACTCTAAGAAAAACTCTGTATAAACCTTCGGAGTATGTAAAAGTAAAAAATAATTATGATAGACATTCATTTCTTCAATTGTTTTTTTTTTGTTTGTGTGTTTGTCGTTCATTTCTTTAAAATGTTTTCTTTTGTTATTTTCTGTTTAGTGTCAGTGCCTACTAGCAAGTTGTAAGTTTTTATTATTTAATTTTTAAAGCAAATTCAAAAAAATACTAATACATACAATACAACTAGAACCTTGCCAAACGTTATAGAAACCAAAAACCATGTGCTTTAACACGAGTATGCATCGTAAATGGAACATCATACAAACATAACATGACATTACGCCTGTAACCCCCGAAAGGGCTAGGCAGAGGTGTACCTGGTAGTACAACCTTATTTCACCAGACATCAATTCGAACTATATATTTCAAAATCTATTTAATTAAAGGGTTATAATTTTCATGCTTTTCCCATAAATTTAAAACAAATAGACAATAATTATATTTCCAATTTGATTTCTCGATTGCCATTCATTCGTGCACAGGTACAAAGTAACTAAGAAAAATGCAGCGCTAGCTCTTGTACTATAAGACATCAAATTTCATAGCTGAGTACCAAAGTTTACTTACAGTTAACAACGAACACACCGTTGAACCGCACTTGACTCCGTTTTTGTAACAAGGTTAAATTCAAAATTGAGTTGTATGTCGAGTTTCTTTAGAAACTCCTTTAAAGTATTTATGTGTGGGTAGTAGAAGTATATTGAACAGGTTTCTTGCTACCACGAGTTTTGAGCCTCGTAAAGTTTGTAATTAAATAATTAATTAATAATAATAACAATATTCTACGCAGTTTACCCTACATACTTATATTATATATTACTAGCTGCCCCGGCAAACTTCGTTGTGCCGTTGTGAGTCAATTCATTGCTCTTATAATTTTTTTTTATATTAGATATACCTACATACGTTTAATAAGACGACAACAAATAAATCCAAACCAATAATAACTACTACTATACTTTTTATGTAGCGAGTCTCTACTGTGATCTTATTTAAACATTTTGTGTTCGATAAAATTAAAATTACAACATGCATATATAACCTAACCTAACTGACCATACCTATCCTATAGCTAACCCAACTATCTAACCTAACTACCTTACTGAAATGCATTGATTTAAAAAATACTAAATTTATAATTTTAATCTGAACTATTGCCTCTATGTTACATACAATTTATACCTATAGTTTTCCCGGTCTACTTTAATTAAAGTCCTAACAGTAAAATAAGTTCTATTCTTGATATTTATTTTTTCGAGGACTTTTCATGTTTTTTATTAATTATTATGCTATATGCTATTCCGGACAAAGACAAATCCAAAAAGACCAAAATCATTCACATTGATCCAGTCGTTCTTGAGTTATAAATGGTGTAACTAACACGAATTTCTTTTAAATATATAGATTATATATGAGTATGTTTTTCAGTTGTCTAGTAAGTGTTGTGACATCACTATTTAGTATGTTAATATTGTGCACATCATTAGATATTATCGAGGTATCCAGTTCCTATCTGTCAGTCCAGCGAGACACTTCGTGGTCTGTCCCAGTCTGTGAAGCTGCTACCACTCTACTGTCTATTGTAAAACATTATTCGACTGGCCTATTGGTCTAGTAGTTAGTGACCCTGACTGCTATGCCGGAGGTCGTGGGTTCGATTCCCACCCAGGACAAATGTTTGTGTGATGAGCACGATCATTTGTTCTGTGTCTGGGTGTAATTTATCTACAATCTCTGTTTAGATTTATAATCGATGTTTAGTACCCATAACACAAGCTCTCAAGCTTAACTTGGGACTAAATGGCGTTGTGTGAAAAGTTGTGGAATATTTATCTATTTATTTATTTATTATATTGTGTGTCATCTTGTCATAAAGGAAGTCAACCTCAACGTTGTCTTATTCATCAAGCCTACAAACAGTAAGTACTCGTAAGCACAAGCTCTGCTTAGCTTGGGACTAGAATCAGATGGCGTTGTATGAATATGATGGAACAATTTATTATTTATTATTATTTTTTATTTCTCAGACCCTTATTTAAGGCAAGGAAGTAGACACCCTAGAAGGACATCGTAGCGGATGGCGATCTATAGTTTCAGGCAAAAACTATGGAGCGCCAATTATTATTATATTATAATTATTATTATTATTTCCATTTATTATTTTAACATAATTATATATAAATTACATTTGTAAATATTGATATAAAAATATAAAAACATTTAAAAATATAAAAAATAGTGAACCACCGATGGCGGGAGCAGGTTCCATAATTATTATAATTATTTCGATATAAGAGGCTACTGTTCTGTTCACTACCTATAGTAACCTATTACGATTTTCCTTATATTTACAGTGTAAAAACCAGGTTTAAATAACTACAGTAAAAATATCTACAAAGCCTACAGCGAGTGCTCTTTTTAATATTGATAACTCACATATACAGCATGATGAAAAATTCAGCGGCCCTCATATAGAGGCAGCGAACGCGGCCCGCAGTTAATTTGTCACGTCCCGTAGAAGAATAGCAGTTCATTATTTTGTATTTCCACCCATAAAATAAATAATAACAACCTGTGTATATAGGCTGGTCGTGTCGTGATTGTGATTTTATTTACTCAGTCTCGTCCGTATTTTCAAAACTCCAATTAATTTGAATACAGTTCGTTTTAAAAGAAGATGACGTTAAAAATAATTTTGATAAACTTTTTTCTTCTGATAAAGGTATCAAGCAATCACACACCAATAATTTTGTAGTAATCAATACTACTCTCTATACTACTTAAACTAATAAAATAAACCATTTATAAAACTCACGCCCTTTTCCCACATGCTTTGGCAGAAACTTCACAACGCCTCCTACTCGGACTACGATTCTTAAAAACTTTACAAGCTTCGTTAACGTTCATAGAACTAGTCATATAGGCCAGCTGTTAGCGAGTACTACGCAAGAGCATATTGCCTGATAAATCATATTCATATTCATATTCTTTTATTTGCATACCATAATGTCAGATAAAGGTGTTATAAAGGCTTATAGCTATAGTACAGTTATGGACCCTGTAAGGGCACAGCAACATTAAGTAACAAGCAAGATTACCTACAATTGAATTCAAATAACACCAAAATAAATATTGTATTTCCCGTCATTATAATGTGTTCTCACACTCAGCTACTTGAATACTCTTATTCTTGAAATTTCAATGAAATACGTAATAAAAATCTTTCTTTGAAGAATATTTCCTTGGCATCGCGACTATAATTGGAAACAGCCGTTCATTTTACAACGTCGTCATACAGTAACGTTGTCGTATAGTTACCTGATTCTTGGTATTTTTGCATAACATAATGTTGTGTGTAATTCCAAGAACGTTTGCTTTTTGATCTATATCTATACATATAATAAAACAGTAACGAAAGAAAAACTGTACATTGAGAATTTTCAAGAAAAAATAAGTGGGTTTTGTTAGAAAAACGTAACTGGTGACAAAAAGTGACTTTTTAGAATTTTTGTCTGTTTGTCTTTTTGTCTGTATGTATGTCCGGGGTGAACTCAAAAAGTACTGCATGGATTTACTTCAAATTTTGCATAAATATTACTAAGAGGTCGGGTCAACACATAGGCTATATATTATCACGGTATCACCTAC
Source organism: Euplexia lucipara (assembly GCA_921972225.1). Classification (NCBI taxonomy): domain Eukaryota; kingdom Metazoa; phylum Arthropoda; class Insecta; order Lepidoptera; family Noctuidae; genus Euplexia; species Euplexia lucipara. The sequence continues at coordinate 20,149,541 of OV179159.1, forward strand.
GGGGGAGGAGCAGTGAATCTTTATTCTTCTTACTCATTCTGTGGAAGCGTGTAAGTAAAGGACGCATATTTAAATGTTGGTTTTGAGTAAGTTATGCTATTATCTAGCTTTACACTATAAAAACTACGCCATTTAAGTAACTTTGGCAGAGAAACAAAGTTTAATGAATGTTAGTAGTATAAAGACAATTTGGAATCAGCGCCATCTATGAGAATGTATAAAAAACAAATCAAGTAACACATGAACACTTTTTGAAAATTAATTTAAATTTTGATTGTGTTGGTGCGGTTAGTAGTTAGTTATTCTTAAAATTCATAGATGGCACTGTGCATTTTTTTCATCTTATACTACATATAATTTAATACATTATAATAAAAAAGTAACGAAAGAAAAACTGTACATTGAGAATTTTCAAGAAAAAATGAGTGGGTTTTGTTAGAAAAACGTAACTGGTGACAAAAAGTGACTTTTTAGAATTGTTGTCTGTTTGGCTGTTTGTATGTCCGGGGTGAACTCAAAAAGTACTGCATGGATTTACTTCAAATTTTGCATGAATATTACTAAGAGGTCGGGTCAACACATACTCTATATATTATCACGCTATCACCTACGGGGGAGGAGCAGTGAATCTTTATTCTTCTTACTCATTCTGTGGAAGCGTGTAATCAAAGGACGCATATTTAAATGTTGGTTTTGAGTAAGCTATCCTATTATCTAGCTTTACACTATAAAAACTACGCCATTTAAGTAACTTTGGCAGAGAAACATAGTTTAATGAATGTTAGTAGTATAAAGACAATTTGGAATTAGCGCCATCTATGAGAATGTATAAAAATCAAATCAAGTAACACATGAACACTTTTGAAAATTAATTAAAATTTTGATCGTGGTGGTGAGGTTAGTAGTTAGTTATTCTTAAAATTCATAGATGGCATTGTGCATTTTTTTTTCATAAAAGTTGTATCATAATAGTTCGTTTTGACAAATTGAAGTTCCAACAAAACCCTCAAAATCTTGAGCAAAGTTCGGATCGTATCATATGGGATGAGTGTACGATGTCCAAAAGGAAGGCAGTTGAGGCCGTGGACAGAACCCTGAGGGCATCTGCAGGAACGAACATTTGATGGGTAGTGTCACAGTTCTGTTCAGTGGCGATTTCAGGCAAACGCTTCCCGAGTTGACGCGGGGATCGAGGGCTGACGAGGTGAATGCTTAGGTAAACGATCTTTTTTGTCGTCACAAGTTCGTACGCTGCGCTTGACCATTAATATGAGAGCTCGGCTCGGCGGCATTGCACGCGCTCAAGAATTCTCCGATGTCCTTCTAAGTCTTGGCAAAGGCACTCTACCAGAAGAGAAAAGTGGACAGGCGGAGCTTTTAGAGTCTCTCGGTAGAGTGGTGATAGATATCCAGCTTCGAAGAACTCATTCGCAGTGTGTACGTGGACATCAGTCGTACAGCGCACCAGCAGAATTCGTGTGAGAGCGCCATTTTGGCGCCCAAAAATGATCATGCTGCAGCAATTAACGAATGTTTTTGAAGCACTGTCGTCGAGCAAGATGACGCCACACATTATCCCGTGGAATTTTTGAACTCCCTGTCAGCAAGTTGACTTTCAGCGCATACCATCAAGCTGAATGTCGGCGTCCCGATTACGCTTTTCAGGAACAAATCTTCTCCGAAGTTGAGTAACGGGTGGTGCCTTAAAGTCATTTCGCTCCACAGACACCATTGAGGTGGAAATTCTGGCGGGTTGTGGCATCGGCGAGGCAGTATTTATACAACGCATTCCCCTTATACTTCATAGCTTTCCGATCCAGTTCGAGCGCGTACAGTTCCCCTTGAGTGTTTGCTTAGTGATGACAATCAATAAGTCGCAGGAGCCGATACTCAGAGCAGCGGGTGTAGATCTAAGGACGAGTTGCTTCTCACACGGGCACCTGTACGTCGGTCGCTTGCTCCCGCGCCACCAGTCCTGACTATCTTTACATTTTGGCTCCTGGCAGTATAACTACCAACGTAGTTTTTAGGGAAGTGTTATAAGGTATGATACCTTTGTACGTATTTTTAACTGACTTCAAGAAAAGGAGGAGGTTCTCAATTCAACGATATGTTTTTTTTTTGTGTGTGTTTGTTACGCGATTACTCCGCCATTTATGGACCGATTTTCTAAATTATTTTTTTATTTGATAGGGTATACTACCAGGTCAAATCTGATGAGGGATCCTCGAGGAATTGAGGGAACTCCTCAAATAATATAGGAAAACATGTACCAAGTTTTACATTTTTTTTTGGTGACAAATCAAGCATTTACATTTAGCAAGTATCATTTCGTGAAGAAAAACTGATGAAGAAGACAGGCGATGGAACTCTTCATTGCATAACAGCAAATTACTCGCAATAGCTACAGTCACATGTCTGTGCATGGTTAATGTATTTCCATAACATAACATTACGCCTGTCTATTTTAAAAGGTTAAGAAAGAACTTCTTTTGCAATTGTTAATCGATTTCAATGATTCTTTCAAGTTTTGAAAGACTTTCTTTACATACAAAGGAACTAAAAATAGCAAAATAAAAAAAAATACAAAAAAAAACAACCGACTTCTTAAAAAACACTAACAGGTGAAAAATAATTCCAGTTTCGGAAGTCGGTGGCCAATAATGAACGAAATAAAACCACCTAAGCCACAGACTTCCGAAACTGGAATTATTTTTCACCTGTTAGTGTTTTTATAAGAAGTCGGTTGCTTTTTTTTTGTAAAAAAGTTTTTATTACTCTTTTGTATCCTGGAATGCATTCCTGCATTATTTTGTCTTTTTCCTTCAGTCACATGGTATGACTGAACTCAGCAGGATTCCCATATAACTCTCTTCATGTAACTTATGACTGAACTCAGCAGGATTCCCATATAACTCTCTTCATGTAACTGCTATTTTAAAAGTTGTTTACTTATAATGCTATAGCAACACTGGAATCTTAGGTAGGTATATTTGGTGCTGTAGAACCTTCACGCAGACGACGTCGCGGGCAGCAGCTAGTTTTATAATAATTTACTTTAATTAAGTAGGTTGTTTCTGTATTGTCTTAGACTTACTGACAGTCGCTGGACCACAAATACAACATCATGGCCAGGACCATTGGGCCAAAGAAAAAGGGGTAGACCAATCGCGCGCTGGGCAGACGACATCATAAAAATAGCTAGTACTCACTGGATGCGAGTAGCAAAGGACAGAGAACATTGGTCATCTCTGGAGGAGACCTTTACCTTCCGTTGAGAGGGGTTCTTGTACAAAACCCACACCTCACTATAGAAAGCAATACCTACTAACTAGTTTAAGATTAGATTTAATAAGATTATGCCAAATTTACTAACATTGGATCAAGTAATATTGCATGCACACTGTTTTTTTATCATTACTTATACTGTGAAGCAAGAAATAAAAGGCTTTTTTATTTTATTTTCTTTTTATTTTTACTGTATTGTCTATTTTGTTTTTTTTTTATACAAGGTAAACCGTCCTGTAGGTATATTTGCGTAACTACGTTGACAGCTCATAGCAATGATCACTGGAAAAAATGTTCAACGATTAACTGTCAATGTGTTCTTCTACTTTCGTATTTATTTGGTTAAAAATATTATGATTGCCGTGCAGATTTCGGTGTCCTGGGTCCATAACCTGATGGATTAGGGGCGGAAATGCAAACACCATAGGAGATTCCAAGAGATATAATTGTAACACGTCCGAGCACAAGTATCGCAGTAGTGAAGAGAGACATAATTATTTGACAGCTAGTACATTATTAGAGACCCAATTACTTAAAACATTTACAAGGTTAGTTACAACTGATCATTATGCATGACCCATTTCACCTATCAATAAAATCGTTTACCTTAAGACGTTGTGTTTACAAAGACAGCTCTAATAACAGCCAGTTTCGTATTGGCTATCATCAGCGTGTCTACTCGTATGCGCACTAGCAGAGATGTGACAAAGCGCACAGTACCACGTACGATAGTCACCGGAACTTGAAGTCCACTTAAAGTGTAATACCAATTTTTTTGTAAATTCTCAGTTGTCATCAAGGTTTGGAACCGGACCCCAGTTAATCACTGGCTATTAAAAGACAGCCAAGCTGATTGATGAGTTGGTTTTGACTGTTCTATAACTATACATACAATATTAATAAAAGTCTTGTGTTAATAGAGATGTGTCCCTCACTCATGAGGTGCCTCGTTTATGGCAGGTACACGTGATCGCAAGTTGAAAGAGTTACACGAATTTCAACATTAAACCACCTCACTCGTTCACTCGTCGTCACTTAAAAATTGACATTGGCATTATTGACGCGAGTAGTTGCGAGTAGTCGCGAGTACTCGCAGAGTTTATTCTGTGCGAGGCGAGATTGAGTATTGAGGGAATGAGTGAGTTTAGTGAGCGAATGAACCGACTTATTTAATAATTGTACGGAATTTATGGAATTATTGTAGTGAGGTCTCGAAAGTTTGAAAATACGGCAAACAATAATGATTTTAGTTTTTACAATGAAATAATGATGTTTGGTATGTGTGTATGACACTGATGTTTTGAAGCCGCCGATGGACGACTCCTCACCTCAAATAAGGGGTACCTCGTGAGTTCCTCGCGAGGCAAACAGAGATACTCCCTCAATCTCATTTAAAAATGATGAGTTACCCATCACTATGTGTTAAGAACATCACCACGCGCCGGGCGACCGCGGGTGGTAGCTGCGGTCGCGGAGGGGCGGCTCAGCTGCGGGCGCGCACCGGCCGGCACACACGGCACTGCGTCATCGTCCACCTTAACGAACGCGCATTCAACCCTCCCAACTAAGTTATAAGTATAAAATAAATATAACATTATAAACGAGTACATTATTAAAAATGAAAATACAAAATAATATTTGTTTATGTAATGATTCTTTTGTTGGTTGCAATCTGGTTGATAGGCGGTGATATAATGTTATAATAATTATGTAATTAAATTATTTTATTCAATTTTCGCTCGTTATGCACAATTTATTTATGTAATAAATTGCTTGTGCGAAGCGAATGGAAATTTACGGATACAGATAATTAGTTTAGGTAATATTTTGCAACGTATCCATTAATAATATTATCATTTGCACATTTAATAACCTTGTTTATAGTTCATAGTTACAATGTATTATTATTCTTGGGTGTGCTTTATTATGTAGCTCAATAGCAATAATTGTAACGGGTTTCCATTTCAACAGAAAAAAATAACAATATTTAATTTATTTTATGATCGTTTTATTAGTGAAGGGGTACATAATAATATGTCAAACCTTATAAAGCTTTGAAAGAACCCTAAAAGTGTGGAGATTGTTGCCCATCTTTCTCCATAAAAAACTAACGTTTTGATGTTGATTGTTGTACTAACGTGCAAAATCAAAATTATTGATTTATTTATTAAATACTTCAAGCACATTTTCTACCAGTCAACCTTTAGGTAATGCAGAGAAAAGCAGTGGTAGGTAGAAAGAAAAATAATACTAATACATATTTTGAGTATAAATACATAAACATGTAGACTAGGTATAAATATAATTTATAAAATACATAATACACAAAGAGATAGAAAGACGAGAAAACATTTAGCGCTGTGAAGATACTTCTGCCAATTTAATATTGTTTAAAATAACGCCCTGGGGGTCAAACTCTTACTGATTTTAACCTGGTGTTCCGTATTACACCTGCGCCAGAGGTCGCGGGAACAGACAATTCTCCCACAACATTTCAACGGCACCATTGCTAACCTTTTTTTTTTTTTTTTTTTTTTTTTTAGGGGTGGAAAATCCTCATGGATGTCCCCCGCCCGGGGAGGCGGAGGGGTCTGTCAGACTCTTACTGACTAAAAACCACCCCGTGTTCCTTCTCACACCTGCGCCGGGGGTCACGGGAACGGATGATACTTCCGCGACCCCCGACTGGTGCCGGCCCCGCGGGCTTCGCCAAGTCTGCGAGGGGAGTGAGGTGTTAGACTCCCCTCGCGACGTCTAAGAGGGGCGCGCGTGAACACGACGCGCCGCCACCTCGGGTCCATGTACGTGGGGGCGGCGGACATCCCCGCGTCCGTCGCCCTGGACCCATTCAGGGGGGCTGGAAGAGGGCGTTGTCCGCCCTCCGCCTGCGCCCGGTGCGTCTGCTGCGGGCAGGGTGAAAGGAGGTGATCTCCCTCTCCCTTTCCGCAGCCTCCTTCTGCGAGATGACCGTTTCGCAGAAGGACACCACCGCGTCCCAGGACTCGACGCTGCCGACCATCCTCTCGACCACGGCCGGCAGCGACAGGTCACTGCCTACTCCAGAGACGAGGGCACGGCGCGGCTCCTCCCAAGCGGCACACTCTGCCAGCGTATGCCGCGCCGTGTCCTCCCGACAGTCGACGCAGTGGTGACACCGGGCGTCCGGCTCCCTGTTTATGCGACACAGGTACTTTCCGAAGCAACCGTGCCCGGAAAGTACCTGCGTCACCCGAAACGACAGGGAGCCGTGCCTCCTCCCGAGCCAGCGCTCGAGCACCGGCCGGACCGCCTCGATAGTGACAAGGCCGGCGGTAGGGCTCGAAAGCCTGTCCCGCCATGCCGCCACCAGGACCTCGCACCATTGCTAACCTGACCAAACTATCACCCATAAACCGACATCTTTCAACTAAGTTGACACGTCACAGAGCCGGGTGTAATTACCGGGTGTGGTATGTAAACGGACTTTAATCACGGATGTACGGATCTGTCCGGATGCAATTAACCGTGGGATACTTGGATGACGGCTGAGCACGACTAATTTGAGTTCTATGTACCTGCTTCTGAGATAGCTCCGTTTGTCTTGTGGTGTTTTCCTTGGAACGGTGAGGTATTGTTAACGGCTATGTTATGTAAGACGGTGTGGTCCAATGTCCAAAGTCTTGGTTGATATTTAAGCCTAATAATATAAGTAATCTCATCAGCTACATGGTTTTTTTTTGTAATACCCTGTACTTATCTTAGTACAATTGTTTTTAGTAGAGGCACATCGTCCTCACATAAACCAATGTCTGATTAACACTTTGAGCTGAGCAACGTTACAATACGTAAAATTTGATAAACGCTATTTGACACAACGTTTAATCACGTTAGTAAAAAATATGTCTTTCTTCATACAAATTCCTTCAAACTACGCCATCGCACCGTACCTATCACTTTAAATTTTGGGACTGCTAGCGCCACTCCAGGTTAGTTTTTTTGTGCACTTTATTACGCTACTCGCACACATACATTCTACAACATTCTACTACATGTTGGAAGGGGCAACTATCTAGAATCATTTTTATACTTAGTATAACTTAAGTTTAGCGTTCAAAGGTACCTTCAAATGGCCTAGTCACTTCACTCAATTTTTCAAAGGGTGACTTATATTGAATCGACCGACTGTTGCCAGTCACTCACATGATCTTTCTGAAGAACATCACCAATGAGGTCTGCGTATGCCCTTGTAAGAAATCTCTTCTCAGGGTATCTACTTACGTCTTTAATATAAAGACCATCGCTGTGAAAGTCAATACATAAATTGGATCCACAATTCGGTTCAAACAACAGTAATTATTAAGCCTCAAGATCCAAAATAGATGTTAATTAGCGTATCTTAATTAAATCACTTTCTGATTACAGACCTCACAGGTTCCTTTCAGAGGCCAGTGAACTAAAATAGGCAAGAATTTAACGGAACGCTTAATTTCAATCAAACTAGATTGGAATCTGAAACTAATTAGTGAGGAATTCCGCCGTTTCGTTTGTAAAGAACTGAAATAAATTAGGGTTTTCATTATTGCTTTGTTCTATTACGTTCTCTTCTTTTGTTTTTCCGTTTCGAAGTAACAATAGCCTTGATTTCTTCATTGGTCTGCATACCAATGTTTGTGGGCTGAAATGTGAACTGTTAGCGATTTTTGCATTAACAAGACCGTTAAAAAAACTGACCGTCAAAATGACACTAAAATGTGTAAAATAACTACAAATTTAGAACTACAAGTTGACAGCTATTTAGATGTTTTTTGATTTGTTATGTTTTATCACTAATTTGTGATTTTATATTTTTAGTATGAATAAGTGAGGCAGTTTATCTAAGACGTCATTGGCATCGGTGAAGGAAAATATCGTGAGGAAACCTGGACCTGTAAATGTAAGTGAGAACGTCGGGAGGGGACGCCCCAGAAGGACATACATAGACTTTATTGGTGAGGTTCTTCAGAAAGGTCAGGTGCGTAGTACCCCCAACCGGCGTGTGTGTATGACAACATGTATGAGTGTAAACGAAGCAAAAGAAGTATGTAAGAATCGTAGCATATGGCACTTTGTAGTTTCTGCCTACCCCATGGAAAAAAGGCGTGAGTTTATGTATGTATGTTTGTGTATAAGTGTAAAATCGCATTGAGCAAGCGTGGTGATCAATGCTCGTGCCTTCTCTGTATGAGAAGAGACCTTTACCCTGCAGTGGAACATTAATAGTTTGGTGTTATTATTATTATTAAGTAAGGTAACCCCAATCACTAGTTAGCTATTGCAAGCAATTAGGAACCTCTCTCGACAGTATTTCATATCCATCATTAGCTCTACTATTGGACTTTATTATGTAGTAGTGGTAGTGGTAAAAAAATAACCGGCCAAGAGCGTGTCGGGCCACGCTCAGTGTAGGGTTCCGTAGTGTCCCGTCCGTCACAATAAGTGTTCAAAATGCTTGCATATACGATTATACTACAAACTTAGTCCAGAAATTATTTTGAACAACTTTTTGTCTTTTTTGTAAAAAAAACTTGTTTCCATCCAAGTTCAAAAAAAAATCCTAGAAAGTCCTTCTACATTTCAGATTTTTTTCATATTTTCTAAACTTATGGTTTAAAAGTTAGAGGGGGGGGGGGGGGGACACATTGTTTTTTACTTTTGTAGCAATTATTTCCGAAATTATTGACATTTGACATTATCAAAAAATGATTTTAGTAAACCCCTATTCATTTTTAAATACCTATCCAACAATATATCACACATTAGGGAAATTTAAAAAAAATCACTTCCCACTTTACATATAGGGGGGCTACCCTAATAAAACTTTTTTTTCCAATTTTTATTTTACCACTTTGTCGGCGTGATTAATACACATATCGGTACCAAATTTCAGCTTTCTAGTGCTAACGGTCACAGAGATTAAGCGAGGACGGACGGACAGACAGACATGGCGAAACTATAAGGGTTCCTAGTAGACTACGGAACCCTAAAAACGTTTTGAATTAAGAACCTCCTTCTTTATTTGTCGCGGTTAAAATACAATAATAAAAATAATATGCCAAGCCACCGTTCGAGGGAATCAATCCAACACATTATCCCCGGGAGTTCTTGTCTACCTAACGAAGATTACTTGCATATAAACAACGTAGTAGCCAGGATTATCCATCAGCAACTTGCTCGATAATACAGTCTTGTGAAATCTGAAGCCGTATTTTAGTATGAGTCCGACCCAGTTCTCGTAAATGGTCATATCACTTTGTACTGGGATCTTAACCCGGCTTGAAGGCTACAATATTTCTGTCATTGGTGATGTCTGACATAACGATCCCATGAGCAAGATAAGCAAATCAACTCTTTTTTTCGTGTGGTGGAGTTACCTGGTGTTATACTTATTGACGCCCTTGGACCTCTGACCTAACATCATATACCATCTAGAAATATCTCTCAGGTATAAGTAAATAAATAAATAAATATTCCACAACTTTTTACACAACGCCATCTATGTAGCCCCAAGCTAAGAGCTTGTGTTATGGGTACTAATCAGCTGATAAACATACTTATAGATTTCTAAATACATACATATTATAGATAAATTACACCCAGACACAGAACAAATGATCGTGTTCATCACACAAACATTTGTCCTGGGTGCAAATCAAACCCACGTCCTCCGGCATAGCTGTCAGGGTCACTATTTACTAGACCAAAAGGCCAGTCAGTCAGTATGACCTAATTATCTTTATTCGTCTTGCAAGGTTTTCGTCTTGTGGGATATGGATGAGGTGATTATAGTACCGTCAGTCGAGTCAACCAATGGCTTAATACAAGAGAATCGACCAACATCTGAGGAGGTTCACGTTATGCAGCTGGTTTTAAGGCTTGATTCAGAAAGCATTACTTTTGGACACGGTTCTCGTTTTTGGCGATTCCTAGCCTTAACCACCTATAACTTGAGCCTTGTTCGCGATACCTGTAGGCTACTATTTTTTAAATTATTTGTAATTGTTTTGGTTTTTTTATGTACAAATACTTACAAATCTAGCTAAAATTTATTGAAAGAAAATAAAAGAGAAAAATATTAAAAGAATTGAACGAAGAGGAAAAAAAATAATAGAACAAAAAGTAATTACAGGCAGATACAGCCCAACTGCAGGTAAAGGCCTCTTTTCATAGAGTAAAGGCAAGAGCTTTGATCACCACGCTTACCTAATTTGATTTGGCAAATTCAGACTTATTTAAATCAACTATAGGTCCAGGCTTCCTCACGTAGTTTTCCTTCACAGATGGTCATGATCCTACTAATATCATAAACGCGTAAAAACTCTGTACGTAAAAACGACTAAATGGATTTTAATAAAATTTGGTATGGAGTTAGCCGAGACCCTGGATTAACACATAGGCTACTTTTTATCCCTGTATACCCACGGGAATGGGACCTTCTGCAAGTTATTATTATATTCTGATCTTTTCTATTCCCAAAGCCATACAAATGCAATTAAAACCATTATCCTAAACTAGCTACAAAATACGACACCCGTAACATACAACCTTTTTGTTATAGCAACAAAAGAGGGAACCTGGAGCATATGGCTGTAACAATACCCCACAAAAAGCACTTAATACAACACATTCAATGTTTTTCTTTCATCTCTACCTTTCCCTTTCCGTTCCCAAAATAGACATGTTATGTGCAACCCTTTGACCTTCGCCGTTTCAAGCGTAGGTTGGAACAAAGAATAATACACAGAAGGCCGACTCATATAAAACGAACGAAGCAGCAGGCCTAGCCATATTACAAATTCTATTTCTATTATCGTAATCGATAAGGCGACAATAGAAAGAAAATGGCATATATGGAATCAGATGGTTGTCAACTGACAAGTGTTAACGAGTAGAATTTGTAATATGGCTGAAAATGAAATACACTTGACAGTTGACAAACAGCTGATTCCATATACGCCATTTTCTTTCTATAATAGATACAGAATAGAAATAGAGTTTGTAATATGGCTAGGCCTGCAGGTGCGACAATTTTTTTGATGTTTAACTCTAACACTGCAAAAACCGTTAGTGATAAAATCTCAAAAAAATATTAGTTGCGAGTGCGCCTGCATTTGTAAGTTCGTGAGGCGTACATACCTATGTCCGAAAGTCGACAAAGTTAACCTTCTGTACTTCCTATTCTGTTTCATTAATATTGGACTCACGTACGTTCTACAATGGTTTCGTTACAAATCACGGGTTAGTGTTCCGTATGTTCGATTAATAGACATTTCATTTGGATTTTATATAAATGAAGAATGTAAAGTAATGTTTATAAAAATTATAAAAAAATATAGTTCGTTAAGTTACTTCAGTACAAAAAAATGTTGTACCGACGTAATAATATTTAATTTGTTACAATCCGACTAATTGGATGATACTTATGTGTAGATTAGTATGATGAATGATGGACATTGTCCTGGGATAAATAACGATTCCAGTTTTAAACAAATAATATGAACCATCATTAATAGTAGATTATTGCATCTAGCACAAAGTAATTTATTATTGCACCGAGTGCCTGATTTAGAGCCCGAGCGGCAGCGAGGGCTCTAATCTAACAGGCACGAGGGCAATACAGATTACTTAAGGCGAGGTGCATAATCTGCTTTTCTTTCAACTATTACCTATAGGAATAGTAGATAAAAGAAACTCATATCAAAAAGTTAAAATAGAAGTTTCTATAACACTGTCCGGCTTCATTTAGAATGTTTTCCGGAGTTAACGTGTCACTAGATGATTCCATTTTAATTCGAAGCCGAAGCACTCAAAATCAGATAGTATCACACTTTATCGTTTCCAAAAATATTGTCAAGCAAAATTAACAAAGTTCCCGCCAAATCACTTTTTTAAATTTCTTTCATTTTTAAATCAGAGTTAGCAGCAATCATTTTTTTTAAATTTGGAACAAGTAGGATAGAACGAATAATACGTACGTAAAAAAAAACAATGATATCGGCTGGCTGAATAGAGTTAATCCATTGAGATTGATGATCCATGATTTGCATGCTGACTATGAGGCGGAATATGAAGAACTAATTATTGTTTTCTAAGACCTGTACCAACTTATTTCTAGCAAATAAATGATTACTAATATTTTATTATTTTATTGGCACCTTTTGGTGCGGTTAAAAAATAAACTGTGCAATAATGAAATTTCAAACATTTTTATTGCTCTAGAGCATTAAAGACTCGCTTTGTACTGAGTTTTTAGTGTGATTGTGATGAAATTAATGCATAGTTGGAAGAAAAATTAATTATTGTACACTTTATTTGAATTTGACGCTCTTGAGGAAATTTGACAGTTAGGTACCCTGTTAGTTAAATTTATTAATAACATGAACCTTATTCTTTTCCAATAAAGTTAAACCTATAAAAACACAGATAGCAGAAGCTTGATGTACTAGACTCTGCACGTACAGTATTCTTATTTTAAGTAAGATTTGAAAATATTCCTGTTTTCAGTAGTACTAGTGATCCTATCTCAGAATATCATAAAATCTGCTGTTATAGGTATTGTGTGGACGCAGCTGTTGTACTAACATTACGACTACCTTTATTTAAAACCTAGGAAACATAAAAGTATACGATTATGTCTTATAAGCCAAGGCTACATAACAGCAGCCACTTATGTAAGGTTAGGCCAAAATGTTATCCATTTCTATACAACCTATTACAATATTGATCCCACTTTTGACTTTTTGTTTGTTATAGATAAACTCTTTCTTTTTGAAACTGCTTAGCCTATTTTAATTATTCTAAACTTTGGTTCTGCTGATTATAGTAATTACTTAACCTTGTTTTGTCATTTGAATTGAATTGACTGTGATATTTTGTTACTTAACTTTATTTTATTGATGTTTGAATTGCTTATGCAGTACCTTGTAATAAAATTTATAGTGTAATGTAATTTCATTTATAAATGTATTGTATCGATTTTCTTTAATTCGATAAATTCAATGTAATTACAATACTTAGGTGAAATATTTCTTGGTCTATTAATTGCTGTAATATCTCATGTACAGACGCCAGTAATTCATCAAGTTACCTCAAGGTGTCAAATTTTCCCAATTGAATATGAACCTTAATCTGTTTCACATAAAGTTGAAAAAGATCAAAGAAATTTGACACATTGGGGTAACTTGATGTGCTGGCGTCTGTACCATATTTTCCGCAAATAATGATTGATTGATTGACTTTCTTGCAAATGTAATTTATTGAAATCAACTAAATAAATTTCAATTAATTGTTTTTTTTATGTATTATAAAACACATTTTGTACGCCGTAAAGGTAAAACTTGACTATGATCCTTGTTGCGAAGTGCAAATTCATGATTCTGACAAATAACTGAACTTTGACTTTGCTTTTGTGACTTTGGCTGAAGGGACAGCAGGGTTAGTGCATATCTCCGTTGACAATCACAGTAACGATCACTGGGCAAAGTGTACAACGATCATTTGTCAAACAGCTAGTTTCATATTGGCAATCAAGGAACTTGACAAAATCAAACTTGTTACATTTCTAATGATTTAATTTGTTTTATTTTGCTCTCAACACTCACGCTATTCTGGTGTGTATTTTTCTTTATTATTTTTTATTTAATATTTTCTTGATTTGTTAAATAATAATCCGTGATTTTAATATTTGTAAATGTGAGAGTACCATGTATCTATCCACATAATTATGTACTTATCTACTAAAATGCTTAATCTATCTTAGCATAGTAGGTATGTTATTTTTTATTTATTTTTTTATTTTACTTTGTTTATTCTAGGTACATCGTATTCACATATAATGTATTTTTTATTGTATACAAATATTGTAAAAACTATTTTATAAGAGTAAGTATGGAGTTTCTTGCCCATTCTTCTCCATACGAAACTACCTTTTGGAAGGGGCAACTAGAATCATTATATTTTATTTAACTTGTAAGTTTAACGTTCAAAAGTGCCTTTTAAATGGCCTAATTGAAATAAATGATTTGACTTTGACTTTGACTTTGGCTATCATCAGTGCGTATCTAGGATGACGTCATGCGCACTCCCAGAGATGTGACGAAGCGCACCGTACCTAGTCTGATAGTCACCGTAACTGGAAGTCCACTTAAAGTGCAATAACATTGTCGAACCCGGAACCCTCGGGCTTCGTGAGGGTTCTGTTGACGCTCGCTCACGTTACGAGCTGGTAGAAATTTGCTGAAACTAGGTCAATGCGAACCCCCGGGCTTAGTGAGGATTACAAGGACACCATGGTAGACTTGTGACCAAAGTAACGTCACAGTGATAAAATCACTGCGATCTGTCGTATGCAGTGACTGGTTATGAAATAGCAATGTGACAAAGTCACTTCATTCCAAATCCAAACTATCGCTGTTTCGATCACTCGAGTCACAATGAAGGAACGATTAAAGAACCAAACGCGATCGCTGCTCCCGCCACTGACGTGACTGACGTGAAGTGACGTGCAGCCGAATAGTGCCGAAGCGCTCCGAAATTCACGGCGCGCTTTCCGTCGTTGCGTTTGTGACTCGTGAGTGAGCGAGAGAGGGGATGTGTTTTTGATGGTTTTTGACTATATTCGGTTCGTTTTGTAGAGCTCAGTAAATTTAGACATTGTTTTTTTATTAAATAACAATAACATTCATAATTGCATTTTTCATATCAAATCTATCTAGTAGTTTTAAAAATATGCGCAATATTAAACAGAGTATAGGTACCTAACTATAGATTCACGAGCACATGTCGTGACGTATGTTACATCGTGCATTGTGACAATAGTGATTGAAGTGACAAAATAGCAGTGATTTTTCACTGTTATTTTTATGGAACTGTAACAACAGTCGCAGTGATCGAAAATTAGCAGTTTATCCCACGTCTACACCATGGTTCCCTACGGCAGTATGGCGCTAGGTTATGTAAAAATGAAACACAGGGTACCAATCACCGCCAATGTTTAATCTACCATAATGATTGGTAACATTATAAAAATAGTACGAATAACAGTTTCTCAACCCAGACATCTTAATAATAGTATTCACGGAGAATCTTGACACCGCGATCTAATTTTTGGTCTCAGATAAAAAACGCCATCTATCGGTCCCGAAAATAACTAAAATTACAAAGGCTGTTGGAGCGCGACATTGATTAGCCGATAGATGGTTGTACATAATTTTTTTTTGTAAATTCTCGGTTGGCATCAAAGGTCGGTGTGCAACTGAACGTCAGTTATTCATTGGCAATAAAAGATATCTTGCTGTATACAACGTGCTTTTTTTGATATCCCATAACTCTAGGGTATGATTGAGAACATATCAAAGAATCAACTGGCATATGAATTATGTTTCAATCATCCTTTTTTTTTATTATTAACATACAAAATAATTCGACAAAGTCACGATGATTAATGTAAAACACCCTTACGTGAAAGAAAAGTGACGTTAGGAAGAAGATTCGTCGTACACTGGTGACAATTTTTGAACTAATTAGGCAATAAAAATAATATTAATAATACTTAATAATAATATTCCACGACTATTCACACAACGCCATCTAGTCCCAAGCTAAGCAGAGCTTGTGTTACGGGTACTAAACAACTGATAATTTAATTATGATTGATGATATCTCCGAAACTATGCATTTTTGGACCATCTATTCTAGGAGTTTTAGTATTATTTTTACCTACAGAATAAAACCCTAGAGTTATGGGATATAAAAAAAAACACCTTGTATAATGCTGACGCATAAACCTTTTGCTTCTAGTGTCATAGTTTTGTGTGTTTTGTGTTAGAATGAAAGAACAAAACGTGTTGCGCCGACCCCAAATTACACGTGGCAAGGGCAGGAAGGTGATGATAATGATGATTGATGTTTTTTAATTATATTATAAACCAGTGCTTGACTGCAATCCCACCTGATGGTAAGCAGTGATGCAATCAGTGATGGTGAAGCGCACTCGTTTGATGATCATAGTTTTGTGTATGAACATACTATTAGCCAATGATGGTATAAGCAAAAAGGGGTAGATAGGTTACCTTAACTACATTCGATCTTCAAAAATCGCACACAAACGCACGCACGAGTCCGTTGACGGCGCGACGCGAAACTGAGGTAGTGTGGCTAGTTAGCCACATCTTAACGTGTCGCTTGCTGAGCGCTTATAACCTATCTACACCTTTTTACTTATAATATCATTGCTATTAGCTGTAATACTGGAGACAGTAAAGTTTTATTCTGTTCTATTCTTCTTAATTGATATAAAAAGACCTGTAAAATCTCTTGACGTGTTCACATTCCTTATCATACTATATTTTCTTGTTTTTTCTCCGATAACTACTCAATCCACAGTTGCCGAGAAATCGAGTTAATTACTGGAATTCAAATTAAAGTGCAGCTTTCAAGGAGGGAGATTGGTGAGACGTTTGAGATTTTTCCGACTGTAGTGAATGATTATATTGTAGGCAGGGAAATATCTATAAACACCCCTATTTTTTAATTAGTACAAAAAAATGGGCTGTATCCGTACCTGTTACTGATCACAATTGCGTAATCAAAAGTAAAAAAAACGAAGTTCTATTTTTAAATATGCCACTATTTAGTTAAACTTAAATAACGAAAACAGCTGTTGTCATGTCATGAATAGCATGTCATGAATAGCCTGTACAATATTTCCATGAATTGGGTAACTTTTTGGGATGTAAACAAACGCTAATAACTGTTTAAGAATATTATTATTTGATACTTTAGAAATATAATGAAAAGACCGTCTAGAATAAGCCCTTTAAGTAGATATTTGTACTAATTAAAAATTAGTGGTGTATAGTTAAAGTCACCATCACTGATTGCATCACTGCTTACCATCAGGTGGGATTGCTGTCAAGCACTGGTTTATAACATTAAAAAAAGGATACGACTATGTACAGACGTCAGCACATCAAGTTACCCCAATGTGTCAATTTTTCTCAATTGAATATGAACCTTATTCAGTTTGATATAAAGTTGAAAACGATCAAAGAAATTTGACACATTGGGGTAACTTGATGTGCTGGCATCTGTACATTGATTTCCAGCATCAAAATGTCAAACGTTGTATTATCAATCCCAATCTCGTTACACAGCACAATAGCTATTAATTGGTATTGAAACGTCATTAATTTTAATTATACGAACGATTAATCTTGTAATAGATCATGTACTTAATTAAATAATAATTATGTTAAATTTTGATTTATAAAACCTCAACAAACCAACTCAACCAACTCTAACGCAACAAGTATTTCATCCTGGACTATTTATCAGGCAAAGATCCTCGTCGGTCAATGAAATTGAGGAATCAAAACAAACCACGCAAGCTGAAGTAGAACAAGGCGGTATCCAGCCAGAAATCGGTCCTGATGAAACGAACATCCAATATCCGGCTCCACCACCTTGGCAACGTATCCCTTCGCCTCGTTTTAGTAAAAAGAGGAAGATAAGTGAGTCCCCACCTCATGCTGAAGGAACAGCAGCGAGTAATCGGTTCCAAGGCCTAACTCTAGACCCCGTGGACGATCTAACTATTAACAACAGTATTAAAAAACCTAGTAAACCACCACCAATAGTGCTACATGGCATAGAGGATATTAAAGAACTCTCGAAACTGATTGAAACGGTTAGCACCAAAGACCAATTTAAGCTAAAAATCATTAACAAAACGGTATTGCATGTACTTGCCAACTCCACTGACGAGTATAAGAAAATAATAACCACCATTAGGGCGAATGGCCTAATCGGTTACACATTTACTCCAAAAGACACTAAAGCTTACCGTATAGTCATCAAAAACCTCCACCATACTACACCACATGAAGCTATCATTGAAGCAGTCGAGTCTACTGGTAACAAAGTCAAAGGCGAAATTATTAACGCACGATATGGGGCCGAAAAGAAACCCACCTTTACGTTCTTTGTCAACCTCGAACCCGGCGATAATAATCCAGCAGTTAAAAGTATAACTTATATCTACAACCAAAAAGTAAAAATAGAAAACCCCCATAAATCCAAAACAATTGTGCAATGCCAGCGCTGTCAAGAATACGGGCACTCTAAGAACAACTGCATGAGACCCTTTAGATGCGTCAAGTGCGGAGAGAGTCACAAAAGTTCTGAGTGTCACAAAAAAGATAGAAACACTCCTGCGAAATGCGCGTTATGCTCATACGACTACCCAGCAAATTACAAAGGCTGCCAAATATATAAAGAGCTCGTGGCACGGAAGTACAAGAACCCTAATCCCAGAGTAATATACCCCACTAAGCCTATCAACCAACCAAACAATCCAGCCACCGAGCCCAATATATCGTTACATTCGATACCCTTACCCCCAACCACCATAGAAGAAACCCTTCGCCAAAAAACTTATGCACAAGTTGTAGCACCTAAAACTACTACTACATCAACAGCAGACCCAAACCTTGACCATTCCAAAGGCAACTACCAAATAAACTTTGCACTTGAGAAGATTATTATTAAACAAAGCGAAAAAATAGACATGCTCATTCAACAAATAAGCTCCATGCTGGGTCTTATAACAACGCTAATCTCCAAATTATCAAAATGACTTCACTTCGTATTGCAACGTGGAACATTAACGGCCTCGCACCCAACATTCACGAATTAGAAATGCTTCTTAAAACCAACAGACTAGACGTGTGCCTTATATCTGAAGCACACACCAGTTCAAGAAGTCGAATATGCATCCCGGGATACGTCGTATATTTTACTTCTCACCCCGACGGAAGTGCACATGCTGGAACTGCTATCGTCATAAAAAACAGCGTGAAACATTGTTTATTGCAACCATACTCAACAAATCACCTGCAGGCTACAACAGTACGTGTTGATGACCGCAGTGGCTATATTAACCTCTCGGCAATATACTGCCCACCGCGACATGTCATCAAAGAACCTATGTTCACGGAGTTCTTTCAGTCGCTCGGAAATCGATTCATAGCTGGGGGTGACTGGAATGCCAAGCATACCTGCTGGGGGGCAAGAACAACAGTGACGAGGGGCCGTGAACTATACAAAAGTGTGGAATTTAATCGACTCATGCCATTATCTACTGGCGAACCGACTTACTGGCCCACGGACAGTCACAAGACTCCAGACCTCCTGGACTTTTTTATTACCAAAAATATATGCCACCTGTATGTCCAAATAACATCAAGCCTAGACGGGTCATCGGATCACACTCCAGTAATCCTGACGATAAGCACGACTATCATACATCGCGACTTCAAGAATGACTCCTTGCACAATGCTAAAACCGATTGGGTCAGCTTCCGAGCAAATCTCGAAACTAATGTTAATCTTAAAGTTCCTCTGAAAACACCTGCAGACATTGAAGACGCGTGCTTATATATTACTAATAAGATCCAAAGAGCTGCTTGGGATAACACTCCTGATATAGATTATAACCCACGTAGTACACCAGTACCAACCGAAATTCGCCAACAAATCGCTGAAAAGCGCAGATTACGTAGAGTGTGGCAACTCTCTCGCTGCAAAGAGGACAAAACTCGACTTAATCGTGCTATTGTGGAGCTAAAGGAATTTCTTGCCCACGCCACTAACGAAACTCTTAAACGGAAACTGGAAATGATGTCTCCATCTGCTAGTGGTCTTCACTCTCTCTGGAAGGCCACGAAATCAATGGCCCAACCCCAACAATGTTTCCCTCCAATTCGAGCTGGTGGCCTATGGGCACGCACTGACTCTGAGAAGGCTGAGGTCTTTGCAACCCACCTAGCTAATGTTTTCAAACCTAATGAAACAGACGGCCCTGACGATCCCGAAATAAATACCATCCTAAACCAGGACTTCCAACTAAGCGAACCATTGCAGTCAACATCACCGGGGGAATTAAGAGTTGAAATCAACAAACTAGCAATAAATAAGGCCCCTGGTTTCGATCTGATCACTCCTAAGCTACTAAGAGAGCTACCCAGGAAGTGTATTACCTTTCTCACAAATTTATTTAATGCTACTCTACGGGTTAGCTACTTCCCTACCACCTGGAAAGTTTCACAAATAGTCATGATACATAAACCTGGCAAACCATACAACGAAGTGACATCATATCGACCAATTAGTCTTACCCCGTTACTTTCAAAACTCTGGGAAAGAATTCTCCTAAAAAGACTAAAACCGCATCTTGACAACAATAACGTCATACCCAACCACCAATTTGGGTTTCGTGAAGCACATTCTACAGTAGAGCAAGTGCATAGAGTGTATAATACTATACGACAAAGTCTTGAGAAGAAGGAATATTGCTCGGCAGCATTCTTGGATGTTCAACAGGCTTTTGACCGGGTATGGCATAAAGGACTATTGTGCAAAATCAAAAATACTCTTCCTCACTCATTCTATCCATTAATGGCCTCTTACCTTGGCGATAGAATATTCCAAGTTAAGCAACGTAGTGCAAGATCATCCCTGCACACCTGCGAAGCAGGAGTACCACAAGGCTCGGTACTTGGCCCAGTGCTCTATAACATATTTACACATGACCTACCACAAGCAACCAATGTGACTGTCGCGACCTTCGCTGATGACGCTGCGTTCCTTACATCCCATAGCGACCCAAACGAGGCTAGCAAGATCCTACAGGAACAACTAACCTTAACAAATGACTGGTTCCACAGGTGGCGAATTAGAGTAAGTGCCCCCAAGTCTCATCATATCACTTTCACTTTAAGAAAGAAACTATGTCCCACAGTCTGCCTGGGCCAAGATCCCCTACCGCAAACTACATGCGTAAAATACTTGGGATTCTACTTAGACCAACGTATGACTTGGAAAGACCATATCAAGCATAAGCGAGACGACGTAAACAACCGATTTAAAAACCTCCTCTGGCTATTAGGAAAACAATCGACCTTGTCCCTAAGCAACAAACTGAGAATATATAGCTCAGTCATAAAACCGATATGGACTTACGGAATCCAGCTATGGTCTTCAGCTAGCAATACGAATATCCAATGCCTCCAGAGAGCTCAAAATAACATACTGAGAACCATAAGTGGTGCAGCCTGGTTTACTCGAAACTCTGAAATACAGGAATACCTAAACATGAAGACTGTGATGGAGGAAGCCCAACAGTATAAGGAAAAATATACAGATCGATTGAGGAAACATCCCAACCCGCTGACAGGCATGCTCCTGCTGCGAAACCCAATGAGTAGATTGAAAAGAGCAAATGTGCTAGAGACTGGGTAGAGCTGAGACACTGGTCTCAACTCACCAAAACGCCCCCAACTACTTACAACTCATCTGATTATAGTCTAGAGACTGATTGCAGATAACAATAAAAAAAAAAAAAAAATTTTGATTTAGTCTGGACCAAAATTGGTTGTGAAACCACAACTTTGTTGCTGAAATGTTAATTAGTAATAATCTAGTTAGTGTTGATTGAGGTTAATAATATTATATCATTAATCTGGTCAAATTCGACAAAAAAATTGGAGTGAGGTTACGAAAAATTGCACCCAGCTGAAAATTGGTAGGATTGTTCAAAACACCAATATTAATTAAATCTAAAAGGTGTTCATCGATCCTTTACCTGTACTCGGATTAAAAGTAGTAAAAAGTCAAGCTTAATTCAATCAAGTAGTAGGTATGCAATAGCATTTAAATAAAATGATTCCTTAATAACAAATGTATATTTTATACATAGCAAAAATAAAATTTAATAGTACCTACGTACTTTCGGATTAATAAAATAAAATATTTCAATAAAGCGGGATTGAGGACGCATCGTCAAACAATGCACATGACTGAATGTAATTAAGAACATTCTGTTTTATTTATTTATTTGCTCGAAACTGAGGTAAAAGTTTACTGATAAACGTATGTTTTTATTGGTGGAAACTCAGTAATATTTTCTTGTAAGTAATTGAACTTCCATTTTATTTAACACCTCGTCGTCGAAATTCGATCATTATCGTGATTCCGCTGGATCCAGATTCATATTGTTCAGAGACACACCCTAGGTTAAATTTTTCTTGGACCTCGAAAAATATAATTAAGAGAAATCCATCGTATTGGGTACTTGTTTATCGCAATGAAATTTAAATTTAATATAAATAATGTCGAATAATGTAGTAATGTCGTGTGTGTGTGTTGTGTGTGAATGTCGTGATGGCCCAGAGGTTAAGGCGCCTACCTCTCATGCAATAGGTTGTGGTTCAAATCCGGGCAAGTACCAATGTGACTTTTTCAATTCATATGTACTTTCTAAGTTTATCTTAGATATCATTGACATCGGTGAAGGAAAACATCGTGAGGAAACCTGGACTTATAGTTAATACAAGTTTGAAATCGCCAATCCGCCTTGAGCAAGCGTGGTGATCAATGCTCGAGCCTTCTCTGTATGAGAAGAGGCCTTTGCCCTGCAGTGGGACAGTAACAGGCTGGTATTTATTAAATAATGAACACTCTCACTACCATAGGATCCGCTGGCGGGCCCCAAGTTTTGAGTGCAAAGGGCCGGACGGCCTACCGCAGCAGATTTGTTGGCACCCGCCGACGGACTACATGACTTGCTGAACTCGAACCATGCTGTACTGGGTGTCTCATTCAAATCGGTCAGTATGGGAAAGTCTGAAACTATAAGACATACGAAGATCTGTTCTGAGGAACCATGTCATCGATTTTAATAACAAGAAAAACTGCATTCATACATTTTAAAAAAACATCTCTACTCCGTTCGGGAATCGAACCCGGTTATTTTGGAAAAAAAAACTACACTATTTCTATTTAGATATCGATTGTGTAGGTCTTAAGCAGTAAATGTCTGTATGAAACATGATGTCTAAAATGAATAAAATGCATTGTTTCCACATACTTTAATTTTTTTTAGTAGGTGCTTGAAGTGACCACCGCCTTTTTCAATACCGCCTCTGGACTATTTCTTGTGGGGTTACGTTAAGGATGAAGTATACAAAACAAGCAATGACACCGTTGTAGACCTAGGTCCCGGGTTCGATCCCCGAGTCGGGCAGTGTTATTAAGTTTTTCCATCTGGCATTTCTCAGTAGCAGCTCGGAGTTAGGATTTGGGCCCGACTGGTGGCAATAGACTCGCCCCCATTACATGGAACTTAAACATCACTGCCGAAATGTGGGTATACTACCGGGTACCTACGGGGATTACAAGCGTGATGTTGTAATATGTTTATGTTGCTTTTGTTGTTTGTGTTTTTGTTGTTTCTGTTGTTGTTGTTTTAGTTGTGTTTGTTGTGTTTGTTGTTGAGTGTGTAGCCAACAAATGTATTTTCTTTCTTTCTTTAATTTTTTTTATTAAATGAGGTATCTACTAGTATACGGTTGTGCGTTCATGTTTCTGAAACCCTGTAAAACTAAATCGTTTCTTTACCAAATAAGCCTCTTTATCGATAACAGAAACAAGCGTTTTCAATATGAACAGACATTTTCAAAGATAGAAGATGTAACATCCTCAAACTTGAACGTACAAATGTACTAAAGCCAACCTTTCCCATTTAGAAATCAGATTTACGTTTAAAGTGGAACTAAAAAGCATGTTTTAACCAATTCACATATAACCATACGATTTTTAGTTAAAACACAGCGTACACCGAAGCTGTTAGAAAGTATTACAAGAGCAATCTGCATAAAAGTGCTCCCGACAAAATTACTGATGCATACGGTTCAGTAATAATCGCGCAAATGCATCCGTTATTTTATACTTAGCTGGGGAAATATTCTCCCTAAGCTTTTTAGCTGGTTGGCTGCTGGCATTTGCTTTTTTTAAGTCTAAAGTGGAAACCATAATGTTGTGATGGCCCAGAGATTAAGGCGCCTAGCTCTCATGGACGAGGTTGTGGTACAAATACGGGCGAGTACCAATGTGACTTTTTCAATTCATATATACTTTCTAAGTTTATCTTAAACATTATTGACATCGGTAGGAAAACATCGTAAGGAAACCTAGACTTATCTTATATTATAAACGCGAAACTTTGTGAAAATGGATGGATGGGAGGATGGATGTTTGTTACTCTTTCACGTAAAAACTACTGAATGGATTTTAATAAAATTTGGTATGGAGTTAGCTGACACCCTGGATTAACACATAGTCTACTTTTTATCCCTGTATTTCCACGCAAACGGGACCTACGCGGGTGACACCGCGGGACGCCTGCTAGTAGTTATTATAAGTATGAAATCGCCAATCCACCTTGAACAAGCGTAGTGATCAATGCTCGAGCCTTCTCTGTATGAGAAGAGGCCATTGCCCTGCTGTGGGACAGTAACAGGCTGGTATTATTATTATTAGAATACCGTAAATTGTCGGCAATCGTGGACTGAGACGTCCATTTGTATAGACGTGTAGGTACAAAAGTCTGCTACAAGTTATGCTGTAAGCCGAGACCAGCAAGGCTATTTGTGGAGCTCCTCAAGTTCCGAGTTGAGCTGACGATTACTGACAAATGCTTGCACTGACTGATCTGGTCCCCTCATATCTGTGTGGTTATTTCCTCAAAAGACCATCCAGACACTAATCTGCATGATTCTTACATGATTTGACCAAGATATTGTCTGGACTTTAAAAGAGACTATGACCTCTGAGTTTCTTTCGGTGTTTCTTCTCAGAGTAGTCAGTTAGTGAAACTCCGATTTCATCTACCAGTTAAAAAATGACGTGTAAAAGTGTTTGTGAAAACCTATTTACAAAATAAACATCACTTTTTCATTTTTTTTTATCATTTTATTGCGTATCTGTGTTGACAGGTCATAGTGATGATCACTGGGCAAATTGTTCAATGATTTTCTGCCAAACGGCTAGTTTCGTATCTCAATGTGTATCTATGATGACGTCATGCACACTCGCAGAGATGTGACGAAGCGTACCAGCGCACTGCTTTTCTCTGCATCACCTAAAGGTTTAATGGTAGAAAATGCCTTTGGCATTAATTCCGCCTCTGTACAATGTACATTGGTGTGCTTGAAGTTTTAAATAAAGCTCACTGTATACCTTCACCCTTTACCCTTCACCCTTCTTCCTTTGTCACCGTAACTAGAAGTCCACTTAAAGTCCAATGACATTTTTTTGTTATTCTCAGTTGTCAGTTGACCAGTTAGTCTTTGGCAATGAAAAGATAGCCCTGTTAGGGGTTGAGGTATCTTCACCCACTAAGACGGAATAGTTTGGTCGATTATTTGAGTTAACTTCGTCTTAAAATTATAGTCAAATTATCTTTTATTTGATTATAACTATTAAACAGGCGATGAAACAGGGAGGTCACGACCCTCAGCATTAAGGAGTACGCAAGGAGGAGGAGGATTAAACAGGCAGTTATGAAAAACTGTTTAAAACTTTTGTTTTGTTCGGTGCCGTACCTAAAGCGTCAGGTTTTATTTTGAAAGTTAACAGAAAATGAAAAGTAGGAAAAGATAACAGGTGACACTATGGTTAGCACATTTTTTGTAATACAAGGTACTATAGATTAAAACCCAGGGGACCTAGGGGAATATAACTTAGGGGTTTTTACGTCGAGACCAAACACGTTACTTCTGGGAAATCGTGGTTCATCGCTTACCATCAGGTGAGATAGTGGTCAAATTAGAGCCAGCCTATCAAAGTAACAGTCCCCTCAAGGTAAATAAGGGTAAGCAGGCAGGCACAGTCTACCATGAGCTCTTTTAAAGAACCGAAACCAAAATTCTGTTGTTCCATTATAACTTCGTTAAATATTGATGCTTACAAAGCTTCAAAACAATCTCCCTCCACTCCACCCATTGTTTCCTTTCCTAAATAAACGTCAAAATATTTCAAAATCCTTGCATTCATACATTTTTGAACCACTTATGAAAGCAGAACCATTGTTTTGTGCTGCTTTTCTAACATTTGCATATGTATAGTTCTATTGTCGCTTGAATTAATAAGCTGTACGTACAGGGATGGCTAACCTTTTAATATACACAGATTTGCTTGCCAAAATATTCACATTAACATTGAAATCACAACTATAAAATATCATATTTATTAGTATATTATCAAACGTGGCATAGCTGATAGTCTTATGGGAATGTTTCTGAATGACAGCAATGGAGAGTAGCACAAGAGCGAGGAGTATTTTAACACCTAAGTGTTCCTAGTTTTGTTTCTTATTCTTCCGTTTCTATTTGTAGATTGTTTTTGTATACGTCCATGTGAGTGGTTAGTTGTCTTTCTAAAGGTCATGGCACATTATAACGGCACTGCAACTGCACAGCAGCCGCAGGGCGTCGCCTCGAATTTAGGCTACGGCTAGCTGCCAGTGCACTAACTACGCATTGTCGGTAAGGTGCCAGCTTGCAGTCCGCATGCCGCCTGCGGGGCGCAAGCTCGTAGCCCGCGCGCTGGCCGCGAGGTGCAAGCTGGCTGTCACCGCGAACACAATTGTTATATGGCTTTTATAATTGAACACGCCTATGACTTGCAAGTTTTCATAATGTCTCGGTTTACGACGGCAAAATGACGTTTTGCTGGCGACTAGGAGTCAGCGTGCTGTAAGCGTGCGGTCGACGCGCTGTAAGCAAATGGTCCGCTCGCTATCGGCACGCGGGCTGCGAGTCGAGTTGTATGGTAGTGGCAAGCGCGCTGACTGCTCGCCGTTGGCTTTTGCACTTTGACATTGTGAAATATATTATACTACCCACGATTTAAGGCTCTTAATTGAGTGACAAGTCAACTGCTGGTTTGGAGCGGTGCCGGTGCTGGTATAATGTGCCATGATCTTTATCAGCAGGGTTACTCCCGAATTGTCAGAAAAGTGGTATTGCACTTTAAGTGGACTTATAGTTACGGTGACTATCAGATGGGATACGATGCGCTTCATCACACTTTACGAAGCTAGCTGTTTGACAGTCAATCGTTGATCACTTTGTTCAGTGATCATCACAATGAAGTGGCAATTGAGATACGAAATAGCCATGCTGGTCCAACATGTATGTTTAGTAGGTGCTACACCCCTAATCTAGAAGAACATAATTATAGTCAAGGTACCTCTCCCGGCGTTTCTGCTTCCGTCTGCCTAATATATGTATTGTTTTGTGTACCTAAGTAAGGTATTAGGTAAGTGAATTATGCTTTAGTTTATTTTTTTATGTATGTTACCTGATTTCTCCGCCATTTGTGGACCGATTCTCAAAATTCTTTTGGCTTTGGTGGTTTTGTCTTATTCATGATGGGCCACCGACTTCCGAATTTAGAGTTATTTTACACCGGTTAGTGTTTTTTTTTAAGTCGGTTTTATTTTTTGCAAAAATGTTATTTATTTTTCTATTTTTAATAAAATTGTTCCCATACAAATATTTGCCATGAATTTATTTTACATTGTTAATTGTTAACAATACATGTCACGGTAATAGGGTTATCTACTTGTCCCTAATAAATGAAACTTTACATGCCTAACGGTCGAAATCTAGGTATATTGTACACATCTGCGTACCCCTCAGAGCATACAGGCGTGATGATACGTCCTGATGTTGTATAAACAATAAACATCCAAGCGATTCTAGCAATCACGACAGATTTGCCGTCTATTTTTGAAGAGTTCCATTGTATATCTCCGAAGATCAGCACCAGATTTCGCCAAATTAAAATGGGACCACCTCAGGAGTATACTCTTTCATTTATTTGAAAGAGTATACTCTTGAGGTGGTCCTATTTTAATTTGGCGACTTGTAAAACTTTTAACGCAAGTCGTGGCAGCTTTTAATTAAGCCAACACAGGAAAATGTTAAGAATTGAATTTGAACCTTATCATGCATTTTGGTGTAAGCTTTGTTGGTTGTCCTAAAATAAATAAATAATTCCTTTGGATAGTCGCTTTTCTCTTTCTATGGACATGGTCAAATGACTCTTAACGTAATAGTCATCACTTTTCATTATCAACCCGATATCCAGTTACATTGGATATTATACAGCAACTTTACCAATTAAACATTGGCCACTATGAATGTTTTAATTATTTCCAGCATCTGATCAAAAGTAATGAACGTAATATTTATTAAAATTGAATACGGCACGTAACTCCTGGTTCATTGTAAATTTACTGTGGTATTCAGAAGCCTTATTGCATTATGCTCTCACGATCACAATCCTGTTAAATTTGAGAATTATACAATATTATTTTCATTACTAGCTGTAGCCCGTGACTTCAACGGTGTGGAATTCGTCATTTTTTTTCTTGTGCTTAACCCTATTTAATACATAGTCTGTTACAAACATAACTTAACAAACTTACTATGCGTTTCAAATGAGAATAGAAACGTCAATGACCTCTATCTGTGAGATGTCACTTGAAAAGAGACACAAGACTAATTCATTTAAGACTGTTTTATCATTTTGAATAGATACGACTCAGTAAAACAAAAAAGCTAAAAATAATTGATTACGCTAATAAGATTTCGTTGCAGACCGTACTTTTTGAGTGACATCTGACAGATAGAGGTCATTGACGTTCCTATTCTCATTTGAAACGCATAGTAGGGCTTTTTCCCTTAAGGAGTAGGTGAAAATTACAGAACAACACATGCTTTGATTTTTATTCCAGCTATCTGCTAGTGTTTTTTATTGTTCCATCAACATCGGTCTAGCTATTTTGGAGGTTAACCAATAGACACACATTTTTAATTTTGTTTTTTTTTTTTGGACTGCCATAGATTTTACTTTCATAATAACTACGACTTTTTGATTAAAAACAGATAATTCAATTTTGGTGATGATAGATATTATATATAGATGTACAAATATGCAAACGAAGTTTGGCTGTTACAATTTTAAAGGCGATTTTGAGTAAGTAAAACAATGGGTGCAGATTTTGTTAATAATTCGTTCCATTCTGCTTCCAAGCCTGTAGGTATTTGATTTTTGGTGATATTCTAAGCGAGTATTGTTTTGACATAAAATTTTGCCTGATAAATTACAATACGTAACTTGTGTTGTTCCAGTTGTAGTCAAAGAGCAGAAACCAAGCCTACATTAGAATTTTTGTTATGTGATCTGGTAAGTAATAGTTATATTGTTGTATATTTATTATTCGGGTAGCACTACAGCCTGCTCCTGTGGTGATATTCTGTAAAAATAACGCTGCTAGAACGTAGGTGAAGTAAAAGTGAAGGGAACAGACATCCCATTCTAAAGCTAGGAATTAATTTCAAATTTATTATTTCATCATTTGTGTGTGTGTACCGAGTGTGGATGTGTACTGAGTGTGTGTGTGTACTGTGTATGTGTATCTACTTTGTGTCTTTTATTATAAATAATTTTCATTAAAAAATATAACTAATGCGCTCTTGAATTTAAAAAAGTAGAAAAGAGCTCTTACTTTTTTTTAAAATTTGCTGTGCCCAACAGTGTCCATAATTGTTTCTACCTACCGGTATACATTATAGTAAATAATAGATTTCAGTTTTGAGAATTGAACCCTAGAAACCACGGACTCCAATCTCCAGAATACGGAAGCATGAATTTAACATCAATAAATCCTTACTTTTATGCAAATAGCCAGCTCGTTACAAAATGGTCCCGTTAAACATGTTAAAATAGTTAAATTTATAAAGCACATAAAGTCGTTAAGTGGCTTCCGTTGCTTTATTCATATTATTTATTACAAGTACACAAGCATTATTTAATTTTGTACAACTGAATATGGTCCGCGGACAGCGGTCTTCGGAATGTTGTGGTTTTAATGGGAATTACGAATAAAAATGTTTCTTTCCTTCTTTACCCATATTAATAATATAAATATCGCAATAAAAATCATCTCTTTTTTAAAGATGAAAAAACAAATATTTTCTTTGCAATATTTTTTGGTTGAAGTTACTTAATTATGTACAGAGCGTTTAATTTAAAGGGTGGAAGGGACATCGTCGAACATACTAATACTATGAGTTCTGTACACGATTGTAAATCTGCATTGAAATATTTCGTCTACATTACTCACGCACCGATTTGAACATTTTTAGTAACAAATCAAGCATTTTCTTTTAGAAAGTATCATTTGGTGCAGAGAAACTGATGAAGAAGACAGGCAACGGAACTCTTCAACGCATAACAGCAAATTATTCGCAATTGGTATAGTCAGATGTCTATGCTGAGCTTTTGTATTTCCATAACATAAAATTACGCCCTTCTATTTAAACAGGGGCCTGGCAGAGATGTACCTACAGATTAATGTTTAGATAGAACTTCTTTAGCAATTGTTGACGAATTCCAATGATTCTTTCAAGTAATGAAGTCTTTCATTTTTGATGAAGTTTTTCATCTTTACATACAAAGAAACTACAAATAAAAACTTTTTACCAAAAAAAAACCAACTGACCCAAAACCAGCAAAGCCACAGACTTCCGAAACTGGAGTTATTTTTCACCTGTTCGTTTTTTTATAAGAAATTGGTTGTTTTTTTTTGTAAAAAGAAATTTTTCTCAGAGTAGTCAAATAGTGAAATACCGACCTCACCTGATATTAAAAAAATGACATGTAAAAGTGTTTGTATGAATCTACTTACATAATTAAATATCATTAATCATTTACCGACATGGACACTAAAAGTAACCAACATGGTGTCCAGATGTGCGTCGATGCCCATTCCACCCTGTATAAGTTGTACATTATGTTATGAGCCAAAAAATAATAATAAGTAAGTCATTGTTATCGACTACAATAATAATATGAAACCTAACAATATTTCTTTTTCGGGATCATTAGCTTTCTCATTGTGGGTATAGAATGCTTAGGTTAGGGATTTTCTTACATTGAAAACGAGGGAGGTGGGTAGAAGAGAGCCATGTTAAGAAAGAGCCAACGTAATTTTAAGTATTTTTGTAAATTCTTACCATCGCTTAATTGATTTTTTTTTATGTGCCAACACAGGTTAACTGACATTTACTAACATTTGACTGTTCAAGGAGGTGTTAACTAAATGGCACAAAGAGCCAAAATGATAATAATTGAGAAAATATTTTTAAATTATCGTGCTACTTAACTGTGGTGTAATAGTAATTCTACGCACAAATTACTATAACCGATTTAAAAAACAAAACCTTTTGTTTTCTTTCGGGTTGCGGGAGGACTGAAATTGATGATGATGACAATTGATTGATGATGATACATAGTCACTATAGGTAGGTATATTAAAGTAACCAGACACTAATCCGGATACATTTTAGCATTATCATATCATTGACATATTTAAAGACTAAACAACATCACAAAAAAACTTTTTTGCAAAAAATAAAACCGACTTCAAAAAAAACACTAAACGGTGTAAAATAACTCTAAATTCGGAAGTCTGTGGCTTTGATGGGTTTGTCTTACTCATGATGGGCCACCGACTTCCGAATTTAGAGTTATTTTACACCGTTTAGTGTTTTTTTTTAAGTCGGTTTTATTTTTTGCAAAAAAGTTTTTTATTTTTCCATTTTTAGTTGTTGCCATAAAAATATTTGCCATGAATATATTTTATATTCTTAATTGTTAACAATACATGTCATGATAATTAGGTTTTCCACTAATCCCTAATAAATTAGAATTAACATACCTAACTGACGAAATCTAGGTATATTGTACCCACCTGCGTACCCCTCAGAGCATACAGACGTGATGATATGTCATGATGTTGTATAAACAATAAACATCCAAGCGATTCCAGCAATCACGACAGATTTGCCGTCTATTTTTGAAGAGTTCCGTTGTATATCTTCGAAGATCAGCACCAGATCTTCACCAAATTAAAATGGGACCACCTCAGGAGTATTTTCTTTCAAACAAAAAAAGAATTTTGAGAATCGGTCCACAAATGGGGGAGAAATCAGGTAACATACATAAAAAATAAAATAAAAATACATACACACTAACATAGAACCTCCTCCTTTTTTGAAATTCGGTTAAAAACTCACAATCATGTCAGGTTCAGAATTCTCACTTTCGAACAACAAAGTTCTCAACGTTATTGCCATTTAAGGTTGTCAAGCAGATTATCTTCATTCAGTTGACATTTCTAAGGGATCGGAGTGAGCTAACCTCCCCCCGGGGGTAGTCCCCAGGGGGGAGGTTAGCTCCCCCCTCTCCCTCCCTGCTCGGGATGACTACCCCTTCAGCAGTTGGGCGTTAGAGCGAGGTTTGTGTTACACCATATGCAATTGCGATAGGTAGGCTCTAAATTGGTGCCACTAAAGCGAGATCTTCCGTTTGATTCCATAAAAGTGATCATATGAAAACTTGAGTGAAGTGAACATCAGTGCCTAGCATTAGTAAGGAAAGGAAAGATAGTTCAATTCGCTTGTACTTCACCTATGTATTGTCACGGTGTGAATTTTACAGAATTCCAATGCTGTTCAAGCTTTTAGTCAAATGGTGACAAAAAACAGTAATAAAGAAGGAAACGTAAAAACACCTTTAAAGTATTAAGTCTTTTTTTTTGCAGTTTTAAGTTTTGTTCTGTCGGTCGATTCAGTAACAGTTACTGCGTAAAAACTTGAGTGAAGTGAACTGTTAATGTGTAGTATTTATGGAATGACAGCTCAATCCGCTTTCACCTCACCTACGGGTTGTTTTTACAGAATAGCACTGCTCGTGTTATTTTTTTTAAATTAAATTTTTTAAAAACATCTTTATTGCTCTATGTCTGGGTGTTATTTGTCTATAAAATAATATGTTTGTATTCAGAAATATATTATATACGTATGTTTATCAGTTGTCTAGTACTCATAGCACAAGCTTGTTTGGGACTAGGTAGCGTTGTGTGAAAGTTGTGGAATATTTATTCAATTATTTAATAATCATGATCTTTATCTAATCTAACCCAGCGAAAACATTGGAAACAAAAAACGTGGGGACTAATATGCGTCAAAAATTTGTCCCATCATAATATACATAACATTCTACACAAGTTATACGCACATATGCGCATTTTTGACAACGCTGTCGCACGCATTGCTCGACCTTTTGCGTTTGCGTGCAAAGCGTGACTCAGTCAAGGCAGAAAAAAATGAAGTATATTAGAGAAAAGTTCAAAGCTTCTTGTAATTTAAAACGTTGCCTTACACAAAAACTTTTTTCTGTGTCATGGGTGCTTTAAGAAATAGTTACATTCACATAAACAATCAAAGCCTAACAATGCCGCTGAAAACTAGTGTTTTGGAGCAACTGGAATTCAAAAATTATTTTTTCAAATTAGGCTGAGGATTAGCAACTTTGAAGGTCAAGATGTACAACAGACAGTCCCTCAAAACGTCCGCAACGTTCCACTTCTTAGGTATTGTTTTTGCTGGGACGATATTATGAAATGAATGAATGACGATATTATGAATGAGTGAGTGAATGCAGGAAATAAAGTGAATGGCGCTATACATGGCGTTGTGACCAGCCAGTCGATGTCCGAAAAGGCACGACTGGCTGTTCACAATGGTGTGCTGGTGCCTACACTAACGTATGGAAGTGAATGTTGGGCGTGGCCAAAGAGACATGAAAGTAGAATAAATGCTGTGGAAATGAAAGTGGGAACGCCGGGAGGGGAGACCTTATTGGTGAGGTTCTTCAGAAAGGTCAGGTGCGTAGTACTCGCAACCGGCGTGTGTGTATGACAACATGTATGAATGTAAACGAAGCAAAAGAAGTATGTAAGAATCGTAGCATATGGCTCTCTGTATTTTCTGCCTACACCTATGGGGAAAAGGCGTGAGTTTATGTATGTATAAATGTATGATATTATGAAATAGCGGAATAAACTCCCCAGCAACACATCTGTCTGTTATGTTAGAAGAACTCGACCTTGTCTATCTGATCTTCACTACCCATTAACTGGGTAACAATACCATACCCACACTATAAAGTGATCTTTCTAACACCCAACGGATCAATATTTCGACGCGAGTAACCTTCGATTTCTGCGTATTTATTTATTGAATACTTCAAGCACACAAATGTACACAGGCGGAATTAATGCCTTAGGTATTTTCTACCAGTCAAATTCAAATTCAAATTCAAATTCATTTATTCATTTTGTGAACACAGAGTATAATATTATGAAGTTGTATAAATGTTGGCCCATACAGTGTTCCACCGAACGGCATACAAAATAGTGTCGTGCATCTAATGTTATTATTAATGATACCAAAAAAAAAAAAATTAAAATAGAACAAGTTGTCATAATATTGCTAGGATAATACAATGTCAGCTAAATTAAAATTAATGTACAAGTGTCAATTAGGAATAATAATGTCAGAATATATTATTATAATACACAACAATATAATAACAATCTACGATACAATTACATTTCAATTATAATTTAAAATTGGTCATCAAACAGTGGTAGGTGCAATTCCGTAAGAAAATTTGAAGAGTAAACATTATTTATTTATATAACAAACAATAAACAAGATAAATATCATAAAATATAATATAATATAATAAATATATACACAAAAAATTTAAACACATGAACATGATAATCATGCCAAGGGAAAACATTAGCGCTGTGACGAAACTACAGCCGTTTTTTTGTGAATGTGCTCACGAACCTTCAATTTAAAAGTCAATCGGTTGGTAGCCATCCTTATTTCTGGGTATGTTTACTGGTTAATGTCAAAATTTATAAAAAGAGAAACCCACGCAAGTTTTCAAAGCTTTAACTTTTAACGAGGAAAAAGTTTTCGTTTTCAACAGGGCGGAAGAGACGTTGACAAAAAACCTGATACCATGAGATCAGGTTTTGATGCTGAAACCCATAGCGTTGAAATTTTCCGTCGGCTTTTTCTGTTTACCTACTTACCTACTAATTTACTTATTTGCAGGCGCAATACTTTGTGTAATTAATTTCATCACCACTGCTCTCAAAAAACGGTGAAGGAAAACATCGTGAGGAAACCGGCATGTCCTAGAACCAAAAATTCGAAGACATGTGTCATCTACCATCGCACTGGGTCTGCGTGGTAGATTATGGCCCATACGCAAAATACGCGCTTTGACGTGGAGTTGCGGATACCAGCCCGGTATCTTTATCTTTTTTTTTACCTACTTACTGCATTTTTAACAGATGGTTATTTTTTTTTACTTTTAACAACATAACATAACTTCACGTCTGCTAACCCCGAAGGGTTAGGCAGAGTCGCACCAGTAGTAGGTACCTACATCCACATTTAGTTACCTACGTTTAAATCCCATGTAATAGGGGGCGAGCTTATCAATCGGGCACAAATCTAGAGCTCCGGGCGAATACTGAAAGAAAATAGATAGAAATACTTAATAACACTTTGAGCCTGGTACTTTAAACTTCTCATATTTTCGTCTAGTTAACGACTAAACTGGAGTCAGAGCTTTAACCGGACACTGTTACAGACTTCAGGCCACTACAAAAAAAATCGGATTGAAAAACTCAATAACGCTTTGCCCAACCTGAGGATCGATCGAACCCGGAACCTCATGATTACCAGTAGACCTTGCCACCAACGAGGCAGTGAAAAAAATATATGAAGAACCACATAGCCCTTAATTCCTAGTTTGCTTTAAGCAACCACGGTTGCAAAAAAAAAAGCCGCGTATTTTTCTTTGTGCAACTGTGGTTGCAGAGCGAAAATTTTTTTTCAATGGAATTTAATCGCTATTGCAACGTTATACAGTCCAAATGGTAAGTAGTATTTAGTGTTAGTGTTTTAACAGATACATTTTTCATGGAGTGTTCCCGTAGTACCAATGTCACGGATGAAAAAGTTAGATATTTTGTCAGTTAAATTTTAGTGAGGTATTATGAGTGACAGTGCTCTCTAGTTAAAACCAGTAGAATATCAAACAATTAGGAACTTCACAGAGTACAGGGATTAGAGACATTAAGGATTACAGAAAGGTTAGGTTACCTACTCGTGAAGTTCTTCTTAAAGGTTAGGTGAGTAAGGCACTCGAAACCGGCGTGCGTGTAGACTACACGAACGTAAACGAAGTAAAACAAGATTCGTAACAAATGATGCTCTGTATTTTCTGCCTAATCCCATGGGATAAAAGCTGGAGTTTATGTATGTGTGGATCATTAACAAGTTTACATTCAAGAAAGCAACATAACCCACAATAATTTACCAGTTTGTTTCATAACTAGATTACCTAAAATGTTTCAATTTGAATCTATGAATGACAACTACAAAACTAGACACAATCTTGCAAGTCTCTGTACGAATCCTACAAATTCAAACTTACCCAATAAATTAAATTATCTTCCATCTAGAAAGTTATGTGCATATATTATTAGTGAAATATGTCTGTCAGTATGTTTAGAAGGCCGTCTTTAACCCAGAAACTTTACAGACTTCTCATATGTTCGGTCTGTTGGGAGGCGTGGAAGAAAGTTCTGACTAAAACTTATTGCGTAGGAGTTTCACAAAATTTTGCGTTATTAAATAAATGTATTAAAATCAAAATCAAAAGTCATTTATTCAAAATAGGCTGAGGATAAGCACTTTTTGAACGTCGAAATTACATAAGACAGTCCCCCAAAAAGCCCACCCTTCGCCACTTCCTAGTGTTTTTGCTGGGAAGAAGAAGTGGCGGAACAAACTCCCCAGCAACACATCTGTCTGATAAGTTAGAAGAACATGAATTTACACAGTTCAATTAGTTATACTTAGAATAGAATAGAATAGAATACTCTTCATTGCTACAAACTACTACTTACTTGCAAAATAATTAATACAAGTTATTCACTACATGTTAGCTAGCACACTCAATATACAGAATACCAGTAATATATAGCTACAACTAACTTAACTCAAGCAAAAGCAACTGGCTAATAAGAATCCTCCAGGTATAAAGGGTGTGCCAGCTTACATGTGCAGAGTTGGATTAAATCCATAGATCTGCAAGACAAGGGGTATTTCAATTTTAGGACCCGAAAAGTGACTTTGTGGTCTAGTGGTCGTGACCGGCTAATGATGATCTGTCATTGCCAGTGACTCACTGGCGTTCAGTGCACACCGAACTTTGATAATACAAAACATGGTGGCTATCAGACGAGGTACGGCGCACTTCGTCACATCTCTACTATTACGCACAACGTCATCTTAGATACTATGCGTTTCAAATGAGAACAGGAGTGTCAATGATCTCTATCTGTCAGATGTCACTTGAAAAGTACGGTCTGCAACGAAACCTTATTCGCGTAATCAATTATTTTTAAGTAGGTAGATTTTTGTTTTACCGAGTCGCAGTTATATAAAATGAAAAAACGCCTTAAATGAATTAGTCTTGTGGACCGTGCTTTTCAAGTGACATCTGACAGATAGGTCAGAGTGTCGTCTTGGGGGTACTATGAAAAAAATACTTAGAAAAATTTCGCAACCAATTTCGAGGTAGCGCTCGTTAAGTCTTCGCGCCGTATCGCCCCTAAGGCTACACTCCAACCGACAGAAAGAGGGCGTTGACGTTTCTATTCTCATTTGAAACGCATAGTACACACTGATGATAGCCAATAAGAAACGAGTTGTTTGACAATTAATCGTTGGACACTTTGCCTACTGATCATCACTTAACTGTCAACGGATATACGCAATAGCCTTGCTGGGCTCAATTACCGTGAGAGTGTTTGAACACTCACAAAGTATTTCATCAAAATCAGTCCAGAGTTGAATTATAAATACCCGCACAGAAGATTCATATACATGTCGGCGTC
Source organism: Euplexia lucipara (assembly GCA_921972225.1). NCBI lineage: Eukaryota > Metazoa > Arthropoda > Insecta > Lepidoptera > Noctuidae > Euplexia > Euplexia lucipara. The sequence continues at coordinate 20,187,588 of OV179159.1, forward strand.
AGCGATGGCTGAGCGATGAGCTGACACCGATGGGTATGGCAAGGTACCGAGTTCATAACGTAGGATAACAATCTTCATTGCAGTAATAACCTCACCTAACATTCGTAATCACAAAACATAACTAAAATAGGTAACTGACAGTTTCGTACTAGCAGTGTGTCTCCGCCGTCGGTGCCTCAAAATCAATCTGAGCTCTGCCCGGCTCCTACGCACCAGCACGACTCTGTCCTCGTGACATTACCGAAAACACATTCGCGCCATTTTCAAATGACAAGTAACGTCACGCTGGTCACCATAGACTCCGTACTAAGATAATCAACTTCACAACTTATTATTCAAGAATATCGCTTTCCACGACATACATAAAGATTTATATAAAAAATCACAACTTTATTTTGTCACACACACAAAACTCTGTAAACATAGCCAAGGGGTAAGAATTGACCAAGGGAATTGGGTCAGTCGGGCCTGAGCGATGAATATCATTACCACTAAACGTGACTGCGATCGAGAACATATTTTATGTCATTGGGTTACTTACAGGGCCGGCTTGGCCTCTGCAAGGATTTTATAGGATACACAGCAGCTTTGGGCCCCTAGCGAAACTTAGAGAAATTGGTGAATGATGGATAAAATACTTATAAATAATAAACGTTAGGTCCTATTGGCTAAGGTCCAGTGGGTAGTAGGTTGTAACACCTTCTAAGTTTATCTTAGACATCCTGACTGTCTCACACAGGCTCACTGATATGAGTGGTAATAGTTATGGGGAGATTGTAAATGTATGTACTAACATAGTTCTTAAGAAAATTGTTAATTAGATAAGTGAATTCTGTCCGAATTATTGTAAGAGATCGCTTTTGATCAATGAGGCCACCTATTGTAAACACCTTTATATTCTCGGGAATTCGGGATTAATGATCTAGCTACTATTTGAAGAGGTTGAATGATACTCGGAGGTATGTCAACGAAGAGTTTTTTTATTCAGAAGGTCGTTAAACGACGGAGGATCTTAACAGCAAGTTAACGGAAAAATCGCGTCATCAGCACAGTGCCATCTATTGGTCGAAATGTAAACAAATTGACTTGACGTTTTATCTAACCAGCAGGCCTAGCCTTATTCCAAATTCAATTTCTATTATAGAAAGAAAATGGCGTATATGGAATCAGCTGTTTGTCAACTGGCAAGTGTATTTCATTTTCAGCCTTATGACAAAATCTACTCGTAAACATTTAACAGTTGACAATCAGCTGATTCCATATACGCCATTTTCTTTCTATTGTTGCCTCATCGATTACGATAATAGAAATAGAATTTGTAATATGGCTAGGTCTGCTGAACATTATTATATGTAGCTCTTTAAAATACAATAAAAAGTATTCATGATATTCTATTCCATAATTATTATCATCGACAAAGGGTAAAAGGTAATAGCAAAACTAGTCTAATAACTTATTAAGTCTAAAATCGCCAATCAGTCTTTGATTTACTTATTTTAGAAAAACAAACAGTGGCATATAGAATCTAAATAAAAACAATAATACCGTGAAACGGGGTGAAAAGGAACTTAAGAGTAAATAAAAAACGAAAAAAATTAAAATAATATTCACTAGTTTTCAGTTTAACATTATTTGATACTAACAAGGTGTCGGAACTATTTATTTCAATGATAAAAAAGCATTTGAGCCCTCGTATGTAACATTCAACTTGTAACTTACGTGAATATCCTCCTCAAAGTTCTGTTTCTATTCACCCTTCAGTTTCTATCCACCCCGTTTTACCCGGTATGCAAAAAGTATGCTACCAACTACGTTATTCACAGATTATTTTAATAATTTCTAGCTAGACACATGGTACATAATACATAAACAGTTTTATTTAAACTATTTAAAAAAAAACAGCAGTTCAGGCTTAAGAAAAAATAACAGAGCAAGCTAGTATAATTGAGTGTGGGTGTAAAAGACACTGCACATACGAGTACAGTATGCAATTTAGGCATTCCTAAAGCAAGCAAACGAATATTTTCTTTATTTCAGAGCCCCTATGGGACCGGGGGCCCTGGACACATAAGGCCTTGCGGTAAAGACAGATCTGGTTACCTAAGTAGGTTTAGAGCTGAAAGGAAATAGAGTTTGGCCTAGCCCCAATCCTATTTCCTTTTTTAACAAGTCGTAATTCGATCAAGTCGTAGTTACGTCAAATTAACGTTTTTTCTCTCTTTCTTAGTGCTTGTTTAAATGACGAACTACTTAATTCAATTGACACTATATAAAGCTGAAGAGTTTTTTTTAGGGTTCCGTACCTCAAAAGGAAAAAAAAACGGAACCATTATAGGTAGAAACACCTTGTTGCCCATGCGTCCTCTTCTATTATTGTGCTTCAATAACATTTTTTCTCCCTCCATACTCCATTAAAAAAAAACGCTCGAAGAAGCCAGAATGCACAATATTTTATTTTAAAGATAAGTTCAAACAATTTTAATTATAATTGTTTTATTTTAATGAATGTAGGGCTAATTCTTATGAAATCTGGGCGTAAGACCATTAGCATTGTAACTAGTCTCAGTTGATTGGACTCAATGCTGAATCCCTGTAACCCTAGCCGTATCCACCGGGTTTACTCAAAAATATTATTGCAACAAAATGAAGTAGGTAAAACACGAAACTTTAAAAAATTACGTATTATTAATAGGCAGTAATATTTTTTTTAACAGTTTACAAAAAAACACTATGTAATCAAAATAAACTCTCCAATTAAATTCAATTTCAGTCTATGGTAACAAATCTAACAAATGAGGCGCGGGAACGAAAAATAAAGTCCCATAGGTCCCCATACCATGGTACCATATTAACGAAACTACATGAACACAGGCACACCAATGGTAATTTTTCCTGTAAGGCAGGTAGGTACAACAACAATAAATTGTTGAATTCCTGCCAATCAGTTTATTAAAAAAAGTAAGAAAAATCTGACGTTTCTTGACTGAATCCATGCTCGCAGTAACCACACATTAGTTACATTGAGGGAGATCGTCAGAGCATTGTCTCTGCTGATTTGAATATTGTAAATACCTTTGTTTAAGTGCTCAGCAACGTATTACTTGGCTAGTTTTTGCTGATAAGTGCACAAAGCCTGTAAGATTACTACTTGACTACGGCCAGCAGCGACAGGTAGTCGTACTCCAGAGATAAGGGCACGGTGCGGCTTCTCCCAAGCGGCACACTCTGCCAGCGTATGACCATGACCTCCCGGCATCGGCAGTCGACAACCCAAATATCTACTTCAACGTGTTACATCATGGCATCTTGACTAATGCCAAATCTTTGATATTTATACAGTAAAATGCAACTTTTGCTACGATCATTGACATTACAGTAATGTAAATACATCTTTTAACTGTAAAATACACAAAAATACAAAGCTTATTACAGAGTTAAAAGGGCCTCTGTTGTGTATAATGTCAGATGAGGACACAGGAGTACTATCTGACGTTGATTGTCAAAACTGACAAGCTGCGGGTATGGCCAGGAAGGGTCTTTCACAAAATCCATCCATCGTAACATTGGTCTTCCTTTCCTCTTGTAATCCTTCATATTAAACACAGCTTACACCTTTCTTACAATATTAGATTTTTCGTTTTTTTTTACTATGTCTATAGTTCTATTCTCGACAGACACTTGCAGAGCTATAGCCTATCTCCGTTTGACAGTTCATAGTGTCGATCACTGGGCAAGTGTTCAACGATTAACTGTCAAACAGCTTGTCGTATTGGCTATCATCAGTGTGCATCTAGCACATCAGAGATGTGCGCACTCGTAGAGATGTGACGAAGCGCACCGGGCCCGTAACTTAAAGTCCACTTAAAGAGCAATACATTTATTTTAAATTCAGTTCTCATCAAAATTTGGTGTGCAAATGCAATCCAGTTAGATACTGGCCATGAAAAGATAGCCCTGCAGGTTAGACACACTAACCAATAACCATACAAAAAGAAGAATAAGATTAGGTACATTTACATCATATGTTCTGAATCTAACCGCGGAACTCTGAGCTATTTATACAGAAAACGCATTACGTATGTACGTAAAATTCAGGTTGGCAGTTGGTCCTCGACGCCCGAGCTAAAAGCTGGCTGAAGTCAAGAGAGCCGCACTCGGCCGGGGCGAGGGCCCTTCTTGCGACCCCACACAGTCACATGCTATTTACATCAATCTACTGTAGTTTCGGGTTAGAAAAAGTTTTCTGCATGATTGTTTTCGCGTTTTTTGAGAAAGATTTTAGAAAGAAGTGTTGGTTTTTTTTAAGGTTTATTGGAAGTTGAAAAGCGAGTGGAGCGTCACACTAATTACAGCTGTACGGGTCGGTTAACAAGGTCAACCTGTGGATTGGTGACTTTTGATTACATACCAAGATTCCTTGCCACGTGAAGCCGTTGCTCTGCCGGTAGCCGTTAGTAGTCATTTGTTGATCATTTACGGTCAATACAGGAACCTAGTCAGTAGGTCGCAAGTCTGCCAATCAGTTTAACCAAAATCAAGGCAATTTTGAACGTTAAACTTACTAGAAAAATATAATGAGAAAATTATTCTAGCTGCCTTTGTATAGCGAACTATTAGCAATAAAGTCCGACCTACTCTTTACTATATTTAGTACTAAAACATTTTTTTAGATCTTAAGGGACCTTCATTATGTCAGTAACAACATTTATTTGAGAACTAAAAGTGGTGAAACTTTGTTTGTGTAGCGGTTGGAAGCGTTACTGCTGAGCATGGTAAAGAGTAGGTAAACTGGTTTAGCCTCTGGAAATTCTGGATTTGTAGCTGCCCCACTTACAACTCAAACTTAAGTTACTTTGCATCCAAACAATTTGTTATTCGATCAGCACAACCTCGCGCCCCGATTTTCCTTAAATCTATTTCCATTCGAACACAGTAAGCTGCTACCAAACGTGCCAAAAGAAAATAAACTCTTTGACCCCTTATAATAGCACTACTTTGATTGGAGATAAAACTACCATTATCTCCAAGAACCGAAATCCAAATCCATACAGTTAAAGAAAAGTACTTTCAATTTTTTTATCTGACCCTCGGAAACTAGCAAATGGCTATAAGAACAATGAAGGCACCACGATTGTGCCAGAAACAATATTTGGCGGACGAACAGCCCGAAAACGCCCGTTAATGCCCTAAAATGTCCCAAAATGCCCCGAAACGGGCCATAGCCGGCCGTAACGCGTCCGTGGACATTCTGCCATCAGCGCAACATGTCACGACCTGTGTAATAAAATGTCCCTGTTCCTCTGTGGACCTACGGAAAGTTTTTCAGAAGAACATGTTAGTTAATGCCAACTTGCTGGCTAAAACCCCTATAACTCGAGCAATTTTCCCCATCAATTATATTCAAGTCGAAATTGATATACTATAATAAGCATATAATAAGTATATAGGGTGAATGGTAATTAATAACCGATACTTATCACGTGATTGTACTGATGAATACGAATAACTTTCCCATAGAATCTATTTTTTTACTCATTAACTTTCAATTAATTCAATTACGTCAGTACTGCACAACGGGAGCGGTGGGGGTGGCGAGGGGGCGTGTGACGCTACTACTAGTAGATTTTGCCCTTCCCGAGGTCAGACTATCAGCTGTTAAATCACAGGCGCGCGCGCGGGAATTTCAAACAGCGTTTTCGTTATTTTATTGTGTTATAAGTTATTGTGTATAAAAAAATGTTTCTTTGGGAAAGTTTACTGAAATCATTATTACAATCACGTGTTTAAGTATCGGTCACTAATTACTAGTCACCCTCTATATTAGATGTCACTGCGATGAATTCGCAAAAAAATACTTTTGTTTACACTGTCTTACAAACAAATGATATTGAGATGTATTTGTTGTTTTAATTTTTTGTGTGTGACTTAGCTATTGCATAAGGTTAAAGACCTTGTTATGATCGTTTTAAGCATTCAAATTAAGAAATGTTCTGTTGGCTAATTCCCATTCTTGAAAACGTTCAAAATCAAGCCGGAAGAAATCAGAATCAGCGACAGGCATGATCAAAAAGTTGACAAAAATATAGGTAAATGGGACTTATTTTTTGCAGATTGAGACTGAAATGACCATTCAAACATCGATCATCATCTTGTGAAACCTTTGCTCAACTAGGTTGGGGTCGGTGTTTAATCTAAACGGGTGAAAATGAGTACCACTGTTTTACCTAAACCATCTCCTTTGATTCACCAAAGAAAGTCTTCAACTCAGTTCGCCAAACCTCCAACCTGTATATCACTACTTTGTCCTGTATTTTTACGACGTCCAACATCCATTATTAAGACTGTATCGAGCCCAGTTCATAATAAACAAATAATAATTCATAGTCACTACGTGCGTGTCATGTAATGTATTGTTTTTATATTAACTAAGATTTTTTCTCCGTATTTAGGGAATTACGTCCCAAACAGCTGACGGTCGTAACATATCATGAGTAACTAAGCTTTATAAGATTGCCTGTAGCAACTAAAGCACTAAATAGAAAGACTTGTATTTTAGTAGGGCCTATTATTCAAAATCGGCATCAGAACTTTATTTGAAATGTAGGTAGCTACAGGCAGGATGTTGTGGCTAAATAATAACCCTGTCAGTCACTCTAAGATTTCACAAATCCTCCCTAAGCATATCAGGTCAAGTCGAAGAGTACGGTGGGAAAGGGTTCGATGCCGTAAATCGATCGGCAGAAGATCCTCTTGTTTTATGAGACCGCACATTTATGCGAAACTTCCTATCATAATGCACGCATCTCACTTTGATAGGTAGGTACATAGACAATAATATGTTTATATATTTTTATTGTATAAATCACATATCTCCATAAACAACACACACACAAGCGCGCACACTTACACACTTATACATACACACACACACACACACTTGTCATAGGTACTTAATTTACTACTTTCTTCTTATGTTTTCCTTATATTTTACTTTTGTACAAAGTCTGCCTGAACCTGGAACTCACGACCCAGGGGACCCTAGTGTGAAATTCAGGAACTAACCTACTGAATATATTTTAACGAACAATAAAAAATATTGTTATTATCATTAATAACACCCGCATGGGTCGATCGAAGGTTAAGCTACGCTTGACGAGGTCGGTCCGTTGATGGGTGACCATTCATAACACACCAAGACGTCTCCTGCGTGCCACAGAAATCACGTTACGTCGTTGGTCCCGGCTGTCAATTGTAAATCTTTGATAGTCGTTACTGAAAACTGTATTCGGTCTGATTCGGTCCTTCTTGACGCTAATAATAATATTTATAATATAGTGTTTATTCATCAATCATAAGGTACATAATAAATACAATTTTGGCTTAAATTTACGTAAAGTCATGTCGTGTCGTTACGTCTGTGTGTAGGCAATTTTTTTTGCGTAACTTATTTTTTGGGTACTTATAAATTTAATCGGAGTAACATATTGGCGGCGCGAGCACGGCAGGGAGATTATAGTGTTAAATAGGATTCGAAATCATTTGTACTATAAGGATCCCTTATAATGCCATGCCGCCATTTAGTTCCGGGCCATATACAGTGTGTCTGGTCACCGGTGTCCGACCCGATGAAGCTGCAAAAAAAATTGTTATGCAATGTTTTGAAACTATTACCCCTACCGTAAGTAGGTGAAAAAGCCTTATTACGGTAGAATTGTCGAAAAAATTGATCATATTGCTGCACCTTATCGAATCGGACAGTGGTGACTAGACACACTGTAGAAAAAACCCTTGCAAGTAAATAAAGATTAAAAAAAACCGGCCAAGAGCGTGTCGGGCCACGCTCAGAGTAGGGTTCCGTAGAATATGTAAACGAAGTTAAAAAAATGCTTGCATATACGATTATACTACAAACTTAGTCCAAAAATTATTTTGTACAACTTTTTGTCTTTTTTGTACAAAAACTGTTTCCATCCAAGTTCAAAATAATTTTCCTAGAAAGTCCTTATAAAGTTCTACTTTTCAGATTTTTTTCATAATTATTTCTAAACTTATGGTTCAAAAGTTAGAGGAGGGAGGGGGGGACACACACATTGTTTTCTACTTTTGGAGCGAAATTATTGACATTATCTAAAAATGATTTTAGTAAACCCCTATTGATTTTTAAATACCTTTCCAACAATATATCACACGTTAGGGCTGAAATTAAAAAAAAACACTTCCCACTTTACATATAGGGTGGCTACCCTAATAAAACATTTTTATCCAATTTTTATTTTACGCCTTTGTTGGCGTGATTGATACACATATTGGTACCAAATTTCAGCTTTCTAGTGCTAGCGGTCACAGAGATTAAGCGAGGACGGACGGACGGACAGACAGACATGGCGAAACTATAAAGGTTCCTAGTTGACAACGGAACCCTAAAAACCCTTGCAAATAAATAAAGATTAAAAAAAAAAACACCTTCTTATATAAATTTCTACAGACTTCGGAAAACATAAAAATACATCCGGATCCCCAACTACGAACCTAAGTTCCCAGTTGCCGAGTAAGCAGGCACTACGTAAAGAGGTCAGTGAGACCGGATGGCCGATCGAGCGTGTAATGGCGGGAAATGATCCTTTCCAAATAGTTATACTTACGTCTTCAATCGTAGCTTTTAATGTCTTGCAGTTACGAGAATGTCTGCGTGATTTTCCTTAATGGTAAAGGAAGCTTTGCCCGACCCGGGATTCAAACCCAGAACCGCTCTTACGACTACTCATCATCATCATCATTTCAGCCATAGGAAGTCCACTGCTGGACATAGGCCTCCCCTATAGATCTCCAATAAGACCGGATGGAAGCGGCTCGCATCCAGCGCATTCCCGCGGGCTTAATGAGGTCGTCTGTCCACCGTGTGAGTGGACGTCCTACGCTGCGCTTGCCAATACGTGGCCTCCATTCGAGAACCTTTCGACCCCATCGGTCATCAGTCCTCCGTGCTATTTGCCCTGCCCACTGCCACTTCAACCTGCTAATCCGCTGGGCTATGTCGGTAACCTTGGTTCTTCTACGGATCTCCTCATTTCTGATTCAATCTCGCAGAGAGACCACGTTTCAGTGCCATACACGACGTCATCACTGGCAACACACACAGGTCGAAAACCTTCGACATGAGACTCTGAGGTATGTCGGACGAGAAGGCATTACGCAATACTACTAACTATTATTACTAGACAAAAGAAAAACAAATAAAAAAAAAAACTGCTAATACATGTCATAAGGGTGTTACAGGTATAAAATAAATAAAGAAATAAATATTCCACAACTTTCACACAAGGCTATCTAGTCCAAAACTAAGCAGAGCTTGACATGCTATGGGTACTAGACAACTGATAAACATACTTATATATTTCTAAATACATACCTAATATAGATAAATTATACCCAGACACAGAATAAATGATCGTGCTCATCACACAAACATTAAAAACTTTTTTACAAAAAAAACAACCGACTTCTAAAAAAAACACTAACAGGTGAAAAATAACTCTAGTTTCTCCAGTCTGTGGCTTTGGTGGTTTTGTTTCGTTCATTATTGGCCACCGACTTCCGAAACTAGAGTTATTTTTCACCTGTTAGTGTTTTTTTTAGAAGTCGGTTGTTTTTTTTGTAAAAAAGTTTTTATTTTGTAATTTTTAGTTTCTTTGTATGTAAAACAGTCTTTCAAAACTTGAAAGAATCATTGAAATTGGATAACAATTGCTAAAGAAGTTCTATATCTAAACATTAATCTGTACATCTCTAACGCCCCTTTTTAAAATAGAATGGCGTAATGTTATGTTGTGGGAATACACAAGCTCAGCATAGACATCTGACTATAGCAATCGCGAATAATTTGCTGTTATGCGTCGAAGAGTTCCGTTGCCTGTCTTCTGCATCAGTTTATCTTCACCAAATGATACTTTCTAAAAGAAAATGCTTGATTTGTTACTAAAAATGTTAAAATCGGTGCGTGTGTGCCTATATTTTTTGAGGAGTTCCCTCAATTCCTCGAAGATCCCTCATCAGATATGAGTTTTGATACAAATGGGACCAATCTGCAACTATACCCTATCAAACAAAAAAAGAATTTTGAAAATCGGTCCATAAATGACGGAGTACTGAGGTAACAAACCCTAAAAAAAAAAAAAAAAAAAAAAAAAAAAAAATACAACCGAATTGAGAACCTCCTCCTTTTTTTGAAGTCGGTTAAAAAGGTACAATATATTGTAACCTTGTATGGTGTGTAAATTAATAGAATAGATACTAACACTGCATACGACACTACACACACTAGGTACTATGTTTACTAGCTTATCGGTAAATTTTAAATTAAATAGTAAGGTAGACACATTAAAATTAAATTAAAAATAAAAAAATACACAAGTCAAATACAAAAAAATAATAATCAAGTCAAATTAAATTTTGATAAGTAATCATTTTATTCCTGGAGCCATTTCCGATACAATCAGTCATCTCTCCTTTAAATAATCATTAATTGAATAGTAACATTTTACAGACTAATACTGCAGTACTTAGCTCTAATATGATTTTTATTTAAAATGTAAATAATTTAAGTTTGATAACCGGTAACCAACGCAACGACATATAACATTGCATAACGTCCTGTCAGAATATTAATCAAAGATCAATTCGTATTTTTGTGTGCATTTTCTCAACATAAAGTTAAACTCAACGCTTATTAATGATACCCGTCGTTTTAATATATCAGTACCATAGTAATTATTTAGGATCATGAATTTGTTTTTTGCTTAGACGTATCATGTACGAACAAAATTATAGCGACACAAAAATTGATCAACGTCAAAATGCACTTCTTAGATTGCCACAACTTTACGTCCGTTCTAGAATACTACATCTCATTTTCAGATTGTTTAATTAATATTAAGTCTCAAGATATCCAAGCAAATGAAGCCGTGCCCAGGTGGTCCTCCCACAACGACAAGTGACCAATGCGTTCCCGCCGCAAGCGATTAAACGTCAAATTGATGTCGGCCATCTTGCTACGTCATCCCTCACGCGGGCAACGGCGATTACTCATAGTACCAAGCGCCAATTAATAATAAGTATGAATGAAAATCTTCTATCTATCTGTACTGACAAAACCGTTTATACTGATTGAATTATCAACACACTTAAGTAATTTCTAATACCTATAAATTATTTCAAAATGTAAGCATCCGTTAAGAAAGGATTTTAGGTCATTTTAACTTGAAGAAAGAAATAAGAGGTGGTTAATATACAAAATAAAAAAAAAACCCATGCAAAGCCGGGGATGGGTCGCTAGTATTGTAAATAATAACCTGGATATAAATTCGTTGAGCTATAAAATATTAACAATTTTATTCAGTTCAATTAACAAGATTCCTAGCAATATTCATAGTGCCAATACACTTTTTTTTTTAAATCTTTATTTATTAACGAGGGTTTGATCACGTGCTGACCATGTCACCCTCATAGGAAGCCTTTTTTACATGCTAATCTTAATAATACTTAACTTCTACGTGTAATTCTTTTTTTTTTTTTTGAGAGGTGGAAAATCCTCATGGATGTCCCCCACCCGGGAAGGCGGAGGGGTCTGTCAGACTCTTACTGACTAAAAACCACACCGTGTTCCTTCTCACACCTGCGCCAGCGGTCAGGGGAACGGAAGATACTTTCGCGACCCCCGACTGGTGCCGGCCCTGCGGGCCTCGCCAGGTCTCGCCCTCTCCCTTTCCGCAGCCTCCTTCTGCGAGATGACCGTTACGCAGAAGGACACCACCGCGTCCCAGGACTCAACGCTGCCGACCATCCTCTCGACCACGGCCGGCAGCGACAGGTCACTGCCTACTCCAGAGACGAGGGCACGGCGGGGCTCCTCCCAAGCGGCACACTCTGCCAGCGTATGCCGCGCCGTGTCCTCCCGACAGTTGACGCAGTGGTGACACCGGGCGTCCGGCTCCCTGTTTATGCGACACAGGTACTTTCCGAAGCAACCGTGCCCGGAAAGTACCTGCGTCACCCGAAACGACAGGGAGCCGTGCCTCCTCCCGACCACGTTTAATCCCTAAATTAACTAATTAATATAATATTCTAGCGACTTTTGATGCTGGAAAGGCTAGAATGATATAACATTCTCCAAATTGACGAATATTTACATCAAACTATATACTTACAAACTACATGGGTATGTTGGTAATATCATCATCTGCCTAGACTTTTCCCAACTCTGTATGTTGGGTTCGGCTTCCAGTTTAACCGGATGGAGCTGAATACCAGAGTTTTACATAAATCAATTGCCTGTTGGACCTTTACAATCTACACCCCAGTTAAGGTCACAGCTCATTAGAGCCACCCGGCACCCACCCCGCACCGCCTCGTCACACGACGTCCACTCGTTGTCGACTGGTGGTCAACTGGCGGACGCAGCGTTATCACCAATAAACGTCGCGCGTCAACCAGTCAATGCGCGTTGACAATGCGCAGTCAAAGCAAGGCAAGCTTGCGAGCAGCGAGTTGTCGCCGAGTGGTCCACCCGCCGACCGCGCGTGGAGGGCGACCGACCGCGGTGATTCGGTGACGCTACGGAGTTGATATAGTGAGCGCATACCCATACAAGTCCATATAACCACCAAAAATATTTTTAAGACTCTAAGCCTAGGCACCAAATAAAATAAACAACTCCAAAAAAAAATAATTGACTTTATTGAAAGGGCCCTAAACAATATAATATTATGATCCAAAGTAAATGAAATAACATCAGAAAAATCGCAAACCATGCACAAATATTATCCATTAGCGCGCGAAGGCGAACGAGCAAAATTCAAATTCAAATTCAAACATATTATTTCAGACCACAGATCCATATAGAAAGCAAAGTAAAGCGAGCGTGCCGCGGCAGCGGCCGCTGAGCGCCAGATCCCTTCTATTGTTGGTGAATCATTTGGGTTAGATGAGGTTATTGGTAACATCTAAGTAGTGACATTAAATAATATTTAGTCTAAAGTTTATTTTAAAGTCGTCCATATATTTTTATGGCAGTAATAATACGAAAAAATGGATTTATTTCATAATATTTTAGGAAACGTCATTTGGTGACCGTTTATCCATTTTGGTAACCGTTTAGATTTTTTTTGGTAGTAAAATAGGTACTTTTTTGGGCGGTGTTTAAACACAAGCCATAAAGAATACTAGCCGCAGGAGTGGCTGCCACGTGGTTCTAATGAGCTGTGACCTTGCCTGTGTACCACGATACCCCTTGGATAAACTGGTCTTCAGATTGTCGGGCTTCTAACTATCGGTAACGACTGTCATATCTACAAATGACAGCCGGGACCAACGGCTTTACATGATTTTCGAGGTACCTAGGAGTCTAGTAATTAATGGTTACCCATTTACGGACCAACCTTATTAAGCGTAGCTTTTCTATTACCACAGTCTAAAAACCTCAGTCGTCCGACGAAGCCGTCTAGACAGGGCAATCGTGCGCAAACAAAACGATGTTCGTAGTTCGGGAGGTATTATTCAGGGTTAACGCGTGTAGACATTGTCGGCATTTTTCCAGAGATCAAAGGCGTCGTCCTATATATTTTATTTTTTACGAATTCTAATAAAATAGTTTGAGTGCACCTTGCTCCATCTTAACAACAACTGTATCTCAAGTCTTCTACGTAGTCGATGGTGCGATTTTTTTTCATATGCGACTTGACTTACATTTAGTCGACTTTCATATGTAACTACAAACGCAGAAGGTCAAAGTTTCGACCTCTACTCGTTGCACTTTGTATAATGTATGTAGTAAATAGGCCGTCGGAAATAGCCCAACTAATGGAAAGCGGTTACCGTCACTTATGAAGAACACATGCAATAGGGAATTGCCAAACTGTCTCCGACCTTACCAAATATTAATAGCTTCAATCGGCTGTGATGTCCCTGACAACTAATGTAATATCGTAATAGAGAGTGGTCGCCAGCGCTGAGGTCCCAGATTCGATCCCCGCTCAGTAGACAAAACGTTATTGAGTTTTTCCATTTTTGATTTTTTCAGTAGCAGCCAGAAGTTTGGATTTTCGGATGATTGCTAGCATTAAGCTCGCTCCCTATTACATGCGACTTAAACATAATTGGCAAAATCAACATCACTTCTGCAAATACAGGCGTGATATTATGTAAACATAGATCAATAAGTACACACAGCTACACAACAAGCTATACATGTCCAGCTTAAGCTGATCTCGTATTGTATAGGATTTCCGTAAAATGCAAGGTCAGAGTAAACTGGAAATGTATATATAGCTTTATGTGTTAGTAGCTGAGTGTACAAACGGTTTTGGCAGCATAGATAGATAGAAGATTTTCATTCATACGCTAGGTAGTTAGGTAGGAAAGTTTATTTATAATATAAATAAATACATTATTATTATTAATTGGCGCTTGGCACTATGAGTGATCGCCGTTGCCTGCGTGAGGGATGACGTAACAAGATGGCCGACATCAATTTAACTTAATACATGTTATTATTCTAGGGAGATTATCAACGAAATTAACTTGCCTACTGCGGTCTTCTCGTCCGATTGTGTCTTCAAGGCTAGAGTGAATAGTGGGCTCTTAATAAACTAGTGCGCTTCACCGTTATTGATTGCATTATGTACTGCTTGCCATCATCAGGTGGAATCGCAGTCAAGCAGTAGTTTTAACGATTAAAAATGTTGTATTTTAAAAGAAGAGGATTTTTAGTATTTTGTTAATCAATTTTTTTTCAATAATATCTTTATAACTTTGACCTTATTGACATTCCTTTTTATTGTATGGGTTTATTATTCTATTGATATGTCCATTACTTTAATTTTATAAATTTATTTTAATTGTATAACTAATGACAACATGTATGAATGTAACCGAAGCAAAAGAAGTATGTAAGAATCGTAGCATTATTATGGCGCTCTGTAGTTTCTGCCTACCCCCATGGGAAAAAGGCGTGAGTTTATTTATGTATGTATGTATGTATGTTACATAACTATTTGCACGCCCATGTGACGACAAAATGTGGAGAACCTAATTATACTCGAACATGTATGTACCTATTGCCCATGTTTGCAAAATAAATTATTTGATTTGGATAAAAGTTTAAAAGAGTATGCTTATATGGTTTGGTCACGTTGAGAGGTGAAATGAAAGGCTACTAGAGATTACATTTGCGTAAACGTAACGAAGATGTAAGGATCGTAGGTGGGGCTCTGTAGTGTCTGCTTACCCCATACACAGGTCGAGCTCCCTGAAATAGGTTGTAGCTACAAGATGACTGAAGCATCCATGCCGCCTGTCGGGACAGGTCAACTCAAAGCTGAATTGATTATTTCTTCAAAAGGCTTTTCCAGACTTTGCCCTGCATCGTGAGACTCGCATTATAAATTAATACAATCTTATGTCTGGACTTTAAAAGAGACCATGACCCCTGAGTTTCTTTCGGCATTTTTTCTCAGGGAAAGGTCACTTTGGAAATGCCATTTAGTTTAAAAAAAAATCATGTAAAAGTATCTGGGAAGATCTACTTACAGAAATAAATATCATTTCATTTCATTTCACAAGATAACATCACGACTATAATCCCTAAAGGTCTAGGCAGAGGTGTACTTGGTAGTACACCCTCATTTCGCCAGATAGCCCACGTAATAAGGGGCGAGCCTATTGCCATCAATCGGGTACAAATCCAGACTCTAGACTGCTACTAAGAAATTCCAGAAGCAAAAACACAATACCATTTTGCCCGTCCCGGGATCGTACCCAGGACCAGCAGCTCAGCAGCAGTGCTTGCGACCACTAGACCAATGAAGCAGCTGCAGCTCACCCCTATGAGAACAAGGCATGAACTTATGTTTATTATGTATGTAAACTTTACATTCACAGTAGGTAGCATATTAATCTGTTACACCACGTGTGTTGCAATACAATGTATCTACAAATTTCCTTCATAACAGAACAGTAATTTAATTTCACAGCGAACAATCGCTTTAGTATTCCCGGCGCAAACGTGTGAGACACTAACATTAAGTCTAGATTTGTGACGTCACGTGAATTTTGTGACACATCTAAATCACTTTATTAACTCTGATGTTTGAGGTGAGAGTTTGCTGTTCATGCTTGAGCTGGTTCGTTGTATTCATCATAGTAAGCATTGTAGCGACCGACATCTATATCGCTACATGGGGTGGAAAATCCTCATGGATGTCCTGATGTCCTCAGCCCCGGGGAGGGCGGTAGGGTGTGTCAGACTCTTACTGACTAAAAACCACACCGTGTTCCGTCTCACTCCTGTGCCGGAAGAAAAGCAAAGAAACTGTAGCCCATACCAAGATAGACATCAACAGTTTACTTCAAACTAATTGCTTTACCTGATTTGGCGGGAAGGATTTAGGATTATACTTTATATCGGGTCGAAGAGAATTTAACGCATAAACTAACTCCATGGCTTCAATACATAATTCTGAACCGGGTGGATTCTGTATTAATACTATTAGCATCTAATGAGAGTAGCGCTGGCCCAGTGGTGGCAGCCCCGACTTACGAACAGTAAGGGCGAGACTCCACCAAAGCGGAGACGAGAAGAGTGATGTGTTTTACAACCAATCAGCTGCGTCATTTTGACCGCTCAGTGCTTAGCTTCAGCATAATTCAATATCCTATTGGTTAATTACTAGACATTTCCTCTCGTCTCATCTCCTCTTTGGTGGAGTCTCGCCCTAAGTCGGGTTCGAACCCAGGCAGGTGCATAACTTTGTGTAATTTACCTCTATTTTCATTTTTTCATTATTACCTCTCTCCTAACACGCCTTAATGTAATTGTTCGTCACTCTGTATATGGTTTGTATTTATTTTATTTATTTTTTCTCTTGTAAATTATACTTATTATATATGTCTATTCAAATAGTCTTGTATGGTATATATTTATGTAAATAGTAAAACTGCCAACTCATCTTTTCTCCTCCCCTATCAAGTCCATCCAAAGGTTGTCTTTAAGAGATCGCTTTTAGCGATAAGGCCGCCCATTGTATCACCGCTTGTAGCCCTTAAAATTATAATTTGTAAGTTTTAATGGTGTACAATAAAGAGTATTCTATTCTATTCTATTTAATTCTATTCTAATTTAATTCATCACCACTGCTCTCAAAAAAGGTGAAGGAAAACATCGTGAGGAAACCGGCATGTCCTAGAACCAAAAATTCGAAGACATGTAACATCTACCAATCAGCACTGAGCCCGCGTGGTAGATTATGGCCCATACGCAAAATACTCGCTTTGACGTGGAGTTGCGGATACCAGCCCGTCATCTTTATCTTTATCTTTAGCATCTAATGTCTCCTACCATACTATATTTAGTATAAAAACAGTATTAATGTAGCTACTTAAATATATCCTCACACATTTCCCAACACATCCTTTCACAGAATTTATACACAAATAGAATGAGTACCACAGATACATAGTGTACTACATAGTTCGTTCACAACTCGCGTTTAGAGATTTATCCTCCTTGTAAGCGAGCAGAGCGTAACGGTTTATACGCCCCTACATATTTAGTTACTAGACATTTTGATATGTAGGAGAATTTGCAGAAATTGTATAGAAAGGTAGGATGGGTAGAATTCTTGGGTTCTTATCTACAAATATGTACCTACTAATATAATAAAGCTGAAGAGTTTTCTAGTTTGCTGAGAGGGGCTTACTAAATAATAACAGCCTCACGTATCGATCTAAAGTTAAACTACGGTTACAGAGGTCAGGTCATGGACTTATTTTTTTTTTTTTTAAACCACGACGGTGGCAAACATGCTTACGGCCCGCCTGATGGTAAGCGGTTACCGTAGCCTATGGACACTTGCAACACCAGATGCGCCACACGCGCGTTGCCGACCCTTTAAAAACCTATTTACTCATTTACTCCCCTTTTGAAGAACCCCATACTGTAGCCCTCTGAGAAAACCTCGGCAGGGAGCTCATTCCACAATCCAAGTATACGCGGGAGGCAATTCCTCTGAAACCGCACTGTACGGGACCATTTCGGCTCCAGTGTGTAAGCACGAACTCCCTGTCGACGGCGAGCGGTGCGATGACAGAAAGACTGAACTGGACTTACAGCTAAACACTTAATAAAAAATTAAAACATAGTCGATATAAAGCGAACGTGTAGAAATTGACTGGTAATTGTGTGAGACTAAAGTATGCCAGTATGGGAGTCTACTGTTCTAGAACAGTTTAGTTTCAAGATTTTTTTTATTTTTGGTTTAATTTTTATCGTAATTGTAATTGTCTCTATGTTACTTAGTGGTGTTCTATCGTATATAAAAATGAGTAAGCAACAATTTTATTTATTTATTCCATTGGATATATTAAGTTCCCTCGTTGTCTCAGCCGTTACGGGTAGTCAAAAGCTCAAAAGTCTGACAACCAGTTTAACACGTTGACTGCCAACCACCAGATACAATAGAAATTCAATTGTTCGCGGTCAACGTGTGACCGACGTGGCGTTCAAAGACTTAACCTAGGCGTTGTGGTCATGTCTAGCGGAAGCGGGTCCGAGGGGGCGGTTTGTCCGAGGGCGCCTTGGCTTCAGGGTCGACGGGGTTGCCAAGGCCGGAGGGCCGACGGTAGCCTCGGAGGCCCATGTCGTGGGGGGGGATGGCCCTGGAGGGGGTCGATCTCTCCCCCGAACTGCTTTCTCGGACTCGGACTTTCAAGCGGTTCACGGTGGCGACGGGCGGGCGACGGTACGGGGGTGCCTTCGCCCGCATTGCACCCGTCACCACCTTTGTCGGTCCCCTAGGGGAAGCCATGCGGGGCAATCGTCGGTGGAGGACTGGAAGTAAAAGCTGTGCCGGTTTCCCAGTCTCCTGCCACTTAGACGAAGCGGGAATAAAGCTGGGTTGTTTTAGTGGGTATACCGGGTCTGACCGGGGAGTCCCACATAGCCTCCCATCCCCCGATGGGCGGGTATGCGTAATTGTCATTTTTTCCCAGCGCAAACAAAAAATAAAAATAAAAAAAGGCGTTGTGGTCATATAGGTAGTCGCTCGATGTAAAAACACCGGTATTTTAGGTACCAGTAGGTTTCCAGTCTAACTGGATGCAGCTAATTTATTTGGAAGCCTACCCAACAGAGTAGGGAAAAGGCTAGGCAGAGAAGAATACCAGACTTGACCAATGTCGAGTTACCCTTAGAGTCGTAGCAGGTGGCACTCTATAGTTTCTGTCTACTTCATGGGAAAAAGGTTATGTGGAAAATGTTGTGGTTATTGCATTGATTTTGTTTAATATGTATACCGTACGAATAAGTGTTATATCTAATGTAATAACGTTTGTTTTCCCAAATAAAATAAAATAAAATAAAAAGGCGTGAGTGATATACCTCGGTTTCGTTTGGTACAATCCCAAGTTCACACATTAAACAACTAACATCTTGTACCTAGACATTCAAACAGTCCTGGAATACAAAGCAAGTTCTTCAAATTCTGGCAACATATCTTCGTGTAAGATGTACAACAAAGGGTTTAAAAGTCGATTTCCTATGTAGAATAG
Source organism: Euplexia lucipara (assembly GCA_921972225.1). Lineage (NCBI taxonomy): Eukaryota > Metazoa > Arthropoda > Insecta > Lepidoptera > Noctuidae > Euplexia > Euplexia lucipara. Next base: position 20,207,187 of record OV179159.1, read on the forward strand.
GGGCGAAGATTCAAGTTGTCATCCTCAAGCGTAGGGTGGGGTCATAGTAGTTACGATAAAGTATAAATTTTAAGACTCTTTGGGGAAATTTCCGTATTTTTAAGTAAGTTTCCAAGTCTAAATATGCGAAATATACACCTGAATTCCTTACATTTTCTGTAATGTTTTTGACATTAATTGTCGCTGAAATGAGACCGCGACTAGATTTTGAACGGATTTAATAACAGGATCCTCTGATAGGTCTCTGATGTCTAGTGTGTATTTAAAAACCAGAAATTGAGAGATAGGGTGCATAATTGTATTATGCAGAACGTGCCTTTTGTGCATGGTTTTTAAATAGCAGGTATTGCAGTTCCTCTGTAAAATGCTTCTGCGCGAGAAAGAAAGAGAGAGAGTGGTTTAGCCAGCCAGAACTGCGTCCTTTTTTTTTTTTTTGACTGGCCTGTTAGTCTAGTAGTTAATGCCCCTGACTGCTATGCCGGAGGTCGTGGGTTCGATTCCCACCCAGTACAAACGTTTATGTGATGAGCACGATCATTTGTTTTGTCATTTACTATAATAATGTATGTATTTATAAATATATAAGTATGTATTATCAGCTGTTTAGTACCCATAACACAAGCTCTGCTTAGCTTGGGATTGGATGGCGTTGTGTGAAAGTTGTGGAATATTATTATTTTATTTTTATTTATTTTTTTCGTGTGCTAAGGAACTAGCCCGGTGTTAAAGTTTTTATGCCCAGTCCATTCAAAGGTTGTTTGTTAAAAAATCGTTTTTATAAAAAGCCGCCCATTTCACCTATGTTAAGTTGTAGTGGAAAGTTTTTGTCATGTAAAATGAAGACTATTATTATACTTACCTACTTAAATATTTTAAAGAGTATTCTGTTCCAAAACTTCATTTTATTTGTGGTTTTACTACTGAACACAAGGTCCTTGGTTCAATTCTCGGGTCGGACAAAGTGTTATACCTACGGTATTGCCTTCTGGAAGTTTGTTTGTTTGTCTGTTAGTCATTACGGGTAGTCAGAAAACTGTAACTGGTTTCTGACAACCAGTTTTACTATTGGGTATCGTGTTACTTGTAGTACCTGGATTACGGAGACTAGACAGGCTCTTCCGATTTCATTGAGAAATAAAATAAATAAATATTCCACTACTTTTTCACACAACGCCATCTAGTCCCAAGATAAGCTAAGAGCTTGTGTTATGGGTACTAAACAGCTGATAAACATACTTATATATTTCTAAATACATACATATTATAGATAAATTACACCCAGACACAGAACAAATGATCGTGCTCATCACACAAACATTTGTCCTGGGTGGGAATCGAACCCACGACCTCCGGCATAGCAGTCAGGGTCACTAACTACTAGACCAACAGGTCAGTCAAAAGGCCAGAAAGAGAGAGTTCTTCTTCTACATAATTATGTAGGTATACTAAGTGCTCCTTAGGACTTGCTAAGGACTCCTCTGTCAAACTCCTCCAGGCCGAGTGAAACGTTGTTAAGCTTTTTCACCTGGAATTACTCCGTTTCGGAGTATGGATTTATACCTAAAATGTATCCTATCCGTATTGCTTGGGACTTGGACGTAACTGGCGAAATGTAGGTGTACTGTCGAGACGACCTCTATTCAAAATCATCTAAACAACTAAGAAAATTTAACTGTATCTCAATTACATAAAGTTAAAGTACAGTTTATACTGCACACTTAATGTACAGACGCCAGCACGTCAAGTTACTCCAATGTGTCAAATTTCTTTGATCGTTATTCAACTTTATGTCACACAGAATAAGGTTCATATTCAATTGGGAAAATTTGACACATTGGGGTAACTTGATGTGCTGGCGTCTGTACAAAGGATTTAATGCCGTGGGTATTTTCTAATAGTAAATCAACTAGTCAATTGTTCAGTGTCCTATCGTCATTCTGAAAAAATCCTTATGTAATTGATTTAATATAACATTTGCATAGATGCTTAAATCATTTTGAACAGTATTACGCTGACTGACACTGGTTGTGCTACCAAGACACCTCTACCTAACAAAAAAACAAACAACCAAGTATATATAAAATTGAATGAAATCAATTCAATCCCGAAGATTCTACTTACAATTCGGTCTATATCAAAATAAGTTCACCCGCTCACCGCTACCTCTCATCACTTTACCACAACTCTGTAATATGTTTAGGGACCTCTCTCGGTAAATGCGTGTGGGAATTTCCTTTTAGCGTCCAGATGTCCTTAGCTATACATAATGTACCATACGTCATAATTCCCCATCAGCCTTTGTCTAGTTTTTGTCACGGCCCGGGACGGATCGTCTAAGTTTGAGCCCTTTTTAGGACGTAAGATGTTATTATTGGAAGTCTTATGGACCAAAACTGGGACAAAAAATATTAGGTGAATAGGGAGGGTGGGGTGAATGATGGTTAGGTTGACCCTATTTGTTTTGGAGAAAATATTAGGTATGGAGATTGTACTGGGAATAAAAGTTGGCATATTTAGAATTTAGACAGGATGATGGTCCAGTAATAAATGCGTCAGATCTATGGGTGTAGTTGTAGGATCAAATTAAGGCAAAGTAAGTATGTTTTACGATTCGTAATGTAAGTACCTACTTAATCTATACAAAAATGGGATACTGTCTGTGGGTTTCTGAAAATTCTTTTACCAAATAAAGCCACATTATTTGTGGGTGTTAAATAAGAATTGAAAAAGTCCCATTCGTCGGTTTTTGCATGGATTTGAACCATAACCTCGTGCATGAGAAGTACAAGTGCCTTAACATCTGGGCCATTATCCCTTTGAAGAGTAACTTTTATTTTATTACGTGTTACAGCCGGCGTGTGTGTATGACAACTTGATTGTATGAATGTAAACGAAGCAAAAGAAGTATGTAAGAATCGTAGCATATGGCGCTCTGAAGTTTCTGCCTACCCCCGTGAGAAAAAGATGTGAGTTTATGTACTTATGTATGCGTTACTTACAATAACCAACATAACCGTTGATTGGCGCAGACATCTAATATTTTTTTGATCACAAAATATTCCTCAGAAAATCAAATTTGCTAGTATATCCACTAAAATGAAAATCTAGGCAGCCATTACAAATTAATGTTGTATTTTTTCCTCCGACAATATTACTGCCTACATAATACATTAGGCGTGTAACGTGGAAGGCACTCATGCCAGCGCGATGGGTTTAAAATTAGCACTCCATATAAATATAGAGAGGCAAGCCCTTTGCGGTGCGGAACGTAACCTACTTTACACAAGATGCCGATAAAACGAGTAGGGAGGTAGCTAGATAGTTACCTAGGTTCGTGACTTAATACCGTCGGTCGATTTAGTAGAAATCACCTTGTGAAAATTTGGAGTGAAGTGAACTGATAAGGCTTACCAATTAGTATATGTAATGACAGCTCAATACGCCTTCGCTTCACCTAATTTTATTTGCGTGATTTTTTCTTTTTTTAACCGACTTTAGGAGACGGTTCTCAATTTTTTTTTTATTTATGTATGTTACTACATTGATTACTCCGAGATGAATGATTTGATTTACGTGATTCTTTTTGAGTTCGATGTGGAATAGTTGTCATTTGGTCCCATAAAAATTGAACATAGTTTGGCCCGGCAGTTTTCATTTTATGAACATTGAATTTATTTTTGATCATTTTTTACTTACGTACCTACAGTTTACGTTTACGTACGTTTTATTTACGTACAGATTTATGTAATTATCTTTTAGTTTGATGCGGGATTGTTGTTTTTTGGTCTTATAAAACATTTACATAGTTTGGCATTAATGCAAAAATGAAAAAACTAAAATAGTAAAATATTTTTTTTTTACAGAAAAATACAACCGACTTCAAAAAAACACTAACCGGTGTAAAATAACTCTAAATTCGGAAGTCTGTGGCTTTGTGGTTTTGTCTCATTTATGATTGGCCATCGACTTCGTATTTAAAGTTATTTTACACCGGTTAGTGTTTTTTTGAAGTCGGTTTTTTATTTTTTTGTAAAAAAGTTTTGTTTGCTACATTCATACTTAAACTCACGCCTTTTTTGATAGAGGTAGTAGGCAGAAACTATAGAGCGTCATTTGTTACAAATATTACTTGTTTTGCTTTTTTTACGTTCATACTCGTACATATAGTTACCCACACACGCCAGTTGCAAGTACTACGCACCGGACCTTTCTGAAGAACATCACCAATAAGCTTTGTCATGTATATGTCCTTCTAGGGCGTCCTGGCATTTCCATTTTCTTTGCCTTATAAATATCGTTAGTCGCCCTTCATTCATCCATTCAATCGTTACAAACATGT